>CM071619.1:18823903-20308903 GCA_036365135.1 Miichthys miiuy | reverse complement strand
CTGAGCTGCAGTGGTCTGCAGGTTTGAGATTTGCACCTCTTTCCCAATAAATAGATCACCCTGTGGTAATATTATTTATGTCTTTTACATAACTTTTGGGTTATTTGACAAAGTTTCACTTTAAAACTGTCACAGAGTTCAGACTCCCCGTCCAACAATCTGGACCAGAGTCCAACCTCCAGCCCTCCTTTAATGTGTCTCCAACTGAAGTCAGATTTATTTATTATTCTGTGTCTTTTTATGTTTTTATAGCACATCACAATAGAACGTACACTGTAAAAAAAAAAAAATCATAATTTTAAAGTAAATTACCCTAAATTTTTACAGTAGTTTTCCTGTTTTTTAAAAATAGTGTAAAATTACAGACATTATCTGTAAATTAACAACCTGCCTGTTATTTTATGTTATTCCAATAATTACAAACTACAGTTATTTCCCTTTTTTTTTTTTTTTTTACAGAAAATTACTATAATAATTATACGGTATTTTTCCTGTTTTCTTAAATGATGTGCAAATGTATGTAAAATTACGATAATTGCCTGTTATTAAAAGTTTTGCTCGTTATATAAAGGTTTATCTCCATACTGACAACTTAAGGTAAATCTCATTAGTTATATGTGGTTTTACATTCAACAGAGAAAGGGGGAGAGACAGACAGACAGACACAGAGAGGGACAGACAGACGTAGAGACAGACAGACAGACAGAGAGACAGAGAGAATAGTAGTAATAATAACAATTATTATTATTATTGTTATTATTATTATTATTATTTATCCTTATTCATTTATTTTAAGAGAATCTGCAACAAAGGTATTTCCGAATTTTGGGATCACTAAAATATTTAATTTTATGGTTTTGATTCTGATATCATCTTTTTTTGAGTTGTCCCGCTGAAACAATTGCTATTGGCTGTCTCATCGTGTTGCTCTGAGTATGATTGGTCAATATGGCTGCCATCCAGGAAACTGGCCAATGACCACTGAGCGCGCCTTCATTTGAAAGTACGCCAGCCTTACTGCCTTCTGAAAATATTAATTTACAAGTTATAATGTAGCCCAAATTCTGGTCACGTGTGTGTGTGTGTTATGTGTGTGTCTCTGTCTGTGTGTGTCTCTGTATGTGTGTGTGTGTGTGTGTGATAGAGAGAGAGAGATGACTGGTCTAATTATACTATTTGCCCAATTAAACAATCCTGATCAGTCTGAGAGCCTGAATGAGACTGAATGCTTATCATAGCGACCGTCCTTAGCTCTCATCTGGTGTTCCTTATCTAGTTGAGAACTTAGTAGAACAAAGACTTGATGAACATGACCTGTCCTGTCTCTGTCCTGGCAGTATTTGCAAAAGGCCACATGCAGATTGGCAGTTCGGTTCTCGGCTCCTCCAGTCTACCTATCCAAGTGTCCTTGGGCAAGACACTCATGGGTTGGCACCCTGGTAGAGCCTGCCATCAGTGAGTGAATGTGTGAATGATAGACATGTATTGTCGAGTGCTTTGAGTGGTTGATAATACTAGAAAAGCACTTTATATGCAAGAACAATCCATTCACCGTGTTCTTCACTGTGTCCCTGTACTTCACACAGCAAAGAACCTACAGCTGTGCATCACCTGTGTGATCATGAGAAGGCTGAAGAACCAGCATGACAAGACATCACCGGCTGCTGGGGTGCAAACTCGGACAGGTAGGCAAGCAGAGGTGAGTTCACGTCCAAGTTCACATCAGTCATAATAAGAATATTATGTAAGAATGAATGTATGTGTGAGGCTGTTGGTGTGTACTTTATTTGTACATTTAGCATTGTCTCTTTATTGAAGGTGATCGATCATAATTATTTGGGAAAAATCTGTAAAAAAACTTTTTATAAAATTTTCTGTAAATTTAATGTTTTTGCACATTATTTGAATTACAGTTTTTTAACTTTAATTTTACAGTTTTTGTTTGGCAGCCGTAGCTGCCAGTCATTTACCGTTTTTTTACGGGGGTTTTTCTTACTGCCTGTTTGTTAATGTTTATGTTTGTTATTTTTCTTTATTGTTTTAATGACAGAGAAGTGTGAAAGGTGGCTACTATACCATACCATATTTCAGTTTGTGTCAATAACCCAACATTAATATAAAAATAACATAACACTGGACCAAAGCAACCCCGTGCTATTGTTGACCATGTTGACCCAGTGATGTTTAGTGTGTTAGTAGCTCTAATAAAACATGTTCACCGTTTGTTCCAGAGTAAGCAGAACATTTTATTATTTTTCATATTTACCAGGTAAGATAGACAATATCTCTTTTTTTAACCGCAAGAAAACATCTAAGATAAACGTTAATATGATGAAATCATTTAAATACTTACACACAGTGAGAAGTACCAACTGATTGATTTAGCATTGTACCCATAAAAGTGTGGGGAAATCTGGCCTGCAGCAACGTGTCGAACCAGACTCGTCCAAACAGAGACGAATAGAAAGTTTTGACAATAAATAAAAAGAATTCAAATCAATGAATAACAGCACCTTGTCATTTGTTGTGTATTTTGGCTCCCTAGCAGCTTTATTAATTCATTAAATTGACAAAATTATGAGTCGGGCTCATAGCTGAGTTTGTGCTGACAAGAAGAAGACCATGCATGTCGGGTAAGAACAGTTTTTAAAGGTGCTTAACAAAGTCAGTAAAATAAACATGGACAAGTTTTTAATGCTAAATCTTTGACCTACAGCTGTGATCTGACCTGTGCTTATAAAAGTCTTTCTGTTTTTTAGTGTAATAACTCATTTCCTCTTGGTGCCCCCCTCTTCTCGGGGACCCTGTTGGTTCCTGAAGCCCTCTTTGGGATCCACCACTGTCTAACAAAACCCCTATTAAAATGCATAAGGCCTCCCTGGGCGGCAGCAGCAGCGCGGCGGCAGCACGGATGACCTGTTTGGTATCAGGTGTGATGTGCCACTAAAGTGACCTTCTCCATCTGATCCTCTGGTCGGATACACAGGGAGACGGAGCCGGACGGGGCCAGGCAGGAGCCCCGCCGATCGATTCTCCAGCGAGAGGTTATCTATACGTGGTATTTTAATGTCACGGAGTCAGGCCAAATTGATAGTGATAAATATTTGCCGGAAGATTAGGTGAGGGGAGTGTGTCGAGGGCGCTCTATCTCAGACCTGTAACCCCGGCAGAGCTGTTCCTCTCTGTGTCGGATTAGCCCCATCCATCCAGTGTCAATGGCTGTCTTGTTGAGAAAATCAGTGAGTAAACACGGCTGACAGAGAGAGAGAGGTGTGTGTGTGTGTGTGTGTGTTAGGTGGTGGATAGGCGGCTGATTACTCATACAAATAGACTCCAAACTCCGCCTGGTCCCTCCAGAAATGTGTTTTCCCTCTGTTCACCTCCTCTCCTCTCCTTTTCCTCTCCAATATTTACTCCCCTGCTGTCTCCAAGGATCCCCTGCCCGCCCTGTCCTGCTGTTCCCACTTTGTCCCCCATCAATCACCGCGGCATTGTGTCCTGGATGTTATATAGAGTAACTTAATATCCCCTTCTTCATCTCTATTCACTCCCAAAAACCATTCTCCATGAGGGGCCGACGCTGCAGCCGTGAGTGTTTCTCGAAGAGGGCGATGTGGAAGTTTGAAAAACACAAGAAACAAATACATTTGAGCTGTAACAGGAACCGGCAGACAAAGTGTTCGCTAGTTTACGTGTGATTTAATGAATCTCAGATGTGAATTTACTCTAAATGTCTAACGCAGAGGTACTCGTGAGGGCTGCTGGGTATTTATCCAGAAATGTCGCCGTGCAAATGAAATAACTTCAAAATCCTCCAATTGTATCAGGAAATCAGGAAATTTGCTGAAAATTAGACGAGAAAATCGACGCCACTCATGTCTGTATGATAAATATGAAGCTAGAACCAGGAGACTGTTATCTTAGCTTAGCATAAAGACTGGAAGCAAGGGGAAACAGCTAGCCCGGTTATGTCCAAAGGTTTTTGAGATATAATGTGTTAAGTGAGCTTTAGACATGCTGGTAGAGGTAGCTTTGGTTACGTCCAGAGAGGCTAGTTGTTTCCCCCCACCTCCAGTCTTAATGCTAAGCTAAGCTAATTAGCTCCAAGGCTGCGGCTTCATATGTATCTCTGTGCGATAAATATGAAGCTACAGCCAGGGGATTGTTAGCATAGCTTAGCATCGCTATAGCCTGGTTATGTCCAAAGGTACTCTTTGGTGAGATATTTAGACATGCTGGTAGAGGTAGCAGGTTACCTCCAGAGGAGTTGTTACCTCCAGTCTTAATGCTAAGCTAGCTATAAACTCTGTGCGATAAAAAGCTACAGCCAGAAAGCATAGCTTAGCCTGGTTAGCCTGGTTCTGTCCAAAGGTACTCTTTGGTTTTTGAGATATTTAGACATGCTGGTAGAGGTAGCTTTGGTTACCTCCAGAGAGGCTAGTTGTTTCCCCCCACCTACAGTCTTAATGCTAAGCTAAGCTAATTAGCTCCAAGGCTGCGGCTTCGTATGTAATGGCAACCCTGCCTCATAAGTAAGTTAACCTTAAGTATTTCTAAATTGTTTTCTCAAGTATGCTGTGTATTAGATGAGTAGATGGACACCACTCTCATGTCTGTGCGATAAATATGAAGCTACAGCCAGGGGATTGTTAGCATAGCTTAGCATAAACGCTAAAAGCAAGGGGAAACAGCTAGCCTGGTTCTGTCCAAAGGTACTCTTTGGTTTTTGGTCAATTCGTGAGATTCGTCAGATTCTTCTACCTCCAGACAGGCTAGCTGTTTCCACCTGCTTCCAGTCTTTATGCTAAGCTAAGCTAACTCTCGCCAAGGCTGCAGCTTCGTATTTAATGACAACACTGCCCTCAAGAAGCACTAGTACATAGTGTTGGGAGGTAGACAGGTGGATTGGAGGCATACTAGTGACAGGTTTGCATCCAGACTCCCATTACATATATTTAAACTAATCTATGATATTTATATAACCATAATCAAGTGCTACTTGTGCATAACCATAACCATATAACAGTTTAATAAAGCTGCAGACACGACAAGTGCATATTGTATTACACGATGAGATGTTTTTGTAGAAAACAAATGATAGACGTTGATATATACTTTACACAACACTTTTTCATTATGTTAATATAGAAAACATGATCCAGTCAGCATTACATCTCTCAAAACATCATTTCTAGGATACAACGGACAGACGTGATAATCTCTTTTTATGAGCCCTATCAAACATGGCAAGAGTAAATTTGGCACAAATAAAAAAAAAAAAAGATCGAATAACTAAAGCAGAGTTTCACAGGAAATAACAACAAAGGCTAAAAGACTAAAAGTTAGTCAGTAAATAAACTCGTTTTAGTCGCTATTCAGAAAACATAAATAGAAAATCATTCAATTTGCTCTGCGATTGTTTACTGCTTAACTTTGCTCAGAAATATTCTAACCAGGAAATTAACTTTCATGTCATCCACAGATTGAGTAAAACTTAATCTTTCTGCAGCAGCTTAAAAAAAAAAAAAACTCCTCCTCCTGCAGTGGTTAAATTCACTGGAATAGTCTTTTAGCCTTTTTGCCCTCTGTGAAAAAATGAAGACATCACTTCTCCAACGCCGTCCCCGTATTTTATGAAGGGTCCCTGACAAATAGGGCCTCCCTGCTACGCTTGGGTGGCCACCTTCATTCCGCACTTGGCTTGTTTACATAGCACCAGGACCATTTCCACGGATTAAACAAATCACTGCCCGAGGGGGACATCCATAATCCGCTAACGGGTCACCAGCAAGACAGTTATAAATGCCTGTGTGTTGTATTAGGGGTAGAATAGATGTCCGTGTCCAAAGATGACCTTCCCTGAATGCAGCACCCACCGCTCCCTGCAGTTTATTATAGGACGGGGAGAAAAGAGGAAGAAAAAAACAAAGATGTTTTATTGTACTGTTATTAAATGGCTCATTTTAACCCAAAAAAAATAGGGTATTTCTGTTACCGAAGAAGGAGGAGGGAGGCTCGGCGATGAGAGCCCATCACCTTTTATCAGCTCCTATCACTCCCTGAAAGACTCTGTGACACCTCCAGTAATAGTGGGAGACATTTTCCCCCACAAATAGAAAAGGCCAGTGAAGGAGATCAGTAAAATATTGTGTGGATCTCGGACCAATTTACTTCATCATTCCACATTACAGCCTTATGAATTGTTCAAATTTGATAACAAGCACTCAATTCACTTTATTATGTAAGTTAATTTAGACTTTGCACGGGGAAAAAAAAAAGTTGCAGTGGCATTCGGTGGATCCTTGAATAAAATGTAATTTGTGTGAGAATTTGTTGTATCTGTCACAAATATTCACAATTAGCGGCGGTAATTATTTGATAGTTTCTGCAATTATGGCTTAAACGGTTAAATTTGGAACTGTGTGGAAGCCTAATTGGCCTAAATGCGATATTTTGCATATTTGCATAATGAGGAAATTGGTAGAAAATTGTGTTCATTCATTTGTGAAAAATCCTATGAATTTTATGAATTTGAAAGGTCTGTTCCTGCAGTCTGTGACTTTGCCGGCTGCTCCCCCGAGGAGGCCCGGCGGAAAGTGGGGCACAGGCGGAGGGCCAAATGAGAGGAGATTTGGAAGAGAAAGGGAGAAAAGGTGCAAAGGTTTTCACACAACTTTATGTTTGTCGTCTGGCACCGGCGAGGATTCAAGTCAGTGAGTGGTTTTTTTTTTTATAGCAACAAAAAAGTGCTGTTAGATGTTATTGTGAAGGATGCACAGATGCCAATTAAAGTCCACGTCGTTATGACTAAGAGGTTAGTGAGAAATGTTGGTTGATGTGTGACACACATCACTTTAGAGTTTTTTTTCCTCTCAACTAAATATGAGACATTTAATTTCACAGCTTTAATTAGCTTAATACACGCAAGCAAAGATCAGGTAACTTGGGGCAACTTTCCAGGTTGTTTACTAAGTGCAGGTATTTGTTGCTTTCTGAATAATTAGAGCTATTCTTTGATCTGGACTTGTTCTGTCTCGTTCTCAATCTTTCTTATCAAAGGATTCAACTTAACAGTGAATTGATCCTACTAACAAACATTGCACGTATCCGTGCCACAGAGCTCCATTGTTGTCCAAAAACTATTAAAAACACATTGACGAGCCACGCTGTCACGTTAGTTTAGGAAACTACTAAGATTTTTTTTAAAAATTCAGCTAAATTTCTGTGAGAAGGATTTTTGTCTTCAGTAGGAACAAATGGATTTGGAGCCAGCGTAGTGAAGTACGAAAGTATTGCAAGATGCACTGAGACGTTGCTGGTTTTGATCTTTTGATGGGATTTGTTGACGATTACGTTCATCCATTTCATCAACAAGGGGGAAAAAAAATCATTTTTATCAGCGTTTTTAATGTTATAACTTACCTTTTTTAACGCAGTATTAAAGGTTATGTAACGACGTTAACGTAATATGTGAGCGTCGACATTTTTCCTCATTAAGTTCTGACACAAGATAACTCAAAGCAGTTATTCTGCATACACTGTTTAAGAGAGGTAACAACATCTGTACAGCAGAGTGCTCATTATCCCTGTGACACACATCCTTATTATAGCCTATTGAGCACAGTGAGACTTGGGAGGCGTGGTGATAAGCATCAGGTCAGCTTCAAAACAAATCTAATTAGGTTTTAATACCAGTTTTAGTAACTAACAGCCATTACCACAGTCTTAAAGGTCCAGTGTGTGTGATTTAGTGCCACCTAGCAGCTAAATTGCAACTCGCACGCCTGTAGGAAAAAACTGTGGCTGTGAATGAAATTCACATAAAAAGCAAAAGGTCATATCTAGATCAGTGTTTGGTTTGTCCGTTCTGGGCTACTGTAGAAAAAAACAGCAGTTCAACATGGCGGACTCTGTGGAAGAGGACCCGCTGCCTCTGCAGAGATAAACGGCTCATTTTAAAGCAACGAAAAGGTTATTGTCCGCTCATGAAACCACGCTAACGAACAGATCCTCCTAAATGTTTCACACTGGACCTTTAACGTCGTGCTGATTTGGTTCGTTTATAATCTGTTTCGCCTCCATTTAAATTTAATGAGTACATTTATAAACTTGTTTCTGTTATTTTTATTATAGAGTTTAATAAACCATTTACTAATTGTTTATACACTGATTATAAATGCTAAACATGGGGTGGTTGGAGTAAAGCGTTCCCGTTCCTCTGCAGCGTTATCTTCAGACGCATCGCTGACTGCTATCTGCCGTTTGGCCTCTCTGTTGATATAAACATAAACGAGCCCCCTCAAAACTCAGATTGCATTATTTTCACCTTAATGAGAATCTGGTTGTTTATGTTTTGTGTTTTGAGGATCATCCACATTAATTAGAATTTGACAGATCCAATTAAAACTGTAGGCCCGTAATGACGTGATGGGGTTGCCACCGGGGGAGCAGCCTCAAAACAAACAGCACTAGTTTAATGTAAAGGTTGAGGGGCCGGATCACAGAGCCTTGAAGAGGAGGCAGGAGTGTGTGTGTGTGTGTGTGTGTGCGTGTGTGTGAGCGTACATGCACGCCGGGCCTATTTTCCCGTATAGCCGCTCTTCTCTGCCATTCCCCAGAACCTCATAAAGCTCATAGACAATAATGATCCTGCCATAGACTGTAATGATCCGCCATTTCATGGGGTATTACACTATAATGATGATAGTCCTCGACATTTGCATCCCATCCAAGCCTTTAGCTGCTGAGCTGCACCTCCATCTTTACCTGGCACGGGTAATTTATAGAGCAAAGGCGTGAATAAGCCGCTCTGGAATAATACAAGCCACACTTAGAGTCAACCGCGGAGATTTATTACACGAGCGTAAACCCAAAAGGCAAATAGAAACGGCCTGTGTGTGTGTGTGTGTGTTTGTGGTCGGTGTTCAAGAATGAAGACATCCATGACAACCCGCCAATGACAGCACATAAAGGATGATGGGGAAGTGGGTGTGAGACCTGGGGAGGGTGGGAGGGTGGGAATGTGGGTGTGGTTGAATCATAAAAATATTTGTCTGCACACACACACACACACACACACACAAAGGAGAACTCCACCATAAATATGTTCTTTGCTCCGAGAAATTCTTCTCCACTGTTCTTCACAAACAAAGAGACACGTGCAACACAAAGACGACACACACTCGCACAATCACTGGAAGGAGGAGGAGGAGGAGGAGGAGGAGGAGGAGGAGGAGGGGTGAAAAAACAACAACCCTGTGCGTATTTTACTCTGAGAGTTAATGGGAATAAAATACCTTGGTGGATGAGTGCAGATGTGTTTGATACAAATAGTCATTTTCCTATTTGCTGCCTCATTGAGCATGATGAATGATGGGAGTCAGGGAGGCGGCGTGATGAATGGCAGCACCTTGGCTCCATTGCATGCCCTATTGATTCTCCTTCTTTATTACTCCTACAACCCAGCTGGCTGCTCCTGCCCTCCCTACACTCTCTCCTCTCCACTAAAGGGGTGGTGGTGTGGGGGTGAGGTAGAGGAGGGAGTGGGGGTCTTCTTCCTACTGTACTTCTTATAGGAAGACTGTGTGTGTGTGTGTGTGTGTAAACATGCAAGTGAACAAGCATAATGTGTACGCGTGCTCGCGGGCTGCTGGGAGTTCATGGATAAGGGAGGGAAAAATGAGTTTTCTGATTAGCGGATTAGAGGCCAACAGTCTCTAATAGGGACTTGTTCTGGAGCTGCTTAGTTAGAAGGAGCTCTCGGATGACAATGAGGCGGATAGCGAGTGGAGGCAACACAAGAAAGAAATCAGACAAGGGCTGTGGATCGAGGGAATGAAGAGGGGCGCGGGCAAGGACTTTCCACAGATTATGATTATCCACGTGGAAGCAGTCAGGCGAGAAGAAGATGCATCTTAAAGAACTTTTTCTTTTTCAAAGTGTGATATTCATCCAGTGCATACTGTTAGTAACCTAATCATCTATCTATAACGTCTCCTGCAACTGTACAGAGCTTTAAAAAAAGGAAGGAAGAGGAAAGAGCAGTGGTGGAGGAAGTGTTCAGACTTAAACGTGATAATACCAAACTGCAGAAATACTTTTTCATATGGCAGAAATGGAATATAATATGCATAAACATGTTTTCATCATCTGAAAATAAGAATAATTTCATAGTTTCTTCTTTAGGTTAGGAAGGAGAAGGTGAAGCGAGGGGGTTGCAATCAACAACTACACCGCTAGATATTACTGAGCTCATTTTGTACACGACTGCAACTAATGATTGTTTTCATTCTGGATGATTATTTCTCCTTTAACTGACTGAAAGTAGTGAGAAATGTCGTTACAATTATCCAAAGATTGGAGATGAAATTCGTTTTAATGTTTTATTGCTCGTCACGTGATGATTTAAAGGTCCGGTGTGTGGGATTCAGCGGCATCTAGCGGTGAAGTTGCAGACGTGAATACTGCTCCGCTGAGTGTTTGGTTTGTCCATTCTGGGCTACTGTAGAAACATGGCGGTTCAATATAATCTATATATCTAAATCTGACACACTGGACCTGTACACATGTAACTTATGCTCTTAAGTCCATGTGGTTGTGCTTTACACAATAACACACTAACACTGTATTTGTGTTTCATGTAAGAAGAATACTCACAGTCTGAAAACTAGTAGAGGTGGAAAATTAATCAGGTGGCAGAAAATTGAATAATCAAATTTCACTGAAATGTAGCACTGGAAACATCGAGGCTACTGTTAACAGAAGTACCAAAGTTACAGTCAGGACAGTGTGCTGTGGCTGTGAACAGTGAGTTTCTGATGGACAGTGAAGTAAACTGCTGGTAGCTGCTGTTAGCCATGTTGGCTCAATCTGTGAGCTCAGAGCAAGTGTTAGTGTAGCGATGTAAGTGTAGCTGGTGTCGTGCCAGAATCTGAGCTGGACAAATGTAGCGATGTAACCGGGCTCATCAGCCTCTGTGGACATAATGACAGAAGAGAAAAGACCGAGGAGGACGTGGCTGAGCTAGAGGACAAAAGTAAATCTTGGCCTGACTTTTAGTCGTTGGCGTGAGCTTCTTTCTGTTGGACTGGTGAGTAATGTTAGCTGGCTGCTATGTCTTGTGGTGTTGCTCCCAAACAGATGTACTTTTCACTCCTGTTTGTTTGCTAAAAACTACAGTGACCAGCTGATTTAGGAAACTACTGAGCCTTCTTAAAATCCAAACTATATATCTGTAACCTGTTTCAGACCCACTTCACTTGTACCTGTAGGTTTTGAGGGTTTTTAAGACACGCGTCATCCATAAAGCCATTTCACTGACAGCGCTGTGTTTCCTCTCAACGCAGAGCCTTTAGAAGATCTGAAAACACATCTTTCCAGGGACCGTAACCTCAGTCCCAAAGGCTCTGTCAAAAACAAAGGCCTGCTCATCCATCCATCCTCTCATCTGAGTCCACATCTGAGAGACTGGGCCTCGGCCTGGACAGGAGGCCCCATTGGGGAGTTTGGAAGTATGAGGTTTGTCTGTATGACAGGGGGTTCACTCCTGGTCTGGCTCAAGCTTACCGTGACGTCATTGACACGGAGAGGGATTAGATAAAAGGTCATGACAGGACAGACGTGGTCATAGCTGTTCCAGTCCAGCTCCATTCCACAGTACACCGCAGAAATCAAGCATGAAGAAGGGATGTAAGGTTAAGGTCAACTTCCTCCGACGCTGGCTGCACAGCAGAGTTAATCTGGTTAACTATGACGAAAAATATTGACACAACAAGAAAGAAATTTAATTAAAAAAAGTAACCTTAAATCAAGGACACCTCCTTCGTACGTGACATGAAGGGCCGCTCTTAAGTCTTTGGATTTGTTCTGTAATGTAACTGCTAATTGTTTCTGGCCAGTTTTAACAACAAAAGCTGGGAGAGCCTCCTCAGCCTCAATTGAGACTTGTGAGTCTAATAAAAAACTAATGTGAAAGATGGACAAGTGGACAAATTACCTCTTAACTGGTTTAATTCAAAGTCAGCGACCTGCACGCATCTGCAGAATCACACACTGTAGCTCCTGAATAGTAAAACTGTTTTCCTGCGCCGCCTAAAATATCGTACATTCAGAAGTTGATTTAGCTGCTTGACCTGTTGCACCACTGTTAATAAGAAGCGTCTTGTATTCAGTAACATTCTGCCTCTGTCGGTAATGTTATCTGACGTTACTGGAAGAAACAGATTTATGGACTAAATTTGTGTACAGTCCACTGAGAATTAGACGAGAAGCAGCAACAAAACAGCTGAGACAAACTACAAAAACATGCAGGGATGCCGATGTGAGCTAACGCGAGGACGTACACAAGGCTGGGCACAAACCTACGCCTGTCTGCCCTCTTTGCTCCACGTTAGCGTGTCTTAGCGGGCCAAAGCTTCTTTCGATTACATGAGCTACTAGTTATGTTCCTCAACATGCTTCATGCGGGTTGTTGAAGTTTTTCATCCTCTCGAAATGTGTGCACGTCATTGAGCTAACGTAACATTATCAGGTTCTGTGGATGTGATGTTAGCATTGCTTTCAGTCGGCTACTTTTCGTGTTGCTATATATTACTACTTGATGGTCAACCATCAAAACCTTTCTCTAGATGTTCGCTGGAGAAATATCACCGCGTCACCCGACATTTTATCTGCTTAGCTTCTTTCACAGAGCGTGTGAATGAAAAATTGTGCTAACGGATCATGCAAAGACGAGTTTATAATGACAACTGGGCGTACGGGAGGACAGTCAATCTGTTATGTGACTGTACAGTAGATGCACATTGTGAATCACACAGCAGGGGCGACAGATGAGGACACCTGTAGCCATGGTAACTGTACGCAACAAAGATGGAGAAGGCTCTAAACGCTTATAAAAACATGAATATTAAAAATGCACGACAAAGACTAAAAGCTCTATGGAAATTTGGACTCAAGATGTAATATCAACGCTGCTGCAGGGCGTCACGTGACCGCAGTGTTTAGCGGAGCGCAGGCTTCTGAGTGCATCTTGTACAACTAGTTTCAGTAAATCCAATTCCTGATTTGAAAAACAATACTCATTGAAAATAATGGGCAATCTCTGCAGCTGATGAATTAAATTTCGATTCATTTCCTAAATGGGCTGGGGTAGAGATAGAAATGATCCCAACCAATAATATGCATTCGCGCATTACCCTCCGAGACACACACACACACACACACCGGCGTGTACACACACAGCCATCTTCCTCTCAGCATGGCCTGCGCGAAGCTTCCCAGACTAAATTACAAATGTTTCAGTGGATTGGAGTTGCAGGACATAATGAAGCAGTGCGGCACGCTGAGAGGTAATTACCCAGCAGCACTCCTGCCGCTCTGCAGCCCTGCGAGGTGAGAGAGAAGATGAATAGCCAAAGTACAAAACCACTGACCCCTCAAAAGTTTCATTTACCATCTCCCCCTTCCATCTCCCTCCCCCTGGTTTTTGGGGAGCTTGGAAGAGGTAATCATCTAGGGACAGTTTTGGTAGGTTGATGAATGGTGTGTGTGGCTTTGGTGCTCATACGCACACGCACACCTATTTATCTGCTCCGGCCTAAAACCCAGCCGAGCAGGGCTAGAGATGCGGAGCATGCTGAGCCTTATTGAGTCACCAGGGCTAGTTGAGCAGAGAGACAGGCCAGGGGAGGAGGAGGAGGAGGAGGAGGTGGAGGAGGTGGGATGGAGCGATGGAAAGAGGACAGACTGCCTGGCTGGGAGACGTGGAGCCGATCAATTTTCCCCTCCAGCCTATCAGTCATGTCCTCTCACTCTGTCCGTTTCTGCTGATGACACACTTTCTCTGCCCATCGGCCCATTTCCAGGCCAAGAGTGTGTGGGGAAAGAAAGTCGAGGTGTGTATTTGTGTGTGTCAGTCAAGAAGCAAAGAGAGAGAGAGACACACACACACACACACACACACACACACACACACACACACACACGGGTTGTCCGAGGGGAGTCGGTATCAGAGGCTGGCTTCTGTCAAAGTTTCCTCCCCCACAGGAGCGCAGGCAGAGGACTGAGGAGCGAGCAGGGGAAAGCAGAGCAGTGAGGCCCCTCAGGTGAGCACCACCAACTCACGGCCTCCTCCTCCTCCACCTCCTCCTCCACCTCCTCTTCTCCCAGGCGTGCCAGCGGAGGTGGCAGGATCCAAAGCCTTGTCAATGCATAATGCATTAGAGGCCTCCTTCTACTGACAGCCCCCTCTGCCGCCTTCCACTCCAGCAGCCTGCCTGCTAATCAAAAACGACACATCCGAATGTCCAGACATACACACACACACACACACAGAAACACGCACGCTTGCACACCCTAAAACACACACACACACACACACACAGGCAGAAATTTACTAATCAAAAAGTGTATTTCCTAGAGGCCGACTCCCAAGAGAAATCCAGCTGGAAGAAATTGGAATAATTTATTAGCTTACAAGTTTTCGTTGACAGTTAGCCCGAGGCTATTTATCTCAGTAATAGAGAACGTCTCCAATGTGGCAAAATTGACCAAATCAAACAGCTTTGATCAGAAAATGAATCTGGCAAGGCTGTCTGTCTCTGGGTGTCCCACGAGGCGAGCGGAGGGAAACAAACAAAACTGAGAGACAGAGAATAAGACTGAACGAGATTATTTAACAAGTGACCGCGGGAAAAAACAAAACAAAAAAAAAAACACAGAGGAGTGAAGGATAGGCTCGCATCGCAAGTGAAATCTCTCGCTATAAATTATTATTAATTCAACAATAAGAAGAAGAAGGAGGAGGAGGAGGAGGTGGGTGGAGATATTTAAAATGGAGGATATCGCTGGATAAATAATGTGACAACTGCGGAACATCAAGGCAATTTGTAGAGTTTACAGTCTCTCTTCATCGAGTTTGAGATGGCAGAAATTGTCCTGCTTTTTCATATTACGGCGCCGGAATAGCTAATTCACTTTGTCAGCTACAAAAAACGGTGAAATGGAAAAGACAAAGACGACCGTCTGTCCCATCAAACACACACACACACACACACTAAAGTGCTTCTATATGTATTTTGGATACCGTGTCCACTGTAACACAATCTCCAGACTCCTGGCGGGATTCACTTCCAAGCCATTCCTCCACAGTTTATCTCTGTCACTCCGTCTCAGTGACAAAGACACTGAGGCGAGCTGTAAAACATGCTTTTGACATGATCCCCAGGCATGCCTCTCACAGTGAGGGACACATTCATTTGTCGGGGAGACTGACAGACAGTTCAAAGGGTCGTCAGGCTGACACCGAAAGGGGGGACAGTAAACACACCACAACCGTCTCAATTAGCAGCCCCCCACCCCACCGGCCCTTTTTTTTTTTATTCACGGCCGTCACGCGGAGCTACCCGGAGATAGGTCTCATTATGTTAAACGCGTGTCAATCACACGGGCCTCAGGGCAAACAACATGGCGGAGCCTGAAGGAGGAGGCGTTGGAGGCGGTGGAGGTGGTGGTGGTGGAGCACATATTTGAAGTTTCTCTCAGCTCGGCTGAGAAGTTTACAAGAACAACAACAAAGTCTTTCCGTGAGCGGAGAGCCGCGCGGTAAAGAAACAATGATTGGATCACAGTGGGAAATTTCTCCATAGACTGGCATTAGCATTGACCCCCATCCTCCCTCCTTCCCTCCTCCCACCTCCACCTGTTCTGCTCCGCACCTCCTCCCTCTCCTCGTCCTCTCCAATCTATCCGCCTAATGAATTTTTACCTGGCACAGACTGTTTTAAACTCCATTTGGACTTGTGCCTACAATTACCTCCTCAGAGTCTCCAAAGTAACTGTGCACAGCCTAATTAGTATGCATTATCAATTAACAAACTTAATAGCTGGCAGATTGATTGGATCCTCTGTAGAAGGGGGTTGGAGGTGGTGGAGGAGGAGGGTGGTGGTGGTGGTGGTGGTGGGAGCAGAGCTGAAGCGAAACACAAAATGAAAAATCATCTCCCTCCGCACTTCTCATTTCTCTTGCACACAGACTCACGTATGAAGGTGTGTGTGTGTGTGTGAGCAGTATTTTATATAATATTACACGTCTGAATGCTGGTAGGTTGTTTTTTTGTTGGAAAAATACATAAAATATGAAAAATAATAATAAACTGATATAAAATCAAGGCTGGATTTACATGATACTGCATCACTGATTAAATAACAGCGTTGGAAGAAGTATTCTGATCAGTTACTGAAGTAAAAGTAGCAATAACACACTGTGGAAATACTCCTACATCGGTGTATTATCGCTAAATGTACTTGTGTTGTAGCAGAATGGCTCCTGTCAGTGTTATATTATTATAGGATTAATATTTATGGTAATATTTCTGATTTCAATGACTTTAACTTAAAATATATTATATTATATGAGCTTATTTAAGTTTTAGCGTAAAATCAGAATGTGCACAATGTCTAGTAACTATTGCTGTCAAGTAAATGTAACAGAGTACAATATTTCACATTGAAATGTAGTGCAGTAGAAGAAAAAAGTAGCGCTATAGTGGAAATACTCAAGTAAAGTCGAGTGACTCGTGATATATGACATATTTTGCTGCACTAACGCGTGCTTTGTCGAACCTCGCTTTGGATAAAAATATGAAAGCTAAATGACTAAATGTAAATATAAATGTAAGAATATACATATTGTGTACATATACACAGAGGTGGAAGTATTCAGATCATTAACTTGAGTCAAAGTCGCAGTACTGCGATAGAAAAATACTTAAAAGTCAAAGTACTCATAATGCAGAAAAACTGTTGCATGTTATATTACTTTATTAATGTGTACGTAGTATTTAACAGTTTTTACTACTTTAGACTACATTACAATAAGTACATTAAAAAAATGCAAGATCAGCACTTAAATGTACTTTGTTCCTCTTCCCAAACGTAAATATACATACATTATTTATTAGAAGTCGTATAAACGTAATAAAATTCATATTATATCCAGTAATGGAGGAAGGATTCCAATCAAATTCACTGCAGTATTAAAGTACTCCATTACAGGTAGAAATCCTGCCTTAAAGATGTCACCTAAGTACAAGTATGAAGGTAGTAGTAGTGTTATATATTATACATGATACTATTGATGATGCATCCATGTGTGAGTAGTATTTTACCGTCATATTTTATGAGCTCATCATGTTTTGTCTGTAAAATCTTACCCTGTACAGTAACTACAGCCACCAAAGAGTACAAGTATAAAATACAAGTACCTCATACTTTTACTTCACTCTGTATTCCATCGCTGCTTTATCTGTTTCGTCACGTGTCCTTTGGCGCCACGAACACGAGGCCCTGCTCTGTAAACACGACGCGAGGCAGCGAGGAGCACTTCCTGTAGTTCAGAATTAGGAGCTTCGTGAAGAAGAAAGGCGGCTGATGGGAGTGAAAAATGAAAAACAAGAATCTGCGTTAAGTGGCAGCCATGGGAGGCATGTTAGGGGGGAAAAAAAAAGAAGAAAGAAACCAATTTGTCAGGGAGATGAAAATGATAGCTAAAGCAAGCATTCATTTTCTGGACATTGACGTCGCCATTAAAATGTGCTGTCTGACATAAAAGTCGCTGAATGGAGAGGAATGTCTGCATTTTTCACTCCTCTCTTTTTTAATTAATGCCACCTGTTTCCTCCCTGAAAACCTTTTAGAGTCATTTTCAGAAGGAGGAAACAGATCGCACGCCGCGTTCTGTGACGCCGCTCGCCTGCTTTTGCACAGCCTTAAAAGCTTTGCAGCGATCCAACAGAGCTACTATGCTAAAAAGTCTCAATTTAATCTGATTATTTGGGTGCCATGCGGTGATATTATCCTGTTTGTCAGCGTTAAAGTCTGTAGCTTTGGGCAGCTACTTAGCAACACTCTACCAGTCCAGACTGTTTAACTACGGCGTGTGTTACGAGGGGAAAAATAATCCACCTTAATACACTTTATCCACGGCGCTAATGCTCGAATAACATTCATAAACGCATTACCAAAACATGTTTGACAGAGTCGTTTTAGATGCAAATTGGCCAATACGTCCTCGGCTTTAAGTGCGCTGTCCGCGGGCGCGAAAAATTAATGCTGCATTGATTCTCCGCATGCGCGTTGTAATGAATTCAAACTATTTCACCTGATTCCAATGGTTTGATTAAAGGAACTTGCTTATTTACATAAATATCAATAAGAAGACATTATGACAATTACCCGCCCTATTGGCCACAAACTTTATATGCTTGAAAATATACTTTATTTTCATTAGGAGGCATGAAATGCAGTCATTAGTGCATTAATTATGGCCACTATAAACAATTATCTGGGTTAGTTTTTCAGTTATCCTGTAATGGGTCATTGTTGTGATAGAATCAACACTGCACTGAGACTAATTTCTACACAATGGCACTCAGGACAGTGCAAAAGGGCGCCAATTCCTACGGCAGGAAAATGAACAAATAGAATAATGTTTGGTCTTTTATGGGAGGTTTTTTTTTTTTCTGTGCTAGAAATTGTATCTCAGCACATCAGCGGTGAGGTCCAGAGGACGAAGAAGGGAAAAAAAAAAACAGAAAACAATCCATTACCTGGTGCAAACACCGCTTGTCCAGATAGTTCATAGCGCGGTAATACAGCGGCAGAAATGTGCTGTAAATGCAGGGAAGCAGCGAAATTGAGGAGTCACATACAATGAGCGTCACCTCAGAGGGGGGACAGTGGCCTCGGGGAGGGGTGGGGACAGATTCAGCAGCACTTCCTATAACGTTGCAGCGACTTTGAAGAAATGAGAGAAACTTCTTTCATGAATTGTAAAACAGTGCAGCAGTTTTGGAGACTTTGGGATTTGGGGACAGGTGGCAGCATGAAAAAGTCAAAGATAAAGGCTGAATTTAACTTGATATTAGAGCTGTGATAAATAAACAATTAGTCGATCACAAATTAATCAGGTTTTCATGCAAAAAAGGAAGGCTGCAGCTTCTCAGATGTGACAGTTTGTTGCTTTTATTTGTCATGTATCAAAGATAAAACTGACAAAAAGAGGAAATCATCTGCAGATTAATGGACAGTCTAAAAAGTATTAGTTGACGACGTTTACTTCATATTGAAATATATAAAAAGACACATCTCATATTATATTGTAGCATGTTTGTCTGGCTTTTTTTTTACCTTTATATCCCAATAAAAGCCAAAATAAAAAGAAGTGGTGGAAGAAGATATTCTACTGAAGTAAAAATACTCGATTACAAATAAAAACATTGAAGGTTTCACTTTAACATCCAGCGTGCGAGAATTTAAGAATAATATAATATCCATGTTTTCATGAGTGAAAATAAGACTTGTGTTGTTTTTGTTAGCTTAAAATGAGACTTTTACATCTGCAGATGCAGCGGGGTCCTTTTCTACAGAGTCCGCCATCTTGAACTGCCATGTTTCTACAGTAGCCCAGAACGGACAAACCAAGTATTTGTGCAGCTTGCGACCACCGTGGTTTATTTCCTCGCGCTCGGCTGAGTCAAAAGAATCAAATATGAAAGCATTTATTTTTATTATCTGTTATTATGGGTAAGAAGTCATTTATTTTATACGTGGTCTTTTCAGTTTAGCTCAGCGCGAAGTGAAAGTACTTAAGTAAATGTACTCAGTTACTTTGTACCACTCATTTATTTGGACTGCAGGTTGTGCAACAAACAAAACAGCAAAGACAGGACTGTGAGAGCATGGAAGTCAGCTCTCTGCGGTGCAGACCAACACAAAGGTCCCTGTCCAGTTTATCTCCTTAAATTGTGTCTAATCGACTGAGAGCACGTTTAAAAGGCTGAATGGATGAATGACTTATCAGTAGCACTGATTCGATTTGTGGGGGGGGGGTGCTAAATGAACATTTGAGGGTGCAGTTACAGCCTGTGTGTGTGTGTGTGTGTGTTTTTTTTAACAAATGACCAAAAATAAATGAAGTAAGAAACATGAAGGAGTGTGTCAGGGAAGAAGCACAGCAGGGCACGCAGCCTCTCAGTGTTGTGTGTGAGCATGTGGCTCCTTCATCGTCACTTGTGTGTGTGTGTGTGTGTGTGTGTGTGTGTGTGTGTGTGTGTGTTTCTTTTCTTTTCTTTTCGCACTGATGTATATTTCGTTGTCCGCCGGCTTAATTTTGATTTATAGTCCGTCCATAAATTAGAAAAATATGTTTTAGAATTCCATCCCGCGGAAAAAGCGAGCCCGTGATGTCAGGGGATTGGGTGATATTTAAGATGTCAGAAATACATATTGGATTAGTGCGCTTTGTTCCCCCTCCCGCAACAGCAGGTGTTTAATCATAGCTGATGGCTGGAGCGAAATGCGTTAGGACAGGCCAGGCACCAAAAAACTGGAGCTGCGTTCCCATTGCGATAAATCATACGGCCCAATGTTGTTACATTCACACTCAGATGCCCTCCCTCTCCTCTCTCTCTCTCTCTCTCTCTCTCACACACGCGCAAACACGCAGGTATGTTTACACCCCTCACACCTTTCACACCTGCGGGTTAAAACAATTGATCAGCGGTGTAATTGAAGCAATAGTCCATTATCTGAGCCCGGCGCGGCGACAGTAAAAAAACAATTACGCACTAATATTTATTTAACTAGATTATTTTAAATATGTTTGTGTGTGTGTGTGTGTGTGTGTGTCAGTGAACGCAGCAGCAGAGGTGAAATCTGCTGTCATTTCCTCACATTAACACGGATGAGCAGCTGAGGACAAACCCGAGTCTTTTTAAGCTGATATGAGTCTAAATGGCGCAAATGAATCCAATCCATCATGTCAGACCTTCAAGAAAAAACAGGAATTCGCGCCTTTCTTGAAGTGTGATCGATTTTATCTGTTGGTATCAGTGCTTGTTTTTTTTGCTTCTGATGATCTCGTACACCTTTAAACACGTCCTCATCACCATCTTTGTGGCCACGGGACCCGTGCGCATCCGTGGCACCGTCATTTTTACGCGCGATATCAGACCAGCCCAGAGAGACGGTGGAGGGAGGGATGGAGTAGGAGGAGAGAGGGAGAGAAGGAGGGAGACGTTTAGGAGAGCAAACATTTTCAAGGTCACCCGGTGAACTGGAACCAGGGAAGGGGAGATGCATGGAGAAAATAGTGCGTTTTGACACCAGCGCGCCGTTTGATTAAAAGGCAAAGTAATGGGTTTAAACACACGCACCGAGAATGCCGCCAGACTCTGTTGGCTTTTTCCCCCGCAAATTACTTAACGGTGCAGTGATGGAAATAAGGTTGTAATGTTTGGTAATGGAAAAGAAAGCCTATATATTCTTTTTTTCTGGTCTTCTTGTTTTCTGACACACACAAAATAAATTGCCAGAGCTAATAACCATGGCGCGTGAGATTCTTTTCTTCTCTTTGTGTCTGTTCTCCGGTGTGAGGGTTGGACTTTCTCTCATTTTACATTCGTTACTATGAACAATAATGGTCAAAATGATGAGACATCAATCTTCTAATGTAACATTAGCAGTTGTGACTGCTGAGACAAATAGCCGGTGTGGACTTCAAGTTGAAGAAAACAAGAAGAAGAAGAAAAAAAAATGTCAAGCTTGCAGTTCAAGTTCCTTTAAACGCCTCATGGTGGGACCTGATGGAGGAGGTGGAGGGAGGGTGAAGGAACCTGCAGAGCAGAACAAAGAGGATTGTTAAAGAAAGAAAAAAAACACACACTGGAAGATGATTTAATGTGGAGTGCGTGGTGGGGAAAAAAAACAAAAAAACAACCTGAAGCAGAGAAAAGTTAAAGCTAATCATGCATGCGCACCGGTGGGAACACCGGCTGCAAATCAGAGCTCGTTAAATATAGGCTTTATTGAACATGGAAATTCGATAATCAAAGCTTGAAAACGAGAGCAGAAATCCACCGAGGGCCTTCAGAGAAGGCCTGCTGGATCTCTCTCTCTCTCTCTCTCTCTCTGTCTGTGATGGCTGCTCTGTTTATCCTGGAACCACCTCTTCAACGAGTCTCTTAATTCCTCTCTAATTCCGCGTGTCAGGGCCGTGTATCCCCGCTGTCCCGCCCAGTGGCCCTTTTGTCGCCCCCGTTTTCAACTCTCCCCAGCATTACTCAGCTCAATGACACACGGCAAATTGCATTTAATAAATTAGCTTAATGGATTCGACGATCGGTTAGCGGGCACAGTGTTTCCTCTGGTTAAGCAAAACATTTATATCCCACAATCTCTCTCTCTCTCTCTCTCTCTCTCTCCTCCTTCCTCACTTCTCTCTCTCTTCGTTACATCACGCACATCTACGCGTGCGTAAAAGCGGCCACTCATTCCGGTTTTGCATGATTCTGAAGACAGTGAAGGTGACCTCTGCGTCATTCACACCTGTGCGTAAAGGTGACCATCACCACCATCATCTTCTGCAGTCTTGAAGAGGCCACGCTGACTGCGCGCGGTTAAATGTCATGACACCACCCTCCTCCTCCTCCTCCTCCTCCTCCTCCTCTCTCCATCCACGCACCACAACAATCCTTTATGGCCTCTGCATGTTTGGTTGCGCAAAACAATCTCATCGGACATTATTGATGTTACAGATGTTATAGTAATCAAATTATCGGCCTGTGAAGGGCCCCTCTGTCACCGCGCCGTGTGATGAATTATAGTAAAGGTCACAGCCTGCCGGTGCTTTATGGAGGGTTTGTACGGTAACGCTCAGGTGAGCGCCTCCAGGGCCGGCCCGGTGCCTCTCTCTCACTCACTCTCTCTCTCTCTCTCACACACACACACATATACACGTTATTCGTTCAGGTTAAGGAGCTCTTGCACCTCCTGGGAGGAGGACGGAGGTGAAGGGTTCACCTTTACCTTTTGCGTTCACAGGTAATGGCAGCTTCCCACGAGGCTTTGGCACCGAGAGAAGTGAGAAAAGAGGAAACTCCTTTGAGTGTGGTGGTTTGTTATTGTCAGAAATCCAATAAAAAAAAAAAGAGCAAAACAGACAGTGAATGTATTAGCTGTGAGTCAAAACCGGATGTATCTTCTTCCTCTGTGCCAAACACCTTCAAAATAAAGGTTCAAGTTAGAAGCTATAAAGTTCTTGGAACCTTTTTCAGCCCTGCAAGAAACTTTTTACCTGTTGGTTCTTCAAAGAATCATTTATCACCAAGTTCTTCCCATAATTAAGTAGAAATAGTCCTTCATTTGAGTTTATTCAAGGTGCAATTAAAATATTTAAAGGTTCACGTTGAACTGCCCGCTGGCTCGAGGTCCTTTCACTTTTTGGGGGGCATTTCGTTGCACACTGGCGATTGCACTAAATCCTACACACCGGTCCTTTAATTTTTAATGCAACACTGGATAATTCACTTAAAAAAGTGAATTAGTAAAGTTATTTATTGGGTTTATTGATTTTTATCGAAACCAGGTCACATTTCTGCAAAAGGGTGAAAGAATCAGTCATCAGTGCTTTACAAGGAAGCATAAAAAGGTTCCTCAAAGCACCAACAGTGCTGCAAATGTCACTCGTGCAGCACTGTGACATTCAAAAGAACCGCAAACAAACAAATAATATAAGAAATAAGCCTCCATCTTCACAACTTTCTTATTAGAGTACCTTCACATCACAAGTATTACCAAGTTGGATGGCGACACATGAGGACGAGAGTCTATAAATAAGATTTCACGATTCACGTCTTTGCTCATTTTTAGATTTAACTAGGAGCCAAGATGGTGGCGGCCAGAGCCAGCACACTCTGTGGGTGACGTCACGGGGACTCCGTCCATGTTTTATACAGTCTATTCATTATTTTATGGTAGAAAAGTTACTTAAAAAAAACATCAGATTGATCCTGTGATAGGTTTTCTGTGCGTAATATCTTAACTATTATTAGATTCATCTATTTTTGCCCTACATTTGTTATTTTTATAAGCATATGAAGGTGGAAAATCACAAACAAATGTTAATCAATTACACGTTCAGATAACTGAAATAAATCAGTGTTTTTTTTCTTGCTTTAAAGCTCCATACGTTCATACGTTCACTGACAGAAAGGAGGTAAACATGGCTGCTTTGGAGGGACGGTTCGCTGTCAGTCCGAGCCACATTAATCCAGACGCAATTAGGTGTCAGAGCGCTGCTGTTCTCAGTTTGATGATAGCCTTGGGCTGAGCACGGCGGAGAGAGCCCTAATCAGGAGAGTAAACTCCGCTATATTTCAATTTGGGAGGGCGCTCTTCCGCTCCGGGGGGCTGTGGCACCGGTGATAAATAAAACGCCCATTTACTCCCCCTCACACACCCACACCCACCTCCTCCTTCTCCTCTGTTCGCCTACCACAGACATCCAAACTGCACTCGCCACCGGGCCCGTAATCATAGCCCGCATTTGGACGGTGAACATAAATCACACAATTGGAAACGCCATGATTAGAGATGCCAAACTCAAACAAATGCAGCGTGTAACCTTGTCAGCCCTGCGAGCTGATGCGAAATCATCTCCAATGAGGAATGAAACTAAATGGAACAATTGACACTCGTCCAAATATTCAATCCTCTGCGAACTTCGAAATAAAAATCACGCAGGATCACGCCCAGATCACAGTTGTAGTCTTAACCTAACAAGATTACAGCCTCCTCTGGTGTAATCCCTCAGTATTATGACACATCTGCTATTAACAAAGGTGACAAAAGGTGGCTCCGCGAGTGGGCCAGGCTTTCAAATCCTTTCAAATGTTAACCAGCATGTTCCTGAAGCCGGTTAAAGTGTTAATTGGCTGATTGAGTCCATTTATCTAATCCCTCAGTTTCACTGCTGCCCTCAAAACCCCTCCAAAAACCCCACCAGTGGATTTGGGTGAAGTGCTGCACGCGATCTCTATTCAAATATTTCCATATGACAACTGCTCACAGACCACTCCAATTAAAGGCCAGTCACTTTCTATTTAAGGTGACTCAAAAGATCTCTGCTGTGTGCGTGGTGCAAACAAAAGGATCTTTCCAAAGCATTTAACTCCCCCAAAAGTGACTCGGGACGACCCCGCCCCTTCAAAGGCCATCTCAGGGGATTAGATGCTGGATTTGGGAGGAGAACTGAGGTTTGCAACACTGCCTTTCTCTCTCTCTCTCTCTTTGCTAAAGAGAGGGCTGCATGTGCGTGTTCAGCACCGTGGAAATGAGATGCGCATTTAAATCTGAGAGCGCAGGGTCCACCGCCTGTGGCCATGCGCTGCCAGGAAAACCATGCCCGCCCGCCCCACCGGCCGGCCTGGGGGTTAATTAAGCAGCCTTCAGAGCTGCGGGAGAGAGGGAGAGGCCAGGTTTGATGCTCTCTACATCTGTGATTTCTAGCAAATTCATCCACTCCCTCCCCTCCACCTCCTCCTCCTCCTCCTCTCCATCCTCCAACCGTGCGCAAGGGAGGATTTTTAAATAGCAAATTAGCATTCAGATGAGAGAGCAGTGCGTTATGGCGCTGCGCTGCAGAGCGGGACGGAGTTAAAGATTATACAGTTGTGACATTTTAGGGAAGGATGCAAGAGGGCCGACGCAATCTGCACTTTAGTGGGACAACGACTGAGTCTCAACGTGCCAAATGAAGCTCCAATCACCGACTGATGTGTTTGGATCAGAAGTTAAACTTCTGACTTCTCTGACAAGTTTTCCTCCTAAACAAACAAATCCAACAAATCCGGATGAACAAATATGGAAATATGTCGAGCAATAAAGTCATGAAAACAGACTGCAAGTGTTTTTAAAGTACTCTTAATGAGATATTAAGTCTTAAATTCATTGAATTAAGTTGAATTATTCATTCATCTTTGATTATTTTTCGGGATTATGTCTTAAAATTGGTCGTTCGGTCCATCAGTGGTGGAGTGCAGCTACTCAACGGCTCAACTTTACTTGGATTTTTCCATTTTCTCGTGTTGCATTAACCTCTTGAAGCCCGCTGACTTTCTGTTGTGTCGTTCTTTATCATGAAGCCAAATGTTCAAAATCAAATCAGGTGAAATTCATATACAAGTATGTTGTGCATGTTATGTATATTTGTAGTTGATGGCTTCTGGTTCAGCCGTGCAACACTGTCTTGGGTTTGGAAAGTTTCTCCCAGTGTAAACATCACATGTAGATTATTTTCTGAGTGCTCAATCATTTTTTTTTGATGTCTTCAAATGTCCAAAACCTGAACGACGTTCAGTTTACTGTCACATGAGATAAAGAACAGCAGTAAAACTTCACATTTGAGAAGCTGGAACCATCAAACATTTGGTATATTTACGGTTCATCAATCAAAATATTAATGCAACTAATCAACTAATATATGAATCTAACATATATGGACAAGACTTTCCATCTATTTGACGTTTGTTGGTGTTTCAAACGTGTCTTGATGAATGAATGAAGGCTCAATGAGAGATAGAACCGTTCTATTACTGTTATTATGGCTGCAACTGACAATGATTGGCATTATCAATGAATCTGCAGATTATTTTATTCATTCACCCAATAACTGTTTGGTCTAATGTCTAAAAAAAAATATCCGAAGGTTCCAAATGTCACGTTTTGCTATCCCGTCAGCAGCTAATCTTCATTTTGAAGAAGCTGGAACATCAAATGAGAAATGACTCAAACATGAATCAATCAACTAGTCGATTAATCACCCTAACTACCGTTAATAGCCCCAGGAATACGACGAGTGATGTGCACCGAAGGGGAGCAAAACTCATGCAAACATAATGCGCTACGTAACAGGAAGCAAATCAGCAGATAACGACAGCGGCGAGGGCGGGATGAATTTTCTAAATGCATAAAAGTAAATTCCGTGAATGAACAATGCGTTCATTGAAAACACACAAACACACGGAGGCACTTCTCTGATTTCCAGACTCCACTCTGGCTTTTATAATCATTGAGAGGACGGAGGCCGACGCAAATGCAAAGTGTTTTCTGCAGGCGGAGAGAGAGGGGCCCGCCACTCTGCTCGCCGCTGTGCTTTATTGTGCGCTCGCTGTCACATACAGGTCTTCATTAGGAGCGCCTAGAGACTTGGCAAGCGGCTTTTGTGTGCATGAATCACTGCAGGTTTTTGTGTCTTTTGCACCACTAATATGCCACTATGTCAAGATGGGGAGTCTGTTTTAGTGCAAGCCTTTATGGGGGGCCAAATTGGTACCGAATAGGACGGCGGAGCACTTTAACAGCACTCACCTTCTCCTCACCCCTTTTAACTTATTAACTTATATTAACTCATTTTAACCTGTCAACAGCTCTGCATCTGTATCACAAATAAATCACAACAGTGGGCGTAGAAGTAACCGGGTGCAAAATGTGTTTACCTCAAGCTTTTTACCTCCCAGTCACTATTAATGAAGCCAATCTCCATTTTGACTGTGTGATCACTTTTTAATGCACTTGAGTGTTTTTTAAAGTGCAATCAAACGCTAATTAAAGGCTGGTGGGAGGTTTTTTTTCTCTTAGCGGCTGACCATAAATGCTCTTTTGTGCATGGGGAACATAAGCATGAGTCAATTCTTAAATGCACCTGCAAGAACGGGGCCCTCGGCGGGCTGCGTCTCTTTTTTTTTTAAATAAAAAAAGAGGACACTGAAATGGAAGGTAAACAATGTAATGAAAGCGCAGCCTTTCAAAGAATTTGCAGTCATTCCTTTTCTGTTTTCGCTCTTTGAGTGACAGTGCAGAGTAGATGAGCGCGTAAAGCCAAAGAGCTGAGAGTGTCGAGAAATTCATACACTGTAAAAAAATAAAATAAATAAAACTGCTGTTTTTAACGGAAAAAAACTAGCAGCTGTATTTTACAGTGATAAATACGGTATAACCTTTTGTAATATTACAGTAAAAGGATATTAGTGTTGTTGATTTCACGTCTAAGATCGGCATTTTATTTAAAATGTCTGTAGATTTTACGGTGAAAAACCGCCAAACCATGACAGTAAAAGAAAAATATTACGGTGTTTTACTGTATAATTAACAGTCTCTAATATAAAATATTACTTTATTCTGTATAAATTCCTTTCAAATGTCATAAAAACGAAGGTTTTACCGTAAAATACGACTGCAAAAAACGGTAAAAGAACAGTATACGGTAATATTACATTAAAAGGATGTTAGAACTGTTGATTTTTCATATAAACGTTGGTGTTTTATTCCATATTCCAATATGTCTGTAGAATGAAAAACTGCCAAACCACAAAATATGCCATTCAATATTACGGTGTTTTACTGTATAATTCACAGTTTCTAATATAAAATACTACTTTATTCTGTATAAATGTCCTCAAAATGGTGTATAAATAAAGGTTTCGAATTATGACTGCGTTTTACTGTATACAGGAAAACACAGTCATACTTCATGACATATTTTACGGTCTTTTACTGTCATGGTTTCACCGTAAAAATCTACAGCCATTTTGTTTTACAGTGCATAAAACAATGCGATTAGATTTAAAGCTATAAGAAACTAATCATTATTATTATTAAAATGCCAAGGATCATAATATTCCTGTATTGCTGAGGTAATATTTATTGAGTGCTTTGTTACTTTAACCTGTAGAAGTCAAAGCACTGAAATACAGCCGTGCGTTCGGTAACCTGACAGGAACCTCGCCCTCTTCATCTCCTCTGGACTGTAGATTGATAAATGTGGGGACACCAAAAAGGAAAGTGAAAAATCAAATCAGCAGAGCTGAATGTGTCTGTCCCCCTAATGAGCCGCTGATTGAACATTTCAGTGGGGAAACATGTAGTCATTAGTCTCCATGCTCCAAAGAAGCATTTAAAAGAAACTTCAGTTGAGGAAAAAAAAAAAATCTAATTACAATACAGGAGGCACAGGAATAGCTGTGAAGCATCAATTTAAGCATAATCACCACAATTACTGTTCCCACGGGTCCGCCGGAGTTACACAGTGATTGTTTTGGGGGAGAAATTGTATTTGTGTGGATGTGACACCTTTTTTTCCCCTCAGATGTCATGCGTCTTCCCATCATCACGCAGGTCCTGGTTTTTAAGTAAAAGTGTGTTCAGCTCATCAAGGGAACATCATTTTTGTGTTGCTGGACGATTAACTCTGTTAGCCACTTGTGAAATGATCAGCTACCGAATCTGTGATCTATTGATTTAGCCTCTAACAACAAGTTTTTAGAAAGTAATCAGTCTGCACGCAAGCGTAAGTGACGGATATTTTATAGTTTAAAGGGGCAAATTATCTTTCCCTGGTGGTGTCGAGACATGCAGATACATTTTCCAGGTTTTTAGAAATCTGAGAGCTGAAACTGAAACCAGAACTTCAAGTTTCTGTTCTAGCGATGGAAAACCCAATTCAAAAAATTACACTGACACTTGTTTTTGATGCAAATGTGTTTGACATTGAGTGTCGTTATAAAATGTCGTGTTTCGTTCAGTCTCAGTGGGCTGCTGTCTCTGTTCTTAGCACCACAGCAAATCCTAATGTGACAATCTCATGTCAACGTACATAAGCGCATCATCCACATAGAGACGTATGCAGGTTTTAAATTTAGAAATCGGTCTAATCTAATCTAATTAAATATAACGTCAGAAATGACAACAACAATCTTTAAAAAGGAGAGATCACATCAGGAATGGATTTGTATCTGCGTTGATGTATGCAGATTCAGGAAAAGTTGAATCCTTAATCGCCACATTCCTAAAATTCAGGTAAACTTTCATCAGTTTTCTTTATGCTTTCTTCAAATAGTTCAGTTCAAATTCTCACAGCACACAATTTTATACTGTTTTTATATTGTGTTAGAACTTTTTTTAGTTTGTGGCTCTCACATAATAAAAAAGACATTTTAAAAACCTCTGCAACTCGTTTTTCTACAAACATCTCAAGGCCAAAAACATGTTTTGGTTTTACGTGTAATTTAAGTGAACTGTTTGTTTATGTTTATTCATGATATACTATACTATATTTAATTTTATATTCTTTACTATAATTTACTATTTAATGTTAATATGCTGTTGTAACACTGTTTGTAGTAGAGTTGTCACGATACCAAAATGAGTAACCACTATACTATACCAGACAAAGTATCACGGTATTATCGCGATACTGCGGCCTTTTTTTATCATTATTATTTTAATGAACTGCAATGTATTTGTACAAGTTATAATTACTTATTAATTACTTATAATGTTGTTTGGTGCGTGATAAACATAATACTGGTGAAGTAAGACTTAGACTGAAACAAATATGTGGGTGCCACTGACGACGACGCCGCGGCAGACTCGCCGCCCGGGCCCGGTGCTTCTGCCATGGTGAGTGTGTTGTCTCGTGTTTGTGACTGTAAGCCGCGCGCGCGTCTGGGCGAGACATACTTTAGCTTGTTTGTTTGTTTTGAAGCGAATTTCTATCGAAGCGGAGCTGTCTATCTTCATGGAGTTCGTTCTTGCCGGCAGAAAAGCGCGAACAGCCAATCAGCTAACAGACGGGCGAACCCAGCGTGCGGAAACAGCCTATCATATCCCCGGACGTCACCAGTAACAGGCAAACAGCCAATCATTCAGCAGCTGTGTAGTTCGGGTGCAGTAGTTGCCATGTTGGTTTGTTTACAAGGGAGTAGCATGCAGTTCTTTATCTTTATCTAATACTGATCTGGTTGGTTGGTGCGAGATCATGTGACAATAAGTCACTAACATCATTTTCTTTGACCCGTTCTTTGTCTGATCACGCCGGAGTAAACAGTTCATATAAACAGTTAAAGAAGCCGACATGATTAAACGTGTGTCATCATCTAAAGTGAATCTAATATTGTTATGACAGAAACTGAAACTCTCACTAATAAAAGGAGAACTTAACAAATGACATTACTGTCTTTGATTGTGTGTGTGTGTGTGTGTGTGTCTTGCGTCTTTCGCCCGTGAGCCTGTGGCTTCCTGTCAGACGAAAACGAGGGGCTGATCAGAGACGCGCTGGCTAATGAGAAGCTGCTCTCAGTGGTAAGGTCAGACAGGCGTTTCCTCAGCTGGGGATCCACTGCTTTACCGCACACCCTCTCCACCCACCTCCTCACCCCCACACCAATCTCTCTCTCTCCCCCGCCTTCCGACGTTCCCTCCATCCGCTCTCTTCAAACACAGACCGTGATAAGACCAACTGAACAGGCCCATCATGTCACTGTGCTGCAGCCCAGAGAGGGAAAGAAATCAAGCTGTCACTGCACAGCAATGCTGAGAGAGAGGTGAAGGGGAAGGGAAGGCAGCCCCCTGTTCTCTCATTCCCTCCCCAGAGCCCATTATAGCAGGTGCCAACACCGGGAGATGGATCACACACACACTTACCCTTGTGCATCTATCAGTATGAGGACACCCGATGAAAAACTCTTTGTCTAAACTACACTTTTAGAGAAGATAAAACATATTTTTGTGCATAAAACAGCCGTACCAGCAGCTCTGTTCATCAGTTATAACATGTTCTCCTTCTTGGTTGAGCATGCTAACATTTGCCCGAGGGTCATTGGCAGGTATTTAATCATAAACCGAACTTCCTTTTTCCACGGCAGACATTTTGACTCGTCACTGCGAGGTGAGACGGATTTCGTTAACGGCGGCTCCTTCCCATCAAGTGTCCCAGTAAACCCTGACAGTGTGACAGTGTGACGGCGCACACGAGCCAAAATGTCTGCTGTGAAAAAGGTCTATTATTTTTTTTTTTTTTGACTTGACGATGGCGTTAGAGGTTATTACAAGTCATCCTGAGGGGAAGTTACGCATTTCATGACAACCAATCTGATCGCTGGACAGACATTTCAATCTCCAAAGACTGGAAACTTTGAATTTTGTAGACGTTTCTTGAGATATTTCACTGGATAAGTGAAGCTTTGTTTGTTTGTGGAGGTAGAGGAAGAGCCAAGACATCAGTGAGTCACTGAGACATTAGGATTCATCCTCTGGGCACCATGAATATCAACAAAATTTCATGGCAGCCCATCCAATAGTGGTTGTCGACTAAAAAACCAAAATTTCAACCTCATGGTGGTGCTACAGGAAAAATTAGGGGATAAAAGTCAGTACAGTAGTCTTTGTTGCTTGGGGACCATGAATGCCAACCCATACAATTTGAGATGTTTGCCATTATTTAACTGTGATGTAACAGGTAGGGGTATTTTCTTCTCCTGATCACTGTTTTCTGGTAGATCATGTGGTCTATTTTTTTTTGCATAAATTCAAATATTTTCCACCGCCAAGGAGGTTTGTCAGCAGGATTAGAAGAAAAAATGGCCCAATTTTTATGTAACCTATCGGATGGGTGTAGCATGAGCCAAGGAAGAAGGCCAGGCCATTTTTTGAAGCGGATACACACATTTTTTTTGCACTTTCGGTGACCTTGAGAGTTAATTGTAACACTGTAAAAACTTTCCTTGAATCCATCCTAAAGTTAGGACTGAATGTGCACACAGCTACCTTCCTGCCTTGCTCTGTGGGAACACGCCGAATAATTAATCACTTCTACATCCAGTTTTCAGTCTTACTAACAGATATTGTTGGCATGCTGAGGTTGCCAAGGTGATTGTGATTGCAGCCGTAAAAAAAAAAAAAAAAGAGCCAGCTAAGCTTCTGCTAATAATATTTACATCATGGTGACTAAAGTCAGACAAATGGCAGCTATGATCTGTTAAAATCTAAATTATTATACATCTATTTGTGTGTCTCCTGTAACTGGAAGGTAAAAGGGTTATTAAAACGACTATCAGCAAACACACATGTAAAGTTCTGTTGTTTATTCAAACACGTCCACCACTCGCTGCTCTTTTTCTGTTTAAGCTTATAATTAATTAAAATCACGAGAATGAGGGACATCGTGCCGTGTTTTCAGATTCAGCGTGAGAGTAACAACGCTGGTTATTCAGCAGCTTTACGGTTTAATAGTTGGGGAAGCTGATTATCAGTTTTAGGTGAATATTTTGTGTGATTTTAAACCTGCTGTGACAGATTTTTTTGGTCTCTTGGGAGCAGCTGAAACAAGTTCTGAACATTATTTCTCACTTATTTCCACCTCCAGCAACACCGTCTTTCATTTGAACTCGTGTTTGCGTCATCTGATGAATGTTAGTCCCAATATTTACTCCCTTTTAGCTCCGTTTTTGGTCCCCACCAACGTCTGAGTTAACAGGTGGCTGACAAACAGAAATGACCACTGTGTGTTAACCGAATGAATATTAAAGGACGAGTACGTTAGATTTAGTGGCTTCTAGTGGTGTAGGCGCCGTTTGAAACCCCCTTGCCTCACCCTTTCCTTCATATGTTGTAGGAGAAACTATGGTGGACGCAAAACGCACCAAAATGCCGATCTAAAGCCAGAGTTTTAGTTTGTCTCTTCTGGGCTACTGTAGAAACATGATGGTTAAAAATGGCAGAACGTAAGAATCCTTATTTCAAGTGATTATACACCAGTGAAAATATAATTGTGCATATTATAGTAGATTTTTGCCATATTCTGTAAATAAAGGCCCCTAAATTTGACACATTGGGCCTTTAAATCAAACAAACAAACAAAGGAAGTGACTTAAATTTATAAATTCTTTCTTACTGGATTATTCTAATGTAGAAAATGTCACACAGGTTTGTTCAGATGTTACTATGATGCAGTGAACACGTGATTTTAACAGAAATATGAGTATAAAGACTTAGAATGGTGAAAAAATGACTATGTGTGATGTTTTTTTGCTCATTTACCTTGTAAAATGTGTTCGGAAATCTTCTATGTGGCTGATCTGTATAATATGTATGTGTGTGTGTGTGTGTCTGGCAGGCCTGACACAGCTCGTGTGTGTGTGTGTGTGTGTGTAATGGGAACAGCTGGCTGAGGGAATGAGTACAGAGGGAGAGGTGATGGATGCGAGTGGAGCTCCTGTGACAGATGAGCTAACAGGTGTTCACCACAGCCCTCAGAGAGACGCTATTTATGAGCCGGAAAAGACAGCCAGACGCAAAGCACACCACGCCAACGGCCTGCTCGATGCTAAAACACATCACGTACATCTGCACAACTTTACTCAGCACAGCAGAACTGTCTTCAGGCGGCGGCGGCGGCGGATAGGCTTTAGTTCGCTAAAAGCATCTTTACTCAACAGTCGAGCTGAAGCCCTTTCATCACTCTCCCTCCACGGTGCTCATACATCTTCGACTACAGAATATTAACATAAAATAAATGTATGCAGCCACAATACACTTCATCCTGGAGCTTAACGCGGAGCTAAGAAACTACGAGCACTTTGTTGTGCAGTTACTGCTCTTAATACTGGCTTTAAAAAAGGGTCAGCAGTTTGTTTGTCAAGAAGGAAGCAGATTTATAGGACTGTATACGAGGGTAGATTTAGTCCCTGTTTGTGCCTCGCATCTTCTGTATCACCCCACGAGTTAAGCATCCATGTCTTTGAAATATATACTGCATATCTGGCGATGTTTCAACACTTTGAATGTAACAAAATCTCCTGCCTAAAGACTCCTCCAACCACAGAGATCACATTTTCATGAACATGTTCTATGCTGAGACGCTAGTTCTTACTCCAGGTACAACACAAACAGACAAACAGGCAATATGCATGTCATTTTCAATTTCAGGCTCCAATCTTTGTTTGAATTAGAAAAAAAACAGAGTCACAACTTGAGAAAAAAATCTTTTCTTTTCTGCAAATCACAGAATATTTTTTTCATCCAGATGGTTAGAAAAGTTTCTGAGGATTTGTGTGACAGCTCATTAACAAATGATTTGTTTACTTGCATTCAGAGGTGAGTAACTTTTAAAGAGTGCAAGTACTAACTTACCAACACGCAGTAACCCTGATTCTAATTAGGAAACCAGGAGTCGCTTGCTCGCCTTCTTCTGGTTTGTAGGACACAACACAGTCAATGAATGGGTGGAAACATGGGACAAGAGCGAGGGAGGAACATATGTGAGCAGGTGGAGTGACAGATTCATCAAAATCATGATGTCATGAGTACATGGTATGTGCCTCAGCCTGCCAATTAGCAGCGCTCATCATTAACGATTTTGTGTTTCAGCCACGTTCGGCTAAATGACCATAAATCACAGCGCAGAGTTGTTGGGGAGACACAGTGAGGTAGCATGCCGAAGTCAAACTGAGGGTTAGTGAGACAAAAGAAAAAAAAAAAAAAAATGTTTAGTGTTTCAATAAATTCACTTTTTATTGTTCAGCAAAAGCGATACAGATAAAAAGAACTTGTCGATTTGAGTCTAATATGTTTGGTTTTTCTAAATAACATTAATTTCACGTAGAAGGCACTTTAATGTGTTTCGGGGCAGCGTAAAGGTCGGAATGTAAAACTACGTCAGGCGCAGAGGCCAGTTTGGTGTCGCAACGGCCTCCTGGAGGATTTTTAATGTAATGACGGCGTGGAGTGATCCTCCTTTTCTGGTTTTCTTGGCACTAAAGAACAAAGTCCATCAACGCAAACGCGAGGTCGCTCGGCTCGGGCACAGATGTGACTACAGTCAGACATCGATGCTTTAGTCTCAGCTGGCAGTGTGTACGTACAGCTGTTTGTACATGATGCCAGCGAGGTCAACGACCAGTTTTGTGATGGGGAGTAGTGTCACTTTTTTTTGTTGTTTGTTTTTTTTAAGATTTATAACCGCGTCTGTGTTGCCTTCTGTGAGTTTTAAAAGGAGCTCAACACTCCATTCAAGACTTTCACAAAGTTATCCCTGCGATTCAGGACAATCCTTTTCCAAAAACCACAGACCATAAAAAATAAGAAAACACTGCACCAGTGCTCTTCCAGTTTCCAGTTCGTTCTCCGTGAGAACAAAAGTTCAAGTTCTGGTTCTTCGGGTTTCTGTGGTTTTGGATGAAAGTACCACGTGTTTGCAAGAATCGCCTGAATTGTCCTAAACCACAGAAATAAAACGTGTGAAATCTTTAATTAAGTGCTGCTCCCCTTTACCTTCACTAAAGGGAGTAGGGAGGAGAAGGGGCGGACTATGCCTGGGCGAGAGCTTGTTTGAGGTCTCGGAGCAACATGGACGCCATGACGCTTTTCTCTGTGTTGATGGTAAGGAGGGCAGCGGACGACTCCTTCAGCTCCAGCGACACCAGGACCACGGCCGAGCTGCTGACCGTCCGCCCGGCGAACCTGCAGGTGAGATCAGAGAAGAAGAAGGGTCAGCTCAAAACCACAAACACAAACTCCTTCATCGCGGCAGATATCGAAGAACCTCGATCTGCATGGCTAAACACAACTAGGGCCGAGTGAAATCATTGTTTGTTTGTGAAGAAAAAGGCCATAACTGATTGAGAATCATATCTAAATATCGTTTCCATCCATTCATTCAAATTTCACCTTTTTCACCTAAAACATCAGGATGTGAAGCCAACAGCTGACGTACAACAGACATCAAGAGATAGATCTGTTGCCCACCCACAGGTCTACGCGCTTAACTCACATTTCTCCCTCAAACTCATAAATCCTCACGTTAGAGAATTCTCCAACACCTCACACCGTGTAATTACTCTAAATTAGCGAGTGAGACAAAGAAGGAAAACGATGTGACAGGAAATATAGAGAGCGGAGCAACAGACAGTCTATTATCCCAGCTGACTAAAGAGCCATTAGGGGTGAGACACGCCCTTCGTGCCAGTCAAACAGAATTTAGCCTGTTTTTATGGACTGTGGGTGTCTATGAGTGTGTGGGAGCCTCTGGGCCGGCATGGGGGATGCCCCGTCCCACCCGCTCCCTCTGGGCCATCAGGAGGATTCTTAGTCCGCCGTTTCCTTGGATACCGTCCCTGCAGACTGGGGGCCAAATGTAGGCACACATGGTCCCCATTGAGAGTGCTAACAAGAGGCAGACAGGGGCTATGACCCAGTGTGACCCTCTTTGAGGGGCGACGGAGGCGAGCCGAGCCCCCCTCTCCCTCTCCCCTCTGGACCTCTGCATCTCTGGAGTCCTCACGTGGCTAACTCCCAGCCATCTGCCTCCATTTAGCACTACATCCCCGCAACAAAGACCCCCTGTGGCAGCCCGCTTAGGCCTGACAAACAGCCCACAAAGAGCCCCACTTAGGCCTGACTAAAGCCCGTGAAGAGCCCCCCTCAGGACAGCCTCTGGACGGGCGCTGTCACAGAGAGGGCCCTCCCCGCCCGCGACGCCGTGCTGCGCGGCAGGAGCGACTAGCACGTCCACCAATTAGCACGCACACGTTAAAGATGGGAGGGGGGGAAGCACGCATACACAATGAAACGGTGCTGTGTGTCTGGGTGCGTCTCTGGGGAGCTGCTAAATTACCATCAACAGAAGAGAGGGAGTTTATCAGGGAGCTCTCAGGGAGGAGAGAGAGAGTCCTCCTCAGGCTTAATTAAAATATTAGCCACTTCAGCAGGAAACAGAAGCCATTGAAGAAGAGGATTAATTTCCCTCAAAAACACCAACCTCTCCTCTCCTCTCCTCTCGCTTCTTTAAATAATTCAGGGGGTGTGTATCAATCCAAATCGCTAATTGTGGGAACTCAGGGTGTCAAAAAAAACAACAAAAATAATCATTTTTATGCAAATTCTATGTAATTTTCTCCGTTTCCGTTCAATAAAGTCATGAAAACATGTAAACATACATGCTTGTCCTGTGTCCAGTCCCCCCCCCTCCCCTCCCTCACTGTCAGCAGCTTAAGGTGTCTATGTGGTCCCTGTGGCTTTGCTAATGGATTTAGGATATAAATCTATCATTTACTCAGCCAGTTAACACCACCCCGAGGCTGCTTTCATTTCGTCTCGGGAGATGCTGCCGTGGGGCCTTTGTTCATGTGTGGTAATAAGCCGGTGAGAGAAACAGGAGCATGTTTTGATTGCGTTTTGAGTGTATTTGCTTTGAATATTCTCACTTTGTGGCAGCGCGCGCGTCCGCATCCCAGATCTAAACACAACATCAGTGCTTTTTTTTTTTTAAAGTACTAGACGGGAAAGATTAAGGACAAGCAGGACCTTAAACGGGTCATTGGTATTCTCCTGCACTCTTCACATACTGGGCTAAACACTGGATTAATTGCGGTGTATGGAAAGAAAAGCAAAGCATAACCCCTGGACTTAGAGCAGGCGGATTGGCATCGATCGGCAGGGCTGCGGCTAAGCATCACTCTCCAATTATCTGTGATTCTCCTCAGTGCAGAGAGCCTGTGTGTGCCATCTGCCTCCCACCCCCATCCACCCTCCACCCTGCCACTGCAAACACAAAGTGGGCTTCACCTTTACAATTCACCCTCACGCAGAGAAGACACAGGCCGCAGAGGATTCTGCAGGACTTAACCCGGCAACGAGCATCTTAAAGTAAACATTCGCCTCAAGTGCATGATGTTTCCATCATCCAAAAACCAAAGCAGAGACCAGAATACGTGACGCTGGGTGTCACTGTTCCATCCTGGTTCTCGGCCAGGTGGACAAGTGGACGAGTGTCCTTCAACTGAGTGGTCAGCGAGGCCAGACCAGAGCCGAACACATGCGGGCAGATGGCCAGAGCTATTAGCCTCAATTACAACCAGGAACCCTCCACACATCTCCAGAGCTCGGTCGTATGGATGAACCGCAGCGCCGCACTCAAAAGGGGAAGGAGAGGACAAACACACCTGAAGACGAAGAAGAAGGAAAGAGGACGAGGAGAGAGAAGACGGTTCAAGGATAACCCGGGTTAAAACGTGGAAATGTGACCGCGCGTTGCATCTTCATCGCGCTCTATTACACATTACAAGAGTTACACGGCAGGAGAAGATAGATCATAAGCCACGGTGTCGGCTGAAGCAATCCATAATGGAGAGACCAGACGTTTAATTAGTCAGGTTATAAATGATAGTCAATTAAATTCCAAATAGGAACAAGAATTCAACTTCAGTGAAGAAAAGGAAAATTCAGTGTTTAGAGAAACATAATTTAATTATATCAAAGTGTAAAGCAAAGAGAAAGCATAGCTAATAAATCAACGGCTTCAGTTTTTTTTTTTTTTTTTTTGGGGGAAAATTAGGCTCTAACCAGAGGGATTGGCAATGCATGCAAGATTCGATCAAATTTGCTTTCAAACGGACTGAAAAATAGAGGCACATTTATTCTATTCCGCCTGTTTAGACATAAACAAGAACAGCGTTTTCTACATTTGCTTTCCTGCTTGATTTATTGCCATCCTCCTTTCCAGCAATCAATTTCTGTGTTTCTGTGTTTCTGTGGCATCACCCCCCAATACACACACACACACACACACACACACACACACTCCTTTCCTCTCCGCTCACCTCGGCCTCGACGCCTGTTTGGGAAAAGCAGTGCTGCACCCTGCTGATAAACAACGGGAGTGCAGGGATGCAACAATGTCAAACAGAACCTGTGTTAACTCCAACACTGTAAAACACGTGGGCAGTGTCAAATCATCTGTAGGTTTATATCGAGATCCCAACCACCCCAGATACTCTTACCCCGATCAGAGGGCCCTTTCTCTGGGGTGATCATAGGGAAAGAAGAGGGGGATGGATGGAGGTCACCTCACGCGATCAGCTCTCAGTGGGTGTATCCGATCAGATCGATCACTCCGGTGTGAGTGTGTGTGTTATACGTAGAGCAGCAAGAAACACGAGCGTGACTCAAATCGGCAGCGCTCAAACGATGAGTTGGGTTGGCAGGAATTTAATTAACAGCTATTTTGAAATCAATTAATCGTTTCTGTTATTTATCAAACAAACAAACAAAAAAAAAGGCCAAATGCTGATTCCAGCTCCTCAAACTGTCTGTTTGATGGATCATAAACTGAATATTTTGGGGAGTTTTGGACTCTTGTTTGGACATTTGAAGACATCATATTTGATTCCGTGGACACATGATGGGCATTTCTCTTTTTTTTCCTGACATTAATCAAACAATCGTCCCTAATTATTATCACACTACGTCTTGGTGGTGAAAACGTGGCAGAAATAACGTGGTAAGTAAAGTCGATGTCTGTTAATCATCTTTAATTGGTCTTCAGAAGAAAGCCAAACAAAAATAAACAAAAACACTGAATTATGGAATTAATAAAAGAGTGGGAGCAATCATAAGTAGAGCTGCGAGCTAATAAATATATTCATTACTAAAAAAAGAAGGAAAGGATTTAGATCTGAGACTTTAGATCCTAAAAAGACAGAAATGAGTCGTCGATTAGCAAAATAGTTGCTGATTCACTTCGATTTAATTGATAGAATAATCGCTGCGGCTTTGACCACTGACGGTTGTCTGAATATATTAAATTAAAACATCCAGAAACTGTGCAGTCACCCACAAAAAAAAACACCCAACATCCTGAGACAACCTCTCAAAAAGACGAGGCTGTCAGAGCTGCCCGTGACGTTCGAGGAGACAAGGACTGAGGATTCAGTCCATCATCTCCAATAAATGGACCTCCGAAGGACGGCCGGTCATCACCGGAGGACACCGGCGGCGGACAGTATGGAAGAGGGTGTCTTCATTAGTATGAGACGACGGGGCAACGCTGGGAGACCGTCTTCCTCTTTAGCCGTCACAGGAGCAGGAGGGAGATTGATAGCATGGAGTCATTTGAGCTATTGGTTATTCTGAATGAAGTATGGGCTTATTGGATGCAGGACTCTCCCACTGGCTAGCATTGATTTCCACTCACTCCTTTTAGCTCCCTGTGCCCTTGTGTGCTTCTGTCTCCCTCTGTCCCTTACTCATCCACCGTCTCCTACATCCCCCCCTTTCTGTCTTTGTGAAAATGATCACCGACGGCGAGATCATTCAAAGAGGCGCAGATGTGGAGAGATGTCTGCGCGGGGCGAGGTTACAAAAGGCTGGAGAGGAGGGAGGACGGAGGGATGGAGTGAAAGACAAAGAGGAAGTGAAAAGAGAGACAGATGGGGGGGGGTGAAGGGATGAAGCGAAAGAGAGACAGAGCAGGAAACAGAGGGAGAGAGGGAGGTGTAATTATCTATCAGGTGTTCGGGTGTGCGTGACAGAGGAGGAAGCTCATTAGCACACTCTGTGTACACCAATTACACAGCCAGGCTTCTCCGGGCATTCCCCTGGCATGTCTGCGTGAGGCTGCTGGGGACACACACACACACACACACACACACTTACACTCCATGATACCCCGCATACACACAGTTCAACTAAATCGCCACGTGAAACACTATTAATGACGGGCACATGTACGTCAGGCACACTCACAAAATAATGTCATAGTGAGAGTTTGTCACATTTTTGTGGGCTTAGTATGAGACTTACTCAGTATCTTGTATTATGTTACATGTACTCTCACATCCCGCCTGAAAATGAACTTCACTGGGATTTACCTGATTTAATAAAAGGTTGTATTTGATGGGAAATGTCCCAAACTACTTCAAAGTCTTGGCAAGGGCAACAAAGTGTACCGCTTTACAGTAAGTTAAGGCCTAATACTAACCAAAACTTAAGATCAGACTGAGTCTGTGCTGATTTGGGGCAGTTTTGACTGTCAGTCGATGAAGCGCTCAATCTTCAGCTGATGCTGATGAGGACAGTTCTCATTTTAAAGGAATACTTCAACATTTTGGTTCAGTCATTGTTTGTCTGCCAGGAGTTGATTGTCTTAGCTTAGCGACCAACGGAGACTGCAGGAAGTTCCTGTACGAAACTGTAAACATTTGTCACTTAAGGTTTGGCTTGGCTAGTTTAGGACTAAGCACCAAGACTTATAGACACAGTATGATGTAGTACCATGGTCTCTAAAGACAGAAACATTCAGGGGTTTGTGCAGCTTGTTATGAGTAAGATTCAAGCACTTTCAAGGCACCTAAACCAAATATTTCCAGACTCTCAATGCCTTTTTTTAGTTTATTGTGTAGATTATACTGTAAATCATTTTAAAAAAGGAGTTTGTCTGAATTCAAGAAGGTTCCTAACCTTGAAAAGATCACAAGGCAGAGCTTGTTTGAGACATTTCGTGAACAGACTCATCTGAACTCTGAACATTTTCACCTGTGGAAGTCGCTCTGGCTGGACGAAACCACTCCTACGTTGGCCACGGACAGGACCTGCTTGCTGATGGCCTGGCTTGAGGTGTTTGCTGTTGCCATGGTGACGGTTGCCGAGGTCTCGTTCATGCCCAGGAGTTTACCTGAGAGGATGCAAAAAAAAAAAAAAATGTTGAGCCAAGGACCCACACAAACAAAACTCTGACTAAATTCAATGTCCAGTTTAGACTAAAGACTTGGGGGGGGAAGCTGAACAATAAAAGGGTGCCTTCATTAATAATGCAAATATAGCTTTAAAAAAAAAGGCAAAGGGGCCACTCCGGGTGCACTTAGTAATGAGCGAGGACTTGAAAGAAAGAATGGAGATAAATATGCACAAGTTAGGTCGAAATAAAAGAGCTCTTAAAAGGCAAATATAATGAAAACCTGTTGACTGAAAGAATTAATTAACTTCACTCAATTGGTATAAAGCAGCAATTTGCTAGAGAGAAAAAGGTCCGGCAAAGCGAGTAGTTCTACTCACACACCCACACACACACACACCCACACACACACACACACACTTTTTTGTGTCTGAGTGCAAGGTGTATTCAGCCGAGCTCAAAACACGGCGAATGAAGATTAATTAAGGCAGAAGCAGCATTTAGCAGGCACTTAAGAGCACACTGATGACTTAGATATGAGTATGCTCTCAGCTCTCAATAGCTGCCACAGGATGTAGCTCTGCAGGTGTGTGTGTGTGTGTGTGTGTGGGAAACACCATTAAATGCTTCATAAGAGGCGAGCATTGTGCCTTAATGACAACAGTGAGGAAACGTTAACTGTGGTTTATGAACACTGCACACAACAGAGGACAACAACACTGACTTTACCTTTGTGCAACTGTTCATTTTAAATGTTTGCACCTTTAAATAATATTCTATATTTCTACTCTTAACATGTTGTCATATAATTCACATCATCTTTATCCTTCTAACAAGCTTATTAGCAGTCAGGGTGACGCGTTCCTTCATCACAAGAGCTGGCCAGTATTAGCTTATTGCAGATATATCTGTTTTGGTCTTGACACAGAGCGATGAGTGACAGGAAGCTGCATCTTAGAAAGAAGTATTGTCATTAATACGTAATAGTTTATCCACCAGAGACAAAGCTGACACAACTGTTACACCTTCAGTGTGACTAAAATTGTCTGTTTACATCACGTATGTTTAAAAAAAACGGTAATCAATTTAAAGATCTTTAAATATATATATGAAGAATATCACCGGGCATGTTCTTTAGTGTTAACAAACCTCATAACAAGATGAGAAAGTGTATATATCTTCTTCTTCTCTGCCATGACATGTTCCTTTAAAACTCATGCTAGAGACATGTCGTTGCACTGGGTGACATGTTCCTTCATTACAAGGGGTCCAGTGTGTCAGATTTAGAGGGCAATATTTACAGAAAATGGCAAAAATGTAATATATTATGCATTAACTATGTTTTTATTTGTGTGTAATCACCTGAAAATAAGAATATTTATGTTTTTGTTAACTTAGAATGAGACTTTTATATCTACGTGTGCCGCAGGTCCTCTTCCACAGAGTCTACCTATGTTTCTACGGTGGCCCGGGACAGACAAACTAAAAACACTTTTTGTGTTTTGTGGGCCACCGTAGAAGGAGATTGTGAGGCGAAGGTGTCGCGATCAGCAACTTTACCGCCAGATGCCACTAAAAATATACACACTGACCCTTTAAACACTCTCTATTGCCCTTAATGGATATTAATCCACAGCTAAAAATAGTCCCCAAGAAAAGCACTTTTTACTTTGAGTAAAGTTTGATTAAAAATGTCCAGCTTTTAGGAAATTATTTAAGTTTTTATAAAATGAAACTATACATTTGTAAGTCGTAACGTAAAAATAAGAAAAACGTAGAACACCGCCGGTATCCTGCCACTTCTCCTTTAATCATAATATTATCAGCAGATGTTAGTGTGTGACGAGATAAAGGTCACTTTGACTAATACAAGAGCTAATTCTTTTATTTGAGACTCAAGTCTTGAAACATTTACGGAAAACATGAAAGCAGAAGAATTAGTTCTTCTATCATCACAGATTTGACACTAAATTAAAAAAAAAAAAAACTTACTCTGAACAATAACAAACACTGCAGCGACTAACTGCAATTACTACTTTGATATTTCTGTCATTTCCAGCAACATTTTATGGCACATGGACGCGTAAATATAGCAAAAGCATTTTATTCACGTCATGTGCATCAAAACTTTTAATTAGTAGGAGCTCGAGTTTGAGCAATGAGCTTTAGGCTGATATTTGCACTGTACTTTGATGCCTAATGTAACTCACCTTGCTCCTTGCAGAAGTCCTGTTCTGTCATGGAGCTGGGCATTAATAGCTCTCCCACAGCGGGCTGGATGGACACACTGAACTGGTCCTCCTTGGTGCTGAGAGAAGAAGACAACAGTAAAGATGGAGTCATTCTAACACAAAGAGCCGAGAAGGGAGCTTGTGAATCAGGACTTGTTGCAAGCTCTGTAATTTAAACTCATCTCAATCTGGACGTACGCATGAGGACGGTGCGGTGTGTGTTTCGTGCACTTGTGTGTATTAAATGTTTCTCCACTGATTGCCTTTGCAAATCACGCTCTGTGAATGGCATTTTGGGCAGGATTGATTCCCGCCCCACCCCCCCCCACACACACACACACATCCTGAACAGATTTTCTGATAAGGTTATTGATCGGCTGAGCCGGCGGTGCCGATGGCATTCAGCAGCAGGTTGATTTGGGCCGGGGGCTGATTACTGGAGGAATAATTGTTATCCCAGTGAACCCGGATCAATCGCGGCTGATGTCTCACCTGGGAGTGCCGGCACAGAGCGGGTAGGGAAAAAAGGAGAATTAACAGAAGAACAAATGAGAGAGGAAAAAAAAGTTAAGAGAAGATGCAAAGAGACACCTGAGGGAGATGCGATGATGAATCTGGAGCTGTAGCGGGGGAAAAAGGGGACTGAAAGAGATGTACAAGTGAAGGTGTGTGTTTGAGAGAGAGAGAGAGAAAATAAGCCTGACTCGATATGAGTGGATGTCAGCTTGTCTTACCACAACTGGAAGTTGGCTGCTTGTGTAGAGTCGCTGAAGTCAATACCCATGGAAACCGTCACCGAGGCCTCTGGCTCCAGCCGCTCTGAGGGGAGGAAAGACGAGAGGAGAGGAGGAAGAGTGAGTGACAAGGGCACAGTGTGCAGCGCGTGGGGAAGGATGGAGCAAAGGGAGGGAGGATGAAGACGAGGTGGTGGTGGAGGAAGGAGGGGAGGGAGGGGGCAGCAGAGTGGAACAGACAGGCATCCACACCACTTGTGTTTTCTACTTCACAAAGCAAGGCCACCGTGTGTGAGAAATCTATCCTTCAATCTCATTCCCCACACCTCCAGCCTCGGGGAGGAGGAGAAAAAAAAAAAACACATGAAGGACTAGCATATTTCCAAAACAACAGGCTTGTCAAAGAGAGCATCAGCATCAAAAGAGAGAGAGACGAGGTACAGGCAGAGCGGGCGAAACGCGAGCTAGACGGTTAAGTAAAGCCAAAAAATGCTGAAGAGGGAGTGTGGAGGAGCAGGAGGAGGAGGAGGTGAAGGATGAGGAGAACACAGACAGACAGAAACATCCTCCACGCTTCCCCAGTCGGCCTGTGTTTCTCTCTCCGTGGAGCAGGGCTATTTTACTGTATAACTCTTTCCACAGGCAGAGGAGAGACTCCAGAGGAAACCCTCTGAAAACAGAGCCATCATGGACTCACTTCCAATCCAGCCTTCACAGCTTCTCTAACGGGCATTTTCCGCTTTTACCTTTACAGGGTTTTCTTCGTCTCTGTATCCTTCTCCCTAGTCGCCTGTGTTATTATAAACCACTATTTAAAACGGTTGCTTATTTTATGAATGAATAAGAACAATATCCATCAAGGTGTGAGCGGCTATTTGTTTTAAAATAGAGGGCCTAATTGTAAATAAGTCAGTCGTAGTATGCGTAAGAACCACTGTAAGAACAAACAAGTTCAGTACAGTTGTCATGAACGGGGAAATTAGCTACAGAGACCAAAACTGTTTTTTGTACCAGGCTGTAAACATGTTTATTTCTGCTGTGAAGTTGTGACATTTTAACATGGGGACTTACGGAGACTGACTCACTTCTGGAGCCAGCCTCGAGTGGACGTTTGAGGAACTGCAGCTTAATTTCACAGTCACAAGGGTTGAGAGCAAGTTGTCTTCAAAGGAAATATGCTAAGGCTGTTTACAACCTGTACGATCGTCCGACTGTTTCTTGCTCTGTTGGATTTCTTGCAGTGTCAACGTGTTCCCGGATCTCCACAATTACTTTAGTGCTCATAATGTTTTTATTACCGTGAGGACTGATGGCCAACACAAGGAAATAAAACCCATGCTAACCATACTTCTTATCTTGATGTATGAAGTATTAAAGGCAGAGGACGTGCTAATTAGTTAACAAGAAAAGATGTTAATTGATTTAAGGACGTAAACAGTGAGCAAATCTCAAAGACTATTCATTTTAAACGGTTAAATTACAGGCTTAACAAGCGTTCACGAGGAGATGAGCAGCCTGCGGAGTCAACGTGCCATATTTCTTATTAAATACCAAACCCTGTCATGTATTATCCCGTAACGAAACACACAAAGCACCGTTACATAAAGCTTTCAACCTCTGCAACTTATCCAAACCAACTCCAGCCACCCGCTCACAGTGGCCAGGCGCGATCGATCCAAATTACCCACTGTTTGGCTGCTTGAGTTCCTTCAATGCCCAATCAATCCCCTGCAATTGACAGTTTTAACGTGCTCCACCGCACACCAGGCATATGTGTGTGCATGCGTGCGCGTGTGTGTGTATGTATGTTTGTGTGTGTGTGTGCATGAAAAAGAAAATCTCGAGGGGAGCAGCAGCGTTCTCGGGTCTTATATTATCCTCCCGAGTGCAGCGATCATACAACAGTGTGACAAGAAATATGGAGATGGTGCTTGTTTGTTTGTCCTGATCGATACTAATGAACAGGGATTAGCTGAAGTAATATTGGCTGTTTTCAGGTTGGGGGGAATGGGACCGGGCTGATAGCAAACAGGCTTAAAGGTTTCTGATAACATAATGATCATTTAATATCTGTCTGAGAAAACAATCATAGTATAGGTAGAGCTGCAGCGTGAGTGAGTGGAAGAGAAAACAAATATTGCACAGATAGTAATAAATGTGGTTGTTAATGTTACAGAGAGGGTAAAAAAAAACTCAAACAACACTGAGTTCATGCTGGAGTTTGACCCACTCGTCACCCAACACGTGAGGCAGCAACTTTAATAATCATTTTTTAATAACGCGTGTCTAAATCTGCCAAACTTTTGTGGTGGACGCCTCCAGCTATAAAATATATCTTTGTTTGCGTTAACACGGGATGGTAATGAAACAAAGAAAATATATAATATCACACATTTATTAAATAACACTTTTTAAATGACTGTTTAGTTTAGCTTCAGTGGCTCCCTGTGGCAAAAAAAAAATATGGAAATGAATAATGGTTATTTTTAACATTTTCATTCATTACTGTGATTCTTACATTCTCCAGCTGTAAGTATGTGTAGCCACTACACTACAGTACATTACATCCTGAAGTGGCACCTTTTCTTTGGATTTTGCCGAATCTTAATAGCGGCGGCCGCTAGTCGTGACTCTCTCTGAGCTATCCAAGAGAATTTAATCAAACATGGGCAGATTTGCTTTAACCGTCAACGATGCCGGCTTATGGCTTGATTAGCACCAAGAAATTAGCATTACAAGTCTCAAATATGAAAGACAGACAGGTATAAAAGGTTTCTGACCTCTGTACTAGAGGATAAAACTATATGAACTGACAGAAATGTTCTCTTTAAAAGGACAAGGCTGCCGATACTTCTATTAATGTCAACAAATCGCATTAAAAACACTAAAACCAAGAGTGTAACCAGTCTCTTAATACTTTCCGACATCCCAATCCTGACTGGGGCTCTCCAGCACCAAGCCCATCGGTTCCTTAAAAACAGGTCATGCATTTTTATTTTTTTAAATGACTTTACACGACACAAACAGAAGTAAAAGGTGCATTTGTTGGGGACTATTTTCAGCGGTGGATTAATCCGCATTTGGTGCACTAATCAGTATTTGGTTGCAGCAGGACAATAAATGAGGGATTGAGTCTAAATAAACTTGTTTATATGATCTATGAAAGGGTGTTAACTATATCTATATCCTAATATATACTGACATGGCAAAATAAAACCTTGTTTTTGTTTGTTTTGCGTAAATTTTGACCATATTCTCAACACTAACTTAATAAAAACAAATATACAACCTTACTACTTGGTGTCCACAGTGGACTATTTGACCTGTGTGGCAATCATACTCACCGATGGTGTTAAAGCAGTGGATGTTGAGGCTGGCTGGGTTTCGGTCGCCTATATGGATCTCCTCCAGGCTGTGGTCTGAACTGTTGGTCAGTATGACCTGTACAGCCACCATACTGGGCTGGTACAAACAAGGCTGCCTGGGGAAATGGTACTTGGCTGATAGACCTTTTCCTGTCATGTGGTGAAGCAGCTCATAGGTTTTCACGGGGCCGAAAGATGGAGTGGTGACCTGGAGGTACGAAAGAAAGACATATACTTAAACAACAACCACTGGCTTTGAGTTGGTTTTATTACATTTTTTTGCCAACAAAGCTGAAAAATAAATCAAATATCTTTAATTTTCAGAGAAATAAACTGCAGTACGGGGCTGGGTTAAAAGCCTGAGAGCAGAAGCGCAGAAGGAAGATGGAAAAAACAAAACAAAACAGTGCATGCAGAACATTTGCCCAGAAGCATAAAGCTCTCTACATCAACACGATATCCAGGGACGTCTTTGTACATTACAGCGCAAATGCATCTGCACAAGAGAACAGATTAATACAAGAATCTCCCGTCTTTCCATCGCCTACATTCATGCAATTCACCGCAGTCCAATCAGCAGGCAGAATGCGGCATTTGCTGAGTGCAGTGGGGACTGAAGGGGTTTGGTGGCTGATAACGCCCCGCCAACCCCTTTCCTTCATTAACTCTGTAGGGTAAAGAGGAACCCATTTAAGAAACGTCCTCAGCCTAGTTAGATAGAAATGGGCTGGATGCTCGGTCAAACGAGGCTGAATAAAAACAACCTCTAATGAATAGAAACACAAGTGCCTGCACGGGCCAAAGCAGCCATTCACAGGCCTTTTTTTAAAAAAAAAAGGGGCTTTTACCTTTTCAGAGGCAGGAAACTCTATTACCTCTGAGAGAAATGGAAAAAGAAAGGAGGCAGATGTGTATTTTCTTTTTTTTTTTCAACATCTTGTTACACGGGTGAACATTGTTCTCACTTGATGGTGATGACTGTCATCTCTCATTAAAAACACAAGGTGGGCCGGCCCACGCGATGCAACACAACACGCTGAGAATATTCACATAACGTGGATAAACTTCAGACACTCTGTTGAGTCCACATCAATGTAAAGTCATTAAAAAAAAAAAAAAGAAAACTTTGAGCAGTTTCTTCGATCTTCAAAAGTCAAAAGAGGTCCGTCTGTCGTGAGTGACGGCAATAATTGGTTCGAAACCTCAGGAAGGATGCAACCTTTTTACACCCTCTAAAACACTTAGCACCTCAATGTATTCATACTCTCGCAGAGGCGACGCTTACATGTACGTCATCCTGGAGTTCAGAGGCTAAAAAAAAAAATTGTTGTTTACCGTCTCGAAGTGATTTAAAGAAAAAATATAACAAATCTAACTCTCAAAGAAGTCGCAAGGGTGACCAAGAGGAGTAAGAACTACGCAGCTTTGTATGAAAAAACAACAAGCAGTGGTAGAAAAACAGATGGAGTAAATAGCAGACTTAAACGATTAAGCAAACTAATTAAGCTAATTGAATATGACTAATAATATGATGTGAAGAAACGCGGCGGAAACACGCGGGCCGTGATGGTGCGGCTCGCAGCGTCGAGCGGTGTCAGTGTACATTGTTTTGTTGAAGCCGGACGAAACTGGCAGCGTGTTCCGACTCGGGTGAGAAACGCTGGAGGCGTTTGTTCCTCCGACTTGTCAGGCGCTCTGCGAGGATGAAGAATCGGTTTGACATACAAGAGAAGCTGTGTGAGATGAGTTTCAATGTGCTCACTTCACAGGGCGAGAACAGTTACTATCGCTGCACTGTGGCGGCGAGACATGAGCGGGTTTGAGTTAAATTATCCAAAAGATTAGGTATATATATATTTAGTTATGAAAGTACATATAAAGAATCATTATCATAAAACATGAACCAAAAAGTCTTCTTCCATCCTAACTCAACCGGTCACAGCAGATGACTGGCCAGCAATGGGCTCGGCTCGGCTCGAGGTTTCTGCCTGTTAAAGGGAAGTTCTTCCTCGCCACTGTCACCGTGCTCGCTCCTGGTAGGAATTGTCGAGTCATGAGATAACTAATAATAAATAAAAAGTGAACTGAACTGATCTGAACTTTGTTTTAGCTTGGTCTGACTAACATTTGTCCCAGTTAACATAGATTTTAAAGCAGTTCAGAAATTATATTGATAAATAGAACATAGGATATATTTTGCTACTTCCCTTTTGTGAATTTATTTTTTAAATAACTTTTTATGAACATCTGTATTTATAGGAAAAATGGACGATTTTTTTTCAGCTGACCGACCGACCAACGAGCGACACTTACCTGCTTCTCATGGCCAGGACCGATAAGATCGGTTTGGATTTCACATCTTTGTGTTTTAAGTTCATAATTTCATATTCTATATGTCTGACCGAACCATATTTAACTATTATCACTCCTATTAATACAAAAAACTATTTTGACTCTTCAAATGTTCAACTTCAGACATACTTCTTCCTTATCCTGCATCAGTACTTTTACTGGCTGAACTTCATAAACGCACGTTTACAGGTAAAAGCCAAACATCTTGGTTTCCACAGAGGAGGTCAGACAGCACAGTGAGTCGATCTCGATTAGGATATTAAAGCTATTAATTGCTTTAATATCAGCTCAAATGTGGTTTATTCCTCTGTGTAAACAGCCTAACATGTTTGTACTATTTACTGTGTTTCCTTGTTCTTCCCTCTCCTAAGAGCAGAGTTTGGGCGTCATACTGGCATCAGTGTAAAACATTTCAAAACAGCAGCCTGCCCGAGTCACATTAGATCCAGAATAAACCGATCACACCCCCTGACAGTGTGGCGGCGTCTCTTGTGCCCAGGCCCGCCTGTAAAGGAGGTCAAACAAACATTTGTCGCTGTGCTGTAACGCCGCTGCGCCCTCACAAGCGCCCGTCACGCCACCGCCAGCCCGCAAATTTATTGGGCCACTTTTGGATGTGTCAGAGCAGTCGGTGTCGATAAAGCCGGCCATAATGTTTGCCACCCCATCACAACAGAGATTTACCTCCCTGACAGACACATCCTGCTTCAAGGTCCTGTCTGTCGCCTCGCCCTCCGAGGCAGGCGGCAGCGACGGGGAGGGAGGGACGGAGACAGGACAGAAGGTGCAGGGGGGGGGGCGCTTCAAACTGCTTATTATCACCAATTTGACACAGTGGACAGTTCAAGCTTGACACGAGTGCCCGCACAAGCCCCTTCACTCCTCCATCCATTGTTGGAAGCCCATAACACCTCAAGTGTAAATAAGAGAAGAGGAGGGATGTAACCTTGACTTCTCTGTCAGTCTCCCCTTTGTTTTTTTTCCTTCTTTGGCTTTAGCTCCCGTTCTCCACCCTGGACAGGAAGGAGGGGAGGTGACAATGAGGTAGGAAGTTGATTGAGAGGCTCTATTATGCATCAACTTAAAGGAAGCCCCTGTGATGGATGACACAGACACCAGTCACCTTCAGAGCCCGGACGCCACGCTCCCGACATCCTCTCTGGCAAATGACCTGAAAATCCCGCTGACATATTCAAAAAAAAAAAGGGGGCTAACCGGAGCTGGGTAGCCTTGTGCCGTGTGCATAAGAAGGCCAATTTAAAAGAAAGTGGCGTGTGTGTGTGTGTGTGTGTTGGAGGGGAGTTACAGAGATGTATGGGCACATATTGAAAATCCATTTCTGTTTTTCAGACGCAGCGTGCCTCCAACAGCAGGGACAGGATTTCATTATACTCTACAAGAGTTGTGAGGATTAAGGTAAGGGACATGTGTTTGACTTTAGCGCCTAATTGTTCCCCTCAGTCAGGAGATGACAATTAATTGATGGGCGCCACAAAGACCTTGACTGCAAATTGAATTAAATAAATGTTACTACAGCCATCTAAAACTACTTTAATGCAACAAGAAGTCTCTCCAGCACATATAGACAGAGGTTAGTTAATTTATGCCAATTTGTGGGTAAATTGGGTATTCCGAAATGATTAATTTTGAAATTTTCCATTAAAGAACATTAGCAATAATAGAGGACTGTTATTCAGAAAGTATTGTCCTTCATCGAGCTCTGCAAGAACTGTTAACAAACTGCCGACAGTTTCTTTGTATTCACGTCATGTTTAATAAGAACGACGGCTGCGGCTAATTATTATTTTCATCAGCGATTAATCTGATTATTTTCTCCATTTATTAACTGAATTAAGTGTTTGATATATAAAAACAGTGAATAACGCTCATCGCCACTTCCCAAAAGTCCAAAAATATTCAACGTACTATCACAAAAAGAAGCTTAAGGAGCTGGAACCAGGGAAGTTTGGGCATTTTTGCTCGGAAAATTACCACAATCTGAATTGTTGATGGATTAAATGACCGATTGTTTTGACTCTGAACAGAATCGGGCGTTAAAAACACGCAGCTTAGACAGTGAACACATTCATCCAAGAGGCTATCTCATCTATAAATGACGAGCACCAAATAAACAAAGACAAACGTGTTTATCCTCGTTACTCTCACAGATTCACTTGTAAACAATGAAAATACATCATGCATACAATAGCTACAGAACAGAAGACGACAGTCTTTACTTCATTATATCCACTTTTATGCTGGTAGACTGATAATTACTTAAGTTAAAAGGATCTGAGGACTTCCTCCATCGCTGGAAGAAAAAAAAAAAATTTGCTCATGTAAGCGTGGATATGTCATCATATTTATGCTTGCAGGTTTCAAAATAAAAAGGGGGTTAAGACCCTAATTCCCTTGCTCACGGTAATTAAATGGCTGCGGTTTGTTGAGACAAGCGGAAGGCTCAGTTGCCGCAGCAGACGATAAAAACACACACGTGGAAATGTAGATTTTAGGGAGCTCCGTCGTGACCTCTGTCACCTCGGAAAAGGACAAACACGCGGTTACTAAAACAAGCTAACGAGAGAAGAAATGCTGCAGCAGCTGCATTCAAACACAAACACTTCCCAAACTCGCCGCGTAGGCCGCTGCACCGACCGGCTATTTCTGTGTGGGCATTTATTCCATTTATTTAAAGAGGCAATCTCCGCCCGTTTGAGTGGCAGCGGGAGGTTTGGAGGGCAGGGGCTGCTATATTCGTGGCGCTTGGGGTCCTTCTGCTGATTCATAATTAGACGTGAACCCAGAGCGCCCACTACGGAGGCTGGGTGGGGGGGGGGGTCAGAAGGGTGAGGAGGGAGGAGGAGGAGTGAGCGAGCTGGCGCCCGCCTGATGGACACCAAATGAACAAATTATGATGGCCCCCTCTGGGCGTGATGGGGTCAAACACCCTGCGCCCCGCCGCTGACAGTTCAATTTCCCCCCAACGCAGCCCCATTCGCCGACTGCTAATTATGAATGAAAAGTTATCAGCCTCAGCCAACCCCCGCCGCACACACGGACAGCGGTCGGAAGAGGTTTGGGGTGGTGTGGTGAGGGGGATTTAAGAGGAATTTGTGAGAGATCCTAATGTCAAAATGTTATTAGAGAGAGCGGTAGCATGCAGAAACTGGGGAGAGGAGGAGGAGACAGAAGAGGAGGTGGGTCAAAGACAGTGACCAGGGTTAATCTAAATGCCTTTGATAACCATGCAGTAATTCTCTAAAAGGGCCCGAGCGCTCAGCTGAGACAGACTCGCTGCCTCTGTGGGCAGATTGCTGAGAAATAGAAATGACACTGGGGCCAGTGTGTGTGTGTGTTGTGTGTGTGTGTGTGTGTGTGTGTGAGCTGATATGTAAGCGTGTGCATGCACGGGGAGGGGCGTGTGTGAATAAAGGTGAGGTTATTTACCCTTGTCTATGAATCCCGATGCCCATCATGTATTTATGCATAGAATTGACTCTAAATCAGATGTTGATGTGCGAAAAGTTCCCTGTTCTAATCTGCATTTCGATTCTCTATTACTGCGTGGCCTTCACCTGAGGAGGAGAGAGTGACTAACAAGACTCGAGCTGCATAAACGCTGTCCTGAGAGCAGCTGTCAATCAAACTGACTGACAGGCGGCCAGCACTGACGGGCAGACTCAGAATATAGAGTAACTCGCCACGAGTAGGCTCAGTGCAACACCAGAGCTGGGACAGTGTGGAGGCTGCAGCACACACACACACACACACACACACACACACACACACACACACACACGTGTGTTTACATGCAGACAAACCAACCATGAAACATTAATACACACACAAAATCTCTAACATGATCATTAACGTGCCTGAAACTCAGATTCTGTCACCTTTGGACAGACTCAGGCTAAGCTAAGCTAAGCTAAGCTAAGCTAACTGTCTATCTAACATACATGAGAGCGGTATTGATCTCCTCGTATTGAACAAGCATATTTCCTATCACGGTAATATTGTAACTCGACCACTGATACTTCGGTCTTCTCGCTAGTTATGGCACCTTTTGTCTGTGCATCCTTCCTCTGAGGCTTCTTCTTTTTTTTCCACAGTTACAGAGGATGAAAAAAAACCCTTTGAGATCAAACTTTAAAATGAATTTGACTATCTCGAGCGAACTCTCTTCTGGATTGAGATGCCTTCGAGACTGACGAAGCAAGCCAAATATTAAAAAGTCTGGTAGTAACACAAACACTACGTTCTACAGGCTCTAAACTTAAAAAGTAAAAAGCACCATGAGGTAAAACCAACCACTAACCTCGGTGCAGTTTTAGTTTAAGTAGAACAGAATTAGATGGAGGACTGAAACTACTGCTGAACTATTAATTCATCAACGGACAAGTTGTAAATGTTAGAAATTAAATATCGTTGGGTCGCTTGGAGACGACAAGCAATTATACGGGACCTTGTGATGGGCGTTTTAAAACACAGGATTTCGTGGCATTTAGCAGTGAAGCTGCAGATTGCAGCCAACTGAATACCCCTCGCACACATGAAGAAGACACTATGGCGGCCGTGAAACTCGCAAAGAATGCAAAGGCTCCTATCTAGAGTAAGAACTGTAGAAACATGGCGGTTCGATGGAGGAAGCACCACTGTAATATGTCAGCAGATAATAACAGGCTGCACGATGAATACTGTTCAGGACCAGCGTGCAGGCGCGGTTTAGCGACATCTAGAGGTGAGATTGCAATCAACTGAAACCCCTCGACTCAACCGAGCGCAAAGCAAAAATTACGGTGGTCACAAGCTGCCCGAGTGTTTGGTTTGTCTGTTCTAGGCTGCTCTGGTAACATGGTGGACTCTGTGGAAGAGGACCTGCACCATCTGTAGATATAAAAAGGTATAAGGATATCCCTCTAAATCTGACACACATGTCCTTTAAGTTAATTAATCATTACTTGCAGCCCTATTTAGAATTATAAGTAATTTATTTACAGCAAAACACCAACATAAGTCATATACGAGTAAACGTCAAACACCTGTGTGACCGCTGAAGATTAAAAACGAAAATTCACACCGTCAATATTCTGATTTGAAATCGTCAAACAGCAGCAGAGACACAGACCTGCCCATGAGACACAAAATAGACACAGCAACAGCAGAAAGAATGGTCTGGACATTTTCCTCCCGCGGGGGAGGAAAGAAGACATGATAGAAAATACACAGACGTGCAGAGCCGCTCACATACTCGAGGAGAGAAAGGAGCCGTCACACTAGGAAAGGTCAACCATCAGATATACACAACGCAGAGACACGAGGGACGCAACATCTGACAGAGAGAGATGGAAGGTGACAGAGAGGAGGAGAGAGATAAGAGGGAGAGAGACGGAGCGGGTGGACTCGTAGATGAGACGCAGAAATAGAGTTCAAGGGTGTGGAAGAGCAAAAGACGGCGAGGGCGAGAAAGACAGACTATAAGAGATACAGGAAACAGGGAGAGCAGTTGTACTGTCTTGACTGGCTATAAATATAAGAAGGCAGAAAAGGTCAATAGTTTGGCGTCTGAGGCAGAAATGTTCCACAAGGGAGAAAGGCTCATTTCACCATCTCATACACCGCTCTGCTGTTCTGTCAGTGTCAGGCAGAGAGGAACAATCGACTCTCACCGCACGTTGATAGAGGAAATGTCATCCCTGTGTTGAACACAAACACACACACAAGCAAGCATACTAACCTGCATGGTGGAGGAGATGTTGGAGAGAGAAAGGCCCTCGAGGTCGGACAGCAGGCTCGGAGACACGACCGAAGACTTTGGGGTGTTTGTGGGTGCCGGAGAAACTGAAGGACGCAGAGAAGACAAACGCTGGAAACAGGCACTTTAAGTGTCGCTATCGCTCTATCTTTTTTTATGCCACTGGAGGGCGCCAAAGACAAGACTGGCATTTTAAAAGATGGCTGAAAGATGTTGCTGGGCGACTCCAAATATCAGCTAGTTTTTTAACATTAACTATAAAGATGCAACTGGCCAGCTAACAACTGATGCAGATGGCCAGTTAGCTAGAACTTTGCTAACAATATTTTGTTTAAGTTGTGCAAAATTCAATTCGTCATTGTCTATTTAGTTTTTTTTTTTTAATGCTATTTTATGCTACATGTTTGTATGAAAGGTGCTATACTGTATAAATAAAGTTTGACTCGAGTAAGTTGAGATGCAACTAGCTGACTAACACTGATGTAGATATGTGGAGGCATTGATTATTATTAAATGATGTAGGATTTACATGAGCCTTGTATTTCTGTAGTTATCTACGGTAGATTTCATTAAAAAAGGTTCTTCAGACTTCACATTATATTATGTACTATTTATTAATAACACTAAGGCACAGATGAGCTCATGTACATGATGTGATCGCCATGAAATCGCTGCAACCCTAATGCAGAATATAAAAAAGGGAAAATTCAATCTTTTTACCTCAAAAAGTTAATGTGGAAAATGTGTATTTACACAACCAGCAGACACAGAACAGCACTGGATCCACCTGACAAATGTAAGTCCAATATTCACTCTCCTATTATCTCTCTTTTGGGGGCTCCGGGACATACTCGTCTTTCCTCTCTGGTAACTTTCTCTGTCTGCCTTTTAGTTAAGGGGAGCTGCAATGTTGGGTGATCAACTCACAGTCGTCTAAATCCAGTAAGGAGACTTCCTTCTTGGACTTCACCTCCACCTGAAAAACAAACATAAAGATGAGCAACAGAAAAAGAAAGACACCTCAAAACAGAAGTCGTGCTACTCAGAGGGTAAAATGTTTCAATTCTGCCGACAGCGTCTCTCAAGACGTGACACACTCATCCCCCCAAATAACAGATACTCTGCATTTATATGTAACACGTCTGGAATTTCCGACGACCAGTCATGCACAGTGTCGTGTCACAACCGATACACGCCACCGTGTGCGACTGAGGCCGGCTTGTCAGGTGTTGACTTGTGGGAATTACACAACACGCGCCTCCGGCTCGCGCCGCAACAGGCCCAATAAAAACGCATTTAAAACATACGAGCGCTTTTATCACCCTTTCTCCACGCCCTCCTAACCAACCAGAGCTCCATTCACGTCACATAAAGAACCATAAAATTCCACTCTGCATACTCCGGGCTGAGCAGACGGGAAGAACAGGACAGAGGAGGGAGTGAGGAATGAGAGTGAAAACAAACAATAAAGTTAGAGGCCGTATCTTATCAGATCTTCTCTGACTGACGCTCTGCGGTGGTAATAGAGACGGAAACCTTGTTAGTAAATGGAGGTCTGGAAGAGCAACAGAGAGAGGGAGAGACAGAGGTGTGTGGAAAGACAGAGAAAGATGCATAATTCATAGGCCATGTCCAAATGACAAACTGTATGAAATGAGAATTTCATAGTGCAGAAAAGGGAAAGGGAGGGTGAAATAATGTGATGAGCGGAACAGGTAAGAAAAAGATGGCGAGGGCTGAAAAGGGGACGAATGAAAGGAAAAAATGAAGCTGATATCAGAGGAGCAAAAATGATATCCAACGATATATAAATTGTGATTTCGACACCCTCGCCACACGTGTGTCCCTGAGAACGTTTCTCCATCATCGTGTTCACAATATCATACTCTGCGGCGGATTAGACATACAGTATTATATCGCAGAGGGACACTTATGACTAAAACTGAGCTGAACTTACCCGTTAAAGCGGTATGACAAATGCTGAAGCTGTAGTTAAGTACTATCCTATTAAATGTTTGATAACCGCTCCAAAACAACAACATCTGTTGTTGTGTTTAGTACTGGATAATGAGCTAATATTGCATGCAGCGTGTTGCCACGGCTACAAAGATCTATATAAGTCGATCAAATTCACTCCGGCATCTTCGAGAAGGGTTTGCTTCGAGGCCATTACGGAGACCGATAACTCTTTACACAAACACACACATGGCATGGGAGTGCTGTGTTTAGACAGGCGTGTTAACACCGAAGTCAAGATATCAAGTATTATTTTAGCTTATTGTATGCTTTGCATGTCATTTTTAGCATGTTGTTTTCTTCACTGGTTCTCAAACTATGGTGCATGTACCACTGATGGTACTCAGCCTCACTCCAGGTGTTTTAAAAATGACATTTATTTTATTTATTTTAAAACACGATATTCTCAAAATTCTACAAAATCTCAACATCTACATTTCTTGTAATATTTTGTTTAAATACACGTAGCGCACACATATATCCATGTTTAGCTATGAGCTTTAATGTGACAGCAGGATCGTAAGCGGAGGTTAAATTATTAGTTGTAAAACTCTCCAAACAGGAAATATGAGGAAAGAGAAGTGCTGATCAGGAGTACGCCTCTTACACCAAACCAGCTCTGAATCTTGGACCGGCTCTGTCCACAATGAACTATCTGTAGCTAAATACAGTCGGACTATGCTACTTATTCAAATGCCTGTCATAATTGTGGGATTTGGTGAGCTTTATGTTTTATTTTTTAGACTTTCTAAGGTGGTATACTGTGTAAAAAGTTTGAGAGACACTGGTTTCCTGCTGACTCAGACGATCAAGAAGTGTGAATTTGCAGTAGCTATATCAATAGCATCTTTTTGTTATAGTCCACTTCCACTTGCTACACCTCTCTTTGCCAAATGGTATGAACACAAGCCCACACCTGCACATGCAGAACACACGTGACCTCCGTGTCAAATTTCAGCCTCCTAGGGCAAATTTTTTATAGACTGATTGAGCAACTGACCGACAGAGCGACCTACAGAGCCGCTGGTCATGTCATGAAATCTGTGCTGTATACAAGTTATTCTAAAGTGTCCATTTAAAGGAGTGTACTTCCTAATCAGCCAACATTTACGGTTATTACAAGTGTGTTTTAGCATTAGTGTGCTCCATTCTCTATTAAAGAGCCATTAAAACAAACTACTCAGAGAGCCTACACAAGCCTAATGTAAGCTCCTGCACCTCGCTCTGTGTGTGTGTGCACATTATAAAAGTCAGACCACTTATTCATCTGATATCCGAATAAACAATCATGTCACCTTGGGTTTGGACTTTGGTTCACTCTTCTTCTTCTTCTTCTGTGCTGTGTGGGAGTCTGAATCCGAGTCGTCCTCGGAGTCCGTCTCTGAGCCGGAGGAGCTTTCGGGTGACGAGCTGCTGGCTTGGACTACGGGTCCGTTACCGTTTTCATCTGAGTCACTGAAACACACAACAGACATGGCATCAACACAAGGAATAGAACAGTTTATAATGTGAAACAGCACAACAAACCCAGCTTCCATGTTTATAATGTCAGCAAACGCCAAGAAAATCTAACTTGGTAATATCTTTTTTTTTATTTTGGAGCTCGGCCCCCCGTCAGAACAACAACAATCAATCTGTTTTTGTTTGCGAAGTTAATTCACTCAAAAAGATTTTTTCCATCTTTCTCCTCTCCCTTTCACTTGCTCTGTCCCTCTTCAATTTGTCCTGATAATGAGTGTTTACTCCGCCTGCCTGGGATTTTCAGCCGTTAAATTAATGAGGGGAATTGTGACGGTAACTGGCTTTTTAACTTGGGCGATGATGAAAAGCCAGTATTAATTTGGCCTACAGATTTCATTTGCTGCGAACAGGAAAAAGTGATATAAATCACTGTGGGCCTGATTAGGCCCTGCCTGAAATGACTGGGCCATAATGAGGGCATTATGCTGTGTTTGTTGTGGAAGCACTGGGGTGAGCTGCTCTAATTACTGTGTGTACGTGTGTGTGTGCGTGTTTGTGTGTGTTTGAGCACCGGGTGAGTTGCTCTAATTATACTCTCTAATGGAGAGAACAGGGTCAGCCGCCGGCCTGTCACACAGCGAAATCAGGTACATTCGCTGTGAGTTTGTGTGTCCGCGAGGAAATGAAGTAGAGTGCATAAGAAACTAAATTTGCCAGTGTGTAAGAGAGTGTACGTGAGCATATTCAGTAGTAATGACTCAAATCTCATTCATTGGTAACACCAGGCTGCTAAATGACCAATCAAAAGTCATTATCCATTAGCCATGTAAATGTGGGTTACGCTACTGGAGGAAAATTCTCCTTGATTATCTCGTTAATGGAACTCACACTAACGATATTCTAGCAGCTCTGCCAGCCTGATGTCTGTGTGTGTGTGTGTGTGTGTGAGATGGAGAGAGAAGGTGTATACTGAGTACAGAAGGTGTGTGTAGCTCACAGATTATATTGTTGTTACCTCCATCAAGAAAGTTGGTACAAGGTTATGAGGTTTTTTTCCTCTCCTGTCTGAAAACAGGCTCCAGAATCTGTTTGACTGAGCTTCAGTTGTTCGCCGTCCCAAAGGACATTCAGTGTGTTTGCTCTGCTGTCCTGTTTATGATCAGGTTCGTGTGAACGTCATATTCTGGTTTCAGAAAGAGCTTTTTGGGAACCTGGAAATGCTTCCTGGATGAACTGATTTGCTGATTAATGGATTAGTTGTCAACTATTAAGTTGATCAACAACTATTTTGATAATCCATTCATCGTTTTGAATCAAAAAAATGTCCAAATTCTTTCATGTCGTCTTCTTAAGTGTGACTATCTGCTAGTTTCTTTGGTCCTCTGTGACAGTAAATATCTTTTTCCGTTTGTGGATGTCGCCCTGAGCTTCAGGAAATTGACATTTTATGGACTAAACAACTAATATCATGTTCCATGTAAACACCACAACAAAAACCAGGATACTAGTGTACATCTAAACATACGTAATTGTTCAAAAAGACATTAAGTCCAGGGACTAAATGTAGAATTTAAACCTTTATTAAAGCAACTATTTCCAAAATCTGTTGCCTGAGATTAATGTGTACTTCTAACCTGCGACCAGCAGCTCGCTCTGCAACGACGAAATTTGCCATGGAGGTCAAGTGTTAAGGTTGTGTGTAAGAATGCACGAACTGAAGTGGATGCATACACATGGGCTGACGCAGCTGTTGCGAATCTGTACAAATTTCCGATGTTTTTGTTACGATTTTAATAACTATTGATTGTTTCCTTTACAATACTGATTTGCGATGTGCTATTGGTGTTATCTTGAGACAGACAGGTGGCTGCGACAGCACCTATGGGTTTGACTGAGACTTATAACTTTAATGTGTTAAATGACGTCGTAGATTTAGGATGAAAATAACAGCGAGGTCACAGGAATAAGTTGAGAGAATACAACTAATACTCAGTAAATAACTACATCAATGAATCATACCAGGTCATACAAGGCCAAACATCCCAGTTCAGCGGTGACTAGAAAGTCTTTTAAGTCTGCTTGTTTCCTCCGTTTGGTCTTGAAATCTTGTGATCATACTGATTTTTTGGATCTCGGCGTCCCAACCTTTAATTTATTATTTATTAAGTATCATCTCTTAGCTTAAGAACTCTCGCTTTTGTTCATGCAGTGGTGTGAAACTCCCATCATTTGTGTTGCATTCACCGCCACTTGCGTACGTGTATCATTTGTCAGCAAATCAAACCCTGAAAATAAATGAAACACAAACATAAATTGCTGCAGAGGCTCCAGCTTGGAGCAGTCGGAGAATTGTTCAGGGCTCTACTCAGGCATAATGACAGCATGAGGCAAAACATGTTGAAATAAACCTCATCTTTGTCCTCACTTAGGGGAGTGCAAGTCTGATTATTTCTCACTCACGACTTGATTTGGGGTGTATTCCATCTGTTTCAAAAGTTCGCTGTCCTTAAAAAAATCCATCATGTGTAAGAATTCTCCTCAATTTCAGCAAATATACTGGATGAAGTGCAAATGTTTGAATGTTTGAGGGAAGAAAAGATGAGAGTGAGCAGAAGGAAGTCTGATGCCAGCAGGTGGGTTGTCATATAGATGATAAAAATGCCTGAAGTTATGAACAGATGGGAGTTTGAGCTTATTGATGCAGCAAAGCACTGATCACATTTGTTGTTTACCACGACTCCGGGGCCGCTCACAAACACACACCTGTCTAATTAGCTGAGCTTAGAGAGACAGAAAGAGAAAGAAACAGGTAACATCTGGACACACCGAATTCACTGGGAAGGAAAGCGACACTTTGTCGAGGAGGGATCTCATTGTACCTGTCAGCGGCAGTCGGTTTGTTTTTCTTCGGCGGCGCCTTCTTGGTCTTCTTCTTCTTCTTCTTTTTTTGTTCGGATTCGGAGTCACTCGAACTCTTTTCAGACCCGCTGGAACTTTTTCCAGAATCACTGGAGGTCTTCTCAGACTCGTTGCTGCTTTCCTCCTCACTCTCACTGCCCGACTCTGTACAGACACATACAGTGTATACATATCACACATAAACCTGGTGAACTAAAGTTAGCGTCCTGATCATTTCATGAAATCTCACAGCTCCCTACATTGTAATACTCATTACTAGTGGTGGGGTCCGCCATTCCCGCGGGAAGTGGGCATGCCTATAATGCCGTGTTAGTGTTGCCGCGTTAGTATTGTTCTCTTTCCTGACAGCCGTACTGAAGCTGGATTGAGTTACCGCTAATGCTAACATTTCATACTTCACAATAAAAGCATTCCGCTGGTGAAACATGACCTGGGTTTTATTGTGAAGCAGTCACAGGAAACGCAATGTTTCGGTCATCAAATTTAAAACATGGTTGTTCATCAATAGAAAACTAGAGAGAGTTTTTCTTTAGTTTTTTAAAATTTTGCAGGAAGTCATGAAACAAGAAGCTGTTAGATGGAGATCTGCAGACAACAGGCTGCACACCTCCAACTCCTCTGCAGGGAAACAAACACCTATGTGCTTCAACTGGAAATACGTGCAGCTCAACAAGGTGGAGTTTGTTTGGCTGCACTGTAAATACATGTAGTATATAAACCACGTTTGTCCCGTCAGGTGTCGCCAAATCAACCTGAAGTATAAGAAGGATTATTTTACTTTAATAAACTATCCAGTTCATCAATAAACACACAGATAGAAACAAACCTTCACCACTGCTGCTGCTGCTGCCGCCGCTGCTGCTGCTGCTACTGTCTTCACTGCCACTGCTCTCAGATCCGTCCTCTTCTTTCTCCTCTTCATCGTCCGAGTAAAACTTGTCTTCAGATTTGGATTTCTTCGTCTTCCCAACCAACGGTACCCACTCCTTCACCTAAACAGACACGGTGGAGGGAAGTGGGGTCAGTTAAAATTGAGTTTATTGCAAAATGATTTTTGAGTTATTCTAACACCATATTTTATTTTGTAGGAGCTCAATGAGAAGAAAACATGTACTATTCACACAAGTCAGCCACTTTCATAAGATGCAGTGGAATAACCAATCAACAAAACGATAATTAAATCATCAATCGGTTAAATCAGCTTCTGCTGGCTTTTATTTTGTTACCACACATCTTTTCTGTTAAATCTACATTATATTTAAAAGTTTGTTGAAATGAGCGCTTGGTGTTCTGCTTTATTGTTGTTCATTGTTTTATTAGGATCCCCATTAGCTTCCACAGAATAACAATGATAAAGCTCGAGCTGGTGCTTGGAGTAAAAGCAGAATCAATAACATCCCTCGCTGAAAAAAACAAAGCCTTTAATTTTTGTAATTTTTTGTTCTTTAACTTATAACGAGGCACAGAAAGTCCTCGTCTTTCAGCTGAATGGAACAGCGTGTTCATTTCTCCGACGCAAATTGAAGCATCCCACAAAATAAGGTTAGAAATGATAATGTCGGAGGCCAATAAACGTCCATTTCACAACAAGTGTGCAGCAGGAGATCAGACTTCATTGAACACAATAAAAAAAAATATGTGAACAGTGTCATCAGTGAACTATTGATCAGCAAGGTTGCTGCTAGATGTTGCAACTCTCTAAGGTTTAAGGGTACATTCAGACAGGTGTAGGTTCAGATTTTGTCCATTCATTCATTCTCTCAAACCATCGGACACAAACCATTAATTTGGTTTGAGAGAGCAAGCGAGTGGTTGAGCGACATAGACAGTGAATGAGAGTGAGCGATCTTGTACCCTATGTAGGTTAAAACAGGTCTGATCACCACTACCTCTTCTTAAATTCAATTTAGGGTTATCCAGTCACATTTTACACTCTCCTTTAAATCATTATACTTTGTCTTTAATCCATTTTTGCTTATATTTTTCTATTATATTTAATTTTTAAAGTCTAGTTTATGTATACTTTCATGTTTCTTGTGTTTATTTCATAACCTGACTAAAGATAAGGTTGGTGTTATTCCGTGTTAGTCCGTCTTTTAATGTTTTCAGACCTCCATGTTTGCGTTTCAAGTCCTCTGATGCTTCTGAAAGAAGTAAATCTTAAAAAATGGGTGCAATACAAATAAATAGTTTCATTTTTAAAGGCTCTGTAATTTTAGAAATTTAGCAAACGTTACTAAGAAGCTGTGAGAGCAGTAGAGCACAACGGAATAAGATATATAATCAGGGTTTTGTTTTTTGGTCCGCACACAATTAGAACAATATATACTAATGTCAGCCTCATCCCTTTAGTGCCTTTTTTATGTCTTTTTGCACTTTGAATTTCTCGTTCAAAGCTGCAGCACAAATAAACCTGCTCTGACTTTCATCTCCGGCACATCAGAAGTGTTTAACTACAGCGCAATTGAGTTGATTGAGTCAATTTCTTTAGGTCATTCCACATTTTTTTTTTTGCTGCAGAAATCGTAAATTGGGTTCAAAACGCTAACAGCCGAGTGTCTCCTCTCTGAGCTTTGGTCTGCTGGGCTTCATATTGAGAGAAGAGTCATCCTGGATAATGTCAGCGCCCTCCATAAAAAGATAAACACCGCTCATCATTGTTATGCAACTCCAATTCAATCTGGCACTTCATTTGGTTAGTAGTGCTGAACAAGTGCTTGTGAGCGTTACGGTCACAACCCCTAATGTTATGTTGATACACAGTTATTAATGAGCCTTTTGAAGTGTGTGATGCTTGTGTCCTAATATTTTATATTCAACTTTAAATGCTCTTTAACTCATTAAAAATGCTGGCTAAAACCATGATGAGGAGGAGTGTTGTGAGAGGAAGGTGGACTCCTTACTGGCTCAATGACCTCCACGTTCCTCACAGACTGGTCGGGAGCAACAGCCGGCCAGTCTGAGAGCTCCTGGTATCCGCTAGCTTTAATATTGAGGCTGTGGGAGAGAGTGCCCAGCTGGAAACGGTCTCGATCTGAAAGCAGAAAAAAGAGAAGTGACTTTTTTACTTCACTACTAAGCGGCTGTGAAGTGAAGGCAATGTGGCAAAGTGCCAGAAACTGCAGTTCCTCAAACGTCCACTTGAGGCTGGCTCCAGAAGTGAGTCAGTCTCCATAAGTCCCCATGTTAAAATGTCCAATAAACATGTTTACAGCCTGGTACAAAAAACAGTTTTGGTCTCTATAGCTGATTTCCCCGTTCATGACAACTGTACTGAGGGTGAATTTATATACAACTCACCTGTTCAGATTATATTAAGGCTTAAAGTTATGCAGGATTAAGAGCGTGATCGACAGGTAGGTGCTGTTACAGAAGGCTTGTTTCAGCAACCAGCCTTCATTCAGTCCATCAATGATCCACGTCTTTGCCAATTTTTAGATTAGCCAGAAGGCGGAAGAGGTAGGACTACCAACCAACGATATTTTGAGCTTTTCAAATGTGCCGTCTATTCTTTACACTGTCAGTGTTCACTACATTCATCTGACAGCTTTAGTTACTTTAGATTAAACTAACCGGCAGTATATACAGCTGGGTAAATACAGCTAAAATGATTAGTCGATTAATCAATAAGATGATTGGCAGAGAATTTATTGGAAACTGTTTTGATATGTTTATATTTTCATCCAAGTTTCCAACTTCAGAAATGTGAGATGTGAAAAGATTTGCTGCTTTTTCTGTAATTATTTGAGCTGTTTTTTTTTTTTTAAATAATTTTGAGGTTTCTACTGTTGGTTGAACAAAACAAGTCTTATAAAGATGTCACTTTAGGCTCTGAGGTGATGACATTTGTCAGCATTTTCAGAATTTTTATAAACTAAACAATCAATCAATTAATTAATGGAGAAAATGAGCAGATTACTGCAGAATGAAAACGAGTTTCAGTTCTGCACAAAATAGTTTGAATGCACCAATAAAGTTCTGACATTATATAAATCTGATGAGTTTGACAGTCACGTTGGATTTCCCTGATTACAAGTAACATTTTTAATGCTGACTTTTTAGGTAAAATATGGGAATACTTCCTCCACCACAGGGAATGTGGAGGTCATTTTAAAGTAATGCAAAATAAAAGATAAGAGCAAAATAAAGGACGTTTAATGAGTGGTGGAGAATTTGGTGCAGTTAAAAGGTGGTTCAAAGTCACCTCAGTCTGTCCATAATGACGGAGCCAGTGACTTTACTGTCACTGTAACTATAAAGAAACCTTTAATGCAAGATCCAGACGTCCTCACACAGTTTAAGTGTGCACACGTTCACCCTTCTCCTCACACGGGAAGATAATCAGTGTCTGTGCCTCGGGGAGGTATGCTCTAAAAAACTGTGCTTTGCTAACACACACACACACACACAAAAAAAGACTTCACTTGTGAATATTAAGAATGACAGGAGTGGTTAACGCTTTCCATAAACATCCAGTAGGTGCAAACTGCCTCTGAATTTTAATGTCGTAGGAGGCGGTTTCTGTCCCTTTTGTCGAGGAGGGAGAGAGAGAGAAGAGACAGCTAAATGAGGGAGATTTTTTCCCCCCTCTGAGTGTCTGAAAAAGGTTAGCATTAGCTCAATTATTTACCCATCTCATTAGACCAAGGTAAAAGGGTCTGACCTAACTGCCCTTCAGAGAGACAGACACAGCAGAATAATAAAACCACTGCCTGAATCAACTTTGCATACTTCTTCAAATAGAGCCACTAGACGAGAAAGAGATGAATTACCGCAGAGGAACGGCGTCTAATCTGAAACTTTCAAGCGATTTAGATTTAATGTGTTTCAAAATAAGGATAATGGGCTGATATTACAAATGTATGAAGTACCTTTGAAGGCGGACTCAAGCACCGGGGCCGGTTTGGGCGCCAGAAGGATGCGTCGAGCGTACTTGTTGAGGGCGCCGCTCTTCTCGCTGGGCACTATCAGCTGTCTTATGAAGCGCGTCCGGTCTCTGATGTCGTAGTTCTGGTCGTATTTGCCGAGGTTCAGGATGTACTGGGTCAGCAGCTTGGTCTGGTGGGGGCAGCAGAGAGGTGGGTGAAGAGATTAGAAAGTAGGATGGCTGTTGTTTGGCAAGAAATGCAGCAGCTACAGCACGTAACTCCTCATAAACCCACAACTTATCACTGTTACATCACTGTTTTTGTTTTAATTAAAGAAACAAGACATAACATCTTAATAATCGAGCTTTACCGGTGCTGGGTGGTGTATTTTTCTGGGTTTGGATAGTGCCAGCTATCTCTTTTATGCTAAGCTAACTGCCTCCTGGCTCCAAATATGTACTTAAATATGAGAGTTATCGGTCTTCTCATCTAAATATAGGCAAGAAAGATAATTAGCATATTGCCCAAAAATGCCCAAATGGTAAAAACTGGAATATGGCCAGAAACTTAACATACAACCCGTCGAACAGGCATCTTTCTTCACCTCTTTGTTCCCATATTTCGATTCTACTTCCACCTGCACTTGCACTCACATATATTATTCAGGGAGGCATAAAAACAAAGTTACCGCTGCCACGAATGCAGCATTATAACCCCAAATCCTTTTCCTGCATTGTCTTTGTCTTGCTTCCCGTCTCCATCCTCCCCAACACATTACGAGGAGCAAGAGGTGTAATGATCGTTTGAGGAGGCAGCGTCTGGGCTCATAAACCCGGCACAGAGGCCAAAATCACCCCCATAACCGAATGGGCCTGTAGACACCCGAGCTCCGCTACTAAGAGATGCTCCATTACATTAAAGCTGTCTCGTTCACGGCTCTATATTTAAACTGAGCATTTAGCTCGGAGTTGCAGAAGTGTTCAATTACCGCAGGACGAAGCTGCGTCTTGTAAAAACAATAACTCATCATTTAGGTAGCAGATTTATGTTCTAATACTTAGCATGTACGTGCTAATATCAGAAAGCGCACCGTGTTTCATGTTGTATTTATTTTGTACCTGCTTGGAGTTGGTCAGGTAGAGTTTAGCTGCCAGGTTGACAGTCTGCAGCTTCACAATGTCCTCCTCTGCGGTGAAAGTCTTTGCCATCTTACGGAGAACATCAGGTGCGATTTTTGGCACCCTCTCACAGTACTCTCCCATCAGCCAAAGGATGCTGGCTCGTGCCATGGGGACCTGCAAGTTTGAGCCGACAAGGAGACACACCGAGAGTACATAAAAGTTGTCATGCTGCTATTTTAGGACTCGTGTTAATTAGTTATGGAGCGATGAATCATACAGTGATGTTGTCGAAGAGCTTGGCCATGTGTTTGATGATCTCGCTGTGCTGGGTGGGCTGAGTCTGAAGCAGCTTCTTGATCACCACGACGCTCTCGGCCACCACCGTCTCTGCAGAGGCACGAAGCCAGCACATTAATACACAGAGGAAGGTTAAGACTCTATGACACTGTGCAGTGAATGAAGGCATTTTACCGTCTCTGTTGGAAAGCAGCAGCACCAGACCGTTCAGACAAGTGTCCGTCACCTCCGAGATGTTGGTGGCGCACCTGCCGATGGCCTGAATGGTGGCCGCCGCAAACGCCTTGTCCTGACTCCTCACATAGGTCTGAAAAAAGACAAGACAAGGACAGTGAAAGGAAGGATGGTACTGGGGCTAAGCTGTGAGGCAGCCACCAACATGGCAGCTCTTCAGAGACCTGTGGGTGACTTCAAGGACGCGCTGTCCATTCCTTATGTCTGTCTGTCAGTGATACTAACCCTCGAGTGTCGACGTCAATACCTGGTAATCATAAGGAAACAAAAGACAAACCTGAAACTCTCTCAGAATAGTAGAGATGTTGGCTTCGTTGGCGAGGTTGGTCAGGATCTCCAACTACAAAAATCACAAGGAGAGAGGCTCGAGTGAGATTTTGAGCTTGTTTAACAAACCTGCGGGATGAATTCTGTATAAATAAAATGTGTAGGAAATATTTTAAATAAAATGTGTCATTTTCAAAGCAGAAAACGCTTTTGGGATTTTTTTGGGGAGCTAAAATTTGCACTTTTTAAACTTCAGTGTGCATTTTAAGTTGTGTGTGACTTGAAGAGTTTCATGCAGCCTACTTCTACTTCGAATCTGTACTCAGATGTTCATAAAAGCTTCGATCAGATGTGATTAGTTCTATTGACTAATCACATCTGATCAAATCAACCTCATGATATTGATATAATTTGTTTTTTACTCTACTATAGCAAATCTTATCTTTGTTCTCTATTAAATGGAATAAGTAGAAACTAGCAGATTGAATTTCTCCTGCAGGAATGTTTAACAGGTTTAAAAGGGATAATGCACAACCATTTCTGTCTTATTAACCCTCAATCGAGCCCACATAAACTTGTAGTTACCTTCAGTGTTTTGATGTGTGTGGCATCTGTAGATCGCACATAGAAGCTCTTCATGAAGGGCTCAAACATCCCCTGTTTGTTTGGACATAACTCGTGTTATTAAAAAGAGCCTACATCAATGCAAGACACCGTGATTGTTGTGTCGTCCGCGAGCAGACTCACCTTCCTCTGGATGGACATGGTGGCGATATTCTGAAGCACAATATACTGCACCTCTCTGCGAAAGAATATATCAAATAACATATTCAGACACCAAACAAACAGGGAGATGCAGCTTACATATATATATATTTTACATTACCTGTGGCTTCTTAGTAGTCGAACCAGTGACTTGGTGACAATGTTGACTTCGTGTTTCGGGGCCAAATGCCAGTAGAGCTGAGCGACGGACATCACCACCTAAAAACACACCGGAAATGAGTTGGATTTTAATATCTGTGCCACTGAATCTCTCTTAAAACATTGTATAAACGGGTTTCTCTGTATATTTTCTTGCTTTTTACTCTCTTGTTGTTTTAATTCTCACTTCCCAGAATGTGCTACTCAAGTTCCTCTAACTCGACATGTTACTTTTTCTTGAAAAATTCACTTTGTAGCTGCTACAACAACCGTATTTTACTGTGCCATCTGTCTACCCGAGCTAAAATTAAATCCCCTCACATGCATCTCTTAAGGCTCTACAAAGGCACTCATGACATGACTCTATAAAGGTAATTTTTCAGCGCAGCTTTAAATAGCAGGCGGACGTGTGTCCGTCCTCGCAGGCAGAATGAAAGGGCTTTTCAGGCGTCTATGAAGATGGAGGATGTCACTGTGTTGTCGCGAGTAAAAGACACAGCGTGTCACATTTTAATCAACACTTTCATTTGGGAGCATTTTTCCTCCCGCTGCTACACAGCGACAGAGACCTTGAGGCTCCTGGGTGATGGAGATCTGCACTCACTTTGTTTTTTATCCTTTTTCTTTTTTTCAATCATGTAGAGGGTGAACTACGGCAGGTACGTGTGTGTGTGCGCTCACGTCTTTGTGCTGTGTGCTGTATTTGTGTATGAAATGGTATCTTGAGATGTTTTGCTGCCGTGGAGTGAATGTGAAGGAGCGTGTTTGTCCACACGAGGCTGCAGCAGCACTGGTTTATGTGGAGCTTTTTTTTTATTTTCTAAAGACAGAGGTGAGATACGAGCGCAGGCCGCACTTAGAAAAAAAAAAACCTTGATCAATGTTTATATCTCTCAACACGTTAAAAAGCGTTCACACACTCTACACTCTCAATAATAAATCTCAATCGTCTTCATTTCGCTGTCTGTTGAATGAGCTGTATATATATGTGTGTGTGTGTGTGTATAGGTAACTCACAGCAGTGTTCCTGCTCTGCAGCAGAGGTTTGGTGTTCCTGAGCAGCAGCCTGTGATCTGGATCCATGATGTAGGGCTTGGCCTCCGTCTGCTCTTTTTTCTCCTCCGAGTCAGACTCATAGAACGTCTTGTCATTATTCTCATCAAACACGGCACCCTGCAACACAAACAACACAACACGTCGCACTAATGCATTCAGTCTTACTTTAAATGTTTGGAACGTTACAGTCCGTCTTAGGGAGGATGAATTTCTGCGTTAAAATATGCTAATTGACAATTTTAACTTCCATGAATTTTCATGTTCATTATACTGGTAATATTGTGAAAACATCAACCTGTGTCACCTCTTTATTATTAGGTTATTACCAAATTACCGCCTCCATATTACCAAGATGTTTTTTTGGCATTTTTGGACAGTGACAGCTGAAAAGATGGACAGGAAAGAGGATAACACGGAGCGAAGGGCCCGGGCTGGACTCAGACCTGGGCGCTCTGCCAGTACGCCCCCCTATATCATCATTTAATGTTTTTTAATGCAAATGCTGCATTAATATAACCACTTTATTGTTAGCAGATTACCATAATGGAGCTCTACGGCACAGAGGAAGGACATATGTCCAGCTTTGATGCTTGTTAGCAGGATGAGTTCATGGTCGGTTTTTGGTCTTTTCATGGGATTTTGATGTATATGTTGAACGCCGGTTCTAGTCCCGAGTGTCTCACCTCCTTCCAGGGACTGGTGAACTGCGTCCTGGCGTAGCGGGTCAGCATGGAGATGATGACCACCTGCCCCCACTCCTCCACGTCCACCAGCAGGTTGCACAGCTTTCTGTAGTTCTTGTGGATCAGGTCAATGCGATCCGGGCACACTTCCTCGAAAGCCATCACGACGCTGCCGGCCACCAGCTACAGATGATGACAACGAGGGAAGCAGAAGAACAGAGAGAAACCTGTTCATGGGGAAGTGCTGATGTTTATTTTTTTTATTCATTCCTCTCTCGAGTTAATGGAAGTTGTAAAGACATGAAGCAGCTTTGTTTGACAAATTAAACAAGTACGTTATCGCTTAAAAAATATACAGACTCTAGAGAAATAAAAAAACTGACCCTGAGCAAAAAAAAAAAAAGTACTTATTATTGCACTTAAAAAACAAACCAATTAAGCACTTCGATTACAATATACACAGTCGAGTCTCTAAGTAGTTAGCTGATAATTAGAAGGAATTTGTTTGCGCTTTACGTTTTAATTGACAACCCTGTGAAAGAAATCCATCAATGAGAGCGTTTCTCATATTTCCCCCGTAAATTATATATTTATTCTCAGGTACAAAACTCATTTTGTGTTTCAATTCACGACGGAAAGGAGGACAAGGAGGAAGCAGCAGCTGAGGGAGCCAATAATCAACCGTGTTTTATTGGTAGAAGGAAAAAACCCATTTGGCTGTTGAATGCCTCCCTCCCTCCCTCCTCCTTCCTCCTGCAACCCGCAACTGCCTGCTGGCTCGCTGACTGACTGTGAGACTGAGTGAGTGACATGGCGGTGTATTAATATGCAAACAGCATTATCATGGGCAGGCGAGGGTGAAGAAAGAAGAAGGGAAAGGGAGCAGAATCTGGTCTTCCCAATTAAAGCCTTCTGGCCCCTGGTGGCCCTGTGGGAAACCAGTGCATTTACCCATCAGCATTGTCATGAGCCTGCATTGATTGTGTGTGTGTGTGTGTGTGTGTGTGTGTAATGTGTATATGCGCACAGCTGCTGTCTGTAGAGATCTGGACCTTTAAATCCGAGTGACGATTAGCTTTTCTGACATTCACACACGAAGATTGATGAATAGATTACTAGTAGATTACTAGAGGGATCAAACGGCTGCATTTTTATGGTATCGCGCCGGCGTATGAAGTGACGTTTATTGAGTGACCCACAGAGATTCTATATACATTAAAGCAATGACACTTGCAGGTAGATCCAGCGAGGGCAGTTAGATGATTAAACTAGCTAGCTCAGTGCCAACAGTCTTTGAAAATGCATGTTATTATACATATTATACGGCTGTCAATACATATACACTCTGCTACATCTGAGAGCTGTTTCACAGAAGTGCTATGATCGTTTTGAAGGCATTGCATTTACTGTAACTAGGTGCCGCTGATAAACTGGTAACTGCTACGACAGCTAAGTATTTTCACAATTTATACCATCTAACCTTTTGCAAGTATGTACGCTGGCATGTCTCTGCATCCTTTTCTGTGATGAAATCTTTGCCACAACGAGTACAAATATCTAATCACACTGTAGCAAAGCTGTGTCTAATGAGGTTATCTTTCTTTGATTTAGTTCCAGCAGGATAAATAATATTTTATGAAGAAAATATTGTTATCTTTCTGTAAATGTGTCGCTTAATCTGAGCGACTTCTCGAGCACAAAAACACGTGGATAAGTGAAAGGTGATAAAAAACATGATGTGAACTTAAAAAGGATGATCAATTTACTGAGCAAACTTTGTCAAAAAAACGCTTATTGTTTATGATAAATTTGACCAAATTAAACTCTCACCTGTAGACATGTTGGCTGCATCCCACGTAGCTTTTAGGTAAGTTAAAGTCAGGTTTAACTCGTAGTTTGAGTGAACCTAATAAACTGGTAACTTATTGTTTATCTGCTGACAGCTTTTAAGAACATAAAATAAGTATTTATATTTGCCTTTCACAATTTATACCACCTGAACTTTAGATTAACGAGTATGTACACTGGCATGTCTCTGCAACCTTTTTCTGTGATGACATTTATGCCACGATGAGTACAAATGTATCTAATCACACCGTAGTAAAGCTGTGTCTGATCTTGTTTTTGAAGAAAGAAACTAGCGCGATCTATCTTTGGAAAATAAAACTTTATACAGTTATCTGACTCGAGCACAAAAACTTATTCGGTTGAGTAAAGTAATTAAAAACTCAACGTGCTCAACAATTTTCTTCTATTTATATTCATATATGATCAATTTGCTGAGCAAATTAACCTCATTTGAGCTGAAGAAGATGTAATTGCTCAGAGTAAATACGCTTATAAGATAAATCCATGCGTATTGCACAAACAAAAAAAGACAACTCTCGTCTCTCACTGCACATTTTGACCTCAACCATGGCTGCGTTCCAGCTGGAGGGCCGTGGTAGCTTACTGAACATCCAAATGGAACGAGGCCAGCGTTAACCGAGAATTTAGCCACCAAACCGACGCAAGACGTGTATGTATCTATGCTGAAGTAGCTTTTCAGTTCACTGCCAACATACTGTATCATGGATAAACCTGCACGGAGCAGTCAATTAGAATATATACGTTCTGCGTGTATCGGTGTGTGTTTTTGCATCGCTCTCCCCCGGCGCTCTTCCCCGGCCCTCTCACCGTCTCTGAGGCTATTACAGGCAGCGCCGTCTCTGAGCATGTGCATCCTGCCGCAAGGCTTTGTGCATTCTCTACCAACTTCCCCCATTAGACACAGCTCCAAGGTAAACTACATGCACCATCAACAAAACTGACACCCCAATCTATGGAGTTCATACACCTCCTCCTCCCTCCTCCCTCCTCCTCCACCTCAACCATATTATCTACCCCTGCGTGACAAGCCGGTAATGGAAAAAATCACACTAAGCAAATGGTTCTTCTAATAACAATAAATTTCCTATAAAATTATGAAGGGCCAAAACCGTTTCCTTGCATCTATTTTGCTATGAATTCTAATTAGGGTGCCAGAGAGGCAGAGAGTGCTGGGTCATCACGCCAGAGACAACGTGCGCCTTTTGATTGATGGACCGGTGTGGGGTCGGCCTATCCTCCTTTTTTCGCTCGCTCCTCTCCTCTCCTGCTCTCTTCCTCCGCCCTTTTTTTTTCCCCTCTTAAATTAATGGGCATCTCACCTAGCCCCTAATCATAGTACACCCCCTACCCACCCATCCCTCCTTTCTGTTCTCATTTCAATTTTGCAGAAGGTGCACGGGGAGGGAGGAGGAGAGACGGAGGATCGATCATTTATCTTGTAATGGCTGGATAATAGATCCATCACGGTAAAACAGCTGCACAAACTCCTATGTTGTCTCTGTCATCAGGCCTTCCCATTTTCTCTTTAAACCATCTTGCCTATAAGCAGGGCCCCCCGCGTGTCACAGCCATTTAACCAAACAGGCACATCTGTAAAGGTAAATGTCAGGAGGCCCGGACACCGCCACGGGCTGGAACAATAACCGAATGTTTCCTCCTCCTACAGGCAGCGCGGTGACATCAGCTAAACAGCATTTACCTAAATGAATTCGCTTATCTGTGCTGCACTCGATTAATTAAAACTCTGGTACAAACCTAAAAGACGTCTTGCTGCCTTCAGCTCGAAAAGCTAAAGTGAAGCGGCGACAGAACTTTTTAAACAGCGGATATTTTCACATAGAATAGCGGGAAAAGCACGTAATGTAATTAATAAGATGAATAACAGATCCAGAGTCCTACTATTGTGTATGCTGCCCGATGCATGCTGGGATCGAGCCCCCTGTGAATAAGCTGGTATAGAAAATGAACACCTTAATATCCAAATATAAATCATAAACTACTCATAATGTCACGTCTTGTCGTTGGAAAAGAGTTTCAACAATCTGAAATAGTTTCAAACATTTGAGCTTTTCAACTTATTTGACTGACGGAAAATTATTAAGAAGCAATTTTGATATTTGATTAATTTGTTTTTTGACACAAAAAAATGCAAAACAAACTAATTTCAGCTTCTCAAATGTGAATATTTTAAATTTCCGATCCTCCCTGCCTGGTAAACGCTCGCGTCTTTCAAACTTGACACCCCGCGCATCTCTGCTGTTATAAAAATAAGCACTTCACACTCCCGAGATGAAATAACCCTCCTGACATCATCACAGGCTATTTTCTCAGACTTGACAAAACTCCTGCGGAGCTACAGGAGATATTATGAAACTGCTTTCACGAGGGCACTGCGGTACTCCTCGTGGCTAGATGTGTAAAATCTGCAAAGTTCCCATTTACATTAAGCTACATATTCACCGTCGGTAACCCACCAAGAGCCTGTGCAAGCACAGATTCAACTCCAGGACATCCTTACATCAACCAAAACAGAGGAAATAAAATGGGAAGAAGACCGGCCATCGTTTTGGGACCTATGGCATCGTCCTAGCGTCATAAAAATGCATCGCTTGATAGCTATTAATTATCCACCATGTTTGGGTTTTTCACCATTCATCACAGTCTGTGTGATGATAGTGCCCTCTCTCTCTGTCCCCCGGCCTCACAACGTGGGCTCCAAACGGGGGAGAAGTCATCTGTCTTCGTTAGCGTCTGGGGCTAAATATGCTATGCATCTGGTACTGGGCTTTCCATCCCCCCTTGGCCTGAGCCGCTTTGCTTTGTTTGTATAACGATAGGTATACGCTATGAATGCATAATTACGACAAACTGTGCATGACTTGCACGTACAAACACGGCACACTCTGCATTCTGTGGGCCGACGTCTACATATTTGAAATTGGCATTTAAACACCCTTAGTATTCGCTGTGACCTCCTCAAATTAATGTGCTGCCTGCTGACTTCTAATGGGCTTGCCTGCATTGTGTCTGTGACTGGCCTAAACACGGGATTTCAGAATCCAACTCATTTACGGGTCCAATTTTGGGAGGGGGGAGAAAAAAAGAGAAAAAGTTGGCCTTTGAGAAAATTAAGCTGACACTAGCATCAGTGCGAAAATTCCTTCCAAATGGACACTTAACAAGGAGCATCTGAAGATGTGCGGGTTTAAGTGGGTGTTAACAAACCATGGCATTGCCGAATGAGCTGTGGGATGGAGGGCTGAAGAGGAGAATCGCTTGGCTGGGGCGCCCTCCAGTGGTCTCAGAACACTGGGGAAGTGTACTGTACGAGCACTCGCCATACGTTGTGTACTTACTGTGCTTTTGTCTTTCAATAGTTTCTCTATCACTTCGATCAGCTGCTCTTTCTGCTCTGGATCCAGGCTGAAGACAGTAAACACAGAGAGAGAGACACACACACACACAAATTGTCAACTAAGGAATGGCAATTATTCACATAACATGAAAACTTGATGGACTTACAAATTAAATTATGTCCCCTCTGTGTGCTCAGAATGCAGAGGGGCCTCGGCGCTTACAGTGGCTCAGGTCAATGATCTGTGAGCACGTTTTACCCAAACGAATCCTACGGACTGCTCCCCGTATAATATACACTCAGTATTTAAATCTATAGTGAGCAAGAAATTGAGGCTCATCATCATCATGTTGCGTCCTCACTGACAGGTGTACTGTTAGAATAAAGGAGTGAACATGCCACAGACTGGAGCTACAACAAGTCGATCAACTAACTATGATTTTTTTTAAATAGACAAACTGATTAATCGAGAGGTCAAGCCCAAGAATGTCAAAAAGATCTCCTCACTTTGTCCTCTGGAAATGAGGCTTGAAACATTAATGCATCAGTTTAACTGTACGCTGTATTTAGAATATTTTCACTGCTTCAATTTGCCATCAGAGAGCCCTTTACGACGGGGAAATGAAGACATTACATCCATCTATGTTCTCGTCAAAGCCATCAGACCAGACACCTTTGACAAAAACGCTCGTTTCAACAGAAGATTTTCACGTCTAACTCTGTGAATTAAGGATTTATTATTACAGCCAAACTAAAGTTGTTGGAAGAGTGAAGAGAAAAAAGAGTTTAACAGCGAGTTAACAGGGTTATTAAGCTGATCTTAGATTGGTGAATTCGGACGGTGTGGGGCTGTATTCTTCTGTTTAATAAGGAACATTGACACTTTATTTATTAAACTAAACATAGTGAACTCACTGCTTGGACTGAGAGGAAGCAGAGAGGTTTCATTTTGTTTGTTTTGTGGGACAACAGAAGTAAATTTTTATCATTTATTAATGGTGTACTTTTTGTAATAAATGTCCCAGCAGAAGCAAGTCCAATTCAAACCCAATATAACTAAATCATTTAGGTTTCCAGCGGCTTTAAGCGCACTTTTATATAAAGAATACTATAGCAGGATTTAATTGAGTACTTTATAGTAATAGGTGAGATTTCAGACACAGTCCAGATTTTAAGCACTCCCTCGTTCTTTGATCCATGCCAGTCTTAGAAAGACAATAGCAAGATAAGAACGCTGCAGGACAAAACCCCTTATATCAACATTACCCAACATTTATTGTATCAACTGCTCAGTTCATTGCTCAGGAATGAGGTGGTGACGAGAGCTAGCAAGCTAATGAGTGCAGCTACTGGCTACGAGCTACTCAGCGATGTCTGCAGTCCTGATGTTTGAAAAACAGAGGACCGTACCTGTAGAGTTTCTGGATAGCGTGGGCCGACGTCTTCCTGACATACGGGGACAGGTCGGTTGCCGCCTCCTTGATGGCCAGCATCATGATGGGGACAATTATGGGGACCCGGATACTGGACAGAACCCTCAGTGCGCTGGCACGAATGAACTGGTTTGGGTCCTGCCGCAGAGATAGAGAAAGAAAACCCTTATGTCAGCGTGTGGAAGAATGTTTTCTACTAATAATGATTACTGCATCAAGGTTAGAGATTATACACAACGTTTGACATCTGAGCAGTCAAGAAAAAAGGCAAGAACTGTGCTGTCTGATCCCCAAAGTATCTCGGTGACTCGACTGTAAGCATCTACGTCAAACCAGCGAGAAAGCCAGAGACAGAGAAGTAGAGATGTTACCTTGAGGGCCCGCTGGAAGGTGCTGATGGATAGCAAAGCCAGGTCCTGCTGCTCCTCTGCATACCTCACCAGGTACACATATACAAGCTTCTTAAGCTGCGGAGGACAAATCAAAACAGCTGTAAAGAGAAATTAAACACAGCACGACGAAGGAAAGCAGCTTTGTTCTAAAACTTTTATGCGAGAGGACGTGCTGCGTGTTTTAACGTCTAATAAAAAGGTAAAAGAGCGCTGCTATAAAATAAACATGAAACAGCAGGGAGAGTCTTCACTTAGCTCAGTTTTTCTGCAGGACATTTGAGTTTATTATTTCAAGGGGTGAAAAAAAAAAAAGGTTGGTACAGAAACTTTTCCTGTCTCGATATCGCGAGCTGCAGACTCCATCCAGTGTTGTTTCAGGCAGAGGACGAGCTTATGTATTTTTTTTGTTCCTTTCAGAAATTGCCATTGAATTATTCGCCCCCCCTCGTTTTGTGTTTTGACTCGCGCACTTCTTCTTTTTCTCGCAGGAAAGCCTGAGATAATATTTATCCTGCTGTCTGACAAGTTTAACCGGAGGCCAAAGGTTGCTCCTGTGCCGATTCACAGAGGAGATTCAGAGAGAAAAAAAAAAAAGGGAATCAGCGCTGATTTCTGCCTACAAGGCTGCCGATTCATAAAGAACGTGAAGTGCTTCTGAAAAATGATGATTTACTTCAGGAACTATTTATAAATTTCATTTGAGAGCCGCTTTGAGGTCGAGGTCAGGGGTAAGGTTACATTTTAGGTACAATCACCGAGAGCTTAATTAGTAATCAGCGCCACGCTTTCTAATGCGGCGAGTATCGACCTGCAGCGGTGCGCCACAGTTCTCAATCATCGTTCTGGTCATTACTGCTGGAATTAATGGCATTACTCACTATAAAAAGGAGACACAACCCATCTGCCCTCGAGGATCTGGTTTCTATGACCACAAAGCACATGAGCGATTTCATTTTGAACTGCTAAATGGGCGAATAAGGCCTCTGCAAACTTGCTCAGCATCAAAAATTTCAAGATTCTTTCTCATGTGTACGTACGATATAAGTGCAGCAAAGCACTGATTAAAGAAAACAGACCGCACTGGTATGAAATCAAGCAACACCGTCAATAACCTGCACCGTTTTCTAATTAGTGGAGATCAATGGCAGCTCACGGCAATGAGGAACGAAAGGGATGAAGGTGGGAACGAGAGAAGGAGAGGCCATTTTTAGTGAGGTGTAGGTGAGGGGAGTGTGGAGGAGCTTGGAAAAAGCAGAGAGACAGAGCAGCTCGTGCTACCTTAGCAGCTGGTGTATGTGAGGTGGGAGACAGAAGACGTGACTGTGGGCTCTCTACTGCCAATTACATCCACCCACCTGCTCCCCTACCCTGCCATGCTTTGCTTCGGCTGCATGCCCTGCACACAGCGCGCCGGCTTCAGGCCCCCCGCTCACATGCTGCCCCTCACGCTACCTGATTATTCTGCTGCTGCTAATCAATATTCACAGGGCCTGGGCATGGGAACCCCTCTTGAGCTGTTGCTTAGTGTCTGGTCATTCACTGGAATAGTCTGCGCACATGGCTCACATATTACATGATTTATTAGTGGTGACCACAGTTTTCTTACAGTACGTTTATTCTGCTGCTGCTGCAACATTAAAACTAGTTTTTCTACTATTGATTGGTGAGGGAATATAGTTTTTAAAACATGTTTTCTCTAAAGCAGATTCAGTTGCTCGAGCTGACTCATTAAAAAGAAGCTAAAACATATTTCAATAACTTAATATCTTTTAGGAAATAACAACATTAATGATACTGGTATCCAAACGGTTAATCGACCTCGCTCTCCCCCTTGTTTCCTGTATGCTTTTCACTTTGGAGTGTCTGATAAAGGCAAGGGGTTTTTACAAATTCAAGGACTTTTTTAAGGACTTTCCAGGCCCAGTTCTAACAAATTCAAGGCCTCGACGCAGGCGTAGTTTGAGACACGTGTCTAGCAGGCTTTATAGAATTAAAAAAAGAGAAAGAGAAGCTCGAGTGTGTCGTTACACAACTGTGCTGCGTGACAGCTGACTACTCTCAATGACCCATGTCTATTTTCAAAAACTTTCAAGGCCTTGTTTTCTCCCTCCCTCAAATTTACAAACTTTCAGGGATTTCAAGGATCCACGGGAACCATGTAAAAGGCAAAAATGACAAAGAAAATCTTTAAGGATAGGAAAGGTCACATACGACACCTGACATATTTCTTCAGCTTGGATGAACTTTTTAGAACAGAAGATGAGTCGACTGTAGCAAATCTCCACTAATACTCTGTAATATTAGCCTGTTGTTCTGCATGAGGAAGTGCCCTCTGTAACGTCATGAGTGTCACACGAGAGTTAAATGAATCATAACTAACAGTTGATGATGTTTCCCTGTGATGTATTTCTTAATGGTGTCATACCTCGATGTTCTTGCTCGCGACGTTCTTCACGACGGCAGGAAACAGCTCGGACGAGTTCTTCCCTTTGGCGATCAGCTGGGAGCAAACGAAAACAATGAAACACTTTTATCCACCAATTTTATCATCAATATTAAACGTAATTTTAAAATGTGAATTTTCCATGACGCGCTCACCCCAACGACCCTTTTCATGGCCTCCAGTTTGAGCGACTCCTTGTTGCTCTCCAACATCTCTTTAAGGTCTTCATTCCTGAGGACAGAGAACATTAGAGGAGGCACAGTGAGTGATCAGTTCCCAGGAGTTCGAGCTTGACCAAAGGTGCTGTGAAAAATCTGCGTAGACAACATCTGTGTCAGGGTACACGTGACTGTTACACACCAAACTGTTCTGCACACAGTTCGGTCTATAGGAGCCAAAGTGAAACAGTCCGACCAGACAGCGAGAATGTTATTTACACCGACCAAACAGCAGCATCACACCAATTTTCTGCTACCACATGATGTGACAATGCTCATTCCTTGGCTAATGCTAACACACGTTGGTCATTGTACAACTACACACCACAGGTTGTTTATTCCACACAGAGGCTGAACATTGAGAGAGGTAATGACCAGATGGGAAACAAAAGAAATGTGACCGGTGCAGACGTAGCTGTGCGGCTATCTCAACAAGGATCGGATGAACTGTGGTGAAATTTCATACAGACGTTCATGGTCTTCAGAGGATGAATCATAATAACTTTGGTGATCCTCTGACTTTTCCTCTACCACCATCATCGAGTCAGAACTTTGGCTGGAATGACATTCTCACCAGCCTCAAGTCAACTTTGTATTTAGACCTAAACAGCTAATGTTAGCATGCTAAAATGCTGAACTAAGATGGCGACAATGGTAACATTTTGCCCATAGCCATACAGTCATTGTGAGCATGTTGACATCCAATATTATTCAAATCTGTTAATCTTGCAGGGTCAAAGTTGAAAGGCAAATAAAAATATAAATTTTAATCTTAATTCAAGTGAAATATCTTGAAATAATCTAAAAACTTATTTTAAACATGATTTTACAGTTTGTTAGATCTCATTTTAAAACAACAGTCACAGAAGAAACATGGTTTTCACTTTTACAAAAGCTTTACATAGCTTCTTTTAAAGCTTTTCTGTTGAAAGACATTGCAAACTTCAGCATCCGGCTGAGCAACATTGACAGGGAACAATAACCTGAACTACAAACTTACGTCGAAGAAGCAAAAAACATTCAGTTTACGGTAAGTCTCCGTCACAGTGCTGTGGGTGATCTTACTACAGTACCCGGCTTTGTGCGACTCCTTCGGGCTACTTTTGGCGTTTGTGAGGGCCTGTTCTTCCTGACTGAGCTCAGTCTTCAGAGTGAGCTGTAAGTTCTCGGCAGACACCAGCGCCGTCCTCATGGCTCCCAACGCCTCCGAGCGCAAAGAAGATAAACCAGCATCCATACCGCAGTCCAAAAAAAGTCCACTCAACAACCAGTACGCTTATTCTTTGTGTGTGTTCGCCGTCTAAAGAACAGAGTTCACAAAACTCAGCTGACTGTATTTCAAGTAACTCAAGAGCAGAGTTGTGGTAATTACTTTCCTTCAGGCTGTGTGCTCTGGCTTTTATTTACAGTTGTCTTCTCATATTGTTCTTGTTCATTACTGTCAAAAAGCTGGGAAGAGTGGAAAAAACTACAGGCTCCACTGGCTTTGTGCCTGTCATTCACTCTTCCTTCCTCTTCTCATGGGCAGCAAAAAAAAAAAAAAAGTCACAAGATGCACCGTCAGCTCGCTAATGGCAAGTCATACTTGAGGGCAGCAGTGCCTACTCACTCCTGTAAGCTCTTCTCCTCCTGCTGTAGTCCATCTGAAAGGACCTGCCTATCAGCTGTGGTCGACTTTTGTTAAGTTGTTACTCCTCTCTCTTTTTATACGTTTTCCCGTTGGAAACTAGTCAACCTCACCTACCTTCTGGCTGTGCATGCGAGTCTGTCCCTGTGCGACTGTGGTCACTTCCCTCTGGGGGGAAAAAGGAGGGCCTTATCTACACTGGTGGGTAAACACTGCGATACTTATCATCACCTCCGCTGCACAATGACCGACTTAAGCTCGACACCGCTGAGAGCACATAACCATTGCCAAGTTGGGCCAACAGGACAGGCCCAAATCAAAGATAACAGCAGCTGAGCTGAATGTCAGGAAACACCCTTCAAGATGAGAATGTTACACAAGGATTTTGGAGGGTGGAAGCTAATAAACATATCGCACTGTCGAAATCTTGATGTATATTAAATGTGTTGGGTTGAATAACTATGAACTGAACCATGATAAAAGAAGACTGTTTTCATAAGTTACTTTCATGTGTGACAAATTACACAATTCAGCATTATAGTTTAAACCTGCACAAACTGATTTTTGACAGCGTATGCGCGACATCACCCACAGGTTACAATTAGAGATGTTCCGATAACATTTTTTCTCTCCCGATACCGATTCCGATACTTGCGCTGTGGGTATCGGCTGATACCGAGTACCGATCCGACACCAGTATGTTATAAAAAAAATATCTATATATATGATTATCATGGGGACTTATGGAGACTGACTCACTTCTGGAGCCAGCCTCAAGTGGCTGCTCGAGGGAACTACGTTTTTTTTTTGGCACTTCCGCATAGGCTTTATTTCATAGCCACTATCCTCTACTTTGTTTTACCAGCTAGTCACTAACTTTGTTGTGTTGCTAACAGCACTGGCATCCTTTTTTTTAATACAGTATCCAGGTTTTACTGGATCCAAAATATTACAGTTAGCTTTAGCAAACACCACCTGCATCGCTCCCGATACCTCCAGAAATGAAAAGGTCAAATGTCGGCATAACTTCTGGCTCATTGTTAGCTTTTCAAACTGAAAATAAGCAGACTCTTTGCCACTTCTGATAAAGTAACACCAGCAGCTACAACATCAATATGTGGTCATAATAGAATACATTAAATCAAACCTTTGTAAAGGGTGGACACGAAAGAGAAAATACTGTATGGAATAACTCATAAATCATCTTCAGTAACAGGCGAAAATAAATGTTGCTGTGGTTTGATCGAGGATGCCAACAAGTTATGCAAGTTCTTGTTGAAATATTTGGATCCACCACTGTAGAAGTTTACCAAAAGGACTGTCAACAAAGTACATACAGAAATATGAAATGAATTGTGATACCGCAGAAAGGTTTTAGCCAATTACACCTGAACAAACAGCCAGAGACCGATCTCTACACTGCAAACCTTTCAGTTTCAGCATCATTCAGTCTTTTGCTGTGCTTCCAGGAGGCTAAAAGAGTCCCTTAGTCGAGCCAGGGTATTATTAACACACACCGAGCTAATAACCCCATTTCTGAAACTAAAGTTAAATATCAAAATCGTGACTCGAATAAAACTGTCTGCACACAACAAATCCATACAACCGAAGCACTCAGACACAGTGAAATACCTCTTTAGTCACAGATAATAAAACGTGTCACGTGTTTTCATGCCTGGAGAAGGCCTGGCACTGAGATTTCAGTCAGTAAGAACAAGACTACAGAACTTTACAGGAACGTTTCTGTGCCGTTCACACGTGACACCTTTAACGAACAAATATGTGCAGCACTAATATGAGATCCAGATACTTGTACTGGCACAGCGTGGGCACTGTGAATTGTGTCAGGCGAGGCAGGAGTGTGTGCGAAACAGAAGCATCATTCATGCCTTTGTGCTCTCCTTCTGGCCTTCCAGCTTGGCTTAGAGGTAGGCAAACATATGACCCAGCCTTGTCTCACTGGGTAGATGGTCATGTGAGACAGCTTAGAGGTTCACTTTAGCATGCTAGGCAACGTCTAACACACAGGAAAGTGATCCAAGTGAGATTCCTGATGGGTAAAATCCTGCTGCAGGGAATAGTGAAAAGGAGAAGCTGCGCAAACAGCTAACTTTTGGTGGAAATTTATAACAACATTCCTTGTTGCAGTGAACACTTTACAGCTGGCACTGAGTGCTAAAACTATCTGAGTGGCACAGATCTACACCTGTGGAGCTGGTTTGGTGTGTTAACAACCCACCCCGACAGTATTTAACCAGAGGAGCAAAGCAGAATAAACAAAGTACATTAAAAATGCAATGCTTGGATACACTGATGATTGGCTGCCCTCTTGTGGCAAGTTCCTGAGGTGGAGACGTGACCATAACATGCTGACGATCCAGTTTCGGTTAAATGCTGATTAAATGTGGTTTTGACAAGCTAATGTGGAACTGTGATGTGAAAGAAGTAGCATTTACAGCATTTCTCCTCTTTGACACGAGACAGACTCGGACGCCTTCACACTGCCTTGACAGATTCGAATAGCTCAAACTCCGAAGCTCTTTTCTCTCTATCCATCCACACCCTGGCATGATAATAAAAACACAGAGAATCTCTTGGCCGCGCATATAAAGCAGGTGGTTTGCAGATAAACTCAAACAGGCCGCACATTTAAAGTTCTTAGAAACTCAGTGCCTTGCTGTTCTTCTGTGTGGAGGCCTGTAAGACAAACATCTGGGTGCGAATAAACACATTTTGGCTTTCAAAACTCAATCCTAGCCATCAGATGGGCTGTTAACACACCTCCCACACATGAACCAGACATACAGCACATGATACTGAACATAAATAAGCCGCCGGTCACAAGTAGAGATGTGGTTGTAGCTCCACAATGTGCACATCTCACTGCTAAACAGTTATACTGCAGCACTTCGGCGTCATTTACAGCGCCGTGTATTAATTTTATGCTGGAGATTAAACGTGCCCTCATATACTTAAGTTACTGCTTTGAGTGGAACTTGTTTACAAGGTAAGCTCATCAGGTGTTTATTAATAATAAATAAGCAGAGATTGAAGGTGAGGTAAACGCATTTTGCTCCCAGCTCTGCTGCTGCAGTGACAAGTAATCTTCTCGTTTATGTGTTAGGCATCTGACGACAGGGTGAGCAATCCACCTGCAGGCTGACATGTGTATTATCACTTCCATATGGTTCATGTAATGTGCGTTCATCTTATCCAGGTTCAATACATATCATAATAATGAAAGAAATAAGGTGCAGGGCGTTTTTGTAATCGGTTGCTGGATACAAATTTCATTGTTGATGTGAGGATTTATAGAAATTTGACCTCAAAGGAGGAGTGTAGGATTTAGTAACATCGTTTCTGATTGCACCATCAGTGTGTCACCCTCTGCTAACAAGAGACAGTGCTTGGTTTGTCTCCTCTGGGCTACTGTAGAAATATGGCGCTTCAACAAGGTGGACTCTGCGGTGTCGGCAGATATAAAGGCTCAATGAAAACATAACAATTCTTATTTTTAGGTGATTATACACTAATGAAAACATCATTATGCACATTATATTCCATTTGTGTTAATCTGAAGCACTGATTACAGACTCACTGAACTGGCTGAAGGTCCAGTGTGTCAGATTTAGGTGGCACTACTTACATAATAATAATATACATAACTGTGTTTTCATCAGTGTATAATCACCTGAAAATAAGAATTGTTATGTTTTTTGCTATGTTAGATTGTGCCTTTTATATTTACTGATGCCATGGGTCCTCTTTCACAGAGGCCGACATGTTTCTACAGTAGCCCGGAGGAGACAAACCAAACGCTGCCTCTAGATAGGAACTAGTGACCACAGTTTCTCTTTCACAATAGGAAGGAAAGGGTGAGGTGAGTGGATTGTAATCAGCAACTACACAGCAGATGCCATTAAATCTATACACACCAGTCCTTTAAAGAGTTTTACTGAAGCTGACCAATCTGTTAGACAAATGTCTTAATAAGCAAGCCCCGTGTAAAGTCTACTCACTGCTGCGAATTGTAGAAAAATGTATGAATGCATGCAGTTTTTTCAGTACAAAAGACAAATTCGACTTTCCACTTCACCCAAACCATACATACATTTTTTTTTTAACCTGCCAAACTCAGAGGAGGAAGAATATTAGTGCTCAACTGTGCAGCTGGGCTTCAAATTAACTAGATAAAACACTTTATACTGGACCCTGCAACTGTCTAAACCTGCTCTACCTCAGAGGACAAACACTAATGCACAGAACAAAACAACAGGCTCCAAACACTACAACCAAAACAGCATACTTCGGCCGTGAACGGTGCCATGGCAAACGGCTAGCCAGTCAGTCGCCATCACTGCCTAGCTTGTTGATGATGCAGGGTCTTCCTGGCCTCTTTAAAAAGACAGCTAGCCGCTTAAAAGTTACCATAACCGCCTGTTTTTAACCACAAACGAACAATGCTGTCAGCACACGGGACTTAAGCTGAGCTATCTTACTTCTTGAAGTCGCTGCTGAACAGTCCGAAGGCAGCTCCGGTGCTGGAGGAGGTCGGGGTGCTCTCCTGACCCGCTTCCACGGCGGTCTCCGCTCCTCCTTGGTCATTGTACAAGGCGCTCGTCGACATGCTTTAGCAATTTACAAATAAAAGTGCCCGATAAGTAAACGGATATTCTGAATTATAATCCGCTCATAAACTTGGAGATATGTTGGAGTAACGCAGCGCAAAAACTTCTCCGAGATTTCACCCAACTTTTTTTTTTTTTTTACACGCAGTAGCGGAAGTGTGAGCTGGAGAAGTTGGTGTCACATGACAGGGCTTCAGCTGCGGACGGCGCGTAGATCTACAGTAACTAGAAGAGACCGCGCGCGGTGCCTCCTATTTGACGTCTCGTTTAGAATGCGCTGCTCTAGGCTCGAGACACCCTCCTCGAGCCTTCGTGTTGCCAAGGTTACAACGGCACTGTGGTTCTTATCGAAGAGGACGAAAATAACGTACTTATCAAACGTTTTTACGTAAAATAACCGAAAATCTATCGTCAATCGGTATTTTTTCCTGTTTTACATAATTTTAAGGTTAAATTGTCGGTTAAAAAAAGACAAAATGCCACACCAACATCGATGACAAACACATGTAAACACACCACATTTGCGATATTGGTTGAGCAGTGCCCAGGAGGTGAACTGGCAACCCCCCAGCTGCCAGTCCACCTTCCACTCTGGACCGGCCAGGCCAAGTCTCTATGGACTGAGCTACTGCCAACTGCATACTAAACATATGGAAATCTTACAAAATATGATGGTGAAATGAAAATTGAAAACAATACGCCAGCTGAAACAATTTAACAGTTTAACCTATAGTAATAATAATAGAATGATATACACCTATATGTCGAGGATTGAATTGATTGAATGGATGTATCATAACTTATAAGTAGGTGTCCACATTGGTGTTTAACAACATTAAGATATAAATATGTACAATATGTTTTTTTAATGAATAGAGATGCACAGTTTTGTGCAGGTTGTTTCTTCACGTTTGAGAAGCTGGAACCATGAAATGTTTCTGCATGAAAAATGATTATCAAAACTGTTGCCAATTAATTTTCTGGTAATCGACTTAACTACCCATCATTAGCTCAACCTTTACAAGCTGCAATGTTAAAGCCATGTGCACATTAATGCAATAATTATACTTAAATTATCCAGTGATGTAACATATATTATTCTGAAATTAAACATGTTATATAATAAGTACTTTTACTGTTGGTACTTTAAGTATATTTTAAAGAAGAAGAGATCATTTTTATTAAAGTAAAAGTACATTAAACTACTGGACTGTGATACTAAAAATCAGATCACTTCAACACTCTATCACCTATAAGTGTATTGTAGGAACTTCCTGACTACAGTATGTCGTCACTTTTCATCTTTTCCGGACTACATGTCGGATGTGACGTTTCTTGCCGTTGTATCGCTGTTTGATCCGCAGCTGGTGACCAATCCTCCACGTCTGTAGTATCTCTGTACAGGCAACACTTGACTTCACCTTTCGACCGTGTCATCTCCTCCTGTCGTCGTCTCTACCTCAGTAGCCGCTCGTGTTTTGTTTGTTTGTTTGTTTGTTTTTGTTGTGTTTGTTTGTTTGTTTGTTTTTTTGAAGTAGCTAACTGTAATTATTAGTTATTCGTCTGACATTTTTAACGGTAACGACTGGTAGCCTTCCTCTTTGGGAGAATGTCAGACTTCGACAGCAACCCGTTCGCGGACCCGGAGTTCAGCAACCCGTTCCAGGTAACGTCAAGCTAGCCTCGTTAGCCACATCAGCGTTAGCATTGTGCTAAATTATGTCACATTAATACTCAGGCTGTGGGTTGTCCTGTGTCAAGCAGCTTGTTGTGACGCTATTTGAGTTAGCAGCTGGTAAAAAGAAAAAAGACGTTAAATCACTTGTTGGTGGGCTTTATTCAGTAGGCTGTCACTTAACATTGGTACTTTGCCTTGTCTGCTGTGATATAACGTGTAAAGGTAGCAGGCAGTGTTGCGTTAGCTATCTTTATGACTTCTGTTGGCCTTCCTGGTGATACAGCAGGGTGTTATCTCTGATTCACTGTGCTGTTTTTATATATAAACCGTGTGTTTTCCTTCATGGCATCCTGTTTTGTTGTAACTTTTCAACCTGTCTGACAGGTGAAATCACAGAGCTGCAAAGGGAACAAGCACCTATTTGTTCTGTTCAGGTGTTGTTCCTGTTTTCAAGCAGATTTCCTGACTGAGTCCTCCAACAGATTAGACATTAAATCTAAAGATAACATCCCCACATGATGGACTTTATGTACCAAACCACAGATGATAACAGCTCCTGTGTTGGTACATTTTTAACAGGCTGTAACGTCTCCAGCTTCTCTGAAAACAGAGAAATAAACAAAGAGCCGATCATACAGTATGATTGTGGTTTCATGTTCTTTCACTGTCTGTGTCGACAGTGACTTGTCATGGTGAAAGCATGCATTTGATCATGTGCCTGCCTCCCTGCTTCAACAAGCCTGTAATGGTTTTCCCCGTCTCTTTCTATCTTATCATATTTAGTGTACTAAACACGGGCGCAGCAGCTAGTTACAGTTTTTATTATTCAGAGCTGAACAGATAAGGGGATGAATTAATTAGTTTAGTCTGCTCTAATTGATTAAATTACCTGCTTCCAGCTACTTAAATGTGAATACTTGCTGGTCTTTGTCTTCTATGGTAGTTAAATGAATATCTTTGGGTTTTAGACTGGTGATTGGGCAGAATCAGATGTCTGAATTTGTCAGTTTTTTACCCGCATGTATGTCATCTGATAAACGATAAGACGCAGAAGTGATAAAGATATGTTTCGATGGTGTCAGCACGCTATACTGGAGAGGAGGGACCAGTTTTATTGTTATATTATTGTATTTGAACGTTCTGACCAGTGCATTTCATAATGCTGTTGCAATTTACGGCAATTTATCAGATGTTTTTTATTTATGGTGTGGATTGTGTAAAGAAAAACTGATGGTGGCTGATATTCGTTATCAAGATCAATATTGGATGGACAGTCAGTCACTATTCTGACATTTTTGGAGCTTAAGATGAATTAATATGTAAACAATCACAAGTCGCAGCTCTATTTTTTTAACGTGGTTTGACATACTGATTATATTTCACTATATCACATTGTGAGAGAGTCATTGTTTGAAAGAAAATGAGCTAATCATTCAAGTCATAAGTAAAAATCCAGGCTCTTAAATTTAAGATTTGTTTTTTACTTTTATTGGCATTGAATGGCGACACCTTGTGCTCTAGGTAGTGTTGTGGTCAAGACCAAGTCAAGACCAAGACCAGAGTGAATCAAGACTGAGACAAGACCAAGACTTTGAGGGGTTGAGACCAAGCCAAGACCAGACAGTATTTAGCCTAATTAGGTAGCTAACGTCTCTTTGGATGAGGCCTCGCCGCCTTCTTAGTAAACGTAAAGTGTAAAAGTATTTTCAGGTAATCATGAAACTGTGGTGGGACAAACTGAACGTTAGTAAGTGAATAATATGGAAACACTGGTGATAGCTCTGGGATATTAAGATGGACATTTTTCACTGATGTTTACGGACAAAATGATTATATGATGATTGATTCATTGAAAAAATAATAACTTGTAGCCCTTGTTAAAAAAAAAAGTTTGAACCACTTGGTCTAACATGTCAAAAATAATGGTAAAGCCCACTACAAGTTCCCATAACTGATTTCTTTATGAAGATATTATACATGTTTGTTAACCTGTTATCAGCACATCTGCTATTTTTAATATATAAATGAATAAAACAAATATTCAGATAATCAAACAGTTCATTTTCTTTTGTTTAGATCTTCCTGTGCACGATTATGTGGCTACAGTAGCAGATGTCTTTCATTCTCGAGGCTGTAACGTGTCACAGAAACTTAAAAAGTCCTTCCACCATCTTACCATCCAGCGCGTGGCGGCGGAAGACGCTGACGGCACAGTTTGACCTCACAGACACATGAGAAGTGAATTATTCATGGAGCCACATTAACATACTGACATGAGTAGTGAACCCCTGCTGTCCTGCCATTTTCTGTCATTTGTTGGCTCGCACTCGTCCGCCCGAGGAGAAACGGAGCTTTGTTCCCTTCTCTGAGCTATCATCAATAGTTCATGGAATCATATGGTGCCATCATGGCGACATGTGGCGCTGGTATCTCCCCCCCTCTGGCACCTTTCCTGCTAAATTTCATCAGTCGCAGTCATGCATCAGATTGTTCATTCTGTTTTGGCCTAATTACAGAAATTGGTCTCTCGTGTCCATTAATAAAAAGCACAGATATCGCGTTGTGTTGCCGGAGTAGCTTAATGAAAAGTGAAAAAGTTGCGCTCAGAGAATGGATTCATCCTGCTGACCCAGCACCGAGTTACGTATTGCAGCTTTGCCCTCGAATACAGTCCTGTAGGGCAAAGTGTGGAAGTGTCGGATAAAGTGTCATCAGCTAGTGAGACTCATGCACCCGCTCATGCAAGCACAGCGTCTTGTTTTATTTTCAGCTACATCACGACGAGTTTGCCACTTTGTGCCTGGTGAAGTGACAGAAAATCCACGAGCGTTTTCACACAGGCAACAGGCGGAGCATTTGATTTCTTTTACTTTAGACTTCAAGATGAAAACTCTGTGAATATGCGTGTGTTTGGCTGTGCGGCAGGGCAACATTAAACTTTAAACACAACATAGCCTCAAATATTTATGACCCTGGTCTGGTGACAACTTGCAGTGTGTGTGTGTGTGTGTGTGTGCGGCAGCGGAAGAGATGCTCCCCGAAATTTAAGAGTCGGCGTCAGAGTCGGTGAGAGGACTTCACTGAGACTGGATAAGGATAGGACTGCAGGGATACGCAGATTGGATGTTAAATCTTGAGCAGCAATTTGAATGAAACTGGTGACTGACAGCAGCTGATGGTAAGCTCGTTATAGACAGAAACGGTGCGATGATATCAGGAATTTTTAGTTAAACTATCATCCACCAGCCCGTGAGCGAGCTTGTTTGGATCTGCTCGTCTTGCACATCAGGAGCGCGCTCAAAAGATCGGGAAGTGTTTTTGTGCGGCGCAGCAAACTAGAAAAAACAACCAAGTCTTCATTTTTTATTTCTGTCTTTAGCAGCCAGAAGCGTTTGCCCTCCTTCTCAAACTCTGAAAATGGACGTGGCTATTTATAGACGCCTTTCCGTGAAAATTATTGGAATCATCCCGTCTTTGCCAGTATTGAATTATAGGCCTGTTGCGTTTGAATAAAGAAGGGCTGTTTGGCCTTGATCTGGCAGAATAATGAAGGGTTTTTAAACTCACATGAGCAGTATTACTTGTACCGTAGAGTTAGTACACTTCAGTATTCTCATACCAAAACTATCCCCAGCGCTTTATTAAGCTTTTCTCAGATTTCGTCGAACATGCTCTCATGTTTTTTAATCTGTTTTCTCAGGATCCATCAGTGACACAAGTAAGACAGGCCGCTGCTCCGGGGCTGGAGGAGTACAATCCCTTCACAGATGCCAAACAAGTGAGTACTTTTACATTTAATCCAGTGGCAGTGAGTTCATATCAAATCATTTTAGAGGTTTAGAGGATTGATGTAGTGTGTGTGTGTGTGACGTGATCCCTGTTGTTTCTAGTTTTTAACACGATGCAGCTGCCGTGATAATAAAATCATTACTTTAAATTAAAGGTTGCATCCGTCAGTCCCAGTTTGTTATTTAGCCGTCGTACTTTCAAATTTCCACCGTCAGTAAATATTGAAGGACAGAATAAAAACAAAAACTTGAGTCACATATCCTGTGATTATTAAACCTTTTTTCGTAGCTTCAGAGGTCATGTAGGCTATTCTCTCTGCATTAATGAATGTTTTTGCGTGTTATGTAGCCACCAGTAATATGCATTTTTAATATTTCTCTCCATACACTTTGATTAAAGTCAGTATTGTTCATATATACTGTAGAAACAAACGTTTAATGTTCATGTGGCTTTCGTTTTTTCATGCTTTTGCGGCTTTAATCAACTGGTTTCATTCTCAGACTTGAATCAAATCCTGAACTAACCTGATCTTTTTGATTTTAATCTAGGAAAAAGAAGTCATTTCACATATTTTTTTAGCTTCCATGTTAACTTCAGGAGTTCAGCACTGCAGAGTCAAACCGGAGCTCATACTGTCGCCAGTTACATCTTTTTTTATTGTTAATGTTTGTCCTTATGCAGCATTTCTGACATCATATCAGTCTGTTTGTGCACTGTAAGCATAACAAGCTAGTTAACACAAATACGTTTCCTCCGTAGTTGCCTGCGGGGATGGCGCCCAAGATTGCGGCACCCACCATGAGCACACAACCCGCCATCATGAAACCCACAGAGGAGCCTCCAGCTTACTCGCAGCTTCAGGTATTGCTGACCACAATCTGGACCGCACAGAGCCAAAAACACTGCATTATTTTCTTTAGCTTTACACTCTTTGGTCCTCTGGGAACCATCGCCATCGTTCTGATAATATCGTCTGTAGGCGTGCGTGTCTATACGAGCAAGAACGGTTTAGTCCAGCATCGACGGCACAGATTCTGAGCGTGTAGTGAAGGCAGAAAATACATTAACATGACAGCTGGCTTCATGCTGAGTTTGTGGACGGAAAAGTCGCTCAGCGGGGAGGCTGTTCCTATCTGTGACTGGGCTTTCTAGCTGAACAAGAGATGCAGTGAATGTGATAGAAATCCAGGCAGCCAGAGGAAATAAGTTGTGATGGTACATCTCGTTTGCAGGCAGACTCCTGGGAACATGTTGTAGTGATGTCTCTCCTCCCGCTGGTGCTGCCCCTGTAGAGAAATGGATTTATTCCAAAAGTCGTGACAGAGAATTCATCTTGAGCTGAAAAAATAGTCAACAGAGCGCACACTCATGTGTTGACATCTGTTTTATGTGTATATGTGTGTGTTTGTGCAGGACCAGTCGCAAGGAGCTTCCGAGCTGCTGAAGAGACAGGAAGAGCTGGAGAGGAAGGCTGCAGAGCTCGACCGCCGGGAGAGAGAAATGCAGTCACTCAGTGCTTCAGGAGGTCAGCATCAGACACCGACATACAACCACAGATCAGTACTGTCACGACTGCAAAAAGTCTGACGCGAGCAGCAGGTTCATGCATCTTTTTCTGCTGCCAAGCATTTAATGACCTTATATAGGGCTGCGCAGTGTGGTAAAAAACTTGTGAAAGCATCTCTGCATCTGTGATTTTGCTATTGCACTTCACCATCATCCATTTTCAATAATATTTTATTTAATTATTCAGCCCTAACTTCATACACAAATGACATCCTTTTAATTTAAGGGAATAGTTGAACTTTAGCTGAGAATTAGATGAGATGGTCAATACCACTCTCGTGTCTGTACACCAAATATTAAGCTTGGAAGCAAGGGGCAATTAGCTTAGCTTAGCATAAAGACTGGAAGCAGGGGGAACCAGCTAGCCTGACTCTGTACCAGCACAGCTAAATGTGCTGGTAATAAAATATTTAGTCTTTTTTTAATCTGTACACAAACAGAAATGTAAAAATGAGAAGTTGTGGTTTTTACAGGAAGTTATCTGCCGTCGCGGTCTCTTAGCCGGGTGCGGTGACCACTTCCTGTCTTCACCGTGAGGCCAGGCAACGAGCTGAGATGCCATGAAGTCAAAATAGCATTAATAGTAATTAGGGCTGCAACTAACGATTATTGTCATTATGGATTGATCTGACGATCATCTTCTTGGTGCGTTTTTTTGGTCTAGAAAATGGTGAAAAATGTTGATCACAGTCCAAGATGAAGCTGATTTGTCCACAATGCAAAAATATTCAGTTTTCTGTCATAGAGGACTAAAGAAACCAGAAAATATTCATATTTAAGAAGCTGAAATCAGAGAATTTGGACATTTATTCTTAAAAAATGTACTCAAAATAATTAATGGATTATCAAAATAGTACATACTAATGGATTATTTGACTATTCGTTGCAGCTCTAGTAGTAAAAGTGACGTAGTAGTTCATTTTAAAGAAGCAGCCTAGTTGTGTAACCCCTCCTTCCAGTCGTTATGCTAAGCTAAGCTAATTGCCTCCAGTCTCTGCCTCATATCTGCTGTACAGACGTGAGAATCTATCACCTCTAACTGTCGGCAAGAAAGCAAATAAACATAAAATGTTGAACTATTCCTCCTCTGCAGTCTGTGTGTGTTTGGCTACAAGCTTCTGTTTTAAACCACATGAAGTCACACACACATCGTCGTCTTCTTCGTGTCTCACTGCCAACTGCCGATCCAGGGTGGAAATCAGAGAAAGCGTTTACTCTAATTGAACCGCAATACAACATGGGATGAAGTCAAGGCTATAAGAGATACGTGATCCTTTCCGTGATACGTGAAGAGCTCGATGTAAAACATGAACTCTCATTTCTTTACAGTAGCTCACAGGCTGGTCTCGTGTCGTTTCAGGCAGGAAAAACAACTGGCCTTCCCTCCCAGAGAAGTTCCCCGTGGGTCCCTGCTTCTACCACGACATCACCGTGGACATCCCCGTAGAGTTTCAGAAGACTGTCAAGATCATGTATTACCTCTGGATGTGTGAGTATTTTTATTATATTCAGGACGTTTGCTGAATTGTAATGAAGTGTCAGGGCAGTGAGGGTGGCGAATTAACCCGGATGATGTGGAACAAAACAAAGATTTACCCAAAATAATCTTCTTACAGCCAGCAGGCAGACAAGAGTTCATGTTGCACTGCGAAGTTTTCCTTCTAAAAACAGTTAGAAGGTTTAAATCAACTTTTCTGTTCAATACTTTAAATCTGCAACTATCAAAGTGTGAGAGAGTTCCAGGTTGACGAGGATTTGCTGCTTTTCTCTGGCTCATACGATCGTAAACTGAATATCTTTGACACAACAAGCGATTTGAAGACATCAAGAAGTCATGATGGATCATTTTTTCATTATTCGTACATTTCACAGACCAAACGGTTAAATCAGTGAACATTTTAGACTGTTAAAGCAATTAGCAGTCATTTACAGTCACCAAAGTAATCACTGTTGAGCGTCCTGGAAGCTCTGCAGCCCCAAGTCATCCGCAGATCAATGAAAAAGACACTCAATACACTCTGACTTATTCATTAGATGATGGCATAAAGCAGCAAGGCCTGATGTCGGCTACACACGGTTTATATTGGTAAAACATACTTACATGCTGCTGTCACACACTTGAAAATAAACTTTGTGGTTGCTGCGAAATTTGAGAGAGAAAATCTGTTCAATTCTTGCATTTCTAACTTCATCTTGCTGATTAATTAGGAAAAAAAATTATAACATGATATGATAAATAACAATGCATTGGTGTTAATTTGCTTTTCCCCCGTTAACACGACCAAACCAGGAGAGAGAGAATCCATCTAAAAGTCTTTCTGGTGTTTTTATTCTGTCCCGGTTGTTGGGAACAGATGGCAAACTCTGCGCTCTGTTCCAACTCCAAGGCAAGCTCGTTTTGTAATGACTGGTAGTTAATGTATAATTCATAATTAGGAGTATTTTTTTTTTTTTTTCGATTGTACACACTGACGAGTCAGCATGTTCGTACGTGCTGCATCCATCTGCTCTTTGCTGCCAAAATAAAACGCTTCTGTAACTGTTTTAATGCGATAAAAAACCTGGTTTAAGTTGATATTTTAGTGTTACAGCGTGATTATGGCAGATGTACACTTCACTAGATAAAGACATGATATCTTAATATTTCCACGAAGAAGCTCAAACTAGAAAACACAGTTTGGTACCAACAAGATGCTGAATTGAAATGAACCTTCACCCGACGTCCTGAATAAGACCTTTTACAGCTCCGTCTCAATGGTGGTAAAACAATTACAGTTCCCTTCTGTGATTCGGGGAGTGAATGGCTTCAAGTGGCGTTCAGCGGCCACATGACCAGGCTTACGTGCTGCTGCAGTCATGTGGCCTGATGAAGTGACTTCATCGGTCAGATGATTGCTTAAAGGTCAGTTTAGATACAGATCCCTCCCTCCATAAAAGCAAAGAATGTCAAACTCTTTGTCTTCACCGAGTAAAAAAGATCTCGAGCACACATCAGCACCGCCCACGCTCACTTCTGCTAGCAGCAGGCGGACGCCATATTCCACACTGGGATGTAAATCCCCTCAGGTTTTACAGACTCTTGCCAGCGCACAATGCCTTTAACCATGCAGACACTGTTAGGACCCCAAGAACAAATGGTAATAATGAATTATTAACCGTGCGCGTGTGTTCGGTTCTCCGTCCTGCACAGTATTACATGTTGAAATATTAAGCGTCTGCGTGCAGCAGTATCAGGACACTGGACACTGCTGCACCGGACAGCCTACTTTCCAAACTCTGACATATACGGTGACACGCCGATGCTGCCGCTAAAAAGCTCCATCCAGACTCTCACTGTACATGTTTTTGTTTTCCCCTCCTCCAGTTCATACCGGGACGCTGTTCGCTAACATGGTGGGCTGCATGGCCTGGTTCTGCGTGGACGCGTCACGCGGGGTGGACTTTGGCCTGTCCATCCTCTGGTTGTTACTCTTCACGCCGTGCTCGTTCGTCTGCTGGTACAGACCGATCTACGGAGCGTTCAGGTAAAGCGCAGAGCGGACGAGTGAAATAAAAAAAAACGCACGTCATCGCGTCGTGTCTGTTGTTCACCTGCTGGTTTCTGTTCCTCTCTCTGCAGGAGCGACAGCTCGTTCAGGTTCTTCGTGTTCTTCTTCGTGTACATCTGTCAGTTCGGCATCTACGTTATGCAGTGTATCGGCATCACTGGTTGGGGCGCTAGGTAAGAAAACGGGGCAAGAAGAGACGCAGAAATGTGTATATATAGGAAACAAACTAATATCATGGATTATAAGTTGTAAGTTGTCGTATTTATGACAGCAGGATAAACTAAAATATCTCCATCTCTTTCCTTTGATGGCGCTCTCGTCTTTAGCGGGTGGATATCGGCGTTGACCGGCCTGAATACGAGCATCCCGGTGGGCATTATAATGATCCTCATCGCTGCTCTCTTCACCGCCCTGGCTGTCATGTCGCTCATCATGTTCAAAAAGGTAAGACACACAACAGATCTGTTGAATTCTGTGAAAGCCTCCTCGATTGTAATTCACCCCTCTTCGCTCTGCTCCTCCTCCTCCTCCTCCTCCTCGTTAGGTCCACGCGATGTACCGTACCACCGGCGCCAGCTTTGAGAGGGCCCAGCAGGAGTTCGCCACGGGCGTCATGTCCAACAAGACGGTCCGGACGGCCGCTACTACCGCCGCCACCAGGGCTGCGGAAGAAAGCTTCAAGGAGGGAATCTAAACGTGCCCCAGAGAGCTCGCTCATCTCTCCGTCCAACCCTCACCCTCATCCCTCCTCCTCCACCCTATCTCTGCTTGAGCCAGCTGCCCTGTTTGATCGCACGGAGAGCCCCCCAGCCTTCTGACAATAAAAGGGGCGCCACGATACGGTCGGCCGTCCAGTCACCCAGGATTCAAACAGGGCGGCGGCTCCCGTTCTACTCTTACCTGCAACATTGTGCACTCTCATCACAGACTCTGAGACCCCCTCCACCCCTCCTCCTCCTCACCTACACTGCACTCCTGCTACCACTCAACCAGCGTGCTCACCTTCATTTCCTGTGTGAGTTTGTGTGTGTGTGTGTGTGTGTGCGTGTGGCCAGCTAAATGAATGTTTGTGTGCCTCTTTAAACAGCCTGTCTGTCCGTAGACAAATCCTAATGTAGCCGAGTCAAGTCCGATTTTCTAAACTTAACCTGGGCATTTCCCAGCCCCCGGTTAACGCACGCGTGCAGCAGCGTTCGCTCTCGATTTACTTTTGCTGTTTTCTGAGCGCTCGACTCGACACTGCTGCCCCCCGGTGGAGTGACTTTGTATTGTTGAAGATGAATGCTGTGCATTCCAGTTCACTGCCTTGCCTTCTACTTTCTGCTTTCCTCTGAATTCGGTTTTTGAAAGGGCGTAGTCTTACTTCCTTAAAGCGACGCGTCACCTGAAATCTTATCTGTTGAGTATCAAACACAGCATACATGAATATATTCACATTTACTGGAAAAGAAGCGTCAGTATTCGATTCATACAAGACAGAAAATCCAACAAATATTTGACGTTTTTAGTCACCGTAAATCTGTCGTGTCGGTGGATCCACCTGACCAAAACATCTCGACAGCTCTAAGATGGATCGCCATGAAACTGTAGTAGAAACATTCATGGTCCCCAGGTGATGAATCCTGCTGACCACGAGGTTCATATTGCTGTTTTTGTACTCCACAAATATCTAATTCATCACATTGTGTAACCCTAACCCTGCTACTTAAACAGCGAGTAATGTGAACTAACGTTGGCTTCGTTGTGGGTTTGCAAACCGCTGAAGTTGCTGCTGTGCAGTTGACATGCAGAGAGGAGCTAATGTGGCTAATATCACCACAACAACAACAACAACAACAGCAAACTAGAAAGTGACCTGAAAGTCCGATTTAACGTCACCTGACACACAAATCCTGTCTGAAATAACGAGTTAGTGTTGGACGCACCTTTAACCGACTAACCTGGAGCCACATCTCCCGCCTACAAAGCAGTGTTTGATACTCAAAGATTTCTTCAGCGATCTGTCACTTTAAAGTATTCATTAGCTTGAAATCTTTTGCCTATAACCGTCTACATATCCATTGTGAAATTATGCCAAGTTGCACTTTAAATCCGGTTATTAGATTCTTTGTCTGCACGCTGTAATCTGTGCACATGGAAGGATGTTTCTAATAATGGCTCCCCCACCTCCCCACGCCTCCCTGCTCATTAGTGTAGATACTTCATTCGTACATGTTAACGTACACCAGCTGAGTTCAGCGTCGTCGAGTCATCTCCTCATAGAAGAGGTTAATTAGTGTCACAGACGGTAAGAGAGACCCACTACTCTGTATGTACACCTGCATGTTTATACGGTTGATCTGAAGAGGAAAGTGTAACTCGTCTCGGCTGGAGACTTACCTCAGATTTACTCAGGATGTACTCTTCACTTGCATGACGAGGATAAATAAATATTCTACGAGATTGTATGAAATCAGACACAGACTGACCCGTTTTTAAATACGTGTGCTGTAAATCAAAATATTGCAATATATAAAAAGACAAAAATGGCCAGTAACGGTGTGGCGTTCTGATAAATCGCTTGCGTGTTCGTAATTTGATAATCGTGGATTGACTATCACTGAAGTCAACAATCAAACGAATCTGAACCTGCTTAAACGTGTCTTTTTTTTTCTATGTATGACCTCTTTGAGCTGCAAAGAGGTTTGAATGTGTCTGAACACTCTCTGACTGTCGTGTGTCATGTTCTAAACCAGTTCAGCCTTTTTGTATGTGCGTGTTCACGCAGGAGTGTGAATAACAGCAGAAGTCTTAATCCGTGCGCAGGGCAGAGTCTGGATGTGTGTCTGGGATCCTTCTTCTTTTTTTAAAAAAACCTGTTGAAGCTTCCTGCAACATGCCTTTTTTTTTTTCTGGTTTAATTTGGACCAGTTCATGTTGATAAACCTGAGTCCATTTCTGTACAAAGCAACACGAGATTACACTTTCTTAAATAAAACTCTTCATAAATGTGAGAAAGACGTTTTAGACCGCAATGCAAACGTGAACTGTGTGGTGTACTGTTACTGTACTGATGGACTGTGGCTTTAAGCTGTGCTTCATAATCAACATGGTTTGTGGTAGAAACACTGAGAATGAAACTTTCATGAGCATCTCTAACAAATCTAATGAAATTATTGAGATTAAAAGAAAAAAAACAAAAAAAAACGTAGTGGTAGTGAGGGATGTTTGTATATTTTGTATGATTTTACAGATGGTCGGCTGTTCAGCTCAAAAATTTCAGCTGTAATTTTAAAGATGCACTCTGGTTTCACTTTAAGTCGCATGTTGAGTAGTTTGAGTTTTGTATATTTATTGTATTAACACTGAATAAAATTCTCCTTCTGTACGTCGTTTCTCTTCTCGTGAGTAAGTTTTAGATTCCTGCTGTACGATGTGCAAACATCCAGACGAGAGACGAGCAGTCCGCGCTGCACTGGCAGCCGGTAACCAGGCGAGGTCAGTGGTGATTAAAGAATGTGAGACAAAGCTCACGTCACTGGAAATGTGCTGCAGATTTCTGCTGAGTGATCAGTTCTCAATTAAAATCAACATAATTCTAAAAGTGGCAAAAATGTTTAGAACTTGTAGTAGTTGCTACTTTTACTAAAACAGGTATTACTATTACTTAGAGAGCACCTCTCCAGTCTTCTGACCATTCGAGGCTCTTTCACACAACATATCACATTCATATATTCATACACTGACAATGAAGGAACACATCACATCCACACACACTCACACACCGATGGACCTTCGGGTGCAATTTGGGGTTCAGTGTCTTGCCAACTGGAGCTTACAGGTAGGCTGGAGGAGCCGCTCTTCTGATTACACTGTGAAGTTTTTATCTATAACTGAACAAATCATGTTTCAGCAGCAATCTGCTTTATTCTAAATAACTGGAAACAAGAAGATAATAACTTTTTTCTGCTTAATGGATCAGAAAATCGCCTTAAACAAAACAACTTGTCGAGCTTTAGATTTTTCTACCATTCAAATTAGCAAGCAGGAATAACAATCCTGTTGTAGTCGCCGGATAAAAATGTACACACTCGCACACTTTGAGACAATTGCAGGACAAGTGCTGAGTCCTCTGGTCTGCGCTCGAACAAACCTGTGTGAAATAAAGCAGGAAACTGGTAGCAGACCAAATTCACTGCCAACAGGAAGAGGTACAGTGGAAGAATAACTCACAGGCTTCTCGACTTTAACGCCTTCATACATCTCAGGAGTGTGTGAAAACAGCACCGGCCTGCTGTTTTTGCCTTCTTCCTCTGCACACAGCTGCTGAGATACTGAACTGCATTTGACGTGTGTGAGCTCTGCAGTGAGCAGAAAGTTAACGTAGGTGGAGGCGAGTGTGTGTGTGTGTCCCGTACATATACACGATGACACCAGTAATGACTTACAGACTTCAGCAGGATAAATCCAGTGATTCAGATCTTAGTTCCTACTAAATCAAACACAAGATGACCTCAGAACTCACCTTAAATTTAAGCATCAGACTAGATTTTAACTCTAGTAATAGCAGAAAACTGTTTTCATTACGTTAAAATAAGAATTGTTAAGTTTTTGTTACCTTAGAATGAGATTTTTGTGTCTACAGATGCTGTGGGTGAAGAAAAATGTAGTAAAAATATAGATTAACAACATGAAAATGCTCAAGTACTTCAATTAGATGTACTTAGTTACTTTACACCTCTCTTCAGGACAGACTACCTGATTTCTTCCTCCACCAGGTGTAACAGGAAACTAAACTCAGAGGCCGAGGCCTCGTCCTCTTTGACTCTCTCCACGTAAAAAAAAAAAAGAAAATGAAAGACATTACAAACTACAAAAAAGGCCTCTGGCTCTGAGACAGGCCTGAATTTCTGCTGCACTCTTCAGATTGCATGATTTGTCATGTGCCTAATCTGGAAGTCATCAAGCGCTGTGTTTAGTTTGAGCGCTCTGGTGGAGGAAGGGAGCCACAGGGTTGTGCCAGAGACTCCTCTGTAGTCCACATGGAGGGAAGAGGGAAGAACATCTGGGCAGGGACTCGTCGATCTGTGTAGCATGTAACATTTGACTGCTATAGCTGCTCGAGGAGGCACAAGTTCGAACCATAGACTGTATAAAACATGGACGTAGTCTCCGTGACAGGTTCCCACTGTGCATGTGGTGGCACCTACCTGTCAATCAAAGCGTCCACGCTCTTAATCCTGCATAACTTTAAGCCTTGATATAATCTGAACAGGTGAGTTGTATATAAATTCACCCTCAGTACAGTTGTCATGGTTTATTTCTGCTGTGAAGTTGTGACATTTGAACATGGGGACTTATGGAGACTGACTCACTTCTGGAGCCAGCCTCAAGTGGACGTTTGAGGAACTGCAGGAGGTTTTTGGGGTTTTTTTTTGGCACTTCACTTCACTTCACAGTGGTTGCCGCATGTTCCCAACCTCGGGGTCACCAGATAAATCTGGAGGGTCGTGAGTTGATTAATGAGGCAGAAAAGAAGAACAACAAAAGTTCTTCTGCACATAAACTTTGCTTTCTTGTTAAATATTGAACTTGCAGACATCTGATGCACAACAAGACCTCCAACTAGCACAAGCCAAACCGTGTTTAAAAATCCAAGTATAAAGCAGCATGAAATAGACATAGTATAACGTAATGTACTGTAGAAGTGCCTCGGTACTTGAGTAAATGTAGTTGAATAATGAGGCACACACACACACACACAGTGACACACATGCAGAGTTCAGTTCTGCATCAGTGGAAAAACTGATCACCCGCTGGCTGGAAAACGTACCCACCCCCACCTCAAGGGCCAAACGGAGGTCTCAGCACCAAGCTGGCTGCTCCACTTGCTGCATCTCCTCCCTCCTTCCCTCCTCTCCTCTCCTCTCCCTGAATAATAATTTTAAAAAAAACTCAGAAAACCTTTGTTGTTTTTTTGTTTTTATCCCTTCTCTTTATTCATTTGGCAGAAACAAACGGGAATAGATAGAACACTATCTATGGACTCGACAGACTCCCTGAAACCAGACTCATCACTAAATAACAGCAATACTTCATTTAATGCGTCCTCATCATTCAGTCCACATCTTTGTGCACAGATTACAGGATGACTGCTGAATGAGGACCAGACCCAGACCCAACCCTTTTTTTTTTTCTTCACGGGTCATCTTTCAGTTTAAGGGTTAGGATTAAGCTCAACTTCACTTCAGGATTTCGCAACCGGTGAATAATGACTCCAAACGATACATTTCAAGGGTCTGCAAACACATGAATTATTCGAATAACAGTACATTCTGTAAGCTTTAAAAAAGGACATCCACTCTGATTCTGTGAGTAGTTTATTCTGACTGAGTAGTGGTTCCCTTGTTGAGTTAATACTCACACATGGCAAAAAAAACAAAACAACAAAAACAGATCCAGGTTCGCTGGTCGTGGTCCGGTGACGAAAACACCAGTGTTTTTTTTGTTTGTTTTTGTTGTTTTTTTTAAAGGCAAGAGTGACATCATCAGCCCAGCCTGGATCAAGCTGACCAATCATTCCGCGATCATCGTAACTATGTACAAAATATATATAATCACACTTATTTACAGGACATGTGGTGACAGACAAAGCCTCTCTGGGCGTTCCACATGCTTTTACATGAATACAATAACAGACACAGCACCTCTAGTGGCAGGAAGACAAAGACACACGCTGAGAAAAAAACTTGGCACTTGTAGATTTCTCCCACATACACGCAAAAACAGAGACAATAAAAAGAGTCAGTTTTAGTGGTAAACAATGCAAAAAGGGGGCTTCATGTCACAGGCCGGCCTTCAGGAGAAAAGCTTGATTGTTATTGGCCTGTTCCTCCCTTCTTCTTCTTCTTCTTCTCCTCCTTCTTCTTCTTCTTCCCCGCAGGACTAAAGTATCTCAGCCTCAGAGAAGGCAGATCAGGCTTTTCCCCTCCTCGATCTCCTCCTGGACCTTGTCGCTGGAGGTGGCGATCTCGGCCTGCGCCGAGAAGACAGCGCAGATGAAGGTGAGCACGGTGCCGCCCATGGCCGTGTAGAAAGCCCAGCCCATGGAGCAGAGCCCGGCTCGGTACGGAGCCGCGTCGGGACCGCAGTACAGCTGGACCTTGTCTGAACCCCAGCCAGCGGGGTACAACATCAGACCCAGGATCAGAAACAGACCTGCGAGAAGGGAAACAGAGACAGGGAAATGTTAACAATGTACACGGCAGTCCAAACAACATAATGGGGAGTGTGGAAGTTCATTCTCGACCTTGGAAATAGTTGTTTGACAAAGAAAGCTTTACTCAGTATCCGCTTACTGGCTTTTTTCATCCACGGAGCACGGGTTAAGATTTTTTTTTGTCAAACATAATGTTGATTTTAAGAAGATTTCAACGTACTGTGGGGGACTAGTTTGTCGGGCTATCGGCTAAACGCTGATGATTCAAATCATCAGTCGAGGAGTCGACTCTCGTGTTGTGATCAGCTCAGTAAAAACCTCAAAAGGGAGCTGAGCTGAAAGGCAAACCTCTCCATGTTTCCAGTCCATCTACGTTCCAAACTCTCACCTATGGTCAGAAGAATGAGATCGCGGATACAAGCGGTCGAAATGAGACATCTGGAGGGAGAGCTAAGAGTCGAGAGCCTGCCAAAGGAGGTGGTTCGGGCATCTGTTTAGGATCTAGGTTGCCTTTTCCTGGAGGTGTTCTGGGCACATCCAACTGGGAGGAGACCCCAGGGCAAACCCAGAAGGCCATCCAACCTAAGATCACATCAGGATCTCCCAGGAGGAGCTGGAATGCAACGTCTACAGCACCCCGCTAAACCTGCTAAACTTGAGTGGAAGGAAATGGACAGAGTAATCCTCTGGAGACTGAATCTTCATACCATCTTTATTGCAATCTTACCAGTTATTTAAGGGAGGTTATACTCTGAACCAAAGTGTCTGACTGAATCACCATCTTTAGCCAAGAGGGATCGTATGTGCTTGATGATGACTGCAGCGAAATTATCTCTGTGACCGCCACCGTTCTCTGGTACGAAAAACATTTCCTGCCAAAGTGCCATCGCGGCGTTCAAAGCATCCCATCAGGACGAAAAAAAATGTAACACGAGGCAGAAATGACTTCCTGTCGACTGTTTGAAATGTGACTGAAGATCACGGCGAGACCTCCCGGAAAGAGAGACGTAAAACCTGAATCTTGACACACATGCCTGTCGGAAAACAACAGGAAAAAGGTAGCCGAGGGGTTTTCCCCGCTCGGCCTGGCCCGGTCACCGGCTGACCCTCCCAGCATCATGTGTCTTGGTGGAAGGATGGGGTCACTTCCTGTCATACGGTGACCCACTTCTACTGCAAGCGCTGACTTGGCTTCAACACCTTAATGCTTAATCCTGACCCACATACACAAAACAAGCTTGGTTCTTCATGTAATTTTAACGTCATCTGAGCAGACCTCGTCGTCCGACCAATCAAAGCTCAGGAGGAAACATTTACAATAATGCAATTACAGATAATAAGTGAACCACGCGGCTTAGCTTCAAGCAGACGGTCTTCTCTGCTTTGTTTCATAGAAAACAAACGTAGTGAAACTGTCATCCTCTCTTAATCTTTCACTCTCTCTCTCTCTCTGCTTCCTTTCTTTCTCCTCCCATTCTCTCTCTCTCTTAAAGCGCCCAATATCGTATTAAACAAGGAAATGAAAACTAGGTCATAAATTCTTTCCACATGTTGCTGCATTGCCCTGACGTCCAGACCGGCTCCAGTGATGGATTGAAGGTATGGTTTTAATTCCCCTCCTTAGACCCCCCCTCCACACACACACACACACACACACACACACTCAACCCTCCCTCCGCTACAAGCTGGACCTTCTAACCTAATATCCCACTGCACTCCACCCTTCTCAGCCTCGCTATTCCCTCTGCACTGGCTCTCGTCTCCGTTAACTTCCAAGCTGTCAATTCTCCACCATCAATCTGATTTCTGATAGCTGCCACCAATCACCCTCCTCCCCCCTCTCTGCTAACCTCTGCTCCCCCTCAGCCTTCACCCTGTAATACAGCACAGCAGGGGCCTCTGCAGTGCTGCTGCTCAGAGAAAACAGGCTTTTCCAGGAAAATTTAAAAAAAGAAGAAGAAGAAGAAGAAGAGCTGGGGTCCCCACCCTGGGATCCACATGGAGTGAAACTAAGGAGAACAGACAGCAACAGGGCAAAAGAAAATACTGGCAATCTGTCAGTTATTTTCTCTGTTAAACAGCCCGAGGTGATGTCTTCAAATATCTATAAATAAAGATATTTATTTACTCTAACGTTAAGACAGGAAAAAGCAGAAAATGTTTGAAATTTTTGCAGTAAAAAAAAAAGACTGTCGACTAATCATTGCATTTTTTTTTTTTTACTTTCTACTTTGATTGTATCTTAAAGTTCCTAAAATAGTTTCACTTGATGACGTGTTTTTTTTTTCTGCTTAGACTAACCGCTGACGTTATTGTCTGAACACTAAATCACTTCTCAAACTAAGATACCAGTGTACCACTGGTGATAGTGGAACTAAATGAATGTACCAGGCTGTAAACATGTTTATTCCTGCTGTGAGGTTGTGACATTTTAACATGGGGACTTATGGAGACTGACTCACTTCTGGACGTTTGAGGAACTGCAGTTTTTGGCACTTTGTGATTTAAACGTTTGTCAGCCCTGCAGTAAACCGCTCCTTCATGGCGGTTATAAAGTTCAAGTTTTGCTGAAACAGTTTCATGATAGACGGTAAACTGTAAACCTTCATGATGTGGCCTTTGATGGTTATAGTGTACTAATGCTTCCTGATTAAATTAGCATTCATTTATAGATTATAAATGCTGTAAAATTGTAGACATATGGAAGATAAAGATTCCTAATCTCCTAAAAAGCTATAAAATTCACAGGAATCCTCTTTCACTATCAGCTGAATCCAGAAGTTCTGCTTTTGCATCTTCAGTATTGTCATCGCAACGGTCATTCCTGTAAACTAATGTTTTGCTTCCCCTTACTTCCAGCCTGGAGGGTGAGTCACGGTCAGCGTGATTCTGTGATTCACGGCTGGAGGGAGAGTTTATGGTAGGGTAATAAAAGCATTTGACACCGAATGCACAAGAACTGGAGACAGTTTTACAGCCCAGTTTGTTTGCAGTCTTGTCTCTAATCCTTTTTACGTTGTAGTTTGACACGAGCGAGCACGGCGTTTCAATAAAAAGGTACAGAGAATTCACTTACAGGTCGCAAGAAGTCTTTAGGGGCCGAGCGTGAGCCTGCTGCAGGGTACGAAGTTTACCCGACTGACCCTCAACAGAAGACCGTCTGTTTTAGCCATCGGATTGCGTAAAGTAAGACGAATGGATTTACCTTCAGCCCCGAGCTTGAACTGACCGTCACTTTAATGGCATCTGAGAAAATGCGGCCATCAGAAAGTGTGTCATCGGGGACAAAAGAGTCCAAAGTAAAAAAAAAAAGTAAAAGTGACATCAGTGGATGTGAAGATTAGGTTAATAGGCTCTGGAGTTACTCCAGTGCAATGACGTGACCATCTCTGGCAACTGCATCACAATCTTCCCATCTGAGGTCAATCACTTCCCCAAACATCTGCAGTCTGGCTCCAGTTTTCTCATTACCGGAGGGTCGGCACGAATAGTGGAAATAGTGATTAGTATAAAGTCGGTGTGGTAGTGCTGGTGGTGGATATCAGTGAGGGTGATATCATTCACAGGCCTCATGAGAGGACAGCAGACAAACTGAAGACTCTCATGCATGCCTGATTGACAGATGTTGGAATAAGGACAGAGAAACATCGGCAGTGACACTGTTACATGTCAGACAGAAGGTATGCTGGCTCTTATCTCTTCCTGTGGTTGAATGAGTAAAGGGTTATCGGCCTTCAGCCCCACAGGCACGAAGGAAACACCGCCTCCTCGGTTTGTTTGAAGCTCCTTTCGCCCCCTTTCCTCTTCCACATCCTCATCCTCTCCACAATGAGGAGACTCTGCGGTGTTTCCCTACTTTCATTACCTTAGCCATGTGTCACGGACTCCCAGTCCTTTATATAGACGGTAAAGAGAGGTCTTTCAGGTTATGTAACACCATCTTAGACGTATTGGTGTGGCTTCATTTCACTTGCAACCTACAACTGACTCAATAAACCCTTTTCCCAACAGTCATTGCCCAGTCATAGCTAGGCATGGCGTGCTTGTTGGGACTCAGTATGTAGTAGAACAATGCTCTAATATAAGGAGGCAAGCTGCAAACTTTGGCTAACTAGCTTGGACTCTCTCTTGGTATCTGATTTTGGGAGGTTTACCCTCCAGAAACGGCAAGCCATCGCCCAAACTCACCAGTTAGTCCTCATCCTCGAAGCTTTTTCTCTTGTATGAATGAAATATGTCTGAAAATAATTACTATTTGGTGATGGAAAAAGTTCATGGAACAAAATATACTGCTCCTTTATTTCCACGTCTTCTCATAGTGAGGAGTTTCTGTCTGGGTCATGTAGCTTTAGCCAAGTTTCTAGCATAATATTACATTATATAAGCGCTGCATGCAAGCCATCAAGCCGTGCAATTTCAGACACTTTCTTTCAAAACAAAGTCAGCTCTGAAACATTAAAGTCAGCAGAAAGAAAGCGATCTGAGCTTTCAGCAAACTTAGCATTAATTAGCTACAGATGATTAAAAAAAACTGCGAGCAACAGTCGCCATTTCGGCTGACAAAAATCGATACAAACAGCCTCTTGTTGTTTACGTCTGGGTGAAATCAAAAGAACCATTGTTCCAACGGTTACAGTTGTCAAACTGTAGCTCAGAAGCTCAACCAAAAGTTGCATAATTAGCAATACTTTGGGAAAAAACATTTAACTGGGAGTGGGTGGACACAATACCGTACTGTCATATTGTGGATTTTCTGGGTGGCAAAATCTCTTGATGGCTGTCAAATTTGTTATTGGCTAATAATATGTTGTCAATCATCAACCCAAAAAATGAAACCTAACGGAGATAATAGCATCTATTGTGTCCTAAATAAACACATTAAGTTATTTCAGGCTTATTGAGCCTTCCAGAAGCCATTCATGATTCACTATAGAGTCTCTAAGGTCAGCAGGCCTGCACTGAGCTGGGTTTACAGCTTGGCATGTCCTTCACCACACACCCACCTTTTTTCTGTTTGGGCCTGCACCAAATAAACAACTGTGGGGGAGGACAGCCATAATCACCAGAGGAGCCGAGGAGCTACAGTCTGTTAAAAAAAAAAAAAGAGGAGGTTCAGGGACCGTGATCTCATGGCCTCCTCCCTTTCTTTCTATAATTCACCACGAGATTTGGCCTGTCAGACACACCGCCGGCCTGGACGCACTCTTCGCACACAAACTGAGATACGCATGCGCGTTCAGCTCAGCAGAAAAGCTCCAGCTGACCCGGCGGAGAGTAAATATTTGGGTGGCAGTTGCTCCGAGTGACAGCTCTGAGGGTGGAAAAACAAAAAAGTTCACAGAAGGCTCCACGAGAATCAAACACATCATTCTCAAGAGTGGGAGTTGTGGTGCCGGTAATGAGTGCGTTCGGCTGAAACTTTTCATTTACCTTGATGAATGGTGGACGCCACAGGAATGAAGAGGAACAACAAAAGGTTAGAGTTAGTTTTTAAGTCACATCTCATCTCTGTGTAACTCAAAATCAATAAACACACTGACAGAATCGGGGAAATAAAGCCGTTTGCAGCGTCACACTGATATTGTTTGGTCTGGTTCGGAGGTGTGTACTGACACTGTGGTTGTAGCCACACCTATATGTGGGACTAAGGGCCGGACGTTGTGCTCGACAAGAACTAGCTCATCGGATGTTGTGTTCGACCACAACGGAAATCAAAAGTACTTAGAGACGCAGTAATCGTTCAAACGTGGTGATAGCGGTTCAGAGTCTCTTCTGGACTCCGGGTCTAAAGAAATGCAAACCCTGACAGCTTCACGCACCTGAAATGTGAATGCCGGATTGACCGTCTTGGAAAGTAAGATATAGATATTGTCGGACTCAACTCCCCAAATCAGAATCAGAAGTTGTTTGACCATCTGACAAGCAGTTCTGATTGAGTATACTCCTGAATATTTGTTCAATGACACAAACCTGAGTCTGTCTGACACCTCTGTACCTGAAAAAGACCTATATTGTATAGTATTCAAAGTCTAGATGCGTAAGAAATCGTGTTGTGCACACATCTTACCTGCGATCCCTTGCAGCAGTCCGCACACGTTGAAGATGCTCTTCTTCATGATGCTCTGGAAGCACATGGTGAAGACCGAGATGAACGCCACGGCGCACAGTAGCAGGATCCCCGCAGCCAGGAAGATAGAAGTAGCCTGCCAGAACCCGCTAGCAATCTCCCCAAAGTGTATGGCGTACGGTCCGCACAGTATTCCACGCTGCAGGTGGGGCAGCTTTATACAACGGCCGTAGATGCCTAAAGTTGGCCTGTAGGCCTCTCCGGCTGTGGTGGCCCCATGGGGGCCGAAGACGGCATCGGGTGTGCGGGGGAATCCCACCAGCCAGTCAGTGCTCATGAAGGCAATGAGCTCTCCGAACGCGGCAACGATACTCAGCAGAGTCCACAGCATGGAGCGGCAGGTGACAATGACATGGCACATGCTGACGGTGGCTGGAGTGTCCCTCTGTTCAGATTTCAACGCTGCTGAGAGGTTAAAAAAGGTTGGAGTTCGATTCGTGGGGGAGGCCCCTCAAAAGAGGTCGCGATCCTTCTCCGGTGGAGATGTGAAAGCGAGTGAACACTTCACAGGAAAGAGTCGGTGACACTGCTGCACTCAAAAGGTCCAAGTCAATGATTCACAGTCTTGCCTCTTTTTCTTTCACTTCTTATCTTCTGCCGGTGTCGTTTCAGCACAGCTGTTGTTCCTCCTCCTTGAACTCGCCCTCCTTCTGTCAGCTCGGTCTTCAGACTCTTATTCAGTCTGGTTTTTGGTGTCTACATTGTATTGAAGTTGTGTTCCCTGAGCCAGCCAGCTGGCGTCACATCAGACACACCTAAGACATAAAACAGAGAGACAGAACAACAGGGTGAGCGCTTTAATTGCATGTATAAAGTGCAACTGCGTGTATAAGAGACGCTCTAATCAGTCATTTTATTGCGTTTTATTTGAGGAAACGTGGCTCTCCTGTTTCTCCTCCGTCATATTTAGGAAAGCAGAAGTGTTGGGGGAGGAGGAAAGTGTGGAGGAGAAGCAGAGAGGGAGAGGAGGAAGGGAGGCTTCTGGTGTCGATCATCAGGAGAGAGCGTCTAATGAGTTGTGTTCATTTGAAGTGGGCCTCTTCTGTTTTCAGCATGTTTATGTTTGAGGATTTGTGATCAGTGCTCTCGTCATGTTCTCTGCTCCCCAGTGGATGTGCATGACCGAGGCTGTAAAGATGAAAACTAGAAAAACATTCAGTGTGTGTGTGTGTGTGCTGTGGAGGTTGAGATGGGAGGGTTAAAATAGAGACGTGGAAACAGCGGAATGAAAAGCGGATGCAGACAGAGAGAAAAACAAGCCCAGAGGCCTCTCATCAGGCAGCCCACACAGCTGACCTGAGGTCAGCCAACGGTTGATAACACAACGGTTGTCCGGCTGGCACATGGCCGCTGATAACCTCAGTGGCATCAACCCTGCTGCACTGCTGAGTCAGTGACAAAATAATGAGGAAGATGGGAATGGCAACCGACAACTGACGCAACAATTTTTACAATAACTGCACATATTAATAAATGTGTGCATCCTGTTTAGTGCTGCGACAGCAATCCTATAACCAGTTCATGTAAGCTTTTACCCGCACACTGTCTCAAGAAAGTCTTCATTACGAGTTTTGTATTCGAGTTTTTGCACGAGTAGTGAGAGCCTACATGGCCGAGCGGCGATGAAGAAGCTTAATGGAAGGAAAAATATGTAAACGCTGCATACAAAGTGTGAATAGGAAGTGATAAAGCCATGCATGCAGTGAGTCTATACAGTACTTAGACTCTAAATGCTAACTTCAGCATGCCAACATGCTAAAATTTAGCAGATGTAGAGTTTATCATGGTTACTATCTTAGTATGGTGTGTTTGCTAATAAGTGTTGAACACAAAGTTTAGTTTTAGTTGGGAATTGTTTCGACAGTTTGGGAAACTTATTTGCTATGTCGCTGGGAGTTAGAGAAACTGTTCAGGCGGCAATTAGCGTAGCTTAGCATAAAGACTGGAAGCAGAGGGAAACAGCTAGCCTGGCTTTCTCCAAAATTTAAAAACGTTCCTGCCAAGACTTGAAAGTTATGTGCTGTCACTATTATGTATTTTTTTAAAACTTTTGACAGAGCTAGGCTAGCAGTTTCTCCCTGCTTACCGCCTTTAGACGAAGCTAACTAAGCAAATAAGTCCAAAATGTCCAACTATTCCATTAAAAAATGTGGTTGGTACTTTTAAGCAGAATCTCAATAAGCAGAGCATTTTCTGCTGAATCAAGCTGTAAAACCATTAGCTATAAAAAAAAAAGGCCTAGTCCTTGACATAGGTGTCTCTGTGGGTTATAAACCGGCCTATTTCACTAATGCAATAATTGCATCAGAATTATGGGCCTCATTTTCACACCTTGAATGAAGTTTTTTTCCCTAAATGAAGTGACTCGTTTGAAGCGATGCCTTCTTCTGATCTTTGTCTGAAAAAAAAAAACCCCAACAGACGCCAGCAAAAAGGACAACACAAGGAATGACGTCCCAATCTAAAGCCCTCGAGAGTTTTAACAGTCAAACGCTGATTCTGTACGTGAACATAGTGTGCCAGAGAAGATTAAAATATGCTTTTATGCTTATGTTAGAAATACAACTCAGGGCCAAAGTTGACAGTTGTTTCTTTTCTCTGAGTCTTTTCTTTCCCGCCCTGGTTTCCCTGCTGCCTCTTGGGAGTCTGTTAGTCATTCTCCAACCAGTGTTTGGCAGGGCAGCAGAGGGAGCCGGGGGCCGCTGTTGACACGTGTGCCGCCCCGCACCGCAAGGTTTCCATCGCTCGAACCCACGACGTGCCCTTACGGTGAGGGTCACGAGAGACGACGCCGTCCCTTGTGGTCACATCCCCAAAAGAGTGAGTGGGACTCGAGTGTGTATTAGTGTGTGTGTGAGTGAGTCAGAGTATTACACAAACTTTGATCTTTGTCATCCTGTAGAGATATCAACAACAGTTCTCTTCTCCCCCTCTCCTCCTCCTCCACCCCTTTCTTCTTTTCCAGCGGAGAAAATGACCCAGATCTGTGGTCTCTTACAGGGTGGTGTATGTGTGTGCTAACGCAGAGTGTGTTTGGACTGTGTAAAACAGATGAGATCATAAGAACAGGCACAGACAGCCACCTCTGTGGATTTGGACCAAAATTAATTTTATGAATCACAAGCGTTCTCATTGCCTCTCCATGAACAGATGCAGGAACAGATGCCGACACACATTCGCTAACTGAACTGAAAACACTCCCTCACAATAAGACCGTTGACGTTCGGGGGCCCCCCGGAGGTCCTTTGACGAGACTGATGTTTGACGTTAGGATTTGAGACTAACGGGCAGTCCAAAGTTTTAAGGTCAAACATTTGCTGGCCAGTTGCGAAGGCTAATTCCTCACTGACAGGAATATTGTTGGAAAACACTTTGGAGCTGAAACAATTTGAACCAGCTGGGGAGATACGGAGCTTTAAAGACCTGCGCACTTAACCTGTGACCTTGCTTGGCTGCAGTATGTTTGCATCACGTGCCTGGTTGGTTACACAGTACCTATTGTGGGTCTCAATTTGTCTAAAGCTGCCTTGAATGTGGGTTAGCAGATCTAAAACAAGTCCGGGGAAAGTCTGGTTCTATTAATGTACCTGGTATTTGTCACCTCAACATACACCCACATGTCTGCTCGCTTGTTCCCAGACGGACAGATTTGAGCAGTTATCAGGAACAGAAGTTTCCCAAGACAGAGTGAGGCATGGTAGTCTATGTTAGGCTTGAGGTGGATTTATGATGTCTTTTATACTCTCTGAGTAACCAAGGGGGAGACCATGGATTATTTGAGGCTCGGCTTACATACACACACAAGAGTTTACAGCCCTGAGACTGCACCCACCATCCCGTTGACCCCCAATACTAATCCCCATGCATGCACACACTTACAAGACTCCCTGCCATCCAACACATGCTCCCCCAAAATGTGAGCTAGACGGAGACTACAGACTCCACGGTTTCCTTTCAAAGTTATTACGATACTTCCTGAAGGCAACATGAATGTTTGTACCAAATTTCATGGCAACCCGTCCACACAAAACATTCATGGTGGCGCATAAGGAAAGGTCAGGGGATCAAGAACGTCATTAGACTTCAACCTCTGTGGCTCATGAATATATGCAACAAATGTGATGGTAATCCATGAAATACTTCTTAAAAGACAAAAAAGTCAAACTCACAGTGGCACTAAACTAAAAAAAGTCAGGGGATCACCAAAGTCATTAAGCTTCAACCTCTGGAGACCATGAATATCGGCACCAAATTTCATGGTAATCCATGAAATACTTGTTAAGACGTGTCATTAAAAGCCAAAAATGTCAACCTCAGGGTGGGACAACAGAAATAAAAAAATCACCCAAATCATTAGGCTTCAACCTCTGGAGACCATGAATTTCATGGTGATCTATGGAATACATGTTGAGACGTGTCATTAAAAAGCCAAAAATGTCAACGTCATGGTGAGACAACAGGAAAAGTTATGGGATCCCTAAAGTCATTAAGCTTAAACCTCTGGGGACCATGAATATCTGCATTAAATTACATGCTAATCCATGAAAGAGTTGTGTCTACAGGAAAAATCGGGGGATTACCAAAGTCACCATGAATAACAATCCAAATTTCATGTCAATCCACCAAATAGTTGACATAATTCAGTTGCCAAAGGGATGGATCAACCCAGCAATTGACCAACATTGTCACCTCTATAGCCATGCTACTATTATGGCTAAAAGGCCAGAGTGTCCACTCAGCCCTTCTCTTATCACAGCAACAAAAACAGCAGGAAACGCCTTTCTACGCTGCCACTGACAGGAAACAATCTACATATGTATGGACATGCCATGACTAGTGCAACACGTCACCATGGAGAGCGTTTGTTTAGAGCTGGATGACGAGGTTTAGGGAAAGTTTATGTAAGGTCTACATGCTGAGAGGAGAGAGCGCTAAAGATAAGCTTCTACAACCTGTTACAAAGCCGTCAGGACAATGAAGCATCTAAAACTACAACTACGCAGCTTCTTTGCATTTCAAGCCCACACCTCTCTTGTCTCATGACCCAACGGCAAAGCAGTTTTAAAAAAAACAAAGGCAGTGCTTATAATCTGTGAGGATCCGTTTGAATGAAAAGCCCCTGAAGCTACTGAAAGGGAATGCAGCAGATGATTGGTCACAGAGGACCTCAAATACTAGTCCAGTCACACTTTCCTGTCTACTAACGGTTCTGTTTGAGATACACCACACGGTAAAGAGTCTGCGACAACCGTGTGAGTCAAACAAACACACCAAAAGCGCACAATAATAGTTTTTCTTGCTGTGGGCATCCATCTGATTTTGTATGATTTCATAGCTCTTGAGCAGGCTGCAGAGACAGAGCAAGTCTTGGTCGTTATTTAAGGAAAATTGCAGGCTCTAATAGTCTTAATAGCAGTCGGTAACAAAGGAGTTCATAGTCAGGTTTTCCACAGCAAAGCAAAGCCAGTCTTTCCTAACACTTCTGCACATCTGCTCAGCATCCTGGAGCTCTGGAACGCTACAGCGAGGTTGTGATTCAGACCTAAAACATAATATTTATATCCTATTACACCAGCCAGGAACCCAACTGACAGTTAGTATGAGTAAGTGTTCACCCAGGGAGTCTCCTCGGTGGGTTAAAGGAGGGAAAATAACGCGGGACAGTTTAGAAAAATAAGAAATTAGTCCAACCTGTCTCCATTGGTCTGTGGATAGTCCAGCTCTCCTGGAGATGTGGCTTCTCTGCCCTGACTCGCCTCCTCTGCTCACACACTTTAATTCTCTCTCTCTCTCTCTCTCTCTCTTAGACTCTGACTCCCGGACCCTCCCCACGTCCCTCCTCCTTGGACCGCCACGTCTCCTCTGATTGGTTAGGCCAAACGCTGGAGCCACACTTCTTGAGAGGGTCCACATGGTGGCCATATTTCAGTGCTGAATCTGGGTTAAAATAACAAGAGCCGGAGCTGCAGAGGGGTCTCTCCTCCTTCTCTCTCTCTCTGTCTCAGTCTCAGTTTCTCTCACCTCCTCGCTCTGTTTTCGTTGCTCTCTGCACTCTTTTAATGAATCAAGGCCAACATCTTATCAGCCTTAATCCATTTTCACATTTTTTCAAGTTTACACCATTAAGTACACTTCTGTGACAAAGTATACTTGTGTTAACGGATGAAATACTTGTAAGTGGGTTGGTTTAATACTTCATATAAGTGTACTTCAAAGTAAACTGTACTTTGCGCTACAAAACTACTAAAAAAAAAGTGACATTTAAATGTTTTTTTTGTTTAAAGTAGTGGTTGACTAACTAAACAAAGTGACGTACTGTAAGTATGTACAATTTTGTGGTACTTTTTCCTCGAGTATTTCCATTTTCTGCAACTGTAACTGTACACTACAACTCAGAGGAAAATATAATATTTTATACTCCACTACATCTATTTCATAACTTTAGTTACAAGCCACAAAATCCTACACACTATGGACGTTTAATTAAGTTAGGTTTAAGTACTTCTGCACTTTACTTAAGTAACATTTTGTTTGCAGGACTTGTAACAGAGTATTTCTACACTTCAAGTTAAGGTGAAAAGTAATCGGAGTATGTCCTCAAAGTGAAAGTGCTAGTATTATTCTGAACATAAAGTACACTTAACATAAACTTGAGAGTACACTGGTAGTAGTATTTTTGCACTTAAAGTGTGCTGTACATCTATTTCATCTACTATTATTGGTTAACTGAAGTAAAAGTGAGTTTACAGTTACACAAGTTACTGATTTATTTTGTTTGTTTGTGGTTAAAGTGCAATAAAACTTGCACACATGTACACAAGGCTCGTCTAATAACCAATACATGAACCACATCACACGCAGATCCTGTTACATCCTTCCTCAGTCAACAATTAATATCAGACTGCTAGATTAGATAGCAGCCTGGATGCCTAGTTAACTGCCTGATCGAGCAGATGGTTCACTGTCTGACTAATGGATTACATTTCTGGCTGATGGGAGCAAAGTGTCCCAGGATTGCTTACAGCAGCACTGGGTGCATTCAGCCAACACTGCAGTCAGCTACGCAGCGTTCGTTTAACTTTTGTGTTCACTAGGGGAGACAAATTAGTTCCATATGAAGACGGAAAAAGGGGCCGACTCAAATAGGAAGAGAAGCCGATAGGCCAGGCACTTGAAGGCAGCGTGGAAAGCCCGAGGAAGAGGCCTTTCTTATCAGCTTGAATGGAAGCAAGGCCACAACAGTTCAAAAATAGTTCCTTTCAGCCCAGATCCATATATCCTGTAACCTAATAAAGCCTCTCCTTTGACCCATTTCCAATAAATCCCGGTGACTCATCTTCACCCTGTGGTTGTGAATTGGATGGGAAGAGGTTAAGGGGCCATTTTACAGCCTCCCTAAAATATCTGGAACATCACAAAAAAAAAAAAAGCAAAACAACAACCGACAGGTTTGCAAGCCTTAGATACTATTGTTACGCCTGTCGAGCTTTCCTTTCTCACACAGCGCGTATACAGTTTACAACTCCACATTCATAGTAATTCTTCACAACAATGGGTCCTTGATTTCAGGCCGAGGTAGGCTGAAAGTAAACCTCCTTACCGTTTCTAGCCAGCAAACCCAAGATTTTACTAGGCTAGAAACAACAACAACTGTCGCCAGCAGGTTTTATCTGGTGGAGTTAGCGAACTGCGCTGGTTGAAAACACTGTCTCTGGCTGGTTTTATAATATGTCCAACAGACTTTTTAAAAAGAGATCTTAAATATGTGTTTCATAGCCACATACGTGATATTGATAAGACGCAACCTCCGTGGCAGTGCCAAAAACTGCAGTTCCTCCAAACGTCCACTTGAGGCTGGCTCCAGAAGTGAGTCAGTCTCCATAAGTCCCCATGTTCAAATGTCCAACTTCACAGCAGAAATAAACATGTTTACAGCCTGGTACAGGGTGAATTTATATACAACTCACCTGTTCAGATTATATTAAGGCTTAAAGTTATGCAGGATTAAGAGCGTGGACGCTTTGATTGACAGGCGGCTGCTGTTACAGGTGGCTTGTTTGAGTAGCCAGGTGTCATTCAGCCCGCCTCAGGTCCGCTGATGATCCAATCACTGTTCAAGGAAGTGATTTAGGGAAATACCTCAGTCATCTTCTCTTTCTGTTTATATTTTCAACTCTATCAGGAGCCAAACCTGACTGTGAGCAGTTCTCACGTCATGTTTTTTAATATTGGAGATACAGATACAGATCAGACAGAGACACTGACTACATATCGTTTTACAGACTAATGGAAAGCCAGCGGTGCTTCCCCCTGAAGATGCTCCTAGAGATTTCTGTTGGCAGCCTCTGGAGCCTTGGACACAACGCAGGCCCTCACATCAAAAGACGGGAGGATCAGAAGAGACAGCGGAGAAAAATCCTCAGCAGTCGTAATAGTAGCGGCACATCCGAGCACATGTACACACCAGACACATGCCAGACGGACTCATCATTCATGCAGGTTCGACAGAGTGTGGCCGTGGGCTTGCTGGGAATTCATCTTTTCTTGTCAGACTGATCAATAGTATCTTGTAGATCTGAAGAAAGTGGATAAGTGTGAAGCAAAGCAGGGTAACAGTCAGATAACAGGTTGGGCAAAAGAAATCCACTTTCTTTTGACAGTTTAAGTAAGGTTTTTTTACGGAGTGACCTGAACATGAAAATCTTACTTTGGTTTCAATAACAACATACAATGAGGTCATCTACGCCCATCAACCAATGAGATTTGAAGAGCAGGATCAGGTGTTTTTTGTATATTTCTCTTCTCTCTTCTCTTTCTCTCTCTAATTTTAACATTGGTTGCTATTTATTTACAGATATTTAGAGCTGCAGTAATCAATGTTTCCCAACATGTCTCCACAGGTCCCCTTTAGCATCTTTCAGCTCATTGTTTTGGTTTTACAGCCCTCGTATTTACTGTTTTGGTTTCCATCCAAATAAATGTACATATACGTGCAGCAAATCAGCCAAAGAAAATGCCAATCAATGCTCGTTTCTATGCAGTACTGTTGTGTGATGTGTGTTAGGAGTTGGTGCTTCGATAAAAGCAGTAGGTGGCGCTATTAAGACGGAGCAATAATTAAAAAGGTCCAGTGTGTAAGATTTAGGTGGATTTCTTGGCAGAAATGGAATATAATATTAATAATTGTGTTTTCATTAGTGTATAATCATCTGAAAATGAGAATCGTCATGTTTTTGTTACCTTAAAATGAAAGGGGGTCCTCTTCTACGGGGGATGCCATGTTGAACCGTGTTTCTACAGTAGGCCAGAACAGCCCAAAGCTGGTGGAGACCAAAATAGAGCTAATTGTTCGGTAACGACTGTACAAAGTGACGATTACAGCTAGTTACCCTGCACCCAAGCAGCCAAAAAAAATTAATTAATGCAGCTCTAATGTTAAAAAAACAACATCCAGCTTCAAGTTTCCTGATGCTTTGAGATATCTTTCTTACAATCATGATATCATAACCTTCAGATTGTAAAATTAAACTGGAGAGAGGACGTACAGTTGGGAAAGGATGTACACAGTGTTATGAACATGACGGTAACGCTTCTGTGTCACATCTGTGACCTAAATATTCAAGTGTGCCAGAGCCCCGGTTTGATAAAACAGTTAAGGCCGAGTCAGGAAGGAACTGATTTCATACTACAGAAACCAAATGTTTGATTCTGGCTCGTGTCGTGACTCCCGGACGTGCCTCAGATATCTCAATGAGGTTTTTTTTTTTATCTCCACGTGTTTCCAATCAGAGCTGCGCCTGCACGTGTTACGTCTCTCTGCACCATCCAGCCACCCTGAAGAGGCTGCGCAGGGTTCAGTTTTTAAAAAGTTGCCGTGGAAAGAGATGGAAGCCACGGACGGGGCAGATGGAATATTTGGCTCCGGTGACGGCCTATGGAGTTTCCAGTCAAAGGCAAATAATGACAGCTCACTTGCGTGGTGAAATCAGATGTGGATTACAAGACAAACTCCGGAGAGAGTGCAAAACAAATGTCTAGACATGGAGAGGATCTGATAGCATACCTGGTGGTAGCATTATGTAAACAGTAAATATGTCATGTTTCTCATCTCTGACACTGACAAAGCAGATCCGCACTGACAAATGGAAGTCTGTGAGGTTTTTTTTTTTTTTTGCTGCTATACATTCGTGCAATCAGAGAAGACTGAGCTCAGTTTGAAACCCACAGAGGGAGCAGCAGCTACGGCCATCTGGCCACTTCAAGGCCACGGCAGCCAGCGTAAGTCCCATCAACAGGCACATGGAGGCAGATGTTTAACATGCACACACACACACACAAGGGGAAAGGCCTGCATCCACTGAGCACCATATATTTTCTAAGTCACAACCTGGGTAGGGCCGGGTGTTCTCTTATGTTAAACGTTGTCTAAACACAAGCAGCCGCACGAGAGCTTAAGTAAGTCAGAAAAAAACATGAATCTGACTGGCATCGCCGAGAATAAACAAAACATGACCTCACATACTCATTACAGCTTTAAATACCGTGTGCTACAGACACGTTTAGGTGTCTTAAGGTTGGATACCCAAGCCCTGGTTCCACCCTGTGTCATCTCTTTAACATAAACGTTGAAGGAGTTACACATTTCGCATGTTTTCCGCTGCAGCGTATCTTCGCTGACAGCCTCGACATCTTGTTCATATATCTGACACCGATCCATTTATTTAATACGACAGCTGAGGTCAGGACACAGATACATTTCCCAAGGCGAGGTCACGCCACATCATTTTTTTTCATTATGCTCTTGTCAGCGGTGGTTGTACTTCGGCGTATCTTAGTGTGGGAGAGTTATCTCTGCGGCATATTTGCTAATTTATGAACTTTGGCTGGTGCATAAACACACGGATGTGTTGAAGGTGAGGAAATCCCAACACTGAGCTCTGGGTGGAAGAGAGACGGGAGCGTGGGAAAGCAAAGAGGGAGGGAAAAATGTGGAATAATGGTGCAGAGACCCCGAGTGCTGAGCAGCTTTCGGTCAGCTGGGAGTACACCTGTGAGAGGTGTGGAGCTTACATGTCAGCCGCAGAGGCGCCGAGGACTTATAACACCTCCAACTGGGAGGAAAAGATGGAGGAACTGTAGAGAAATAAGCAGCCTGAGGGGAAAAAGAAAACAATTTCACCAATCCCAAGAGTCTTTTTTAGTCCGAATACATACATAGAACGTAATAAAAACACAGCATAGCAGTGTACACATGAACACATGTGGACCCGAAACATGCACACCTCCATTTGATCTCAGCGTGAGTGGTCAACTGTTTCCCCCCATGGAAACCATCTGTTTATACAATCTGACTGACTGTGTGTCAGTCTGGTTTGAGTGGTGAGGTGGAGCAGGAGTCACCGCAGGCGGGAGGGACGGAGTCATTCTTCGGCGGAGGTCAACAATCCCTCATCTTCTCGCATCGACCATAACAGCCCTCGCACGGCGAGCCCATGCCACGAGAGTTAAGAGGGTGATGGAAAACAAAGGACCATCTGACATATCGCAAAGTGGGTGGCCAAAACCGGACCACAAAACAGACGGAGCGTTTGTGTGTTGGTGCCTGGTCTGACTCCATCTGTATGGCATCTCTGCAGCAGTTAAATATCAGCTTGTGCTGCGTTTGAGCTGAGGATTAAAAGAGGCCGGGGAACGGCAACCAAACACAGACAACATCCATCACAATGGCACAGCGCTCTCAAAGGGCGATAACAACAGAGCAACAATCACTACTGTTTGTGTGTGAAGACCAAAAAACACAACTCCAGGAACATTTCTAAGACGGACACGGAAGATTCTGCATCGATACAGTGACAAAACATAAATTGGGGGTTTGTGGCCTGCACAAAATCTTCTTTTTCTAGCTGCTACAGTGTGCCATCGCTCTCTTGCATTGAATTGTCGGTTAACATCAGAGACTTAGATTATTTTTATATGTTGGGAGATAACGGAGGAAGGCAGAGATCAGCAGTAAAATCTGCTTCACAAAAATCAAACACTTCGGTAAGTTTGAGGAACCACGTTGGCTGTTTTCACCCCGAGCGGACATCTGCAACCATGGAGAATACGGCGAGAGTTTATGTGCTTAGGTGGGTCACACAGATACTGGTATTGAAAAGATGACAAACTGTTTGAGTCTGACTTTCGAAGGCTTTTTTTTAAAAACAAAAACTGGCGATGCAATACATCGAGAATCATTCAAATTGTTGTAACACTGACAACCTCTGAAATTTGAGCGTTTTACATGTTTTTACCGTCTTTCTTCGTACATTTTTATTAATGTAAGTGCTAAAAAATGAAAATATTCAACTTGTTGAAACATCACTTAAAGAAATTAGGGGCTACATTCTTCACACTTATTTCCTCTGACTGCTGATGGACCGGGGAGCCCTGAGGAGCCCGACCACTTCTCCTCAGTTTCCCCACTGTTAAGAGAGTTTGGGACCCTCAGGCCTAACACTGTCTCTATTATGCTTAACCACTTCCAGCCCCACCTCAGCCCCGAAAACAGCCCCGGGGACCATAAACACAGGTGGGGGGAGGTCGCAGGGGAGAGAAAAGTCCTTCCACTTCAAATCCTCATGCTTCTGTTTTTCAGGCCAGGCTCAGGAAATCGGTCACTCTGCTGAGCTGGGTGGATGGTTATTTGGCCTTCTTCTCTGGGGAGTTTAAACCATTGTTCTCGTCGTGTTTTGTGCTCGGGATGAGTGCAGTTTAATCCTAACTTCCCTGTGGCTCTGACACAAACTCCCCCTGCAAATTGAGACCTCGCTGGCTGCTTTATCTAAGCGCCCCTGGGGGTAGAAACGTAGCTGCTGTGGGCACTCCGGGGCTAAAACCTGACACCCGCTCAAAATCAAAAGTAAGCACCGCTGAGGAACATTGGCACCGGATCCTCTCGAGTTTCGCATAATAAAAGTATCAAGTGATATCACCCCCCGCTCTCGAGTTCTTGGCAAATCATGTTAACGGCATGTGTAGGAGGCGAGGAGACAAGGGATGGAGACAAATGAGGGGTGAAAAGGAGACGCCGAGGACAAGGAGACGAGGTGGGAAGCTGAAAAATGAAGAAGCGTGTTGCTATTGTCGGAGGGAGTAAAGTGAGAAGTGCTTTCGCTTGAGGACAAAGACGTGAGTGTTGAAAGAGTCACGCTTTTCATTAAAAAATAAAAAAAAACATGTCCATGTCAAATTATATCAAAACACCTCACACCATCGAGCAGACACAACAGGAAACATGTCTGAGTTAGAGCTGACATGGCAGGGTAAACACAAACTGTCATGATTCATATTTCCAGAATAAATGAGCTGAGGCATTCTCGGCGAACAGCTGACGGTGATTAGATAGAAACAAAAACATATTGTATCAAACTTCCAGGTTAGAAATAAGTTTGAACTTTATAAGATTCAGTTCAAAGATTAAACTCCGGCCCGTTCCGCTGATGTATCCACTGTAGATCACGAGGACAAAAACAAGTATGAGATAACAGGAAGCAGACCACTGACATGAAGTCGCCCTATTTTTAGGCCGCAAAGTGACAAACGATTATACTGTTTATTGTCTTAGAGTGGGGGCTTTCCACAGGTGGTCCCCTGCTCATTATCTTCCGATTCCCGTTGTTTTCCTCCATATTGGAAAAACATGCCCGCCCCTTTAAAACACCCCCACCTCGACTTCCTACTTCATCCAGATAAATATACCGGGACAGATTTAAAGAGTCAGCGTGGCAGACAATGAAAATACAGCACGAACTGGAAGCTGAATCACAATCAGTCAACTGGACGGATAATTTAAAAAGATGATTCACAGGAAGCGGAAAATATACACTCAGGTTCCAGTTAATAGAAACGCTTCTTAGTATAATACGATATAATAACAGTAACATAACAGTGTCGCTGAAAACTGAACAATAAACTGCCAGATGAGTGTATATCGTACTGTATATTTGTTTTTTTGGTAAATTACTGGATCGTTTTACCTCCAAGGGCCTTAAAAATTATCCAGATAAATAAATCTGAGAAGAAGAAAAGAAAAAGTTTCATGAAGTTTCTTTGTTTCAGTGAACCGCTGATACTTAGTAACACTTTATCTGAAGGGATGTGCATAAGACGGACACGACGCCGTCGTCGCGGACACGAAAGAGTCTTTACGAATGTTTACGAGCGCTGCCATTAAGTGTCATTCTGTCAGTTGACTAGTCAACATTGCATAGAAGTTCGTATTTTTGCGATTCGACGCTCCGGTTTCACTTTGATGAAAGTATTTCTGTTTAACGTTAAATACTCAGGTTTTAAAGTTCAGCAAAAACAGTTTTTTAACAGAGTTTTAATACTCAAATGTGGACGTGGATTAATCAGATTTGTTTGACAGTGTCCGGGTAACAAAAGGAAAACAACTCCACAACAGTATGACAACACCGTTATTTCACAGATGACTTCATGTAGGAAGAAACTGCTCATAAGACTGAGAAAATAAAAAATCCTTTAAGGGGAGTCATGATAGATAACACCTGCCCCCAAACAATGGAGGCCATGGGAACTGTTTGTATATCCGCTAGTAACAGACAGGTGCCAGGAACCCCAATAATATCATAACAAGGAAGGCAGGAAGCCATGTTTCTGTTTGTCTGGTTAGTCTACACAACGCCAACGGGTCTCCTGAGGATAAGTTCTATAGAGCGTGAGACGGATGAAATTAAAAACACCAACCTCTTGTGTCGATTCTGGTCGGTGGACGCAGAGACGAATCTTCAGTTAAATCCAAAATGATGTAAGAGTCCTGTCTGAACCTGTAGAGACAGCAGGAACAATGCAACGATGAGTCCAAATCACAAAACCATACCATCTCCAGAGAGCAACGGTTCAGTCATAGTTGGCTCCGACAACTAAACGAGCATCTTTTTTCTTTGCTCGTTGGTATTTTCCATCTAAACCTGAGACAGAGGAGCGACTGCACCTGGAGAAAGCGTTTAAACTGTTTCACATGTTCATAAAAAAAAAACAAGGAGACGCTGATGTCTGCATCCCTCATCTAACATTACGTGGGTTAATGTGGCAGAGTTGCATAATGTTTAGCACAACAAAACACATTGTGCGTGTGTTATATAACCCAAACAAGTCACTAAGTGGGATAAGTCTTAAGCGCTAAGGGTGAAAGGTGTCGTAAACTTTAAAATACCTCAAGCACAATCACATTTTCTCGTATCCTAACCCTTAAAAATCAACACAGGCGTACAGGAGTTTAAATACGAGACTGGTTTGTGATACATATATAGAAACAAATGATCTTGTAGTGTTATAATACTGTTTTACTACCAAAATTAAGAATTATGAACAATCCGATCACGGGTATTTATCATCCAGAGCACAGAGGTCTGTTTGTGTGGTATCTCGCCTCTGGCGGTGGAAACTGGAAGCTTCCCCCTCGACTTCAGAGGAAGGTAGAAAGTGTCTCCTGTGTGATCTGGCAAGAGGTTGAAAACAAAATGCACTTTTTGTTCTATTGTCCAAAGTATCACAACATTAGACGTCAGCAGAATGTCCCGATTTGTTTTCTATGTCACATGAAGGCAGACTAAAGTTCCTGTTTTACGGACAATGTGTTTCACGTTCGGTCTCTTTATGTTTGATGTGATTAAAAGGAACAATGCCTCATTTGTTTGCCATGAACGCTGTATCACTTATTCTTTTGTCCATGAGGACTGGGAAGCTTTGGTGCGTAACACTTAATAAATAAACTGACTTACTTTCTATGGTGATATTTGTTGTATATATTCCTCTCTGCTCTTTTCCCTGAAGGTTAGAGCGACACGATTTAATATTTATATATTAGCAATGGATAAAAACTGTAATGTATAATATGAAAGGAGTTGCTTGTTGTAGAATTAGCTCCTAAATTTATGGAGAGTTTTAGCTCATTGTTTTGGTTTTTCAGGTTGCAACCCGAGCTTGAAAAGCTCTAGATAAACCGGACTTGGTGGAGACCAAAAACTGAGCTTCAAGACATTAAAACACAACTCCAAATAAATTACACTACTGTTGTTTTATCTGCTCAGCAACAACAATTTCATAGGGTGATAACATGTCTATGTTTTGTTTACAGCTTGCCGACAAGTTGCTGCTTTAATTGGTTTCATAAAAGTGTAACGATTTCTTCTAACATTAGGGAAGCGGTCTCTTTTAAAGGTGAGGCGGCCTCCGCTATACACTCTGTAATAACAGTTCGAATAAGTAGAAGTATCTCGACAAATACCCTTACTCAACCATCACTGGGTCAATATATCCATGACGCAAAGAGAGCAATCCTTCCTTTTGAACTAACCAAGGAAAACTCAGCAGGGACACTCATCAAACATGGTGTCATCAGCAGATTCGGGTTACTCCCTCCTGTTAATGGCACACATACGTCAGGCTGTAGATAATTAACTAATGGCCGACTCTCTTCCCTTTTATCTACACTGTTGAGGCTTTTTAATGGATACAGTTCAGAGAGCGAGCAGCACTCAGCTTGGTTAACAGTCACGTCAATAGTTTGACTTCAATAGTCAGACAGTAAAGAGGATTGCAGAGATTTCCACTAACAAAATCGCTACAGTGGGATAAATGAAGAAGATTAGCTGATGAGAAGTCGTGGCTATTCATTGAACGTGGATAATTACATCTCGAACGGGAGCTAAAGGTAGTGTTTGTGCAGATAGATGAATGACGTGGCAGCAAAGGACAATGTTTCTGTGGCGATCTTTGACTGACAATACACTTAATCTTCCCCTCCATCCCTTCTCTGATTAACCCAGAGTTGGTGGAGACCAAAAATTGAGCTTAAAGAGATTAAAACATGACTCCAGATGAATGATATCATTGCTGGGCAACTGTTTGCTAACTAGCGCATCACAGACATCTGTTTGGATCCATACCCAGTTAAACTCGCAACAAAATCAAACTTTCCTTCATGATAGATACAGTTTTTGGTGCAGGTATACGTGCTGATTCAATCTGTGAAGGTTCTCAGTCGTCTTTCGTGGGGAAGAGTTAAATCTGGGCCAACTGGACTTGGTTGTAGAAGAAAGAAGCCTCTTAGACGAGCGGTGAATCATCTTTGTGGATCTACAACCAAGTACAGTTGGCCCAGATTTAACTCCTCGACACAGGTTTCTCAAAAGAGTGACTGACCGAACATTGTGGACCACTTTACGCAGGGTCCAGTAGCAGCACAGAGCAATCTCCGCTTACGTAGGCATTGTACATACACACAAAGTAGAGCTCATCATCTTTATCCCTCAACAGACAAACTATCCAAAAAGATTCAATAAAAAGGATTCAACCCCATCCCTACACACACAGCAAGACACCTACAATCCAAACACCGACGTCATTCTGGACCCGACCCGCCCTACAGCGGCAGGTGTGACCTCGAAGTCTTGCCGAAACACCAACTGTACACCTTTGTTTTTGTGCAAAGTGATACTCTGATAGGGAAATATAACATAATCAAATAAGGTATAATCAACATTGGCATCAGGTTTATGAACAGTGGAAAAACAAGCCACAAGAACTTTGGAATAAGCTTGAAATAATACACAGTTTCCACAGAAGCTTCACTGGGATCACTACACTAATAAACAGCATACCAACCATAGAGCAGGCCTCTAAATCAATGCTCTTTTATTGAATAAAATGTTAACACTTCTGTATTTTGGGAAGATGAAGACCTGAAATTGACTGCGCACTTGCTGTGATTCGGTTTTGTAAGTGTATGTAAGTTCAAGTGAGGGTCTAATCCCAACCTCGATTTTACAGATAAGTTCCATGAAATTCGTAATAACAGAGATAAAGGCAGCGAGAACAAAGGTGGAGCTTGTAGATGGCGGTGTAAATTCTCCTTGGGCATTCTCCAATTACAGAAGTGGATGCACAAATTGAAGAGATTTCACCTAAGTGGTGCAATCCAGCCTCTACATGCACTAAACTCATGCACTAACCTCTTAAGCTAAGGCGGCGTTAGATGCTGGTGTTTGGAGCTGAGCTGTTGAACCCTTCCACAGCTGGGGGCAGGCTATTATGTGGGGACCGGGGGGATGTCTGTAGGTATGTTCACTGCAGCCGGGCTCACCACAAAGGGGTCTTTCTTATAGTATTTAAAGGGCTCTGGGAACGGGGGAGCGAGATGGAAGTGGAAGTATGCGGGTTGTCAACGTTTAAAAAGGGATTGTTTTAACATTTTGGGGAAATATATACTTTTGTGCTGAGAGTTAGATGACAAGACTGATACCACTGAGGGTGGAGCCAGAATGGGGTTAGCTTAGCTTAGCATAAGGACAATAATTATCATGTTATCTCATTTGTTTGTTGTGTAGAGTTGTCTTGACTATTTCTTGGCCGGGAGCAGTGACTTCTTGGCATTTTTGAGTTGATCGCAGCCATTTTAGAAGATGTTTACGATTCAACCAGAAGCGGTGGATGAAGTTAATCAGCTATTTTGACGATTCATTAATTAAAGTCTAGGTTTTTGGTTGGTCGGAGACAAAACAAGACATTTAACGACGTCATCTTGCGCTTTAGGAGATTTTGATGAGTGTTTCTCTCTCTGTTTTGATGTTTTATGGACCATCGAGACATCGATCGTAGCCTTAATTGTGCCAGGGCGAGGCAAAAAGTCAAACTGTTCCTTTAAGTGTTTCAGTAGCTGCAAACGCACGGCCAAGATTGGCAAACTGTGGATTCTGTGTAATCTAAATTTAAAGTCGACTCCATCAAGGCTGCGACACATCAAGCACTAATATTGCATCTGGCAGCGAGGGATGATTAGACGAATCATCTGTTTAACATCCATTCCTGCGATCCTTCCTCTCTTCGTCTCTTCGCTCTCAGGGTCTCTGGGCAGTAATGAGAGGCATGTGAGGCTGAGCAGAGAGCACTCTCATTAAAATAACCAGCTCAGCAGCCCTCACCCCTGCAGGCTAACCATACACAACACAGGTGTTAGGAAGAAACAAGTAACCCAGCTCCGTTCGCTCTGCAACACTAATCACTGCTTCTGCAGAGAGCGTTCGATGGAGTCATGAAGACCAGGTAGCAAGCGCAAAAAAAAAAAAACAGTGAGAGGTGCACCACACCTGGCTGATCTGAAAGGTCAAATACAACATGTTTATCTAAAGTGTGTGTGAACAGTAAAAACTAGATTTACAGTTGTTAACCATGTGGGAACATCTGTTTCTGGAGTTTACAGAAACACAATATTGTAAGTGTAAACCAGGTTATATAAGCCCCCTATCTTAAGACTGGAAACTGGATGGGCATTACAGCTGCTGTCTATTCATACAATACAAAACAGACGTGACCAACAATGACCTCATCATTGTGCTCAGCAGCCAGTGTGTGTGTTAGTGTGTGTCACTGGAACATTTTTATAGGACTAAAAAACTGTTGCTGCATCAGCACCGCAGAAACCGCTCAGTGGCAGCACAGTGGATTCAGTATCATACATGTGGGACAATATTTTGCAGCACTGTTGAATTAAAAACAAGCGGTAGCTGATAATGATACTCGACTTTGCCGTGTAAAATGTATGGAACGCACAAAATAATGGTGAGACACATACAAAAAAAAAAAAAAGAAAGAAAGCATAAATAAAAAGCAATTATTGTTCTGGAGAATAATAAGCATTGTCTGTTCCTGCTCAGCTGGGCAGCTGTATTACATTTACCGCACATTATTTTAGGAGCCAGCGCGGAGACAGAAGGGCTTTGAAAGCCTTGCCAGGAGCTCTTCAAAGAGAAGAGGGAAAACCGTCGGGTTTCTGGTGCCTGTGCGGCTTCCGCTCTGGGTTTGGGTGTGAGTTTTTTCGGCCCGTTGATGGCGACTGAGAGGCAGAAACAATGCTGTTCACAGCCACGCTGAGTCTCGTGTAGTTTGCGTCCAATAGAGTTGAGAAGTGGGAGCGGTTGTTCAACGTTTGTGAACGTAAAAAAAAACACACGGAAACTTTTCTTGGTGATGTAACGATTCATGTTACGGCCGCTATTAAAATCAATTATTTCGATTGTGTGTCGGAGGTGTCATTGTTTTGTTCGTCATTTTGACATGGTGGACGCGTCAAAAATCAAGCAGCAACCTCTGTAGGCTGTGAAGCCAACACAGAAGTGCCAAAAACTGCAGTTCTTCAAACGTCCACTTGAGGCTGGCTCCAGAAGTGAGTCAGTCCCCATAAGTCCCCATGTTCAAATGTCTTCACAGCAGAAATAAACAGTTTTGGTCTCTATAGCTAATTTCCCCGTTCATGACAACTGTACTGAGGGTGAATTTATATACAACTCACCTGTTCAGATTATATTAAGGCTTAAAGTTATGCAGAATCCAGGTGTTACATTGTCGGTGGTTTAAATATTACGATACCCATGAGCCTCAGTCGTCATTGCCATGGAGAGGCAGCCAGTCAGAGGTCTTCCACTAACCGTCAACAGCAAACGTCACAGAGTTTTAAGCCGATTGGATGTTTGTTGATGAAATGCACACTGGGAAAGATTTGCAATTTTTAAAACGATTATCTGTGCATAAAAAATAAAAAAAAAATCGATCCTCGGCGACATCACGCCCCCTTTTTTTGGATGACATCACGTCGCCGACGTCCAGCCCTATCTCCTCAGTTAGCCCCTAATTCCCTTTGACACAAACACACACACACACACACCCCCTTACCACTTCCACAGAAAACACTTAACACTGCAGCACAAGCCATTACAAAAAAGGACTCGGTCTGTAAAGTAAAAACACAAGGTGTGTTTTTACTCCCTCAGGCGTACACTGATTGCACACTCTGCACTAATGCAATGATTATCCACACTCTATCCAATTTCCTCTCTTGTGTGTGTGTGTGCGTTACACGCATGCATACGTGTATGCGTGTTGCCTGTAAACCACAGACCGCACACACGGCACACACAGAGATGACATCACCTTGCAGTGATTACTCTGTTAGCTCAACGTTAAACACAACAGATGGCTGCAGCTACATCATTCAGCGAGGATGCTTTATAATTCTTATTAACGCGCTTTAAAGGGAAAAGACCAGATATGAAATCAAAGAGGGGGAAAAAAATCACGACTTTTAACTGACTTTTAATCATCTTCGTTCAGATGTGGTCAACTCATTACTGACGTCTCCTTTTATGATAAAAGACAGGTGTATTAAGTGCTCTTTAATGTGCATAGGAGGGTAATTTCTCTGGATTGGATGTGAGCCAAGCTTCTCCCAGACATGATGACAGACATAATGAGCAAAGGGGTTTCACGTGAGTTCACACACACACACACACACACACACACACAGACTCATTCCCCTCCATTCAGGGCTGTATATGTGCCACAGCCTCACTAATGTTCGCCAAATTGCGTTATCACGTCTAGAAAAAAAACACAAAGAGGCATCGTGTTTCCTGTCTGGCCTCTGAACCTGTGAACCTACGGTGATAAAGATTCCCACTCGGTGTCACGGGCTGTTGGCCGTCAGGAATCTGAAGGCTCTGCAGTAATAAGGCCGTAACGGCTTCTTTAACGCGCCTAACCATCCCGGAAGAGCTCAGATAAGATCATCTAAGTGTTTACAAGATCAGGGAAGCGCATGACTGCCATTAAAGTGTCTGAATTGAGCTATGTCGACACGGACACACTTTAAACGCCTGCATGAGGTGTTGAAAGTTTTCAGTCGACACGTTGCATTTCCAAAGGTCAGTTCATATTTTCTCATTTAGCTCTCGTGCTATCAAACTTTGTAGATAATTTGAGATTTCTACCTCTGAATACAAATGAGGTTTGGGTTAACAGCACACACACACACACACAGAGATATAAACAGTTTTCATAGGAACTATTGCTCCTCTGGAAAGTAAACCATTGACGAGGAGGTTTATTCCACGGAAAGTAAGTGGAAATCTTAACCCTGACCCCTGGATCCTATCAGGCACGGCTCTGTGACGTCGCGGCTGCAACCCTGTTTGCTGCATCCCATCAGGAGCGTTTTAGACTTTAACTTGCTCAGATTTGGTCACTTCTCCTTGACTTCTACCATGAGTAAGTAGCTACGTCTGTTTTCACAATCAGAAGTTTGCACAGGGTGTTTTATTTTGGTCAATGTCATTGTGGGAATGTTACCTTACATAAAGAATAAAGTTTCAAGGAGCGTGACGTATGCAGATTTTAAATTTGGGAACAACAGAGCAGTGGCATCGACCTGACTTGCTAGCAAAAACACTGTCAGCCAAACTGACACAGTCACACGAGGACAGCTGTCTCAACACTGGTGCACAAAAGGACGCCAGCCATGTTTGTAAGAGGTTTTATATCACACTACGTTTTGTAAAATTGAATACGTGCTAATATACAAGAGCAGGTTTACAAAAATGACTGAACAATGTAAGTTTGGCACAGATGGACAGAATAATGGATGGAGGTCAAAGGCAGCTATTAAAAAAGTGGTTCCCCCCTCAGAGTGAATGATCTCTGGGGGCAAAGAGGGTTGTCAAAGGGAAGTCATGACGCTGGTGGAGAAGAACAAGGAGGAGGAGGAGGAGGACTCCAGACTCCTGCCTCTGGGAGATGGATCACAGATGTCTGACCCAGGGCCTCTCCAGTTAATTGTGAAACAAAAGCCTTACCTTCTCTCTCTGTCTCCGTCTCTAAATTTTCTACTCTCTGCTCTCCTTTTAATTCTCTTTCTGAAACTTGTTTTGCTTTACGCCTGCTCTCCGTCTCCCCGCACTATTATTACTCTCCTCTATGATTCACTTTTCTTGCGCCTGTGTTTACTCTCCCTCTCTCCATGCGGTGAGCGACGGCGTAGCCCTCTGCCTGTCTTCAGATGGCAAATACCACTAGCTGACTCTGGAGGACCGCCCCGAATGACAACAGCAAACAAAGAAATGCCTCATCCCCTGCAAGTATGCACGTCTTATAAAAGGACAAGGACGAGCAAAGGTCAGTCAAACAACGGCGCTCGCTTTTGCTTGAAACTATAAAAAAAACTGCTGTTGCAAACATGCTTTTTGTGTTTAATTCAAACAGCAGAGAAAGGTGAGTTTTCTCCGAGCTGAAGCTAAATCTGTGTCAGTGTTTATTTAACCGGAGCCACATTGCTGCTGATCATACCTGAGATTGTATCAAACAGGATGCATCTGTTGACAAGCCCGTGGCTGGAAAAACTAGCCTCGCAAATTCCCGGCTAAATTCAATTAAGTCCTGTTCATATCTGCTTCATGTAATAGCTGGAGCTTCAGGAGGAGGGGAGGGTTGTTTGATGTTGTTTAGCTGAGAACCAAGCCTGACTGTGGGAGAAAAAAATCTCTTCATTTACCCATGAAACTTTGTGGGGGAAAGGCTGATTTTTGTACTGAAGCTTGTGTGTGTGTGTCTGTGTGGTCCCACAGGTGCTGTAACGTTATCCCATCCCGGTCTAGTGGAGTAGTCACCCTCACCTGGAGAGTCCACACGCTACAAATCAATTCACAGCTGCACAGATCATTAGGCAGACCTCTGCTCAGTGACCAGCAAGGCCTCTCTCTCTCTCTCTCAAGAGTAGTGGAAACATTCAGTTACAACTTCTCAGCGTTTTAAACCAAAGTTTTACACAAAGTTTTACACCCCCTTGTCCAAAAAAAAAAATCAGGAATGGATGAAAGGTAGGTGTATGACACCGTCCTGTAGTGGTACTTTAAAAAATTAAAAGAAATAAATGTCTAACATCCAGATACGGCAACATTTCGAATGAAAATAAACTATTCATACATCTGTGATTAGTTACAAGCAAGCAGAAACCTCCGTGGCTGTGATGTGATGCCAAAAATCTGCAGTTCCTCAAACGTCCACCTGAGGCTGGCTCCAGAAGTGAGTCAGTCTCCATAAGTCCCCATGTTAAAATGTCACAACTTCACAGCAGAAATAAACATGTTTACAGCCTGGTTCTTGAACCGGTTCTGTTCTATGCTGCTGCATGTGCGTAGTCAGGAACTTTTTGTCTGGGACATGCAGCTTTAACCTCAGTCTATTTAGTACAATATTACATGTAGGTAGGTGGCAAACTTTTTATACAGTACAGGACAAGAGCCTTGTTTCTTTGTTTTTATTCTTGGATTATTTACTGGTCAAGATGTTCTGGCTTTAATCTTTTTAAGTATATTTTAAAGACAGATTTTACAAGATTCTCCTTTAAAACTGATTCAGCTGGAAACATTAAAAAGGTCAGCGGGAGAACAGCGTTTTCCACCAACTCATGGAGCTACTGTTAACTGCAGTGGGAAGAAGGGAAAGCCTGACAGGCAAAGCAACAGTTACAAACTCGGGGCAAACAGTCAACTAACTGTGAATACAGTTAGTAATGTGAGCAGGATTAGGTCAAACCGGTGACCTGCTTTATATTTAGCATGAGTCACCTCTGTTAAAACTAAGTCTTGCCAAGGCATGATGCATGAGAGAGAAGGGAGAGCGTTACAACCGTTGGTCCTTTTGCTGTGCTCCGGCTACCACTGTGATAATGACCGGTGACAGCCTGCCAGTCCAAACTGAAATTGGGTTTCCATGGTGACGGCGAAACCAGGACCCAAACACGGAGAATCAGACCTCTGGTTGTGAGCAACGTGGGCTGAGAGCAGCTGGAGGATTTCTTTCAGTAAAAGTGAGTGAAAGTGAAACACTCGGTTTGGAAAGCTTCAACCAGCAGGACGAGGCTGATCGGGATCGGGGGGGGGTTTCTTTGGAGAGCGAGCTCAAAATGAAACTGATTTCCCACCAAATGACGACAAAGTTGGTCAGCTGATTGGTTTTAGACACTAGAAAGAAGAAATATACACACATACACTTACTTCAGTGATGAATTTCAGTATTTAGTAGTTTTATATTACCAAAGCAAGCCAAAAGATGTCACTTTTGGCTTTCTTACTAAGAGTCAGAAAACAAGCAAGCAAGAGCATGTAGGAGGTTAATTTAGCTTAGCACAAAAGATGGAGGTGGGAGGGAAAGAGCATAACTTTGTGTACAGTTAATAAACAAGATACAACATGTTAAATAGTTAGCTTGAGCAGTGAAACAACCATAACAAACAACAAAATCTTTGTTGAATAGGTGATAAATTCATGGAGTCATTGTTTCCTTTCTCTAACGTGAAAGCACATTATGACTTTCAGCGGTGACACAAACACAATGTGCGCAATCTCGCGCAATCTCGTTCGTGCAGCTTAAAGACTTTTCCGAGACCTAAGCCAAACTGAACATATGACACCTTCTGCCTTATCTGCACATTACACACAGGCCGCCCATTGTGCTCGGTTAGCATACAGCTGTGAGCTGCGCGACTCTCTGAATGCTTAATCAATAATCAAACAACATCAGCCGATAAAAGACGACACAGGGAGGAAAACAAGGAGACACGACGCTGACTAAGAGACTAAATGTTGAACACAGCCGACAGAGTTTAATGAGCCTTCAGCTGCTCAGGGACTAGATAAAGTGCTGGAGGCCATGCAGCTGCAAAACCCAGCGTCCGTCTGCCGTGCATTCCCCTGAGACTGACCCTCAGCTCGCCACAAAAGGAACAAAACCCACTGCAGATTCTTTCTCCTCATTTCACCCGACAGAAGGGAACTACCCCCCTCGCTCATCCTCCACAAGTTACTCACTTCTTTGGATGTCTCTTTCTTTCTTTCTATGCTCCACACAAACCTACAGTCAGACTACAATTGATAGAGGGGACAAGTGTAGGGTGAGGGCTTTGTTATTGTGAGGACCCCACCCCGCTGGTTTCCCAGTAAACAGCAGGCTGTGGAGCTGCTGGAAGCAGATGTACCCCCAGGAGAGGCTCATCTACCGGGAGCCACACACAGGGGAGGGACCCGGGCAGAGGGAGAAGGGTGATTAGCTCCACGCTGCCTAATCTAATTAGTGTGCATGACTGCCCCACAGCGCAGCATGGAGGCTGGGAGGGGAGAGGGGGGACACGTAGAGAGTAAGAAAGATCGGTCAAGTATCATTCGGAGGGCTTTGGAGGCTTAAAGCGGCTGTTTGAGAGCAGGAGGACACATGGGAAATGTCATCACGTGCAAAAGGCTGCTGCACACTGTCACATTTCACATGGAAGTGACATGGCTTGCTCTTGTTTGGCTCTCTGACAGGCTGTAAAACAAAAAGTAACTCACTGCAGGTGCCATGAAAAGTTTAAAAAAAGTCAAAAGAGAGGCTGAAAAGTTACCGACGCTGATGTTATGATCATTTTAACACGGGGACTTATGGAGACCGACTCACTTCTGGAGCCAGCCACAAGTGGACGTTTGACGAACTGCAGTTTTTGGCACGTCTGCGTTGGCTTCACTTGCTTTTCATCGGTTACATTCAAAATCAACTCAAACAAGTTGCATTAGTTTCTATTAGTTCAAACTCAGAGGAGTGACGGACGGCGGTGGAACATCTCGGAGAGAACAAAGCCTCTTGGATGACTTTCTCTTGCCCTGTATGTGCAGACTGTGACACAGAGTTTTCCAAACTCGGACACACTGCTGCTTTTAATTCACTCAGAAATACTCCTTTTAGAAGCTTGCAATGGAAAAACCTTATAACGTAATGTGACCCAGTTTAGATCTGTCTGAATTTTAAGACTGTCTTCCTTACATTACGTCAATTTTATAGCCAAATAAACAATCTTTTAGGGGAACCGTATTTAAAAGAAAAAACCCCTCTGTGATGTGTTGGTTTCATTAGAGCACTTCCTAGATGCTCCTGTTGAAAGTTTTATTGAGAACTCGCTGATTGAGAACCAAAAGAATACTGCGGGGTTAAATAATGACCAAACTGTCAAAAACAGATGTTTCTGGGAAAGTGAATGTTACAAGTGCAACAGTTACAGTAGTTTGAGGAAAAGCGACGCAAATAAAGTAGCCTTGTTATCAAGGCCGTCCACGCAGAAGGATATCCACAAGCAGGGCTTTGCTGTAACAAACTGTATTTCCAGATGTTAGTCCCAGCCGGTTGGAGTCATCTGGTTTAACCTCTGACACAGACGCAGCCGTTCATTTAGCGGATTTCACACTTTGGTCATGGTGACACTACGATCCCGGCTTTGGTTTCAAGCACACACTGATAGTGCCCAGGTCTGATTTCCATCAGCAGACCACTCAGCGATATTTACACTCACAGACGCATAAAAGTGAAGTGTTTATTTAGGATCCGAATGCACGGAGAAGATGTAGATCAAATCCTCCACTGAAAATAGTTTTCATTCCAGGAGAAACATACTGACCAATCCCATAAACTGCAGCCGGCGTCCTGGATTAACGACAAAAGCACAGGAGCCATCAAAAGCTGCACGAAAAAAAAAAGGCAGACGATGGGTTAGCAGTTAAAACTTTTGTTACATTTTTTTGTAACATGCATTAGAAGTATCATCTGCACCAGGCAAAAAGGAATAGAGGCTGGTAATAAGTTGTTGTTTTTTTCCACGCTTTGAAAGTTTACCATTCTGAGGAACATAAAAGAAGTTTTCCAAAGCATCTGCACCACCAGGCTGCCAGAGAAAGAGAGGGAAACGCATGTATTTCTGCTTTTCTTGTGGCCAAAATATGGGAGGAAAGTATCGTTCTGCAGGGTCGTAATGAATGAACCCCAAGCTTTTTTTTTTTTTAAATGGGCCAAACACGGAGCCCTGAGGAACCACGTGCATTGGCACATGAGCTCAAACCACTGGCAATCCCTGACCAATCCAACCAACCGACCCAACCAACCAGCCATCTTTAAAGCTAGTCACTCATTCGGTGATGACCTAAGCATCATTAAACATCTGAAGCTCCAGTTGCGTGCCTTTTAAAAAATAAAATAATTGCAGCGAAATGGCTCAAGCTAATTACAGAATATAGACTCGTGACCGAGACCACACAGCGGCTGCGCTGCTGCAGCTTCGCAGCTGGTAATAAAGTGACAACAATACGTGGAACTGCAATAATTTAGCACGTTCGGTTAGCGATAAAAAAACATGTATAGTTTAAGACAAAGTGGCTCTGATCTTTCCTACCACAATGACTGCATCTCCCATGAATACTTTTCATGCAATACAGAGCATCACAAGTGGAAGTGGGGCTTTCCTTCTCTTATATAACATACATGACAGTGTTCCTGACTTTGGTTACATCGCAAAGTCTTCAAATATATATATAAAGGTCTCTGCCCCCAGGAGCCCTTTCTCTTTCATACACAAACACTGGTTCACAGGTGGGAACCTGTTCTCAGGTTTACTGTTGAAACACGAAACAGGAAAACAGGACACAAGAATCTGCGTAGCACTAAATAGTGCCAGGATCAGGTGTTTGGGGTTAATGATGCTCTTTGACAAAAAGGGCTTTCATGGAAAATAAATCTTGGTCGCATGTAAAGCTGAGAAATTTAGGTCATTTATTGATTTTATGAGAATAAGTTGCAGCTTCTGGATTTATTTGTCCTGGCAGTAAAGTAAATTTATCTGGAGCTCTGGTCAGACAAAACAAGACGTTTGTGAGCTTTAGAGAAATTATGACGGATTTTTACGACCAAACGAGGGTTTTAGCCTTTCACATACGTGTCTTTTCCAGCTTTCGTAAAACTTTTACTGGGTGATAATGAACATAGTGTGAAACAACAGATGAATATAAAGGGAGAAAACTGCTTTTGTAAGTTGGATTTTGCATATGAGGGCTGAAAATAATGATTAATTACATCAGAGCTGCAAACTGTAGTCAATTAATCAACTCTTACTTAATCAATTTTAAAAAAATCAGTGAATATTTTGATAGATAGAAGAGTAAATAATCCACACATTGTCTTGTTTAAAGGGGCAGTAACTACAACACCCTCACCCTCTCCTTCTTAGAAAGAGAAACTATGGTGGCTACGAAACATGCGAAAGACTTGAACCAAGGTTTAGTTTGTCCATGCTGGGCTGCTGTAGAAACACGGTGGTTCAACATGGCGGACTCCGCCAAGACTCGTTCTAAATTAATAAAGAAAATAATGAGTCTAGTGATTATACACTCATGAAAACATGAATATTAACTGTTATTTCTGCCATATTCTGTAAACAGAGCCCATCAAATCATCTAAATTGGACCTTTAAGCTTCTGTAACGAGAAGATCTGCTGCTTTTAAATGGCTTTTGCAAACATTATCTTGAGTTATGATGGATTTTTATGACCAAACAAGAGTTATAATCTTTCACATACGTGTCTTTTCCATCTTTCATAACAGTTTTACTGGGTAACAATGTGCAAAACAGCTAAATAAAAAGACAGAAATGTGTTTTTGTAAGTTGGATTTTGCATTGGCATCCTCATCAGAGCTGCAGACTTCATCACTGTTAATTCAATATTTGGGGATTTTTGACTGGAGTTCAACCTAAAAACACATTTCTGTTCTAATATTTATTCATTTAGCAATCCCATGTGCATAGTCACCCAGCTTAGAGGACGAAAGAGACGCGTGTATGTCTTAAAAATGGAACAATGGACGACATAAATGGCAAAAACTGATGAGTTATGATGACTGTCACACCGGACCACATATTATTAGGGGGTCATATTGATCTACATTGCCTGGCAAAGCATCAGCCTGCTCGGCTTTCCTGCCACGAGTTTCCCTTCACAGCTCTGAGAGAAAATACCACAACTACGCAATGTGGAAGGAAAACCCCGCATGAAAAGTGTGTTTGCGGGTCTAAAACGAAGACTTACGACTCCGATGATGAATGGTGCCTCTGTTGTTGTTGCATTAAAGCTGTTTTATGTCATAAAACAAAGGTGATTTTCTCTTCAAGCTCAGCTACTTACGTGTAACTGCTGGCTGTGCAAGTTTGAAAGCGACGCCTCTCAAAATCCAGTTGCAGGATCTTTGTGTGTCCTCTCTGAGGTCTGTGCAGGTTTGCTTGTCGGGTTTGATCCTGGTTTAATGTTGTCTTTTTCTTTTCTTTTTTTTCCCCCTCTCACCCCGTCACTGTCTCTTCTTCATCCTCCACGTTTTTTCTCCGGGACCACAGAAGAATGAATGGCTCCGTCCGTCCTGTGCGCCCTCCTCTAACCCAGACAGACTACTGTTGGGATGGGAGTGACTGCCCCCGTTAGCTCCCTCCCCCCGTCCACCAATCACTGCTCCTCATACTGCACTCATGAGAATTTATTATTTATTTATTTAAAGTCACAATAAAGTCATCAAATACTTTGCTGTGCTGTTAGGAAGCATCACACACAATATTTCTCAGATTAAAGAGGATCCCTGATATGATCACATCATGTTATGATCATATATTTGGATTTGACACATAAAAGTTACAATATAGAGTTGATGTAACATCTAGAGCAACAACAGCACTGGTACTTTGACCATGCATGACTCCTCTTTACAGGTTTTTCTAATATTAACGTTACATTAATGTTCATCAGCTATCTTGACAAAGGTGAGCATTTGTACAGGTAGTTTTAAAAACACACACAACTGCTGTTAGAAACCGAATATGATCAGCTGATTTCATTTCATCAATCAATAGGACCAAAAACTAACAGCACTCATACATAATAGTTACCTAATGTTTCTGTTATGTTGATAAAACGTTAAAAAGTAAACATATAAGCACTAACTATTCATTTTTCTGACGCTTGAGACTTTTTTGCCTCGCACCAACAAAAGATAAGTTTGCACAGAAGCAGTTTGATAAGATGATTTTGGATCTGAAAGACTTAGAGGACTTTGACCTACCAGGGACAGTTCTATCAGCACAATTGATAGCGACGCCTCTATGATCAGGTTGAGAAGGATGATTTTGAGGGACTGTTCAACAAACTGAACCAGCCAGAGGAACCTGCTTCAAGTGGCTGCACGAGCCCGACAAGAAGCGGATGAAGTCAGCAGGTTTTCACAGGATCTGACCAACAAAATCTACAGTCGTCTCGTGGCTTCCCAGACACGCAGAATTCCCAAGGCTGTGACAGGGAGAAGCCTTTCTGACTTTGTAATCTATGGGGTCAGATGGAGGGAGGACGCCACACACGTCTACTCCTCTCCCGAGCTTCTGTACAACGTTATAGAACAATCTGTGGGAAGATTTGTGCAGCAGGTGCTCCTCTGGATGGAACCATCCCACAACGATGGATCCCACCATCGAAAACCAGCTTCACCAGGCCTGAATATCCTAAAGTCGGCACCAGTCAGACCCCAAGAAGCTCTGTGACAACCCCAGTCACATTTCTTCAAGAAGAAGAAGAAGAAGAGACTGAATGCCAGCCAACTGACAAAAAATCAGACATCTTGGTAGGGAATGAAGTGAAAGAAGTCTACGCTGATGAGTCTGCAAAGCTTGTGCAGAGTGAGACCAGGTTACTCGTCAGTGATCTGATCTTTAGGCTCCTCGACATGGCCTCTAAGAGAAAGATGAAGATCGTTAAGATAGAACATGTTAACGTCTTCATTGAGCGTCTGTCAAAGAAGGTCCAGCGCGAGATCACCATTCCTCGCTGCTCTGCTGAACAAATGAATTGGTTCAGCAAGGCAGTGATTGATGGTGTCATCAAGGATTTTGGATCTAAAAAAAATGCAGTGAAGGCTGCAGTATTTTTACAATATACAGTTTTAGATGATGTTATTCTGAAAAACATCAGACTGCATCGTAGCTGCCTTCATAATATTCCACCCGAGGAGACTCCAGTTAACAAGTTCTTCTCCTCAATGAAAGAAGCTAAGGCAAAGACATTCAGGAGGTTGGCTGCTATGATCTCCAAAGATTAAACCATTATCGCCCCTCACCTCCACTGTGAGCGGCATCAAGGGCCACATAACATCTTGGCCTTACAGCAATGGTCAGGGTTGGTTTCCAGCCTCGATCTTTGCTGTTTTACTGCTTCTTTTAACACCTTTTGGAGCTTTGATGTTGGGTTTTCCCCGGGTTCCCCCACACATCATGTGACAGCTATAAAAAAATGTACAAAAATTTTTTAAACACCTTGAAACAAGTACAGTGGCCTGTATATCCACCTGTCAGGTGGAAGGGGTTCGACCAGGTGATTTGATATAATCCTTGATTGTTTCCCTTCTCTGTCACCTGACCAACAGCAACAATCAACAAAATCCACTTACCAGCACATCTAAAGCTAAAATTAATGAACGTTACCACTAAATCTACCACCATCCACTTTGTAAAGACATTTTATAAACCGAACGATAAATTAATTATCACATTATCCGCAACAAATGCAATCTGAATGAAATTAAACTGAACATTTTGTCTTCCCTGTAAAGCAGTTGTCATCTTAGCATCTCGAATTACCCCTCACTCTGTAAAGACAAGCTATTCGCGCAGTATTACAAGGACATTTGGATAGTATACATGTCACATTCTCTCTAAGTCTGCGACTTAACCTTTAACTGGGAGACTAACAGCTGCTGAGCCAAAGACTCGAACACCAGTGAAGGCTCCATCTATTCTGGTTCAACGTGTCAGTCTATATGCTGCACAGCAGAGAGCCACACTTTGCATTATTTCCAGACATACGTCTATGCATGCACCATCTTTCACTCCCAGTCTTCTATTGTTGCCAAATTCAGTAGAAATACATGGCGCCTGTTCATAGAAGACGGCGTTAGGACGGTGCATTTGGCCCCATTTAAAGAAAAGGAACGATGCAAAACAACAGCTTTTGTATATTAACGTACGCTTTGCGACAGTAACAAGTATGAATGGACTATTTTAAGACTGTTGTGACTAGGACGGAACAACTGGTGCCAGGACCTCTGCGCCCTCTTATTTTTGCTCCTCGGTCAGTCAAATGAGACTTGAATGGAGTGAAAACACAAGGGAAGTCTCGTGGCTTGGTCTGGGAGTTTCTCTGCAGTTATTGTCAATAACAACAGCAGCCCTGATGTTATCCGTCCAGTTCCTGGAATCAATGCGACATTGTGACTGACCTTTCGTGACTGACAGTCAGAATGAAAGCACAACATTACACATAATACTACAGTTCTGTGATATGTGACCCAGTTCCTCCAGTTAATGTGCTACAAGGTTAGCTTCTCGATGTTTATTACATAAGTGGTAAATAATGGAGTAGTTAACGTGCAGGGAAGGACACAGACAAAGGGCTTATAGACATGCAAATGTGGTGAGACAGCCAGCATCCATGTAGCTGAACTCTGGGCCTCTCCATACTAGGGTCTGTGCTGGATTTGAACCAAGCCAAGTCCCTATGGACTGAGCTACTGCCGCCCTAATTAATAATTAATAATGCTGAATAATTACATGGTACGGTGAAATTGGCTATATGTTGTAAACATAATAAACTTTGGAGTAATTTGGAGGTAAAACTTTTAATTTAATGGCCTTGAAGTTGCAGAATAAGACTTTAATTATGACTAATATGCATGCTACCCTAATTATTATTATTAATAATATGGTGTTATATGGTGGCTTACATCATAATAAAGCCTAATAAGGACAAGTGAGATAAGTTACGCCTTCTGCTGCATGACAGACAAGCATCAGCATTTTGTTATTCAGTGTGTATCAGTCCCTGCTCTTTGGTGGTCTGCCAACACGGCGAGGAACTTTTGGGGATTTTTTTTTTTTTTTGTGTGTGTGAGGTGTGATCCTCCTCTTCCTCCTCCTCCTCCTCCTCCTCCTCCTCCATCCCTTCGAGGCTCAAGGTTCAACACATTCCTGGCTGCACTGGTCAGTATGATTTTAATCTGTTTTCACAGGCAGGCAGCACAGACAGACACAATCTTGTTTGGAATTCCAGTCCCACTTCACAGCGAGACCTTCACTGTCTCCTTGTGGACATACCAGAAGGGCATCAAGGGTGGCAGTTGTGTGTGTGTGTGTGTGTGTGTGTGTGTGTCCCCTCCCACATGTGCTCACCATCAAAACATCTGAGCCTCACACTAGGCTATCATATCCTTACACTGTCATATCTTTCAGGGGGGAATCACACTCTGATGTGCACACGTAGCTTTGTCACAGCTGAAAAAACAAAACGATGCGGGGGTCTGGGCGACGTCAGAGAGAAGTTTTGATTCAGCAGAGGCGAATCAGAGCCAGAGAGTGTTTGTCACTCTGTGAGGCAGACTTCGCAGGGCCGAGTCAAAGTGCAGGATTAAGTGTGAAAGACACACCAAAAACCACTTTGAAAAAAAAGCTGGAGGAGGAGACGGAGTTGTGACACCGCCGAGGCTGGCTGCTCATAATGACAAGAGGGGGGTGGTGAAGATGGAATAACTTGTCAGGAGGGGTAGCTCAACTACAAACAGGGTATGAGCAGTGCATAAACTCGCAGGCATCATCTGGCAACATCTAATTAAATGAACTATCCCATCGTACTGAAATGCAGAGTTTGGATTGTAGAGTAAACTAACAGAACGGCCGAGTGACAAATTTATAGCCTCAGCGATGTCAGAAGTGCTTTCTCAGAAACATAAAATAATCACGTGGTATCCTGGTAGTCTCCCATTACCAAAATCTCAGTTTAAATTCCATTTAACAGCCGCTTTGGTAGGTTTATTTTGAAGCGCATATACACACACAGTGCATACAGATAAAATTAGAAACGTATTCTTAAAAAAACAACAACAAATTGTGCAGAATAGAAAGTAGATTTTTAAAATTTAAGCATGTGTGTGGCTTTACACAGTCGCCCTGGGCAGGCCATATGGGGTGGACTGATACTAGATCAATAATTCAGTAAGAAAACAGCCAAAAATCTAAAAAAACTCATTAATTCAGCATTGAAGTTGATTCTGGGCCAAAGAAACAGTAGTTTGATGAAACAATCCCAGCTCAAGGCCCATGTAGCAACCACCGTCCATTAAAAGTAGTCGGCTCACACAGTGATGTGTTCAAATCCAAAGAAAAAATCACATTGGGGAAGTTTGATGGTGTTTATTAGCAGAAGGATAACAGACAACTTCATTTGGCATAACGGGACAAAACTATACGAGACGATATGATTATAATACGATGGGAGATAACAGCTAAAATAACCATACAACCACACTGCACCTGTGCCAATTACCAGAAGTTAAGGCGATCCAGAGAAGTGTGTGTGTGTGTGTGTGATCTGAACTAATAAACAACTCACACTATACACATGTTTTGGCGCCTCCTACTGTTTGTGATTATGTTTTGGTCATTAACGCTCATTCATTCATCATTAAAATTAGTTTTTTGACTAGAGTTGGATAAGAAAATAGATATCACTCTTCCAAGAAGCACTTTTATAAAAGAAAACAAGAGTCACACTAATGTGAAACGGCTCCACAGCTCTGCTGTTTTCCACAGTAAGCAGCATTGCTGTTTGCCTCGCTCAGCTGCCAATCAATTCACACGGCAGGTTAAGGGTCACGGCCCACATTAGGACAGGGCCGGCCCATTCTCTGCAGGGAGCATTTCCTGTGGTAGTCCGCATGCCGCTGCCAATGGGAGATCAATCACAGAGAGGTCGAAGGTCAAAGAGAGTGTATGTATTAACGAAATTAGTTTCTGCTGCTTAGATTCCAAATGATCCAAATTTTTTACCTTCTAGTATGTTGTGTTTAACTGCATCAAATACGTGGGACCACGTAGAAGATCTCACTAGAACTCTATCTAAATCACCTCAGTGAGAACGGTGTATTCATGAATGGCTGGCATGTGGGATGTGGCTGCTGGAGCCATAACATAAGAGATACCTGAAGTGCACAAGAAATTCCTCACATTACCACCCCCTGAAATACACCACTAACATATTTAGCACGTACTCATTAACTTTAAGGAACCTAGAGTTAACCTTAAAAACAAACTTGTACAGCGTTTTAGCCTCTTTGTTATGTATTTTTTTGTTTCCAGAACAAATACGACCAGTAGGCACTTAGGAACGGAGTCGTGTACAATTAATAAATTTAAAGCTTGTAAAACATATTTTTTAAAGCTGTGAACACAACATTCACACATTATCATCTTTAAGCAGATACACAGCAACATTAGCCTAAATTTGGAGTTGTGATTCTGAATGCAAGTCACAAATTTGCAGTTTTTTTGGGGGGGTGGGGGGCTCCGATTTTGGTCTCCACCACCTGCATCTGTGATTTGGTCACATATAAAAGTATATATATATTCAAAGTGATTCAAGTGGTGAGAACTCCTTTTATCTTGTATGTAGTCATCAATGACAGTATAAAGAACAGAAGTCCTATGCGTAACGTCACTCACCAGTTTCTCAAGAGCCATTTTGAGGCTCAAAATCTGTGGTCCTGGTCAAATGACGGCCGGTTGCTCAAACAAGCTATCTGTAACAGCACCCACCTGTCAATCAAAGCGTCCACGCTCTTAATCCTGCATAACTTTAAGCCTTAATATAACCTGAACAGGTGAGTTGTATATAAATTCACCCTCAGTACAGTTGTCATGAACGGGGAAATTAGCTATAGAGACCAAAACTGTTTTTTGTACCAGGCTGTAAACATGTTTATTTCTGCTGTGAAGTTGAGACATTTTAACATGGGGACTTATGGAGACTGACTCACTTCTGGAGCCAGCCTCAAGTGGACGTTTGAGGAACTGCAGTTTTGGCACTTTAGCGTTGGCTTTATTTCTCAGCCACAGAAAAATCACGATAATATACATTTACTCTTTCTCAAACACATCTAACGTGCTGCTCTCTTCTGTACCAAAAATATTTCTCTCAGGTTAAAATCAGCCTGCTATTTCTATTTTTTTTTTTTTTCCATGTTTGACACATACAAGGAGCCTGCAGATTCTCAGTAACAGTAGATAAATGAAGTGCAAATACCTGAAACAACAGGGAGGCGGTCTTTACAAATCAGCAACATGTGTAGCTTTACATAATCACTTTAACTAAACCTAAAGCTCAGACACGGGGATCCATAATGCCGACAGTCAATTAATGACTGAGTGTGTGAAAAAGTGAAACATCTAGTTGGTCACAATAAAAAATTACTTCACAGTAAACCCGGTAAACAAAGCTTCATCATTGTCACTGCCCTCTAAGCCCAGGGTCCCCAGGCTCCAGTGGGGCCTGGGTCACATCTGGGGTCATCAGCGGGGAAGTTGATTGGCAAAGCGCTCTTTTGGTATTTGTGAAGCCGATTGAGGAGATAATCCACGACTGTGGGGTACTGTGCCGACACTTCGCTCCTCTCCTCTGGATCTTTTTCTACGTCGAACAGCATTACGGACTTCAGAGGATCCACATCCGAAGACCTCGACTCAGAGCTGTTGTGGCCGGGCCGGGGGAACCAAATGTCACAACCTGGAAATAAGATGAAGGATTTTAAATCCTGTTAGAGAGTAAATTTTAGTGGTTGGTGAAATAAAAGGCTGAAAGACAGACGCCGAGCTGGGCTGACTGCTGTTGGACTAGTCAGTAATATTATCTGGTTGCTATGACTGGCTAGTTTTTGATCAGTTTTAGACCAATTTCTATACAATGTTGCTTTAAAGCGCTGATGAGGAACTTTTGTTGACTCTGGCGACCTCTGTAGACAAAAGTGGCAGTGTTACCATCGCTTTGTTTTGCTCATTTCAAAGGGAATCTGACAGGCAACAAAAATAACTATAGTGTTCAGTATTAAACTGAGACTGTTTCACAACTTGTACTTGTGGTACATTAAAAAAAAAAACATATAATAAGCTCATAAAATAAAATTAAATAAACTGCTCAACAGTTTTGGGCTTTTTGTGAAGTCGGGGTCTCTTGTCACGGGTTTCATTTCCCCTCTGAACTTCTCAGTTGAGTTTATTTAAATAATAAATAAGATTGCATCAAAGTAAAAGAAGAAAATAGATTGTTTGGTTTTGTTTTTTCTTCTTTCCGGCTACATTAATCATCACAGGACCCCTGAAGAGTTATCTCATGACCCCGTGGAGGAGGCCGACCCCTCGGACTATAAACAAGCTAACTGTGTTGTTAAAAGCAGCTCCAACACATTCATACATACGTAGTAACAATGTTATGATAAAATATCAAATTAAATATGAATCGCAGAGGCAATTTTTCAAAGTAATCACTTCCCACTTAGACTAAACATGCCATTACAGGTGACAGAAGATACTGACCTGGGTATCCAGTCAGCAGCTTCCAGTTTGAGGATCGAATGGCTGCGTGAATGGACACATTGAAGCCGGAGTTGGCCCGGGATTGTCCGCTGCTGCCCACCTGAGCCAAAGTTAACTGACGCTTCATGCCAGGACCTGCAGAGAGCGGAGGACAGGGCTGATCACGGAGGTCATCCATTATATTTAAAGTATAAAACTGCTGATTAAGATGATATTAGACGACCGCTGGATGAAAAGAGCCCCTGTGTGGATGTCGAGACTGGCAGCGAATATTCAGTGCATGCCTGGAAATTATAGCCAGTGTCAAGTGAAGGTGTGAAAATAAACATACCAATAAGAAAAGATCTCTTTTTGTGCTCAGTGAAACAGCAGGAATTGAGTGGCTTTTAAAAAAAAATTGCCTCCAAACAATCCCTCCCTTCAAGAACAAGAAATTGTTGTATGTATGAATTTCCTCAAACACGTGGAACTTTTTGGGGGCTGGGAGGAATTTAACAAATATGGTGGTAATGTGGTCAACTCAGCACCAGTCTTCCATTTCTTGCCAAGCACAATGAATAATTTGCCTTTGCAGCAGTTGGGCAGATGTAAAAAAAAAAGTGAGGAACAACGGTCACAGTTACCGACTGGCAACGTTTTACCAGTTTAATAAGGCAAGAGTAAATAATTCATCCTTGTTCTGAGGATGTCCAGATATTTCTGCCGCCTCCTGCCACGAGCTATTTCTATTCTTACGGAAAATCTCACCCAGAAGTTGAAGATCTGGCCTTGAGAGTATTCTCAGGTTCATGCCGTGGTTGACCCCGACAATATGGTCCTGATTAGACAGATTTGCAAGTAATTTTCGGCGTTCCTAACGCTGTCAAAGACAAAAGTATTTCCTCACATTCTTAACATATGGACAAATCCCCACCCACACGAATCCCACGCTCCCATCGGAGCTCGTTTTTATAGAGTCGAATCAACCACAGCGACATGACTGGAGAATTAAAACATTTCCGATCTCAGCGTTTTTTTACGACCACATGATAAAAGCTCTGACATTGAGTTCCTCACTGATCATTGCGCAAATGACATGTGGGCATGTTAATTGTTCTCACATGCATTAAGCCGGGAGGGTTGCTCAACGCAGAACTTATCACAGATTTGCGTAAACAACACACTCGCAGAGCTCGCAGTAAACTAAGCAGCGACTGACGTCATTCCAGATTTAGGTGTTGATACCGTTATGTAAGCAGGTGGGGTGATAAATGATTCAGACTCTTTGCGAACATCAGGGTTAGATTTTAGAGGGGCTCTAGCTCTTCAGTCTTGCCAGTCCAGTCTTGCATCTTTAAAGAAAAAGGGGCCTCAAACCCCAACACACACACAGCCCACTTCATATATTTATTTTTTTTCTTTTGCATGAAGCGCGCCTCAAAGCGGAGACTTGCTCATCTGGATCCACAGCAGGAGAATCCACGAATGGGCTCAAGAAAAAAGGAGGGTGGGTAAGGGGAGGAGCGGCGGGAAGAGACCCTGAGAGAGTCGTGGAGTATGGAGGGGAAATTTGGGGGTTGATTTAAAGCTTGGGCCAAGTCCAGAGTTTCTCTCCCTTCTCTTTCAATCGGACAAGCGAGAAGTTCAGGGAACCCTCTGTGACCCATTTAGTCAGGATCCCTCTTCTCACCACTGAGCGAGAGCGCAGAAGAAAAGCAAACTTGAAAGGAAAGAAAGTATGTAAAAAAGGAGGAGGACAGGGCTCTTTCAGAAGCATGAAGAGAGACTGAAAGAGAAGGAGAAGAAACGTGGAGGGTCTGAAAGAGAGGCCGGGTTAATGAGGAAAGAGGGGAAGAAGAAAGACGAGGAATCTCGGCCTGGAATGCGTCAGGAGGAGCTGGATGTCACTGTGGCGGCTGACGATAAAGATTCAAAACATAAAACACGAAAGCTTGTAAAGCAGCGGTGTTGACCTTAACTGGTTATCATCCGGATGATTTAGACGGCAATGACCAGCAGTAAACTTTGGGGATAATTTGAGCTCCACTGGCTTAAGCTGTGTAAACAGCAGTGGTGTCTTTCAGAAATGGTATAAATCAGATTATCCGTTTAAACGGCGATGATTTGGAAGTTTTCCCAGTAATTCTTGCTTACTTTGTTTTCATTCCTTTCATTGTCATTATTTTGACTGCGTGAACGTCAGAAGAAGCGCCTCGTAGTAACAAACCCAGAGAGAATTAATATCCAGACTCTACTCAGTTCTCCCTTTTAGCCTCTTTCAGCTTGTTGTTTTGTTTTTTATGAACACAATGGAGTGTTTAACAGCTAAAGAGTCAGATGTTTTTCTCAGAAGATGGTGGAGACCAAAATAGAGCTAATAGGAGGGTAAATAGGAGGATGCCAGGACGCTGCTTAAAATAACAAGGAGTGGAAGGCAGTGTCGTGACAGAACCGGAGCTGGGGCAGGCAGGCAATGTGACCGGGCTCAGCAGCCTCTATGGACATAATGACAGACGTGAAAAGACCGAAGAGGACGTTGACGGAGGAAGCTAAGAAGAGAAAACGAGCGAGAACATTTCATCAATGTTGCTTTAAACTTTAAAAAGTAGAATTAACCTTTCTGGTGTAGGACATGCTTGCCACTGTGTCAGGACTCTTCATACACCTGAGTTTCTTAGAAATATTGTTGTCCCTCTATCATTAATACCTTTAAAAGTTAAGCGACCAAATCTGACACGGACGGTGACGGACAAAGCTAAGAAGAGAAAATGAGAGAGTGACCGAGCAAGAAGCCGCCGGAGAAGAGTAAATCTGACGCCGAGCTGGGCTGACTGCTGTTGGAGTAGTCAGTAATATACCAATTTCTACGTAATGTTGCTTTAAAGCAGGACTGACAGGTAAGAGTCTTCTAGCAGACTTACCATAGAGAAGAAAACGACTGTACTTCTAGGAGACCCCTGTGGTGGATCAAATGGTATCCATCTATTCTCATTCTCACCATTATGGTACATATGTGAATCATTTCAGCACAGAAACGCACCGCTCCTATACCTGGACTATTTTGCAGCATCCTTCCACAAAGTCAGAAATAGTGGCCTCAGACCAGGACCAGGACCAGGACCATCTAATATTAAGTAGTTTAGACAAGAATGAGACCACTACACTGTGTCTGACAGCGAGAAACGAGGCAGTCACAAGACCCCATTTCCTGGAAAACCTCCCTGCAATCACAGAGTTTAAACTGTAAGCGCGCACACACACACACACACACACACACTGCCCTCAGACGTCAAATATCTCAGCTTTCAACACCGTTGACTGATTATAGGTTCAACAGCGACTGATTAGAATTTCAACCTTGTGCTATCGGCATTCCTCACATGAAGAACGGAATAACAAATACCATTTTATGAGGTACAGTAATCGTGAAAACAAAGAGGAAATATGAGAGAAAATAAAGCCAATTAACAGAATATTCTCTCAAACAATCCAGATAATCTTTGTGTTGGAGAACGTCCATTGTAATTAGAGACAGCCAATAAATTTGAGGGCTATACACTCCACTGATAATAATGTGAGATCAGTGACAAACAGACCTGCAGCCAGATTCCCCATGAACTCTTAATCCGCTCAAACAAATTCACAATAAACCCAACATGGATTTTCTAAGACGCTAATGTGAATTTAGTCAAATGTTACACAACATGCTATTCTTAGGCCCCTGCTAGTCTGCTTGGACTTGAGTTAATTGGATTCACGATGTCTGGAACAATGAGCTCTTGATACTTTTGGCCATGTTAGGAAGAACTCACACAGGAGGAGAGCGCCTCCTGGGGGATCCCGAGGTGTTTCGTGGATGAACACCTCCAAAAAGGAGGATGCCTCACCCTAATCAGATGGCCGAACCACCTCAGTAGGCTCCTTTCGGGCTCTCTACTCCGAGCTCCCTCCTGATGTCCAAGCCCCTCCATCCTATCTCTAAGGCTGAGGAAGCTCGTTTCGGCCGCTCGTATCTAAGATATCATTCTTTCGGTCACCATAGGTGCGGGGATGGAACGTAGATGGACTGGAAAAATCGAGAGCCCGTTGGCCCATCTCACTCGTGAACAAGATCCCGAGATACTTGAACTTCTCCGATACTGCATCCGTGCCCGGTGCAGCTGAGGCTGATGGGTACATCGTGGCAAAAGTATGCAACAAATAAACAAACTTTATCTGATGATGATGAACAACATTCAACATTTACTGTATACTGAAACTAAATCTTTAGACACATACCTGCAAGCTCAGTTTCCATATTTACACAAAAAGATCTCAGATTTTCTGCAGTGAAGTGATGAGATCTCTGCAGGTTGTGTCAGCCAATGTTTTTATTTCACAAGATCGTGTTTCAAAATTCATGTCAGAATATATATATATATATTGTACATACACACTTCAGCTTTGTCCAAATCCACAAATGAACTCCTACTGGAGGGTCTTATATTATATTCATTCTGAGGACAGTATAGACAGACTTACATGGAGCGATGTCATTATACAGAGGGTCAATGTTGTGCAGCAGCTCCAGTCTGGGTGAGGCGAACCCTTTGCTGTAAGATAAAAAACAACTCTTGAACATATGGATACACAACCAACACACACACACACACGATGTCTGACTCATGCACTGTAAAATCCACTGGGATCTGTAAATCTAAACCAGCTGGCCGTTGTTCACCAGGCAGTCATATGCTCTGACCGCACTCCACCACAGAGAAAACACACTGCTCTCACTGACCACAGTGTCTGATAACACAACTAAAATAACTCTCTCTCTCCTGCCTGCCTACTGTTCTGGGCCTTCGTTAGGTTTTTTTTTTAAAATGTCACCATCCCGAGCTGTCGGGCACACGGCGACGCCAGCACCCGGTGGTCAGCTGACGTGCGTCAGCCAATCGAGTCAAGTGGAAGGCTGTGAGTAGTAGTTTGTGGTACGGGGCTGAGCCTTGATTTTCTTGCTCTGGGCTCTGCTGTAACCCCTCAATTTCACCTTCTTCTTCTTCTTCACTGTGTCCACATTTAGTTTACAAATATAATGTGTCAGTCAAACAGGACTCGGTGACAGCTCCAGCTCGTGTGATGACCTGCGAGCAAATCGACATGGAACGTTCATCTGCGGTCTGTCGACACTTTCTTTTTCAAAGTTCTCCAAGACGTAAAAATACACATAATTTAATATATTAGGTATAAAAGAATTAAAACATCTCTGATCTCTAAACTAATCAGCGTATCCAATAGAAGGCTTTCAAAGAGGCATGAGGATGGACAGAGAGGATACGGGGGAAAAAAGCAAAAAGGATGGACTACAGATTTGTGTGAGAATGACTGATGGAATTTCCTTCTCTTTGAGCTCCCATTGCCACAGTAACAAAGGGCTTATTCAAGAAGCAGGGGCTCCTACAAGAAAAAGACGCTGGGTCAGGGAGACAGGCAGAGGGAGCTGGAGCGAGAGCACATGTGGGGAAGGATCGGAAAGAGGCACGAAGGGAGGGCGGGCTGTCAAAACTCCAGAGCCGGTATCACTCACGCTGTAATCTCAGGCCATAAGGTCGCTGACCCGCCACCCAAAGAAACACCCCAGCTCACCTGATCGTGTTCCACATGTTGAATCCGTCCAGTGGCTTCGTGCGGTCGGTGCTCCCTCCCGCCAGGCCAACAAGTGTTGGCAGCCAATCAGAGATGTGGATGAGTTCGCGGCTGACAGTCCCCGGTCGCTTCAGTAGCGGGCTGGCGACGAATCCGACTCCCCGGATCCCTCCTTCCCACAGTGACCACTTCCTTCCCCGCAGTGGCCAGTTGCTGCCACCACTCAGTGTTTGACCTCCGTTATCTGTCAGTCCAACAGAGAGACGCAATACAATGACACAAGGGAGAGAAAAAAGGTAACGTTTAAACGTAATATTTCACGTATATCCAGTGGAGAAAATAAAGACGGAGAGTGGCGTGGAAATATTGTTTTTAAATGTTGGATAAATACTTTGTCTTTCCAGGCAAAAGAGTGCTTTTAAAGACAGAACCATTGAGCTTCTGCGTCTGAAATCTGCATTATTTTAATGGCCAGCAGGGGGCAGCTCCATTAGATTGCCCAGGCAGTGTTTCTCAATCCTGGTCCTCGGGGACCACCGCCCTGCATGTTTTAGATGTTTCCTCCTCCACCACACCTGATTCAAATGATCAGCTCGTCGTCAAGCTCTGCAGTGGCCTGATAACGAGCCACTCATTTGAATCACAGACACTTTCATCTAAAGAGCTCCGCAAAAACCAAGATGGTGACGTCCATAATGCCAAACCAGAGCTTTACAAGGGCTGTCCACAAACGAATGGGCGACATGAGGGTGTATGAACCATACTTGATGCAACCTGTTGCTTGCAAAGAGAACGCTGTGTCATGGAATAACGCACTGAGGTCATAAATGGGGCTCCAGCCGAGAAACTTTCTCTGATCACGTTGCCTCAGTTGCCTGGTCGTGCCGCTTCGCTCTTTACAACTTAAGAAAAGGCCTTACCTGACTCAACATGTTACTCAACTCCAGGCTGTGGTCATCTCGCAACTCTGATTACTGTAAAGTCCTCCTGACGGGCCTCCCAGCCTGCACAGTGAAACCCTTTCAGATGATCCAGAAAGTGGCGTCTGGTCTTCAATCAACCCAAAAGGTCACATGTTACCCTGCTGCTCAGCGAGCTCCACTGGCTACCTGTAGCAGCCCATGTTAAATTCAAATTGCTAATGCTTGCTTACAGACACATGTTACCTCCTCCAATGAACAGCATGTGGTTCTGCCACCCCTACGTTCAGGGCAATCCAAACTTTTCTCGTCTGTTGTTCCCCGTTGGTGGAACGTCCTACCAGTTCTTACCAGATCAGAGGCGTCCCTCTCTACCTTCAAAGACCTCCAGCTCTTCAGAGAGGACCTCCTTTCCAACACTACCAACAACTGAACATGCAACTAACATGTCCGAGTCGCACTGTACCTTGATTGTTTCCCTTTTTTTCCACGACTAAATGGATAAGTAAAAACTTTAACCAGCTGACGGCGCTTGAGGAAACGTCAGGCAGTCACCAAAGTCATGAGGATTCATCCTCTTGGGGACATGAATGTCTGTACCAAACTTCATTGCAATCCATCCATTAAGTGTGGAGATATTTCAGTCTGGACGACCATCATTGCCCACCCATAGAGTCAAAGCACGAGTGCGGCTAAAAACAAGTAATCTAAGACGTTAAAACAACACAGCGAAGTTCATCCATTTGTCTCCCCTGTTAGACAAAAACTTCTGCATAATACCCAACAATTACACAAGTACACACACACACACATAGAGGCAGTTAGACTGACTGTCATCATCCCAATAAGTCTGTCCAGTATAAACACACTTGACCAATCCTGCTCAGGCAGGGCTCCCTTTTCAGCAGCAGAGTGTCATGCAAGTCCAGGAAGTAGTCTGTCCCGATTCCCGAACTGTTCTGGAAAAGACCGTCTGCTTCTTAATGCCTTTTCAAGCTGCTCTGGCTACTACTACTGGCCAATTCTCTTCTCTTTCCCAGCCCCAGCCAACCCCCCCGGTTTCTCCTCTCTCGTCGCTCATTTGCTTACAGTAAAGTCCCAGTGAGGCAGTCAGTTTGCAGAAAATTTCATCATAAAGGAATCTCAAGGTGAAGGCTCATTTGTTTCCTGTTAAGCCTGACACATGTGGGTCAACGATAACAGCTTGCACATGAGAAAATCTGACCAATAAAGCCATTGATAGACTTCACTGATCTGTATATGATGTTAATGCGTTTATAAACTGCATCAGCAGGAGCCAAAGTCAGACATTACATAACCAGTGCATCTTATTGACACAGAAGCAGTGAGTTTCCCCCCCCTCTCAGCTTCAGATCAGCAGAGTCAGTGTCTGCCCGGCATATGGCTGGCTGAATTCTTCGAGTCAGAGCCACAACCAAATGTGTGAAAGAACAATGAAACAGGCTACCTACCGCAGCCCACACTCACACTTTACTTTCACAGCATTGTTCCTGTCTTCTAATTACCCTTTTAAAAAAAGGGGCTCCTAAAAATAACCCTCGCAGGAGTTACCTACTTCAGATGCGATTCATTAAAAAGATCCACATGTGGAAACCCGAGAGCAGGCGCATGTTTAGATGCTGCTGCATGCAGCAACACCTCTGCCACATTATCTATCTGTATGACGGGTGTTTTTCAAACGTTTACAAAGACTCGAGCGGTGCACAGGAATAAAATGGGCCAACTGAAGTGTTCCTACGGTGTGATTTCTCTCTGTGAATCTCCACATTCTGCTCGCCAGTGATCCTGACACAAAACAAACAGAGCAAATTCAACCAAACGCCGCTCTCTAGTGGACGTACGGAGTAAGTATTTATGTAGCTGCCGTGATAGGAGCTGTTTGAATCCTCTAAATGTTAAGGAAAGGAGCTTCAGTGCTTCCTTTCTCGTCTCCTTCTTTAGCAGAGGATACACCGGACCGTCCTTTACCAAAGGAAAGGAGGTAACGCCGTCCCACAAATCTTTGCGCCAAATCTTTCACATCTTTCCTTGACCTCATGACGAGGCCCATTGAGGTCAAGGAAAGGTGTTTAGGAAAGGACCTAGGAGGTAATTCTTTTTTAGTATTCGACCATTACCTCCTATGTGATGACGTGATCTGTGGTAAGACTACAAAGTTCATAAGATGGACTGCAAAACTTGCACCTGAGATACTGTACGATACCTGTGCGCTCCTAAAGGAGACAAGAAAGGAAGCACTGAAGCTCCTTTCCTTAACATTTAGAGCTCTAAATCATGGCTGCTACGTTAATGCTTTCAGGTCATTTCACCCAGGTAGGAAGCTTCCCGAGCAAAATAGTTAAAGGAATGTTAAGGAAAGGAGCTTTAGTGCTTCCTTTCTTATCTCCTTTAGCAGAGGATACACCAGAGCATCCTTTAGGAAAGGAAAGGAGGTGACAAACAAAGATTTCCAGCATCCCTGTAGATCATCATGTAAGTTACCGCAGCCGTCTTTTGTCATAACTTGCCAATATATATGAGTGGACAGGAGGATGAGCGTCAGCGAGGCGACAGGTGGCAAATATTTCTTTATTATTTCAGTTCTGACGTTGATACTGAAGTCACATTTCTACCGGGTTGTCCACGTTTATTGTCCTGCACGAAACAACGCGGTAAGAACATACGGTTGTAGTTGTAGTCCATCTTCTGAGCTTTGTAGTTTTCACCACAGATCACGTCAGTAACATCAAAAACATAACATTGTTTCCTTTACCTTTAACATCGAGGTTGAGAAGTGTTTAGGAAAGGACACAGGACTGTTCTAGCTCCTAGCTGGTTGTCTGTAGGATATCTGTTTCACGTGCCTCCCTCTTGACCATGTGTTGTAATAAAATGCGTTATCTAACTTAATCCAATAAGCCCATCAACCAGGCTGTCACCTGAACTCCTCTCAGCTCTGGAAAACTGGCTTTTGAGTCTGCGCACATAAAATAAGAAAAATTGCTCGTTTGTACTCAATAGTTTGGTTTCCATTCTGGCACACTATGAAAGAGTCAGATGGAACAAAAAATAAAAGTTAAAGGAAAATATATTACCATTCCCAGAGGCGACCGTCTAATTACACTGTATATGTAGGTAGAAGTTGTAGGTTTCCAATGAAACGGTAGAAGAGGAAGTCGTTTGAAAACTTTTGCACAAGATTCTGCAGAAGAGCAAATGTTGTGTCACCGACAGTAGATGGTGGTTGGCAGGAAGAAGGAGAAGTGAAGCAACAAAACGTTTTTAAACCAATCGATAAGAGTCTGAGTGCACGCTATATGCAGAATGTTTTTACTGCTTTACCAGGAAACTGAAGCATTTCTGTCGATCTTCTTCAGTTTCCCGTCAGAAAGGAGCTAAAAATAAAGCACACACTTAAAAACCTGCTAGATGTTTTGCACTTTAGACGATAAAAGTTTGTTTTTTGGAGGTGCAGAACTGAAGACGCCTACAGTTTAATTTTAATTAACTATTATTGAAAATTAGAGGACGGATATTAATCAATTACTTTGCTCTACTGCCACCCTGTGGTCAAAAAGTCCTCTTTGCGCTCTCCACAAATATCTCACCCTATTCAAACATAACGCATTATTATATATCGCTGAGCCAAACTAATATTTCGCCATCCACAAACCATTTTCTATGTGTTTATTTGTACCATATCATTCTCTTAAATTCATTCAGCGTCTCCGTACCTGTCGAGAACACCAGGACCGTGTTGTCCCAGAGTCCTTCCTGCTGCAAAGCCAGAGTGATGTTGCCCACTGCCTCGTCCATGGCCGACACCATGCCGGCGTACATCCTGCGAGAGTGGTCTTTGATGAAACTGTAGGGGGCCGTGTAGCGCTCCGGGACCTGCAGCGGTGCATGGACTGCTTGCAACGCCACGTAGAGGAAGAGCGGCTGAAAGATAAAGACGACATCATGTACAGCAATGAATACAACAGTCAAAAATCCGATGCATCAATGTGTAAGCAGCAGTATAAATTGTGTTTAAGTTCATTAAATGATGGTCTGCATTGTAGGTGAGCGTGTGAGGGTTTCACCTTGGTAGAGTTGTGTTTCTTAATGAGGCTGGTGGCCCTCTGGCTGAGCAGCTCGGTGGAATAGTGTCCTTTGTATCCGGTGGCGACCTCCTCTCCTTCCCTCAGGTCCAACGCACAGTGGGTCAGGTTCAGAGGAACAATGTGATAACAGCGGACATGGCTGAAATAATCCTCGCTGCCTGTCAGGTAGCCTGGAGCAGAAGACAGGATTTAAGCCACACATGAGTGTGCAGTGATAAATAAATAAATAAAACTACATCCTGCATTGCAAAGACGTTATACCAAAGTATGTGTCAAAGCCTCGGCGTGTGGGGAGGCAGTCCTTCTTGTACATGCCCAAATGCCACTTGCCCACCATGTGCGTGGCGTAGCCCGCCTCCTTCATCAGCTGGGGCAGCAGTTTCTCATCCAGAGGCACGCAGTACGGCTGACAGGGCCAGATGATCTGGTGCTGCATGCCTGTGTGGATCTGAGGAGGAAACGAACACATGTAAAAGGGTGAACCAACAGCCCCTATGATCCAAACAAAAGTTTGGAAATAAACTTCCAACTTTGTCCTCTTGTTCTACTTTTCACCAGTGTCCAAATTAGATTTTTTATTTCCCTGGAAAGTTCTTCTAAATATGCACAAACCCAAAGTCTCCCCAATGCTCTGGAGTTTATTTGTCATCACAAAGCTGTGGATAAAATATCCAGTGTGTGACATCCAGGAGGCTTTATTTACAGAATATGGCTTTATTAACTATTATTATGTTTTCATTAGTGTATAATCAAGACTTCTCTTTAATGTGTTTTTATGATGTTGACAAAGAATTTAATGTTTTTATCATAATAACAAAGAATTTAATGTATTTTCATGATTATAACGGAGAATTTAATATGTTTTTTATGATAATAACAAAGAAGTATTTTATGTATATTCATGATAATCATGAAGATTTGAAATGATTTTTATGATAACAATGAAGATTTGAATTGATGTTTATGACAATTATCCAGAATTGTGTGTATGACCACTTGAATATAATAACATTTTCACTTGTAATAGAGTATTTCTACACTATGGTATTACATATTTTATCAATTGAACAGACCTGAGTACTTCTTCCACCACTTATTATAATATTAAATTGATGCATTAAGATGTACATTACTTTAATGTTGCAGCTGGCAAAGCTTATTTTTTTTTTATCACCAAGGGAGACATATTTATCCATAAAAATATCAAATGTAGTGGACTACATAAGTACAATATTTATATGTGTATAAAGTATGAAGTGCTCCATGAGTGCCCGTGAACAGCCCTGAAACACAGCCGTGGACAGGCAGCAGGATGTGGGGTCTCACCTGGTATCTTCCAGTCATGAGCTGGTTCCTGGAGGGGGTGCACAGAGGCTGGACATAGTAGTTCTCCAGGCGGACCCCTCCGGCTGACAGCTTGTCCAGGTTTGGTGTTCTGATCTCGGAGCTGTGGTAGCCGACATCGTACCAACCGAAGTCATCCGCCAGGACGAAGACGACGTGAGGCTGCAGAGCCGCTGAAACCACCGGGAAGCTAACGAGGAGCACGGCGGCTATGATGAGCGACCGAGCCCGCGGTGTGTTATCCATCTTCGGTCACTTCGGTGCGAGTTCAGCGGAGGCTCGTGGAGGGGAAGTAAAGTCAACAAGGAAGTCCGTCAGGGTGAGTTTAGCGGTGGAAGAAAGACAAACATGGCTGATATGAAGCGCAGCTAACCGGCTGGTCTAACTTAATAACTTCATTTCATTAATATATATAAAAATATACATCAATAAACTAAAAACTACAACCAAGGCGAGCTCCCATTTCCGTGTTCCGCAAATTGAAAACACTGCCTCGGCTGCAGAGACCAATCACGTGAAAGTATGGAAGCCCAATGAGGCAAAAATATATATATATATATTTTCCTGATGCTGACTATATTTTTATATAACCAAAACTGTTCTATAGTTTTATTATAATTATAAAAAATGTCATATATTTTCATTATATAACAACAACAAATTATTATATTTTGAGGATAATAATTAAGAATTTAAAATAGTTTCACAGTATAACCAAATATTTTTTATAATCATCATTATAATAATTAAGAATTTAGTATATTTTCATTATATAACCAAAGATTTGTTATATTTTCATTAAAATGAAGAATTTACTATATTTTGATGATAATAATGACGAATAATTTAGCGCCTGAGGAAAAATGCATACATGCCCAATTTTTTTTTAGTTAAAACCAGAAGAAATAAAGTGAATGACAGAGCAAAGTGTAAGCAAAAAGAGACATTCAAAACTTCTTAATTTTTAAAACTTCAAATGTAAATTACACAACAAAAATAATTCATACTGAGTGGAAAGTCTATTAATCGCTGCTCCCCTCCACCTCATCTGACCTACTACAAGTCAGCTGAGATGGTTTACATTTACATTTATTCATTCACCTGATGCCAAAGCGACTTAACCAAAAAGGGAAACAATCAAGAGTCAAATCACCTCGTCGGGGAGTCGAACCCCGATCTTCCACCTGACAGATGGATATACTGGCCACTGTACTAACGAGGTTTGTGAACCCATGAGATTGTTTCCTTTTTTTTTTTTTTTTATATATAGCTGTTATTCGATGTGTGGGGGAACCGGAGCACCCGGGGAAAACCCAACATCAAAGCTCCAAAAGGTGTTAAAAGAAGCAGTGAAACAGCAAAGATCGAGGCTGGAAACCAACCCTGACCATTGCTGTAAGGCCAAGATGTTATGTGGCCCTTGATGCCGCTCACAGCGGACTTTTTTTTTTTTTTTTTTTATAGCTTTAACACGATGTGTGGGGGAACCAGAGCACCTGGAGAAAACCCAACATCAAAGCTCCTTCTTGCCCCGGTGGGGACAAGAGGTGAGGGGCGATAATGGTTTAATATTTGAAGATCATATCAGCCAACCTCCTGAATGTCTTTGCCTTAGCTTCTTTCATTGAGGAGAAGAACTTGTTAACTGGAGTCTCCTCGGGTGGAATATTATGAAGGCAGCTACGATGCAGTCTGATGTTGTTCAACATAACATAATCTAAAAATGTATATTGTAAAAATACTGCAGCCTTCACTGCATTTTTTTTAGATCCAAAATCCTTGATGACACCATCAATCACTGCCTTGCTGAACCAATTCATTTGTTCAGCAGAGCAGCGAGGGATGGTGATCTCGCGCTGGACCTTCTTTGACAGACGCTCAATGAAGACGTTAACATGTTCTATCTTAACGATCTTCATCTTTCTCTTAGAGGCCATGTCGAGGAGCCTAAAGATCAGATCACTGACGAGTAACCTGGTCTCACTCTGCACAAGCTTTGCAGACTCATCAGCGTAGACTTCTTTCATTTCATTCCCTACCAAGATGTCTGATTTTTTGTCAGTTGGCTGGCATTCAGTCTCTTCTTCTTCTTCTTCTTGAAGAAATGTGACTGGGGTTGTCACAGAGCTTCTTGGGGTCTGACTGGCGCCGGCTTTAGGATATTCAGGCCTGGTGAAGCTGGTTTTCGATGGTGGCGGAGGTGACGGCCCTCTTGTGATTATGCCCTCGATGTCATTAAGGGCACCAGACACCTGCTCATCATGGATGAAACCATCATTGTGGGATGGTTCCATCCAGAGGAGCACCTGCTGCACAAATTTTCCCACAGATTGTTCTATAACGTTGTACAGAAGCTCGGGAGAGGAGTAGACGTGTGTGGCGTCCTCCCTCCATCTGACCCCATAGATTACAAAGTCAGAAAGGCTTCTCCCTGTCACAGCCTTGGGAATTCTGCGTGTCTGGGAAGCCACGAGACGACTGTAGATTTTATTGGTCAGATCCTGTGAAAACCTGCTGACTTCATCACTGCTTCTTGTCGGGCCCGTGCAGCCACTTGAAGCAGGTTCCTCTGGCTGGTTCAGTTTGTTGAACAGTCCCTCAAAATCATTTTTTATCACTGCAAAATCAAGTGGAAGGGACATCACCTTTCTCAACCTGATCATAGAGGCGTCGCTATCAATTGTGCAAAGCACTGATTTGGTCCTTCTGGTCTCAGGAACTGTCCCTGGTATGACAAAGTCCTCAGTCTTCAGGGGACTAATCTCACAGGACCCTGAACAATCCACAAATTTTCCTAGGAATGGGGTTTTATGGAATACATTTTTCAGATCCAAAATCATCTTATTAAACTGCTTCTGCGCAAACTTACAGCAGTCGCGTTTCTGATCTTCTGGTGATTTGGTCTGGTCTTTTTTCTGTTTGTACAAGGCCAAAAAGTCTCGAACTGTTAGAAAAATGCCCTTCATGTTGCAAGTAGGGCTCTGCGTCCTTGACACAGATTCCGGATACAGGAAACGTGTGTCCTCAAGTATAAAGCTGACAATTTCAGATGCTGCCTCCTCAGCATCCTCCTGTAACATACTGGTGGGGGTGTCCTCTTTTTCCATGTTCTCCCTGGAGCTCTGAACCAAGATATGGGTCACAGCCTCGGTCAACGAGTAGATGGAAGTCTTTGAGTTGACACTGAGCTTTGACCCACATCTCTCCGGTTCTGGTGAACAGCACAGTCTCATGCAAGTCGGCTTCAGTTTTGTGATGAGCTTTTTCAGGCATGCGCTCACATGAAGCACCATGCGGCGTAAAACAACTGTACTGGACACAGAGCCTGAAACAAGAACAACAGGCCCCTCTGTCCAAATTATATTTGAAATTATTTTTTCGATTTTTTGGGAGACTTCCTCCTGAACAAGTTTTGCCAGGTTCTCCATGCTGGGACATTTTTCCCTAGTCACGTCAAGAGCTCCTGCAAAGGTACCCTGGAGGGAGTCTTCAAGCTGGACAGCAAGGTCCTCTAATGCTGTTTTTACCTCAGCTTGAGAGATCCGCTCCTTAAACGTATTACATAAAACTCTGAGCACGTCTGCGCAGAGTCTTTCTATTATGTCCATAATCATACCAGCAAGGATTGCCTCAATATCTGAGGACAAAATCCCTGCACCGAGGAGAGTCCACTGAGATGGTGTGATCTCATCAAAATGGCTACTGACGATTGGCATCAGGGACTCCCGTGAAACCAATACTGAATTATCCGTGGAGGATGGTCGCATATCCTCCGTGGACGGTTCTTCTGTCTCTCGGTTGTGTTCCATATCTTCGCTGGACGGTTGGTTACTCACCGCTGTGTCCGGATTCAATCACCTGCGAAAAGGAGGAAAAAACCGGAAGTTCCCGAAATTCGCCCTATTTGTAGATCTTTCCGCGTGACGTCACGCGAAAGTCAAAACATGAAAGGCACGTCAAAGGCGCAAGGCTCGCGCATGCGCACACAGGCAACGTGCCGGGCCGAGCTGCGGTTGCTAAGCAACAGGTAACCGTCTCCTGGAGCGCTAGCTTGAGAGCTACTCAAGCTAGCGCAAACAGTGAAATAAAGAGTCTGTTTGGTGGAAATGAGTCTTTTTCTCGCCTTGATGAACATGTTTAATATTATCAGAAGGTAGCTGCGCTCTCTTCAGCTCCAAAAACCGCAAAAAAGGCTATTTTAGTCTGATAACGGCCGAAAAAAGCTCCTGAAACACCGGCACACACACACGACAGACGGCCTATTAACAGTATTTTACCTCCCAGCACTTATTTTCATCAGCACTTACCAGAGAAGTTTGGTAGAGAGTTGTTGAAGCGACAAAATCCAAAAAAAAAACATGAAGTTTGTACATAAACACAGTTTATCTTTATGGATTATATTGATGCCAAATAAACAAGAAGACTGTCAACGTGTGACTTCCTCTATCTTGTGTTTCTATAGTGATGTGTTTGTTGCTGAACTAATACTTGTAATTTATTTTTGTGAAGGTTTTCTGCATAAATCAGTTGAAGACTGAGACTGGGTTCAGTCTCTAATGATGGAGTTTGACTGGTGAAGAGCGGTGTTTGCATTTGTGCATTAATGAAACACTCAAAATAAAGTCATTTTATCATAATAACATGGTTCAGTGGGTGAAGCTCATGCATTATATCTATTTAAAGAAGTCCTGATATTTCCACATCACAAAACGTCCACTGAATAAACACAGGAAATCCCAAAACACACACACACACACACACACACACACACACCCTTTATGAATTGTTTTGACCAGTAGGTGGCAGCAGCAGCACTTGCTGAGTGTCTGAATATCCAGAGTAAGACAGTAACTTTGTGTTGTTATCATCTTCACTGCATAATTTGGTAGAATTAACAAGTATTAAGATCATTTTAACTCTCTGTCCATGTCAGCAAAAATATGTAGTACTATCAGCAAAATGAACTTTAAATATCAAAAGTACCCATTGTCACCAACAATTTAGCTTTAGAAGATGTCGGTCAGATCATGGCTTAGTTTATAAATTGGTTCACAAGTTTATAGAAATACAAACATTGGTCTTTGTCTTGAGACCGGCTCCTCTCAGAATTGACTGCACTGACAAAGAGGAAAACGTTTCCTACATCACAAAGAGTTCATCTGCTAAATAGCGTCCAAAAGAACATCCAGCCGGCGATGCTTTATGAGGTGACTCAATGTATCAACCGCCCAAAGAGTTTTCATGAATATTAGCTACTTAAGTTACCGTCTGGTCTTGGTTTGAACTTGGTCTCAACCCCTCAAAGTCTTGGTCTTGTCTTGGTGTCGGTTTAGTTGTTCTTGACTACAACAGTGACAAGATCCACTGTGGCACTACTGAGAGTAATGTCCAGCAAAGTCTGACTAAGAAGGCCAAAAAAATGACCATTTAAACATACTTCTTACAGCAGCGTTCAAGTGTATGACCAACAGATGGCTGAAAGATGGATCCAAAAGGTCTGGGACCTCTATCAGATGGATGGACTCCTGTCATGGATAGTTATGTTGAAAGAATAAAATGTGTAAGTTGACGCTGAAAACTCAATGTTTTATTCTATTTGCTGTTTAAGGTTGAGCTCATTTGAACTACTTTCTATACTGTTGGCTTGTTTAATCTACAGCAATGCGTCATGGTCTACAAGATCATATGTTTGTAGCACTGCTGTCAGGTATCCCTGTATAACAAGTCAACTTTTCATGAGTAAAATGGCTTTTTTTTTTAAAAAACTTTGATGCATTTTCCAACTGATTCAAGGATTTTAATAGTTTATTTGCGTCAGGACAAAAAGGAAACACTTCACCCTTCAGTTTCAGAAATTCATTAACCAAGTTTCGAGATGTATGGTTGGTTTTCACTGCACAGGAAGTCTAGCAGAAGTACAAAGGTGCATAAAATGGAAACGCTAAAGCAAAAGTTCTTAAATTTGTGTTACAGCTTTTCTTCTTTTTAAAAAAGGACAAACTCACCCACACATGCTGATTTTGGTTCAATTAGAAGACGTTTATTGCTACACATAAGTCAATTTTTTTCCCCCTGTAAAACATTAGGCACTTTTGGAGTGTTGAAAACTTGTGTGCATTCACAGCTGCTCTTTTCTTCATAGTCACAGTAATTTCACATGGCTTGATATAAGCTGATATACTCTTAAATTCATTGTTGGTTAAGTCTGGAAAGCTAATTTAAAGTGTCAACATATGATACTAGTCTTCCAGAGTGAGTAAAAATGGTCCAAAAGACTGTCAGCATTTTGATAGTTTTGGTATGTAAACTTCAGGGACTTGTGAGTATGCGATCCCCTGGTCGGATGCCTCGGAGGGGAGCTCAGTGGTCTTTGTTGGCCTTGTCAAAGAGAGCCTTCAGCTGCTCCTCGGTGGTGGCCTCCTTCTGCTGCATCAGGTCACTGTGGCCTTTGGTGACACCCCAGCCATCAGGTTTGGCCATCGAGGGGCAGAAGGGACGGCCAGAGGCAGGCTTCAGCTTCTCCCAGTAGTCACGACGGGCCCTACAGAGAGGATTAAGTTTAACTTAACTGGAGGTATTTTGTGTCAAAACAAGATATGGAAGAGAAAGTAGCCTATACCTGGCTCTAACCCAAGGCTTCGTATGCATCTCCAGACCACTTCCCCAGTTGCCATGTTTCTCTGAGCCTGCAGGCAGGAAACCCCTCTCGGTTGCCAGCTCCTCAGACAAGGCACGGATGTGATAGGGTTCAAACCCACAGCAGCCTCCGATGTAACGAATGCCAGCGGCGTACGCTTCCCTGGCGTATTTCTGCATGTCCCATCTGGTCAGGATCCTCGGCTCCAGACCTGTTGTTTAGAGAACATGAGATTAACATCTTCCGTACCAATAATTTGGATTTGAGGAATTACAGTTGCCATTTCGAGTGTGTATACGTACTGAAGGGGAACTCGGGCAGATCAATGAATCCCTGGCAGTTGCAGTCAGGAGTGTGGTAAGCCAGCGGCTGGCTCATGTAGTGAGCCTTCAGCCCGGCCTTCTCCACTCCTTCCTTCATCAGCTTCACAGTCTTCACGCAGGTCTCAGGGTCAAAGTGGCAGTTAATGCCCACGATCTGAGCTCCTGTGAGGGGAAAACATGCAAACGTTTATCACGGCTCAAATAAATTTCAAGCCAGGGAACCAAGTAACCCACAACTTGGACACTAGACATTACAAACTGGATTGACGGTCTTGTAATGATGATGGAAAATGTAGAATGAAGCATCTATACTAGAGATTATCTATGGATATCTGAAAATACAGCAGTCAAATGCAATTCCAATTCTCATCTATTGATCCCTCATGCAAACATTTTGTGGTCTTGGGCCAACATCACTGACACACATGCCCCAAAGCTGCTGAACTATTGGAAAAATATTTCCCAGAAATGTTGATTTAAACCCTCAGACAGCTGTTTTTGATGGTGTAGATCCTGAAAACTTCAGAGTGCAACAAAACTTGTGTTTGTCTGCAGGCTCGTAGATTCGTACGACATAAATGGGAACAACAGCAACAGCCTGTGGTCATGCAAACTGTTGTCTTCTTTTAAAATCATTTTCAGGCCACACGCACACACTTTTATTACACGTAATAGAAGCAAGATTCAGACGGACCCTCTGCCCACAGTATTGTTCGAACAGCATTTGAACAGATGTCTCCGTCATTCATGCCACAAGTTTGAAATGTTCAGAATCTGTTTGCACAAATCGGGTGAAGTTTGCACAGTTGAGACCTCCTCCATCTTCAGGCTGAATGGAATCCCAAGAAGCCTGTTTGATTGCCTGTGAACTTAAATTGCTTCAGTCACACCTGTCAACAGCAGTCTTGACAGGCCTAAAGGCTTTGAGACGGGAACTTTTAAAAAAACACCATACGCAATCGTACCAGCTTTGACGAGCCTGACAGCACAGTCTCCAGGGCTGACGCCGTTCAGATCTCCTTCAGGTCCGATGCACAGAGTTGCAGCCACGGGCTTCTCGGTGGTCTTCAGGACCTGAACTGCCCACTCAGCCTCTTCCACATGCTCAAAGTACTGCAAAGACAACAAAAAACAGACACGTGAACGTCAAGTAATAGTTACTGGAGACCAACAAGTTCAAAGAGGTGTTTATGTCAATGCTGTGTTGGTTCAGCCTCTAAAACATACATGGCAAAGAGTTCAAACTAGTCTGCATTACGTCGGTGAATTGAAATGAAGACTGTTTAATTTGGCATGACACCGTGCATGGACGCTTGATTGTACCTCGAGTCACTTGGGGGGTTTGAGCGAGGAAAACATCAGTTCAGTCTGAAAGACTGATGATGGGAAATTTGCAACAGAAAGTCTACGTATTAAAACCTCTCCTTCGATGAGTGTTTGGTTTGTCTGTTCTGGGCTACTGTAGAAAAATGGCAGTTCAACATCCATAGAAGAGGACCCACTCTCAAAGATATAAAAGGCTCATTTTAAAGACAACAAAAAAACAGATACTTATTTTCAGGTGATTATACGCCAATGAAAAACATACAAATCATTATATTCAATAGATCTTGAATATAAATCTCAAGAGTTGCTACCCCCATCTTTTTATCCCTTTATTCTTCAAACATTTGATCTCGTGCCAAAAAGCAGCTTTAATTTAGGGGAAGTGTGGGGGTGATTAGTGCTCACTCCACTACCTCTGCGATCAAGAAGTCCACATTTTTCGAGACAAAGACGTCGAGCTGTTTCTTAAAGATGGCCTTGACGTCGTCCTCGCTCTTGCAGCTGAGGTAAGAGGGGGTCTGAGAGACTCCTCCTGCCACCAGAGCATCACCCTCATTGGCCACCTCCCTGGCCAGGTCGCAGGCTGCTTCGTTTATTTGCTGACCCTGAGGGGAAGAAAAAGAAAGACAGAGTGCATTTAAGTTCAAGTCTGTTTCCATACTTTGCTTGCAGGGAGTTGGTTTCATGCCAACTCTGGTGCCAAGCTGCCATCCTCTCTTCTCAAGTGAAGCTGAAGCTTCAGAGCAGCTGCAGATTAAAACACACACACACACACACACACACAGCTCTACTCACAGTGAACTGCTGAGTGTGGCCTCTGTTCTCCAGTTTATCATCGCTTGCGTAGAAAGTGAATGTCTGCATGACATTGGAGCCTGCCCTCAGGAACTCCCTGTGCAGCTGGCGCACTGAAACATCAAGATAAGCCCAATCAAACACAAAACTGGATGTACAAGTTGAGGGAGTTCCTCAAACAAAAAAACAAAAAACAAAAAAGTAGTACCTGCTTCGGGGTGCTCGGCTGCAGCTTCAGGTGTCCACGGTCCTGCTTTTACATAACCCCTCTTCTCAAGGGCGAAGACAAAGCCTCCGTCTCCGATTACAATCTCTCCTGCATCCAGACGCTCCAAAATGCCCTGCGTAAAGTTATAAGCATGCACGAACACATGAAGTCTGTCATGATTTACTACCTGCTGGCTGCAAGTATGTAAAACCACTTCCTTTTGCACAAAAGTGCACACACGGAACTGAACTCTTGAGTGCCGTGGCTTCGAAACTTGAACGAGCAACAAGCTGAGCTAACAAAACGAGAGACTTGCTGTGAAGTCATCTGCTCACCTTCTTTTCTCCAGCTGGTGCCATGATTATTGCAGCAGTGACCGGCCCACTCCCTCAGCTGTACAGCGTCCTTGTGAGTTTGGAAAGGGCTTTGTGCAGGCATCCAAGCTGCATTTATAATCCAGAGAGGGTGTGGTGCTCCTGATGTCACTCTGAAAGCACCGCCTTTCTACGTTTTTATTTATTTATTTATTTATTTTGGGCAAGACAAGACAACCTTTTGTTCACGATGCCGCAAGACACTTGACCTAATCATATTTTGTGACTTGTGACACAATAAATCACGCAGGATGGTTCAGTGTTTTAGTAGGTGAGAGCTGCATGAGATTTTCACTCATGCAGACCGAAGTATGAACAGGTTTAACCGCCTTTATTTTACACAAATGAATGCAAAACACAGAAGATGTACAAATGCAAAGTATTTCCTGAATACACATAATCCCTTATGGTTTAGTCGCTCACTCTCTCTTTTTCTCATCCTCTTCTGTCTTTTCACCTCTGTCATGTCCATAGAGGTTGCTGAACCAGGTCACACATTGCCCACTTGCCCAGCTCCTGTTCTGGCACGACACCGGCTCCGCTGCACATCAACGTCCAAAAAAAAAAAAACCTGTGGTACAAACACTCAAAGCTCAGCTGAGCTAACAGCAGCTACAGTTGTCATCAACAGGAGTTAAAATCTGTTAGTTTATGGCAGAAACGTTACACAGTGCTGTCCACTCAAACATGCGCTTTGCTTCTTGTTACCTCACTGTGATGTTTGAGCTTCACTGTCCAGAGTGATGTGCGGAGTTTGATACTTGTCTGTTTTCGCTGGCCTGCTACACACAAAAAACACCAGCAAGAATTCATGCTTTATGAAGAAGAAATGATCCAAATGCTAAACGTTCCTACGTGAAAAGATGACAGGACAAATGTTTCTGTTACTGGACAGTGTTTAAGATTTAAGCCAACTTTCATCCTAAACTCGTTTCACCATTCTGGTATCTTGTCTAGTACCTCATCCACCACCAAACAAAGATCTTAGTACAACAATATATCTTTAATTAACCCTTAGAGGTTCATTGTTTATTTAAAATAATTCTCAGATAGGAGTCCAGATTGCCATGGCAATGACTTTAGTAAGAGTCCAGGCAACCTGTGGTATGTTAGTCTGAGGGGGAAACTGAACTGAGGAAAGTCACAACACAAACTTTAGTCTGAACAGAAGCACTGTTTTCTAATGTCCGTTACAAACTGTACTGATTTTTAACCTTAAGATCAGTGTAGGGGCAAGAGGTGGGGTACACCATGAACAGACCCCCAGTTAATTTACGCTCATAATCACCAGTTGACCTTTTAACCTGCATGTCTTTGGACTGTGGGAGGAGGCACACTCAGGACCCAGGTCCCAGTCCCAGAAAGGACACAATCACAAATGTTTAATTCTCTCCAATTAATTTGTACGGTGGCCCTGAAAGCTCAAAGTACTGCATCTTACGAAGACACATGCAAAAATAAGACAAAAGGACATGAAGAAAATATCCTTATTAGTGTGAGAACACAAACAAACACAACCAAACACAACCCAACACAACTCAACACAACCCAACACAACCAAACCAACACAACCAAACACAACCCAACACAACCAAACCAACACAACCAGACACAACCAAACACAACCCAACACAACCCAACACAACCAAACACAACCAAACACAACCCAACACAACCCAACACAACCCAACACAACCAAACACAACCAAACACAACACAACACAACCAAACACAACACATGAAATGTTTGACATGTTGGTGGGGCTAGAGGAAAAGTCCAAGGATCACAAAATGTATTTATCTGTGGACAAAATTTCATCACAATCCACTGAGATATTTCAGTCTGGACCAAATTTGTGAATCATTCATCCAACAAACTGACCAGCAGACCAACACTGCCATCCCTACAGCCGTGCCATTAACTTGATTAAAAAAGAAAATCCATGCAGAGACTTGTTTTGAACTCTTTCAGTCTATCAACTGGAGTCAGATAAGAACCGTTATTGAGTACAAACACATGTAGTAATGGAAGAAGAGGCTTTTTTTTTTGCATTGCTTTAAACAAACAGTCCAGATAATAACTGCCTTTATACTCCACATGTTGTTGTTTAACTTTTAATAGTTCAGTCTAGTTCACTTGTCTAACTTATTAACTCCAAGTTTGCTTTGTTCGCTGCAAATCCACCCATTAAAACTGTTCACAATTTCACATCAGGGCAGTTTAGTTTAGTCCATGCCTGCTCTTAAGCTGATTGATTAATAAAACAATGTCAAATTAAACCTGTGGTTCCGACCTCTTGTGACTCACATAATCATACATTTGTGTCTGTATTTCAGTGTTTATATAAACCAGCTAAAGAGATAAATGTCCAGTTCAAACCTGTTGCAGTTGTTCCAGGTGGGTTAGCAGTTGTTTTGCAATAAAAAGCTCAAGGACCACACAGAGATAATGTTTCCGTATGGATTGTTCAGACTGGATCTAACAGGTCAATTCTTCTGACTGTTGTTTAAATTTTTCCACAAGTTACATGATCCAGACACAAATAACCAGCGCAGGGTGCAGAGCTATTTAAAAGAGTGTGTGAAAATATCTTAACAACTGTCGGATGTATCACCAAGAAATTTGGTGGAGATATTCATGGTCGTGAGAGGATTCATCCAGCTGACCTCCATGAACCTCTGACTTTCCCTCTTGCGCCACCGTGAGGTTGAGAGAAAGAGATATCGTATCATATCGTTTAATTCATTATATGTATTTGTCAGCTATAGTTGCTCTTCACACAAAGTAAGATTTTGCTTTAAAAAGACATACAATAAAGATTAAAGCTGAAAGATTAAATATAACTTCTTCTGACAAAAAGACATTTTGCCCTAACAAACTGAGCTAACGTGAGCTAACAGCAGCTACAGTTGGCAGCAGTTTACTTCACTGCCCATCAGGAAACTCTGTAAATCACAGAGACATCAGAGTGGAAAAACCAGAAAACATAGTTTATGAGAGAAAAGTTACACAGTGTTAATGGGTTTTTTTTAGATAGGTGAATGACTTTAAACTCATCATCTGCAGATGTTCACCTGAGCTGTGTTCAAAATGTCTCCGTTATAAAACACCAGATAAACTGTGTGACCTACATTTGGAGTCATGGCACACAAAGTGTTAACTCTGCCGAGCGTTGATCTGGGTAAAGTTTCTTCCTGACTTCGGTCTTGACCTGTGGGCGTGCCCACGCGGCTGTCAGCGCAAAAGTGGGATATTTGTAACTACACACGGCAGTGCAGGGGTCTACTGAGAGGGGGGCTGGTTATGCATGAGTTGCATATATAGTTAGTTTATGTATTTTTTTTAAATATTACCTCCAAAATGTCGCGGATATTAAAACTAATCAATATTCAGCTGCGGAGAGATTTAACCGCGTGTCGAGGGATTGCTCGGCTCCCTTTAAGAACCATCTCCTGCACTTCAAGAAAACAAGCTGAAGAGAGGTGAGAGGCGACGCTCGTGTTAGCTGGATGTTGCATTAAACTTTGGTGGTGTTTTAAATGAGGGTGCAACATAGCAGTAATTCACGTTCAGTGCGCGTAAAGCTGCGCAGTCTATCGATTCATGCAACTTTACGCACGTCTCTAGTTGCATGCATCGTGGTGCATGCTGACTTGCATGGTAACGGTTGTAGAAGTCGTGGCACATTGTAAACAGACGGCTGAGGCGCACCTGTGCATGCACTGGAGATGTGATTCCTTCTCTTCCTTTCCTTCCTGCAGTGATGCATCCTCAGTTTTGGGAAAGAGGTGGAAGGACACAGCGGAGACTGTCATCATCGGTGGTGGATGTGTGGGAGTCAGCTTGGCATATCACCTGGCCAAAAGTGGCATGAAGGATGTGGTGTTACTGGAGAAGTCTGACCTGACAGCTGGATCCACCTGGCATGCTGTACGTCAAACAAAGTTTTTATGGGAGTATGATTGTCTGAAGGGTCCCAACAAGGTTCATGAAGACCCATGTGGTCAGACAGTATCTTCACACCAGCATATTGTCACACTCCCCGCTTTAACGCATTTACGAACATTAACTTTATTTTCTCTAACAAGTTACCACCTATTGTCGGAGCAATAGTCCAAAGCCCAAATACATTCAGTTGAATGCCACACAGGACTAAAGCTGCGGCTGTTTTTGTCATGTTTTGTTCACAAAATCTCAGAAAGTAGTAAAAAAAAAACGCACACGATTAAATACTTTTTGTTTTGTCTGGCCGAGAGTCCAAAAATCAAAATATATTTCATTTTCCTCACAGTTTTGAAGCTGGGACCAAGAAATATTTGGCATTTTTGCTCAAAAAATGACTTTAAATTAATTGTTTGAGCCCCATTTTCTTTCATTTTCTACTTTTTTTTAAATTACAAGTTTGTCAATCATATGTCAAAACCTGCGCCAACTGACCACTGAACCTCTAATGCATGTAAGTATGAGGAGGTTCTTCCTCGACAGTCTTGTTTAGTCAAAGTGTTTACAGCCATTTCTGTTTGTGTCATTCAGTAGTAGCATCGTATCCAGTGTGGGCAGCTGTTAAAAGTTTTCAAGGCATTTGAGGTCTTGGCCCACTTTCACTCATTCACTTGCAAGCAGTTCGCTGTAACGCTATAAATACATGTTTGAGATGTCAGAGGGGGAAAACTTATCCAGTTCCTGTCTTCATCTGGAGGGTGGGGGGATGGAGCCTATCCCAGCATGCACTGGAGGTTGCCAAGTCCACTGTGTGGACGTTGCACACAGCCATGCTCTTTGTAGTTTATGATATATATTTAATATTTAATATTAATTATAATCAATATTTTTTATATTACCTAGCAGTGGATCAAATAAATATGTGGGGTTCCTCAGACAAATGAAACTTCCCTCAGCTCATATGAGCATTTTAGCATCTGCAGTTCCTCAAACGTGCAAGAGCATGGACACTTTGATTGAAAAGTAAGTGTTGGCTTGTTTGAGAAATCAGGCTTCATTCAGACTGCCTCAAGTCCTCAGATGATCCAGGTCTTTGCCAAATTTTAGATTAACAGGAGGTGGACTGCTTCGCAACGTCTCTTTGGAAACCTGTGGGTGACGTCACAGAGGCTTCATCCATGTTTTACCCTGTAATATATAAGTGTGTTTACCCTAAAGATCTGTTAATGCAGCTTTAAGTTGTTGTCTATGAGTGTGAGAGTTCTCTCATCATCAATCTTGGTTAATTGTTTTTATATATATATTTTAGGCTGGTTTGACAACATATTACCATCCAGGCATCAACCTCAAGAAAGTCCACTATGACAGCATTAAATTATACGAGAGCCTGGAGGCTGAAACTGGACAGGTGAGATGCTTTGCTTATCTTTTGTAACTTTGATGTGTGTTTGTGCCGTCATATTTATCTTTGTATCCTCTTTCTCTGTAGGCGGTGGGCTTTCATCAGCCAGGCAGTGTCCGAATTGCTTCAACGCCCGCTCGAGTGGATGAGATGAAGTACCAGATGACCCGCACACACTGGCATGTGACGCCACAGTATTTCATTGGACCAGAGAAAGTCCACGAACTTTTCCCTCTACTCAATATAGACAAGGTCTGTACAAACACACTAATCGTGAGTTAATAATTCAAGCAAGATGTCAGCCCAGATTTCCATGAAATTTTCTACCAGTCATTCATGATCCCCAGAGGATTTTAGTCCTCTGTCATTTTGTCTAGCACCACCACAAGGCCGAAATTACACTTTGTGTATAACAATTGTCCAATCTTATGGGCAGATTTTCATGAAATTTACCAGCATGTTGTCAATCCTTAATTCATGCTCCCCAGAAGAAGAACCTTTTCAATTTTAGACTTTCCAGTTGTCCTCTTGCATCACCCTCAGGCCAAATTGTCGGAAGGGTGTCAAGTTGTCCAAGTATAATGGGCAGATTTCCATGAAATGTACTAGCGTGTTGTAAATCATTCATTCTTGCTCCCCAGAAGTAGAGCCTTTTCCATTTTAGACCTTCCAGTTGTCAACTCACATCACCCCCAGGCCAAAATATCAACATTTTGCACATAGAACCTCATCAAATATTTGACAGATTCCCATGAATCTTACGATAAATATTCATGATCCCCAGTGGATCATTCCTTCTGATTTTAGTGGGTCCCCTGTCATTTTTTTCTAGCACCACCACAAGGCCGAAATTACACTTTGTGTACAACAATTGTTCAAGTTTAATGGGCAGATTTTTTTTATGAAATTGACTAGCACATTGTCAGTTATTCATTCATGCTCCTCAGAGGAAGACCCTTTTCGATTTAAGACCTTCCAGTTGTCTACTTGCATCACTCCCAGGCCAAAATATCAACATTTTGCACACAAAACCTCTTGAAATCATCAAATATTTGACAGATTGTTTTATAATGAATATTCATGAGCCCCAGAAGGTTATTCCCTGTCAACACCACCACAAGGCCGAAATTACTGTTTGTGTACAAGAATTGCACCCATTGAAATGAGTTAATTTGTAAATAGGTTGAGAATCACTACCTCATTATAAACAACGATTAATATTCTGCATTACATGAAGTCTACTTAATATTTTTCAGGTGTTGGCAGGTCTGTATACACCAGACGATGGCCACATTGACCCTTACTCTCTGACTATGGCTCTGGCTGCCGGTGCTCGTATGTACGGTGCCCAAATCTACAACCCAGCCCCAGTCACCGGCCTCAACCCAACCACTGATGGCAAGTGGGACGTCCAGACTCCTCATGGAACCATCCGTGCAAATCGCATCGTCAATGCAACAGGTTTGTTACTTGAACACTTTGATCTGTAATACAATTTTTTAGGTTCCCTTTTTGCATCAAAATCTGCTTTAGGTACAGTATGTTTTTCAGACAAATAACAACTACTGTAGAGGGGATAGTAAAGAGCTCAAACACAGTACTTCATACACGTTGCTTTGGGCTTTGTGAATTTTGCTCGGGCGTCCTTCCGGCTGGTTTGTTTAGTCATTTTTCCTGCGAACACGTGAAAAGTCTCAGGTGCAGCATTCCTTTTTTTAATTTCTGCTGATCAAAAGACACAATGCAGACACATCCCGTAGTCCCTGCACTATAAATCATGTTATCTGTGGACACTCTTTAACATGAGACCTTTGCCCACACAGACCAATGCTTGTTCAGGGAAACAAGCTTTTGGCTTTAACTGGGTCGTACCAGTTCTGGGGGGATTTTGTTGGCAAAGGCTCCTTTCATCCCTGCTGCTGTTGCTTGTTTATCTGGCAAGGTTCAGGAATTTGCTTTAGTTGCTCCTCTATCTGTAGGGGAGATTATGTAACGTGTAGCAATATATAGGTCATGCATATTCTTCCTTAGTCACCTTTTCTCTGCAGTAACAGACAAGTAACCATGCATCAGAAAACTGATATGGATGCCTGTTTAAAACAGTGCTTTGCAATGCAAAAACTTTCCCCTTTAAAATCTTGTACATGGCATCATAAAGATCTTGCAGAACACATTTTTCTTTTTTTTTTACAGCTTTTTGCTTCATATATTCTCCCTGAATTTGCACATTCTGTACTCTACTTGAAAAACAGTTATGTTGTGGGCCATGTTGGCCTTTTGCCTCCACCGTGTCCGACAGCCAATCCAAACAGGCCAAACAGTTCACATTTCATCCAATCTTGAAGCAGCAGAACATGCACTCCTCCTGACTTTGTGTTTTTTTTTTTTTTTAGCCGTTTGCTGCTTTCTGTATATCCAGGGACTGAAATGTTAAACTGATAGATATAACACGTGTGCCTGTTTGAATGAGTTTTAGGTACAACCACATACTTGTGCAAAGTCATACTGCATTTCTCTCTTGTATGTGGAGTTTGTCTTTGTGATTTAAAGATCAACAACAGATGACTTTGTGGGATGCAGAAATAACTCCCTTTAAACAACCTCTTGTTTAAAGTCTCATCCCACATAGCGAGGAAGAAAATAACTCAACCCAACAACCCCTTCATTTTTTTTTTTTTTATGCATTGTGCTCGCATTATTGTTTAAAACACATTACAAGTGGCTGTTTTGTTGAACTTGCGTAACAAAACCCAATTCCTTTTTTCCGTTTCACATACTTTATCTGTCCTGTTCTCTCCTGCAGAACCTCGTCCAGAACTTTAACCACTTCTTTCGTCCAGCCAGCTTCTCATTTTAACATATTCTGTTTAACCGTTGATACTCTAACTATTTATCCATTATTCAAAAATATTTCAACCATGTATCATTACTTTTAGCTAAATGTCTCAACTTCTAAATACCATTAACTTATCAAACTCCTTCAGCTTCTGTCCATATACCACCAAGTGACAGTATACAGAATGGATGTCGTATCCCTTAAGCCTTAATATAATCTGAACAGGTGAGTTGTATATAAATTCACCCTCAGTACAGTTGTCATGAACGGGGAAATTAGCTATAGAGACCAAAACTGTTTTTTGTACCAGGCTGTAAACATGTTTATTTCTGCTGTGAAGTTGTGACATTTTAACATGGGGACTTATGGAGACTGACTCACTTCTGGAGCCAGCCTCAAGTGGACGTTTGAGGAACTGCGGTTCAGAGACCATTTTAATGTTGGCAGGTGTCTTTTTAAAATGAACCGCCCATGGCACACTGATCGAACAAATCTAAATTAAACAGCTGATCAAATTTTACAGGGCAGGTTGAACGTGGTCTCATGGTTTCTGTTTGCAGACCAAGTAGTATTTACCAATCACGTTAGAGCATTTGGCTTTGGTTGCATATAGATAAATACTTTGTGTGGAGGGTAAAAGATGGATTGGAGCCCATCTGCTATCTTTTGACGGCAATTTATCATTTTATTAGCTTGTTCTCCATTCATATGCAGATATTTGCTCATAGACATTAGCTGAAGTGAATCTTTCTCTTCATTCGTGTGTATCAAGAACCAGATTGCAGAGGGTTAGTCTTTGCCCAAATGGACAAACTTGTTTCAAAAGGTTCTTTTATTTTTTTGTGATCTTGTTGATTCATCACTATTCCTGGATAACCCACTGAATCGGCCCTCTGTGCAGGAATCTGGTAAACATGTGCAGCCCAGCTCCTGCCTAAACTGCCTGGGACCTTATCTGAATGTGTTTGTATGCATATGCGACCCCACCCCCCATCTCTCGCCATGAGATAAAGTTCACATATGGTGCACACACTGAATATAAATAGATGTCGGAATCTTAATAAGCTGCAGACTCGCATGCAATAAAACAAATGTACGCCATTTGAAATATAATGTTTGAGATGAACAGCATTCTTAAGAGAGTCACTCTTGCATAGCAGTGGACATCAACAGGCCTCAGTGCTTTCACAGATATGTCAGGTAACTTTTGGAAAGCACATAAAATGTTGGCGGTTTGCCATGACAGTGTGGCCTGGGGCAATAATTTTAGCTTATCAAGGGTACACACACTGTCCACGCACTCGTTCAACTTTGCATTTAACCATACCAATGTATCTGAACTTCCTCTTTTCATATAGTATGTATGTTTGGCTGTCTGTCTGGGCACTGGGCGTCTATTTTTGTCTGTGCCTATTCCTGAATGTTTGCGTTTTACATGTTTAAATCTCCACCTTTTAAAATCACAGCATGGTGATTGATGGTGGTATCTAACCCTGCAGATAGTTTAATTGCCCGTGAGTTATCAGTGTCTGCATTGAACGCATTTCCAGGGGTTTTCGTCCATCTCTCAGCAGCACATCTCAGTAAAAGTAATTGTTAGACAGGCTGATCGTGGTCTGGTCGGTGGTGCAACGAGTCCTCCGTTAACCATCAGGTTGAAAAACATGCTCAGTTTAGAAGTAAAAAAGTCACTTGTTTTTCTTAGCAAATGGTGATAGAGGGGCGTCGTAGTGGGCGTAACTTTTTACTTACAAACACATTCATTCATCAAATTTTGTGTGCCCACCGGGAGACATAAACCCTCAGCACAATAAAACATGGAGGCAATAGACAGCCTTGTAAATATACTAAAAGACTGGTGTAGTGGGAGAATAGTCATGATTATATAAACATCACCTATTTGGTAATTTAAATAAAAACATTTATTGTGGTGTGTGTGTGTGTGGACGCTACAAAGTGCCAACTTTGTCTTGTTAGTTGATGTAATACCATCTCTGCTGTTTCTTTCAGGTTTCTGGGCCCGTGAGGTGGGGAAGATGATTGGGTTCGATCACCCCACCATCCCAGTGCATCACCAGTACGTAGTGACGGCAACGGTACCGGAGGTGAAGGAGCTGAAGAAGGAGCTGGCTGTCATCAGGGACCTGGAGGGCTCTTACTATCTGCGCCAGGAAAGAGATGGCCTGCTGTTTGGCCCATATGAAAAGATGGAGAAGATGAAGCTACAGGACTCCTGGGTCAGAGATGGAGTGCCTCCAGGTCTGTCTGCCATGGATAAAGATTTGGGTTTGACATGGGTTGCTGGGGTAACAACAGTAACAATAACTACATACGCTGATGATGCAGCTTTCTAACACAGAGTCAGCTTCATCTGTACAGAAGCCTCCCTCCAAATGCCAGCAGACAGTTTATTGTCTATTATGTTTCTGTCCATCTCGTGGCTGCTGCAGGTTTTGGTAAGGAGCTGTTTGAATCGGACCTTGACAGGATAATGGAGCATGTCGAGATGGCCATGGAAATGGTCCCCGTGCTAAAGAAAGCTGACATCATCAACATTGTGTCTGGACCAATCACATACACCCCTGACCTCCTGCCCATGGTCGGACCACACCAAGGAGTTCGCAACTACTGGGCTGCCATTGGCTTTGGGTATGTGTAGGGACGGAGGACGGTTAGCTTAGTCAGTAGATATTTTATTCATTTGATCAGAGGCAAGACGATTCATAACGGTCAAAGCTTGGACTACTTTCAGGTATGGAGTCATCCATGCTGGTGGTATCGGTAAGTTCCTGAGTGACTGGATCAGGAATGGAGAACCTCCTTATGACCTGATTGAATGTGACCCCAACCGGTACGGCAAATGGGCGGACGTGCCTTTCATGTGTGCTAAAGCTCGAGAATCCTACGGCTTCAACAACGTGGGTAAGAAAAACACGACACAGTCAAACATTCATTGGACACAATCGTCACTTTTTTTTTTTACTGTTGCTAAACTCTTTGCTGACTTTTCATCACTTGGTTGGCCTCTCCAGTCGGTTACCCTAAAGAGGAGCGCTTCGCTGGTCGACCAACATCCCGGACAAGCGGTGTTTACGAGCTGCTGAAGGACAAAGCATCCATGGGCTTTCACGCTGGCTGGGAACAACCTCACTGGTTCTACAAACCTGGAGATGACATTGGATACAAGTAAGTTAGCAGAACTGGCTTGAAACATACATTAACGTGCGTTCTATTTAAATCTCTAGGAATGTCTTTGTTGCTTGATTGGCTGCCTACCATAATTATCGTAGACCTGAACAATAGCAGTTATTTTCACGAAGTAAACAAAATGTTCCCTGAATGTTGTTTCGTAACTGCTTTTAATTTAATTGCTAGCTGCTGTTGCAGTCCTCTAATTAGCAACACCACATCCACTTTCCTTTTTTTTTTACAATGCCCTCTCATCACTGAGGAGAAAGGAGAATACAGTGACGGCTCTTGAGTATTCACCAAGTACATACCAATGTGTAAAAAGAAAGAATGTCTTGATAGTGTCTGGTGAAGATTGATGCGTGTCAGAACAGATGTCCGAGGACACAATGTTCTTGGGTGGGTTTGCAGTAGAGCACAAACACATGTTCTCATACTGACCCCAATGCAAACCCTTCCAGTTTTTGCAAAGACGAGCTCACTGCACATCATTTAACTCTGAGCAGCAGCACAAGAGAACTATTTAGATATTTAAGATACCACACTGGAAGAACAGTACAGCTGCTAATGTTCAGATAACTGCCAATAAACTGTATTGGACACAATTTTCACCATGTGCAGAATCTAAAATGTGCACCACAACATTATTTTAAAAACCACACTGATTTCTTGAGAAAATCCGGCAAATGTTTGGAGTCTTTCCAAAACATGTGAAATCCAGTTGGCTTACTCAATAGCTGCATTCTTGGCTCATCTCTTTGACTTTTCTCTTTCTACAAATATAAAAGCTGCAGTCATTGTGTGGAAATGCAACTAGTTTATTGTTTTATCAACAACCACTGGATGCATGAACTTTTGTACAGATGTTCATCGTGCCCAGAGGATCAATTCTACTCATCTATTTGTTGATCTTTGAACTATTTGAATGTAGTGCCATAAAATTGTTTAAAGTTTGTGACCCAAAAGCAAAACTTGGACCAAACTGTAAAATTAGAATAAAGTCGCATGTTTATTAAACTGAATGATGAAGGTAGTAGATCCAGAGACAGCGACAGGAGCTGGGCAGGATGGTCAAGTTGGGCTGGTGGCAGTTTAATTTAGCCAAACAAGACTCAACACAGGTCAAAAAGGAAATACTGATTTGGCTGTACCACATAGGAGACACAACAATCTGGTGAAGAGGTGGGGTAGATATACTGCAGACGAGATGTAAGTGTGCAGGTTGCTGCACGAGGAGGATAGCCACGTTTGTTTAGTGCATGCTAACGTGCTAAACTAAGCCGGTAAACGTTATACCTGCTAAACATTTCCATGATAATGTTGTCATTGTGAGCGTGTTAGCACGCTGACACCAAGCAGCGACCTCCGTGGTTGTGAAGTGAAGCCAATGCGGAAGTGCCAAAAAAACTGCAGTTCCTCAAACGTCCACTTGAGGCTGGCTCCAGTTGTGTTAACATGCTTCAGTAGAAAAAACAGCCTAAATTTGTCCTTTTGCTAGAACAACGCTGATTCATCATCATCGGTTTTGCATTATGCAATGAAGCCAATAAAAAGGGCCGACAAAGAAGAGAAAAGTTGGTATTAATTCAAGCACCAGGCCTGGATATAAAGTGATGATTGATTTCGTGCTTTTGTGCTCAGGCCCAGTTTCCGACGCACCAACTGGTTCGGACCAGTTGGCAGAGAGTGCAAGCTGGTGATGGAGAAGGTGGGAGTGATCGACCTGACGCCTTTTGCCAAGTTTATAGTGAAGGGGAAGGACTCGCATAAGCTGCTGGACCGCCTGTTTGCCAACACCATGCCCAAGGTAGAATACACATACACTACCTTTTTAAAAAGTAACTGCACCAGAGTTAACTAACAGCTAATTTGCACCTTCTTACGCAACAAATACTCAACACAAAACAGCCTACACATACAAATCCATCAATGTGTGACATGCCAGAGTTTGAGGCTGGTTTTAAACACTGCAAAGCTTCCTGAGTCTTCCAGACCAACCAAAGACACCCCACATCATCTAACAGCTCCTCTTCTTTCTTTTTAAAAGGTAGTTGAGTTGTCTCTTTTCAACTCATTGTCTTTTGATCTGTGTGTTTTCAGGTGGGCCTGACTAATATCAGCCACATGTTGACACCCAATGGGAGAGTCTTTGCTGAGGTCACCATCACCCAGCTGGCACCAGGAGAGTTCTTGCTCATCACAGGCTCGGGATCAGAAGGTCACGACCTCAGGTGAAATGCATCAAACTGTTTGACCTCTCTTAGGTTAAAGTATAGAAATTGGTATATTTGTGATTTTGCTCCCCCCAACGCAAGACGTAGCAGCCAGCTAATATTATTTACTAGTCCAACAGCAGTCAGCCCAGCTCGGCGTCTGTCTTTCAGCCTTTTATTTCACCAAGCTCTCACCAACCACTAAAAGTCAGTCCCAGATTTACTCTTTGCCTGCAACCTCTTTTTCTCTTCTTAGCTTCCTCCATCAACATCCTCTTCAGTCTTTTCACCTCTGTCATTATGTTCATAAAGGCCGTGGAGGCCTGGTTACATTACCCACTTCCCCGGCTCCTGTTCTGGCACGACACTGGCTCAATATTCCCCCCCATGCCCTGGGCCTGAGAGCCGAAAAAAAAAAAAGTTAGCTAACAGACAGTATCAATCAATTAATGTTATGCTCACAAATTGTTTCCACTGTGCCTCAAGGGCCAAATTGTGATTGGACGTTTATTGCAGACGAGATGTGACATTGTAGTCTCTGCAAAAACTGGAAGGGTTTGCCTCGAGCGCTGCATGAGAACACTGAGAACACAAGGAACCAGATCTTTCCTAACACAACAGCTGTCAGTTACCAACATCGTCTATGGAGAAAATGAGTAAAACTTTGACTTTTGGTGCAACTTAAACAAAATACACATGAAAACAGTGATTATAAAATCTGTAATTCAAAAGGCTATAAATTGTGGTCATTGTAGTTTTAGTGCTTAGAAACATTGTGTCATACTTTCAAAGAAATGTCATTTTTTTATGCAGCATCGTAGCAGAATTAGCACAATTAACCAGGGCCACATGCACACAAGTACACAAACATGTCAATATTCATTTTGCACAGAGTACACAATGTTAACAGAGAAGCAGAAACACTCCTCTGTTCCCAGTCTCACACACACACACCCAGCCTCAAGCTGTGCTGAATAAAACTCTCTCACAGTTTGTCTCGTACGGTAGAAACCTAAAACCTTTCGGCAGCTGTTAACACAACGCCCCTCCATTTGCTCCAATCGGGAATGGCCATACGTTCAAACATTCATCTTCATTCCCTCGCTATCTCCAACACTTCCACCGCAGCCCGAGGAGGAGTGCTGGTGCAGCGCCGTCTAGTGGCGAGGGGACGAGCCTGCGTGGAAAGAGTTCAAAGGGGTCACATCAGGATATGAAACCCAGAACACGTGGCTGAGATTTCAATTCAGTTTTATTTATGTAGCTCCAAATACAAGTTATCACATGACACTTTCCATATAGAGCAGGTCTAGACCGTACTCTTTATAGAGACTCAACAATGCCCACCATGAGCACGCACTTGGCGAAGGTGGCAAGAAAAACATTTCTTTCCAGCATCGTTTCCTCGTCTGCAGTCTCCTCTTCCTCGCCACCACAGATGCTGTAATAATCCGATATTTGAATCTTCTTTTCGCCTGCTGATCGTCTTCTCTGTGGATTTATACTCAGGTGGATAGAGGCAGAAGCTGCAGACGGTGGATATGACGTCGACATCAGCAACGTAACAGACGGCATAGGCGTGCTGGGCATCGCAGGACCAAACTCCCGCAAAGTTCTCCAGAAGTTGACAGATGAGGATTTGAGCGACGCCGGATTCAAATTTCTCCACTGCAAGTCCATCAAGTTGGCCGGCATTCCTGTGCGAGCCATCAGGATCTCCTACACAGGTACTGCGCACAAGTCAACGCAAACGTTCACAATCGATACACGAGTGTAACACAGAGGCGAGGTCTACACAAACAAACCAAGCCGCTCCGAGCATCAGATTGGAGACTAAGTATCGGTCCAGTCGTCGTCCTCCAGGTCTCCAGGAAACGGTGACTGAGGTGGCCAGTTGCCTGACTTGTGATTTTCTAAATCAAAATTAAGACTTACTAAAACATAAATATGAGATATTACATCAAAATTTTGCTAAACTAAGTATCGAGTATTTCATTATTTTCACTTAGAATGAGTATTTTTACTTTTTGTCGAGGGTCCAGGTTCTCACATGTAAGAATTTGTAGCTTCTCTTTGTTTTACATGATAGTTAATAATAGTTAAAGTATCTTTGAGTTTTGGACTGTCGGTCGGACATAACGAGGAGCGTCAACTGACTTTTTTTCATAGTATTTTGAACAATCCACTGAGCAAAATAACTGGCAGACTAATTGTTTATGAAAACAACTGTTAGTTGCAGCCCTGTATTTCTGTATAAGTGATTTATTTTCTTCTTTTCCTGGCAGGAATGTGCTTCCATACATTTAGTATACTCAGATTATTATTTTTACTTGAGGAATAGGTGCATAAAATGAACACACTGCTTTATTTTAAATTGATAATTCACTAAAAACTGATCAGATATTCTTGTAAACTGTAAACTCTCTGCTGAGGGAAACATTAGTCTCAAGTTTACTGCAGTCGACGAATTTAAGAATGCCTTCGTGTGTTTTAGGTGTGATCTCTGACCAGCTATGGCAGTCTTGCGGGTTTATTTAGTTATAACCTACCTTGGATAAATATGTATCTTTTGTGGTGTATCTGTACAGTCAAACTATATATGCGTGTGTGTTTTAGGTGAGCTCGGTTGGGAGTTGTACATCGACCAGAAGGACATGGCAGCCGTGTACCAGGCCATGATGGAGGCAGGAAAAGACGAAGGCATCGACAATTTCGGCACCTACGCCATGTCCTCCCTCAGACTGGAAAAGGGATTTAGAGGCTGGGGAGCTGAGGTACGCATACAGACACACATGAAGGACTTAAATCGTATTAATGTTGCATCCTGGTGGGTGTCAGGGAGGGATATAGCTTTAGCTGGTGTTCAGCTTGCATGTCTCAGGGTTTTAGGTTCCTGTCAGGCGAATGGCGCCATCTACTGGCCTGTTTGAATATAGCTACAACAGTAACATTACAATGAGAATGGTATATGGTATTTTAGCAGTACAATAGTCCCTTAATGAACTGAACTATTGATCATTTTTAATATCGTTTTATACCCTATACATTAACAATACACATATGATAATATCGTGTAAATAATCCAGCACTTCTTGCGCTAATTTCAGCAGTGTAGTGTTTATGTCTCAGTTCGAGTATGGCTGTTGTGAACTTACCAGAAATGGCGATTGCAACATATTACCTCTTCTTCTTCTTCTTCAACCAAAGAATATAAGTTCCTTTAAGTGGCGCACACGACTGTGACTGATGCGATGTGGCTCTTTACAGATGAACTGTGACACCAATCCTCTGGAGGCTGGATTGGATTATTTCATCAAACTGAACAAGGTAATCTTTATTTTATTCTGTTTCTGTGCAGAATTGTTAACTTGAATAAACACTTTGTTTCTGCGTTTGTCCAGCCTGCTGACTTTATTGGCAAAGCAGCTCTTCAGGAGATCAAAGCCAAGGGCCTGAAGAGGAAGCTTTCCTACATCACCGTGGATACAGATGACATCGACCCCGAAGGCAATGAAACCGTATGGCACAACGGCAAGGTTAGCATCAGCGAATAAAGCCTCACTTTGTATTAGTTTGTGCTTGTGGTCTCACTCAGCCGGTGTCCCTCGTGTTTCTCATCAGGTGGTCGGCAACACGACATCCGGAGCCTACAGCTACAGCTCCCAGCAGAGCCTTGCATTCGCCTACCTGCCTACGGAGTTGTGCTCCGTGGGCCAGAAGGTGGAAGTCGAACTGCTGGGGAAGAAATACCCGGCCGCGGTCATACAGGAACCTTTAGTTCTCACCGAGCCCACGCGGACCCGGCTGCAGAAGAAGGCAAAGGGCAAAGCATAAGACACAGACTGCTTCTCACCAGCTAACGAGCTAACCGTCGGTGTCTGAAGTTATCATCACTTCACAACTTCGCGGAAACAGATTGTCTTACAGTGTTTGAAGAGTAATTAACATTTTGTAATTTCATGAATGGATTTTAATGTTTACAGGTTTTTTTTTTTGTGGTGAAGAATGATTCTTGGAATTTCAACAGAACTTTGAAGGAGAACTTTTGCGACTGTGAGAAATGTATTAAAGTTTATAAACGCCGATAACCAAAGGAAACAGAATTCTCACCAACTTGTACAAAGATTATTTTATAAATCTGTTCTTTATTTTTTTTAATATGTAATTAAATTGGTGTACATTGATACCCTGCTAATTAAACTAATACACTCACTGTCTTGTATTAAGTGTTTATGCGTCTTTCCTCTTTCCCCTTTCTGACTCCTTAACGGCCTGATGCCACATTAGGATAATTATAGATTAAAAAATGACTTTATTTTTATTTCATATTCAGGGTATTTTTATTTTTATGCTTAGAAAATTAAAAAGGTCTGTAAAGTCCACAAAATAAGGCTTCTGTCAGCTCTTCCACTTCCCTTCACAGACAGCAGAGGGCGGTGCTGCTTCTTCAGCTGAAAAACAGAGCAGCTTGCTGGAGAAGCTGTTTGACCTTTTCGATCCTCTGTGTCCGCTGCATTCGCCACTAAAATCCAACATTAAATATTAATGCATGAGTAATAATCATTTGATATCATCCGGTGCTTGTGCTCGGTTGAGATGTAGCATCTCTCCTAAACCAACCTTCACAGTTCAAAGGAAATAACAACAGATATAACAAAATATATATATATATTAAAATGTATAATAAATAAATAAATAATAATAAATAATTACAAAATAAAACCCATTAAAATGTATAGATGTATTTAGAATAAAAGTAAAACATAATGGAATATATACACAGCCAAAATATAGGTTAGGATATGTAAATAAATAAATAAATAAATAAATCAAAGTGACAATGGTGTAACACATTAACATATATAGACAATATATAAATATAGTTCAAGTAAAAGCCAGATTATACAGATAATCTTAAACTAGATCAAAACAAAGAAACTGTAAAACTATATTTATTATTTTATATGAATGATCTGTCGGATAACATCGACTGTTTCTGGATTTATTTGTAACACAGTCATTTTGTCCCTGTTGGCTTTCCATACCGCCTTCCTGCCGTCGGCACGTTCTCTGCGTGCTTGCGTCATGGAGTTGCCCACGTGCAGATGTTTATGCTCCTCGTGCACGTCTGTGAGAGACACGGACACCGACACAGAGACAAAGAACAAATATGTTTAGTTTAAACCACATTAAATTATTTAAATAGAAAACGAATTAATGAGGATTTATTTCTGTTTAATGGATAAATAAATAAAAAATAATAATGAAAATAAAGGGGCTTTAATGATGCCTTCACGTCCCGTGGGGAAAAAGTAACCGTGATTCTTGGCAATAATAAATGTTATGTTACAAAATGACATTGTTTATTCAGTGTACTACTCTAAATATTCTAGAAAGAAACAAAGTGATGACAAACATTTGTGACTGTCTTGTGTCTCCTCGTGGTGGTTTTGTGTGACACTGTGGGCTGTTGTGCAACACTCCAGTGTCATGTTGTGTCTGTTTTTGTTTGTGGTCAGTTTGCATCATTTGATGTCACCTTGTAGTCCTTTAAATGTCTTTGTAGTCCTTTTTTTTTTTGCATCACTCTGGGATAATTTTGAGTCTTTTTTGTTTGTTTTGTATCGTTTTATGTCACTTTGTGGTTTGTTTGAGTGGCTTTGTGTTCATTTTTGCATCACTCTGTGGTGGTTTTGCGTGTCTTTGTGGTCATATTTAGTATCTTTGTGGTCGTTTTGTGTCACTTTCTGGTGGTTTTGCATCACTCTGGAGTCATTTTGCGTTTCCTTGTGGTCGTTTTGAGTACCTTTGCGGTTGTTTTGCATCTCTTTGTGGTAGTTTTGTGTCACCCTGGGGTCATTTAGCGTGTCTTTGTAGTCATACTAGTATCAGTCATACTTGTTGAGTATCTTTCAGTATCTTTGTGGTCGTTTTATGTCACTTTCTGGTAGTTTTGCATCACTCTGGGGTCATTTTGTATTTTCTTGTAATGGTTTGTGACCACTTTGCATCTCGTAGTGGTTTTGCATCACTCTGGGGTCGTTTTGAGTATCTTTGTGGTTGTTTTGCATCGCTTTGTGATGGTTTTGCGTCACTCTTTGTGCCCCCTTGTTGTAGTTTTGTGATAATTTGTGGTGGTTTTCCATCATTTTGCATCACTCTGGGGCCATTCTCCATCTCTTTATGGTCATTTTCCATCTCTTGGTAGTGGTTTTACTGTGCCACTTCTGTGTTAACTACACCTAACATTTTTTATTTCAACATTACCTGTATCTACAGACATCATAACCTGTTAAAATGCTCATCGCGGAGCCTGAACGCAGCACGGTGCTGTGCTGGGGAGGAGGGTGCTGCGTTTAAATCCTCCCGGATTTGACAACACGCACGCACCTTGACTGCTTGTAAACAGAAGCTCACACGTGACACCGAGAGAGAGAGCCGAGAGTCGGGCGACCGACCGACCGAGCGACCGCATTGTCTGTGGCGGAGGAAGAAAAAAAAAATACGGACAAAGAAGGTGTCATGACAACCGACGTTACGGAGCCACCGCCGCCGACTTTTCCCCTCCGTGTCCGAGCGCGTCTGACGGCTCGAACTTCTTAATGTCTGAGCCTCGGAATCGGACCGTTTGGAGGGATAACGACGTTAGCTCGCACGGGTAAAAACAAAGCGGGACAGCCTTTGTTTCACCTCTTTATTTTTAGCCCGTCGGTTCGTTAGCTTTCAGCGGCGCCAAATCTCACTTTTTTTCTTTTAGCTGGCGTTTGACGTTAGCCATCGTTAGCTGGCGGTAGCCGTTGGCCTCGGCGGTTAGGTTTTTTTTTTTTTTAAAAACAAAAAACAAAAAAACGACTTTATTTTTAACTGGCTGGATGAAATGTCATTCACCATGGAGGATAACTTGGAGTCCGAATGGGTCTCCGTCCGACCTAAAGTCTTCGACGAGAAAGAGAGGCATAAATTCGTCTTTATCGTGGCCTGGAACGACATCGAAGGAAAGTTCGCCATAACCTGCCACAACAGAACCGTGCAGCGGCGGTCCGCCTTTCTAGACCCCGCCGCTGCCGCTGCCGCTGCCGCTACCGCTAACGCGGAAAACCCCACAAAGACGAAGAAAGATGAAGGTAAAGTTAGACCGCACTCTGTCCCCAAAGGAAAACCCGCAACAAATGCGTTTAAAGTCGGTGGTTCAAAGACAACCGAGGCGTTAGCCTCCTGGGATGTTGTGACACCGAAGCTACTGGACATCGAGATCCTGGACCCCGCTGTGGATGTCCCGCTCTCCCCGGATGAGCCAGATTCCCCCGGGGACGGTGAGAGCAACGGCCGTGAGGACTTCAGCTGGGCCGGGCTGTTCTCCTTCCAGGACCTGAGGGCGGCTCATCTCCAGCTGTGCGCCGTCAACTCGGACCTGGAGCCGTGTTTACCGTCGTTCCCGGAGGAGCAGTCCGGCGTGTGGACGGTGCTTTTCGGTGCTCCGGGGGTGTCCCAGCGGGAGACGGACGCCCTGTGCTATCAGCTGCAGGTGTACCTGGGTCATGCCCTGGACACCTGCGGGTGGAAGATCCTCTCACAGGTGCTGTTCTCCGAGGAGGACGACACGGAGGAGTACTACGAGAGCCTGAGTGAGCTGAGGCAGAAGGGGTATGAAGATTCTCTGGAGAGGGCCAAAAGGCGAATGCAAGAGGTGATTTTTAACTTTTATGTTGTTGACTTTATTTTGTGAGTTTAAACTCTGACATAGAGGCTTTTATTTAGGGACAACCGCAGACTGGTGGAGGAAGAGGATGTCGATTTTGGGAGCATAATTGCTCCTCATGGTCTGCTTATTCTCCTCCTTCTCCTCCTCCTCCTCTTCCTTTGTCAGCCCCTCTGTGATCTACCATCTGTTGCTGCATGCTCACAGGCCTGTAACATGATCCTGGTCTGGCCAGACATCACACTCCAGTTGGCTGAACAGTTTGAAGGGAGTTAACATAGAAAACAGAGGAGAACAATCAAGAGGTGGAGTTACAGAAATGATGTGTCACCACCAGCACCAGCTGTTGAGAGGGCCTCGATGTTAGTCCAGACATTTGGCTCTCCTCTGTGGGGGGAAATGAGTGACAAATCCAACCAGATCACTGCAGGTATACCGGCATGAAGCCTAAATGAAATCATGGTGATGATCGCAGTGTTTGTTTGAGCCTCGGGCAGTCTTTCACCTCCTCTCTTCTTCTTCTTGTTGTGTTTTTGTTCAGTTGATTGACACACAAAGAACAAACAGCTGCGTTAAGGGCTTGGCCCAACCAGGAAGGAATTATTTAATGAACAAAGTGTCTCTGAAAGACATTTAGTTACACCTGGTTTCATTAAAAAAAAGACACAGATCATCACGTAGATGTGGCCTGATCTAGTGTTGTTATTAATCTGATCGATTTAAGGTCCAGTCTGTCACATTTAGGGGCTTCATTCACAGAAGTTAGTGTTCTTAGACTTGAACCAGCCACCCTCTGGCTCTCAGGTCAAGTCCCCGTGGACCGAGCTACTTCATAGTAGGAGATGAAAGAGAAGAGAGAAGTTGCAATCTGTAACTTCACATTTCTCCTTCAGATGTTCAGAAATAGAGAAAAGGGAGGAATTTGCTCAAGCTTCGCGTTCCTTACTTTTGCCTTCGAAAGCATCCACGATGAGATCTGTTGACTCCCAAAGATTACTCTGACAGCAGAAGAGTCAGCCTCATCCTCACATTTGAAACCACAGAGGTCGACTGATGTGTGTGTCAGCCTGTGAGGACGTACAGTGACCTTTTTAAATAAGAAACTGCTGCAATGATTAGCTGATTAAACGATTAGTAGATCAATCAGAAAATGTTAATAATTAATTGCCAAACATTCTCTGGTTCCAGCTTCTTAAATGTGAGGATTTGGTTTTATATCATAGTACGCTGACTAAACTATTTACTGACTCAATAATTAGCAGCAGATTAATCACTAATGATTAGTTGATGCTCTAAACGACAGGGACAAAAGCGTCCCTTTCCCGTGACGCGCGCTTGTTTGTGAAATATTTTTGAACATTTCGCCCCGACACATTTTACATTCACAGAAGAACATAAAATCAGAAACACATCGTAATATAATGCGATCCAGAGAAACACCGAACATTACAGCACCGCAGCCTCGAAAACATCATCACTTGAGATGGTTTCAACATCAACAGACGTTTTATTTGTTACCGTTTTATTAGACATGTGCACGTGTTTCCCGCACGTCATATCACATGATGATAAACCTGGACTGCAGGTCACGTAATAAGTCGAGCACTGACCTGGTCCCAGCTCTTAGTCTAGATTTAATGACACGTTAAGGCAGGAGGAAACCAGGACACGTGTTTCACCTTTTGTTAAAGTAAAATGAGAGTTTTAATGTGATAGTTCACCTTGTAATGTTTTGCAGAGCTGCAATGATGAGTCAAATATTCAATTATCATCTACGGAAAAATATTTTCACAATCGATTTAAAGCAAAACTTTCCAGAATTTTGTCATTTTCCTCCTCAGATTTGCTTTAAATATCTTTTGCACGGTTAATAGATAATTTCTAATAGATTAGGCTTTGAGAAATTATCACATCTTTATAATTTTCTATCATTTTATAGACAAAACGATTAACTAAGAATACAACCAGCCCTTTAATAGACAATAAAAGCTGTAATATGTTGTATACCTTATGCAGCTCTTTCAAAATTACTATGAAGACGAGATTACAGCCGGAGATTAAGATATTATGTGATCAGAAGAAAGTATAAGCAGAGTTTACGATGCTCGCAGGCTCTGTGCCCGTTAGCTTTAAGGCCACCCGAACAGTTCTGAGTCAGTGCTCATCCCTGTGTGTTTTTAGGACCCCCGGCCTGGTTGTTTGGTGTGTACGGAGCAGCTGGAGAATCGCCCTGTTTGTGTTGATAACTCGGCCAAATATGCAAAAATATTGACTGGAGGGAAAACAGATGTAGGACACGCATTCGTCAATCATTGACCGGAGACTTAGTTTTTCCTCATCCGTGGCAGTTCAGCAGAATTTGCCTGTTTTCAGTAAACCTGTCATGTTGTAGGCAAATCGTTTCATTTTATGGCTCTGCTGGGCGATAACAATGTAAAGAGCGTGAAACTGATGAAACATTAACTAGATTTATAATGAGGTTAAACAACGCGATGAAAGGAGTGAGAGTACAATGTAGACTTGGCACGATAAGGCTGCAGTAATTATTTTAATTATTGATTAATGTGCTGATTATTGATTATTATATCTACCAGGTGTTCACAGACCTTTTAAGCTGACATGTTTAAATGCCCTGTCAGGTGTTCAACACCTCATAAAAGATGACATAAAATGAGAAAGTTTGGACAGTAATTTCAGCGTCTAGGCGCGTGGGTTTAGTCCTTAGTCAGCAGTGTGAGTAAACAAAGTTTTCATGAAGCTGCCAAGTGTGCTGCCGGAGTCGCAGATGATCGCGAACGTGCCATAAGTGTGTAAAGTGAGTGAAACTCTATGTATCTCTTCGCTGGACGCCTACTTAGACCTCCTGCTTTATGTTGTCTTAATGGCATGCCTACTGTGTGTTGTATTTGTGTGTGTGTCCACAGTTTGTGTTGTCATTGTGAGTGTGCACATTAGCCACAGATACCACTGTGGGATTAGTCTGCATTACTCCAGCTTTAGTTTCTTCACGGTGCTTATCGTTCATGTTGGGGTATGCTGGTAGTTTTTGTATTCATCTTGTGTTACCTGCTAACACATTTATTTGCAATTACTACAGTTAATGTGTACACATGCACACGTTGCCAACCAGCTGTGTTCTTTGAGCTGGGAGCAGTTTTATTGTGTGTAAGGTGTGTGATACATACAGGTACCGTTAATCCACTCGCACTGGTGGACCAGGGAGGGTTAACCCACGTTCACTCATCCTCATGCTGGTAACCTTTTGTTCAGAAAAGAACAGTGTGCTCTTGAATGCCCCTATGGTAAATAAAACACGTTAAAGTGTCCTTTCAGTGGAGAAAACACTACACTTTACCATATAAGGTGTCTTTCCTGTGGAGAAAACACTACACTTTACTGTATAAGGTGTCTTTCCTGTGGAGAAAACACTACACTTTACCATATAAGGTGTCTTTCCTGTGGAGAAAACACTACACTTTACCGTATAAGGTGTCTTTCCTGTGGAGAAAACACTACACTTTACCGTATAAGGTGTCTTTCCTGTGGAGAAAACACTACACTTTACCATATAAGGTGTCTTTCCTGTGGAGAAAACACTACACTTTACCATATAAGGTGTCTTTCCTGTGGAGAAAACACTACACTTTACCGTATAAGGTGTCTTTCCTGTGGAGAAAACACTACACTTTACCATATAAGGTGTCTTTCCTGTGGAGAAAACACTACACTTTACCATATAAGGTGTCTTTCCTGTGGAGAAAATATGATGCAGTGCCGTATAGGGTGTCTTTGCTATGGATAAAATGTGATAAAATTCCCTCTTGGCTGACAATCTGAGTCTGTCATTGTCCTCTTGTGCATCCCTACATGAAATATTTGTACAGAACGAATCCACACGGCTCAAAGGATTTCTAGCTGTAGGTCTGAGTTCAGTTCATAGATGGTGGCAGCTCTGCAAAGAACATCATCATTTAGTGCTATTTGTGGGGAAAGATAACCGGTACTCCCTTTGAGACTCATTTTGAGTTTGACGGCTCCTAAAACTCAGCTCAGTTTCTTCAAAAGAGCCGTTAAACAAAGCGTCTGCTCAGATCACAGTCGAGGCGTGTTCCTCCTGTGAGATAGTCGGATTAAAAGGCAGAGAGAGGGAGTCCTTCAGCGAGACGGAGCAGATTTAGTACCGACAAACTTGAAGAGTTATCCTGATGACAGGGCTGGAGCTGCTATACTGTAGCTCATATCACCCTGAACGTCTTATAATTATGTACTCGCTGCACTTTGGAGTGCTTTGTGTACACTTAACAGCTAAATTTAGTATATGAACGTCCTTTTAAATAAGTTTGAATAGTGATGTTTATGTTACACTGCTCTGTAGTTCGGCCATTTGTCTTTATGGTTTGGTCAGTATTTATGTTTTGGGGGGAAAAACAGAAATTCAAGATCTGATTTAAGACCACATTTGCTTAAGTTAGGGTTAGCGTTAATGCTAATAAAAAAAAAGCCAATTCCTTGAAGTCACCAGACAGCATTGAGTTACAATAACAAGGGTTCAAACAAACGATTCATAAATTACGTGTAAAGATGACCTGGACTGTGCCATTTTTAGATGGCCAAAAGAGCTTTACCAAGCTAAACAAGGCTAACTGGGCCTCCAGTGATGTCTCCACATTCAGAAAACCCTGAAAACACTCAGACAACCAAGAGTTAAAACCAGGGCTAGAACTTATTTTTTATTATCTATTATTATCTTTATTATTGATTTATTTGCTGTCAGTGGTTCAAAAATATTTGGTGCAAACCAAAGAAAAACAATCCAGAAGCTGTGATTGAGGGGTTGTGTGTTTGGTCGAAAGATGAGACTTGAATGATACAAAATGGCTGCAATTAATCAACTACACGTTTGGCCTGTTCTTAAGACGAGTAATCCTCCTGCTGCCTTTTTTTGAAGTGCAGCCTCGCCAAGCCGCTCACACGCCAAGCACAACCTCAGGCAACCTCTGGCATCTTGCATTTCACCGTCAACAGATAGGTTTGAATATGCAAATCCATTTACAGCAGGAAAACGAGAACGTCGCACTGTAAAGAAACAGCTCTGCCTTCAGATGAAGCAACAAACGTCTTTTGTTTAGGACTCTTTGTACTCATGACTCACTGCACTCAAGGTTTCCATTGAATTTAGCAAAGCTAGCATCACACCTAAGTCTGTCTTGTTGTACACTGTTTCATTTTGTCATCATCTGTTGGAAATGTTTAGAGGATATTTATGGTTATGTTCCTTTGTTAACAAACCCCTATTAATAAGTATTCACCGTGTAGCTGGCCTCCATTGTCCACAGTCATGGTGACTTACTGAGTCGATCAAACTGTCCTGCTGCTGTTTGTCGTCCACAGAGCAGTGCTTCTCTGACCTGGTGGCTCACCAAATGTTTGTGAGAATAAAATAAAAATAACATATTGTGGCAAGCAGCGCAGAGAGACAGGAAGTGGCTCTCAGCGATGTCAGCCCTTTAATGTCCTTCAACACAGGGGACAAGACCTCAAAAACCACTATATGCTATTACAGGCTATATACTCTGTTGTTATGTATGTCAGCCTCAGTGAAGCAGACGTGTGGACGGTCTGTGGGCAAAGCGACGGCCCTCCTGCATGAGTTTGGTAGCTTTCATAGAGGTCGTGAACACCAGCATCATTATTTTGAGGGGGGGCGGTGGTCGTGACTCTCAAGGCTAACTTCCACCGGGCACGGTGTCAGTGATTTATCTTAAGTTTTTTTTTTTTTAAAAAGTTGAAATAGCACATGAACACTGCTGCTCAGGCAGGAGTCGGCTCATTTATAGCCCAGGGGTTTTCCTGACTAACACGGGGCAGGGAGTCGGTGTACACGGTTGGCCAGTGGTTACCAGGGAGACACAGACCCAAGGTAAACAGTAGGAGCAGTGTTTGAGCTGAATCGTGCACTGTCTGCCCGAGTCCCCAACGTGGAGGGCTTCGGAAAAGCAGCCTGGAGTTAATATAAGAGTCTCTATTCATATCTATAGCTCCTCGCAGAGAGAAGAGCACTTTATTCACCGCTCTGGATGGAGATTGGGTGGTGGTACATTTCAATATTATCTGAGGCAGAAGGAGAAGGAGAAGTATTGTGCTGCATGAATTGGAGCTACTGGTTTCTGAGAGCCGGGACATGAATTGTATTTGTGTGTGTGTACAATAGCTGTTTTGCTAGCGTTTATCTCGCCAACAATGGACAGTCTGTGGATAGCAGGACGTATGGTATGAATCAGCAACAGTCGGGGGGCCAATTAATTCTCATTGTACTACACTCAAACAATATATTTTATAGCTGACCCCACACACTCGTGCGCCTGCACTCTCACACTCTTTACTCTTGATTTCATAGATTAGCTTGAGCTCTGAAAGAGCTTTTGTTTAGGACTCTTTGTACTCCTGACTCACTACACTCAAGGTTTCCATTGAATTTAGCAAAGCTAGCATCACACCCTAAGTCTATTAAATAGTGTGTTTTGTTGTACACTAAGTGTTTCATTTTGTCATCATCTGTTGGAAATGTTCAGAGGATATTTATGGTTATGTTCCTTTGTTAACAAACCCCCCCAAACTTAACTAAATTCCACCGGGCACGGACGCCAGATCGCTAACCGTGGCTGTCTCTTGTCCTTTAACATTACAGTGGAATATGCAGATCTCTAACTGCACCTATTCCCCGTCTTTTCTCTCTGCATGTTTCTTCAGGTGTTGGACAAACACAAAGCCATGGACAGCATGGTGGAGCTGCTGCAGGTGTACCCCGAGGAGGACGACGCGTACGGAGAGCTGCTGGAGGCCACGACTCAGCTCTACCACTACCTGCTTCAGCCTTTCAGGGACATGAGGGAACTGGCAATGCTGCGCAGACAGCAGATTAAGGTAATACACACACACACACACACACACGGATACAGATACCATCTGTTTCAGGGCTTGATTTAAGTAGGTTTAGACCTCTCCGTAGTCAGCTAACTGGTCTGTCCTGGAACACACTCTGACTTGTGTCAGACTGCCTCTCTGCTGCACCAGTCGCGATGCTATTTTTGTGGTTTGGCAGCTTTAAAAGTCGTAGTTAGTGCTGGGAAACGAGCCCTGAACCACTCTCCATCGAGTCTGGCCTCCTAAGCTCGCTGTAATGACATTAGCATTAGTTGCTGAGGCTACGTGTGATGATGATGATGATGATGATGATGATAGTATAGTAGCCGGTCCGTGCTACCCTGTAGCTTTGTATCCGGGGGCTGTGGAGGGCAGAGGATCAGCCCGAGAGGCCCAGAGCGGCTTAACAACCAGCATAAGTATTATTACAGCAGCCACTAAACCACTCAGTAATTCTGCAGCTTCAGCACACTCCTCTGTTTTCCACACTCGCTGCTCACTCCATCTTTGTTGTTTTTCTTCATCAGAGGCTTGAAAAGGGAAGTAAATCCCTCAAGACTAATCTCTGCTGTCTAATTCAGCCTTCATAGATTCAGCCTTAACACATGCCTGGTCTTTACGGTCCGAGGACACTGTAACAGCTCAGCAGGAAGCAGTTTGAGAACGACTACAAATATGAAGCAATAAAGCGACATAACCAGACTTAACTTGGCCACGTGATGGAGATCCTTCAGCTGCTGACGTACAGCGTCACAGTCGTGGGCGTTTTAATGTAAGCTTTGTGTTGGCTTCTTCGCTGACAAAATGTCACATTATGATTTCATGAAGTCACAAGCTGAGAGAAGATTTGCACACTATGACAGAAACAGTTTTAATAAGACACTCAGCAGTTTGTAGTTTTTAAAATCCAACTAGCTCTGTAAACGGGAAGTCTAAGGTTGCCGCGTGTCTTCTGTGATCCGATCACACGTGGGCAGCTCGAAGTACGTCACTTCTCCACAGGCGTCTCGAGTGACCACCTGTAATCGGATCTCTATGTAAATAAATACGTACATCATTTCCGGTTTCCGGCCGCGGAACGAATCAGTCAGTTTGTAACGTGTTTCGCGTGAGCTTGGTCCTCGGGAATCCAACTTGCTCGCTGGCGTGGTTTCTTCTTTAATAAGAAGCTGTTAGCACGCAGAGTAGAAGGTATTTGTTAGAAAAATACGTCCACATGCGACCCGGACCGCCTCTGAATAAGGTTTTAAATACTTAAACTATTTTTAATGTATCTCAGCGTATTGCATTCTCAATTACTGCACTTATATTATATTATAGTCAGACTATTGATGTTTTACTGTTGCACAAGAGTCACATGTAAAGGCTACTCGAATAGCTTTACTCACTGACCACCAGTGATCGATTGATTGATTGATTGATCATTGATTACCTGGACTTTGGTTTCACTGTAGAGAGCAGGTATCGCTGGGTGACGTCCTCTCCGCTCTTCATCGCTGCCTTTCTCCGCAGTAACTCTCAACATGTAAAAGTAACGTTAGCCTTACGTTTGCAGCGTAACAACGCTACTTTCCAGCTTTATTGTGCACATCTGCGACATCTTCGAATCGACTAGTGTTAATGCCAGTGAGTTAGTTTCTGGCGCAAGGATTTCTAAGGGAACATACAGATGTTTATTAACTTTAGAGATCATGCTTTGCTTGGAAAGTCTAAGTCACACTGTGTTTAGACTTGACTGATTGCTTTTATATGATCAAATTCTGGTAAGCGGTCGGTTTTATCTCACCCTCTTGATGTTTGTGAATCGTCGTTTTGCGTCATCACTGACAGGCGTAGCATTGCGTGACTGCAGTCCTTTTAAACACGCTTTGTATACGCACAGTATTGTACCAAACAAAGACGCTTTTACAGACGTACAGACACATTTTCTACTCAGAAGTTGTGCGGTCAAATAAAAAACGACAAAACAGCCTTTGTGCTTGAACTGAGCGTACAGCGTACAGGTGTGTCTGACTCTGAGGTGGACGGAGTCCAGCGGGTCAGAAAAAACATCAAAGAGTGCTGATGGTGGAGAGAAGGGAGGCAAAAATAACAAGCTAATCCAACAGAGAGGAATATCATGAGCAGAACTCAGGCGGTGTGTGTCTTATTAGACCGGACGGAGCGATCTGCTGTTTAACCTCTGTGCTGCTGTCAGTACTTTCCTTTCTCTAAACTACATTCCTCACCCAGCATCATCTCACTAACCAACACAAGTGACTGCGTGGGTGTGTCTGTGAGTGTGTCTTATTTCGGTATTTGTGTTCTTGGGGCGGGTGCTGATCTAAATTAAGAAGTTTTACTGGGAGCGCTTGTAGCACTTCTTCTTAAAGGATCAGTCTGCTGTTATTTTTACCGTGAACAAATCCCATAAAAAACGACAACAAACAGCCGCGTGTGGAGTATACAGAGGCTGGTATAAAGTATTCAGTTTGTCATGACTCAAGTTCACAAACACAGACCAGAGCGCCAAATGTGGATTAATCCGCTGCTGAAAATAGTCCAACAAACGTAGCATTTCCTCCTGTTTGAGTGACGTCCGCTTTAAAAACTACATTACCCAGCTGTTTGATGAAACGATTTAGAGACATCTGTGACCTGTTGGTAAAGATTTAACAGCAGCAATGAATGAGAAGTACTGAGAGACAGATCAGCACATTGTTGATGTTGCTGACAACTGAATATCACCGACAGACTGCAACTAATCCGTAAATGTGCAGATTATTTTCTTATTTTTTATTATGTGGTTCCACGTTAAAAAATATACAGTCTCAGTCAGACGTTGAGTCAGTAGTTATGTGTGATGTCTAAATCCAAATATCAGCTGTCACAGAGGGGAGTCATTATAAAGTGTGATGGCAGTGGGCAGGAGTGACGTCCTGGAGCCGCTGTAGTCTCCGACTGAATCTGTCATGTGGTGGATGTGAACTTCTGTCCGTGATGTTGAGCGTCCTTCTCTCTACAAGCACCTCCAGGAAAATCTTCAATACACAGTAACACTAAAAGAAAAACGTGTATCAGAAATCTGTATGTGATCAAATCTTTCATGGTAATCGTAGCGTCGGTTCATAGACTAAAAGTCAGGATGTGAAGGCCTCTGCTGATGTGAACGCTGCCCTCAAATGTAGCGTTAAAAGAACGTCACATACATGAAGAAACGTTTGAGTCACTTCCACCTGAAGACTTCCAGAGTTGTTTCTGACATGCTTTATGACTCTCTCTCTCTGAGAATCTGACCTCTGCGCGATGCCAAAGTTTCCAGCTCCACCACCTGCTCCCCTCGGGGCAATCCAACGGCTGAAAACAAAGCTGCATGCAAATGAACCCTCGATGCAGGCAGAGGCGGTTTGGCTTCTCTCGAACTGATGAGTCAGGGAATCGCGGGGACGACTCCTTTCGTGAAGACAGAGAAACAGGAGGGAGTCGGGGAATTAGAGCTCAGGGGACCGTCGTTTACATACAGTTTGCATCTAAAGGTGAGCCTGACTATCACAGACTTCACCAGCAAGTGTGAATACACACGACACAGTGCTTCAGCCTCAAAAACACACTTAGTTTTAATGTTTTCACAAACTGAACTTAAGATTAAATCTTGTTGAAAACCTCAAGATGATTTGTGGTGTTAGGAGGAGTGTTTTAACTTCGATATGAAAGCTTTAAGCTCGTTATTCAAGACTCAAATAAGGAAGGATGCAGAGCTGCTGCAGGACCTTTAGCATCCAGCACCACTTACACTGGAAGATAGCTTTGAAACTATTTTGGAAATGTTTAAAATGGAATTCAAAAAGTTTAAATTCTACAAAATTTGGAATAAAATTAATTGAGTTTATAACCCGAACGTGAGCAGATGTACAAAGTCTGCTCACGTTCATGCTCCATCGTAGAAATGTAAAGCTACAGACAGATTTAAGTACACACAGATATGTAGGTGGTGAACATGTCTGTGCACGTATGCAGATCAGTTTTTGATCTGTGTGATGTTGGTGATTTTGGCGTTTGTGGTCAGACGATCACATGACGTGTTTATATAACTCATGACAAAAACCAGTATGCATTCTTGTTTTTCACAAAACCAGAGTGGTTTATCACTCCGGCACGAATAACAGAAGACGTTAGACTTCGAGGGCGGCCGTGGCTCAGGAGGAAGAGCGCGTCATGCACTGATCAGATGATCGGCGGTTCAGTCGTCGGGTCTCCAGTCTGCGCGTTGAAGCGTCCTCGAGCGAGATGCTGAACCTCGAACTGGCAGCATATAAAGAACAACGAAGAACTAATGTGGCTGCTCTGTTTGGTGCAGCGCTCGAGCAGACGACTGGGCAGTACTCCAGCTATGACGGAGCAAGTGACCCAACTACATCATTCATAACAAAAAGTGGAACATAAGCCGAACTTTTCCTGTAATAGTGATGCCCTTTTTCCCATCATGACGAGACAAAACAGTAAATGATCTCATTTAAGACCAAGTCATTTGGTTTTAGTGAGCTGCTCAGCTGACATCTGATTCATCGGACCGACAGGTCATCATCTAAATTATTCTTTTATCAGAACTGTTTGACTAATCGATTAAAAGTCTCTTCAACTCTTTGTGCTCGACAGCTGACATCGAAGCTGAACCGGTGAATGAACGAGCAGATGGAGACGCTGAATGAATGAATGAATGAATGAATCGCCAACAAAGGGGGTGTCGAGTATTTCGGTCAGTGGCGCATTGTCGCACATGTGTCAGTGTCCGGTTTCCCTGAAGGTCAGAGGGCAGCCATGAATTAAAAATGCGCTCTCTCTCTCTCTCTCTTAACGTGTACGAGATACTTTTGTACCACGCCGAGCTCCGGTTACTGTGTCACATCGATGCGTTGTCACGTGGCAACGGTTGTCACGGCGGCGCTTGAACACCTGCTGTGTTTACCTCCAACCGTCAAACTAATTTTAAAGCATGGCACAGCATCATATGCAAATGAAGTCGTACTATATCATCATTTTTTTGCGATGTCAGTTTGTCTTTCCGGACCGATACAGTCTCAAAGCGGTCTTATCCACGGTGATGGTGTATTTACTCTCTTCCAGCATGGCCCAAAGTCCAAAGTTCAGAGGCGCAGTCTGTTCCGATGGATATATTCTGAGCTCACAGAGTTTGGGTTTCTAAGCAGACTTTGCTATTAAACATGTCTGAACATTTTGTTACATCCTTCCAGAAGTTTTGGATGTTTAGACGTTCCCACAGACGGCGAAGCAGACAAACACGTAGAACAAACATCTGGAATATCAGCAGGCTTATGTTGAAGCCCGACAGGAGTTTTATACGTTCTCATTAAGCCCGCTGATCATAGTCTCTAGAGGACGACGACGATGCAACAAATCATCAATTTTAATCGATATTTTGTGTCATTCTTACCCTTACAGTACATGTTCAGTTTACGGTGTTATATAACAGAAAATGAATAAAATCGCATTGATTAATTGATCTAAATTAACCAAAATAAATAAGTCAGAGCGCCGACAGATCTGAGTTTGAATGTAAAACGTACATTTAAAGCTGATAAACCAGACTCAGACATTTAAAGATGTGAATACTGATACAAACAGCTGTAGTCTCATTAGATCCAGATGTTTACCACAGTTCCCTGGTGGTAATCTATTACTAAGTAGTCCTGTAAGTCTAGTCCAGAGGTCTTCATCTCATCTATCAGTGGCTCTCGGACACAAACACATTTATTCCCACTGAAGATGTAAATCTTTAAAAACTAAACAAAATAACTCAACACATACAGAGTTTGATTTCTTTAAGAATACTCAGTAATTTCCTAAAACAGCTCGACACTGTACTCTCCGGCAAACGTCACTCAAACAGGAGGAACTCGTGCATTTCTCGGGGACTACTTTCAGTGGCGGATGAATCGTTTGGTTCTTCAGTGTGCATTTGTGGCAGCAGGATGGTGTGTGTGTGTGTGTTCATGATGGTGAAGCAGTGTGACTCATTGATGTGTTTTTAAATGGAGCTCTGTGGCACACAGGAAGAACATATAACACAATACGCGCCCGTCGACGCGTTCATTGTTTATTGTTTAACTTTTCATGAGTTCAGTTTCATTTAAAAAAAGTTGAATCCGTCTGCACAGCATCGCGGTGTGTCACTCACAGACTTTCTATTTTAACCAAATGAGATAAAGACCGCAGCGCTTCACCACGAGAACCGTCGTCACTTCTATTTTCAGGACAGTCTCTGACGCGTCTGTGTTTTGTCACCAGCAGCTGTTGACCAGAGGTGTTAAGTGAAATCACAGTTAATCCCCCCCCACACACACACACACACACGCACACACACACACACACACACACGCACGCTGCTTCCTGCCTGTTTTTTAAGTCACACAAGAAGAAAAGCAAGCTGGTACACACAGGTGTAAAACTGAAGCTACCATGTGACTAAACAAATCAACATTTAGGTGTGTAGTGGCGTCTCACACACACTGTGAGTGTGAGTAGTGATGAATGATGTTTACGGTGCGGCGGGGGATTAGGGCGGGATCAGAGTGACATCAGTAGGAAGGTAAAACCAAAATCTCATCCTGATTACGGGTCGCTTCGTATCCAGATAACGATAAATATCACCATGTAGGACATTTTATGTTGATATAAAACAACCACATGCATACAAAGACTGTAGAGTCTTGCAGACCGGTCTCCGCTCTAGTTTTCTGGTCCCAAACGACGTCCACGTGACGGGCCGAGCTCCTCGCTCAGACTGACCTGATCTGTGTCACGTTCGCTCTCCTCTGTGTTTGTTTGCGTCGCCTTCATGCAAATTCTCTGCCTGCGTCTGTGTCGTAACGTCACCCCCCAAAGAACACAACGAGATAAACAATATACCACAACACGAAGCTGTCATCACGTGACGGATTATCTTTTCAGCACGCGTGTTTTAGTTGGCTTCATGTTGGTTTAATTTGGTTCACGTTTTTTAAATTTCACACTAACCATACGGCTCTTAGTTTTATTTCTTGTTTTAAACCTTTTGTGGCTTCACAGTTTGTGTGAGCTCCTCTAAACTGACTCAAGTGACATCACTTGTGACGTCACATGAGTCAGCGTTAATTGGGGTTGAAGATAATCTGGGTGTTTTTGAGTTAAAAAGAAGTGAGTTCATCCGACGTTAGCAGCCCTCTCCTCACACACCTGGATAAACGTCTGTGGTCCCAGTTGCCTTTTGGGTAACGTAGGCACTGTAGGATGAAATCCTGATAATTATATTTTGATCGCTGTCGGTCTGGCAGCGTTACAGGAGTGTAAGTGTCATCATTCACCTCCTTTTTTAAACATCTGTTGAGTGTTACAGCTTTAGAGGCTTTGATTTAATAAACTGTCTCTTAGCTTTGTTCGTTTTTATTTTATTTCCCCGTACGTCCACACACCCTGTCTGTAAATATGAAGTACTTTCTGCAACGAGAAAATATCTTTTAAAGACTGATCAGATATGAAAAGATGCATCACCTCTTTGCTTTTTTAATTGCTTTTTCACAGTCTGTACTTTATTAAATTGATTTTGCACATTATCGAGGTGGTACAAGACTTTTAATCATCACCTTCAGACTCATACATACAGAAATGCGTTTAATTTCAGTGAGTAGATGCTTTTTGCTTTGCCTGACAATCAACCAACTTGATGCAGATGTTCAGCTTCAGCCTGAGAACAACAACAACAACAACAACAACAACAACAACAACACAAAGAAGTTAACAGCAGATTGTGTGTGACGTGTCAGCCGGCCTGCCTGATCCGCTCGGGGGTGAATTTCTCCACCATTTGTCGCTCTGCGGGTGTTTAAAGTCCGGAGCCGGCTCTGAGTTCACACGTTGGTGCAGCGGCTCTTTCAGAGCTCAACACTGTATCCGTTCTGTTAGAGGATACCTCAACAATGAGATCAGCGCCGCGAGTGACGCCAGTTAGTGTTTTCTTTCACGTTCGACTCGTGACTTTTCTGTCAGACTTTTTCTCTCAGCTCTCTGACGTAATCTCTCCTCCCCCCACGAACTCCCGGTTTCACCCCCCCCCTCCCCAAAAAAAACCACTCCCTGTCCTCATGCCTCACGTGCAGACACACACACACACACACACACACACACACACACAGTCTGCTGACTAACATAAATCAAGGCCTTTCTGAGGTTTGTTGGTGATTATTACAGTGCTGTTTATTCTTTAGCACACACACACACACACACACACACACACATCTGTTCCACATTGAGATATTAATATATGAGTGTAATGTGCTGAGGCCCTCACAGGGAGTTCATGTGTCTGTCTGTGTACATTTTGTTCCATGTGGTCTTCTCCTGGAGGAGAAGGAGGAGGAGGAGAAGGAGCAGAAGGAGGAGGAGGGGGGTTCAGTTCTCAGTCAACACCCAGGACAGGACTCCTCCACGTGGCACTGCTTTCCCCCCCGTTTCTCACTCTTTTTCACATGGCCCGACACGAGCCGCTCAGCTGTAAAGACTTGAACTCTGCTTGACGTGCGGCGTCGTGCCACGTAACATGAGCTTCAGGCAGAGGGTTCAGATTTGTCTTGTTTTGTTAGCAGAGTTTGCCTTTTATTTACTGTTCCGCCAGCTCAGTAGGACACTGGGTTAGTGTCACTGTAAACATAAACATGCACAGGCATGGTCGCGACTCGCTGTTAGCACCATCTGCTGGTATTACAGGGCACTGCGGCCCACTGGGGGACATACGTTCAGCTGTACATGTGTCTTATGATCAAAAACTAGCTTCTGCAAGGTCAACAACAACAACATTGTCCTCTTCGGTCTTTCCGCCTCTGTCATTGTGTCCACAAAGGCTGCTGAGTGCCCAGCTCCTGTTCTGGCACGACACCGGCAGACACTTTTCCTGCAGTTTGCTTTTTTTTAAATTGTATTCCTTTGCGGAGTCAATTTGAGGTCCAATGTGATTTTTCTAAATTAAGGTGGACCTCACAGCTAACTCACTGACTCCATGGCAACACTTCATGTTTATATCCTCCTAAATGTAGAGAGTCCACCAAATAAGACAAAGAATAGAGTAATAACAGAAGTGGACTGCACATGTATAAAATGTGTTCGGACCTGTGACCTGCTTTAACAACTCTCTTCGTCCTCCGTCAGATCTCCCTGGAGACGGAGCGCCTCGGCCCTCGTCGCGTGGAGAGTCTGAGGAAAGAGGACGAGGAGTGGCAGAAGAAGGCTCACGCCGCCGTCCTCTCCATACAGGACCTGACTGTCAAGTTCTTTGAAACCACGACCCGAGCGCAGAAAGGTAAACACCTAAAGGAGGCATTTCCTCTCCCCGCATTTGTTTTCCGCTGTGACCTTTGAACCTTTGTGCTGCGTGTTTACGAACGCTGCGCGTGGGATGCGATTTTTAAAAGCGGCATTCCTCGTGTCCGACCTCTCGCATACCAAAGTCTCCCCTTCATCCAGAAGTATTTTAATCCTCAAAACATCTCAGCTATGAACCGCCGGGTAACACATCAACAACTGAGGCAAAGCTATGCAGAAGAATCTTCACATTGGAGAAGCTGTTAACAGGAAACTGTGGCAGCTCTGGTCCATCTCTGACAATCACATGTATGTTGTCGTCGCAGCTTTGTACGAGCGGATGCGCGCCGACCAGAGGAAGTTTGGCAAGTCGGCGTGGGCAGCGGCGGTCGAACGTATGGAGCGTCTGCAGTACGCCGTTTCCAAAGAAACTCTGCAGCTGATGAGAGCCAAAGAAATCTGCCTGGAACAGAAGAAACACGGCCTGAAGGAGGAGGTAACGTACAGCACGACACACACCGATTCATCAGCAGCGAAGGCCGAGGTGTGTGTGTGTGTGTTCTCGCGTTAAAGAGCGAGACACGTAAACACTCGGTTATAGACGAGTTCAGAGAGAGAGAAGGGGAAAAGGCAGATAATGGCTGTGTTTGAAAAATGACCTCATGGCTCAGACATCCTGTAATGGAGTGAGTAACATCCTGATCTGGAGGAGTGGAAATGACTCACTGGGACTGACTGCTGGGGTCAGAAGCTTGTTTTACACGTTTAAATACATAAAAACTGTCAGGAAGCACTGTGAGGCAAAAAAAAAAAGTCAGTAGATCATCACGTGGCTCTCGTGTTGTGTGTTTCCAGATGCAGAGTCTGCAAGGTGGAGAGGACGCCATGCTGCGTCTGGACCAGCTGGAGGCGCTGTACTACGAGCTGCAGCTGCAGCTGTATGACATCCAGGCGGAGGTGCTGCGCTGCGAAGAGCTGCTGCTCACCGCTCAGCTGCAGAGTTTACGGAGGCAAATGACAGGTGAGGAACTCGACGTGACGTATCTATCACCCCGTGTGCGAAGGCTTAGTCCTTCCTCCAGTTCCAGCCTGTGGCCCTTCGCTGCATGTCGCTCCCCCCTCCTGTCACTCTTTAGCTGTCTGATCTTTATTTCACTGAGTTGTACTGAGCACTTGTAGCAAGTCACAGCTGTGAGATACAAAGCTTCGAGCTGTAGTCACATGACCTAAAAACAGTGTAACGGTTTGCCGCCGTTTGATTTCAATTGATCCGTTCTGACGTCCCGCAGAGCGTCAGGATGAAGTCGTGTACTACGATGCCTTCGAGAGCCCCGACGCCATGAAGGGCGAAGAAGATCCGGCGACCCCGCCGTCGCCCCTCAGAGACGAAGAGCTCAGCGTCCTACAGCAGAGGACGCGGCAGCTCGAGGCTCGCAGGGGACGCATCACCGCCAAGAAAGTCTACCTCAAAAACAAGAAGGTAAACGCAGAGAGGACGTCGAGGTTCAAGTCAAGACGTCTCTGTAGAGTCTTTTTGTTCAGTTTGTCGTTCACGTGTTTTTTGTCTTTAACAGGAAATCTGTATCGTCAATCACAACCAGAAGATAGAACAGCGACAAGATGGTGGCAGCTCCCTGCAGACGCCACTGCAGGTAAGATCAGAGTCTGCGGCTGCTCCTGATGATATATCAGTGTTTGTACGGTTACTGCGGTTACCTGTTCGGTACAATCGATCAATCAGTTTTCTTCGTCGTCTCGTGTACAGGGAGACGCTGAGGAAGACGAAGCCAAGAGAAATGCCAGAGTGAGTCAGGAGAGGCAGAGGACTCTGGACAGACTTCGCAGCCTCAAACAGGTGAGAGCTGAAACGTCTGCCGTCTCCTCTCGTTTGACCTTTGACCTTTCCTCGTGTCTGACCTCCTTTTGTCATCGCAGCGTTATCCGGGTCAGGTGACGCTGAAGTCGAGCCGCCTGCGTCTGAGTCAGCCTCACAGCCGGAGGAGAGCCGGCCAGCAGCCGAGCACCCAGGCGGCCAGCGTTCAGACCGACGTCATCTCGGACCTCCCAGAACTCTCCGCTCCTCCTCCGCCCGACGCCTGCGGCTGCGACAGCATGTCTTTACCCACAGTCGACCTCCAAGCTCTCGACTCCTCACCTCCTTTCCTCTCGCTGCCTCCCCTCTCAACCTCCCCATCTGTCCTCTCTCTGGGTCCTCCTCCGCCTCCTCCTCCACCTCCACCGCCTCCCCCACCGCCTCCTCCCTCAGAGGACCAGCAGCAGCAGGGGGAGGCGAGGGTGACGGGAAGCCCAGTGAGGCACCTCACCCACGAGTCCGAATCCTCGTCTCTGCCCCTGGCTCCGTTCTCGCCTCGATTCTTCGACAGCAGTCAGCTGCTGACGGCGAGGACGAAGCTGAGGAAGACGGCCTCGCTGGACTTGTCGCAGTGGAGGAGAGGTGAGAGGATGTTACTGATGGGAAGTGTGGTTTAGTACTACAGATCCCAGAATTCAAAGCAGCAGGAGAGCAGCTGCCAAACCAGATTTGTTTGCAGTCGGAAAAGACGATGAGAATCTCTCGTCCTGTAGACAAAGTTTTAAAGATCTAAACTCCTGTGACGGCTTCACAGTAACAGCTCAGCTGAAAGCTTTTATTGTGAAGGAGCAGCAGTTCAGAGTCAGTTTGATTGTTGTCAGTCTTATATCTAACCTGTTGAACCCAGACACTATGTGTGTGACGCTAACCGTCGTGTCTCTGTCCGTCTGCAGCGAGCTCCCCCATGGACGAGGTGCTGGCCTCCCTCAAACGTGGCAGCTTCCACCTGAGAAAGGCCGAGCTGCGAGTCCTCGCCCCGGACCCGGACGACGACAGCAACAACATCCTGGCTCAGATCAGGCAGGGCGTCAGGCTGAAGAAGGTACGGACCCGGCCGGAGCAGCAGCGTCACACCAAGAGCTTCCCCCACTCTGCCGACGCTCTGACCCGCAGCATCCACGAGGCCCTGCGGAGGATAAAGGAGGCTTCACCCGAGTCCGAGTCGGAGGACGAAGGCCTTCCGTGCACTGACTGGGAGAACTAGTTCGTCTTAATGGAAGATGTTTTTTTAAACTTGTGGAGCCAAAACGACGGCTCAGACGGACAAATCACCTCGAGAAACCTCGGTGCAATTTGAACAAAAAAAAAACTTTTTATATCCGAAAGCCGCTCAGAAGTATTTTTCATACTTCTGCATGTTTGTAAAGACGGACCACTAATTTAGTTTTTTTTGTTTGTTTTTTTTTTTTTTACGTTTGCTGTTGCTGTGGCATTCTTGGCGAGGAAACAACCTCTAACCTCTCATTATGTCGGTCTACATGAGTCGTACTGTAGCTTGCTGTGATGGGTTTGTTTTAGGAATGTTTTGTTTTTTACGTAGCGAGTCCACCGGGCACGGATTGCGTGGCCGCTCCAGTCAGTGTTTCAAACCCTATCAGAAGTGCCGCGGTTCGTTTTAGAAGCGGTGTCCACCCGGACACAGAAACAACTAAATAAATATATAAAGATAAAGATAAAGTCTGGCAGGAAAAACACTTCAGAAAGGCTCCTGATGGGGTTTGAAGTCGTGTGCGTTGCGGCCGTGACGCGACGGAGACGTGTCCGGTTGGGTTTACGTTTACTGGAAACGTGTGCTGTACACTTTTACAAACAAAAAAACTAAATTTTGACACGGTCCGAATCCAACGGGCACGAACGTGACGGAGCCGATCGCAGCCGCTCTAGTCGATGATTCAAACCCCACCAGGAGCGCCGCGGTCGGTCGATCGCAGAAGCGGTATCCGCTCGGCTCGTGGAAAACGCGTGGCTGTTTCTATTTTTTGACGGACGTCAGACACAGAAACAACATGAAGAAAAAAAAAACTCATAAAACAGTCAATGAAGTAAATCAAGGTGACAAAGTTTGACCCCGGTGTTCCCGGTGAGGTCTGAAGTCGTGACCCGGTGCGATTTCTCCGTAAAGCGTTCACTGTAAACGTGTGCTGTAACATGTGACAACCATTTTGTACTGTATATTTTTAGTACATAAACACGCCTAAACACGTACGTACATCCAGGATAGGACAGTTTCCACTTCCTTTAAGGAGAAAGTTTGACTTTTTTGGGGGGAAATACAGGCTGTAGATTCAGATTTAGGCTGTGTCACGTTAGAAATATGAAAATAGATGGTTGAAGAGGAGGGAGGAGGGAGGATGTCCAGGTTTATGTGCTGAGGGTTGATTGTTTTCGATGAGGGGAAAAGGTGCATGCAGGTGTTAGGGTAAGGGTTCATCCAGACGGGATCAGCAGCGGTTACCTTCAACACAAACAGACCTGATCCTGTCTGAATGCACGCTAAGTGATCGTAGTTCAGTCGTCTGATTTGACCCTGTAAGGTCATGGAGGAAATAAAGGCACTTTAAGACTCTTTGCACCCGTTTGCAGCCAAAAATGGCGAGTCATTTAGATTCAGCGTGACTTACACTTCACTCAGACGTCATCCTCTCTGACGTCAGTCATGAATTAACATCCAGAGACGACGTAGATCAAAAAGAGACGCTCCGTATAACTGCAGAACTTCTCAGCATTAAAGTTTCCAGTCAAACAGCTGATTCGGCATACTTTTTTTTTTTAATGGTGCCAATTCGCCAAAGCATGATGGGAAATGTAGTTTGAAAAACCTGGAGCGTGACTCTGATATTTAATATTTACTGTATCGGTGGACTTTACGAAGCTCGGCTCGGCTCGGCTGCTCAGCGCTGAGTCGAGCTTGAACAGAGCCGGTCTGTTATGAACCAACACTGGAAACATTCACACACGAGCAGCTGTAGTTTCTTTCAGATCGTTACAAACATTACAAACATCTGTCGACGTGTGAATCCTCTCGCCATTAAGACCGGGTCAGTATTTCGACTAAATATACTCGATATATGTCATATATACGTTTTATATTTCAGCACTCGTTGAAGTAGAAATGATTACTTGAAACCGAGCGATGGTGCTGTCACAAGGAAGAAAGAAAGGATGGCTGGATGTGATGTTTAAATATCTGGAGCGGGTCTCGCCCCGTTGATGTATTACAGTTAAAGATCCAGCAACATGCGACGCTCCGGTCGAACTTCTCCAACTTGACGATTTGCTGCTTTCTTCAAGTTTTTTTTTTTTAACTGTAACCGGACAAATTAAGACATTTGAAGGCGTCTTTTTGGGCTTTAAGAACTGTGATTTTCTCTCATTTTTAAAGACTAAACGATCGATTACTTGAGAATTTAAGATTAAGATTAATTTGTTGGGGGTGTTTGAAGCTGAAGTGTGTAAGATTTAGGGGAGTTTATTGACTAAATGTGGAAAATTCAAAGTCCTAAGTGTGTTTTTATTGACGTGACATGTTTCTAAAGCAGCCAAAAAAACCGGCAAACCAAACAAGATTTCACATTTTCCACACAGTTTTATACTTTGTACCAACTTTAGGTTCTCCCACTTGACTTGGGAAGGGGGTGAGGGGTGTTCAGTTGGTTGCAATCTGCAAAATCTTACACACTGGACCTTTTTTTTTTTTAAAAAAAGAATAATTTTAAATGTTTAAAACGCTTCACACGGGTGTGTGTGTGTGTGTGTGTGTGTGGGTGGTTAAATGAAGCTTCACGCAGCCTGAACTCTGAGGCGTCGTCGCCCTCTGCTGGTGACCGGACGCAGCCTGAAACATTCAAATCAACACGTGACGTTTGTATTTATTTTATTAACCCGAGAGTCTTCTCTCTCTTTCCACTGCCTTCGTTTGCAAAACTTTCTTTACTTGTTTACTTGTTTGAGTTTGTCGTGTGTGTGTGTGTGTGTGTGTGTGTGTGTGTGTGTGTGTGTGTGTGTGTGTGTGTGTGTGTTTTATACTTTCATTCATTCATCATGTGTCAAACTGTGTCTTAAACTCACATTTAAAACTTCCCGTATTTAACAAGTCATGCACTGACGGCTAAATTTAAAAAGGACTAGTTTGACATGGCTCCAACGCGTACGACCATCCAGCTCATGATACCAGCGTGCTTTTATTTTGTTAAACGTGTAAACTTCCTTTTAACCTTTTTGTTTGTTTGTTTTTAGGACCTTATGCATGTGACCGGTTGTTGTTGTTTTTTTAGGACAAACCCATCACAAACGTAAGTGCAATAATTAAAGATGAATTAAACTGTAATGAAATGTAAATCATGAAAAACTAAAAAAAATATATCCGCATGCCTAAATGTATTGAAGTATTTATTGAAACTTCATATTTTAAATGATTTTTAAAGCGTACAAATGTAAATGTACTTTATAAGGTTGTTTTTTTTGTTTGTTTTGTTGCTTTTTTTTTGGTTTCCTATCATGACATTCCTGCTTTCTATATCCTGATTATATATTTTATTCCTTTCAAAATAAAATTAAGCTCCAACACATCTTTGAATCCTCCGTGTTTAACTCCTGTTGATCTACACCGACCTGTGAGGGGAGTGTTAGTGTTTGTACCTCAGGCGTTTTGGACCAAACAGGAAGATCAGAGTGGAGCCAGTGTCGTGCCAGAACAGGAGCCGGGCAGTGTAACCAGGGCTCAGCAGCCTCCGTGGACATAATGGCAGAGGAGAAAAGAGCGAAGATCCCGTACATGGACATAAACACAAACAGGTGATGATATAAATGTTAAATTAAAAACAAACAACACGACTTCACAAGTTTCATTTGATTTTGTTTTACTATAAACTCAAAATTACAATTTGTGTTTTGAAGCATGTGTTATAATCAACATTTAAAAGTCTTATTCAAATGTTTTTTTTTTGTCCCTTTCAAGCTGCAATAATCGTTTAACGTGATAAAGTCATTCAAGTCTCCCAAACGTACCAACAACAAGCCCTTAAATAAGTGTTCTTCACGTTGTGTGTGTGTATATATATATACTGTATTTCCTCTTTAACGCTGAATTTTTGGCAATAGTAAATCCCACAAAATAAAAGTACCGCTATCATTTAGCTACCATTGATGCATCTCTGTACCAAAGGCAACATCAGCAAGAGTTCAAATCTGTACAGGAAAACATTATTTGGCAAAGAAAGACTGAAAATCCAACCCGCGATCATCAGCGTACGTTCACGTCCTCTTGATAAATAGTTCAAAAAATATTGCCAGTTTTTTTCCCAAAATAAAAAAAAAAAAACACCTCGACACCGACGTACCGGACAAAACGAGATGTAAATAAAGATTATCTTCTGTAACTTGAGTAATAAATTAAGAGGATTGCACTTTCAAGTCGCAACAGAAACGAGAGGAGAAAGAAAAGATTCACTCACACACACACACACACACACAAACTCCATTTTTACGAGTGCAGTCGTTGCAGTATTCGTTTAAAAAAAGTGTATAGAAAGAAAGACCGTTGAATAAAATCCCGCCTCGCTCGTCGTCCGAACATGTCCAAGAGTAAAATTACCTGAAAAGTGAGTGGAAAGTGTTCGTTTACCCTCTGATGCTCCCTGTTTTTTTTCTTTGTATTGCTCATATATTGTAGAAGACGTCGTCCTCCTCATTTTAAAGTTTTTCTTCGTGACCTTCAACCCCTTTAAAAGTTCAATCGCGTGACTCCAAGTGTTCGTTTTTGGCTGACGATGGCGTGAGGAAGAGAAAAACGAAGAATCGGCGACCGAAGCCAAGCTCAAAAAAAAAAAATAAGAATCGCAGGTCGTCTTTAGTTGAAGTTTTAATGATTGAAGGAGCAAAAAAAAAATAAATGTCCTGTCTAACGAAGTGACATTCAAAAGTTTTAACGTGTCGTTCGAGCGTCAAGAATATTCCAGAGTGGATCGGAGGGAAGGCGTGGTCCAAGCGAAGCCTCGTTACTTGGCTTGTTTGTAAACGTGTGTGTACCGTTAATGCATAAAGTCGTGTGTAAACAAACTCTTTTACACGTACACGTGGAAAAGAAGAATTCAAGTTGTTTGTTTTTTTGTTTTTTTAACGTGTCCGTGACGACGTGAGTACCGACATGCGTGTGATTTCTTCTCTGAGTGCTGGCTGTGTGTTGGTGGTGTTGAGTGTTGGTGGTCGCTCTAGCTGCTGCTCTCCAGGAGTTTGGCCAGCGTGTCTCGGAGCTCCGTCAGCTCGAAGATCTTGCTGTCCAGCAGCTCCAGCAGCGAGCGGAGGCTCTTGCGGAAGGCTTCCCTCTCCTGCTGGCTGCTCTCCAGACGCTGCCCCAGGTCGCTCAGCTGGGCCTCCAACGCCTGGTTCCTCGACTCCGTGTCCTGAAACAAAAACAGATTCTCTCACTTAAAAGAACGCCTACATTACCCACAATGCAACTCAACAACCAACAGAGATACGGGTGTCAACTCTTCTTCGCTGCTTTAAAACAGTAGAAATGTGGATCTGGATACTTCATCACTGGTAGAATACGATGTGAACGCAGTACTCACCTGTAGTTTCATTGCAAGCGATTCTTTCTGAGACTGGAACTCATTGGCACTCTCCACCTCAGCTTTAAGTCTCTCTAACTCCTGCAGGTGATCATAGAAACAGTGAGCGTTCAGGTCAAACCGCGTAAACACACAGTTAACAGCCAACGCGCTCCTCGTACCTCCTCCTTGGCCTTCAGAGCTGACTCCAGCTCCTCTATCGTTTGGTTGAGCTCGGTCTTTTGGGATTTGATCACCGTCGTTTGGCCGCTCACGCACTCCAGCTCGGTCACCTGGAAACACAAAACAAAAACACGAACCTTCAGGGAACGTCCTCGCGGCGTGATGAAAACCAAATCAGACGGTTGTTGTTTCGCAGATACCCGTTTGTGTAGCCGCTCGGCTTCTTCCTGATACGCCGCCAGCTGCTGTTTCCACTGCTTGACGTTGGCCGTGGACTCGAGCAGAGCCGCCGTCAGCTTGGCGTTGTTCCCCTTCAGCGCCGCCAGCTCGGCCTCCCAGTGTTTGTTGATGTTGGATGAACTGAGATGAGAGGAAGAGACAGCAGTGGAAGAAGTACTCAGATTACTTCTCAGCAAAGTGTACTTAAAGTATCTTATTTATTATTGTAGTATTTTTAATCACTAACGAACATTTTAATGTTGCAGTCGATCAACGTGGAGTAAAAAGTACGATGCAGCAGAGGAGTTGTGTTATTTATTCTCATTTTTAAGATTCAGATTCAAGATTTCTTTATTGCAGGGGTCTTCAACCACAGGTCCGTGACCCCTAGGGGTCCGCAGAGGTACTGCAGAGGGTCCAATTGACAATTTTCACCAAAATAATTTGTGAGAATCAAAAAATGCAGTTTGTTCTTCGTTGTGAAATTAACGTGAATCAGTAACGTTCAAATAATCGAGCTGCTGTTTGACATTATCATAATAATTATGCATGACCTTTTTATCAACATAAACACACACAGGCTAGTAATCCAGTAGATAAAGGGAAATAAATATAACAAGCAGCAGGCGGGCTGCGACACCTTTTATCTTTGTTGTTCAGACGATCTGTGTTGGAAAAGTTTCATTTCATTTTTGGTTTCGTCTCTTCGCGGTTTGGATCGTTCGTCTGTTCAAGTGAAGCGGTACGCTCCAGTTTTAGTAAACTGTCATCATGTGTGAGGCCTCGAAACGTTTCCACCGCCGGTAACTTCAGCTGAACGCTCGGCTCTCCAAAGTATGACGAGCTGCGGCCGCTCAGATATCAAATCTGTCGTCGGCGTCTGCCCATAATCCTCCTCTCACACGCCTGTGATGAATACTCAGTCTGACACCAAATAAACTGACCTGAACACACTCCACGTCAGCGGGAAGAAGTAAGAGTAGTAAGTTACACAGTAAAACAAACAAAACGTCTCTTCAGAAACCTGTGGGTGACGTCGCGGATACTTAATCCACACAGCGTCTGCCTGACTTTAGGCTGCGATCACCGACTCATCTGTTGGTTATTGTTGTGATTAACTGTTTGGACGGCAGATTATCAAAGTGTCTGTTGACTGATTCATCTTTAGAACAGACTGCAGACAGAAAATGTTCCTTCTCGTAGTCCTTCAACGTTTAACTTGAACTAAAACTGCAACATTTATGATTCATGACTCCATAAAAAAAAAAAAAAAAACTTTGTTAAAGTCTTTCTGCTGCATTAATCTCCCCTGAAGCACATCGGACAAAACTATCTGCACTCCTCTGGTGGTGTATAATTAACAGAAGCTTGCTTTAATGCTGTCCAGAGGGCACGAGGGAGCAGATGAATCATCAATGAAAGAATCGAGCGATCGCTGACGCACCGCTTTAACTCCAGAGTCACTTACAGACGAGTAACTCTCCTTTACCCTTAAAAAGTTGCTTAACGGCGATGTCTGACACCTAACTTCTCCGGACGGCTCTGGGTTTACCTGTGTGAGAAGGGCAGTGCATTCTGGGAAGGCTCTGCTCTGGCTTCGGTGTGCTGCGGCGTGTCCGGCGTGTCCGGCGTGACTCTCTCTTCGTCTGTGCCGTTGATGCTCTCTGAGGTCAGAGGTGACTGCAGATCGCCCGGCGCCGACTCCTGCAGAATACATCCAGTTTTAAAGAGACAGTTTCGGGAGAGAAGTTTGCCTTCATGCCCGAGAGTTAGACGAGAAGATCGACACACATTTTCCAAACAACAAATCAGCTGTGATAACGTGTTAATGACTCCGCGCTCTCGAAAATTAACATCACTTTCAGCTGAAATAATCAGGATGTTCTGAATTTTGGTAGAAGTAGCTGGTAGCTGACTGTCACTTTTTGAGAGCACGAATGGAGAAACTGGACGGTTCACGTGGGGAATTCACAGATTATTATTAGTCTGACGTTGGGATGATAGACGGGACAGATGGCAGGGCTCTCCAGAAAAAGAAACACTGACATATCATATTAAGATAGTGAGCGATGAGCGATGAGCTTTACTGATATGCAGAAATCTTTTTGCTGCAGGGGAAACACCCTGAGGGAAGTTTGCATCATTAACTGGGGACAGACTGGGAAAAAAAAGTCACGGAAATGTTTCCCTCCGCTTCTTTTTACCTTCTTCTGAACAGGTTTGTTGACAGACAACACATTCCTTTTTACAGCGCCACCCTGAGGAGGAATCATTGGGAAGAGCAGAGGAGGTCAAACGAGCCACGAGGTGTTCAGAGGCTTTAATGTGGCTCAAACATCATTATCACATCAACACGTCCAACATGATTACATTAATGTCTGATGAGCACTGATTCATGTAGGTTGGCTTCGGTTATAAACATTAAATTAACATGGAAAACAAACAGCATGAAACACATGAAACCAGGAGGACTGAGACTTTATGCAGAGATGAAGACGAAGAGTCGCTGTGCCTTCCTGTTAGCTCGGTTAGATCGAGAGATGTTCACTTACACTTGCTATTTAGAGTACATATGTGTGTTTATATACGGTGTACTGTGAGTACCACGGATGGTGCACTCAAAGCGGTCAACGGTTGGCTACGTAGCGGGAGTGGACTGACAAATGTTTTATATTTTGGTGCTAGGTAATTTTATTTACTTCCATGCTGCTTTATTTCTATGAGACTAAAAAGGTCCACGTGTAAGCTCCAAAAGGTTCAGAGTCTGTTAGCCGGTGATCGTGTTCAGTACCTGAGAGGGAGTGCTGGTGAGCTCCATCTTCTCCTGAGACTTCTCCTTGGCTAACCGCGCTGCCTCTTTGAACTCAGCAAACTTCTCTGCAAACTAAAAACAGAACAAACAGCTTCATGTTTTTCAGAGCGCGTTCACACACTTATATTAAAATAAACACTTAGATGTTAAAAATCAGTTCTGCGTTCTCCACCTTGGCCAGGTTGCTCTCGGACGAGAATCCGAGGCCGTAGACGGTGTTCGCCCGGCTGTCGGCCCACTGGCCGAACTTCTGCGATGTCTTGGTGAACGTCATGTTGGGGGTGATGGTGCTGTTGATGATGGCCTGTGGAGGACAAGAAGACACATGACCGGGCTACAGGACGACACGTCAAACCAAATCAATTCAAATCAATCATTTGCCATTAAACGGTTCTTTCCAGGTAAAAGCCGGCAAGGCGGCCCAGAGCGACCACACTGAGCTTCAAAACGACTCGTTCTTTATCGTTGGTCAAGGGGTCTCAAAGATAAATCTGAGGTGTTGTGAGATAATTAACAGAACGTCTTTTATTGCTTTGAATAAAATGATTCCACTAAAACAACGTCAACGACTGTTTGGTTAAAGTTCTCTCACTTCTGGAATCTGGAAAGCAACATTAGAGACAAAGATTTGTGACTGTGTGGACTCTGTTTGTTTTCTTTCTCTCTGCTCAGAAGACTTATTGTTGTCAGGATAATCATCATGTCCTCCAGCTGCAGCAGCCCACCCCAACCTCTGCTATTTCCAGCGAAAACTTGCCGGTTCACCAACATCAGCAGCAGCAGCAGCAGCAGCAGTAGTTACCCAGAGAGGCACTTACATAACTATGCTAACTCCACCCCTGCACCTCTCTCTCTGTCTCAAGACTAAAATAATCACTGCCACATAGAAACGACAGGAATGACCTCCTCCTTCTACAGAGAGTCCAGGCCGAGGAACATTTATCTCCAAATCCTTGTTGTTTGCAAGCATCATTTTACAATCCAAAGTTCTTATTGATGGAGGTATGTGGAACTGACCGTGAAACACATGTATGGTCTTATTAAACATACTAAATATTGTAATCGGCTCATAAACGAGCCATAAACTGTACCAAATGTTCTATACGCACCTTGGATCCATCCAGACTGATGATCCGATATACATTCCTGGTACTGTCGAAGAAGTAGGACACTGTGACAGCATGTTTACTGGTGGGGACCCAGTTCTTCTTGGTGTTTGGGTCGATTTGGAAGACGTGGGCCCGGGTACTGAAGATGGGCTGCTCTCTGTGCAAAGAAAAGAAGACGAGATGGAGCAATCAGTATCCGGTTAAAAAGGCCTCAATTTGTTGCGGTTAAGCTCCCTTAAATACGTGGTGTGTGTGACTGAATACCGGCGCCTGCGGAAGAAAAACAGGATTTGGTTTCACCAAAATAGATAAAAACAACAACACGAGTACAGTTTGTGTACAAGACAATTTAGCTTCGGTCGCCACTGCAGCCACATCGACGATTCAGGAAACAATCGCGTTCAAGTCGACAAGTTAACATGCTCGCAGTGACGATGTTTAGCTGGTAAAGTCTATTCATCATGTTAGTTTAGCGTGTTGGCATGCAAATTAACACTAAACATGAGGTACATCAGCTGAGGCTGAGGGGAATGTTATTAATTTTGCAGATATTTGGTCATAAACCAAAGACTAGACGCTAGTTTAGTCAGTTAAGTCAGGCGATCAGCAAACGTATTGCAATTCACCCTCAGGGGAACATGAACGTCTGAACCAACTTTCATGACAACCCATAGTCGATAGGTGTGGCGATATTTCACTCAAACCACCAATGTGAACCTCATGGTAGCTCTAAAGTAAAAGTCAGGAGATCATCAAAGTCATTGGGATTCATCCTCAGGGGAACATGAACGTCTGAACCAACTTTCATGACAACCCATTTAACAGCTGAGGAGATATTTCACTCTAAAACAAACATGAACCTTGTGATAACACTACAGTAAAAGTCAGGAAATGAAAATGATTACAGTTAATCCTCAGGGGAGTATGAATATCTGAACTTTCATGTCAACCTATTTAATAGTTGTGGCGAAATGTTTACTTCAACCACAAGCGTTAACCTCAGCACTACAGTAAAAGTCAGGAGATCACCAAAGTCATTAGGATTCATCCTCTGGGGATCATGCCAATGAATACAGTCAGACGTCTTGAAGTAAGGCAGTGTGTTACTTTTGCTTTGGAAATAACCGAATAGCTTTATAACCACTTCCAATCGGTTTGGAATGAAACGTAAGGTAGGTAAAGGTTGGACTGATATTTCTATTCCTAGAGCTACACCGCTAGAACGGCTAAAAGACATGAAAGCAGATGTGTGAATGAAGCTCCACGTTAAATATCTAACGCTGTCCTGCTGAGGAAACGAGGTGGAAGTACTGAGGAACATGATGAATCAGAGGAAGGTGAGAGAAACAGCTTCCCAGATCTCGGCACATCCATAATTCACCGATCTGCTGTGACTGAACATGAGCGTCACACTGAGTGTTTATGTACAAGATGTACACACGTGCAGTCTGTCTCTTCAAATCAAATATTAAAATTTGCCTCATAACGTAGACGGTCTGCAATGTTCCCAAACACAAATAAACCATAACGTCACCATCACTTCATTACTCGGAGTTAATGAACCTTTACAGTCGGTGAAGGCAAAGTCATTAAAAATGATTTACTTTTTTCAAAATAAAGCCTGAGGCAATCCTGAGAAAAATAATGTCACGCAAACAATCACAGCGCTCAGATTTAGACGCCCTAAACGATGTTTACTCTGCCGCAACGACGCCGGAAAATGGGAATGTACCGGGATGATGTGGACGTGGAGCTGAAAGCGATATTAGTGATAGTATGAACGGCAGAAGACGTTGTCATGCTCATTGACGGTAAAGAATGGACGGCGTATACGTGAGAGCTGTCGTGAAGCCTTCTTCTAAGACTATAGAGGTCTTTGGGGTTGTATCAGTTTGTTGTACATATTTGTACTACGCTGAATCTGAGTTTAAAATCTGCAATCTCAGTTCATTTTTATTGATTCCTTAAGCTTTGTTTTTGATCCTCTTGTCAATTATTTATCCTTCTCTCGGTTTTGTATATAAAAACATAAAAGGTTATTTCTGTTGGACTTAATTTAAATCATGCATTTAATACATACACAGACAGACAATGTTTTTCTGGAAACCGACTGCCTCGAGTGGGCGATTAAGATAAAAAATCAAGTTGGAGTTATGCATTTTTATAAAGGCAGCAAAGGAAAGGGCAGATCAGCCCACACAGACATTGACAGCCATCATCTCCCTATGAGCTGTATGCCGGAGACAAAAGGTGTAGAGAAAAGTTAAATCAACAGAAGTACGTAACGCTTTAAGTCACACACCACCAACTATTTCACTGATTTTGGTGAAGCTGGATCATATTTTATGGAGAAAATGTTCTCTGGTTTTCCCTCTGATGTCCGTGTTAGTGTTTGTACCACCAGGAAGAAGAAGAGGAGGTTTACAGGCTAATGCTGACGGGGAGCGGAGCTGGTGTCGTGGCAGAACAGGAGCTGGGCAATGTAACCAGGCTCAGCAGCCTCTATGGACATAATGGCAGGGAAGAAAAGACAGAAGAGGACGTTGACAGATGAAGCTAAGAAGAGAAAAGTAGAGAGTGAGAGTAAAGAGAGTAAATCTGGGACTGACTTTTAGTGGTTGGCGAGAGCTTGGTGAAATAAAAGGCTGAGAGACAGACGCCGAGCTGGTACACTTCCACATTTGTTTGGCTCATGCAGCTGTGAGAGACACTGAGACAGTTTCAGCTCAAAGTGATGCACTCGAATGATTTGGCAGCGGGATGTTATATTGTGCGAGCGGGCCATGGCGAACACTGACGTACAAACAAGCGACGATGCCAAAGGTGACCTGGAAGCACCTGTGCCGACACACAGAGATTCGGCAGGCTCTGCTCCAAACACGGCGGTGGATGAAAAGCTCCCAGGGTCTTGGATTAAAAAGCACAAACAAGCTATGACTGTCTGGTTGTAACTGGTCTGAACGCTCTGAAGCTATGAGCAGATTTTTCGCCTGGAGACGTACAGACTGTTTGGAAACGTCCCAATTTGTCATTTTTCCCTTCAAAATATGAAAGCGTGCGACTGATGCTCCAACGAGTCGGCTCATAAGGAGGACAGATTGTAGAAAATATGAAAGGAGGAGATCAAATGATTAGATTTTACAATGAAACAATGGACAATTATGTTTGTATACACAGACTTGTGCTGCTGTGAGAATATTCTGTGTTATTTTTGACTAAATATTAATAAAATATTAAAATTATGAGCAGAAAAACCTGCAAAGACTCTTTCAAATGTCTTCTCTTTAGTTTATTTAGTAATTTATGCAATGATATATAGAAATAGACAGATATAAAAGACTAATGCACATAGATCTGAAACTAATTTCACAATCACAGCAAACTAATTGTCCTTTTTCACGGCAGACACAGGTTGAGGAGGTCGACGCTCGTCGTATCTGAAACAGGTATCAAAATGCAAAACAGATCCCAGAAATGCAAAACACACAATCGCTTCCAATTTTCTGCCGTATTGAGTCGCGGATAAGATCGTCTCTCACTTAAACGTCTGTTAACCTTAAAACAGCCAAACAAAAATAAACCCTCTTCAGCCGGCAGTCTACAATTAGGCAGTCTATAAGCCACTGGAGTGAGATTTAATTCTGGCTCTTAAATTCGGGTGTAGGTAGCTGTATGATCTCCTGATTGTCTCCAACAGGGCTGCTGAAGTTCAGTTTCTCAACTAACCCATCCAAACAAAAGCTCTGAACGTTTTCTCAGCTCAACAATCAAACTGACTCTTCACGTCGACACTGGACTCGCTTAAAAACACCTAAGATGTCGATTGTCTCCCGGGGTGAGTAGATTTAATTGCTTGGCTGGGACTGTTCCCCTCTCAGGGATCCTCGGTGTGTTAATTAAGTCGAGTGGAGACTGTGCAGTTATTTAAAGATAGGCACATTTAATCATGTGAAGGAGAGCCCACACTGTACGTCACGTTCATGTACGTACACATTCGTCTTTGTTGCGGAGGTTTCGCGTGCGTCACCGACCATCATGAAGACATTTTACTTCCTCGGACATGATTTGCTTACAGCAGCTCTTCCGTGTCATCTATCAGGACACGGTGTGAATTAAAATGATAACGACGGCTGATTTACTATCGAAATTAACAGTAATTTATGCAACAATGAGGTCATTTCAACACAGAGGTAGGTTCTCACATCTGTAATCATCTGTCAGATTAAATCAGGTGTAGATAACTAAGTAATTAAGCAAACGTTAGCGTCATGGGTTGGTTGAACACACCGTCCCTGCCATGTAAGAAGGAGCGCTACCAACAGCTGTCAGACTCCTTTACCTCGTGTATACGAGCTTAAATCATCTGTTTGTCTGCAGCAGACACAGTTTTATCAGATTATGGTAAAGTTGTTTTGCCAGTTTGGTGGCTAAACACAACTTTAAGTATTTGCATATGTGTGTGATCTGACTTTAGGAGGAACAAGAGGTCAACTGAGCATCTAATTCATATTTATTTTGTATTTTTTATGGTTTTAGTGAAGCTGTAGCATCGACTCAAACAGAGATTATGAATCAGATTACTCATCGGGTGTTGAAGTGGTCGCCCTCATCACATTTTAGCAAGTCATTTGAGATTTCAGGGTTGTGTTTCTGTGACAGCGTGTGGCGACTGTTTCGCCCATAATCCCCTCTTCACAATGAAACTGTATTGTGGCGCTTTGACAGAGAGGAATCCGACCCGCAGATGTTATCGAATCAGCAGTTCTCCATTTAGGACGAGCAGAGACGTTCGCGAACACAGAAGACACACACGCAGACACCGGCCGGCGTTTGCATACTGGGAAACAAAGACATGCACTGTCTGTCCTCTAACTGCAGACAGCGTGTCCTTTATCAGGACGTGCTGCTTGCAAATCAGTCACAGGACATCGAGTTGATGCCGTGTATTCATCAAAATACTGTAGCTGTAGAGGAGTTGTTTCAGTCCTCTGTAAATCTGATTAATCATTTGGTGTTTTTTGGTGAATTTAAGAAGCTGGAACGAGTTTTTCCTTTGAATTACTTTTATAGATGTAGTAAAAAAAAAATCAATGAATCGATTAATAAGTCAGATCAGGTGTCTATCGGTGTTGAACTGAAATAACTTTTTATTTTTGATTAATCGGCGCTCGCTCACTCTCATTCACTGTCTACGTCTCTCGATCGCTGCTCGCTTCTCACAAATCAAATTAAACTTCTGCTGCTGTAACATTTCCCTGGCGTGGGATCAATAAAGTCTATCTTATCTTAATTTTTATTTTATTTAATTTTATCTTAATTTTAAAGCAATAATATCATCTTAGACTTGATGTAATTATTATTATTTTTTGTTTTTAAGCATAGTCCCAGCAGACATCATCAGAATGTCTCGTTTTGTCCACAGACGGCTGCAAAAACACAAAACCCTGCATCACTAACTTAGCTGCTGCGTCGTCATGGCAACAGCCATGTGACACAAAGAAGTCCGGTCATGAGCTGTGAACATGCGTGCATCCAACAACTCGATCTGTCCCCTCAGCACATGCTCGCTCTCTCGCTCTTGCTCTCTCGTCCAATCCGATCGTCGGTTAACCCACACTCGCTCGGCGGAGGCAGCGAGGGCAGCGGGGGCTTTGGCAAGGCGCAACCTCCAGTTTAAAAAAAACACCCATATGCCATTCACCAGGCTCACGGCTTTCAGTGTGTGTGTGTGTGTGTTTATGTTCATTGGCAAAGCAGATTTTCTGGCTGACACTTTCAATCTTTTCCCTCTCAAAATACAGAGATGCACACACAGATGAAGCTTTTGACGCCGTCCGGGTTGTAAAAAGTCAGAAGTTACAGCGCACACTTTCCCTTTTTTTCAGACCAAGTTTCTTTGACCTCTGTGAAAAATATAAAAACACCAAAAGAGGGAAGTGAAAGAGAAACAGTAAGACGAATAAAAGAGACAAACACTGAGTCTGCAAAACCCGACATAAACTGTGCATCATTTCTTAAATCAGGGCTGAAACTAACGAGTAATTCATCATATATTTTCTCTATTATCTAGTACACAAACTGTGGTACTAGTACCTCTGGTACAAACTTTGCAACCATGGCTCCAAACAGACAATCTCTATGGACAAACCTGCATCCTGTCTGCAGCTGAAAACAAGGGCTTGAAGTTTGAAGATATTCAGAATATGCCCGTTTACTTATTTAGTACTTCGAATATTTGCTTTGTAAACATGGATTTTTAGCGACAGTCACATCTGAGTGAGATTTGGACGAGATTTCACCACGTTTCTCTCGTGATTATCAACTTTAAATCTGGGAAAAACAGAAACATCCTCTCTTCTTAGATATGTAGATTTATAAATGTAAAGCTCTTCTTTGATTTTTTTTTTTAGATTCATTCATCTGAGATCTTTCCACACGAGAATGACCCCCAGCATTCGCCCTGCCTGTTCATACTCGGCTGTGTTTTATTGTATCTTTTAATTTTTTGAAGCTTCTCTCGTCCGTCATCAGATTTTATGACGGCATCAAAAAACAAAAGATCTCCCGGCAGGTTAAAGCCTGTCTGCCGTGTGCCGTGCCGTGCCCCTCTCTTGTGTACGTTTTCTCACCACCAGTTTAAGTTGTTAAACGCCAACAAATATGAATTGAAACACAATATTTTGCGAATATCAGACTTTAAAATTGAGTAACTGGCGATGTTTGGATCACACGAGTCACCGCCTCCTCTGCAGTCACACGAAACATCCGTGTCCAGACCTGTTTTCAGTCCTGTCGGCCAATAAACTTCCAAATTAAACCGGTCTAAATGATGTTGTTGTTGTTTTACGTCGTCCCGGCAAGACAGGTGTCAATATAAGGGATGTGTTATGTCACTGCTGCACGCCATAACTCCAGAAATGTGTGTCTGTTTCCAGTAAACACACACTGAACTCTGACCTGCTGCTCTCTGCTGCAGTAAAGCCTGTTTACAACCATCTATTATAGAAGAACACAAGCTCTGGCACTTGTTGGAAACATCCAAGTCTGACTCGCTAATTAAAGGGTTAGTGCACACACACACACACACACACATATATATAAGGACACGCTGTCTCTCTCTCTGGATGGGGGGGTGCTGAATTGATTGTTGACTGGATTATAACCACCATTGGCCTTGAGTATTACACAGGATGTCCACCCTCACCCTACCCCCCACAACATGACAACAAACCAATCACATGCTACATCATCTGGGAGTAAAGAACTAGGTCGCTCCCGATCAGGAGGAATCACCAAACACATCTGCAGGTTCAGACACATGCACATTAATGCACACTCATCACAGTATGCCAAAGTGAACTCACCTGCTTCATTTACAGCCTTCAGTAATGTAAAAACACCCCATGCACGGAGGCGGTGGGTGCATGTTATGGACAAGAGGGGCTAGTTTGACACTTTGCACAAACACATAATAAAGTCAGGCGTGTTAAAAGAGAGATTTAACATCACAACAAGCTGACTACATACCCCATTTTTGCTTGATTTGGCGGTTTGAGTGCGAGAAATGAGGCTGAGGCTGGAGCGTCCCTCCCCGGCTTTCCCCTCTCTCCTCTCGGTCTCTCTTTCCAGCTAAACCCGCTCCTCCTCCTCCGGTTGTTGTCGTTGTGGTGGTGGTGGTGGTTGTTGTTGTGGAGCCACGGTGCTGCTGCTGCTGCTGCTTCCTCTCAGTCCGACATGGCTTTGGTGCTCGCTGTTGTTGTTGCTGCTGTGCCCGTATTTTGGCTCTTCATGTCGGCTTCATCCGAGCAAACGTGTCCGCGCATGCATGATGATGAACCAAGCGGCTAGCGGCTAGCTTACCGTTAGCTGGCTCCCGTCAGTTAAGACCACAAACGGGGATTAAAAAGGAGCTAAAGTCGGGATGAGACAAGCAGGAAATGAGGATTTATAACTGAATTAAGCTTGTAAAGTTTTTAAACGCGATGAAAAAATGTCGAAAGATGCTGAAATAAACGTTGTTTAACCGGTAAAACGAGCTAACTGTCTCCACTCGTCGCTAACACTCTCCACCGGGATGAGGAGGGGGGTGGAGGGGGTATGTAGCGAGCCTCCAAAGCCGACAATCTCACCCCTTAATACGGATCATAAATCCCGGTTTCAGTCGCTGGCTCTTCCTCGCCATTAAATCCCTTCAAGCAAGCCGCAAACGAGCGCTCTCCGACGCCGCAAAAGAGTCCTCTAACGCCGCTCGGTGATGATGATGGTGGGCGTCCTCCAACACGGAGCTTCATCTCTGATTTATTTTGGAGAGACTTGTTCCAGGATTTTATATCCTCCTCCTCTTCATCCGGTCGATTTTAACCCCAGAAAACAAATTAATATTAAATAAACAGTTGAGTTTCTGTCTTGTTATATATATATATGTATATATAATTATCCTAAAGCGTTAAATTTAAACCGTGCCAAAGTGTGATGCTGCTGCTGCTGATGATGCTCCTCCATCCATCCATCCGGCCCGGGGTTCATCCTCTCATCAAGCCCCGCATCTCATTCATCTGCTCGGCTCCGTCCTCCTCCATCCTCCGCTGCTGCTGCTGCTCTGTGGGGAGCTTTAAACCGGCGACGTCAATCAACAATCTTTAAATTTGACGCAATTGGTAATAAAAGTGTGACTTCACGTCCGATTTATTTTTTAAATAAAGTTGTATAAAACACAAAAAAATGTGGAGCAATGGACTGAAATAAGACTTAATATTAATAATAACTTTAAGGACAGCACATTTGATAAAAACAGACCATTTAAACACAAAATATGATATTAAAACAGTAAATACACCAAAATATATGCAACTTTAGATTAAAAAACTTCATATAAACAAATTTCTGCACATTTTTAATTCACTTGTACATATTTAAATCCTATGAAAATGTTTAATTTCTCTGCCAATGTTTAATTTCTCTGTACATATTTAAATTTAGATCTATCTCAGCTCAATTTTAACGTATGGCTCCTGTGTTATAGGTTATAGGTCTAATGTCTGTTTAATCTATCTATCTATCTATCTATCTATCTATCTATCTATCTATCTATCTATCTATCTATCTATCTATCTATCTATCTATCTATCTATCTATCTATCTATCTATCTATCTATCTATCTATCTATCTTTGTTGCAGATAAAACTAGTTGTTTTCGACCTTCGAATCTATGAGTTGCTCCACCAAAGAGTCATTTCCCCTTTGAATTTCTCACATGATTTCTTTTATAATAATTGTTTGAGCCTCAAAAGGTCAAATTACGTATGAAAACACAGTAAAAAAAAAAAAAATTACCTTTAGGTGTCAAATCATGGGTAAAATTTTCTGCACTGCTCTGCAAAAACTGTTGGTGGAAACATTACACTTTATTATACTTGTACTTCACTTAACTATTTACATTTTCTGCTACTTTATACTTTTTTACTCCTCTACATTTATTTAACAGCTATAGTTACTAGTTACTTTTAAGAGTCTATAGAATATTAGAAAATATGATGCTTTGTTGCAAATTAAACTAGAAGTTCATTTCCTTTTTAAATTTCTCAGATAATTTTATTTAAATATATAACACACACAGTAAAAAATATGATACATTGGAAGTAGCTGTCTGTCCCAGCATTTAGTTTTTACTTCCTCTTTCCTCTCTCATTAATAATCTCTTATATTTATCTTGTTAGCGGACCCAATACACTAAACTACCTACAGTAACTGTATTTAAAGTAACAGCAGTATTAACAATGTCATAATATCTTTTTGGGCCATTTTTCTGCAGAATGACTACTTTTACTTTACTTAAATGTAGGATCTCTACTGGTGTTGATACTTTTACTCAGGTTTGGGTATGAAGTAACAGCTCAGATTTTATATTAAACATCCAACAGAAAATGTTACGTACACTGCTGAGGAATGAGAAGAAGATAAGACAGAGATGAGAGGTGAAAGGTTTATTCAGTGAACACACAGGAACACATAATATGTTACTGATGATTGCCATCTTGTGGACAATTATTGATACAGCCAGTACTGACATATGCACACACCTTTTACTCGAGTAAAAGAGTACAAATACTTTGTCACATGCAATTGCACATGCATTCAAAATTTCAGCGGCAAAGTATCAAAAGTAAAAGTACTCATAATGCAGAGAGTTATTATATTATTGTATCATTATTATTGATGTATTCGTACGTAAGAGGTAATTGTATCTGTATCTGCTATGTGACAAATAAATTGAATATTTTATAAACTTGTGTAAACCTTGCTTTGGAAAGTAGCCAAGCTGTAAAATATGTGCAATGGTGCAATATTTCTATATGTTTTTTTTAAGAAGAAATATAAAGTAGGATAAAATGGAGATACTGAAGTATTTTTTTCATCTTTTTTATGGATCATTTCTTCAGTTTTGAGAGACACAAGAGGACAAGAGGAACAATTTCAGCAGCTGCTAACTCCTTGTGCAGGTTTGTGCAAAAGTTTGCAGTATGCAGGATATTTAAAAGTGCAAATATATATTTTGAGACGTAGTAATCCAAAAGATGTTAGATAAAAGAGTAAAGGTTATCTGAAGACATGAATGCAGAGTGACAAACTGGGAAGGACATTTTTCCACTATTTTATTGAGACATTTTATAGACCAAACAATTAATTTATGCATGAGTAAACGTGTAATACAAATCCCTCCACAACTCCTCCAGTCTTGAACTTCTCATGAAGTATCTCTGTCACACGGTAAAACAGACACAAACAGCTGTGAGTGTTTTTAGACGTGTGGATCAATAAAAGTCACGAAAAGCTGCTTTTTAAAAATACAACATGCTGCACTGTGCATTAAAGTAGCCCATAAATATGTGCTTTATTAGCCAGTTTAGTTGCTCAGTGTGGGATTTGTTTGATCCCTGATCAGTTGTGCACGACTACACTGAGCACTCTGAACGTTCATATCTGCCTTTGACTTCCAGACAGACTCATGACATCGGATATTGGCGACCAGCAGAAAATTATATTTAGACCTGGCAAGAAGAAAATAAAGCAGAGGCATTAACTTCATGTTGCTGCATTTTACAGCTCAAAGCAGTCACAGGATACAACTAATTAACCCAGACTGACTTATTTATATACACTTGTATATATATATATGCCAATTTTCAGGGTTCAAACGGTGTGACCAGATGACAAATCAACCTCCCTGACTGCCGGGCTGCAAATGCTTCACATGAAACACTGGAAGACCAGTTTTCTATTTCAAGATTACGCTGAGCATGAAAACCCAACTCGAGCATGCTTGCTCTTTAAATGTGATCAACAGAGCCTGCAGCAGGCAGCGGTGGTGGTGAGAGGTTAAAGCGAATTCATCAAGATATTACAACAATGGATGCTTTGTCAGAAGCTTTGGCACGGGCAGATGTGGACGCTGAGATGACAGCGTTGACAACCGAAGATGTGACTGAGCAAAACCGAGATGCCAGCGATGAAGTGGAACACCTTAGAAACAGGTACAAGTCAGTGACTGTACTGTGATTCTTCATATTGGCTGCTGTGTAATGAGGTTTACTTTGTAGCTTGCATAACAATAGTAAGTTATTGAGCAAAGTTGCTCCTTCTAAACAAATCCCAAGTCACTCATCTTGTTTTACAGTAATAAATTGTCTCCATTCCCACATAAAATGGTGAATTAATGGAGGAAATCGCTTCCACCAAGTGTGTTTGGCTGAGTCTTCATAGCTAAATCATCATTTTGGAGGGTGCACTTGTGCTTTTGATCTATATTGCGTTATACTGACAGGTGTTTCTATCATTTTGTCCACACCACTCCACCAGCACCACAAACTACATCCTACATCCCCCATGATTATCTTAACATATATATTGTGCCCTGCACAGAAAACAAACATGAAAAGTCATCATAAAAATAAAAATAATTAATTTCTTGTAATCTAAGACACTGGTTCTCAAACTCCCTCGGGTTTTAATTGAATAAATTAATTTAGAAACATTTAATACCATTAAAATACTTTATTTTTAATGAAAATACATAAACTTTGAGATTGCAGGAATGTAATTTAAAATAGGTTTATAAGTTTTATAATAAGTAACTATCTTAAGACTGTAAGATAGTAAGCGGAGGTAAAATAAATTTAAAAACACTGTAATCATGGCTTCAAATGGGTTCAGAATTCAACAACAGTCAACAATAAAAAAAAACTGAACTGTCTGTAGCTGCTGTATTTTAACATTTGTATGTATTTGGAAAGATTATTATCTTCTGAGGTGGTAAAAAGTTTGAGAAACACTACTCTAAGATAAACTCTAATCCAATTAATGTATCTTAAAATATAATTTAAGACATTTCCAGCTGTTTGATTCGCTGCTTCTCCTTGTGTAGTTTTATCTCACTGCCAAATTGTTTCTCTGTTACCGTGCCTTCAGTTTACGTGAGGCCGTCCACGATGACAACGTGCGGCCTAAGATGCAGTGCCTTATGATGGACTCATCTTTCTCCATGGTGACGATGCAAGGCGAGGACAGCGGGATCGAATGGGAGACGACCCCCAGTCGGTGCTCCACGCCGTGGGCATCTGAAGCTGGAAACTCCACTATGGACCTCAGCTCTCCGGTTACAGTACGGCCTGCAACACCTGGGTCTGTTCCAGCGGGAAAGATTATCTTTGTTATGGACGAGGGGCTTATTACAAGACGTAAGAAAAATAAAGTGAGCGATCAAAAGAGCAAGGCTGACAGACAACGAGAAGCCCTCGTACAGAGCTCTGAGAACGTGTCAGGAAGGCCGGAGTTGGTGGAAGTCTCACAGCCAAATGTGAAAACCGAAGAAGGAGACGAAGTAGAACCAAATGATCCTCTCGAAGATAAAGAGCAACGACTATTCCGCTTAGTCTCTGAGGGCTCTGAAATCCTCAACATTGTTGTTCCACCCAAACTTGTTACTGTGGATGAAGAGGAGAGCAAAGAAATGGTTGACAACCTTTCTTATCTCGAGGACAGCCCCGTTCCTAAAGCCAGTGAAGAGAGCCATGATTATGAGCTGATGATTTCAACAACAGGATCAGGTGCCACAAGAGGTGACCAGGTCAAGCCCCCACCTTTGAATGTAATGGATCCACCAGGGGCTCCGGTGCCCAGACCTCCTGGCAGAGGAGCTGTTGGCAATGTGGACTATTTTGAGGCGTTCACTCTGATTGATGCCCAAGCTCCAGGAAGTCCTGCCGTGGCCGCACAGGGACAGGTGGAACAAGAGGTAGGGGTTACAACTGAGAGCCAGGAAGCCAAGAAACCTGCTGAAGACAACACCACCACAACAACAAGTGTGGATAATGACAAGTCAGACACAATCAGCCTAGAGGAAATCACCTGTGAGCTTCTAGATGAAGTCTTCTACGGCGGTACAGACGACTACCTGAAAAGTCTGGACAGAGGCGACCAGGTAGCTGGTGGTGCACCTACAAGGCTCCCTTCAAAACCGAGCGGTTCATCTTTGTTTGGTAGCCATGAGGACATCCTGACTCCAATCTTTCTACCAGAAGGACCTCCCAAAATTATTGACCCAATTTTGCTGGAGGAGCCCAAAGCCATGGCCTTCCTTTACACGGACCTGTACGAGGAAGCGATCGGCTGTCGGCAAAAAGAAGAGGATACGGAAAGTATGACCTCTGAGAAGTCTTTCCACAGCAGGCATTCAGACCGGGAGGCCAGGGGATATTTAGAGAAATATGTCCTTATAGATGAGACTCCTGCAGTGGAAGTGGAACCAACTGATAAAGGAAGATGCCCGGAGGAAGGTCCTCGGGTATTGTCCGAAGATTTGTATGATATTGCCGATATGCTGTCCAAGCCTGAAAAGGGTGAGGTGCCAAACTCAGAGGAGGAAGTCACAGACTTCCTCAGGTCCAGCGGCAACTCTTCTCCATGCGACATCGAGCCTTTCGTTCGAACATTTGAAGAGGATGAACCCCAGCCGACAACAAAGAGTAAAGACAAGACAAACAAAAACGTCTCCATCAAGGTAGAAAAACCCGCCGAAATCCCTGAAGATCCACTCAGCCTCTCAAGCTTAGAGTTCCCCCCTGATTGGGGAATTACAGATGATCATCCCACAACCCTGGACGAGAAACACGAGCGTACAGATCGGGATTTGTGGAAACAAGATTCAAAAGAGCAAAAGCCAGTTGCCCCTCCGAGGAAAAAGGCAACATCCTCTCCCAAGTCATGTCTGGATCTAACACCTCTGACTCCAGTTGACGTTGTCACACAGGAAACAGAAGAGGCTGGTGGAAAGGAGCAGAGGGAGGAGGAGAAAGAGACGGCATCACCAGCAGAGACTGCCGATGAAGGGGATGGAAATGGAGAGGAAACTATGCAAACCTCCTCTAATGTTGCTTTATCTGAGGGTGTGTTGGCTGCAGTGGAGTCCCCACAGACTGAAAGTAGTAACGAAATAACCACAGTTGACACTAAAACAGTAGAAGAAGAGAAAACAAGCAAGACTGAAGCAGCTGCAAAACAAACTGAACCAGAAGTGGTCGATGTAAAGTCATCGGAATCAGCTGAAACAGAGGCTTGTGCAGAGAAACAACGAGAACCAGATAAAGAAAAAGGACAGTGTATAATACTTTAACCAAGCTACAAATATGTTGCTTATGTGCCCTGATTTGAAGTCTTAAAATGACAATAGAAATAGATTACAATCAACTGAGATCAATTCTTAAAACTTCACAGATAAAGAGTGTGAACTCTTGTACAGTAGCAACCAAAAGTTTGGACACAACTTCTCTTTCAATGGTTTTTCTCCATTGCACAGCATTCTGCACTAAGCATCTGGTTTGAACTTAGTGGGACTATCAGTTGTTTCTGAACATTACAATGATCCCAAAACTCCAGGCTATGTAAGCAATATTTCACCAAGAATCAGAGTGATGCATCACCCGGCTTCCACAATTACCCAACCTAAACCTACTTAAGATGTTTTGGGATGAGTCGGACTGCAGAGTGAAGAAAATGTGCACAGGATACATCGGAATAACCTTTCCAGATGGCCTCAAGAAAAGTGGCGACTTTTAAGAGTCTAAAATATCACTTTTAATAACACTTTTTCGTTTGTCACATAATTCCATGTGTTAATTCATAGTTTTGATGTCTTCAGTGTTAATCTACAATGTGGAAAATAATCAAAGAAAAACCTTTGAATGAGGTGTGTCCAAACTGTTGACTGCTGCTGTATATCTCAGTCTAGTTTTTATAATTTGTACCTGCCTGTACTCATACTGCATGAATTCAAAAATCACATATGTTTCCTTTGTTTCTCTCTGGTGTAGACGGGTGGCATTAGTGCATGAATCCTGAATCGTGTTTAATGGGAAAGGTTTGGGACATGAGTGTGAATAAAAATGGTGATGGTGCATGTGTCAGTGTTTGTGTGACGTTAGGGTGGATCTTCAGCTATAAATAAGCCTCCTCGGCTGGTTAACCTGACACCTCGTCTCAAGTAGGAGTCTGTGTGCTATGCAGCCTCTTGTAAACAGCCAAAAAAATGTAAAATGATACGTGCAAATGTGCATTTTCACACCATTTTTGACAGATTACCTATTACCTATCACCCGTTTACCTGTTATTATATTATCCACACCAAATATCAGGGAAAACGCTGGTAATTATCACCCTGTATTGATGTTTTTTAGCCAATAAAAAGGATCTGTTTCTAGACTGGATGGTGCGGTATTTACCTGACCCATGTGGCCATTAAATCGGACATATATTAAGCATTATTTGCAAGCATATTTAGCAAATACTGGCCCCATCTGGAGAAGTAAACGTGCAGTACAGGATTGGTATTTTGTTTTGCAGAGCAGTGTTTGTATCTGTACTGGTCTACCTGTTATAATCAGTTTAAAAGAGCTTTGGCGACACTCAGTGTTACAAATGAGCATTGTTCTAATTTCTAACTCTTAAATCACCTTTTTTCCCTCCACATCGACAGGTGGCAGCTGTGAGTTACAGCTCACCCATTTGACATTACCAAAACAAGTCTCAAGGCCATAGAAGTACAGCAGATAGAGTGGCTATGTCAATTCACATAGCTAATAAACATATTTGGGTTAATTTCCTCACCTAAATTAAGTCTTGTGAGGTAAACAAGTATTAAAATTTTTAAAAATTTTAAAGATTAAGCAACTGAACATAAAGTTTTACAGATATGTGCCAAATTAAAATAACAGTTAAATCTCATTCAGTAAAAACTTTATATTAAAATGAACTACAATCCTGGACTAACGAACGGGTGTTTCGGTTTAAGGAGTAGCCATGTTAACTGGTGACAGTCCGGCGAATGCGTCTGCGGTTTACATAAAGTAACTGACATAAAATAGGACATGAAATAACCTGATTAAGCCTCATAAAGCAAGAAATTGCTATTAAAATAATTAGCTGCTTTCCTGGGCTAACGAACCGGTGTTTCGGTTTAACTGGTGACTATCCGTGAAAGCACCTGTGGTTAACATCAAATAACGGACATAAAATTACGCGGCTAAGCCTTGTAAAGCAAAGAAATTAGCTACTATCCTGGGCTAACGAACCACCAGTGTTTGGGTTTAACCAACAACTGTGTTAACTGGCGACCGTCTGACAAAATAACAAACACGAAACAGGACATAAAATAACGCTGTCTGTTAATGCAATGGAAACAATTGGCTACAGCAATTTATCGATATTATAAAATGTAATTTTTACTTTTGAATACTTCAGCACAAAAGATGTTTTGAATAAGTGAAGTGATATATGTGTACACATACAAATCATAAGTCAAATCAGCGCTAAATTTGGCTGAACTGTAAAAGGTATAAGAGCCGTTTGGGAGTCGAAAGAGCCGACTCTTCTTGGTGAGTCGAATAATCTGGCTCACTAAAAAGAACCGAACTTCCCATCACTAGTACCTGCGACCACCACAGACGCGTTAGGCCCGCGGTCACCAGTTAACACGGTCGCACGTTAAACCGAAACACTGTCCGCCGAATGGGTCTGCGGTTGTTTTAGTTACTGAGACGAAGAAAGTATGTTGTTTGACATTGTAACGTTAATGTTAAAAAAAGAGACATTTACGAGTTTAAACAACTGTCGTAACTACGGCAACACAGGCGCATTCGGCCCGCGGTCACCAGTTAACACGGTCGCACGTTGAACCGAAACACCGGGCTCTTTTCTCGTCGGTCTATTTCTATGCCGGAGGCGCCTCGCCGGCCGGGCGCTGTGTTAGCTTTGAGCTAACCCCGCAATGGACAATGTCTCCGGCACGTCTGAAGAAAACGGACCAGAAACCGGCGACGGCGGCACCTCCATGATGGAGGACGGACTAGTCAACGCTTTCGGCGACCTGGCTGCCCTCCCGGTGGAGGTCGGCGAGAGAAGACCGACGTGTTTACGGTGCCGGTGAGCTTGAATTAAAGTGAAGCTAATGCTAACTAGCCAGAGTGGTTAGTTCAATCCTCCTCCTCCTCCTCCTCCTCTCTTCTCCTTCTCCTCCTCTTGGCATGTTTTAATGAGGGAACAGATTCATGTCGTTACAGACCAGCTGAATCAGAGATGAGATGGTGGCTTATAGGCTGACTTCACGTCTTCAACTTTCCTCCCATAGTCGCCCTCAGAAGGTGTGTCTCTGTCCCTTTCTGCCACCACAACCCCTGGAGGTCTCCACGTGTCTGTACGTGGTGCAGCATCCTGCAGAGGTGAGCACACACACACACACATTGTGTATACAGGTTATAGGTGTCAGGGAGCACAGGTGTTCATTTACTAAACAGCTGTCTGTTGCTGTAAATCCTCCTGTTCATGCTGGCAATTAAGAGATTTAGGTGGTAGAAATCCACAATTTGTGCACCAAAAAGAGGAATATCTTCCGGTTAGATCATTTTTACAGTATAATATCCTCTTTTTGTTTCTCCTTTTGCGTGGAAAAACACAAAAAGGGACTTTTTAATACTACAAAATCTTATTTAAGGACACTTTTCTAGGTACTCAAAGGGTAAAATCATCATAACAACTCACAAGACTTAAGTTAAACATTGAAAGCAGTTTTTAAAAGTTGTGTTTTTGTCAGGGATTTGAAGGTTTGTAGATCAGTGTGGTCACAAATATTTGTTTGGCTGTGGATAAGGCTTGGTTACTCCCAAGCTCCAAGGTTCGTGCTTGGTCCCATGTGGTGCAAAACAATGCAATAAACATGAAATATAGTGTAAGTGTAAAGAAGTCAAAAATATATATATAGTAAATATATTATAGATGGAGGCTTTGTGTGTGAGAGATCCCGGGAGCCAGTGGAGATTCTGGAGGACGGGGTTGATGATTGACTTCAGGAGTGACAAGTGAAGTTGATGATAATTCAAAGTCACAAATACACACACAAAGAACAGCCAGCATGAACAGGAAGAACAGTCATATTACCATAAAAATACATGAATCTACCCTTGAATGTAATTTTTGTGCAACCTCCTGCCCTAGGTGCCGAGTGACGGTCATTAGCACGTCAGCTTCTCGTGGTTATGATGAACTCTTCTAACCTCTGCTGTGTTTTCAGGAGAGCAGAGTACTTCGCACAGTTCCTCTACTAGCTGCTTGTCTGCCGCAAGGAAAATGCAACGTCATAGTCGGACGGAGATTCAACGAGGAAAAGTAAGATTTAAAGTCTCACATCGCAGGATCTGTCGTTGAATTGTCAAATATATATTTTTATTTCGTTTTTTTTTTTTGTCCTCCATCTTGTCTCCTCTCAGACACCCAGAGCTGGCGGCCGTATGTCGGGACAGCAGGACGTTGATTCTGTATCCGGGCCCCAAATCTCAGAACCTGGAGGAGCTGGTGCAATACCAGGACGTAGGCACTGTGAAACATAATGTGATCATCATAGACGGCACCTGGAGCCAGGCTAAGAACATGTTCCTCAAAAACAGCCTGTTCCACCTGCCGAAACAGGTGAGTCTAACTGTGTCAGACATCGTATGTATGATGATTGTTTTCTTGGTAGTTTTTGTAAAGATGCAGTCACAGTCCAGCTTTGTTTGGAAGCTGTGAAGTTCACTGAGGCACATCATCTTTGAGTATTTTAGGAAAGATCCTCGAGCACGCAGCCGACGGCGACGCTGTTTTGGTCCGTCCTCCACATGACTTCAAACTCCCTTTTTGGCTGTAACACAGAGAGAGTATACGTCAATGATCACCTCCCATTTGGTTTACCAGGTCCAGCTCAACAGGACTCTGTCCAGTCAGTACGTGATCCGCACTCAACCGTCCAACATCTGCCTGTCCACGCTGGAGTGTGCCGCGGTCGCCCTGTCCATCCTGGAGCAGAATGACGACATCCAAGAGGTGACGTGGTGATCTGTTTTTAACTGTTTGGCCATTTGGGGGCAGCAGAAACTAATTTGACTAATTTAAGTCCAATATTCACCCTTCAAATGGAGCGAGCGAAAGGATCGGCTGTCTGGAGCTTTTTCACGCCACCTCAGCCAACAAACTCGACGGCTACTTGCAATACCTGCGCAGTAAACGTTCCCGGGGCGGTGGTAAAACTGCAATTTATAACACAACCAACTTAATCAAGCACCTACAGAGAGCACGCGGAGTTCATTGAACAAAACGGAGGCGGTATGAAGCAGCTAACTTTGATATAATTATTAAATAAATAAGTAATAAATAGCTAGTCTCTAACTATGTCTGTCTGCTGTTTGATGCTGGAGTTGCAGGTAATAAAACCAAAACAATCAGCTGTAAAAGGCTCTGTAGAGCTGAGAGGAGCTGCAGAGTTGGTTGATGAATGTCTTCCCTTTCACAAACATGTGGTCATTTGATTCCTTGTTAATTATAGCACCTTTTTAAAAATTACAAACAGACAAGGAGTGTGAAACCATCCATCCATTTTCTTGCGCGTATCCGGGCTCGAGTTGCAGTCGCAGCAGGTTTAGCAGCACGTTCCAGACTTTCCTCTCCCCGGCAACATATTCCAGCTCCCCCTGGAGGATCCTGAGATGTTCCCAGGCTAGATAGGCTGTAGTCCCTCCAGCGGGTTCTGGGTCTGTCCCCCGGGGTCTCCAGAACACCTCAGCTGGCTCCTTTCAGCTCGGAGCTCCCTCTGGATGTCCGAACTCCTCACCTATCTCTAAGGCTGAGCCCGGCCACCCGACGGAGGTGGCTCATTTCAGATGCTTGTATCCGCAATCTCGTTCTCAGACTGTAGGTGAGGGTTGGAACGTAGATGGACAACCCGCCGGTCCATCTAATGCTCCATCGTCCCATCACTAAAGCCATATTACCAATACACAGTACATGTTTTATTAGACATTTCTTGTATGTTTCATCAGTCTTCCTGTCGCCGTCTTGTTCCTCCAGGTTCTGCTGAGGCCTCTGAAAGCTCTGTGCTCCTTCCAGCTGCAGCACGGCGCTCAGATCCACCACAGCAAGGAGCATCTACTGAAGAACGGCATGTACGACAAGCCCATGCCGAAGAACAAACGCAAGATAAAGAGGATGGAGAAGCTCGTCACCGATCACAACATCTGCCCGAGATGAGGGAGAGACCGAGCGGAGGAAACTCTCTGTCTCTGCGTTCACGTCTGAGCACGCCGCACTAGGACTGTATCATCAGGGTGCAGGCGTGGAAACCACTGGACTCCACTGCGAGTTTTTCTTGTGTTTTTGTTTTTCAGATTTTTAAATTGCTGTTTAATGTAATTTATAAGTTAACGTTGTAGTTTAAGTGTCATGGTGTGACGGTAAATCAGGTTTGTTTTAAAAAAAAAACAGTTTACATTGTTCTTCCCGGCACTTTATAAAACACTACGGTGGTTCTGTTGTGATTGACTTTATATGGCGGCTAAAATCACATCTGGAAGGGCTTATTCCGTTTTTTTTAATAAGCAAAAATCTTGATTCAGATACATTACAAAATAAAAATACCTCTACAAACACACGTGTTATTCCATTTTTAAATATTTCTCATGGTTGTAGCTGCAGGCCTACAAGGATTTTTTTATTAGCTATGAAGCAGTTAAAGTAAATCTGTCTGCATAAAGTCCTCTATGCCATAAATCTCAATAAAATATCCATGGATACAAAAATCTTATTTTCTTTATTTCTAGGGCTGTACTCGGTATCGAATTTCCCATTTCAGATGCTGAGAATTGAATCAGATGATTTATATCTTCAGAAAATGGGTGTCCGAGCAGGTACGGTGAATTTTATGTGTACGATGTCACAGCCCGGTGTTTCGGTTTATCGAGCGACCCTGTTAACTGGCGACTGTGTGGTTGTCGTTAAGTTATGAGCTGTTGAAGACGTGTAGCTGTCAAACTAGCCAAAGGCAAGACTATTTATTTATTTATTTGGACATTAATTTCCAAAACATGGCATTAATAAGGACAGCTACGTTTATCTTCTGTCGCTCGTTAAACCGAAACACTAGCTCAAAGACTGCAATAAGGAGGGGACAGATTTATTTACAAGAACATGAATCAGAGAATCGTGTAGCCAGAAGTAAGTCAGTAGTGTGACAGGAAAACTGAGTGTTGCAGATATTCTACCAGTCAGTGATGGAGGCGAGGAGGGTTGCAGTCAGCAACTACAACCATGTGATGGCACTAAATCCTACACACTGGTCCTTTAATATGGTGCCTAATCTAAATAAAACGATGTAGCATCCTGAGAGGAAAAAGTGGAAATGTATCCGTGACATCAAGCTCCACCTTCTCCTAACTTCTCCTCTCTGGCCGGTGCTGCAGAACAGAAAACAAACAGACACAGGAACAGCTTCTTCCCACAGACTGTCACTGTGATCAACAGCTAAAACCGGACACACAGTGAAAATAACAATACTCTGCATATCTGTGCATTATAATTTAGTTATTGATCCTCACTGTTTACATTTAGTCTGTCGTACATAGATTTGTATATACTGTCATATCCACCTACCTCATGTACAGAACACAATCGCACTATCATCAGTCCTTTACCCAGTTTACAAATGTCTATAGATAGATACTCATGTCCATATATATCTATATTTATGCAAATATATACACATTTCAAATATGTATGTAGTTATTTTTTATGTTTATGTTTCATGTTTTTATGTTATTGCGTCTACCTGTCATGTTCCTTGTCTTTTAAACTGTACTTCTGCCTATACCTGTATGTACTGTACAATTCCTGGTGTGTGTACACACACCTGATTTCTTATCCTCCTGAATAAAATAAAATAAAAATACAAAAGTACTAAAAAATAAAATAGATAATAAAACTACAGGATATAATCAAATTAATACGTTAAAATCAGCCGGTTTAGTCGCTGTTTATTGGTGTAAACTTCAATATAAATGTCTGTAGTTTTGTGTTTTTATTCCTGGAAGTTGCCTTGGGCTGATGATGATGATGATGTACTGCGCATGCGTGTTTCGTGTCGTTTCCACCGGTCTCCCTCCGCCATCTTTGTTGGTCGGCTGTTGCCTCCATTGTTCAGTGTGGAGCTAACAGAGAGGCGGCAAACCAGTTCACACACTGCGCCATCAAACAACCTGACGGTGTCACAGGCAGCTGCCGGCGACAAGTCGTGGATTTGCTCTCAGGGTTGCGACTTGTTCTCGGCCAGCAAGTTACAACAGAATGGACGATGACCAGCCCAAAACCCTGTAAGTGTGTGTGTGTGTTACCGTTAGCTGGCGCTGCTAGTGCCCGTCACGTAGCTAACAGTCAGCGGCTGCCGAAACGGTCCTTTCTCCGGCATGGAGAGGGATGAAAATACGGTTATAGTTTGTGCCTTTTTTTGGACTAAAATAACTCAACATGACTCAATAAAAAGTAAACAATAATTAATTATATAACCTCTGTTTAAAATGGGGCTTGCTTCGTTAAAGCTAGCTTCCAGAAAAATCCCTAAATTTAACGCCGCCGCTCGGTTAAGAAAACCCGGTGAAAAAGTTGGATTTTATTAAAGTAAACACACATTTACGTGTTTTTATGTAAGCCGAATTAAAAAGCGTATTCTACATATTCAAAAAAATGCACCAAATGCTGCTTTACGGCGCAAATAAGTCAAACAACGAGCATGAAAACATTAATACGTGTTTTTTTAAATGGAGTTTGGTGTACCAGCACCCCCAAAATTATTGCACAGGCCTAGAAATGTATCTAAATATATAGTAACCTCACAGATATGCAAATGAAGGTGTCACTGTTGGTGTTATTTTGGTCACCAGGTGAGATTAACTTAACTCTATTTAAAGCCAGCAGTGATGTAAGGACAAGGTCAATAGCTGGGATTTCACTAATGTTGTGTAATGTGCCGAGCTGCATGCATGCACTGATGTTTGGAGCTGGTTATTTAAATGCACATACATGAGCGGATAATGGCTGAAAAATCTGCATTTTGCATGCCAGGTGATGGTTTTTATTTTTTTATTTTTTTGTAACTACAGCAGCAGGGAGACAAAGACACAAAGCATGGACTGAGTTTGTGCAGAAAGTTGATTAAAGGGAGGTTTTGTAGTTTAGAGCCGCCCCAAAAACAACAAAAACAGGACAGGAAAGTGAAACAACTTCGATTACAAGATTAGATCATAGACTGTATTAAGCATGGACAGTGTATCCGTGACGTCAAGCTTAAAATCTGTGGCTCCACGATGGACCGAATGAAGCCTAGGTGCAAGAAGCTAAAGATAGATAGATGCTTTATTGATCCTGAGGGGAAATTCAAGCATCCAGACACATTACGTTAGACTTATAAAGATACATTTGAATTTAAATTGAACCTGTGCAAAGATACAAACAGAAAACTGCATAGAAAGTTAAAAAAAAAAAGATTATAAATATGTTTACAGAAATAAGAAATAGAGATTAAAACTCGAATTGTGGACGCTTTGATTGACAGGTAGGTGTTGTTACAGGTTTGAGCAACAGGCTTTATTCAGCCCGCCTAATCATCTGTCAACCAAAGCATCCACGCTCTTAATTCTGCATAACTTTAAGCCTTAATATCATTTTCTATAAGTTTATTTCTGCTGTGAAGTTGAGACATTTTAACATGGGGACTTATGGAGACTTGACTCACTTCTGGAGCCAGCCTCAAGTGGACGTTCGAGGAACTGCGGTTTGCCGCTTAGGAAAGAACTTAAAGGTTACCATAACAAACAAAACACAGTGGAGGCAAACACCCCTATACCGAGTGATCCAGACAGATAAAATGTGTATCCGTGCTCAGGTGTCAACAAGTCACGGACTGTGAATGATGTTTATCTTCATACATCCACCAAACTCATAATTGGAGGCTTCCTCCTGCTTCAGCGGCCACACACAATGTCAAATCTGTCTCCTCTCTGTTGTGTTTTTGGATGTAGGTATGTGGGGAATCTGTCCAGGGACGTGACAGAGGCCCTCATCTTGGAGCTGTTTGGCCAAATTGGACCCTGCAAGAGCTGTAAAATGATCGTAGATGTGAGTTTGTTTGTCATCTCTTTTTGTTTTTTTCACTCCCGTGTTGCTGTTTTCGACCTCTCGCCCAAGAAGATGCTTTGACTACAACACTCTGCCTGCCACAGTGAAGTTCAAGGACGGTGTCGAGAATTCACACATAAACAGCTTGTTTCCCACCAGCTTGTTTTTCCAGTGGACACTGGTGTTAGGGTGTCCAATTTTAATGCCAAATGATGAGTTTGTTGTATTTCTAAGACTTGTATAAGTCTAACTGAAGTTATATTACATTTTTTTGGCTGCTGCAGCACACGTCATTTTTAGAAAAATCTGAAATCAAAAGGGAGAAATTGATATTTTATTCAGATTTTTTAGTTCTGTACCGATTCGTCGGATTACTCTTCTTGATTAAGCCAATCAAATCTTGTTTATCAGCGGTAGAGATGACCACACAGAGCCAAACAAGCCAAACAGGCTCTGAACAAACAACCCACATTACGGCCTAATTCCACCGTGCACGGATGCAACGTTTACCCGTGAGTGCCGCGGCCACCGGTAGCTGATCGCGGCCGTTCTAGTCAATGTTTCAAACCCCATCAGAAGCGGCTCTCCACAGCTTTTCTATCTTTGACGGACGCAGCGAGCAGCTTGCGTCAGTCTGCACAGAGAAGCTCGACCTGACAGGAAGTCAAGACACAGAAACGGCATAGAGAATCTGGTCAATTTTCAAAATAAAACACTCTGCAAACTTCTGACCGTAAAATCAGCCAACTATGTAGCATATGTACTTATAGTAGAAGCACATAATCAAGGAAAAATGACCAAATATAAGCAAATTAACAAAGTCTGATTGGCAAAACACTCCTGCTGAGGTTTGAAGTCGCGTAGAGAACAGACCAAAACAGCATCGTGGCGGAGACGTGCCCGGTGAGGTCTTGCCGTTAACTTTTCCTAAGAACAAAAACCCAATCCTTCTTCTTCTTCTTCTTGTATATCTAACTAACATAAACACACATCTTCTCCTGCACCTGAACTTGTTGAGCGAGCCACCAAACAAACATTTCACCTGAGCTCATGTTGGTTTACAGGTCAGGTAGCTAAACGGCATCAAACGGCACGTAGATGCGGCTGCAAACTGTCACTTGGATTAAAGTTTATTTACTTGTCCTTTAGCTCCCTGTGGTGAAACATGAGCACTTTGGTAAACACTGACAGTGACACACAGTTTTTAAGGAGTGTTTCTGACATGTCAACTATGAACTAAACATTAAAAGAACAAGAGATGTGTGTTTTTTTTAAAATGTTTGTGTTTCCTGTCCGCTGCAGACAGCAGGTCACGATCCGTACTGCTTTGTGGAGTTCTATGAGCATAGACATGCCACTGCCACAATCGCAGCCATGAACGGTCGGAGAATTCTGGGTAAGGTAAGCAAATCATATCTCCTGGGTGAGTCAACTAGGGCAAGGTTTGGGTGGGCAGGGTTCAAATGATGTGAGCTGGGAACAAAACAAACGTATCTGCCTGTTATTATTTTTATTATTTTAATTAGTTTTATTCCCCTCGTGCACTTTTCACGAGCTGAGTTGTGTGGGAACGCCAGACGCTGCTGAAAAAAAAATAATGTGTGCGAGCTTTGTGATTTGTTTTCTTGCTTTCTCGTATATTAACACATGTCAGCGTCACGTATCCGTGATGGATACAAATGAATTATTCAGATTCTTGTAGTTTATTCTGCCTTTTTGTCCCTCACAGGAGGCCGTGAAAAGAAAAGCAAACGTTCACGCTGATGCAGTTTATTAAATATTGACCGTTTATGATTAAATTTAGACCCATTGTTATGTTTTGCACAGGCACTGCAGCTATGAATATTTACTGAACATTTATTTTAGCAATATTGCCACCACAATATCTGAACTGTGCAGCGAGATAATTGAAGTTTCTGCTCGCTGTAAGCTGAATTATTCTATTTTGCAACCTACAGCAGGTTTTTTTTTTATTTTGGAGAAAAAACTAATTAACTCAAACCATCGTTCATTGGGCTGCAACTTCAATGATTGATTGTTTCGTCTATAAAATGTCAGATAGTGAAAAAGCTGACCAGCAGTTAAAAACTAAGAATATTTTGTTCAATGTTGTAGTAAAAATATGAAAACCAGGCTTGGAAAAAAAAGCAAAAATGACTTGTTTGTTTTTCTGAGTTTAGACATTTAATTTGGTTATAAACGGCTCAGTTAATTGACTTTCCACATGTTGTGTGTTGTCAATAATCACACTAAGGGTGCATTCAGACAGGAACGGGCGCTGGAGCGAATCTCCACAGGATTGTGCAGGTTGACCGCTGTGAAACAATCAGGAAATATCTTTTTATTTCACTGATTAACCGACTTCATCGCTGCCGGCGCTCGCTAACTCTCATTCACTGTCTACGTCACTCAACCACTGCTCTCTCTTCTTTGTGTCTCTGTCTTGCAGCGTAAATTACCGAGTCAGACTCAGATTTAGAAGCCGGTTCGTGAAATAAACAAAGCCAGAACACAACAGGTCGAGTATCAGAGTTTAGATTCTCCAGCTCGACATCTCTCGAACAGACTATCCCCGCTCAAATGAACGGACAAACCTGCGTCCACACCGCGGCGTCTAATCCTGTCTGAATGCACCCGAACATGTGTAGCTGTTACGAGTTTCCGCAGCGCTCCGTTACTGATCTTTCCAGGCAGGTTTTTCGCATTAGATGAGCTCACAGGCGTACCTAAATGATGTCAGATAAACAAAGTGCTGTTTGGGTTTTCTACTGTCACTTCATGCGCCATGCTGTCTCTGCTTTAAGATGTTTCCCTGAGTGAGTTTGCCATCTGTGTATGAATTGATTTAACATGGCCGTGCTGTGTGATCATGCTACATGTAACATTCTTTGATCTTGACTTTTTTTATTGATGCTCTTCTGTGCCCCTACATCTTTACTGCTATGTGTTCTTTTTGCTGAAGTTATTTCCACATAGAATCCACATTAAGAGCAACTTCCAGAGAAATACATTCAGTTGAAAATATTTTATCCTCAACAGGTATTGAAGGACCATTTGAGGAGTATAACAAGTTCGTAAAAATCACTTGTTTGTAAGTCCCTTGTTATTTGGACCTTACTTCCTACAGTTTTACTCCAAATTTTTACTAGACTGAGACTGAAATGTTCCTGATTATGAAGGTGATATCCCTTTATATTCTCCACTGTATTTTACTGTGTTATTAATTAATGCAACGGTATGTAAAATTAGATAACAATGGATGAATCAGTTTGTAGTGGTGGTTTTAAGAACCCAAGTGTGCCATACAGAGACCAAAGTTCTCAATCACGAAATATAACCTAAGTTTAAAAAAAAAAAAACTGGTGTGTGACAAAACCTCTAATCAAAGAAAGAAAAAAGCACCTTCCTCTCTTCTGCAAACGTACTTCACTTCTCACCTTCTTCCTCTTCCTCGCTCTCTACAACTGTCTCTCTTTACAGGAGGTCAAGGTCAACTGGGCCACGACACCAACCAGCCAAAAGAAAGACACAAGCAGTAAGTAAAGGGCTACAGTGTAAACTTTATTGTTGTACAGTTAAACAGTGCTCACACAAATATGTCTAAAAAAACAAAACATAATCACCTAAAAGAAGTGACATAAAATAGTGCAGAAGTTAAAATGTGTTACATCCCAGCCCGTGCAGGGAAAATAAGTAACATAAATCGCTTGTTTTTGGTAAAAATAGTTATTTACTGAAATTTGAAACAAGAAAAAAAGAAAAATTATAGACATAATACTATGTTTTTTTTAAAAATATTTTCATACTGTCTGTTTTAAATCATTGTTCATATATAAATGTATTTTTCTTTTTATTCTTAGGTCACTTCCATGTCTTTGTTGGAGATCTAAGTCCTGAAATTACCACAGAGGACATAAAAGCAGCTTTTGCTCCATTTGGGAAAATATCGTAAGTCCATCCTCACGATCGTCATCAGTCTTTGTGTGTTTCTGTATTTTATTTTGAAAAGACCGAAAACCAGCGACGTCTGTGGTACAAACACTTAACACTCCCACGGTGCTCTGAGCTCGCAGGCTAACAAACGGAGCTAACGGCAGCTACAGTTGGCAGCAGATTACTTCACTGTCCATTAGGAAACTCTGTAAATCACAGAGTTGATGTTGTCCTGTTGTGGGTCTTAGTCGGCTCCATTTATAGTTGGGTTTTGGTCTTTTCATGTGATCTGTTGACAATAAGAATATTTGTTTATCATTTGAAGACTGATTGATGCATTTAGTTTAATTAAAACACTCGTGTGTTATGTTTGTCCACAGGGATTGTCGCGTGGTGAAAGACATGGCCACAGGTAAATCTAAAGGCTATGGCTTTGTCTCCTTCTTCAACAAATGGGTAAGTGTGCCAGTAATGCCCATCAGTTAGAGGACTGAGAAACATTAGCAGGTCCTGATTGTTGACTTATTGTTGAAACCAGGGGTCAGTTGCACTGAGATGATGTGTGTTTGGTGTCGGTGACTCAGGAGTTTGCATGTTTCCTCTGTCCAATCAGGACGCAGAGAACGCCATACAGCAGATGGGAGGTCAGTGGTTGGGAGGGAGGCAGATCCGGACCAACTGGGCCACGAGGAAGCCTGCTCCTAAAACTACAAATGAAAGTGAGTCAATTAAAGATTGATGGACCGTGTCTTAGTGTAGGCATGCACACTCGTGTGAATGTTCTCCATCACGCTGGTCCAGAATAATAAAGTATTGTGTTCCCCTCAGGATGAATTCTAATAACTTTGGTGGTCCTCTGACTTTTTTCTAGAAGCATCAGCAGGTTCACATTTGGGCTTTTGATGAATGTCTCTCTATTAACTATTAGATGGATTGACATGAAATTTGATAGACATTAATGCACCCCGCCAGGATGAATCGTAATAATTTCAGTGATCCTATCGTACATACTAATCACCATGGCATTGTCTTTTGCATTATGGGACGATAGTATCCATCAGCACACTCAAAAATCAACCGTATGCACTCCTTCATTTTGTGACTCTTCTAGTGTAAACACACAACGTACCCCAGACATGTTTGGTCGGCCTTGTCATTGAGCACAGGTTTAACTGATAACACACATGATCGCTCATCTGATACATAAATAACACCGGGCCAGAATGACTAGTTTAGTTTAATTTAACCAGGATTAGGTTCGGCTCCCTGAACTATTCTAAAACAGTGAAACGATGGCCCACATACTCAGTTATTGAACTTCTTGTGTTAGTGGATGGGTGGTTGGATAGTCGGATGGTTTGTTGGTTTATTGGTTGGTTGGATGGTCACCGGTTGGCCAGATGGTTGGATGGTCATGGTTGGCCAGATGGTTGGATGGTTGGTTGGTTGGTTGGTCGGTCAGTTAGTTGGCGGTCTGATAGATGGATGGTTGGTCTGATGGATGCTTGGTTGGTCGGTCGGTCGGTCGGTTGGTTGGTTGGTTGGTTGGTTGGTTGGTTGGTCGGTTGGTTGGATGGATGGTTGGTCTGATGGATGCTTGGTTGGTCTGATGGATGCTTGGTTGGTCTGATGGATGCTTGGTTGGTCTGTTGGATGGTTGGTTTGATAGGTGGTTTTGTCAAGAGATGCTACAGCAGAAGGGACAAAACTGCTGTTATAGCATGGCTGTTTACAGGCCAGGGACCTGTATTTGTAACCAGATAGGAGCAGTATGAAGGCTGAGGTCAGAGGTTGGCTGGGGTTGTGTATGTAATGGCTTTACTGTTGAGGTCTGAGAGGTTGGGGGGGGAGCTCAATGATTTTGGAGGCATGATGCATATGAGTGAGATTGTTCTTATCGGAGGCAGTTATAAAAACAGGTGAATATAGTTACACATTAGATAACACAGTCACCGATAAAGAATTTCAAAAATCTAAATTTAAAACTGTTTCTTTTTTAGCTACCAATACCAAGCAGTTATCTTTCGATGAGGTGGTCAACCAGTCCAGCCCCAGTAACTGCACCGTCTACTGCGGAGGAGTCACGATGGGTCTCACAGGTGAGTCGTACTTTGTCCGTCAGATGAAGCTGCAGGTTTAGGACATGAGATATTAATGTTTTTGTGTTTATTTATAGAGCAAATCATGAGACAGACCTTCTCGCCCTTCGGCCAAATAATGGAAATCCGAGTTTTCCCAGACAAAGGCTACTCATTCGTGAGGTGAGCGACTTTCTGATGGCGTTTAATTGACGTGTTTGATTAGAGGTGAAGCAATCTAATCTTCTAATCTTTTACTTTGTGCAGGTTCAACTCCCATGAAGCAGCAGCTCATGCCATTGTTTCTGTCAACGGCACATCCATAGAGGGCTATGTTGTTAAGTGTTATTGGGGCAAAGAAACAACAGACATGGTTAGCCCCATACAGCAGGTACAGATGCCACAGGTAAGCACCAGGATCATCCTCAGTACCTGAATCAAATCCCTGCTGGTGGACTGCTGTGGTGCTTGTTGTTGTCTTCTTTTTTTTTTTAACTGTGAGATCCTAAATCTGTTGGTGTAACGTGAAACTCTGCATCCTGAAATATTCTTCTGTACGTCAGCAGAACACTGTGAGCTTCGCAGCGCAGCCCTACAGTCAGTGGGGTCAGTGGTACGGCAACACGCAGCAGATTGGTCAGTACGTGCCCAATGGATGGCAAGTGCCGAGTTACGGAGTCTACGGACAGACCTGGGATCAGCAGGGATACAAGTGAGTACCGGAGATGAGGTGACGCATGAAGAATCTTGTTTTCATCGGGTCTTCCCTCTCCCCCGATCCGGTTTATCTATTTCTCTGCTGGTTGCTATCACCGCGGCAACAGCAGATAGGAGTAACAACACATTCTCCCATAGCAACCGTGTTTACATGGTTTCACTGACGTTGTGATAGGAGCAGCAGCAGCGGTTTTGTGACTGGATATGGGTCTTTTTGTGTGGTCACCATGGTTACAGTGTTTCATTCACTGTGTAGCGACCACTGTGAATTTAAGGCTGCTAAGAGGCTCTGTACTGTGACTCGTTCAATGCAAACGGCGTTGGCGTAACGTAACGTGACGAGACGGTCAACAGAAAATATTCGAGTCTTGACTCACCGCTGCGAAGTGAACAGGTAAAATCAGGTGAAACCACACGCCCATGTGCCAATTACTGGACGCGATGGTGATCCAGAGAACGTGTGTGTGATCTAAAGAACACGAGCTATACACACACACGTTTTCTGGACCGCGTTTCGTGTTGTCTTTACTCTGAATAATCTCCATCGACTTGCAGGACAAAAACACGTTAGATTTGAGGTCTTAACCGCCTTCAAACTGAATCAATATGAATCCACCTGTGTCAAATGTCTCGTATCATTTAAGCTCAGTCACATACACTCAGTCTGACTGTTTCTGTCTACTCTTCCAGTCATTTACATGCTGGTGCCGGATGGACAGGAGTGGGCGCCGTGAGCAACGGCGGCATGGTGGAGCCCGGGCAGGGCGTCAACGGGACGATGCTGACCAACCAGGCTGGCATGAGCACCGCCGGCTACCACACCCACTGATCACTGACCACAGCAGCCCTCTTTTAAAGCCTCATCCGAGGCCACAAAGGATGATACTCTGCTGGAGGGGGAGGGAGGGGGAAGGAGCAGCGCATTAGATGTGCTCTCTCTCTGTTACCACACACACACAAGTTATTCTGTTAGCGAGGCTGGTATGCCATTTTATCAAACCTTTAACCAGCCCGTAACCTCACCCACTGCCCAAATCTGCAAGTGTAAAGAAGCCGACCCACTCCAGATTAACACAGTTCAAACAGCCATCGCTAAATGCACTTTTTGCATTCCTGGGCCCATTTTTATTGTTTGGCGTATTTTTGTAATGCCTGCAGATTAACCGGCCAAAATGTAAATTTAAACGACCGTGTCAAGACATTTCTAGCACAGCCACATTTTAGTTTGATTCAACCTTATAGTGAAACACACCCAAGTTTGTTTGTTTTCAGCCCCCTCGAGAGCCAAAGAGCAAGGGCGGGATTTTATAACCAATCAGACAGGGGAGACGAGGCGAGCCACAAGTCCACAGAAAAGGTGCGATTATCTTTATATATATATTTTTTTTCTCCGTTCTGGTCTGTCCAAAAAGCGAAACACGAGCCCGAGCGAGTTCTCGGTGGTGTGCCGACGTAGGAAATCACTGACAGGTTTGAAGGGGGGGGGCGGGTGGAGCGGGACGACCACGAAACAAAGTAAATTTCTGGACTCTGACGGACTCTTTAACGGAAGTCTGTGGATTAAAGAAGCGTGTGTGTGCGTGCGTGTGTGTGCGCTTGCGTGTGTTGCATGAACTCTTGATGCTTTTACACACAACAAGACGACGTCCATCTTCCTCTCCCGCGAAACGATAAAAGGACTACGCCATCTTTTTTTTTTTTTTTCTGTCATTTCTTTAAATCGCTGACATTGTATAAAGAGCTTTTTGCCTTTTTTTGTTTTTTTGTGTGTGTTTCATTTCGGGATTGTCTTATAAAAGAAACGTTGCAGTGACACCATCGAATCATGTGACACACGCGGAGACCTTTTTATGTTTGTTTATAAAAAAGAAAAAAACATTAAGTGGCTGTCAACTGTCAACTTTATTTTTTAAAATTAGATTTTCAATATCTCAAATAAATAAACCGATTGCAGGGATTACTGCCACTCTTATCTTACTTATAGGCAGACGAATATTGCACAAATACTTTCACAAAATTTGAAATACTAGGGTTTTTTTCTTTTTATGTTTTTTGCATTCCACTTTTTCTTTTGTAATTTTCCTTTTGGAAGTCTGTTTTTATGTAACAGTCTGCTCACTTGTACTGAATCTGTATAAAGACGACGTGTTAATTTAAGGAAGCGCGCTCGCTCGCTTCTGGTTTCCAGAAAGAACAGTAGCATCCTTTTTTTTTTTTTTTTTTTTTTGTTGTCCAGTGTACAGTAGAGAAGAGACAGTGCAACATTTGATTCTTCCAGAGGCTTCAGGTTGGACGAGCAGCGTTGCTATGCAATGCAACAAGAAGAGGAAGAAGAAGAAAAAAAGCCTTTCGATTTCGATTGATCGTTTAAGTTATTCTGTTTTAAAAACCTAAAATAACGGTTGTTTTTATAGATTAAGACCTCGCAATGATCAGATTTTTTTGCACTGTTGGCCACCATCATTTTTAATATAGTTGGAAGAAAGAAGAAAAAATCCATTGTGTTGCCTTATTATCAGTGAGTTACTTTTTAATTTAACCAAAAATTCATCAGAGAGTAGGCGGTGCCTAAGAATGTTTTCAACCTGTTTGTTTTTTGTTTTTTTTTTGTTTTGGCAAGGGAAGTTCTGTTGATGCTTCAGTAACATGGTTTGAGTTTTTGCTTTGTCCCATTAAAAATGCTGATGCTTAAAAGTTTCCTGGACAAATCTATGTAATCTGTGAGATGAAAGTTGTTTTGGTTGCACTCAATGACTGTATAAAGAACAGACAGCGTATGTGTGACGTCACCCGTCTTAATTAATAGTGCTGATCACTGTACTAATACAAAATGTAGCTTAAGTAATATCAGAAGAATGTCCCCTGTAACTGTATTGGGGAGTTTCATTCATAACAAACATTATTTATAAGGTCTTTGTTTTAAGTGTTTACTGCAATCAAACTTCTAACTAATGATGAAATGACTAATAATAAAGTAATTACTAACAACCAATTAACTGAAAACACAAACTGATAAACTAATTAGACACTAAAAACAAAATAATACCTTTTTTTTTAAAAAAATGAAGTAATTAACTCAATTAAAATGAACTAATTCACACCTAATTAATGAACAGTAATTAACAGCTAGTTAGCTAAAAACAAAAAATTAAACAACCAACTAATAACACATTAAGAACTACAATCAAAGTAATTTACTAATACTAAAATAATTACAACCTCTTTACTAATAATGAACTAATTGAAAGTTAACTGAACAACATATGATAAACAAACAGCTAGTATTGATCTAACTAATAACAGGTTAACTTCTAACAAGCATAGACTGTATAAAGAATGGACAGCGTATGTGTGAGGTCATCCACAGGTTTCTTTCGCCTCCCGGCTAATCTAAAAATCGGCAAAGACGTGGATCATCAGTGGACCTGAGGCCAAATGAAGCCTGGTTGCTCACACAAGCCATCTGTAGAGGCACCCACCTGTCAATCAAAGCGTCCACTCTCTTAATCCTGCATGACTTTAAGCCTTAATATAATCTGAACAGGTGAGTTGTATATAAATTCACCCTCAGTACAGTTGTCATGAACGGGAAATTAGCTATAGAGACCAAAACTGTTTTTTGTACCAGGCTGTAAACATGTTTATTTCTGCTGTGAAGTTGGACATTTGAACATGGGGACTTATGGAGACTGACTCACTTCTGGAGCCAGCTTCAAGTGGACGTTTCAGGAACTGCAGTTTTTGTTAACTTGACTTCACAACCACAGAGGCAGCTGCTTGATAACAACTAATAATAATAACCAAATGAAACTTTAAATTTGCTTAACTTGTAATGTAACTAAAGCTGTCGGATAATGTATTAAAGTAAAAGGTAAAATATCTCCCCCTAAAGTTAAAGATACCTTAAATTTGTACTATAGGACTACAGTAGTTGATTAAATGTATTAAATACAAATAAATTGTTAATACTTTAAATTTAGAGCGATAAGATCCATTAAATTTACTTTATTGCGTTTAAATTCGCCAGAAAACGCCTGAAAACTTGATTTAAACTCAAATATCCCGCCAAAAAAATAAAAAGCTACACGAACTACACATCCCATGATTCAGCGCTCCAAGGAGAGGAGGCCACCGCCCCTTTTTTTCACCCACGTGATCAGCTCCGACCAATCGGGAGTGTCGTTACAGGCGCAATGCGGTTGTCGGGATGTAAGGAGGAATGGCGACGGTCGAGACGAAGCCGAGTTTGACCAAACAGGAGCGGATCGCAGGTATTTTAAACCGTTACCGTTAAAACACACACACACAGCACGGTCATGTGTGTTTACAGCGAGGCGGTTAACGGATACACGGTGTGTTTAAAGCGGGGATGTAGTTACAAAGCGTTTTAACTGTTATAATGTTGTCAAAACTTAAGATAGCTCCATTTTTCTATATGAAGAAACAATGATTTTACACCATTGAGACATTTTATATCAATAAAAATAAACACCTAATGTCTGAGCCGCCTTTGACAAACCTAATTATGACAAATCTAACTATGATGGATCTAGTTTCTTTGTTTTATGAGAAGGAGATTGATAAATAGCATGTTTTAAAGGTCCAGTGTGTAATATTTAGGAGTGTTTATTGGCAGGAATTGAATATAATATTCATTAGTGTGTTTTCGTTAGTGTATAATCACCTTAAAATAAGAATAGTTGACATATACTGAGCTCTTTATATCTACAGTGAGAGCGGGTCCTCTAACACGGAGTCCGCCATTTTTCTACAGTAGCTCAGAAGGGACAAACCAAACACTGGGTCCAGTCCAATCCAGTCTTTTTTTTTTTTAGGTACCTAACTGAGTGAGCCGCCATGATCTTTATATATGTATGTAGCCCCACTAATCCTACACACTGGACCTTTAATATTTTGTTGTACGGTTTACTTGTACTGTGTATTTGTTGTTGTCTTGACTATTGCTACTCAATAAAGTACTTTAAAGTACAAAGTACTGAATACTTTGTGTTTTTAAATAAAGATTACAACAATATATTTTTTAAATAAATTAATATGTCGTCACTTTTTTCTGTCATCTCACGTCTTTGTCCAGATTTCCAGTTGAACTCTTAATGATACAAAGCCCCAAAATGGAGACCGAAGTGACCTCCTCACCCAGCGTCATCTCCCCCTCCGCCCCACACACCACCACCTCCTCGACCGGGCAGGCCAACCTGGCAGCCAAACAGGTCGACGGCAGCAGAAAGAGCTCATCCACCACCCCCGCCTTCCTCTCCAACCTGGGCAGGGCCACGCTGAGGGGCATCCGCAAGTGTCCGCACTGCGGCGTCTTCAACGGCACCCGCGGGCTCAGCTGCAAGAACAAGGCGTGCGGGGTCTCCCTCCGGAGCGCCACGTCGGTCAACAAGAAGTGCGCGGTGGAGGTGGTGAAGGTGATAATAGACAGTGAGGAGAGAGGTGGGAAAGAGCGGGAGGGCGGAGGTGGAGGAGTGCAGGTGTTTTCGGTGTGTCACAGAGGAAGAGGAGCCACGGCTACCCAACTCGGCTTTGTCGAGCTCGTTCCTACAGATACCGCCATCGCGACGGGCGACGGCACCACCCTGCTGACCCGCATCAGCTTAGGGCGCTGCTTTTTGCCGTCTTGCAGGCAAAGGTCAAACCAGGGCGAGTCAGAATCGGCGGTGGCGAACTCCAAACAGTCGTCCGACAGCCTCTGCGTCCACATCAAGCAAGCCATCGAGTGCCGCAGCTGTGCTACGCCGCTGACGTTAAAGAGCTCCGTCTTGGAGGGCTTGCAGGCCTCCATTCAAGCCAGGGAGGAGCTGTGGAGGCTGGCCACAGAGTCTCCAGGTCCCCTGGTGCAGCGTGTCTCCAAGGACACCCTTGTGGTGAAGTGCCACACAGATTCCCAGCATCCTCTGGGGTTGCTGCACCTCACCGTAGGTGCAGGCGGACTGTCGGAGGTTTTAAAGAGCGAGAAGCGGAGCAGGGAGCAGCAGAATTCTGTTTTCCACTGTGCCTGTCAGGTCAATAGCAGCAGCAGCGGCAGCAGAAGAAGTAAAGCTGGTGGTGTTGACGGAGCAGCTCACCCTCCGCCCAACTCACTCACATCCCAGCCCTGCCTTCACTTCTACGCCTGCGTGTGTGCCTTCGCGAGCGACGAGAAACTGGCGTCAGAGTTCGATGCGTTCATCAACTACACACCCAACGGTACGAAAACAAGTTTTTCTGTCAGTTTGAGCTGATTTATAACTTTTATACCTTTTCTTTTTGAATTTCAGTCGCACTTTGACAGTATCATATGATTCTATTGATTAACTTAGCTTTTTCATAAATAAATATACCGTAACTAACTCAAAACATGTATCTCAAAAATTCAATGTGGCTCCAACGCTCTGGGTCAGAGTTCAGTAGCAGAAAATCACTCACGTTGCTGTTAAATTATTTGTTAGTTCTTCAGCTGTTTCCAACGTCTCCCTTTAATGTGTTACTTTGTTCATTGTTCAGCGTCACATCTCTTTCTCCAGGCGTGCAGCAGAACGCCACCACCAACAGAGTGATCAGTCCGAGCGAGAAGTCTCTTCAACAGGCCGAGTCGGTCAACTCGCACCATAAAACAAAGAAACCTCGGCTGGATGAATCTCTCTCTGGTGAGTTTATTGATGTTTAACACATCCTGGCAGATTTATTACAGCGTTATCACTCATTAAAGCACGTTTCATTGTCCTCCCGTCTCTTTCTTATCTTTATCTTTCCCCGACCTGTCCTTCTCTAACTTCCCGCCCCCCCTCAGCGGCCTCGCCCTCTGGGGCGGGGATCGAGGGCGTGTCGGCCTCCGGCCTGAGGAGAGCTGGTCAGAGGAAAGCTCCTGGTGCTGGTGGACTGAAGGCTCCAGGTGCTGCCTCCCTCCCTTCCTCCCTTTCTCCCACCCTTCCTTCATGCCTTTTCATCTTTCCTCTGCCTAAATCTGTCTGTTAAAGAGCCTTACATCGTCTTAGACATCTGTCTCCATCTTTATCATTCCTCCGTCTAATCCTGCAGCGCTAATCCTGAAAAGAAGGTCGCACTGTAGAGGTCACGCGACATATTTTAACATTTAATTAGTGACCAAAGAACACATCTCCAGGCCTTTTTTTTTTTTAAATTAATTAAAATCTTACAGATTTAATTATCTGCTTGGTGGGTGGTCCACGTGATAATCTGTGTGGTCATGTCTCAGGGAGTACCCAGGTTGTGGATGAGCGTACGGTGACGATGGGCTTCCACCAGTGGCTGGCCAGCGTCACGGAGAGGATCCACCAGACTATGCACTACCAGTTTGATGGTAAAACTGCACGATGTTTCAGCTTGAAGATAAATAATCTAACCATATATAAATATATACACGGACTATTCTGGCTCAGAGTTGAAGAAATAGTTCAGCGTTTTGGGAAAAACAGCTGGTTAGCCTAGCTTAGCATAAAGACTGGGAACAGGGGGAAACAGCTAGCCTGGCACTGTCGAATGGTAACCTCTAAAACTCAATAATTAACATGATATATCTTGTTTTTTTAAGTATTAATTATTAATTAAGTGTTTTTATAAGTTCTAACTGCTGAGGTCTGCAAAGTCTGACGAGTCCAGCATTGTTTCCACATCATATAAACCTCTTTGTTTGTTTGGAGGTAAAATTATAGCGAGAGCCTCGTTACACTTGAAACCTGTGTGTGCACGACTACAGTAAGTACAGTCGGACAAAGTCGAACCTTTTTTCTGTGAGAAATATGTTTTTCTATCTTCCAAATCTTCTATATTTTTGCCCTGTCATTGTTTTTAAAATTGTCGCTGTTTTTCCCAGATCTTAATAATTTTTTGGTGATTGGTTTCATGACCAAAAAATAAAGTTAAATACAGAAAATACAGTTGACAGAGTCAAAGAATGCACACAACAGCATAACGATTGTATTGTCTTTATTACCAGTTAATAATTCCTTTATTCTGACTTTATAAATCTGTAGTTAGAACAACTTCCAGGTTATTTAAAGTGTCTTTAGCAGGTCGTTAATCAAAGCTTCTGTCTAATCTACATCTACGTTTGGAGTAATAATACTCTGCAGATCAGTATTAAGTGATTAACAAGTTTGTGTTCTGAAACTTCAGCCCCATTTGGACGGAGCCAGGCTAGCTGTTTCCCTCTATTTCCAGTCTTTATGCTAAGCTAAGCTAAACAGATGCTGGCAGTAGCGATTGGTATCAATCTTCTCATCTAACTCTTGGGAAAAAATGTTAAATAAATACAAATGTATTCCTTTAATAACTGGATTTTGGCAACCCAAAAGTCTTATTAATCACTCAGTACTTATCTATAAAGCATATTAAATGATTTATTGACCATCAGAGAGCAGGAGGTTCAGGCCGTGGTTGCTTGTTGAACTCGTGTCGTGTTCCTCCATCAGGGAAACCTCAGCCTCTGGTGTACCACATTCCTCAGGAGTTCTTCAACACTCTGCAGCATCGTCTGTCACTCGGCTCCAAGAAGAAGAGGCTGCCCAACTTCACGACAGGTGCAACATCGTCCCTTATTAAATTCATTCATTTTAATTCATCATTAAATAGGTCAGGTTCTTAAGGTTTTAATACCAGCAGCTCTTGTTTGAAACGAGAGTCTAGTTTGGGCTCCTTGTTGTGTTTCAGACGTCTGTAAGTGGTTAGAAGTTTCACTGAAGAGACATTTCCTTCTCAACTTCTCAGATGGTTTCATTAAAATAATTTTTAGATGTGAAATTATCAAATATTTCACCAAGACAGCAAAATATTAGAACAAATATCATTAAACCTTCTAGAGGTTCAGAACCACTGAACTAATCAAGACCTTTTACTTGTAATGGAGTACTTTTACATCCTTATATTAGTACTTTTATTTTTTATAAATAATCTGAATACAACAAATCTCTTTTTGTCTCTTCTGTGTGGACGTCAGCGTTTGTGAGAAACGATGGACTTCCTCTCGGCTCTTTCTCCAAGTACACCTGGCACATCACCAACCTCATGCAGGTCAAACGCATCTTTGACACCCCGGAGGTAAACACACTCTCCGTCCGCATCTCTCTCAGGTCAGGGTGTAACGTCCTCTGGGGATGGTAGTTACACCCTCTGTTTTACAGTCCAGCTGCCGAAGAGAAGATATGAGCTGACAAGTGTTGATACATTCATCTAAATCACCTCCAGTTATTGGGCTTTGCTTGTCAGGCCACATACAAAACTCCTACCTTATTGGTGGAGGTTGTTGGGGTCGTATGTTGCCTCAGTGTAACGCTAAATGTACGCAGCATCCAGGGGCAGGAAAAACAGCCTGAGCCTCCATAAAATTTGGTTTGGGTTTGAATTTGAATCTAGTTGTTTCTGCTGTGAAGTTGGACATTTTAACATGGGGACTAATGGAGACTCACTTCTGGAGCCAGCCTCAAGTGGACATTTGAGGAACTGCAGTTTGATCTAGACGTGCAAATCTGCTTTCCCTCACTTCTTTATCTGTCTCGCTGTCCGCCCGCCAGGTGCCTCTGGAGCTCTTCCAGAGTTTTGTAAAGAACGTCGACGGCTCTTACTCGCGTTTTCGCTGCCCCGAGCCGCTACCTGAACCGGAGCTACCGGAGGGGTACAAGACAGATCGGCCACAGGCTATTCGACCGATGGAGCTCCGCACCTTCCTCAAAGTCGGTGAGTGATTTGTTTTTTTGTTTTGATTTTTTATAACACCAAGAAGTCAGTCTGCACTGCTGTATTCACACTGGTGGTTTATCTGTGCAGGACCAGGCTCGGCCGATCAGAAGGAGGCCAGTCCGTTTGTAATCGAGTGGATCCCCGACGTCCTCCCTCGCTGTCAGATGGGAGAGCTCCGCATCAGCTTCGAATTCGGCCACCAGCAGAGCGGTCAGCCCGAGTACAGCGAAAACGAGCGCGGCGGAGAAAGGAGGTCGCAACAAGACGGACTCGAGCCAACCCAAACTCACAAAGACTGTTGAAATCCTTCAGGTGGTCGTGTAATCGCCCAATCGCCTGTCAGATATTACGACTCGTAGACTGTTTGTGACTTACCCATATATCTGTGTTATATTATGCAAGGTGTGGATAATCATCTGTCATCTCAATGCCTTTTCTTTAATGCTAAATATAAAAATGTCAAACTCGTGAAGTGAAAAAAAGAAATGAAATATATTTTTTGGAAAAGTATCTATTTTTTTTTAAACATTTTTACTCAGATCACATGACCAGTAAGTATTAAAAAAAACAAGAAGCAACAGGTAAATGTGATGGTTCCTATTAGGAAATATCTTATTTTATAACTTTGTCTGAAGGTGTAACCTTTATGTATGTGTGAGAGTTTCTGTTTGTTTGTTTCTGGTGTTTTTTGACATGTAAACATCAAGAAAATAAAAAAATATTTAATAGATAAAATGTCTCTTTATTGACAGTTGCTCTTTTCGTCCACTTGAGGCTGGCTCCCCATGTTAAAACGTCCAACTTCACAGCAGAAATAAACATGTTTACAGCCTGGTACAAAAAACAGTTTTGGTCTCTATAGCTAATTTCCCCGTTCATGATTATACACTTTAAATAAAGGGAATAAATGACATAAAATATCAATTCTAGCAGTTTAAAAGCTGCTTCACTGGAGTGCTAAATGTCAGTTGGCATTTTTGTGGCACCTTTTGCCTCCTCTGCTTCACTTTTTGTGAATTCTTCTGTATTAATTCCCCATCTTTCATGAGTTAACGGATGTATAAACTCTAACCAGCAGATGGAGGCATAAGCCTGCTGTTTTCCCAGCAGAGGACCGCTTTAATAAAGCTATCCAAGCCAACATGACTAGAGAAAAGGTGTAACACATGAAAAGAGCTATTCAGACTGCCTTTACTTTGCAGAAAATTAACTTATATGGAAGAAAATTTGGTGTCTAACTGCATTTCATAATTTGGCTCGGATCTGTCTTCTTCCCTTCTGGGCACCACAAAGCAGGAATTACACGCTCGCTGTGAGATATATCACTGGAAACATCACACATGCTTCCCGAAAATGTGTCCAAATGTTCATGAATTAATTAAGATTACAAGTTAATACCATGAGAACATCACGCCAAATTATATGCACTCCTCAGAATAGCAGCTTGCACACTGTGTATCTACATCAGGGGTGTAGGCGTATAAGAACACTGCCAGCCCCCGGCCTCGTTCCTCCCTCACAAGCCCCCAGGACATCAGTGTTGAGTACAGCCTCTGCCTTCACAGGGGGGCCCGGCTGCCAGACAGCTCCGAGCCACGCATTTAGCTGTTTATGTAGTCTGTCAGTCACGGAGACGGGAGACGCATCAATCCTCTCCTGGAAGGAAAAGCAAGCACATTATGACAGAGGCTCCCTTCGTCGCCTGAAAGATGTGTTACAGGCAGACAGCTCAGGGCCTAAGAGTGGATGGAGGCTGGAAGAGAGAGGGAAAAATGTTCAGGAAGCAGACATGTTGGATATTGATAGATATACGGAAAAAAAAGAGTCTTGTCACATTAAAAAGTAGCTAAACATTTGGGTCTAGAAGTTTGGTGACATGGGTGAACTGCTGTAGCTGGTGAGCTAACGCGTTAGCCAGCCAGAATAGCACCAGACAGCCACATAGCTGGCGAGCTAATACGTTAGCCAACCCGACTAGCACCGGACAGCCACATAGCTGGCGAGCTAACACGTTAGCCAGCCAGACTAGCACCAGACATCTACATAGCTTCAGTTTTTCTTCCCCCTACTGGTTTGTGGACGGCCCTGTGGCATTTTGTTCACCATTGTTTACCATTTTGTTTAATAAAAAACTCTCTGAGCTAGATATAAAGTTAGACATTGATAAAATAGAAAGAAAGAAAGTAGCTAAATATTTGGGTTGACAGATTTTGTGATATGGGTGAACTGCTGTAGCTGGTGAGCTAACGCGTTAGCCAGCCACAATAGCACCAGACAGCCACATAGCTGGCGAGCTAATACGTTAGCCAACCCGACTAGCACCGGACAGCCACATAGCTGGCGAGCTAACACGTTAGCCAGCCAGACTAGCACCAGACAGCTACATAGCTTCAGTTTTTTTTCCCCCTACTGGTTTGCCAACCACCCCTTGGCATTTTGTTCACCATTGTACACCATTTCGTTCAATAAAAAGCTCTCAGAGCCTTGTCACATTAGTAAGTAGCAAAATATTTTGTTTCTAGAAGTTGAATGACATGGGTGAACTGCTGTAGCTGGTGAGCTAACGCGTTAGCCAGCCAGACTAGCGCCAGACAGCTACATAGCTTTACTCTATTTTCACCCTAGTGGTTTGCCAACCACCCTGTGGCATTTTGTTCACCATTGTACACCATTTAATTCAATAAATTTTTTAAAAACTCTCTGAGCTAGATAGAAAAGTTAAATATTGATAAAACAGACAAAAAAGATGGGCCGTGTCACATTAAAAGGTTTTTTGGCCACTTGGGGGCAGCAGAAACAAGCTGTAAACACAGTAACATATGCGCACCTTGATTATAAGCATTCATGTAGAGTTATATAAGTCCCCTAACTCCTCTTTCTGCTAAATGCTCAACTATTTTCACCATCTAGCTGCTAATTTTGCCCGTCTGCTGTTTAGTGCTGATCACATAGTATGCAGTGGGCTTTTTTTTTTTTTTTAGGGCTTTTTCACTGAAAACAGCTGCACGGTGCATCTGTAAATCTGTGTGAGAGGTGTGAGAGTGAACCACAGTAAATTTGGAGGCTATAAAATTCCTTGTAGGGTACTGCTTATTATACAAACATCCTTAAAAGTAACTAATTTACTGACTGGTACAGCCTAATAACACAGAAATACTTTCATTGTGATGTGTATTATCCTAAAATATGGCATTATAGAGGATGATGAAAGCAATGGGCAATGTAACAGTACAGTAGATTAATGAACACAGGCTAGCTCTGATTAATGTGAGGTGGGAGGGAAGCGTGTCATAAATGAAATAAAACATCTGTGATGGGTTTGTTTCCAAGTGATGTAACCTGCTCTCAACCTCAAAATATGCTATTACAAAAGACAGCAAAACAGGCACAACCTGTGCGTCGGTAAACGCAAATTTATATCATCTTTGGAGATTATTTTTCTGTGTTGGATAATGTGGAATGACAGAGCTAGAAGAGAGCTGTCTGCGCCGTGCGTGTCTGTTGCCTGGTGTTGACAGACATGCAGTCATAGTCGGCTGTATCTTGGGCTGCTTCCACTCGCTCCATCGTATAATAAGAGAGACAGACAGCGTTGACTTGGCCATGAACTTCACATTCCACTTGACATGTGGTTGCAAGCATTGCTTAAATCTAACTTTTGTCATCCTGGCTTTATTTACCAAACTTCTTTTTTAAGACATGCTTGCAACCATCTAGGGATGGCAACATCTGTCTTGTTGGTACACCGCAACGGTTTCAGACTGAAATCTCTCAAAAAATATTGGACCGACATTTTGTACAGACATTAATGTTTCCCAGAGGATGAATCCTAATGACCTCTCCTTTACTTTTCATCTAATGCCACCCACTGACTGTATAAAGAAATGGACAGGGAATGTGTGACGTCACCCACAGGTTTCTTGGCATCTTGTCGCAGGATAACTATGTTTTCATTAGTGTATAATCACCTGAAAATAAAGATTATTAAGTTATATTACCTTAGAATGAGCCTTTTGTATCTACAGAGGTAGCGGGTCCTCTTCCATGGAGTGCGCCATTTTGAACCTCCATATTTCTACAGCAGCCCAAAAGGGACAAGCCAAACACTGACTCTACATAGGATCACAAGTTTTACAGCCATTGTAGCTTCTTCTTCATGATTATGTCACCAAAACTGTTTTTTGTACCAGGCTGTAAACATGTTATTTCTGCTGTGAAGTTGGACATTTTATGCCGCTTGGGAATGACATGGAACAAAGAATCAAACCAGCGACGTTGTAGTCATGTGGTATGCGCAGTAACCATTCAGCTATGAAGGTGGCACAAGGGTAAACGATCACCACAGTAATTAGGGTTCATCCTCAGGGGATCATGTCATCCCTAGAGCCTTAACTAGAGAAAAACCAGGTGTATTGAATTTGGATTTAACTTTAAAGGTCCAATGTGTTAGCTACAGGGGGCACTCCTACACACCGGCCCTTTAAGGTAAAGATTAATGTTCTCTTCCATACAAAGTAAGTTCATGTCATAGCCTCATCCTTGAAACACATCTGTGCTACAGATTGTCATGCAAAACAATTCCTTGAAATGTTTTCCATACACAAATTAACTGAACGACTGTGCATATGTCTACTGTCAACGTGTTCCCCTCATGTAACCTTTCAGTGGTCTGAAATAAAGTAGCTCAGACCAACAAGTTCCCAAAAAGAAAATGCTAAATATAATTTGAATGTGTCAACACGGTGAATCACTGAAACATCTAAATAATGTCATTTTAGTCCCTTTTGGACCGCTATGGCATCTCACAGCGGTGTTGAACACTTGGATGTCCTTGGACATCGAGTTACTGTGAATATTTGAGTCAACAGTGTAATAATAAGGTCAGAAAGGTTACTACAAGCTGCACGCAATAAGTAGATACTGTGCTTTTGTGTCTTTGTATTCAAGCAAAACATTAAAAGGGGAAAAACCTTGAGGAAACGCTGCTCATCAGTTACAGAGGTCAGTGTTTTCTGAGCCAGATGAACAAGGCGAAATGCATTATCTGAGCCGGCCTGGCAGAGTCACACATATTAGATATGCATACTCAGTGCACCTGCACTCAACAACACACGCACTAATCTAACGTGGTGCCCTTCGGTGTAAGACGAGGGAGGAAATAGACCTGCCAACAAGTCGTCTACCTGCCAACTGGAAGAGAAAGAGGCAGACTGACAGGACTTGTCAACACATTCGTGATGACTGACGACAAACTGTGACACACAACATTTCTACAGCCTTGAGACAACTCTGCTCGGCCTGCCTCACACAGAAAGTCATTAACTCATCGCAGGACCAGACAGAGAGAGAGAGCGGTCAGGAGAGGAGGTCCGATAGATAGACCACTTACCTGACGACCTCTGAGCCCTTCCTGTCAATCCTCGAGTCAACCAACCAAAGCTAGCGTCAATCCCCCAACTGTTTGTCCCGATTGCCACTGACTGCACAATAACCCATATTGACTCATATTAGGAGGGTGAAATCAGCCCTGAATGATGGATGAATTTGTGGAGTGAGTCGATTTGGCCTCAACCAAAGACAAAAAGTACAGATGTTCAGTACCAACCTTAAATATATCGAATCCCCACAGTCACTGAACGAATCAGTGGATGTGATAACTTTGTTGCAAATATGTGCTTGCTGATCTATTAACCATTCAAAACACGCAATATCACATGAGAGGGAGTGATGTTATACTGAATATCAACACAGCTATCATTCGTATCTTTATTACTTATATTGATGCCGAATTGTCAAAAAGGTCGTCGACATATGACGATGAATCAAATCTCAAACCTCTACAACCATCAGTATTTGTATCCCAGCTCCACAGCTACATATCACTTACTCTAGCTCGCCTTAGAAACCATTTTGCATCATCTAAACACAGCCCTCCTCTGCACATGCAAACTTTCTCCTTCTATCTTTTCTCTTCATCCCTTCCTTTTGACTGCTTCCTGATTGTTGGGAGTCATCATCAGATCCATCATTGTAGAGTCATTGCCTGAGGAAACACGGGGCCAATTATGGCCATAAATAATAATGGGAGAGCGCATCTGGCATGATGACTGATGGGCCTCTCACACAGCTCATTTACATGGCTTTTGTGTGGCCATCAGCAGCTTCGCTCTAACGTAATGCTCAGCAAATGAGCCTTTCATCGAATATTGTCCTGTTCAAGGGTGGAACAGCGGCACCGGGATGGCACTTATCTCCAGAAACATAGAGCTGAAACACAAAATAAAAAGAGATCTGATAACTTTGCAAGGAGATTCAGGTTTATTGTGCCTCTGCGTGTTGCCATACATGCACAGACTTCCTGTACTGTGGAGCCTTGTCTGTGAATGTGTCTTAGAGAAAGAGAAGTCCAAGTCCATCCATCAGCATCAATTTCCGTGACATGGAGGGAGATTGATTGTGTCTGTGTGGTCAGGTAACAAACCAACCACCTCCCACACTCCAACACACACTCTACAGATACCTTACATGTACCTGTCAGACACTACCCCACTTACACTGCCTCTTTAATGCCTCCCGTATTGTTTTATAATGAGCTAAGTGAAAAATGATAGAGCTACTTCAAAACAGAGATTGGTGGTCAGTTTTTAATTTCTCAAGGTAAGGTGTCAACGCCGGATCCTTAATCTGTCCTTTAGGTCGGTGGCAGCCTCGAGCCAGAGAACAAAAGGCTGCAGCATCGCTGACGTGTGTCCTGGGAGCTGATAAGCCTGGTTGTTAATGGTGTTAGGGTAGATTTCATTACCCCCTCCAGACTGCTCTCATTAAATAAACATCCTCCTGTCACATCCCTCACCCTGCCAGTAGAGGAGTAGCTGAGGCAGGAGGGGTGGAGGGAGATGAGGTATGAGTAAGATAGACAATAAAGTGGAATGTTAATGAAAAACGTGTCAATCAAAGTCAAATCAAGTTGCAGAATTTGAGTTGACGTCGTAGCAGAACTGCTAGCGGTGCTGTTTTTCTGATGCTAGCGACGTGGCTCAGGGGGGCAGCAGTGTTGGTTTTTTAGTCAGTCTGTTGGATGGTCTACCACAAGACTGAAATATCTCAACAACTGTTGGATGGACTGCCATGAAATTTTGTTCAGACATTCATTATCCCCAGAGGATAAATCCTAATGACTACCATGACGATAATTTTGTGGTTCATGGTTAAATATTTTGACAACGATTGTATTGATTGGCACGAACGTTTGTGCAGACATTCATGATCTCCAGAGGATAAATCCTAATGACTACCATGAAGCTGACATTTGTGGTTCAGAGTTAAATGTCTTGACAACTATTGGATTGATTGCCTTGATGGTTTGTGCATACTTTCATGATCCCCAGAGGATAAAACCAAAGGGCAATCATGAAGCTAACGTTTGTCATTCATGGTTAAAATATAACGACTGGGTGTGAACGTTTGGGTAGACATCCATGATCCCCAGAGGATAAATCCTAATGAACACCGTGAAGCTAACTTTTGTTGTTCACAGTTAAATATCTTGACAACCATTGGACGTATTGCCATGAAATTTGCTACAGATATTCAGGGTCCCTAGGGGATAAATTCGGTTTATTCTGATGATCCTCTGACTTTCCCTCTAGTGCTATAAGTAGGTCAGACTTTTCATGTTTTTTCTATTTAGTTAATATCTATGATGGATTGGCATACTACACCATCCAAACCTGTTCAGTTTTTGTTTCGCTGTGTCCGCTGTATCACTCCTTAACCCGCTGTGTCCGCTGTATCACTCCTTAACCCTGACTCAGTTACCCATTTTCCACTCCATCACCTCTTCAATCAACCTCTGCCTCCACTCTCCGTCTCTTTCCCCTTCTTCCATTAGCTTTCACTACAGTTTTCCCAGCTGCCGACCCTTCTTTAACCTCTCTCAGACCTCTCCTGTCCTTGTGTGGACCTTTATTCCTCATTCTCCTCCTCCTCCCTTCCCTCCCTCCCTCTCTCCTATCCTGTACTCTGCTCTGACTAATCTATGCCATCATCCTCTCTCCATCTATCAGGGTGCTCTCATTGTTTTGACGTCTAGTTAATTCTCGGCTCATGATTTATCAAATTCTTATTACCGCTTGCTGAAAGCCTCATTCATTGTCCTGATGTATGGTAATGATAGTCCCGGTGTGGCTGCCTGAATCGCAACAAACCCACTCATTTATTTTCTTCTTCTTCATCATCTCTCCTCCCTCCTTCCCTTTATGACTTCCTTTCCTTTGCAAACTGTTTTCTTTATACTTTGTCCTTGGCTCATCTCCCTGTAATACATGCAGACATTTGCATCTTTGAACGCACCCACAAGAAATACATAAAAATGTCTTCCTGGACAACCTATAATAAAAATTGACAAACCTTTTCAAACAGCTGTGGCAAGTTGTCAGTAAATTAAAGTAAATTAGAGCTTCTTTAGTGCATTCGTTGATTGTTGATGAGCAGTTTGAGGCCTCTTCGACAAAGTATTTGTTAAACGGGGATGGTCAAGCTTTGTTGTTTTGTAAGCTGTGGACTAACAAACAGGAAGAGAATAAAGTTTTGTTTATTTACTTTAAAGCACAAATTACCCACCACCACCATGGTTGTCCAACATGTTATGTGGGTGTTAGTAGTCCCATTCATGTTGGAGCTTAAAGTGCTGTTACGTTATGGTGTTGAGAAAACTGCAAACATCATTGCGACATGGCTCTAGTGGTCTTTTTGGTCAGTCAGTGTTGGTCTTTTAATCAGTCTGAGGATGGTCTATCACTCAAATCATGATCCCCAGAGGATAAATATCTTGGATAACTATTGGATGGATTGCCACGAAATTTGCTACAGATATTCAAGGTCCCTAGAGGATAAATACAGATTATTTTGATGACCCTCTGACTTTCCCTCTAGTGCTTTTTCTAGTGCCCGGCTCCTGTTCTGGCACGACACCGGCTCCGCTCCCTGTTACCATTCCCCCATGCCCCTGGCCTGTAAACCTCCTCTTCTTTTTCCTGGTGGTCCAAAACGCCTGTGGTACAAACAATAACACTCCCCCGGTGCTCTGAGCTCACAGTCCGAGCAGCAACAGCTAACAAACTGAGCTAACATAAGCTAACAGCAGCTACAGTTGCAGCAGTTTACTTCACTGTCCATCAGGAAACTCTGTAAATCACAGAGAGTTGAGGCGGAGCAGCCGGAGGACATCAGAGGGAAAACCAGAAAACATTTTCTCCATAAAATATGATCCAGTTTCACCAAAATCAGTGAAATAGTTGGTGGTGTGTGACTTAGTGCCGTAAAGCGTTACGTACTTCTCCCGACCCGGAGCCCAAAGTTACATAGTGTGAGAACAGACGCCATTCACCTGATTACAAGTCAGTGTAGATCAACAGGAGTTAAAATCTGTTAGTTTAGGAAAGAAAAGTGTGCCGTGTATGCAAAGCTCCTCTGTTATAGTACTACATTTCTACATTTTACCAGATTTTCGATGACATTTAGACATTCTACAGAAATTGGATGTTACTTGCAGCAGCTGCCTTCTTCATGCTGCCAACGTTGAGCCTGCTCCGCTTTTTATCCTAGCCAAACACAGTGGCACAGTGCCGGGTACATCTCTTCACACATTTTTTTAGGCTGTAGTTTAGGTATACCTTATAATATAATGCAACACAAACACATTAACTCCACGGAGTATGAGTTAAATCAACAACTCTGTGATGCCATCTCAAGAAAAACCTGCACCATGTAAGCTCGCCTGTTGCATGGATACATTTCATTGTACTAAGTGTTGCTTTTAACCCCAAAGTGATCAATATTTCTTTAATAAAAATGACACGATGAATCAATAATGGCACAAAAGTTCTGGGTTACTGTAGAAAAATGGTGGTTCAACATTGCGGCTTCAAGAGGAAGAGGACCCGCTCTTCTCTGTAGATTTTCAGGTGATTAAACATGCATAAAAAGTTAGTTATGAATATTATATTCCATGTCTGCCTGATTGTGAAAATAGAGGTCCCTGATTTCACGCACTGGACCTTTAAGGGATGTTCGTCATCATGGTTACAACAATAAACACTCGGTTATGGTTACGAAACAATGGTGGTTGTTTGACATTAACTGGAAACACAGAATGTCCCGATGATGAAGTTTTGTTTGAAATCCCTCACGTCATCATAACAATGACCACTACGTCGATTGAACGCAAACGTGTTGTTTTGAGTTCGTTCTTCACCGTTTTTCTGAGAATCCTCCTCCGGCGTGATGTCGCTACCGGAATTATTAATAAAACCTTCAAGTACGGAAGCGTGAGACAAGCTATGATGTGGGTTGATTTAGTCGAGATTTAAGCTGTGTACGCTGTCACTTTAACAAATCCCCGAAAACTTAATTTATTATAGCTCTCAGCGTCGGAACAATGTGCTGATGTAGTGCCAAGAAAGCCCTCCCTCCTTCTCCCTTCCCTCCAAAAAAATCCATCTCAGCTTTTCTACCCTCTCCCTCCGTCATCCTTCTTCTCTTCCTCGTACACTCCCTCCTTCAGTCGAGATGAAGGACAGGCGCTGGGCGAGCGGAGGTCAAGCATTAGCACAACTATCTAATCACTACCTCTCCTCTCTCTCTCTCTATCTTTCTTCCTCCTCCCCTCCTCTGACAAGTCATCTGTCAACAGGCTGCTGGCTCTGGCCTCTCCATTAGGGCAGTGGCACCTGAGTATTTCTCAGTCCATGCACACACACACACACTTTTCCATGCATCTCCCTGCCCAGACAACCCCCAGCCTCCCCCATGTGAGGAGGAGAGATCAATGCCGCCAGCTCCATGCATCATTTGTCACACCGCTGCCCTCTCTTTAATGAGCTTGTCTGGCTTCAGCTCCTCCTTCTTCCTCTCCCTCATCCCTCGTTTTCAGCTGACTGTTTCCATCTTTTAACTCGCCTACACGTAGAAACACCTTCTTTTTTTTTCTTTACAGTTGTTCCACTGACAGCCGCCTCTCATTTCTTGTCTGTTTAGGTAATGATACATGTCGTGTGCAGCGGTGGAAAGTAGTAATTTAAACTCAAGTACTGTGCTAATTTTGAGGTATTTCCACTTTGTGGTACTTCTACTGCACTACATCTCAAAGGATTAAAGGTCCAGTGTGTCGGAAATTAAATATAATATGTATAACTTTGTTTTCAGTTGTGTAAAATCACCTGTAAGTGGTTTTGTTATCTTAAAATGAGGCTTTTATATCTACAGACATAGCAGGTCCTCTTCCACGGAGGCCACCACTGTTTGTACAGTAAACTAAATCTAGATAGACTTTAGCAAGTACATAATCCACAAAATCCGACACACTGGACCTTTAATTTGATAACTTTAGTGAGTAGTTACTTTACAGATTTATATTACTGACACTAAATCACTAAAACTATATATATATGTATATATAATGTAATTAAATTAGCTCCATCTTACCAGCTGCAATAATGTACGTATGTTTTCTTCTAGAGTATTTCACTTCAGTTCTGAATTTTATTTATCTATCTAATGACACTTTCTATATAGAGCGAGTTTACACCGTACGTGCCCACCATGAGCGAGCACTTGATGGCGACGGTGGCGAGGAAAAACGTCCTTTAAGAGGCAGAAACCTCCGCCTTGGTGGGCGGACATCTGCTAAATACTGAGACAGATAGAGACACAGATGATTTCAAGCCAACAGGAGCTAACTGGCTAGCAGTTGTTGAGCTTGCTATGTTTATTTCTGCTGTGAAGTTGGGACGTTTTAACATGGGGGCTTATGGAGACTGACTCACTTCTGGAGCCAGCCTCAAGTGGACGTTTGAGGAACTGCAGTTTTGGGGGACTTAGCACCACTGTGTCGCCTAATTAATGCATGTTTAAATAAAATCTGCTTCGGTAGTGCAGTTATGGCCTCAGAAATCAACATCCTAACATCAACTGTAGGGTCAGTACCAGCACAAAACAACACACAGCCGCTCATACGCATGTGCAGCGCCGTGCTAGCTGATGAGGTGTTATGTTTGGGATCCAGGGGCCCATGCATCACCTCTTGTGGGACATGTAAGGTGACTCCTGGCAGCCCAACAAGACAGCACCACATATATCTCTTAATAGAGTCACTCACAGCTCCTCCCTCCCTCCTTTTATTTCTCTCTCAGACACAATCGAGTACACAGCTCATTTATCTGCTCTTCTTAAGACAGATTAGCTCCTCAGGCACCACGGCAACGAGACATCTACCATCATTACCTGAGCAAGTCTTACCGCTGTCACAAATTTACTGACCCAGCAGACTCTCAAAGGCTGTTGTTACCTACAGGCAGGGGTGGATACATGTTTCTCAAGTACACATTTGAGGTACTTTCTACTCATTTTTCAGGTAAAAATCATAGTTTTTTTTTTAGTCCAAAGTAATTATACAATAGTACTACGTACAAAACATAGTGATTGATTAGTTGATTGACAGCGAATTGACATCACATATACGCTGTCCATTCTTTATAGTGTCTATGGCTCAAACAAGCCACTTCTGGCAGCACCTACCTGTCAATCAAAGCGTCCACGCTGATGACTTTAAGCCTTAATATAATCTGAACAGGTGAGTTGTATATAAATTCACCCTCAGTACAGTTGTCATGAACGGGGAAATTAGCTATAGAGACCAAAACTGTTTTTTGTACCAGGCTGTAAATATGTTTATTTCTGCTGTGAAGTTGGACATTTGAACATGGGGATTTATGGAGACTGACTCACTTCTGGAGCCAGCCTCAAGTGGACGTTTGAGGAACTGCAGTGTTTTTTTTAATGGCACTTCTACCTTGGCTTCACTTCACAGCCATGGAGGTTGCTGTTCTGATACGTTAACTCCACCATGAGTCTGACTGTTGTAGCAGTGTAGATCTAAATCACTGAAGTTCTCCTTTAATAAATAAATAAGTGTTTATTGTTGTTACAGTTGCAGAAACAGGTTGTCTGCTGTATTATTTGGCAGCGTCGCCACATTTCAGCGATCTTTCCATTACCGCTCTGACAGTCGTTATTTGCGTCTGGAAAACTCGTGTGCCAGAAAGAAACAGAGACATCCCTCAGCGCCAGAAGTCCAATCTCTTTAAAGTGCAACGTCTACACTGTCCTTACTGTTACCTACATCACAAATCTTTTTATTCTTAAGATAAATGGAACATCGGTTGGAGTTTACTCACAGTGTATTCAGTCAGGCCTCTTTCTGTCTGTGTTGCTGTGTAGTTAACGGAGGCTGCTATCAGTGAAAATGGTCATCTCCTTCTCTGATTGCTCATATTTGGTGCAAAATGTGAGAATATCTTTTCGACTCCAACGAAACTGACAACTGTTGATGGATTTGGTAGCTGGAAATATCTCAATAAGATATCACTTTAGCAAAGAAAAATGCACCAATAAATATCAAAAATGGCTCCAAGCAAAACAAGTTATATCACCAATCGTTGTTTTTTAAAGAGCATTTTAAATAGTGTCTTATGATAAATGTTCCCCTTAAGCCTCACTCCTCTGCACTGAGAGAATTTGGCATCCTGCTCTGCCGGTCTTTATGTATCTGTATCCACAGGACATCATTCATTATAGCTGCGATTTCCAGCCTTTGATTCCCTCAAATGTCTCATAAATCACTGTTTGGAGCTCGTTCTGGAGCTGGAACGACACCAAAGCATAAATACAACAGGCTGTGCGCCTACCCAGCACAGTTTTTTAGTCAACATGGACGAACGCTCAGTTCAGTTTGACGCCGAGGAGCTGCCCCGTCCATGATGAGACTCTCACGTTGGAGTACTGTCAGCATTACTTGTAACTTTTCCACTGCAAAATGTGAACCGGGCAGCTGTGTGTCTGGTTTGTTTTTGTGGTGACGCCATTGTTCTCCATGTTGACTCCGTCTTTACACAGCTGCAGAGCACAAACAGAGTCCGTCAAAGAGGAGTAGGCGACGAGAGAGAGTCCATCTGTAGGCAGCCGGAGATACTGTGCACTTAAATCTGCTACAATTAACCTGTTTGTACTGACAATATTTGTCTATTTATACGTATTAACCTGCTTTTTCAGAGCATTTCAGTGAATCTCAGTTCATTGCTTTGATTTCTTGGCCTACATCTCAACTGTTTTGCTTCATTCTCACCGTTCTCATCAGGATCACTTTGTTTGTTTTTGGCATTTAGCTGCTAAAGAAGCTGATTTTGTTGAAGAAATGTCTTCACGGAGCTACGACCGAGACCAGTTGCCCCAGATTTAACCCGTCATAGGAAAAGTGAACGTGAGCTCTCAGATAATGAGCGATTCTTTCTCCTCAGAGTCCCCAAAGTAAAAATATTGGTCTCATTCTGATATTAAAATGATATTTTTGATACAAAACAAAACTTTGTCCAAGACCTGTTTCAGTCTCAGCAGCAACAACCTCTTGTAAGACCTGGCAGCACAGATATCTCTTCTCCCTGTCGGTTTGGTTTCACCACAGATGATCTACAAGAACTTTCTGAAGCACAGTGTTGTAGTACTCAAGATTGGTCATGGTCTTGAGACAGGTCTCGAGACCAAGTTCTTCCAACAAATCAAACTAAAGCAGCTCATTGACAAAAGAAATGAATATGAACTGAGACTGTTGCGCCTTCCTAAGAGATCTGCAAACCAGCGTCCAAAACAAAACACACAGAAGTCTGTAAATCCTGCAAGACACTGACTGAAAAGGCTGCGAGGCCTCACCCAAAGAGATATGGCGAATATTAGCTACATGTTAGTAAACTAAGTTGGCTAAATACTATCTGGTCTTGGTCTTGACTTGCTCTCGACCCCTCGAAGTCTTGTCACGGTCTCAATACACTCTGGTCTTGGTCTGGACTCGGTCTCGGATTGACTACAACACTGCTAAACCGTCTCTAATTCAACACGACCTGTTTTCATCGATCCACATGACAGTCCCAACACTTCCAAACGAGGTTTGGCGATCAAAGACCCACGCCTGCTTAGGACTTGGGTCACTTGAGGACTTTACAACCCTCCTGTAGAGTCTTAACTTCAGCTCAGTGCAGCTTTTCTATTTCTTTTTACTGCCTACAACTTTATTTTGCGTTGTTTCATCAGCTGTTTGTAATAAACACAGTGTTAAACACTCGACATGTCCAACACCAAACAGAAATCCTCCAACATCCGCTCAAAGTGAAGGCAATGACTCAGGTTTTATTCTGATTCTGTGTGGACACCATCTCCTTTTGCTGAATGCAAAAACATTTTTTGGTGATGTGTTCCATCTCCATTTTATTATTATTTCTTTCGCCAAAGCTAAGCACTCTTTTGTTGCCAGTATGGGTCACGTCTCATTGGAGGTGATTCAGGACTGTCTGTCAGTATTTGGCAATGTGAGGACAAGCTGTCATCTTTCACTGCTTCTCCTGTAAGACTGTTTCAAGCCGAGTTTGAATTTTATTTTTGCTGCTCTTGTACGTTTTGGTTTCCAGACGGACTCCCCGAAGGCCGGATCCTCGCTCTGAGTTCAGTTCCCCGGGCTTCACGTTTACGCCATCAGAGGCCAGTGAAGGAGGCGGCATCCTTCCTTTGAGAGGTCCTCCAAGATGACTCTCTGCTTGGTTTTCAACAACACATTTCTGCACGCCAGTTTGAATCTTTCCGAGCTTGTACTTCAATTTTAATGTCTTCCCATCCTTAAAGTGACATTGCAGAACTTTTCTACCATAAAACAACAGAGTTTAAAACATTGATGGGAAATCAGCATCTGTTCTTGCGCTACGTAACTTTGTGCTTTAAGTACGAGTAAACCGTGAAAAGCATGTAACACTTTACGGCACACACACCACCAACTATTTCACTGACTGTGGTGAGTCTCCGGGTGTGGCCTCCGGTTCCCTAACCTGTCTGATTACCACACCTGTGCCTCGTTAACTAATCAACCCATGCTGCATAAACCGGAAACCCAACAGTTTTCTGGTTTTCCCTCTGATGTCCTCCGGCTGCTCTGCCCTCAACTCTCTGTAAACTGTTGCCGACTGTAGCTGCTGTTAGCTCAGTTTGTTAGCCGGGCTGTGACCTCAGAGCACTCAGGAGGGGAGTGTTAAGTGTTTGGACCACATTTTGGACCACCAGGAAGAAAAGGGAGTTTTTTTTAGGTGAATGCTGACAGCCAGTGTTGTGCCAGAACCGGAGCTGGGTAAGTGTGCAATCTTGCTGGGCTCAGTGGCCTTTATGGACATAATGGCAGAGGAGAAAAGACCAAAGAGGATGTTGACAGAAGAAGCTAAGAAGACTTGATTTTGGGCTTGGTGTTGGGCTCTGGTCAATTAGGGTGCTGGTCAATTATTGATGCTAACAGACTCAATTTCTAAGCTAACGTTGGCTAGCATTGCACACTGTCTGTTAGCAAAGGAGATTTGGACCAGAGCCGGACAAGTGTTCAATGTCAATGTTCAATGTGTTGCTTTAAAAACTCGTTACATATATTTCTCAGTGTGATAGTGAGCCTATGGTTTTCCTTTGCTTCCTATAATCGTTCCTTCCCTCCTTTCCTTCCCCCCTCTCCTCCTCCTCCCTTCAGTCCAGCAGCTGGTCCATTCCTCAGTGTTATTATTGGATTTCAGAAAGCCGGGAGGGGGCATATATCACATCTCCCTTCGTCACCTCCCTCCCCTCCTTCACACTCATTCTTTCATTCATCTTTCTCCTTTTTAATAACTCCCTCTCTGCTCTTTGGCCATTAATAAAGATGAACTCACTCTGCTGTCGCCTCCTGCCCTCATCTCTCTCTCTCTGTCGTCTCCTTTCCTTTCTCCTTTTGCACTTTATTGACCCTCTTCCTAAAAATCCCCCCCCTCCTCTCCCATCTCACTTACCTTGCTCCTTACATTTTCCTTGATATCCTTTATCTCCCCCCCTCCAACCCTCCATCCTCCACATCACCCTCTTCCTCCCAGTCTGTAAAAACCTCTTGTCTTCCCTCCACCTCTCTTTTCTCCTTCAATTTCTCTCCGCCTGACACAACAGTCCATCATGTGCCGGGCTCTGGACACCGGCCTCCCTCAGATGGTCTCATTCATCAGGACTTTGAAAAGCAGAAATCATTCTCTCCTCTCCTCCGCTGGCCGCTGCCACTTATTGCGCTATCCATCACACCTGGCGGATGATCAATACGAGCCCTTCCCCTCCTCCTCTTCCTCCACCTCCTCTTTTTACTCCACACTGTATTTCTTTCACGTCTGGCTCTCTGCAGTTCATGTGAGAAAACCGAGCTTGTCAGCCCTTTTAGTTGGTGCTGCTGCACCTGAAACGTGCAACGAGACCAGAATGACACGTCGATAGCAATAGATTACCTTCTTTTTGACGTGCGGACGTGTAATTCAAGTCGTACAAATGATGATTTTTTTTTTTAGGTGAAAATGCACCTTAAACAAGTTTTACTGGAGGATATAGTTACTGTAGGTAAATGTCACTTAAAGTACAGGTGTGGAAGAAGTACTCAGATACTTTAAGTAAATGTAACATGCACGTTTGAATATGTGGCTCTGGCTGTTGGCTGTACTGCCTCTTGGCAAAGACGTGGATCATCGACGGACCTGAAGCCTGGTTTCTCAAACAAGACACCTGTAACGTCACTCACCTGTCAATCAAAGCGTCCACGCTCTTAATCCTGCATAACTTTAAGCCTTAATATAATCTGAACAGGTGAGTTGTATATAAATTCACCCTCAGTACAGTTGTCATGAACGGGGAAATTAGCTATAGAGACCAAAACTGTTTTTTGTACCAGGCTGTAAACATGTTTATTTCTGCTGTGAAGTTGGACATTTTAACATAGGGACTTATGGAGACTGACTCACTTCTGGAGCCAGCCTCAAGTGGATGTTTGAGGAACTGCAGTTTTTTAGCACTTTCGCATTGGCCCCACTTCACAGGTCATAGTTTTGCTCAGTTAAGGTATGTAAAAAGTTACATGACATAAGTTATACCACATATAACTGTGTACTGTACAAAGAAGAGGTCAAATGTTGTGACTGTCGTCTCCGGCATAGCATTAGTTTAGCATGTTAGCACTGAAGCTGGGCCTCTTTTAAGATGAACCACTAATGTCAAGCCAAAGGTGAGGCTGCTAGAAAAGCGGATCGCCAAAGTCAGTAGGGTTCATCCTCTCGAGCCATGAATATCTCTACAAAGACAATCCATCCAGGCTTCGTTGAGATAATTCAGTCTGGACCGAAGTGATGGGCCAGATGCTGCTCGCTCTTTGCTCAGTCACTTTCTATAAATACGAGCCTAAAAAACAGAGCCAGAAGAGCAATTTTTTTTATTGAAGGAGAACTTTTCCCAGGAACCAACTTGCTCTGAATTGATGGTGTTATTCCACCCATCCGTCTTCAGGTAGGACCCAGTTAATGGGGGCAGGCAATAAGAGTGGATAACAGTGGCTATAATTCTGCTGAGAGCAGCTTTGCTTTGTAAAACTGATTTGTTCAGAACAGAGGAGTCGTTAAGCAGCGCGGCCTGAACCTCCCAGATCCTAATGCCTTTCTAATCTCCTTTGGTATCGCTAATTCTTTTCGTTCTTTACCACCATTAAACTTTTTCACAGGTTCTTGGCAATGAATTAAATTACACTGGATGTATTGAGCAAACTAACCATAAATTGGCCTTCGCTGCCCTCGCTGGTGTAGGTGGAAAGATGAGAACAGACTGGTTAACTGGCTGCAGTTGTGCTGCAGGTGCACAGCAAATCTAAATGGTAAAAAAAAAATACAAAAACGAAAGACTCCTGCGTCTTTCACCACAGCTCCAGTTGGTGCCTCTCGTGTATTATTATTATTATTATTATTATTATTATTATTATTATTATTATTATTATGACAACAAATAATACATAAATGGTGATCTTTGGGAAACTTATCGCTGTTCTGAAGATATTTACTCCATCTGGTAAGAAAATTTGTCAGCTGCACGACAATCAAGATTTTTTGTTCCAGACGTAAATTGAGAAGATATGTAATTTCAAGGTACCACCTTTGTTTGGTTTATATAAGCCATAACATGACCACCTGCCTTAATATTGCCACCAAAGCAGCCCTGAACTGTCGAGGCATGGACTCCACCAGACCTCTGAAGGTGTGTTGTGGTATCTGCCACCAAGATGTTGGCAGCAGATCCTTTAAGTCACATCTCGCGGCTACAACGCCATTATGGTCGGTCCTCCACACGACTTCAGCGTTTCAGAAGTGTTTGACCCACTAGACTTTAACTTGCTCAGATTTGGTCATTTTTCCTGGTTTATGTGCTTCTAAATATGTAAATATGCGATGAGGACACTTCTGAATCGGACTGCAACACTTGTGTGGTGGTGTGGTTTGAAACATTGACTAGAACGGCCGAGACGCACACGAACATGTCGCATCCGTGCCAGGTGGAGTCCAGCCTGAAGTTGCAAGGTCCATGGATCGGACTTGTTCATCCAGAACATCCCACAGATGCTGGATTGGATTGAGATCTGGGGAATTCGGAGTCTAAGTCAACACCTTGAACTTGCTGTGTTCTTCAAACCATTCCTGAACTATGTTTGCTTTGTGGCAGGGCGTATTATCCTGCTGAAAGAGGCCATTGCCATCAGGGAATACAGTTTCCATGAAAGAGTGGACATGTTCTGCAACAACGCTTAGGTAGCTGGTCAAAGTAGCATCAACATGAATGGTAGAACCCAAGGTTCGCCAGCAGAACACTGCCTCCCCATTGTTTTATGGTCCAGTTCTGATACTTATGTGCCCGTTGTTGGTGCTTTTGACAGGGGACAGAGGGTCATCATGGCCACCCTGACTGGCGACAAAACAAACTGCGATGGACTGTCTGTTCTGACTCCTTTCTATCAGAACTTTATCAACTGTTGGAGCTACAGTAGCTCGTCTGTTGGCTCGGACCACGCTTGGGCCAGTCTTTGCTACCCATGTGCATCAGTGAACCTTGACTGCCCCATGACCCTGTCACCAGTTCACTGCCTTTCCTTCCTTGGACCACTTTTGATAGGTACTGACCACTGCAGACCGGTAAAACCGAACAAGAGCAACAGTTTTAAAGATGTTGGGACCCAGTCGTTTAGCCATCACAGTTTATGCTTGCCCATTTTTCTTGCTTCCAACATCAACTTCGAGGACTAAATGTTCACTTGGTGCCTAATATATCATAACCACTGACAGGTGCCAAAAAAAAAAGCAAAAACCTGGATGTAAAACAGGGTAAAAATCATCTTTGTGTGCTCTGGATTGAACATTTTTTCAGACAGATGGTTCAAAGATTTCAAGAATCCTAGAAATACCTCTAAAACTTTCAGAAAAAAATTGCTCAACTCTGTGACTTGAACGTAATGTAAGCTAACTTCACCCTACTGACACCATTCATGACCCCAGAGTCACAGCTGATGTGAAGGTTGTGGTGGTTCGTTGGGGGCCTGATGGTGGATTCAGATCTCGACATAAAACCAGGCAGGCGAACCTGCCAGCAGCTCAATTATCTGTCATTAGCAGGCAGCGCAGCACAGGCGCAGGGTAATTTGACAAGCTAAACTGGTGTTCTTTCATACTGGACTGCTTCATTGGACCTGAGTAAATATATTCACAGGCTAATGCATATAAATAGAAGAGCTATGTTTGAACAGCTGAGAGAAAGTGAAGGACCGGGAAGAGTGGGTGGTAGACAGAAATATGAGGGTTAGATTTATTATGCAATAACTGAAACAACAGCTGAAATACTGTTGTGACTGGCACCAAACCCGGTGATATTATCTCAGTAGACACACTGCGGTGACCAGAGGTTAATCTCCTCTGAACCCCTCTTTTCTCTTGTTCACACTGATTGGGAGGTTTTAAACTGAAATAATCCAGAGGTCACAGTCTGTTTCTGCTGTCTTATCTTTTCTCAATGATTTATTCATGATTTGTCTGTTTGTACGTTGGACAACAACAGGCAGCTGCTGATTTTAGTACCCGGTCTGTGCTCTTATCTGACAAGGAAGAGATCCCAGAAAATGACAGACAGAGGAGCTAGAGTTAGAGGCTTTGCTCTTTTTAGAGTCTTGCTGACATTTGATGTTAAGACACATGATTGCACCAACAATACACATATTGTGTGCAAGAAAACTAGCTTGTAATCTGGTGAATGGTTCCCACTCTACATCTGCTCTTGCACTATGTAATTTTGGGCTCCATGTCAGGAGAAGTACGCAATGTTCTACGTCACACACCACCAACTATTTCACTGATTTTGGTGAAGCTGGATCATATTTTATGGAGAAAATGTTTTTCTGGTTTTCCCTCTGATGTCCTCCGGCTGCTCCGCCTCAACTCTCTGTGATTTACTGATGGACAGTGAAGTAAACTGCTGTCAGCTGTAGCTGCTGTTAGAAAATGTTTGTAAGCTCAGGTAGCCTGAACATGTCAGGAGGAGGCAGTTTCTAGGCTCAGGACGTAGGGGGAATATCAATATTTGCCTGCACCATGAGCATAAAAACCTCCTCTTCTTCTTCCCGGTGGTCCAAAACGCCTGTGGTTCAAACACTAACACTCCCCAGATGCTCTGAGCTCACAGCTAACAAACTGAGCTAACATGAACTAACAGCAGCTACAGCCAGCAGTAGCAGCAAGTTACAAATGACACAGACACATCTGTTTATGGTAGAAAAGTTACATAATGTTGCTTTAAGATTTACATTTACAAGCCAGAAAAGTCACAACCAACAACCTGGCAACTTATTACTCATAGATAAAGCATTAGTAAATTAAAGATTTACTGTTAATGAAGTCAACTATATTAACCTTTTATAAAAGGTGAAAATCAGTTCCAATGTCAGGTAAACCTACTTAAGAGGTGAGCTCTGCTAGCCGTGGTGCTAACAGCACATAGTTACACCTCATCCTGCAGAGTGACAGTCTTCATTTGGATTGTTCCCACCATCACTGTCTCACCTGTTAACTCTCAAACAAGAGGTTTTTCTCACAGGATGTGTCACTCTATTTCTTTATTTGTCCTGATGCCTCTCGCTCCACCTGATCCCCATGTGTCAGACCGATGAGTCGGCTCCTCAGTCAGCGTCCTGACAGGTGATAGACAGCAGACCGGCGAGGACACAGTTCTGTTTACCTCTCTCTCTCTCTCTCTCTCTGTTTCCTTTCTTTCTTTTTTTAAAGAGTTACTACACCCTTAAAATGCTGCCCGCATCTTCTCAAAGATGATTATATGAGTCCGGGGACGTTCATTGAGTTTCCATCCACCTGTTTTTGTGCATTTTCAGGTTGTGCACATAAAAATCCAGATGGAAATGACATGTTTTTAAGCTTGGCTCAGGTGAAGTTGGCGTATCGATAAAAGCAGAATGCGTCAATGGAAACGGACGCAGTAAATAAATCATGACGTACATGAAGCATGATAAGTATCAACTGGAGAGAAGATGTTCCTCAAATTATACATCAAACTAATATAAATGTCATATTTCTGTCCTGGTTTCCACATTTTTACTGTTTGAGGTTTGACTGATGCTTTTTTTAAAAGCAACACTGTGTAACTTTTCTACCATGAACAGATTTTAAATCATGTTGATGCTACACTGACTTGGAATCAGATGAACAGTGTCATTCATATGTCTGTTCTCACACTATGTAACTTTGGGCTCCGGGTACGATCGCCCACGAGAAGTACATAACGTAATTTACAGAGTTTCCTGATGGACAGTGAAGTAAACTACTGACAACTGTAGCTGCTGTTAGCTCAGTTTGTTAGCCGGGCTGCCCGGACTGTGAGCTCTATATATAAATATAGATAAAGTAACTTTGGTCTAAATGCTTGATAGTTTTCTCTGTACTGTGCTGTTTACTTGATTCTGTTGATTACTTAATTTCAAGATTTTTATTATGAGGGAAAAGAAGTTATTTGAAGTTTACAGTTTATTCAAAAGACATATTTGCTGACATAAGTGCAGGAAGATGACGTTGACGTTTTTAATCCTGCCCACACCTGCTTTGACTGGTTTATTCTTTCTGTAAACAGCATCAGTGTGTACAAAGTATCACTTTGTTATAACGCAAACAAACAAAGGGACTTTTCACATCCTGGCAACCCCAAAAAAACAGAATTAAATGATTTAATAACCGTTAATTAAAATATTAGTCAGTTGGAACTGAACTATAAAATGTTGTGTTTGTATTACCACAGTTTTTTTTTAAATCTGCCTGAGTAACTGTGTGAAAAGCAATTTCAAGCTGAGAGAAATGTTTTCTTTGTGGTACGAGCTGTATACTCGAGTAGGTCTACGTGTACGAACAAATCTCTATCAACAAACCTTTAAACTGAACTGACAATGCTAATCCCTCATTGTCACTGCTCAGTGGTGATTCATTTCATCATTAAAAACACATTAAAAGAGCAAAAAAACACCAAGTAAACAATCTGATAGCTCGGCCCATTATTAAAACCCCAACAGTCAGAAAAACACATTATTTGTGTTATCCCAGAAACAAAAGCCCCCTGCTCCGAAGACCCGTTGTTCTATAAATACTCCAACAATATTTTTGTATGTGCAAAAGTCAGGTGATTTATGTTATAGTAAGGTGACCTTCGTTGTCATGGTCACAGCTCGGTTAGGGTTAGGAAAACGTCATTGTTTAGGTGGTTTGGGTTAAGTTATGTACAGAATAATCTATGTTACGTACGTTATGCACGTTAAATAAGTTACGTAACTTAAATGACCCATGCGATAGCAGTTAAATAAGTTACATACAGAAAACTTGTGTATGTGAAGTAAGTTCATTAAATTACATGAGTTCAATTGTGTGTGGAAGAACTTATGTTACGTACGTACGTCATGTCAGTTAAATGAGTCACGTAAGTTGTGTACATAAGAGCTTACTATGTGATGTAAGTTCAATAAGTAACACAAGTTAAGTTACATACGGAAGAATTTACAATAAGCATGTGATGGAAGTTAAATAAGTTACTTAAGTTATATACATAAAAACTTTTGTATGTGATGTAAGTTAATTAAATTACATGAGTTAAATTACGCGAGGAAGAACTTACGTGCGTCAAGTATATATGATGTCGGTTAAATACGTTACATAAGTTATGTACGTAAGAACTTACATTAAGCATGTGATATAAGTTAAATAAGTTATGTATGGAAGAACTTACGTTATGTACATGATGTAAGTACATACGTTACGTACGTTTTACCAGGCTGGTATTTTTGGAGTGAACTTATGTTACGTACGTTATGTCAGTAAAATAAGTCACGTAAGTTATGTACGTAAGAACTTACTATGTGATGTAAGTTAAATACATTACTTAAGTTACATATGGAAGAAACTTACGTTATGTACGTGATGTAAGTTAAATATGTTACGTAAGTTAAGTTACGTATGGAAGAACTTACGTTATGTACGTGATGTAAGTTAAATAAGTTACGTAAGTTAAGTTACGTATGGAAGAACTTACGTTATGTATGTGATGTATGTAAATTCGTTACGGGCTGGTATTTTTGGAGTGGACGTTTTTTTGGAGTGAACTTATGTTACGTACGTCATGTCAGTTAAATAAGTTACATAAGTTTATGTAAGAACTTGCTACGTGATGTACGTTAAATAAGTTACTTAAGTTATGTACATAAGAACTTGCTACGTGATGTACGTTAAATAAGTTACATAAGTCAAGTTATGTACGTAAGAACTCACGTTATGTACGTGATGTAAGTTAAATACGTTACGTATGTTATACCATGCTGGTATGTTCAAGTGGACGCTTGTTTTAGGGATAACTGTCAGACAAATGGGCTCCAATGAGACTGTTTTGGAAAAATTGCCATGAAATAAAGACAAAAATTGAACGACGATGCATTACGTGCTCAAACTACATAGTCAGTGACTACGAGTTCATGAACTGAACTGGACGAAATGATTTGAAGCGACAAAAATTAATCGTGATTTCCTCCTCTCACTGCATGTCAGCTCAATATGAACGAGAAAATTTAGCGTCTTTGAATTGTTTTGCAGTGTGTCGAGTGATTGATGTGTTATTCCTCCCTCTTCTTCTCTTCTTTCCCTCCTGATGACTCCTGATACTGTGTGACATACAGTATCAGTGATTCAGAGCTCAGGCTGACCTGTTGATCCTAGTCTAACACATGGACATTCCTCTATTGTCTTGGCACTGACACGAGGAACACTTATTTATATGCCTGTGAATAACCTAATATGTTGACCAATATCACCTTTTTCCCTCGCTGAAAACATGTGGCATCAGTCGTCTTTTTTTTTTTTTTTTTGGCTAGCGTCTCCCTCTTTAATCCTTTTTCTTGCAAGCTCAGAGAGGAGGAAAAAAGAAAGATGGGAGTGTCAGCGAGGAAGCACACGGCAGCTGAGGGTCATTAATCACTGTCATGGCGGAGAGAGAGACGGAGGATGAAAGACATGAGAGATGGAGTGCAGCAGACATGGCAGGAATCTCTCTCCAGAGATGAGATGAATCAACCTATTCAGCAGCCTTCGCTTTGTTGTTGATACGAGGCTGTGACATCACATCCTCCCCAAGACTGAAGCGCTCTGAGTCGAGGGAAGTAAATGCATCACGGTCTGACCGACATATGGATTGTGCATTGAGTTACTGCCAGTCTAGCAGCTCCCAGAGGCCTCGAATATCTCATGAAGACAGCCGAGTCATATATCATGCAAATGCTCAGACGCCAGCGGGGAAAGTCGGCTGATCAGATCAGACCCGACGTTACACAGACAGAAAATCACAAATCATAACAGTTAAAGAGCAACTTTATGTCACATTTTGGCTTGAACACGACACCTTTACGCATTCAAAAAATGCACCTACATCAAAATGACGCATTTCTGCCGTGTAGTGCCTCAAACAAATGTAGATACATGATACACATGATACATGTAACCTATGTTTTAACGTCAATAGACGTCTTTTAGATTTAGACTTATAAACCCACCCCAGGACTACCATCTCTTGCTAGCTTAGTACCACGTTTCCAGGTTGAAACTACTATTTCTTTGCAGGAATGGAATACTTAGTATGTTTTCATTACCTGAAAATAAGAATAGTTGTGTTTTTGTTGTCTTATATCTACAGTGAGAGCGGGTCCTCTTCAATGGAGTCCGAATTAAGAGCGTGGACGCTTTGATTGACAGTTGGTTGCTGTTACAGATGTCGTTGCTGTCAACCTACTGTTATGGTTTCATGTTTTTGGAGACAGAAGTGACATACAGTTGACATAAACGCTCCCATATTTTAGCTAAACGATAACTAAAACATGTTTCAGGTGTGTAGTAGTGAAAGCAGTAACAGAATTATGATTTATATTTGTTCAGCACTGTCTAGTTTGACAGTTTGGTCTGAGTTTCGTGAGTTACGCTGGACTCACAGAGATCGTGTTACTTGTTAGCCAAGCATTCAAGCATACTCTGCTTTATTTGTGTCTATTTTACCCTGAATGGGACAATAATTTACAAAAAGAACATCATGCTGCATGGAAGAAGACTTGAAACTGGAGATTGAAATCATAAACTCAATAGGAAACTGTTTACAGAGGTGATAAATCAAGTGAGAAGGAGATGAGTTTCCCTGTAAGACTCAATACAAATGGCAGCCAATGGCGCGCCCCTACTGGTTATTAGAAAGAATGCAGGTTTCACTTTACAGAAAAATCAGTCGGTTAATGACAGACTGTTAATGTTATTAATGCTAAAATAAGGCACCATGTTGGAATATAAACGTCTCCTCTTTGGTTTTAAGTGATTTACAGAGCAGGAAAAAAATAATTTAATTTCAGTTTGAAGTTCAGTAAAAGAGAGAAAAAGGAGGGGATGGTAACTCCTTTCTCTCGCCCACATTTCATACCACAACTCTGGCCTGCTGCGCTGCGGTCGCCTCCTCAATATGAACCAGATACTTGAAATCACGAAACTTTATTATTCTGGCCATCCTGTAAATCTATAACATCCCTTTGCTTCAAAAGTGGAACGTGCGGATTGCCTGTTCTGAATATATATTTTTGTAGCCTCAGGCTCAGATGTTGTGGTGGAGGAGGAAAAAAAAAGAAGTTAAGAGTATGATGAATGTGTTCTGGCCAGAGGAGAGTGGGTGGTCTGTATCTGTCAGCGCTGCTATTACAGCAGACAGCAGAGTTACAGGCCAATAAGCCGCGCTATCATCACCGTCATCAGCAGCAGATCCCCTTACAACAGCTCTCAGCTGTCCACATCACAACCCTGACAGCCCAAACATGCACTTACCCGGGCTCTGCACTTCAATGTCTTGCATTAAAAAACATGTGGCTGTTTCACTGTATGCTATTAAAGAGTCGGGGCCACCCAAATGACTCGCCACTCGTGGCAGCGGTGGAAATATATATTCAGATAGTTGGTAAAAGTCGTGGTAAAGCGTCATAGAAATACTCAGTTACAAGTAAAAGTTATGCTTTTTTAAAAAAGCCAAAAACTGCAGTTCCTCAAACGTCCACTTGAGGCTGGTTCCAGAAATAAACATGTTTACAGCCTGGTACAAAGAACAGTTTTGGTCTCTATAGGTAATGTCATCGTTCATGACAACTGTACTGAGGGTGAATTATTATTATTCTTTTTAGAAATCACCGGGCATATCTCGACTGCGGCACTGTTTTGGTCCGTCCTGCACACGACTTCAAACCCCACCGGGAGCGTTTCAGAAGCGTTTAGCCCGCCAGACTTTGTTTACTTGCTCATATTTGGTAAATTTCCTTGTTTATGTGCTTCTAAATATGTTTCTACGTGTGTAAATATGCTACGTAGTTCATTTGTTTAAGCTTTTATCTGTTTGCACGGGGTATTTTATTTTGAAAATCTACCGGCTTCTCTATGCTGTTTCTGTGTCTGGCTTCCTGTCAGCTTGAGGTGCTCTGTGTTAAATTGACACAGGCTGCTCGCGGCGTCCGTCAAAAAAAGCCAATCGGAGGCCCGCTTCTGGGACGCTTCTGAACCGGGCCGCAGCAGGGCCGGTGGGGTTTGAAACATTGACTAAAACCGGCCACGTATCGCTCCGGTGGAATTTGGGCGTTGAAGTTATGCAGGACTACAAACATGGCAGCGGGCAGCGCCACAGATTTTGAGCTTCACAACTACTCTGTTAACATTAACATGTATTGCCTAGCTCAGGTTCTGGCACGACAGTGACCACACTCCCCATCCTGGTGGTCTAAAACTCCTGTGGTACAAACACTAACACTCCCCCGGTCTATCAGGAAACTGTAAGAGAGTTGAGTGATCGCAAGTGTGAGAACAGACGTACAAATTCACCTGATTACAAGTCAGTGTAGCATCAACATGATTTAAACTATGTTATTTTATGCTATAAAAGTGTCTCTGAAAAGGAGAGAGAGAGATTAATGTAACGATCTTCATCTCCTCCCCCGTTACTCGTTGTTTACCTGTGTTTTCCTGGAGCTGTGTGTGACGCTCGAGCGCTGGAATTTTTATCAGAGATTTACTGGAGCAACACGAGCCCGGGCGCTATAATTACTGAGCTAAACAGGAGAAGCTGCTATGAAAACAGTATGACGTCGGGTAGCGCTGATTCACGACTGTAACGCACACTTGAATAGAGGGCAAACACTTTGTTATCAGCAGAGAGCGAGGAGGATAATGAGGTCAGCTATGAGCCACTGTGTTACATTAATGAGGTTGCTGTCTGCCACCGTGGCCGGGTGCAAGGACACACACATACAATCTAGATCACCTATCGTCCTCTGTCACTCGGCCTGGCATTCATACGGAGCCAAAGAGAGGGTGTAGCAGAGCGTGGATCAGACTGTACTGCCGCTCTCCAGCTCATGTTAGACTATCTGACAAGCCGGCATTGATTTATGACTCCTGCAGCAGACATCACTGCACGGAGGCGGCGGCGTGCACGCGTACGAGTGGTGTGTGTTTTTTCTGTGAACGCTCACGTGATTGATTATCCTGTCTGTCTTGTCTGTGGCATTTTTGAAATGTAATCTCACTGAACAGCATGAAAGGTGTGAGACCCAAGAGAAAACAACTACCCCCCCTCATCCACCGCTCACCTCCCTCCCTCGGCCCACGTCTGGTCTGTGCAGGCTCTCCTCGCCTGTATTGTATTAGCATACCTTTGCTCAGGCATGCTAGGAAATTGAATTCCCCCTTCTTCCTGTAAAACTCTCCGCGGGATTAAACCGTCACCGTGTGATTTACTGTAACCTCGCCATAAACAGCGTCATCCCTCCATGAAGCAGTGATTGATGTGCCCCGGCAAGTGTTTTGTGTTTTGTGCCACATTGTCACGCCATCATACATTTCAATTTGCTTACTGCACAAAGACAACAGCAGCTGAATACAATGGAGTTTTGTTTGTTTGGCTGCGGCGAGAGACACAGAAAACTTTGCAGGTTTAAACTGAGGCAAGAAAAATACAACTTGGGTTAAATAAAAGCCACACAAAGTCTCATTTAACTTGTTAACCGCCTCACCTGAACAATGATGTCTAATCATAGCTTAGCACCTGTAGTTAGCCACGCCTTTACAATAGTAGCCTAATACTGCTTAAAAGCTAAGGAGCATAGTATTAGCAAGCTGATGTATTTTGTGTGACAGGTTAGACATGCTAGCCTCCATTAGCTCACTACTTTAGCTTACTTCTTTGAACTCCAGCAACCCTTGGCCAAATTACATTGTTTAGCTTCTTCTAAAAGTAACAATTAAGCAATCTGATCATTGCTTTTCAAGTATTTCTATATTAAACATCCATTAACATCGCATTTTTATTCATATTACTGTACTATAACACTAGCTTTATTTTGCAATACAAAGACAAGCTTGCACTGTTGACATGATATCATGCATATAGCTATCAAACGCATATTTAAAACCTGTTACCAACTCATGTTAGCACTTAGCTAGCGAGTTAGCGGTAGCTAGCTAGCTATAGCTGATAATGTCTTTTAGCTCCAGTTGTCATTTCAACAGTTTTGTTAGCAAGAAATGAGAAGCCTGTGATTGTTTAAAAACATTATAACAACTTAGTGAATCTGCCACTGTTATGTTTCTTTTGAGACGGGAGAGCTTGACGGGCAAAATAACAGCAACTAGCGCTTAGCAAATTAGTGAAATGAGCAAAAATAGTATCCAGATATGTTAGCATGATATCAAACAAAGTTACCCGCAAGTAGCTAGCTAGCTATAACTGATAAAGTCTTTTTTGGGGGATCATGTTTGCATAATATAGATAAGTGTCATATAAGTGTATGTAAAATATATAAAATCTCAAATGTTTAAGTGTTATATAATCAAGTCTGTGGAAAGCCTTAAAAACCAGCTCACAAAGTTAGCGCTAACTAGCTGGCCATAGCACCAGTTATCATTTCAGTTGTCTACTTCTGTAACTAAATGTACTTTTTGTAGTCACGTGCACAGTTTCCAAGTATAATTATTTTATTTCCAACATTTCGGGTGTGCTATCTTTTGATTTTTAACTTCAAATAAAGTTGTTTAGACAACCCTGACTACACTGTTAGCTTCTTTTCACCGCCACGCTCCCATATCTCAGTTTGCTGAGTACGACGTTATCATTACCGATAAGCAACGACAGCTCTTTAGAAAAACAAAAACGACATAATAAATCGAAATGATCCTTTAAAGCTTCCGCACTGACGCAATCCCAACAAGCGACAACTCTGGCACCGCTCCTCATTTTTCTTCCTGCGTTTGTGTGTGTGTGTGTGTGTGTGTGTGTACGCCCGCTCGTGTAGCCGATGATAAATGAGCACGGCGGATCCTGAGAGAGCTTGCAGAGGAAAGAATAATGGGTATTTAAGCACACTTGTAAATTACCAACACATTTGTCTTAGACTGTCCCCTTAGGGATGTCTGACAGCACGGCAACACAAAGTATATAAAGCTCACATACATCTGTTCCACATAGCCTTATTGGATCTGCTGACATCACTTAAATACAAACTGTCATGCCATATACAATAATTCATACGCTGACAAAGCTCATAAAGCAGTCTTTGCACCTGCATTAAAGCGTGTGTGTGTGTGTTTTATATGATCGAGCCTGTCTCAGCAGGTGTGTGCTGGGTCATGCAGAGTGCACGGCGATGTTTATCTCTAAAGCACCACAGACAGGCATGCTGGACCGCCTGGTGGGAAAGCAGGATTACGGCTATCTTATTCCTCAGCGGGGCCGAGCAGGGCCGTCCTCGAGGCCTGTGATTTTTTTTTTTGCAGCGGTTACATGTTTCCATCAGCCGTTTGCCACTTTGTTATGCAAGCAGCCGGTCATGTGACGATGATGAAATGTTTGGCATGTCATGTTTAGTGTTTAGTGCATTTAGTGACAGACGAGATGGCGAGATAAGCGAGAACAAGCTTTTATTATGATTATTAATTACAGATTGACGTGCATAAATCAGATAACAGCTACGTTTTGAACTTGATGACTTTGCTTTGACTTTTCGTTGGACGCCGTCCCGCTTTAAAAAAGAGAGAGCGCCGAGTTGTTGTTTTGAGTCGCCTCGCCTGCCAAAGTTCGGATCATAACACAGCTTTGTGTTCCCGCTTGAACGGCCTCCAGAATAAAGCGCAGCGGGCTCCCAATTCATCATCCTCATTCATAAACAGTCATTAATGTTTATGGCAGGTGTCGTGACATGTTTACGACAGCATTATGTCTGCTTTACGAGACCACTGTCAAGTCAGGTTTTATGACCAACGTCGCTTGGAGGCGGTGGCGGTGGCGAGTTTGGGGCGGATTGGAACGGGGAGGGCGGGGGGACCGCTTGGCAAGCACGTCCGAGTAGGTTCTGGGGATGTTTAATCAGTTACTCGAACACCCTCGCAAATAAAAAGAGAGAACAGCGTTTGGCAGGGAAGTCGGTCTGTTTGACGAGGGGAGCCATCAAACCTTCTCATTAAACTCTCTGGATCCGGCCTTCCCTGTTCTTCAGGGCTTTTATAGGAAAATCACTATTCTCAATTTGCTAGCTGTTGTAAAAGTTGTGTTCCAGGTAGTGGTATCTGGTGTTGGGTGGGTGGGGGGCGGTTTAAGCAACGGCACACAATCCCCCACGCTCCTGCTTTATGGCACGCCGTAAAAGCTGTTGGCAGGCCGACAGAGGCAGTATTTTTTTTTATCTGGCTGCTAATTTTAAGGAAAGGAGATTAAGGTTGTGAATTACGTTCGTGGCAGCGGCGACTTCTTCGTATTTGTTGACGGCGACAAAGAGTTTGGTGCACGGCTGCTCTGCTCTTGTTTTTGTGTCGCTTTATCTGGCATTAAATAGGCGCGCATAACTGGCTTCATTCAGATGTTTTTCTCACTGACAGTATAAAGGATGGACGGCGTATCCGTGACGTCACCCACAGGTTTCTGAAGAGACATTTTGAAGCTCAAAATCTGCAGCTCCGGCCGCCGCCATCTTGGTAGTCCTGGTAGCTCAAACAAGCCATCTGTAACAGCACCCACCTGTCAATCAAAGCGTCCACGCTCTTAATCCTGCATAACTTTAAGCCTTAATATAATCTGAACAGGTGAGTTGTATATAAATTCACCCTCAGTACAGTTGTCATGAACGGGGAAATTAGCTATAGAGACCAAAACATTTTTTTGTACCAGGCTGTAAACATGTTTATTTCTGCTGTAAAGTTGGACATTTTAACATGGGGACTTATGGAGACTGACTCACTTCTGGAGCCAGCCTCAAGTGGACGTTGGAGGAACTGCAGTTTTTTGGCACTATATATTTTTTGAATATTTGGTACCACTTTCTAATAGGACATTTCTTATAAAAGGGTTTTAGGTTGCAACAAATTACTATATTAATATATTTATATACATATATTTCTATATACATATTAATACTTCATTTATTGATTCATGAGTTATTTGTTAACAGATTCCCAACTTCCTCTGTGATAACTGTAGCTGCTGTTAGCTAATGTTAGCTCAGTTTGTTAGCTGGGCTACGAGGTGAGCTCAGAGCACCGGCGGGGAGTGTTAGTGTTTGTACCACAGGCGTTTTGGACCACCGGGAAGAAGAAGAGGATTCACAGGGGGAATGCTGAAGTGTAGTGGAGCCAGTGTCGTGCCAGAACAGGAGCTGGGCAAGCGGGCAATGTAACCAAGCGAGGACATTGACAGCCACACTGGGCAAGTTTCCATCACGTGTACAGCTGTCCATATTTACCACAGTGGTTTTACACGCAAGAATACCGACAAGAATAATAAAATAAAGCATACGGAGAACCACAGATGCTAATGATGCTAACACTCTAACTAACAGCTTTTATACCGTTACAGTGCTTGGGGGGGTGGGGCTAGGCTCAGGGTGGCCTCAGCGTGTCATCGAGCCACCCTTTAGGACCGCCCAAACAATCCTGGACTGAAAACTGGTGACAAGTTTTAACTTCTAACTCCACATTTCAGTAATATATCAAAGTCTTTGACATGTTTTCAGCCACTATTTTCCAACATATTTAATAATATATTTATTTTGAAAGAAATTTGATAGAAAGCAACAACAAATTACGTATTTAGTCATCTAGATCATCCGATTTTTATATGTTTACAAATGTCAGAAAGATTCATCAGCCCTCTTTATTAGCCGAGCTCCTCCAGCTAGTGTAAGCATTATAACACGGTGAGGAATATCTGTCTTTAAATAGCTAAATCTTTGAGGTGAAATAGAAGCCGTGTGTGTCGCTGGGCTCTCTGGGGCTGCTCTTCACTGTGGCCTGGCAAGCACTTTACAAACAAATGTAAGCAGTTTATTGATAGGGTAATCCTAGACTGATTAATGGCCCAATAATCAGCCGTAACCTGCAATAAATCAGACGCTGATCAATACAGCCTGTGCTCTGCAGCCGTGGCCAGATCATTACCGTGTCACTGTATATCTACCATTAGCACAGGAAAGGGGCTGAGCGCTGAAGGGAGGTAGAGGAGTGGAAGAAAAAGTGCTTCCTCTTCTAATGTGTTGGAAATGGGATTGATAGAGAGGTTTTTTTTCGTTTTAATTTCATTTGTCTGCCCGGCTGCCTTCGTCCCTCTCTGCTCTTTCAGTCTGATTAATGACCGTGCAGCAAAGGCAGTGATAAAGATGGAGAAGGGCGAGCAGGATGTTAAATTATTATAATGACAGCACAATTAATGACACCGGGAGACATTATTCTTCAACCTTTTTGGCATATCACAGCTGTTGGTGGTACAGTGTGCTGATGATGTTAAAGGTACGCTCCTATAGATATGATATAAAGATATAAAGTGTACTAATTTCACTGATTTTGGTGAGAAATGTCTTCTGGTTTTTCCTCTGGCTTCAACTCTCTGTGATTTACAGAGTTTCCTGATGGACAGTGAAGTAAACAGCTGCAAACTGTAGCTGCTGTTAGCTCAGTTTGTTAGCCGGCCTGTGAGCGCCTTGAGTTAGTATTTGTACCACAGGCGGTTTGGACCACCGGGAAGAAGAAGAGGAGGTTTGCAGGCAAACTGGGAGTGGAGCCAGTGTCGTGCCAGAACAGGAGCTGGGCAATACATAAGTTAGTATCATGGGTCGCGTTAGCCGTTGAACTCATTTGGTAAGCTTATCATCTCGTAGTGTTTTACTAGCGATAACGCTGGCAAGCAAACCAGGACTCTGCATGAATTAGCTGATGTTATCCACCCTCCAAAATAATGGCAGAGGAGAAAAGATTGAAGAGGATGTTGACGGAGGAAGCTAAGAAGAGAAACTGACTATAGAGGGGACCTTTCATGTTTTTCATGTGTTTCTCCTTCACACTAGAAAGGAAAGGGTGATGCAAAGGGGGTTGTAATCAGCAACTACACCACTAGATGGCACTAAATCCTACACACTTCTCCTTTTCCTCCACCGCTGAGGAAGACTCCTGCTTCATGACTCAGCTTTTAAAGCAAACTGTGAAACATCAGACGGTAATATGAAAAGGCGATACGGGACGCGGACTCTCTCCGAAATGGATGCACCGTCGCCGCGCAGCATTTCGAATTGAAGTGTCCCTGAAATCAGAGATCAGATTAGAGGTCAGGATTTGGTGTCACGAGCAAACAGTGAAGGGAGATCGCTGTTTGCTGTGACAGATGGAGAGGGCGGGGTCACGAAAACGAAGAAGGGGAAATAAGGATCAAATCAATGAAGTGAGCCGGGGTTAAAGGAAGTGAGGATGACAAGGTGCATGCAGAGGAAGAGCATGTGGGGAGATAAGATAGCGCTGACGGAGGAGGAGGGGAGGACGGAGAAGAAGAAGAAGAAAAAGAAGAAAGGTAATTTGAGAGAGAGACCAGGAGAAGAGGTTGAGGCAGGGCTGACAGTAGGCCGTTCATCCTCCATGCTAGAAGAGACAAACTGCTGGCAGAGGAAGACAGGCCCCATAAATCACTTTGCAGCACACACACACTCTCACACACACACACATATATATATATACACGCTAACACACATGGTAAAACACATCCACGGCCACACACACACACACACAGAAATCCGCATGTGAACAGAAAAACACATCTTATTTTAAAAATGTCTGCACATCTGGACGTCTGATTTAATTTCGAAGTACTTCAGATTTTATGTTTTCACAATATGTCACTCCACGACATTTATTTAACAGATATAATGGCTGATAGGACGCGTGCACGCTTTATTAAAGCGACATTGTGTATTAAATAAATAAATTTAAATCATGTTGATGCTACACTGACTTGTAATCAGTGTCTAAAATGTCCATGTAGCAATAAAAAAAAATTTATTTAAAGAATCTACAGTCCCGCTAAAGCTCAGCTGAGCTAAATGCTAACGTAAGCGTGCTAACGTAACGCTAAGATTTTGATGTTTAAAGCCACATTGTTTAACCATTGTACCATAAAATAACAGGTTTTAAATCACGTTGACGCGACATTGACTTGTAATCAGGTGAATGGCGTCTGAAAAGTCCATGTAGCAAAAAAAACAATTTCTATTTAATTTATTTTATGACCTTGCTTGATGTTTGGCTGTTAGCAAACACATGTGTACATGCAACGGTATTAAACTCTGAAACTGCGCTAAATTGCAAAATCCTGCAAAATCCTTTAAGAATGAAGCATTTTACTTGTAACTGAGTATTTTTACACAGTAAATGATCTTAAAAGTACAGTGTGTAGAATTTAGTGGCATCTAGTGGTGAAGTTTCAGACTGCAACCAACTGAAAACCTTGAAAACTTGCGAAAGGTAGTTAGATATCAGTGTTTGGTTTGTCCCTTCTGGGCTGCTGTAGAAATATGGTGGTCATGGTGGTCCAAGATGGTAACAATTCTTATTTTCAGGTGATTTTATACTGATAAAAACATAGTTATGATTATTATATTTAATTTCTGTCAATAGATACCCTTAAATGTTGCACACTGGTACTTTTAATGCTGCTTCGGTCACTCTTGTAGTCGTCAGTTTGAAAAGCAGAGTCCATGCTGAAGGGAAAATAAGCACCAAGTATTCCTGTAACCTTTTGGATTTTCCGCTCACAGTCCAGTAAAACTAAGCTGGCGGTGGTTGCCACTGCCGGGTTGTTCCCTCCCCTGTTTCTGCGGCCAAGGCCGGCCGCCCTGTGGCTGATCGACACTCTCTCTGTGGGCTCCGTCAGTCACAAACCTCCCACTTTCCTCCCCCGCCCAGAGAGGGTGAAGAGTGCCAGTTCCTCTTTGCCCAGCCCTGACCTCCGCACTGACATGCACGCCGTGTTTTGACAGCGGGCCACACGCTGACCACGGCCGCCGGGCAGGTCGGGGAGTGGCTGCCCTGTTGTTTTCACTGGAGAGTGTACTTTTTTATTGTTATTTCAGTGATTATTAAGGTCAGACCTTTTTTGAAACAAGTAATTAAACAGAGTGGAGGATATTATTCACTCAACGGCTTCTCCCGTGGCACAAAAGGTACCTGCCCTGTCTCGCCTTTAAGAGCTGCTAATCCTCCTTAAATAATTTCAGCGTGATGGATATTAATGGAGACGTTTAAGTGCTGGTTCAGGCTTTTCAACACCGCCAAGAATTAAATCGTCGGAGGAATCATGTGAGGAAATTTAACCACACAAACGAATACAAGCAGAAAACATGAGTTATTTCTATTTTCCTACATACACGTCCAAAAAGAAAAGAGAAAACTTTCTGAAATGATACACAAACAACCATTAGGAGGCAGTTAACGCGTTGGCCGAGGATTCGAGCAGCTGCCTGTAAAAGATGTCTGCCGTCACCGTGAGCTCAACAACGGAGCCGGAGTTTGGCAGTCACTTCATGTGAAACACATCTGTCACTCAGAGCTCTCCGTGCTGCTTCTTGACTTTTATTAAACTGAATGTTAAACCCATAATTCACTCCAAAGCACAGAGTATACTTTGTTTTGTTTTTTTAACTGCAGCTGAAAACATAATAATATTCATATTTCGATGGCAAATGTCTGCCTGAGCCAGGTCCACGTTCTTCCTCTTTCCTAAATGTTCAGGTAGAATTCATCATCATGACAAGAATAATCTGAAAAAACACATTTAAAAAACATGAAACATCCAAAGAGAGTATATTTTTTTAGCCAGTTGTAAGATCACGGCAACATTATATAGGCAATTGTCTATAATATTTGGTTATTGTTAAGTACAGTAAGTCAAAGCTGAACCAAGAAGTTGGTCTGTAAACTGTGATGAATCTACTGAAATCTTTAAGTCAAAGTTTTACAGAGAAACACCGTTATTTTACCCGATGAAAAATTCGGGGTAAAAATTGAGGGTACTAATCGTTCTGCAGAGAAATACTGTTATTTTACAGATTTCACCTGAATTGCACAATTACCATTAAAAAAACTATTAATTAAAAAAACAGTAAAAATCTGTCAGCTGTGGTTGCCAGAACTTTACCGTAATATATATATGATATAATGTTTTCTATTATTACGGTAAAAGGATATTAATATTGTTTTGTTGCTTATTCCATATATTACAGTATAAATATAAATAATATAATATAGTAAATATAAATAAAAAGGTTTTTTTTCATCTAAAGAAGTGCTGTTTTGCTGTATAATTTTAAATACCGTAAATTAAAGGTTTTGCCATGAAATATTAGTGTTTTACTGTACAAACTGTACTTATGTTATAAATTTACTGTAGAAACTTGACAGTCTTGAATATAAAATACTACTTTAATGTGTATAAATTCCCTTAAAATGCTTTATGAATAAAGATTTTGCCAGGACACTGTCATAAAAGGCCGTTGGGGTTCAAACTTCAATCTTTTGGAGTACACAAGTATGTCAATTATGGCAAAATACAGTGTCCTGTGAGTACCTGGATGGTGTACTCATAAGGGACAAAACGTTGAGTGTAGACGCCGGACACTTCTTGCCCTCAATGGTCGCCATTTTGTCTACTGTATGTAGTTGAAGGGGAGGCACCACCGGCCAAGGAAGCTGCTGGAGCTGAAGCGGTTGCGATGGTTTCTGCAATTTACAAATGGAAGTTGTTGTTTTATATTTATATTTAGGCAGTTAAACATTGTTGCTAATGTTTCGTACTTGAATTGAGACAACACTACCCTGCCAAAAATTGGTGCACTACGCCAAGAAGTACATAGTGTACTACACAGAAGTGTACTAACAGAACTAGTTAGCGTATATATAGAGTTTATTGCAGCTGGAAACAGCTGCTTGTTTTGTCTGAAAACGACACAGATGAGCGAAACAAAACAAAGTTGCAGCTGGAAAACCAAAACAACAAGCTGAAAGACGCTAAAACCAGTCAGGTGATAATCATCTGATCCCTTTGTTAATACCCAACCAGTACTGTATAAAAACACCATGAAAACATGTGTAAGATCATATATAAATACAAGCAGTACGGCTCATTTGCTGTGAATAGTCCTTTTATGTGTGATGAATGTAAACAGCGCTGTAACAGCTGGTGTAAAATATGACGTGCGCGGTATGGTGGCTCTCAATCATCGTGTTTACAGCAAACACAAGATATAAATCATTAGCGCTGACCCAGGTCGTATTTAACCTCAGCACAACAAACAAGCGTATAGGCAGCAGCGAGGGGAGCGAATGTGACTCGCATTAGCGATGCTGCAGACAGTAGAGGGCATTGTGTTTGTAGAAGTGTCACATGTATTGTATATGGCGATAAATGAAAGATTTATTTCCCTTTAATTAAAAACAAACAAACAGCATCTCAGGAGACGCAAAGAACAAAGTACAGAATGAATAAATCCCATTACGTCCTCGGGGTCTTAAGATAGAGCCTCATAAATCGAGCCGCATGTGATCTATCTTTGCTCTTCAACAAAATATGTGCATGAGGGGAAGAGCCAAAGAAAATATGAGCACCATTATGTGGAGATGAAATGTATCCAACGCTTTAAAAAGCTTTAAAATGAGGACAAATGAAATCATTTTGAACCAGACGTCATGTTACTGTCGTTACTCTTTAATGTGGGTCAGTGAGTCCCTTCTTCACCTCGCGTCCATCGCCTTCAAACATACGTGAACCAATGAGATCAGGACGAGGCGAGGCGCGAGGTCAAATCTCATTAAAGTTGAGTTTTCCAATCTTCCATCTTCTCCTTCACTCTCCATGATTCAACCGTGAGGACGGCAAAGACAGATGTTGTGATGCCTCGTCTCTCGTCAGTCTTAAGCCTTGATGGTCGGACACATAGTGAAGAGAAACAGGAAATAGGGAGGACATAAAGCTCTTTATCTGGCAGAAATATGAATAAATGTAAGTTTATAAGCTCAAGTGATGTTCACAAAACACCGCCACACTTTGTTACTGTCCATTCCTGCACAGCGTTTGCAGCTGACAAAGATAAGGAGTCTTTTATAATAAATAACTGATGGCTGTAAAGGACATGTCAGTAGTATTTTCAAACCAATATCTTGTCAACAAACCCAACAAACGACTGAATTTTGCTGCATCAAGGTCGACTTTTCCAGCGTTTCGTTACGATACAACTGTCACACAATGAGGAAATAACGATTCACATTTTCAGGTGATTATGCTTAAATTAGAGCAGATTAACACATTGTCTTATCCATTTCTTTGATTTTGGGTAGGCTAAACACCAGTGTGTAGATTTTAGTGGCATCTAGCAGTGTAGTAGTAGATTGCAACCCCCTCGTTTCACCCTCTCCCTCCTAACATGAAGGAGAAACAATCAGCATGGCGTCTGTAGATATAAGAGGCTAATAGAGATTCTTCATTTTCAGGTGATTATACACTAATGAAAACACAGTTTTGCACATTATATTTAATTTCTGCCATATTCTGTAAATAAAACTCACTAAATCTGTCACAGAATCACAAATCTACAGCCTGACATGCATTGTTATGGTTGCTAAAAAAATAGGATTAGACGGTCGCTACAAACGTTCAATTAAACACTAAACAAATGGTCTTTGACTGACCGGTTGTTTGTCATCAGACGTCGAATCAAACTTCTGCTTCATTAGTTTCCTAACACGTCGCCAGCCAATGGCAGTTATAGGAAGGACTTTGTGACTGTTTGCCAGTGCAGTCGCAGCCAATTACAGGACTCAAAAACGGAGAGGCATTAATCAAATCTTTACTACGGTGGCAGACTGCAAAACAAATATGTCACTGTCAGTGAGGCTGTACGGCATTTAGGGGGGATTGCATTAAGTCGATGGCTCAGCTGCAAGCTAAGCTAATGTACAACAAGGGGCCTCTGGGAACTATTTGCCATGGTGGGAGGCAGAGGGGGAAGAGTGTGGAGGAGTGAAGCTGCCTTCATTCTTCCCATCCCTTATTTTCTATCTCTTCTTAATTCTTTCTGTATATTTTCCACCTTTTGTCTGTTTTATTTAAGCCGACAGGCTGAACTGGAGGGCGTGGGACGGCCGGTGGGAATAAGGTTGAGAGAACAGTGTGAGAAGGGAGGAGACAAGATGAAATGAGATAAAGACGATCAGCAGGGTGAAAGAAATGAGAATGTAAAGAGGTCGGAGGAGGAGAGGAAACAAAGAGTGATGGTGTTAAACAAAAAAACAAAGGTATGAGGAGTTCCTCTTAGTCAGTCTGTAGAGACGTAGGGATGGTTTTTATTATCTTCACGCTCTGTGACAAGGAGACCATCATGTCTCTGTCATTCGTACGTCTGTTCTCACACTACGATCACCTGCGTTTCATGAGTTTCCTGATGGACGGTGAAGTAAACTGTAGCTGCTGTTAGCTAATGTTAGCTCAGTTTGTTAGCTGGACTGCGAGCTCCACAGATGTTTTGGAAGAGGAGGTTTACAGCTAACAGTGAGCGGAGCTGGTGTCGTGCCAGAACTGGAGCTGGGCTGACTGCTTTTGGACCAGTAAGTAATATTAGCTGGCTGCTATGTCTTGTGTTGTTGACCTTGTTGATGTTTGGCTGTTAGCAAAGTTGTCGACTCGCTAGTTTTCATAACAGAAGTTATCTCATGACACTTGTCATGTAGAGCAACTCTAGACTTTACTCTTTATACTGTTTTTTACCAACAATTCCCACCATGAGCAGACACGATGATAAAACGAGGCTATAAGACATGGATTTTGTCTTTCTTCTTTAGTGTTTCCTGTTTTATTTTGTAACTCTCCCCTCTCCTTGTATCTGTAACTTTACTTCCTGCCTTTGTTGTGATTGTTCCAGCCTGATTAGGTTCACCTGTGTCTTCTTGTCGTGTCCTCACTTGTGTATTTAGTCCCTGTGGTTGGTTTTAAGTGTTTTGTCCGTTAGCTTTGGGATCTTTCCTTTTCTTTTGGATTTGTCTTGTCCCCTGCATGTCACACCACCTTGTAAGTCTTGTTTTTTTACTTATTTAATAGTTTTTGGGCTGGGCTGGCATCTGCATTTGGGCCTTTCCTCAAGTTACCTAGTTTGCACAATCGTGATCTTCTTCCTTGTCAAAACCTGGTTTCCTACATTACCCAAAATGCAACTTGACTGTCAACAGTTCAGGTCAGAGATTGGAGTTTGTTATGCTGGTAGCAGCTAATATAGCCTACATTATACAGCATACAGCCTACAGGAGAGACGAGGTGCGGGCCCAGAGTTTGAACTCCACACCTCCATACTTTTATTTTCAAACTTGTAGACTCAAGTGACATCACTTGGAGACATTAATAAGCTTGTTAAGGAGACTGTATTCAGATTTCACATATGTAGTAGTATTGTTCAAGACCTGTAAACAGACTTTAATGTCTCTTTAAGGTGCGCATACAAGCGTTTTTCTGTAACCGTTTATCCTCATCAGGATTTCTGGGGCTGTAGCCAATCCCAGCTGACTGTACATGTCGCCAGTTCATCACATGACTGACACAAACGACCATTCACGGTCATATTCACATCTATAATGAACCTAATAAACCTGCATGTCTTTAGGAGGAAGCTGGAGAACGTGCAAACTCCACACAGGAAGGCCCGAGCCGGGTTTGAACCAGGCGGCGGTGCTATCCACCAGGTGCACATGCAGGTATGTGAAATCTCAATAAAACATCCAAATAAATGAGAAAAGTCTTGGAGAACAAAGTGTTGAACCCACCAAGACAGATAACCTCAGGTGCTGTCGTACACTGCTCCAGGTTGAAAGAGGCGACATGCTTGAAACCTTTTGGGTACCACATGTAGTGATGAAGTGTATCTGTACGTCTGAGATGAAGCCTGTGATCAGTGATATCACCTTGATGACACACAGGATGAGTCAAAGCGGGAGTTTATGGATCAATAACTGTCGCAGCTCAGGAGTCCTACGATCTGTAAAGCTGCCTGCTTAAAAAGATTATGACTGCACTGTGGGTGCCGGGCTACTGTGGTTACAGAGTGTGTGTGTGTGTGTGTGTGTGTGTGCACGAAAAAGAATAAATTATAGGGTAATGATATTAAAAGCACAAAGTCGTTAAGATGCCAAGTTAAGACACAATAAATCCAGTCATGGCTTCTACAGCCTGTCCCCACACTGGGTAATTAAATTAGATTTATAAGCCATATTACATCAGTGCTAGATACTTCATCCACCCTCAGCTCCTGCACCGTCCCTCCATTTTGTCCCGCTTTATTAGACGACCTGACAGCCAGCAGAAAATATGGCGGAATGTTTCAGGTCCCGGGCTGCGAGAGCTCGGCACCGGGCACTCTGTCTTTGGCGGTGTCAGTCGTGTCCACTGATAATATATTAAGCGCTCCACTTCTCTGCAGAGCCGAGTGGAGGTGGAGGTGGTGGTGGTGGTGGTAGTAGTAGCAGGGCTGCCTGTGAGACAATCAAACAGCTTTATCATCATCCACAGTCACTTTTAGAGCTGCGTCTACCTCGTCCAGGACGTCTTCACTCTTACTTTGTCGACAGCGGGTAAAACTGAACAATATCCTGAGGACTTGAATTATATTGGACGATTCTTTGAGTGTCAATGAACGATGTAATGTGTCCGCTTAAACATCACTGAAACCACCGTCGTGCCAAAGTACAGCTCACTGACCAAAACAATGAGCTAAAAGATGCTAAAAAGCGTAGTGTAGAGCTGAGAGGAACTGCAGAGATCAGTGATTTGATCCATCATCAGTAACCTGGGCAGCTAAAACAGAAGCTAGCTGAACGGCTTGACACATTGACAGTATGAAGAATGGACGGCCTATCCGTGATGTCACCCACACGTTCCTGAAAAGACGTTTCAAAACGCTCAAAATCTGTCCGCCATGTTGGTTGTCCTTCTTGCTCCGCCTCCAAGCTAATGTAAAAGCTTGACTTTCCCCATTGAGGGATCAATAAAGTTTATCTTCTTCTTCTTTGACTTTAACCACGAGACCAAGAAGAGCGACGACAGCATCAAGTTCCTCAAAACAACACATTCACGTGACAAAGACCTCCAACGGCTGTAGTGATTACACTGGGCGCAAAAGAGGAAGTCAGGTAACGGTGTTGTCGAGCAACCAAGTCCACGTAGGGAGGAGTTTGGGGTGGATGGAAGGGTCAACGAAACGTCGGACACAGGAGACTGCTGTGTCCAATCAACAGTCAATGTTCCTTTAACCTAAACCAACATGTATAAACCAAATCAAACCTTAACCAGAGGACTCAATTTTCTCTTCTTAGCTTCCTCCATCAACATCTTCGTTTTTTTCTCCTCTGCCATTTTGTCCATAGAGACTGTTGAGCCCGGTTACATCGCCCGCGCCCAGCTCTGGTCCAAATCTCCTTTGCTTAACACTATGAGTGGATAAGTTATTTACAGCTTACCAAATTCAGCAGCTAACATAACATGATCCATGATACTAACTTATGTATTGCCCAGCTCGGGTTCTGGCACAACACCGGCTCCGCTCCCTGTCAGCGTTCATTCATGAAAAACTCCTCTTCTTCTTCCCGGTGGTCCAAAACACTCCCCCCGGTGCTCTGCAGCTCACAGTCCGTGCAGCCCAGCTAACAAACAGAGCTAACAGCAGCTACAGTTGTCAGCAGTTTACTTCACTGTCCATCAGGAAACTCCGTAAATCACAGAGAGTTGAGGCGGAGCTGTATATGATAATAGAAAAGCTTCTGCTGCTTTACAGCACACACTACAGAGTTAGACACACAGTTTAGTGGCAAAATAATCTCAGTGGTCTGAAGCTCTCATGTCAAGTTTAAGAGATTGTGTCGCTTTCCATGGAGAGGAAAAACCCCACAGATTAGTAAACAAGGACATCTCCCGCATGGAAACGTGGAATTTCATCCTCTAATCCCATTTTAACGGTTGTCTGATTAAGAGGTGAGAAGGATTAAGGGTGTGAGCGTACATGTGTGGTGTATTCCTCTTGTAAAATACACCACGTGTGCCTTATTAGGAAGGGGGAAGAATATTAATAATAATAATAAAACAGGGGAACCAAAGAGAGAGAGAGGGGGTGGGGGGAAATGGCAGAGATTAGAAGAGAGCAGCAGAAGAAGAAGAAAAATGGTCGCTCTGTTTTGTCGTTCTAATTAAAAATGCTGCAAATCTCTCATCTCCTAATGTTAGCGCTAACGAGCGGGGCTTAGTGGCAGTTATGTAGATAAAAACTCTTTCTGATTGATTCGGACGGGCCCATTGAAATTTGTTTCACTCCACCTTATTGATCACACTCCCGCTGGTTGAAAACTGCTAATTAATAATGATAATAAAACTGCCACGGCTCATTAAAATCAACCACACGACGCTGAACTCCGGCTCTTTGCACGGCTTTCGCTTTATCCGACCTTTTCCCCCTCTCGTGTGTCTTAGTGCAGAGGTGTCGAACTCAATCACAGAGAGGGCCTACGGACGATGTCGAGAGCCAAACTTGGTCAGTTTGGTGCCTTTTCTTTGGAGCTAGTTCATCGATGTTTGAGGCTGTGGACACTCTTAAAATGGAGTGATGGTGTGCATCAATGAGGCGACTCCTTTGTGGGTTTGTGGGCTGCTCACACAGGTATGTGCTTCGAAACATGCAGTATTTGTTTGTGAGTTTGTTGAGGTTTGTTTAAGGGATAAAGTTTGGCCCACAGAGTCGTACCTTGGCTTGACGGAGGTCTATCAGCTCCATCTGGAGGTTCACAGCTGCTCCGTCCACATCTACCGCAAACAGGTTGCTGAGAAGTTCAAATTTAAACTTCTGGGCTGCGAAGTCCGTGCCGAGCGCACCCAGTTTATCGGCAAATTGCGCAGTCGGAAACACGGTGGTAGAGATCAGGTTCGTCAGCGTCTGGCAACACGGAAAGTGACCTGGTCTTCAATCAACCCAAAAGGTCACGTTACCCTGCTGCTCATCGAGCTCCACTGGCTACCTGTAGCAGCCCACGTTAAATGCATTCTGGGACTTGTAGTATCAGCGATGTGCATCCTGTATTCCGGCCAACCAGCTTTAATAGATATTGATATGTGTATTAGTGTTTTTATTCTGTGTATTTAGTCAAAAATCTCCAACTTTACTGTCAAAGATCTGCTGAAGTTTTCAAGCTGACATCCAAATGTCATAAATATTAATGTTTCACTTGCTGTTAAAGTTGTTGTTGTCTTTACTAATTCACTCAGATGCTGCCAGATAAGTGTCCGCCCACACACTTCCAAAATAATAATAACGTGTTCGCTATTTTCTGTCCACAGTCATTACACTGATTGGCATTTTCAACTTTTTATCTCATTACATGTTTTTTTGGGAGGCGGTTATGATTGACGTTTCCCGCTTTCAGCCTCTACTTTGAAGAGTTGGTTCACATGAATTATAACTTATTTGGTGGTACTTAACCAGGTAGATTTTAGATTTTGAGCCCAACAAATTGGAGAGTTTCCATCCTACAGAAGAAATTATGACTGTTTACAGTTTGTCCTTCACATTTGATTTATCCTGGTGATAGGGAACCAAAACAAAGAGCTAAAAGCACTAAAAAAATCTTCATAGGAACTGCTGAGATTAATAATTTTATCCATCATTAATACTAAAAGAAGTCAGCAGAGTTGCCGTGTCAACGACGTGAAGTAGAGCGTCCAAGTAATGGACCAGATTTAGAGTTATGACTAATTATGGATCATCTTTTACGACGCTGTAATATATATTACATTTAATATTGAAATAAATCAACGTTCAAGTTTCCCTTCCTCGATGCATCGTGATTACTTTGGGTTTTTACAAGATGACTACATTAAGTTTATGGACACGAGTCAAAATAAGATGCACTCTGCAGACTAAGTGGTGAGCTTGTGGTAAAAACAACATTAACAAGCAACCAAATGAAACGCGCCATTACTTTGAATAAAATTACACATTTATGTGACATAAGTTGCAGAAATGTTACATATAATGCCTTTAATCTAAACAATAATCCTTGCACCTTCGTCCTTCTTTCCCTCGTCTTCCTCTCCTCCTCATGGCAGTCGGCAGTGGAGGGCTACTTAGCACACAACAGTTAATACCTGTCTAATTTATTAGCCTCCTGCCCCAGCCCTGAAGGGCCATTAGCAACACACACTGACACAGCACACCGGCCTGTGTCGTAATTTATTGTCTTATTACAGTGCTGCAGCGGCATCAATTAATTATCCATTAAAGCGCTGCTGTCCCAGGATTTATGGAGGGGACTGTGGGGGCTGTGGGAGATACAGTAGGAGAGGAATGAGGGAGAGAGTGGGTAGATGTGGGGAGGCGGAGGTGGAGGATGAAAGATGGATTGTTGTTTTTTTTGCGGGGGGTGCGCTTTGGTTTGAAAGTTGGGATAAAAATAAAGTTTGCTGAAAACGCTTAAAAATAAAAAAACAACAACAACACGAGTCTGCAAATCAAACGTTGCCTCTTCTTCTTCTTGTAAACAAATATTGTTTAATTGTGAGATTATAAATCACGCCGAAAAGCTGAAATATAATCTTTGCTAACACTTTAATTTCCATGAGGTGATGCATCATTTACTGTACATACCCGGGCTAGTCTCCACACACACTGCTCTAATATAGAAATACGGAGTGGTGTGATATTTTTGAATACTGTGAGCATTAACATCATTACAGTTATAGCTGGAACTAAATTAATATGCTCAGACATCAATATTTTTGTGATTTAGTGCCCCCAGTTTCATAGTGTAATCCCACTGTGGTAAACAGTTCTCTGTTGCTAACGTGTGCAATACTACCTAACGTCCATTAACATCAACAAACGGCCGGCTACGCTACAACATAAGTCCAACAGAAAGTCCAGAACGTTTGCTCGCTAACAAAACACGATGATAAGTTATTTATAGCTTACCAAATGAGTTCAGCAGCTAACATGTTCCATTATACTAATTTACGTGTTGCCTAGCTCCTGTTCTGGCACGACACCAGCTCAACTCCCTGTCACCGGGCCTGAAAACCTCTTCTTCTTCCCGGTAGTCCAAAACACCTGTGGTACAAACACTAACACTCCCCTGATGGATGAAATGACTGAAGCTTATAGTGATGAACTCACCAGACTCTGCTTTATGGAGCATTTTGGCCTCTTTCAGCCAAATGTTTTGGTTTTACGGTCTGCAACTTCTGGTTCGTTCTCACTCAATGAGCACAACAGCTGTGTTTAAATCTGTTTTATATAAACCAGTGAGGCCGGAGGATGGTGTGAGTTTCATTCAGTCAACACAGAAGTGCTAAAAAGCTGCAGTTCCTCAAACGTCCACTTGAGACTGGCTCCAGAAGTGAGTCAGTCTCCATAAGTCCCCATGTTAAAATGTCACAACTTCACAGCAGAAATAATAAAAGGTTTGAGAGTTAAAATGCAGAATAATATTCACAAAACAAGCTCGTTCACCAACATTGTGCCAAGTGTTTAGTGTTCATTTAGATACTAACAAGAAGAAGTTGGCATTAGGGTTAGGGTTATGCTGCTGGCTGTTCATTACTTCAACATTTAAATAAGTTTAAATAATTTGTATGTGTGTGTTAACTTGTTTTCCACCAGCAGCAGTTCAGTAAACAAACCCTGATAAATCCACAGTACACCGTCTGCCCAGCACCAAACAACAGACAGACAAAGTTAGAGCCCAGCTGGTGAACACAGTGGAGGCATTTAGTTGCTAAAGAGGCAGATATTTCCCTCAGGAGTTGGTGGAGACCAAAAATTGAGCTTATATGTAGAGTGAATATTTGTCTTACAAAGCCAGGTGGTCAGAAACAACTCCAGCCACAATTACTTTATAAATATATAGAAAGAAAGCCATGAAGTCATGCTGGTGTTGAAAAGTCTGACAGCTGTTGGAATGAAGGACCTGTGGTAGCTCCTTCTTACATGGTGGAAGCAGATGGATATCAGCTTTGCTAACATCCTCCTCTCCCTCACTTACTCTGTGGAGTCTAGGGTCCTCTTGACCAGTTTGCTGACTCAAGCGGACACAACTTTGACCCTTCTATGTAGTACTGTACTGTTTTACTGTATACAGTAAAACACTGTGATATTTCCAAACCTTTATTTATACGGCATTTTAAGGGAATTTATACAGAAAAAAGTAGCATTTCATATTTGAGACTTAATTATACAGTAAAACACCGTAATATTTAATGGCACGTTTTACGGTCTTTTACTGTCAAAAAATCTACATACATTTTAAAATATGAAATAAAACTCCAACCTTAGACGTGAAATCAACAGTACTAATTTCCCTTTTACCGTAATATTAGAACATGTTACACTGTATTTATTACGGTAAAATTCTGGCAACCCCAGCTTACAGTTTTTTACCGTAAAAACATATTTTTCTTTACCATAATTTTATGGCAAAACTTTTATTCAGTATGAATTTCATTAAAATGCCATGTAAATAAAGTAATATTTTATATTAGATACTCTTAATTATACAGTAAAACACTAATATTCAATGGCATATTTTACGGTCTTTTACTGTCATCGTATTGAATCTTTTTAAAATATGAAATCAACAGTACTAGACGTAAAATTAAGAGTACTAATATCCTATTACTGTATAATATTAAATAAAGTTATACTGTATTTATTACGGTAAAATTCTGGCAAACACAGCTGACAGTTTTTTACCATTAAAACATTTTTTTTCTTTATATAACGTTTAGTTACATGGCATTTTAATGGAATTTTTACAGAGCAACATACTTTATGTTAGATACTGTTACAGTAAATACACAGTAATATTTAATGGCTGGTGTATTTTACAGTCTTTTACTGTCATGGGTTTGGTGTGGGATCAATAAAGTCTGTCTTATCTTAATGTAAATTATGCACAAAACCCATTATCATATTATAAGTTATATTATTGGATATATTCACATGTAGCAGCATCTTTATGCCGTGGTTCGTCAAGCTAATTTTAATCATATTTTTGGGTAGATTAATCTACAACAAGCTCATGAGTTTCGTGTGTGAACGTAACTAACATCTATCAAGTTGATTTAACAGAAAAAAGTGCTGGCGAGGAAGTAAACAAATACCTCAAAACTGTACATTACTTTGACATAAATACACACACATGCAATTTCTGTTGTATCGCCGAATAAATCACGGCGTGTGATTCATGCTCACGAACACCGTACACTATAGACTGTATATACATCCTATGTGCACTAAAATAGAAACACTCCTGTCCTCAAAACCTGCATATATGAGACATGGCAAAAATCCACCACCACCTCCACCTCCGCCAGCATCTTCCACCCAAACACGATTTGTACAGAAAACAAAGTGTTTTCCAGCGCTGACAGGGAGAATGGATTACTTCCATTATGCTCTACAAGAAACACATTCTGCTGAGATGAAAAGGGGGTTGTAAATTATTGCTGAAGGTGGCTTGCTGCTAACAAGTCTGGTGATCCGGGGCTAATGGAGTTCATATTCACTAACTGCGTCCCGGCAATGTGACAAATCAAAACGCTACACAAATGAGCATCATCATCGCCGTGGAGATCTACGGTAATCCTTAACCGGCCTGAATTTACAACATAATTGAATTAAAGACGAATATCGCTGTGTTTCAGTGGAGCGCCTTCCTCTGTGACCTTCTCAGGAGAAAGAGGTGATTGACAGGACAAATCGCTGTGGACGCCTTTGGGTGTTGACACTGTCGCAACGCTGTGTCAGGATGTGTCAGTTGACTCGCTGAGTGACAGACGGAGCTGCAGCCAGCTCCTCCACCACTCACATACAAGTAAACACACATTTTTATTAATATTGTTGAAGCAACACTGTGTAGAAGTTGGGATTTTGGGGATTTTTGGCCTCTAGTTTCAGAGTGTAATCCCACGGTGGTAAATATGGACAGCTGTACACGTGTAAATACATATACTCACATGTCCACGTCTTTAGTGCCGTAAAGCATTACGTACTTCTCCCGACCCGGAGCCCAAAGTTACATAGTGTGAGAACAGACGTACGAATGACAGAGACACCATTCACCTGATTACAAGTCAGTGTAGCATCAACAGGATTTAAAATCTGTTAATTTAGGAGAGAAAACTACAAATCTGTCAACAAACTCACCTTTGACACCACCTGGTTCAGCTCCTACTTCTCGAACAGACATCATTTTATATGCATGGTGTCCCCCAGGGATCAGTACTCGGTCCCCTGTTGCATGACTGCCAAGATGGCGCCAACCAGAGCCACCACACTTTGAGCGTCACAATGGCTCTTTAGAAACCTGTGGGTGACGTCACGGCGACTACGACCATGTTTTATACAGTCTACGATGCTGCGAGTGTGAACAAAAACAATAAAGTTGTGGACCGGACTGATAAACAATGAGCTGAAACTCACTATGAAGCTGCTTCAGGTGATAAATCTCATTGATACATGTAGGAAAATATTAATTATACCCGCTTTGAATACCGAGTATGCACAAAAACAAGTACACACCCCGATGATAAGACGGGTGTTTATGGTTTTGGGAAAGTCTTTTGTCTTCCTTTGTTTAACTTTCAACCAAACCAACCCTGACACCAACAAACCCATCATCAGTGTTTCCACGACAACAGCTTTATCATGGTCAGAGTTCACATTCATACAAATGTGATTCCTGTGCCATTGTAGTCTCTTTTCATCAGCTCGGAGAAACACTCGTGAGCGTAATCACAATGGGTTCACACGTCCTTGGGAGAAAGAATATATCCAAACATGAAAAAAATATAAATATATAATTTTCCTTCACACCTCGGTCGTGTCGTCGTCCCCCGGGTGACGCAGACAGGAAATGGGAATAACCGCTTCCTGCCTGAGCGGGCTTTGAAGGCATGCTACGAGGGACGATGTCATGGCGGAGCAATGTTCCTGAGCTTTCAGCACGCTCTTTGTAATGTGTGATTTACAGCTTCCCCCCCCTGCTGTTTCATCTGTGATTTAGTGTTTCCCGGTCAGATGGCTATCGGCTGCCTTACATGTCCGCTCTGTTCCTGCAGGACGAAACGTGGAAAAAAAAAGAAAGAAGTGACACACAAGAGCTTTGAGCTCTATCAGGACTTTGAATGACGGCATTTCAAACAGACGTGTGTGCGATCTATTGTCTGTGTTACAGCTCGGTGAATGACGGCAACAAAAACAGTTTAAAAAGTGTGAATGAGTGAATTTGTACTGTCTGAAAGTTGTGCTGTAAAAACAAACAAAAGCCGCAAAGCAAAAGGTGAAGTGAAGATGCCAAAAACTGCAGTTCCTCAAACGTCCACTTGAGGCTGGCTCCAGAAGTGAGTCAGTCTCCATAAGTCCCCATGTTAAAATGTCCAACTTCACAGCAAATAAAAACATGTTTACAGCCTGGTACAAAAAACTGTTTTGGTCTCTGTAGCTAATTTCCCCGTTCATGACAACTGTACTGAGTGTGAATTTATATACAACTCAACTGTTCAAATTATATTAAGACTTAAAAGTTATGCCAATTTTTAGATTAGCAGTACGCCAACATGGCGTCACAGATTCTGAGCTTCAAAACAACCCTTTAGAAACCTGTGGGTGACGTCACGGATACGACGTCCATTCTTTATACTGTCATTGGTTTGTACGCACCTGACCTGTCTCCTTTTAACTCTGTTTTGGTCTCCACCAACTCCTGAGGAAAATATCAGGCTCTTTAGCTCTTTAGGTATTGTTACAGGTGTCACTCGGCCCGGCTAACGTCCACTGATGATCCACGTCTTTACCAATTTTTAGTTAGGCAGAAGGCGGAAAAAGCAGGACTGCCAACATGGCGACAATTCGGCAAGACGGCGAGATTTTGAAGGTCACATCAACCTTTAGAAACATGTAGGTGTGTCATCCATGCGATGTTCATTCTTTATACTGTCATTGATGGGACCAATGACAGTATAAAGAATAAAGAAAGAACAAGAATGAGGAGCTTAATAGTTCCTCATTAGGTCTGAAGCCCTGGAGACATTCAAGAAAACAACAACAACTTGGTGACGAGCAGAAATTGACACAAGTTTATATAAAAGTTTTCAGATCTTTTACTTTGGTAATTTTTGCTGTTTGTGAACTGTTAGATAATTGTAGCCTCAAACGATTCAAGTGAAATCTTCCGAGAACTTTAGAGGGGAGGAAATGTCTCAAAACCTGATTGATTGTGTAACTTTTCTGTCATTAAATTACAGTTTTAAATCATGTTGACGTGTAATCAGCTGAGTGGTGTCTCTGTCTTCAGTCGTTGGCGAGAGCTCGGTGACATAAAAGACAGACGCCGAGCTGGGCTTCTTGCTGTTGGACCAGTAAGTAATATTAGCTGGCTGCTGTGTCTTGTGTTGTTGGCCTTGCTTGATGTTTGGCTGTTAGCAAAGCTGTCTGACCTCTGAACCTCTTTCTTCATTTTCAAGGCTAAACCAGACAAGTAAAATCTCTTCTCTGTCGTAGATTTGGAAAGACGTCTATGTTTGAATCATCAGATATGAATCATAAAACTCGCTGCACGGTTCCACGTGTCCAAAAACTTTAGTTTCCTATCACAAGTCACATCAAGTTAATTGAATCAGGATGATAAAAACACGGTTGCTTCACTTGTTTCTCATTCAGAAATCTAAACTAATCTGTAAATAATCACAGAAATGTCATGACATAACGAAGTTTGAGGCGGTTTTTTTTCCCTGGTAAAGGATGGAACAAATGAACAGAGATTGGGACCTGAGGAGAGAAAAAAACACAATTTTTGCTTTTAAAAAAGTTGAAATTTTGATGAGAAATGTTGCATTTTTGTTTTATTTAACATCTGCTTCTCTATTTCTTTGTTCCTTACAGGTTTTATTGACTTTTTCCTCATCTTGTCTTTAGTTCAAACCACTTTCTTTCCTCCATCACTCAATATTTCAGTACTTTTCGGAGACCTCGCTGCCTCCTGACCTCTCTCAAACACACATGTTCCTGTTAATACTCAGCACTTTCCCTGCCTTTAACCTTTGACCTCGTCCCTCTCCTAACCTTCACCCCAACCTCAGCGCAAACTCCCATAAATCCCTTAAAATTAAACGTCGAGGTGATTTAAAGTTCAGCCCTTCATCCGTCAGCTGTCGTCTAATTTCATTTTACACTTTAAACCAATTAAAGCCGCATTAAGTTTGTTTTATAGTTGCTTGTTTTTGTCTTGGAATTAACTTGACAGCTAAAAAAAAAAAAAAAAACAGTCTTAATTAAGATTTTAATTAATTGACAGTAACATCTGTAAGGCAACATGCCGGTGAGCCATGAGGAGACAGACTATCAGCTGATTGACAGTAAGCAGAGTGTAAACACTGAACACAAGACAAGATAAATAATAAAAATAAAAAGTCTTTTTCTCTCCTAAACTAACAGATTTTAACTCCTGTTGATCTACACTGACCTGTGATCAGGTGAACGGTGTCTCTGTCATTCGTACGTCTGTTCTCACACTATGTAACTTTGGGCTCCGGGTCAGGAGAAGTACGTAACGCTTTACGGCACTAAGTCACACACCACCAACTATTTCACTGATTTTGGTGAAACTGGATCATATTTTATGGAGAAAATGTTTTCTGGTTTTCCCTCTGATGTCCTCCGGCTGCTCCGCCTCAACTTAACTGTGATTTACAGAGTTTCCTGATGGACAGTGAAGTAAACTGCTGACAACTGTAGCTGCTGTTAGCTCATGTTAGCTCAGTTTGTAAGCCAGACTGTGAGCTCAGAGCACCGGGGTTAGTGTTTGTACCACAGGCGATTTGGACCACCGGGAAGAAGGAGAGGAGGAGGTTTACAGTACGAGGAGTCAATGTCGTGCCAGAACAGGAGCTGGTCAAGTAACCAGGCTCAGCAGCCTCTATGGAGGAGAAAAGACTGAAGAGGATGTTGACGGAGGAAGCTAAAATAGTTAACTAAAAGTAATAAAACTGTTAAAATAACTGAATTGTTGATATAGTTAACTAATGGATGTGGTTGCAGAATAACGTGACCATTAAATTTAAACACAGACAGTTCAATAGCATGAAAAAATTGTTGTAATAATATCAACTTTTATATAAATGAAATGTCTTTAATTGTCATTTTAAGGTCTATTTAAGTGACGTCTGGTGTTGATAAAGGCGTAGTAAAGTTAATCTGACGGTGCTGTGGGGGCAAATATAACACACACCTCACAGCTATTCTTTAGTGGCTTTTCTACTCCACCGACACCGTCATTAGTTAGAGGAGCTGTTGAATGTTTACACAGTAAAACAAACTTACTCAGCAGCAGCAGCGAACGCCTTGTAAACGTATGGCGGCCGCACCATCTGCTCTCCACCCCTACAGTATCTCACTCAGCAGAGGAAGGAGTGGGAGGAGAGGAGTGACAAGAGGGAAGGACAAGGAGCTGAGAGACTGACAACAAGGACATGTGGACGGAGAGAGGAGTGAAGGGTGGGATAAAGTCGAGGGTGTAGGTCATGAGGAAGAGGAAGAAAAGCCTTTAACGGTGTCTGTAAGTCTTTGCGCCTGAAGCCTGAGGGCAACACTTTGGTCTTATTCTGACAGGGCTTCATTAAGAGCTGTCCGCCCTCGCCTCAGTACAAGGCGTGTGCATGTGTGCAGCATGTGTGCTTATAATCCAGGTCATCACATACTGTCAGTACCAGAAGTTAACCATCGACATCTTTACCTTTTAATGAATAATGCGCCTGCCCACAGTGAGCAGCTGCTTTTAGAGAACAAACCCTAAAAAAAAAAAAAACAACTCACCGCAGGCTCAGCACAAAACACAAGGCGGACACAACTGGAGCATTTAGCAGCTAAAGAGTCTGATATTTCCCTCAAGAGATGGTGGAGACCAAAACAGAGCTAAAAGGAGGCTGGACTCACATTTAAAAACCTAAAATTAGCTAAATGTTTTCAATGAATTCATTATTTAAGCTATTTTAACTGTTACTTTGCAGTATGTAGATCAATTAGCTGAATATTTTAACTATCTTTTACTTTTCTGTTAAGCTAACTATACTGTGTAGTTACAGAAGACCACATGTTTTATTATACAGTTAGTTATTAATGAATGAAATGCTTTATCAGTTCACTATGTCACTTGTCAGCTATATCCATTAATTTTAACTTTAAACCAAGCTACTAGCTACTACTTACTAACTAACTAACTAGCCATTATTAGCTAACTTTAAAGTATTTAGCCATTAGCTAACTATTAGCTACTACTAGCTACAATAATGGATAAATGTTTTGAATTTCAACTAATTATCCAATATCATTAGCTATTTTTCAGCTATCATAGCACTAGCTAACATTAGCTACTACTAAGCTAACTATCCATTGTTTCAACCGTTTATCCAACTGTTTTTCAGCTGTCATAGCTAAAATTAGCTAAATTTTTACTTTTAGCTATGTATTTTTAACCATTTATCATGACTTTTAGCTAACTCATGTATCCATTTTTTTTTTAACAAACTGTATATGTTAAATGTTTAGCCATTGGTTTTGGCTAACTCCACAATCTCTTCCAAGTAACAAACACAGAAATACCCTTGTGGGGTAAAAGTACCCCAAGTTGGGAATAACTTCAGTAAAGTGTGTCTATATACGTAAGCTGTATATACACAATATGTATACAGTGTATATGTATGTATATATGTGTATATGTGTACTGTGAGCTTATGTGCGTGCATGAAAGTGTGTTTTTGTGTGAGAAAGTCCAGGGCCGGCCTCGTCCTGATCCCTCCCTCTCATCACGGCAGTGCCTGTTTTTAATCTGGGCCAGTGATTTATGAAGGAGCTCCGACTGTGTATATCTCCTCACTTCCTTTCATTTCTCAAATGGTTTGTGCACTGCGGGATGATAGATTTATCTACACACAACCCCTGCATGACTAATTAACTCTGAAATATCAGGGCCAGATGTGGAACTGAAAGACGGACCCCAGAGTGCTTTCTCTCTCCCCTCTCGATCTTGCTCTTTCATTTTTCTAACTGTTGCTTGTGATTTTTCTTCGTCTTCGTCTTCTTTGTCCCGTCTCAATGTTCAGCTATAATTCTGCTGATAATCACTGACAGGGTGTTTTTAGGTGAATGTAAATGTTGTACTCGCTGAAAAAGCAAATCGACAGTTGTGATTTGAATAAATGTCTTTGCCTTAAAGGTACAATCCTTTTCCAACGAGGGTTTCGTGACAACTTTGCTACACATAAACTTTAAGATAAAATATGTAGTCTTTCAGAGTCACGGGTCTCAAATAAATCTCCAGTTTTACTTTGTAACATCCATCGGCTTTGACCTTCCATACTTGTACTGTATTAGCCTGATGAAAATGTGGTTTGGGTTTAATGCTTTTGAGCTAATGATAGTATGCTAACGTGCTAATATTCCTAAAGATAGACATTTGTACACATGTATTTGTTTACATTAGTCAATAAATTGATTAAACCATTGACCATTAATTGATTTAATTATTAGGTATTTTATATTCAAAGCGACACTGCTCTAAACACACTGACATAAGCAGTTAACATTAGCATAACCGGCTTACTAGCTTAGGCCTACTGATTTTATATTGAAATATACTGCTACTATTATTTGAATGCAAATTACCTTTACACAACATGTTTTTATTACCTACCTAATATTTTAAAAATGTATATTAAGGATTGGGATTGTCTGCGCTAACGTAAACTGTTAACGTTAGCATACCCAGCTAACTAGCTCACTAGTAGGAACGTAGCATTACTACAAAGACAAGGAGTCTCACTAGCATTACTTAATGCGACATTACGTAGAAATGTTTTAACTGCCCCAGTTTCAGAGTGTAATCCCACTGTGGTAAATACTGTGGTAAATACACACGTGTAAAAACTAGCGACAACTTTGCTAACAGCTTTTTGCCTATTCATTAGCAAAGAGGATGCTAACAGCCAAATTCCACTGGGCACGAAAGTGTCACCACTAATGGAGCTCATATCATATTTGCATATTTAGAAGCTCATAAACCAAAGAAAAATTACCAAATCTGAGCAAGTTAACAAAGTCTGGCAATGTTTTTGAAACGCTCCTGAGGGGGGTTGAAGTCACGTGGAGAATGGACGCAACGTGCCTAATGGGGTTTTCCAGTAAGCCTGGTTACATTGCCCACTTGCCCAGCTCCGGTTCTGGCACGACACCAACTCCGCTCACCGTCAGCATTCACCTGCAGGACTGAAAACCTCCTCCTTCTTCCCGGTGGTCCAAAAGACCTGTGGTACAAACAATAACACTTCCCCCTGGTTCTCTGAGCTGGCCAACAACTGAGCTAACGTAGTAATTTCTCTGTAAAATATTATCCAATTTCACCAAAATGACAGAAATAGTTTGTCAAATGAGACTTAATGTCATAAAACATTATGTTCTTCTTGTGGGTGATTGTACCCGGAGTTTAGGATTACGTTAGCATGCTTACGCTAGCATTTAGCTCAAGGCAGCGTTAGCGTGGCTGCGGAATCTTTGTCCTTAAATGAAAATATTTTTTCTTTTTGCTACATGGACGTTTCTATATTGAATCCACTGATGTGGAATCTGGCTTAGCTTGCATGCTTCATGGAGTTTGCCTGCATGAGATGAGTCAATACACAGTCTGAACAAGGTCCTCACATCACACACACCCATAAATCCCCTTTATGACAGATTAGAGAGAGCAATGGCTTTTCCACTCGTTTACCCATAAATACAGCAACACGCTCAGCTGGTTTATGCCTCTCTCTCTCTCTCGAGACGTTGGAATGGGTGAGCTGATGTTTATAGCTGTCACGGACCAGCAGTGAATATGTCTCTTACTGGCTATAGTCCAAGCCGAACTTCAAAGCATTAAGAAAATAGAGCCACTCTGTAAATGGAAAAGCAAAACAGCTGTGTGATATGATTTAGCTCTGTTCCCTTCCAGGGTGTGTTTTGTTGTAAGAAAGAACAAACAAGTAAATTTAGAGGATATTTCCTGCTGCACGTCGGACAGATAATATTTCCCACGCCAGTTTCTTTTTTTTTTTAAAGTTCATGTTGCACATATTTTGGATTAGAAATAGGAAATACGAATGAGGGAGGAAAGCCGAGAGACTGTGTGAGACAGGTTAGAAAACGAAGCCAGGCGAGCCGTCAGATCCGATGTAGGCGTTTTTTCCTGACAGCTGTAATTCTCCAGCCTACAGAGTTTCATCAACGACGGTTGCATTTAAGCTGCGCCGTGGGGCAAGCGGCCCTTTCAAGTCTCCGTTCCCTGACAGGTAGATTTATTAGTCCTGAAATTTGTACAGATCACACGTCACTCATGGCAAGCTGTCAACGCGTCAGACATGGGCCCTTCTGGGCTTTTTCTTAAGGTGGATCTGCCCGGAAAAGGTTTTACATCGACTCCCTGCCTGTTTGTCTAACTTTAATAATACCTGATGACAGTTTGACTGATGGGAAAAATGCAGGATGTGTGAAAAACATTGTAGAGTTGCATAAAAACATACAGTACTTAATGTAGTTTCTCGCCCCGACTGGGGTAGAAAGAAACTTCGGAGTCATGATCGATGACCAACCAGTGTCGAAATCGGACATGGTCTTGAGACTGGTCCCACTTTTTAAAGGCTTTGTTCTCAACTCGGCCACGTCTTGATCTCAGACAAAGAGGACTCTGGATTTTAGTTCAAGATCGATCAAGGTTCATCTGCAAAACAGCGTCTAAAAGTACACACAGCGGTTCATAAATACTTCAAGGCAACGCATAATGAGGCGACTCAATGTAGCAACCTTTACCTGAAGAGTTTTCATGAATATTAGACACCTAAGTATCCTATGTACTGTCTGGTCTTGGTCTAGACTTGCAGTAACTTGTTCTTAGTCTTGGTCTTGGCTAGTTTTCAACCCCTCAAAGTCTTGTTTCTGTCTCAATACACTCTGGTCTTGGTCAAGGCTTGGCCTCGGTTTAGTTGGTTTTGACTACAACACTGTGAACACCCGTACACTCAGGGCAATCCAGACTTTTCTGTTGTTCCCTGTTGGTGGAACATCCTACCAGTTCCTACCAGATCAGTGGCGACCTTCAAAGACCTCCTGAAGACCTCCAGCTCTTCAGAGAGGACCTCCTCTCCAACACTACCAACAACTGGACATGCTAAATCTATCCCCTTTCTATAAATGTCATTTGATTCTATGCGAGTAGTACTTTTTGCTGTACTAACCTGTCCTGGAAGAAAGCAATCATCTCTTACCCCACTTTAACCCCTCGGCTGCCCTGCTGCCCATCTCATTGACCTTTGACCCCTGGTTAAACTCCCAGCATGCCCTGAGGCTTGAGGTTCACGCCTGGGTCTAAACCAACAAACGCAGTCAAAGGTCAACCTTTCTTTGCTCTTGTCTTGAGGTCTGGGTGTGTTTTCACCTTTTCAACTCTCCAAACACCCTGCTGGGAGCAAAAGAAAATGAAAACTCCTGCTTCCACCTGGATCTGATTTTCTACTTTGTGTGTGTGAACATGTGCGCTCGTCAGTACTGTATGCATGCAGTTGCTTTGGTCTTAAACCTTAAATGGTCCTAAAAACTGGCTACGAAAGTCTTAATCCATCATTAGTTTGGCACAATAGGCTCACACAGTTTATTCAAGAGATATATCTGTACCAACAACTCCTGCATCATAACCGTGCCTCTGTTGTGAAACAGTTTATACTCAAGATAAATAAAAACTGATGCTCTAACACAGCTAATAAGCTATGATAGCTTCCCCTATTTTGGACTCTCCAGCTCTACGTTGCCCCAAAGGTCGAGTCCCCACAAGCAAATCCACTGATTGCTGAATAAATTAAACCAAATTAAGATCGGCCTCAGTACAGCCTGAGCTCATTCACTGTACTCGTTGTGTAATCCTTCTCCAGTGACCCCCTCTGTGAGGTTTGAACCTCTCAGAAAAGCTTCTGTGGTTGCTGGTGTCTTCATGTTTCTGTCAGGTAATTTATGTTTTCAAACCTGCAGGATCTCGACCAACATCGGCCCGTGAACTCTGCAGGAATTCAGCACCCACACACACTCACAAGAGGGTGGCTTGTGTAAAGGGACTGTAGCAAATGGTGAAATCTTGGGATTTCCATCGCAGACACACATACCAAAACTTTTTTTGTTTTTTTTGTTTCTGTTTCCTCACTAACCATAAGTAATTCCAGAGTTACAAATGCAAAATTGTGTGGACACTGCCGCACTCTTGAGTGCAGGAGATGAGAGACACATTGAAACCATGTGTTTCCACTCTTAACACTGTGACCTGGGGAAGTCTCCAAAATCCCCAGCACAAGCCCCAAGCGCCTGCCACCAAGCATAGAGTCACCGGGCCCGCTCAACGCTTCGCTTCAAACCAGATTTTCTACTTCCCGTGCCAAGCCGCTGCCATATCCCATTTCTCATCAGACCTTGATGGATCTAATGTGGGAATCCATTATCACACCCGTACCCTTTTGCGGCTTCGCTCTGTTCTTTCTTCGGCCCTGTCGACTGTCATGGATCTACAGCGTATGCCTCCAGGGCCCCTCAAGCAACCCTGTCTAGTCTGTCCTGCCCCAGCCCCGGGGTCATCCTCTGCTTTTAGTCCTGTTCACCGTTGTCAAAAGACATTCTCATAGTGTCAGTACACAGAATAAGAGACAGTAGGTCCAATGTAATGGGGTTGGGGTTTAAATAAAAGAAGTTTTGTTGGATAGCCACACTTGATTTTTCAAGGCTTTGAATAGACGTGCTTGTGCTACAGTTACATGACCTCACTGTGCCCAAGTCTGTGAACAATCACTCCTGTGTTTTGCGAATTGTCAAACTCTCAGATGCTTCGATTATAGTTAAGAGTTGTACCACTATATATATAAATGTAGCCCAAATACAGTAAACCCAACTACTGCTTTGTCTCTTTGTCTCTTTCGGCGTTAGTTTCTCTCCGTGAACTCTTCACCCCAGCTGCCGACAGAAGGCTGTCATGCTAAATTATACCTATGTTGTTTTGCGGCCCCTCTCCTCGATTGACAGACAAGGCGGTAAGATCAGAGAGATACAGATTAACTCGCTGTTTATGTCTTGAAGGTTTTCCTTCCACACTTTGCAATTAGATTACAGCTGGCCTGAAACACCAGAAGAATAGAGAAAACTCCTTGAACTTCTTCCTTTTGGTTTACGGCTGGTAAGTCTTCGTAAAGTGTTGTGTGGCCTGGGAATCTGTCTATGCAAATAGTCTGCAAGAAATGAGGTTTTGCATCCTCGTCATTGCTCTCACGGTGTCGTTTCATGTTGCAACAAGCTATAAAAACCACTAAAAACCAACTGTAGGCGAGCATAGAGCAGCATTTAGCAGCTAAAAAGACAGATATATCCCTCAGGAGCTGGTGGAGACCAGAAATAGAGCTAAAAGTCAATAAATCTTGGACTTAAATTCATCAGGTGGACTACAAATGGATGATTATGTCAGTCTGTAACTACCAGATGTGGATGCAGGGAAAGATTGTGGTCTGTTCGATGGTTTAATGTTTTATTCAAGCATGAAAGAGGATGTGTTTTCTTTGTTTTAAGATGTAACCAAAACCATGATTTTTCATAAAAAACCTTAACCAAAGTCCTTTGTTGCCTAAACATAACCATACACGGGATGCAGCACGCAAATCCTGGTACAGGATGTTAGTCCTGAAGTCTTGATGATCAACCCCTGAAGAATTAGTAGAATATAAATGTAGTAGTAGTTTAGTAGACTCTTTCTGTGTACAGGTGGTGTCACTGACATATAGTATCTCTGTTTTTGGTGTATTTTAGGCTGCACAAGCATAGACAGTATAAAACATGGATGTTGTATCCATATCCCTTTGGCCGTTGCCATCTTGGTAGTCCTGCCCTCCTGGCCAGTGTTCACTGTCCATTGTCTTTTCAGCTGCTAATTAATGGAGAAGCAGTAAAATGACAACAATTTGTCATGTTTCATTTGCCCTTTACAATATATATTATAGATATTTCCATAATGTTGAAAAGTTGCAGACTCTTCTCATTAAGACCATAGACAGTATGAAACATGGACATCGTCCGTGATGTAAACAGGTTTCCGCCATCTTAGCAGTCCTGCCTCCGCTCCTAATCCAAAGATCGCCACATGGATTGTGGTTGTACCTGAGGCAGGCTGACTGAAGCCTGGTTTCTAAAACAAGCCATCTACATACCTGTCAATCAAAGCATCCATGCTGTTACTGTGAACAGGTCACCCTCAGTACAGTTGTCATGAACGGGGAAATTAGCTATAGAGACCAAAACTGTTTTTTGTACCAGGCTGTAAACATGTTTATTTCTGCTGTGAAGTTGGACATTTTAACATGGGGACTTATGGAGACTGACTCACTTCTGGAGCCAGCCTCAAGTGGACGTTTGAGGAACTGCAGTTTATGTCACTTCCCGTTGCCTGCTTGGCTTAAAGTAGTGTTTTGACTGCAGTTTATCAAGGTTAAGACTAGTTCCTGTGCTGTTGCTTAAACGAAGAAATGTTGCTGTAGTTTGAGGTGACACAAAGTCAACTTTATTATGTTGCTTCTGCTGGAAGTTTGACGGTTACCAAACAGACAACAGGTTTCTGATGGCAATCTGCCATCTCCCTAAGTAAGACATGTTCATGTATCTACTCTGATGGTTCTCGAATGTTCCTATAGGTTTTTTGTGGTCACAATACTGGCTCAGGAGTCCAATAGATGCCCTTTCAGATTAATCTGTATTAGTGTGAATGTTGTGAAAGATAAAGGTCCCACATCTGCTTCATTTGCTCCGAGGCAACACCTGCTGCCTCGCTGTGCGGTCTTTTGAATTTTGTCCCACCTTTGACCAACTCAAAGCACCATAGTAAACTGTGTTAACTGCTCCTTTTGTCAAAGCCTCCTGTGCTCGAGTGAGTGATTTACAACACACAGCTTTTATAAAACGGTAATTTATTGCGATCTGCTCGAACAGCGTAAGCTGATTAAAGTAGAACGGCACAATAGCTCTAACTGCTCCATCTAGATCAATGCTTCGTTTGATTTTGATGCCAAGACAGCCTCGAATAAAAAGAATTATTCAGGAATTATTTAATGTGATACTGCTCGCTCCTCTCTGCATGTGCTCGCTTGCTACTGGCAAGGAGAAAGTTATGCCTTTCTTTTGATTTACCACCAGTGAAAATACCAACGCACGTATATGGAGTATACTCACTTATTTTAAGTCGGCGTTGGGTACACCAACTCCTCCAGGCGCTGCTACAGCAGCACTGCCCCCCCCCCCGGTACGTTTGAGCTGAACACATTGAACACATCAGTTGTATTCAGGTGCAGACATAAAAATAACAAAGAACATTTCAAAGAAGAGGTAGACCTGATCTGGTCACAAACAAAGTCTGCACAGGTTTGTTGAACCAAGTTTGAGCGAAACGGCATGATTTGATGTTGGTTGCACATATTTCTGTACCGCTTCACCCCAAACAGCCAATGTAGAACCGACACACCCATCTGTGAGTATAGAGAGTCCTGATATGATGTCGGGTTAGCCATTGATTAGCTGTAGGTTAATTTTGTATATATACTGGATTGTGTAAACTCAACAGATGCTAGTCAACAGCTACCCTAACTAATTCCTGGATCCCACCGAACTTTTGGTTCTGTGACATGGCTTCAACACTGTTTTGGTCCGTTGTCCACGCAACTTCATAGTCCACCAGGAGCATTTCAGACTTTTTTAACTTAGCTCAGATTTGGTCATATTTCCTCGGTTTATATGCTTCTACCATGAGTCGGTACACTAAACACTTCTCTAAACTTTTGAATGCACACATCCAACTCAGTGCTCAGTGTTTTAGTACTTATTGCATAACCTGCTGTTCTCTAACAACGAGTGTCTGATCCATGAATCGACCACTAAATGTTCTGGTTCAACGACAGTTTGTATTTAAACAGTCCTTTTCATCACGCTGTTCACATTTTAACATCATGAGACCAAGATGACACCTGACAATCCATCAACAGTACCTGGCCAGTGCGAGGCTTCAAACAGGATGTACTCAGAGGGAAGTTACCACTGAGCTTAGAGTGTCACAGAGTGTCATCAGCAGGTTGTAATAAGTTGACTTGTGAACAGCGTGAGGTGTCTAGTCGAGCTGTAATCGATGGTCAAGGACACATGACAACTTACTGAGACATTGATATGTTTTGTTGTGGTATACACATCACTGTTGTTAGCTTTTGTTTCAATAAATTGTTTGAGAAGAATTACCATTGCATGCTTCTAATTAAATGCCCAGATTCATGATATACCACTGTAGCATGAATTTTTTACATTTTCCATAAATTTCACCCAAAAGTCGAATATTTCAAACTTTTTGTGAGTAGAATTTTTTTCCCTTTTGTCTGTTTACAATCTGCACAGGGTGTTTTATTTTGAAAATCAACCGGACACCGCATCTGTCAAAAATAGTGCAGCCACTTACTCTTTGCTGCTTCTGGGACTCCTCTGAAATAGCACTGTGGTGCTTTGGGTGAAATCACAATCGTTGTCTAGAGCATCAGCAGTTCCAGGCTGTAAACATGTTTATTTCTGCTGTGAAGTTTGGACATTTTAACATGGGGACTTATGGAGACTGACTCACTTCTGGAACCAGCCTCAAGTGGACGTTTGAGGAACTGCGGTTTGTGACCCTTCACACCGACGGAGGTTGTCGCTTGATTTGAACCAGAGCAAACAAACTTTGATAGTACCAAAACTGGCAAGATCATTTCCAGAGTCACAATTAAAGGAAATCATATCAATATGTTGGACATTAGTGGTGGTAGATGGGGGTTGTAGATAGTGTCTGTTATGATTGGCTCTTCTTCTTCTGTGTTGGAGAGGCCTTCACTCATCACGTGAAGCCTCCCTCAAAGTTGAGAGACAGGCCACGGCTCTTTAAATTGCTCCCTCGCCCCCTCAGGGCATATTCAATGCGAGGATTCAGTTTAGGGTGTGACAATGAGGATCATCTGGCTCAAATCAGCCAAACAATCACGGTTCAGTGCCCTCAGACAGACGAGTCGACGAGTTGGCTCAGACATGCCAGAGAGAGAGAGAGAGAGAGGGAGAGACGCTGACAATGCCATCAAGGGGCTGTCGCTGTCTGCGTTATCCGTCTTTGTATTCCAGCAGATAAGAAGACTCTGAATTAATTACGCTACGGGACTCTCTAATGCCTTTTCACGTCACACGGCGGTGCTGACAGAGAGACGTTCCCTCTCTCTTCTCTCGGAGCTCCTCTTCAAAGGTTATCAACCGAAATTCCAAGGCAGGAATCAGGAGAGACGAGGAGGGCTTTGATGGGAGCGATGAAAGAAGCTTTTTCTTGAAGCACAAAAGGCTTCTCCACTCCTCTGTCACTTTCCAAGATTTCTCTCAAACAACTCTTCTGCCGGTGTCACGCTTTAGCTCTGAGCTATGAACCCAAACTGGTGTTGTAGCAGATTTCGTGTACAACGCCGTACGCTTGTCTCTTTCTATCTCGCCGTCTTTACGCCACACTTCTTCTTTTTTTTTTTTTCTCCTTGACACATCTGCGAGACTCTTTTTTAATATCGTGAGATGTGAGAAGTGATGAAAGGAGAAAGAAAATAAGTAAGATGTCATCTTTAATGTAAAACACCAAATGTGAGCTTTCATTATTTTCAACCCCCCTCCACCACCACCACCACCACCTCCTCGTCTGGCTCCTGAGCGTGCGGTGCTGTAACATTAGCCGTGTTGCTTGGAGCGACACCCTGTCAGGTAGAGTTTAGAGACTCAGACACAGTATCCAGTAACCTTTCGCCGGGGTGAGGAAAACAGCAAGAGAGACGGACAGAAACGGTGAGAAAGACAAGTTGAAAGACGAGAGGCGATTGATCGTGACAATCCGGAGCTGTGTCGGTCTCGTGTGACTAGCCGGCTGCCAAAGGAAGGCCAGATTTGAAATGTTTGGAAGTTATTCCATCAATGTTTTTACAATACAGGAACCGGGGTCTGAGTTTGACGTTTAACAGTTACTTAAAGTCATCATTTCTTTCCCCTCTGAAGGTTCAGAGGTTAATTTTAGAGGCGTTTAAACTATGAGTAGGCATGAATGACGTCTAGCTGCAGGAAGCAGGGGTGCTCTCAGGTGAGGGGAAGCTATTTCAGGCGCCCCTGTCTACAGAAGTTAGTCATTTTTCCCAAAGAAAATGTTACCTGAGTCACTAAAATGATATGTTGAGTCATCAGTTTGAAGAGATTGAACACTTGACTCACTCTGTTTTCATGCTTCTGACTGGCCTCTTGGGTTCATAGGTGGTGGTTTTGACCTATCTGCCATCTGTCAACTCTATTTTGTGGATTTATTGAAGTTTGCTGAGCAGATGATATTTCCGTGTATCTACCAGCTCCAAGGCTTTAAGGAGCCAACGTATAGAGTCTGAACAAATATGAAAAAAGTGAAGCATATTCCAGGGCTATGAGCTAACGTCAGCCTCTACTTTCCAGTGAACGCAGCTGGACCTGGGACCAAACACAACCTCCAAAACCAGCGACCAGTGGCCAGTCTGGCAGGGAATACAGTGGTAAAAGGTGGTTTTTCTTGCCGGGTTTCTTCCCAAGGCCGAGTCAGTTCAGTTACCTACATGGCTGACCGAGCTAACGACAGCTAGTGGTTCGCTACTTAGCAATCTGCAATCTGGTCTCAGAGGCTGTGCTTGACCCTGGTCTGGTCCGGTTGCTGAGCCCGGTTCTGTTGCCTGCAGTAGCACTTAATTAGCAGAGGGAAAAGCAGCAAATATATTATGTATAAAATGATCCAAAATCACTGAATAAAGTTTAAGAGGCCCGGCCATAGATGCACGTAGCATCTGTATCAAACAGGGATCACTCCACTCTCTCCACTCTGGCATCATCTGTTGGTCCACATACTGGAGTATAGATGTCATAAAGCACCAGAAATATGTGATAAAACACTTAAATATCAATTTTGACTTCATCAGGAGTCATGCACGACGTTTAACCTGCAATGGTCTGGAGTTTATGTTCACTTGAGGCCGAAATATGAAATAAAACAACAATATTAGGTAATTTAAAGTAACAACTACATTCTTGTGGAGTGAACCACACGACGTACTGTTTTTTTTTGTAGTCGTTTAAGATGTTTAAGAAATGTCAACGTAATTTTGAATGATTCTTCTGGAACCGAACCCGCAAGTTCTGGTTTCACTTTGGCTCTCAGTGTGAGTCTGTGTGGTTCCTCAACCTTTGACTCATTGCAGGAACTCACCCAGTTTCTTGTTATTTTCAACAAGACTGGCACCTTTCTCCGACACAAGCATGAATTTGTCGCTCAAGTTGAAACGTTTCCGTTTGATTGCATTAATAATTACTGGAAAAGAACTGTTTGTGAAAACGGTGTCGCTGGATGAAAAGGACTTCTCTCTGCACCTACACCCATGACGTCCTGCCTCCTTATCATCATACTAACTCTCCCTGAAGTGTTTCCTCCATCTCAGTCAAGATATTACCCGTCTGTTCTTTTTGCTGGAGTCTGAAATGACTCTTTCCCTCCCTCCCTCTTCTTCTCTCTTTGTTTTCTGTTCATTTTGCTGCCTGTGCACAAACATGTCTGCTGTCTGCCTGCCTGGCAGCCAGCAGGTTTGAGGCCTATATTTAATCACCACAAGGCTTAACTCCCTCCGTCAGTGACGGCTCATTTGACGTGGCGGCCCTGGGCTCTCTCTTCCCGATTCAGTGCCAAATACAATAACTCTTCTTTTTCGTTACCCTGCTGTATGTTATAATTTTGCTATTTTTCAATGTCAGGGCCGGGCCTTTTGAAGAGTTTTTTATTGAATTTTCTGCTGGACTTTGCTGCTGGGGCCATTTTTTATTCCAGTCTTCACTGTTACTGTCACCAGGCTTTCTCTGTGAAACCGTCCTCTCTTTGCATTTTCTGTTTTTCATCTATTTAAAGCAACTTTCCTACCACACAAGAACAGATGTTAAATCCTGTCGATGCTACGCTGACTTGTAATCAGGTGAATGGTGTCTCTGTCATTCGTACGTCTGTTCTCGCACTATGTAACTTTGGGCTCCGGGTCGGGAGAAGTACGTAACGCACCAACTATTTCAGTTATTTTGGTGAAACTGGATCATATTTTATGGAGAAAATGTTTTCTGGTTTTTAACTCTGATGTCCTCCGGCTGCCAGGAGTGGAGCCGGTGTCGTGCTAGAACAGGAGCTGGGCAAGAAGGCAGTGTAATTGAGCTTACTGTGAAATCCCACCAGGCTTTCGTCCATTCTCCACACGACTTCAAATCCCACCAGGAGCGCCAGACTTTGTTACTTGCTCAGATTTGGTCATTTGGTTTAAATATGTAAATATACTACGTAGTTAAATTACTAACTACAGTAAACTGCTACCAACTGTAGCTGCTGTTAGCTAATGTTTGCCCAATTTGTTAGCCAGGCTGTGAGCTCAGAGCACCGGGGGGAGTGTTAGTGTTTGTGTCATAGGCGTTTTGGACCACCAGGAAGAAGAAGAGGAGGTTTACAGAGCTGGTGTCGTGCCAGAAAAGGAGCTGAGGCAATGTAACTGGGCTCAGTAGCCTTCATGGACATAATAGAGGCGAAAAGACCAAAGAGAACGCTGATGGTCGAAGCTAAGAAGATAAAATGAGAGAGTAGGCGAGCAAGAAGCCGCCGGACTTCACCAGCTTGGTGAAATAAAAGGCTGAAAGACAGACGCCGAGCTGGGCTGACTGCTGTTGGACTAGTCAGTAACATTAGCTGGCTGCTACGTCTTGTGTTGTTGACCTTGCTTGATGCTAAACCTGCTAGTTTTTGATCATAAGTAACATGTACAGCTGTCCATATTAACCCTTAGTGGTATTAAATTCTGAAACTGGACACACTAAATCACAAAAATACCAAATTTCTACGCAGTGTTGCTTCAACGACAGTAAAACATTCAAGCATCATTTCATCAGACAGAAGTACAATGTTTCAGAACCTAAAGCCCGGTGCCCAGCATGTAGAAAATCCCCTACATACTTACTATTAAAGGTTCTTGTTACCCATCCATATCCTCTGGGTAATATTATCTAACCCTCCTCGGTTACATGTGTTCACAATTCTCGAGCATTATAAATCTTGTGCGGAGCTGTCATGAGTGTCTTGAAAGCATTAAAATGCCTGTTGTTTGACCAAATGGAAAGAGAGTATATTCAAACAATACTTCACTCTTCCTGTCTAAGAGTTCACAGAAGTTAATGCATTTGGCAGTAGCAGATGCCGTTCGTTTTCCCTCTCCCCTCCGTTTTTTTCTTGAGTTGTGTGAAAGAATGTCACCCAAGTCTAATCAAATTATGGCTGTTATAGCAGATGTCAAACCTTCACTTTAAATTTCAGCCACCCGCCGTTGACGCTTCGTGCACTTTCTTGCTCCCCCCTTTTTTTTTTTTTGTTGCTGTTGTGATAAAGCGGCGATAAGATCTCAATGAGAGTATGTACGGGGAGGGGTTTGCACTTTGATAACGCGTCCACGGATCATATGGTTAAAATCTGTGTTTGTGTGTGTGCGTCATCTCTTGTGACCTCTTAATATCGCATCACATGTCTGATCTTATTCTTGTCTTTGCCATCTGAACTCCTGTCATGTGCTCCTTTTTGCCAATCTGTCACACTTAATCTGAGCGGAAAAGAAAAACTTAAAGAGCCAGAGCTTCCAGTTGCCCCCCGGGAACGCTTCTGGGGGGGTGGAAACAAAGGAGAAGAAAATCACAACGGCGTAGCATTTCAGGGGGCATGAATGGCATCAATGATTCGCTGAAGGGTGGGATAAATGGGGCGGGAGAAAGATGAGAGAACAATGCCTCTGTTGTTGTTTAATCTGGAGTAAATCATCTGGTCTCTCTCGCTGTCAGGTGTTGACACTCAATGCTTCGAGGGTTCGTCCGGTACAGTGTTGTCCTAATGATTTAATCATCATTTTAGCGTCGTCTTTGGTTGATTTCACGAGATCTGACGCCAAACATTTCTGCTTGTTAAGTCGATGATTGTGGTCATTGAAGTCTTGAATCAACCCTCTTCGACGTAGCGCGACAACGGTTAGCATAAATCATTTCTTTAACTTCCAGATTTTCTCGCTGGTTTAAATTTGTGTCCTTGGACGATCATGAGAGCAGGCGAAAGTCCAAACGTGTTCAGATTTAAGTCTTTCAGTAACGCAAACCATGAGCTGGCTTTGTGTTCGTCTGCCAGATGGGACAGCTGCTCAGGGTGCAGCTTCACTTCGCTCTGGGTGAAAAGTTCATCTCCAAAAGTGCCAGAAAACACCATGTGGGAAAGCGGCGTTACCTGAAGTTCATCACGCTGTTTGTGTGAAACATGCAGGTGTTTTACCAACAATGACAACACAGATTGGATTTATTGAGTCGTGCAAGTGAACCCGATCGTCCTGATCTGTTGTGTTGTACGAAGGCCGACTTTGACACTTTGTTGGAGTCTGAATTTATGAGCTCAGAAACTTTTCTCCACTTGGTCAAATTAACTTTCAATGTGGATCCAGATGAGTCTGATTAATGACTGTACAAACAGTTATGAACCAGTAAACATGGTCGTATTCCCTCTGTACTGTCAATGAATCCAGTAAATGAGCAGCTGGAGTCTGCTTTTAATTAAAAGGAATAATTAGACATTTTGGGAAATATGTTTATTATTCACTTTACTGAAAGTTAGATGAGAAGATGGATCCCCAGTGTATCAAAACAAGGAAAATAAAGTCCTGTGCTTTGTATAGAGGATAGTTTAAGTTGTCATCAATAACCGGAACCAGAAATATACATCATTATATTGATATCTATGATTTTTGTTTACACGTTCACACGATCTAAAAAATGGCTCTTAAGGTAGCTGTCAGATTGTGCTGTAAGGGAGAGTTTGCTGAAGAGTCGACAGGGAGGACTGATGCCAAAGACACTACCTACTACCATGTTACTGTTGTTTTGTGGGTGGCTTGAAATTTCATCACGTAATCACTGTAGATAAACAGCTAATCAGATAATCACTGCACAGACGGAGGCTGTTTTCTGGCGGACAGTTCGCCGAAGAGTCGGCAGGAAGGACTGGCCGAATCACGCCGACTTTGTCACATAAATTCGAAGATCTTTTCTCATAAGTTGCCAAAGATGCGATGTACTATTACATTGATTTTGTTTGTTGTAACAGTTGCTTGTATTTCATCACATAATCAAGAACTTACCCGGCTCTCACTGCCGGAGATGGAGATTGTTTTCTAGGGGGAGAGTTCGCCAAAGAGTCGGCACGGAGGACTGAATAAGTTGCAGTGACTTTTACACACATAAACTGGATTTTTTTTGTTCTCATGCAGCTGAATTGTTGTTGTTCTTATAAACAATAGCTGTTTACAACAGTTCTAGTGCTATTTGTTTTTCTTTTCTGATGTTTTTGGTTGAATCCAACACAAAACGCTCGCAAATTTCAGGTTTCGTTTCAGTTCTCAGCCAAGAAATAGTCCCACGCATGTTGTTTTATGTTTACGACTAAAAAAGAAGAAGATATAACAGTAATTAGTGAGCTTTAGAGCTTCCCTGGTCAACATTTTGCACATTTCTGCGTAAACCCACAGCTCTTTCATTCAAATAAATGTATTCTTCTTAACTTCCTGTACTTGCTTTCATCTTTATTTATATTCTCTTGTACTATGTTTGTTTGCACAAATACCCCAAGGCAAGTCTGTGAAAACCTACTCGTTACTGAGAGTTATATGTCTGTACAGTGAACATGAAGCTACAGCCAGAAGCCAGTTAGCTTAGCATAAAGATTGAAAACAGAGGCTCATCACAGCTCATCTCCCATCTCCCAAAATTCACTATGAGTACGTCTGACGCTCACAAATCTTAGAGGATTTTGTTTCAGGAGGTCGCTGCTCTCGGCCAAGAAATAGTCCCACACATGTTGTTTTCTGTTTTAGATTAAAAAAGGAGGTTAATAAAGGCGTGTAACAGGTTAGTGACTGCAGAGAAAATGTTGTTTCAGAAGGACTAAAGGTCGACTGATATGAACCGAAGCTGAATATTTCCGTATTTCTCTGTGGAGTTATTGGAAATGTTTGTATCACATCCTCCATCAGCTGTGTCGCAAATCCAGCGCTACCCTGACCCAGACCCTGTGTATCTTCATAGAAATGGAGTTAACTCATGCAAAGAAATGTTTAGTTTGAGAGCAAATGGCCCCAAAATATGAATATCTTTTGATTATATGTTGGTTATTGGTTGGTAACGCTCGTGTAAAATTAAGTCAGTCAAATGTCAAACTGCTCCTTAAATGCAGAATATTAACAACAGCTCATGAAGAAGCCTTTTAGCCTTACCCTTCGACGATGTCATTCACAGCTTTACAGGCAGATGAAAAACACTGGACGGTGCTCTCATTTATAAACACCCTCGGCGTCGCTGCGTTTCAAAGCCCAATTAAATGTTTTATGAGAGGACTTATTCGGAAAACTGAGAACACATGTTGGGATGTGGAGCCGCTCTGTGTTTGACCCGAGCGTTTGGCGTCAGAATCCAGAATTAATATGTCAAATTAAAGCAGCGGTGTCGTTGACAGAACACTGCTGACCTCTGTCAGAGGAAGTATTCCTCCTTTATCTCCCTCTGAGGCCACGCCACAAATTGAAGGCTTTCGACCCACCTTTACGGCATCTCGTGACGGTTTTCTTACACTTGAAAATGCCCGTAATTTTAACGTCTTGTGACCAGATAATGGGGGGTTCACGAGGAGAAGTCAGTCAACAATCAAAGTCTTGTCTGCAGCACTTAATGTCCTCTGTTATTGTGCTGCGCTGCACTTTGTTTAATGGTCGCTGCAGCTCAGTCTGTCATGTATCATTCATCACATGGATTTGTAATCTGCAGCCAACCCGACACTGTATCAGCTCTCAGAGCCACAACAGTACTGGAATTATATGTGTTAGTATTCAGATACTTTACTTAGGTAGTACAAGTACAAGTAACACACTGTGAAAATACTTCACTACAAATACTAGTACTGCTTTTAAAACTGTGGGTGACTTCTAAGTCTTGTTATCAGCAAAATTAAGTTAAATTAAAAGTTCTAGATGATATTTTTGGATTAATATTGCTGCTACATTTATCTGTATGTTTTATTTTGACTACTTTATATACTATAAATATAAATATACATTTCCATGAGCAACAGTCCAGGAACAATTAATCCTTCAGTTTATCAGAGAATCATCAAATTTGGAGTGGTTTTCACTCGACGTAGGGATGCAGCGATATCCTGGTATTAGTGTATTATTATCCCAGCTCACAGGGCACATAGAGACAAACAACCATTCACACTCACATTCACACCTACGGCCAGTTTAGAGTCACTAATTAACCTGGTGTGGGAGGAAGCCACACAGACACGTGGAGAACATGCAAACTCCACACAGAACGGCCACTGCCGAGGTTCATAAAAGTATAATATACTAAAGGTGATATAAAAAATGGACGACGTATCCGTGACGTCATCCACAGGTTTCTGAAGAGCCGCTGTGAAGCTTTGCTCATCTTGCCGGTCCTGCCTCCAGTGCTGAATGAAGCCTGGATACTCAAACAAGCCACCTACCTGTCAATCAAAGCGTCCATGCTCTTAATCCTGCATAACTTTAAGCCTTAATATAATCTGAACAGGTGAGTTGTATATAAATTCACCCTCAGTACAGTTGTCATGAACGGGGAAATTAGCTACAGAGACCAAAACTGTTTTTGTACCAGGCTGTAAACATGTTTATTTCTGCTGTGAAGTTGGACATTTGAACATGGGGACTTATGGAGACACTTCTGGAGCCAGCCTCAAGTGGACGTTTGAGGAAACTGCAGTTTAGGAGTTATTTTATAACTCACAGCACCAACTACTTCACACACAGATGAACTTGCGCTGTGCCACATTTAGCAGCAGAGCGTTGTTATTACTCACTGCAACACGGAGGAGAAACTGTTTGAGTTCAGCAGGTGTGCATTGAAATGTGTGTGGCTGGCTTCAGGACTGTTCAGCGTGTGTGTTCGCCTCCCCTCCCATCCCCTGTGTGGGTGTTGATATGTCGGCCTCCCGTCGCTGAAGAACACTTCACAAGAACTCCATCAAAGAGAAAACAGGAGAACAGAGAGAGGAGAACCGAGTGGGGGAGGCATCAAAGGCCGATTCTCTCCACTGTTTCCACATGCTGCAACATCCCAGTGGTAACAGCTGACAAGCCCCCTCTATAAACAGCCTGCTCAGATCCTGCCAGCAGGATGCACCCATTCAAAAGCATTTTGCTGCCTGGGCTTTGTTTATTGAAGTACTGCCTGGACAGCAGGGCAGCATGAAGGAGGGGGTATACAGAGAGAGAGAGAGAGCAGGAATTAAGACAGAAAATGGAAGGAAAAGGAAAAATGAGGTCAATAAAACCATGCTCATGCACAAATGAGAGACCAGAGCTGGAGGATCCTCCCATGACATTTAGATTGTACGAGAACATTGCAGTTTAGTCGCAGTGAAAAAAATGGACGGCGATTAGAGTCAAACTGCTGACACAGTTCGAGCGAACACGAGTCCTTCTCCTCGCTGCAGATTCAGACTAAATCAGTGACTACAGGAGTGTTTATCGCCGCAGATATGCAACCAGACTCGGCCGTGTTTGAGCTCTGCTACTGTGTGTTTTCATGTGCTGGATGAAACAAGCTGCCGTCGTGCAGGTTAAAACACTGTAGTGGCCCACTTTAAGCACTTAAGTGAGATGTTTGTCACAGTTAAGGCGATGCCTTGGTTCCTCACAAGTCATGGTGACTGAAGATTGGACAGAGCATGTGCGTCACCCACAGGTTTCTGAAGCGTTGGCCGCCGCCATGTTGGATGTACCGCTACTTCCGCCTCACGGTTGATCAAAATATCGGCAAATCGTGGAACAAATGACGCCCGGTTGCTCAAACAAGCCACCTGTAACGACACCTACCTGTCAATCAAAGCGTCCATGCTCTTAATTCTGCATAACTTTGAGCCTTAATATAATCTGAACAGGTGAGTTGTATATAAATTCACCCTCAGTACAGTTGTCATGAGCGGAAATTAGCTACAGAGACCAAAACTGTTTTTTGTACCAGGCTGTAAACATGTTTATTTCTGCTGTGAAGTTGAGACATTTGAACATGGGGACTTATGGAGACTGACTCACTTCTGGAGCCAGACGTCAAGTGGACGTTTGAGGAACTGCAGTTTTTGCCACAGATGTATCATGGAGTACAAAGACTGGTGTCAAAAAAAACCACAGAGCTTTACTATACTGGCAGCCAATTTCACGGCATCTAGTCATTACTGCTACTTTATATGTTGCGGTGCAGCTGATGGTAACAGATCGTAACGCATCCATCAAAATGATGCCACACTGCAGCTGCAGCGTTTCTTTTTGACCTTTTGAGCTGCTACAGCGAAGAACTAGAAGGCCAGTCTTCATCTTTTGATATGAAAATCTGCAAGTGCAACCCAAACACAGGTTTCTAAAGATCTGTTTTTAACCTGTGGGTGACATCCTGGATGCAGCGTCCATGTTTAATACAGCCTACGGTTTAAATAAGTCCTCCACTTTTGTCCTCCTCCGCTATCTAAACTATCTAAACCCAAACACTGACAACATGTGAGTCTCTTCTGTCGTCACCTCTTCCTGTCACAGCCGTTTTGATGTCGCCTCATTTGCAGGCGCACAGCTGAAAGGAGATTTTTGTGGTAAATATTTGTGTCAGCCCACCACCATGACGATGACGATAATCTCCCCCGAGCGAGACAGACAATGTTTTGATGTAAAAAGAGACGTCTGGAAAACAAGTGCGCCTCGTGAGTGAAAGGTGTGACTTAACATTCACTTCTTTCACCCACATCAAAGGTACTTTCCACTTTTAAGCAATACCTCTCGCTCGGTGTGTCAACAGGTTCCGCTCACAGCTTTATTTTCATTTCCTAACCTCCTCCTCTAGCCTTGTGTATCCTCCTTTTGTCAGGGCTTGCTCTGTGTCTTTGTTTTTGCCCGGGGATGGGTTGTTGAGCAAGAGCTCACGAACGAGTTTTGTTGCGAACACTCCGTCAAATCCTCACCACGGCTTCCACTTCTCCCGCCTCGAATGATCCAAAACTTGAGCCGGCCCGTCCCGTCTTTTGAAAGATCAAAACTTGACAGAATGAGACTGAGTCGCATTCCTCTCAGGTGATGACAGTGATAATCCACGAGGCAAGTCTGGATTCAGCCGAGCGTAGATGACAAGGTTGGAGTGACACACTGCCACACATTACCTGAAAACACTCCCTTCGTTCGCCTCGGGGCCTCGTGTAAAAAAAAAAATATGTGGGTCATGGGTGAAGACTACAAAGACTCGTCTTGGCTCTGCCGCACACACACACACACACACACACACACACACACACAGTGCACAGATGTGTGAGTGCACGACTCTAATCCTCCCTGTCAGACTCTGTGACAGCGTGATGGACATAGAAGGAGGGGGAAGTAGCGTTCAATGTTAAGTGGCAGGGTGACAGCGAAATGACAGTCCTTAGGCAACACACACACACGCAGCGGTGGCAAAACAATAATCACACAATCCCTTCACACCCTTCACTGGAAGACTCTTTTCAGTGAACACTGACTCACTGGAATCACAAGAAACATGTAAAACATGTCAACGTACTGTAAATCATCGACCTTTCTTATGTAAGTTTAAAAAAAAACAAAAACTTTTTTTTGGAAAAAAAGAAAAAAAGGAAATAAATAAAAATTTGGCTCATAAATACAACTCATTAAGTCAAAAGTTTCAGAATTTTTCAGTATTTTCTGAAATATCTTGTAACTTAGCGTGACAAAACTTTGTATCGTAACTGAAACTTAGTCAAAAGTTTGTAATTTCCATTTAAAGTCAATATTTCTGTAACTTAGTAAGTCAAATTTAATAACTCAGAGTTAAATGTTGGACTCAGTATCTCATCATTTTTATTTAGTGCCTCTTAATTCTGACTTGGGTCAAAAGTCTGACTTAGTATCTCTTAATTGTGACTTAGTAAGTCGATAATTTGACTTAATTCTGACTAATTATCTCATAACGGAGACTTTTGATATGTTATATAACTGAGACGTAGTAAGTCAAGTGTTTGACTTAGTATCTCATAATTTAGACCTTGTGAATCAATATTTTGACGTCAAGTAAGTCAAATGTTTGACGTTAGTGCCTCATGATTCTGACTTAGTAAGTCAATATTGTGACTTGGTGTCGTGTCGTGTGACGTGTAAATAAAAATGATGAGGTGGTAATTCAAAATTTTGTGACTTTTCATGAATCTAACCTTTTAAATCAGCATATTGACTCAGTACTGACTAAGTTTTATTGAGTGCTTCATTAGTCTGACTTAGTTTCTCATACTTTAGCCTTAATATGTCTAAATTTTGCATATCTTATAACTAACTCAGTGAGTCAAAGGTTTGACATATTACCTTTTAACTGTAACTTACTAAGTCAAAGGTTTAACTCCATATCTCGTGATTGTGACTTAGTAAGCTAATATTTTGATTCTATACCATAACTTTGACTAAATATTTCGTAATTTAGACTTAAACGTAGACTTTGAATGAGTATTTTTATTAGTGAGTCAATATTGTGACATGTTATGTCATGATTGCAATGTTGTGAGTCAAATCTTTGACTCGGTAGCTCATAATTTGTATTCCGTGCATTATAATTCTAAGTAAGTCAATATTTGACATTATCTTATAATGGCAACATACTAAGTCCAATATTTGACTCGGTATCATAATTTTGACGTAGTATGTCAGCTCTTTAACAATAGTAGTACTAGTATTACTCCAAATATTGACCCACTTTAAGTATTTTTTATATCATATCTCATTTTTTATCTATTTCTTCTTCACTGGCAGAAATGAACTTGCATACACACCCTCAAAATTTTTCAAACAACTTGTTTTTGCGGATCACTATTCTGTCCTCATCCGACTGCGAGTCATTTCCTGGAAACCGGTGGCCAACTGGGAATAATAAAAAACCTTTAACGATTCCAGTAAAGCACCAGCGCTGGGAGTCACAGCTCCCTAATACCTTGTGTACTCTCCACATGGGCTGATGTGCCAGAGGCAACACCCCTCATTTGTCACTCTGTCAGGAAGATGGCTGCGGCACTGGGCGCTTGGTGGGGGGATATAAAAGAAGGCGAGTTCCCTGGATGGAGCAGTCTGGAACAAATGGTGCCTCTGTCTGAAGGACGGACACAGAAACGGCTTTGATTTATCAACAGCTCGTAAGTTTGACAGGATTTAAATTCACAAGATCGAAGGTCAAAACAAGGATGCATGGTTGGTAGTTACAGTTTGCGAGGTCAACAGTGAAATGAAGAGGAATGTGAGTTTCCTCCTCGGCTACAATCGGCCGTTTGTGTCTTATTCCCCTTCAGTTATGCAATTGGAACAAAAGTCGACGCACAGCGACTTTATGTTGACTGCTCAACATTTCAATAATGAGATTATTGTCAGGACAGAACAATTTGAATAGTCAAATAGGAAACACACACGCAGAAAAACCCTCTCTTGTTCCTTCCCCCTCCTCTCCAACCTCCCGTCATCGCTCCTCTTCCTGCCAAATCATTTTCACCAAATCCATTTTGATACGACATCACAGCGCCCCGCAAAGTGAAGATAATCCCTGACGTTTTTATCATTCACCCCCCTTTTATTTAGTCTGTGCTCCGTGCTCTGCCTGTCTTGTTTGCTGATAAAATCTGCCAGCCGATGCGAGCCTCGGCGGATCACACATCAAAAAAGGTCCGTTTTTTTTTTTTTTTACCCCCCTCACCCGCTGCCGGAGGGTGACGAAGTGTCAAAATAATATTCCTCCGTGTGCTCCGGGTGGCAACCTAATTTAAAAAACTTCATTTGATGATTGTAGCTATTTACATGTTGTCCTACGCTGACTGTAATGTGTACAATCGCTTCCTATTCTGATTTACTACGTGACAAAAAAATCATAAAAATGCCAAAACAAATAAAAAAATAATAAAAGAATAAGAATAAGAAATGAATAAATAGGATAAAAACAAGACTTGATACACAATTTTTCAAATAACTACATTAATTATTAGGTATTTTATATCTAAAGCAACTCTGTTCTGAACACACTACGTTAACGTAAGCCTTTAACGTTAGCATACCCGGCTAACTAGCTTACTAGCACTAATTTTAAGTTGGAATATACTATTATTATTTTAATGGAAATTACATTAAAATAAAATGTTTAAATACCGACCTAATATTGTAAAAATGTATGTTAAGGTTTAAGACGCTGTTACGTTAGCGTACCTGGTTAACTAGCTTACTATTGGATCGTAACATTACTACAAAGTAAAAATTTGTATTTTTGAGATTTAGCGTCCCGAGTAATAAGTGTAATACTACTGTGGTAAAAATAGACAGTAGTTGTACACGTGTATTTGTTAAGGTTATATTATTAGTGTGTTGACAATTTTACTTATATTTTAATATTCGTTACAATTACACAAAATGTTTTTATACCTAACTTATATTATGAAAATGTATGTTAGGGATTATGATTTTCTGCGCTAACGTAAACTGTTAACGTTAGCATACCCGGCTAACTAGCTTACAAGTAGGATCATAGCATTACTACAAAGGTCAAGGAGCGTAACTAGCATTACTTAAAGCAACATTACGTAGAAATAATACCACTGTGGTAAATATGGACAGCTGTACTCGAGTATTTGTTCTGGTTATATTACTTATCAAAAACTAGCAAGTCGACAACTTTGCTAACAGCCAAACATCAAGCAAGGTCAACAACACAAGACATAGCAGTCAGCCCAGCTCGGCGTCTGTCTTTCAGCCTTTTATTTCACCAAGCTCTCACCAACGACTAAAAGTAAGTCTCAGATTGTGCGCTTGCTCAGCTCCTGTTCTGGCACGACACCGGCTCCACTCCATGTTAGCAGCAGTTTACTTAACTTTGTAAGTTACATAGTGTAAGAACAGACGTATTAATGTTATTTTATGGTAGAAAAGTCGCATAATGTTACTTAAAAAGAGAAATAAGGATGATTAAAATTATATATAAATTGACGTATGAATCTATTAATAAAAACAGGCTTATAAACAACATTAAACTGTCTAAATCTAATTGAATTAACAGGTTTTTAACGGGGAGTTGGAAAAGCGGCTCTGTTTTTCATTTGCTTTTCCATCTTCCCACATGCTTTTCCTTTTGGATTTTACCGTTTACATGACACTCTTGGCTTGACTTACTATCTCATAATTCTGACTTACCATGTGCATTATATTTTTAGCATACATTTTTTCTTTTTTTTAGCTTTTTTTCCTGGCTGTGGGCTTCCATAAGTAACATATGACAGATATTATAAATCGTTAACGGACTCTTTGATGACACATTCCTGTCTTTCCTCCATGCTGTCCAGATAATGCTGTTTGGACACAAGTCAATGTGTGAACTGTGTCTAATGTTGCACTACTGTGATCCTTTGAAACAGGCGAGATTTACACAACAATAATTCTCCTTGGCTCGAGCTTCAATAAAATATATGTGCGAGTGTCCGGACAGACTGTAACAGACTGTGACAAGGCTTTAGAGTGAGAGACGACATAAAGAAGCAGAAAAGGCTGGGGGGTAAAGATATGTGGCCAAAAAACCACTCAGAGCCTCGGTTATGACATTCAGACTTGATGATTAATCTCATCTGTCCATGTTGGTACAGAAAAAGCCTCTTTATCGTTGGAAATATTATAGTTTCTGCCTGTTGGGCCACTGTTTTCCAACATTTGGGGGCTTTCCTGTAATAAGGCATAAGTTTTTCCCAACTGGTTCGGTGGAATGAACGGCCACGGCCAGGCCACGGTTTTGATTTTAACAGCAGCGAGCACAAACACTATAAATTTACAGTCACAAGAGAGAGTTTTTTAATAGGAACTCAACTTTGCAAAGGCAATAACTCTCCCCGTCTCTCTCTGAAACGCTCCCACTGTTTGCTGAGGTAGCCGAGGCAGCTGGCAGCGCTCAGTACTCGGCCTGACAAGGTGCTTTGAAATACCAATCACTGAGTTTATACAACAGGGAGGGCTTGTAAATGTGTCGAGTGGAGAAATATACAATGCCATACTTCCATTTCTTCTGGTAAAGGAGGAGAGTTATGGTCTCAGCAGTGTGTACACCTTACAGGTGATATAATATATGCTCCAGCTTGTCCTGAAACTCATTTATCACGGATGACAGCAGAGGAAAGTGCTTTTAGTTCTGTTATCCTCGTGACAATCCGCTGCAACCTCTTGCCAACGCCACCCACACGTATACACAAATGTACACGGATACACGAGACACTTAAGAAAAACCCGAGCACCATTTGGCAGGAAGTGAGGGGAAAAACTTGAATTTTACCCACAAAATAACACCTTAAAGTGTAAGTGGTTTTACCACGTGTCAGGCTGGAAGGCAGCCAGCAAACATGAAGCTGAAATATCGCTAGCTAATTAACGTTAGCTCAGAGAGACGGTTGAGCTGTATCTCTATGACTCTTCTTAAGTTAGATTATTGTTATTTAAGAGTGGCTACATGATATACATAAGATAGACTTTACAGATCCCACACCATGGAAAATCATTTGTTACATAATATGATACTGTATATACCGCTAAAAGACTCAGGCTAAAGCTAGGCAGGATGTTAGCTTTCTGTTTGGATGCTAAGTAAAGAAAAACATTAAATTTATATTTATTTATGTATCTATGTGATTTACAGAGTTGAACTATCTGTCATTAGCAAGCAACAGAATCAGGCTCAGCATTCGGACTGGACTGAATACAGCCTTCAAGTTGCTAACCCTAGCTACTACCTAGTAAGCTAGTTAGCTGGGCATGCTAAGGTAACATAACACACCATGTCACATAATTTAAATAGCCAAAATTAGCTTTGTTTGCAGTGTTATTTGGAAGAGTTAACAAGTGAAACTAGAAGCTAACGCTCTTTATAAATGAGCTGAATCGATTGTTTTGTACCAGGCTGTAAATTTTAACATGGGGACTTATGGAGACTGACTCACTTCTGAAACCAGCCTCAAGTGGACGTTTGAGGAACTGCAGTTTTTTGGGCACTTCACACATTGGCTTCACTTAGCAGATATGGAGGTTGCCACTTGGTTACTACTACCTAGTAAACTAGTTAGCTGGGCATGCTAGTGGAAGTAGAAGCCAACAAACTGAGTATCGCTACATTACAAATGAGGTGTAACCTCCAGTAGCTATCTTGTCAACGAGCTGAGTGACACACTAAGAAAAAATGACTGAGTCAACATCCCATAACGGATATGAGTAACAGAAAGCAAGTGGGAGTGTAATAGTAGGAGGTGAAGAGCTTCAAAGGTATGAGGAGTAATCTGTATTTATGATTATGTGGAAAATCATGACATTATCTTCACCCTCTAAAGTTCGTCTTCTTCGTACATTTCGGAGCCGGAGGGGAAACTGTCCTACTTCAGCAGAAATCTGAGGTCAGCGCAGAAAATATTTCACGGCGTGTCAGACCACTCTGCACACGGTGAATAATGTTCAACATGACACCGTAATGCTTGTTCAGGTGAAAAACGGTTCCCTCCGCAACTTTCTGGGGCAGCGGTAATAATATTCCAGCCGAGGACGAGGGCGGGGTGTGAAATATGGCGCTACTTCACATTCATGTATTCATCCCGGAGCGATAAATTAGACCCCAGACGTTTCAATCTAACTTCCTAAATAGAGCACTTTGTCATCACAAACTAAAGGGGAGGTACGTTACGTGATCAACAGAATAATTCACAACCTTTTTTTTTAGTTTTTTGTTACATTTTCGAGCATCAGGAACACGGGTGACACATGTGATGCTCAGAATTAGTAAAATAATCACTGCACAACAACAGGAAGACAAAATGCTGCTTTAATTTGAAATGATTCCTCATCCCGTGCCAACTCTTACTGATGCTCTACAGTAACTGCATCCTTTATCTTGATCTCTGCAGTCAAATATCGCAGCAGAAAAATGAATTAGACCGGTGCAGCCGAGCGAGGATCATTTGTTTGAATTGACACGGCTGATAGGCGTTGATTTACTTACACAATAATGGCCTTTTAATTGAGCTCTTCCGTCCTTTGTAACATCAAAGCTTTGACAAGTGGTTTGACAACAGCGCTTTTTTTCTACCCGACTTCTCTTTGACTGACAGGCACAATGTGGTGGCCATCATCGCTCTTCAGCTTCCTTTAACTGTCACGACTTTCGCACAAAGATTGAAACCGGACACGTTTGTCTCAGGGAGAGACGTCCAAACCAAAGTGTCAATACCAAAAAAAAAAAAATGCAGTTCCTCAAACGTCCACTTGAGGCTGGCTCCAGAAGTGAGTCAAGTCTCCATAAGTCCCCATGTTAAAATGTCCAACTTCACAGTAGAAATAAACATGTTTACAGCCTGGTACAAAGCAACGATTGAGCTCATTTATAAGGTGCAATACTCAGTTTGTTAACTCTAATGTTTGCTATTTAAATTATGTTACTTCAAGGCTAGCTTGGAAATATGTGAACATAACATAACATACGTAACATAAGCTGCAAACATTAGCAGCTAGTAGCTAGGATTTTAAATTTACTACAATATCTGCAGTTTACGACTCAAAATCTGTCTTAACATTTGAACCAGTAGGTCAAATAAACAAAAACAGACTTCTTATTGCTAGCTGACAAATGTTTATTAAGTTAGCTGAAATGACGCTAACAGATTAGCTAGCCAATTAACACTAACTATTTATGGGCGCGGCACCCTCCGTGGCTGTGAAGTGAAGCCAATGCTAAAAACTGCAGTTCCTCAAACGTCCACTTGAGGCTGGCTCCAGAAGTGAGTCAGTCTCCATAAGTCCCCATGTTAAAATGTCCAACTTCACAGCAGAAATAAACATGTTTACAGCCTGGTACAAAAAACAGTGCTAATAGCTAGGCATACTGGGCATGCTAACGTTGCAGTAGAATGAGGGTCATTGCTGCCTGGATGGATTTTTAGCTTCAAAATGACTCTTCAGAAACCTACGGTTGACGTCACGCATACGCCGTCCATTCGTTACACTGTGGTCCAAACATCTGAAACTGAAGTGCTGAAAATAGCGAGTTACTCCAGGGGCAGTTTGATTCTATTCAGCTCTACATCAGGGGCAAACTTTGATTTATTTGCAAAGACAGAAATACAAATAAAGAAAGCAATCTCATTTACCACCTTCCAGTGTTGCCATAGTCTGTTAAACCACAAGTCAAGTGTTATGACAGACTTTGTCTGCTTTGCTGGCATGTCTTGAGGGGGAGAGCCGAGGAGGCGTGTTGTGTGTGCTGAGCGATGACAGATGTGGGACGAACTCTGAAATGCATCCTCCACCGCCTCCCTCCTCCTGTAATGGTGTGTTTTAGGTTGGAAACGGTCGCTCCTGACCAGTGATTATGTGGCCATATGCACGCAGGAACACCGGCCTATGTTTGGTGTAGCTCACATTTGCGTTTCTAAATGGTGCGTGGATTCATTCCTGACATTTATGAATGAGGGTTATGCTCGGGGTTAAGTAAATAAAGTCATCAAAGTGAGGGAGCAAAGAGTCACTGCCTCCTCTTGCTCTGTTTAAATAACTCACAGGGTTTTCTATCAATGTAACTTATTGAACTGGGTGAATCAATGCGTGACATAGGTCCTGGTCCAGTGCCCCGTTACAGCTAACTGCTTCTTCTTTGATTTTATTGACAGCTTCAGGATTAATGGGGATCCACAATGAGAGCAATTGACTTCAGTGTCGCCCTCTTTCTCATTAACAACACGGAGAATCTGTATCCAAATGGCTCCGAGAGGATTTCACAGGTATTCCTCTATTAGAGCCACCCTACAGTGTGGTGAGAGGTTAATCATATATTTTTACGGTATATTTACACAAACACATGCTGAGCTTCCTCTCTCGTTTTTCCATTGTTTCTTCTAGCCACATCCTAATAGCTGTATACTTCCTCTAATTACTGTTTTATCATTGAATTACTGCTTTTAGGGAACTCCCAAAGCTCTGCTTTGACCGAGGACTCAACAGACACTATAGTAAAGCGACAGTAGGGTAAACTTCTTCCAACTGTAGCTGCCGTTAGCTAATGTTAGCTCAATTTGTTAGCCGGGCCGCCCAGACTGTGAGCTCAGAGCAACGGGGGAGTGTTGATAGGGAGCTGAGACGGTGTCGTGCCAGAACAGGAGCTGGGCAAGTGGGCAATGTAACCGGGCTCAGCAGCCTCTATCATAATGGCAGAGGTGAAAAAAACGAAGAGGACGTTGACAGAGGAAGTTAAGAAGAGAAAATGAGAGATTGGACTAGCTATTGGACTAGTAAGTAATATTAGCTGGCTGCTGTGTCTTGTGTTGTTGACCTTGCTTGATGTTTGATGTATAAAAACTAAACTTCTGCCAACTGTAGCTGCTGTTAGCTAATGTTAGCTCAGTTTGTTAGCTGGGCTGCCTGGACTGTGAGCTCAGAGAAAACCAGGAAACATTTTCTCCATAAAATATCATCCAGTTTCACCAAAATCTGTGAAATACTTGGTGGCGTGTGACTTAGTAAAGCCGTAAAGCGTTACGTTAGCCAAGATGGTAGAGTTTAGAGGAATGTTAGCATCTCGGGTTGATGCAAACTCTGACTTTACTCAATATTGTGATATATTTTCCAAACTCTACTCCTCATCATTAACCTACTGTCAATCAAGTCATCAAGTTTGATTTTAAGACCCGTTTATTAGGTTCTCATTTTAAAACCAGCCAGAGACGGTAGCTAGCTACAGCGAATGCAAGAGGCTACGACAGTCATCGTTTCAGCCAGAAAAATCTACAATTGTTGGCTAGAAAAATGAAGAGCCTGCTCTGCTTTTGTTTGAAGTCAAGAACCCATCGTTTAGAACGAGTTTTGAGCAACAAATCTGCCACGTTAGCATTGTGTACTGCATATTTGTGCCATGCCAGATAGAAAGAAAGCTTAGCTCTTTTAGATTAACTTCCAAAAGCACTAGGTTTCAATGTACTGTATATTACAATGCTTCCCTTGCAAGTATACAGATTTGACATCCACTCTTACAAGAATTACTGATTACTTTTACTTTTCAGGGTATTTTAGAGATCTAGTGGACCTTTTCTTGGCTGCTGCAGGGAAATTGATTGTGACTGCACAGCCCTGGAGGCGCTAAACAAACCTTTCCATTTGCTCCCTGTAGCCTTCACTCCACACAGTAGCTAGGCAATCATTTACCATTGATTTCCCTTCTGTTTGAAGCACTTCAACAGATGCAAAGAGGAGGCCAGGCTTATCACATTTGTCAGGGCTTATACCACAGATTTATCTAAAGCTGATGTCCGTCTTACTCACATGGTTTGGGATAAAAGAGTTTATGAAAGGGCAATTTCTACACATCTTTATTGAAAACCAATCGAAAGACGCTCATAATAGTCTCACTAAAGATTGAAGGTTGGTCAAGTCCAGCCTAATAAAGAGTAAATTAAAGGATTGAGATGAGACGGGAGGTTTTGAGGCTAAAGGTCGAAGCTACCAGTCAAGTCAATACAATTTCTTATTTCCCTAGCTAATACGCTCACTGAGTTACCCGTGGCAATATCATTTATATGTTGGAAAATGGTTATTATTGCGCTCACGTAAGCTTGTTATGTTTCTTGGCCTTAGCTGGGTATGCTAACGTTAAAAGCTTACGTGAGCGCAGACAATCCCAATTCTTAACATACATTTTTACAATTTTAGGTTGGTGTAAAAAGCATTTTGTGTGAATGTAAAGGGCATTAAAATAATGGTATAAGTATATTTCGATATTTGTATATTTTGCAAAGTTGCTTTTTTACCACAGTGGTATTACACTCTTATATTTGAGGGCGCTAAATTGCACGATTCTACTTAATGCTAGTTATGTTCCTTGGCCTTTGTAGTAATGCTTATGGTTAGCTGGGTATGCTAACGTTAACAGTTTATGTTTACCACAGACATCCCAGTAATTAACATTCATTTTTCCTTAAAATAATATTAATGGTCAACTTAAAATCAGTGCTAGTAAGTGAGTTAGCTGGGTATGCTAACGTTAATGCTTATGTTAGAGTAGTGTTTTCAGAGCAGTGTTGCTTTAAATATAAAATAACTAAAATAATCACAATTGATAATCAAATTAATAATGTAATTAATTAATAGATGGCCTACGTAATTATTTGTAAAATCGTTAATCGAGTCCTAATGCTAGTGATGCTCCTTGGCATTTGTATTAGCAAGCTAATTTGCCGGGTATGCTAACGTTAACAACTTCAATCCCAATCCTTAACATTCATTTTTACAATATTAATTAGGTATAAAAACATTTTGTGTGAATATAATTGCCATCAAAATAATAGTAGTTTTATATTTTGACTTAAATTAGTGCTGGTAAGCTAGTTAGCTGGGTATGCTAACGTTAACAGCTTACGTTTGGGCAGACAATCCCAATTTTTAACATGCATTTATACACTATTAGGTAGGTATAAAATGTATGCAAGCTGCATTAAAATATTGCACATTTAGACTTAATATAAGTAGTTTTTTAGTACATGATAGGCAGCAGGCTGTTTGAGTTTTTGGAATAAAATATTCTGCAAAAAAAAAGAAGCCAAATCTGGAGAGGAGGGTGTGAAAATAAAAAAAAGCATCTTTGATGTCAGATGAAATTTCACTGAACAGCACAGTACAATCTGATTGCAGGCTGGCGTCCTCTGGCAGCCTGATCTCTGTGGATCGTTCCACCCACAGGACATGAAAAGTACATCTGTGCTGCCGAGAAAGTGTGTGTTTTAATGTGTGTGTGCTGATGATTTAAATATCTGAGGGAAAGTTGATTAGACAGGTAGACAGATTTAATCATTGGATGCATTAAGCATTTTGATGAGTGCATTAATTGAGTGACACAATAGTAAATGAGATGAGCCAGTGTTTAACAGAGCATTTAAATATTTCTAACTGTACTGGATGTGAAATGTGAGGCAGTATATTTAGATTTTTATGCAGGATCAGCTGTTCAGATGATGCAGCTAAAAGACTTTTTAAAGTCAGCAGCTCTGTCCTCCAACAGCAACAAAGCCACACCTATTACATGAGGTACTATCATGTTTACTCATCACAAACATCATTGTGGTTTATTGATGTATGTCTTTCTTTGTACACGTGGAAACCATTAAAACAAGTGAGGTATATAATATGGTATCATATAGGGCTAAATGGGTCTACCAGGAATCAAGCACATATGAGAGATTTATTTATATGGTTGTAAATCAGCTGGAATCTTGTAGTACTTCTGTGTAGTACACTGTGTACTTCCTGGTGTAGTATGCTAATTTCAGCAGGGTAGTGTTGTCTCAATTTGAGTACAGCTGTTGTGAGCTTACCGCAACATTTTACTGGCACTTCTTCCCTAAATTGCAACCGCCCGGAGCATTGGCGCCAACATTTGACTGCTGAAATATAAATATTAAATATTTGTACAACTTATATTTGTATATTGAGGTATTCAGCATTATTATCTGTGACGTCACCCACAGGTTTCTGAAGAGAAGCACTCACCACTATGTTGGTAGTCCTGCCTCGCTAATCTAAAACTCGGCGTGTCGAATGAAGCCTGGTTGCTCAAACAAGCCATCTGTAACAGCACCCACCTGTCAATCAAAGCATCCACGCCATTAATTATGTGTAACTTTAAGCCTTAATATAATTTGAACAGGTGAGTTGTATAAAAATTCACCCTCAGTACAGTTGTCATGAACGGGGAAATTAGCTACAGAGACCAAAACTGTTTTTTGTACCAGGCTGTAAACATGTTTATTTCTGCTGTGAAGTTGGACATTTTAACATGAGGACTTATGGAGACTGACTCACTTCTGCAGCCAGCCTCAAATGGACATTTAAGGGAACTGCAGTTTTTCACAGCCACATAGGTTGATGCTTGGTTTCAACCAACCCATGAAGTTAGCGTTAATTGGCTATTTGGCAATTTCAGCTAACGTAATAAATGTTTGTTAGCTAGCAATAAGAAGTATGCTTTTATTTATTTGACCTACTGGTTTAAATATTACTACATATTTTGAGTGGTAAACTACAGATATCGTAGTAAACTAAAAACACATTTGGTGAAATGTTGACTGACTTTTAACGGAGTGTTTCCGAAGTCTCATTTTAAAATAAAAGACCAACGGATGCAACAAGGAAACATCCGGACTTTAACTCTCCATCTCCATAGGTTTATTAAATGCCACTTCAAAGAGGAAAATTATTATCAATCACTCAATACAAACACCGTTTGTGGTGTGTTGTCGTAGTGGGAGTCTTTAAGGTCTGCTTCAGTCCATTTCTCAAATTTGGTTTCCATTGTTTTGCCATGGGTTGCCGCTTTGATTATGTTTTTAAGATAAGGGAACAAGAGGAAACCCGTCTCAAATTAAGCAACAACAGGAAATGGTAATCACTCACTGAGCACTGAGCCGCTGCTTGTTAATGACCGACTTCAAGGCAAGTCACGAGAAGTTAAAGAGAAGAGCTCTATTGTTTATCGTGGCTTCGTTCTCAGTGTTTGACCTTCTTTGGCTTCTCTTCTGCTCTCTCCTCCTTTTGTCACAGCCTTTCCTCTCTTCTCTCTTTCTCCTGCTCAGAGATCCACACCTGCAGGGAAGAGTTGATCTAATGCTGATAACCAGGTTTTTCTGTAAATCAAAGATTTAGCAGTGACGAGGAACCACCGGACTGATATAAATGGTTCATCAACGGTTAATCAAACACAACTAGAGACCTCTGTAGGCCGCTCCTCATTTCTGCTTATGGCTCGAGACTACATTAGCTGCTACTAGCATAACACAATCTGCAACTGAAGTGTTGGTGTTGAGTTGCATTGTGGATCATGTAGTCATAAGGTGTTGATCATAGACATGGACATAATATCCGTGACGTCACCCACAGCTATCACCAAGTGTGGTCACCATTTTGACAGTCCTGCCTCCGCCATCTCCTAGCTAGTTGCTCAAACAAGCCACCTGTAACGGCACCCAAAGCGTCCACACTCTTAATCCTGCATAACTTTAAGCCTTAATATAATTTGAACAGGTTAGTTGTATAAAAATTCACCCTCAGTACAGTTGTCATGAACGAGGAAATTAGCTATAGAGACCAAAACTGTTTTTTGTACCAGGTTGTAAACATGTTTATTTCTGCTGTGAAGTTGGACATTTTAACATGGGGACTTATGGAGACTGACTCACTTCTGGAGCCAGCCTCAAGTGGACGTTTGAGGAACTGCAGTTTTTAGCATTTTATTACACGGCCATGGAAGTTGCTGCTTGTTGTTGACAAGGAAGAAGAATGCGGAGTATAATTATTGAAGAATAGAATATTTTTGTGTTAAAGGAATACAATGAGGTGCCTGTAATATAAAACTCTATAGTTAATCGTGTTTAACGTTTGCCATTCATAAGGCGATAATAAGTGGCCAAAAAATCAATAAATGCTGATTTAAAGATCTACAGTTTGCCAACTACTCAGCATTAATGATCAGTATCAAGAATGACTGGTCTCCATGTGAGGTTATTAAAGTTTACACGCTACATTTAGCAACAAATTACTTCTGGATCATATCAGTTTATTCATGTTTTAATGTTGGGTTGAGATCTTTTTAAACAGATACTGGCTTTGACTTCACACACCAACAAGAGAAACAGTCTTCTGGTGTAAAAACTGTAACTTACAGAGGCAGACATATTGGTTAATGTATTTTTTTTAGATTTAATGCACTTTGTAGATAGTAACTGTACAGTGCCAACGCTTGATAAGGCGAACCGAAGCTCCTGCTGTTTCTGTTATCCCCCAAAGCCACACAAGTGCTCTCTCCTCTACAGCGGTGCAGACGGTGACCTTGTTTCCTGATGAGATGGCGCTCCCACTCTCTGCTTCTTATCACAAATGGGACATTGATGGATGGCTGAGAGTAGCTGGTTTGCTTGTTCAGGCCACGAGGTCAAGGCGACAGTTACTTTAGCCAAATGTTTGAGTGACCGGGTGTTGATTTTGAGATTGTTAACAAAATCCTGTAAGGAAAAGAAAATGCATGTTTTTGAAGAAGTCTTAATCTAGGGGTCTTGTTCGCGAGTGATGGGGAAAATGGAGCACGAGATGGACGGGCGGGTTGGTTCAGCGTTGGCAGTATTGTGGACGTTGTACCAGACCGTTCTGGTTCAGAGGGAGCTGAGGCAGGAAGACAAAACTCTTGATCTTCCAGTTCCAACCCTCACCTATGGTCATGAGCTTTGGGTAGTGACCGACAGAATGAGATCATGGATACAAGTGCCTGAAATAAGCTTTGCATGGTGGCTGGGCTCAACCTTAGAGATAGGGTGAGGAACTCAGAGATCCAAAGGGGGTTAAGAGTAGAGCCGAAAGATCTCAGGGTCTTCTTCACAAGTGATGGGCAAATGGAGTGTGAGATGGACCGGTGCTTTGGTGTGGTGTTGGTGGTACTGCAGATGTTTTACTGGACCATTGTGGGGAAGACGGAGGCTGAGCCCAGAAGACAAAAGAAGCCAGGTGGTTTGGATCCTTTGGAGATGTTTTGGGCACGTCCAACTCAAGCGGCAACCTCCATGGTTGTGAGGTGATGCCAATGCTGAAGTGCCAAAAACTGCAGTTCCTCAAAAGTCCACTTGAGGCTGGCTCCATAAGTGAGTCAGTCTCCATAAGTCCCCATGTTAAAATGTCCAACTTCACAGCAGAAATAAACATGTTTACAGCCTGGTACAAAAAACAGTTTTGGTCTCTATAGCTAATTTCCCCGTTCATGACAACTGTACTGAGGGTGAATTTTTATACAACTCACCTGTTCAAATTATATTAAAGCTTAAAGTTATGCAGGATTAAGAGTGTGGACGCTTTGATTGACAGGTGAGTGTTGTTACAGGTGGCTTGTTTGAGCAACCAGGCTTCATTCAGCCCGCCTCAGGTCCAACGATGATCCACATCTTTGCCCATTTTGGATTAGCCAGGAGATGGAAGAGGCAGGACTACCAAGATGGTGGTAGCTCTTGGGTGACGTCCATTCTTTATACTGTCAGTGGTCCAACTGGGAGGAACCCTGTGGCAAACCCAGAACCGACTGGAGGGACTAGAGACCCCGTCTAGCCTGGGAACGCCTCTGGATCCTCCAGGAGGAGCTGGAATATGTTGCACCACGACCCGACCCTGGATAAGTGGAAGAAAATGGATGGATGGATAGCTGGAATAAATGTATTACCCTTTCTTTATACTCTCATGTAAACCATTGCTTTTGAAGATTAAGGAGGTCCCTGCAAGATACAAATATCCGTCAGCTAATTCACATTATGCAGCCGTTATGCCCACAGGTTATGAGGGATTAGGAGTGATTTCGCACTCAATTGAGGCTGCAAAGGATTCAAAGCTTCCTTCAGACTGAGACTATTTCGGGCTGCTGCTGCTAATAGTTCTTGTCAGCCGTAATTTTTAAGTACTTTAACCAATTCATTGTATAATTAGGTTAACAAAATTAGCTCATTGCAAAGTCAGTCAGCAGGCGGTAATGCAATAAAGTTATTAACATTCCAGATTTATAGACGCGTTAATGTAGAGGTGATCTGTCTTTATCACATTTTTCTTCCCTGGTTTAAAAAATGGTGTGAATTAATAAAAGAAAAGAGACTCGAGTGACACGTTCTGTGTACTTTATTGATTTTTATTCTCAGATTAAAAGCCAGAAGACAGACGATCTGTCACTCCACGTGTCAGAATTAAAACCTGAACTGTAGAAAGCGGTTAATAAACAGTGGATCGAACCTTTGTGTAATAACAAAACAATATTTTCACATCTCGATGACAAACACGCGAAAAGCCGCTTCACAAGTTGCCAAATTGTCTCAGTGGTGATGCGACACCTTACAAACAGGCGTGTGAACTCAACTTTAGATTTAGGAAATATGTGACCTGTCTTGTTTGTGCGTCTATCATTATGTCTTTTCCTGTTCTGCAGCTTAACGACAGAACAACATGCTGTACATACTGTACATACATTTAATGTGACAGTAGTACGTTCTAGGAAACGTAGGGCGAGAGAAGTGAGGGTAAATTTATTACCAGTGAAGCAATATTACATGAGAGGGCGTGCTTTGGTGCCGATAATAAGTTAAAGCTCACCTTTGAATGTAATATTGTGATTATAACAACAATTACCAACTTAAATAAAACATATAATCAAATGATTTTCATGTTTTGGGGCAATTTGTCCTCAAAATTAACATTTTTTGTTCGTCGTTGGAGGTTACGGAGTTGTTTGACATTTTGGGAAATAACCCACTTCAGTACTTGACGTTACATGAGAGTTACCAACCAATTACCGACATAAGATCAAAAGTTACTCGTATTTTGGGGCCATTTGTTCGCAAAATAAACATTTCTTTGCATGCATTATCTCCATTTACATGGAATTACACAAGGTCTGATTAACGCCTGGAAAACAGTCAGTCACAACAGTAGACTGTATGTGATGGAACCCAGTTTACTTTAGTAACAACCTCCAACAGAGATGATTTCTAGTCCCAGCCAGCTAACGTTTGTGAAGTAGAAGTAGAAGACATATAAACACTAAACTGCTTTGCTAATTAAGAATGTAGTGACGAAAAAGATCGTTTCTCCATGCACAGATTTAGCTACTGCGTCCTTGAACTTGACTCAGCACCATTCAGCCCGCCTCAGGTCCTCAGATAATTCACATCCGATTTTTTAGATAAGCGAGAACGTGGAAGAAGTGACGTCCCGGATACACTGTCCATCCTGTCATTGGGAAAGATCCCTGCTGAAAGTGAGGAGATGAAGACAGGGATGCAGAGCTGGATCTAAGATGGTACAAACCATGCAACCATCTGTTATCATGGGGAACGTAAGATCTCTCCACAATAAGATGGAGGAGCTAACCAGGCTACAGAGGGAGTATGGAGAGTGTAGCGTGACAGAGAACTGAATGAACTCATTTCGGGCTCGCTGGTTTCAAAGTGTTAACCAGTATTTCAACAAGAAGCACACACCTTGTGAACACTTTAAATCACCTGCAACATGTAGAAAATAGTTCAACTCAAGAGTTCAGTTAGTACTTTCGATTTTTGCCAAAGAGACGCTAAATATCACGAGATATTGGTATTTTCAGCCACGTTAGCAGCGTGGCTCCAGGGATGGAAATGTTGGTCACTTTGGTCTAGACTTAAATACTTTGTTTGATTGATTGCCATTAAACTTGCCGCAGTCGTTGTCCCCCAGACATAGTCCCCCGAGGACGAATCCTAATGACTTTGGTCAAATTAATGGACTGCCTTTGATTGTCATTTTTAATTTGGGGTATAATTATGCTTTAAATTTTTTGGAACTATAGTTCTCGTAATTTTGTGTCTCTGGGGGATGTAAATAGGAAGTAATGTTGTCGTGGAGTGAGGCTGAATACAAAGGACTTTGTGGGCAAGTTCCCAAGAAATCTACGAGTGCTGAGGGGGGATGTCCAAACCCACAATTCATCCAGTTCATGAGGGGCCTCGAGCGGACTTTCTCCAGACTTCTAGATCATCCACTTGGGGTGCAGACTTCACCAGAATTAATTGTTTTAATAAGCCATGATTCATTGCAATACGGACGACTAGAAAACTCCCAAAAGGACTTATTATGAACATGTAAACAAACCTTACTTGAATCATGTAGGCCAGAAAGAAAGCAGTTTCCACAGCTATGAGTGCATGAGTCTTATCAATATTTCATATGACCACACATATGACTGAAATCCACGAGGTCAAATAATAAAACTAGCGAGCCGACAACTTTGCCAACAGCCAAACATCAACAAGGTCAACAACACAAGACATAGCAGCCAGCTAATATTACTTATTGTTTGCTCACTCTCTCATTTTCTCTTCTTAGGTTCCTCCGTCAATGTCCTCTTCAGTCTTTCTCCTTTGCCATTATGTATTATGAGCCTGGTTACATTGCCTGCTTGCCCAGCTCCTGTTCTGGCACGACACTGGCTCCACTCGCCTCCAAAACGGCTGTGGTACAAATACTAACACTGCTCTGAGCTCACAGTCCTGGCAGCCCTGGCTGACAAACTGAGCTAACATTAGCTAAAAGCAGCTACAGTTGGCAGCAGTTTACTTCACTGTCCGTCAGGAAACTCTGTAAATCACAGAGAGTTGAGGCGGAGCAGCCGGAGGACATCAGAGGGAAAACCATTCACCTGATTACAGGTCAGTGTAGATCAACAGAATTTAAAATTTAAGAGAGAAAAGTTGCAGAGTGTTGCTTTAAAAATATGCTGAATTAGCTATTAGCGGTTGGATATTTGAGATACCGAAATCCTCTTGAAGTACAAGTCATTCTGAATCTAAAAATATGTCATGACTCAGAGAAAGCCAACAAATTTTGAGCACGTTGCAGCTCACGCGTCGCTTCCCTCTGCACCCTAAAGCCATAACAGAGCCACCGTGACCCCTTTAGCTTTGAAAAAACAGAAACAGGCATCTGGACTAGTAAACCCCGTTTGGTGTTTGTCCTGCGTCTGCTCATCTGCTTGTTGACAACAGAGTGAAGGATGACTCATGTGACCATATGACTTATTTCCACTGCTCGCTGACTTTGTTCTCTGCATCATTACACTCACAAAAGTGCATTTTTAGTTTTAATAAGGGGGTTTATGCACCGCATACCAGCACACTCATTGGTATCCCTCTCTCTCTCTCTCTCTGTGAAGTCGTCAGCGGACTCTTCTTGCTTCGTGCTTCAGATCTACGTTTTCACGAGCTGAAAATTATACGATTCCAGCTGACATTTTGAGCAAAGTTTTCCACATGTTCATGATTGTGTGGTTTCATTTAGACAAACCGTTAAGTTTAAATGCTGCACAGTCATATGTCAAAACGTTTGATGTTGCGCTGTGAGATAAAATCTCTTCTCTTAGTCATGGTTGACAACATTTTTCGAGCCAAACAACCCGACAGTTTTGTTTGTGCATCTCCTCATCAAGCAAATAATCTGTCCAGAAATTTAACCCGTGTCATTTTGCAGTTTATAAATACACAAAAAACATCTATGTTGACCGTTTCACCCACAGATATAAATACTTTATTTGTTGGAATTCTTGTAAAAATTCAATTTAAATGATAATTTTTTTTTTTACGTTTTTGGGAGGGTTTAGTAAGTGAAGATAAACAAGCATGTCTGTTTCTGTGTGAAGATGCCCTGAAGCGACCTGAGCTCATCAAATAACAGAAAACAGATTCACAATCATTTATAATTTGTTTATTTGTTTGGATCCACATCAGCTGTGGCCTAAAGCTCAGCGAGTCTTCCTGTTCTCCACATTTAAAATCATTACACGCAACACGAGTGACGCACAGTACATCAGAATGTCACATTATTCATGACACAAACATGCTCCCAAAACACAGTATAACCCATGTTGTAGCATTTTTAATGTTTTCATTAAATTGTTTACATTTTTGACCCTGCTGTTGATGCATGAGTTTATCAGGAAAATAACCCACAGCTAATATTACTTATTAGTCTGTCTTTCAGCCTTTTATTTCACCAAGCTCTCACCAACCGCTAAAAGTCAGTCCCACATTTACTCTTGTCCGGCAGCTTCTTGCTCGCTCACTCTCTCATTTTCTCTTCTCAGCTTCCTCCATCAACATCCTCTTCAGTCTTTCTCCTCTGCCATTATGTCCATAGAAGCTCCAGCTCCTGTTCTGGCATGACACTGGCTCTACTCACCTCTTTACCGGTGGTCCAAAACGCCTGTGGTACAAACACTAACACTCCCCCCGGGCGCTCTGAGCTCACAGTCCGGGCAGCCCTGGCTAACAAACTGAGCTAACAGCAGCTACAGCTGGCAGCAGTTTACTTCACTGTCCGTCAGGAAACTCAAAGTCTTGAAGTCTGTTAGTTTATGACAGAAAAGTTGCACAGTGTTGCTTTAAACGTGTGATTTTTTTCCCTCTATAATGTGACACTAAACTGTATTTTCAAACTGCAGTGTTGCTCCTTTAATTCATAAACATTTTAAATTCTTCTTCCTCTGCTGAGTAAACATGTCAAAACAATTCAGGGATTGTCACTTGGAGGCTGCCGTCGCTCCGCCTCCGGGCTCCACCTCCTCCTCCGCCCACCTCATTACTGATGCGGCCACCCAGCGGACACTTTGAAGTCTGCCTGATGTGATCAGTGAGCTGCTGAAGTCCGGAGCGGAGACACGCACACGCACGCAGCAGCAGCAGCAGCAGCAGCAGCAAAGTGGGGACGCTTCCTCTCACACACACTTTGGATCTATAAAGTGTAAACACTGTGGTGCTTTTACGCACACACACACACTCTCTCTCTCTCACACACACACTCTGTGGACTTTAATGTGTGTTTTTTATGGAGGTGTTTGGAGTATGTCGGAGATGAAGATGCTTCAAACGGACTGACTCCGTCCTCTGGGACATTTAAGGACGTCCAGCTGTTTATTTTTTTTTTATTTGTTTAATGGGGACATAACTGCTGTCTGCATGGATTAAACACCACCTGGACTTAAAGTAACGCACATCCACCTCTCCAAAACCAAAAAAAGGCGCAGCGCCCTCTCTCCAATGAAATATCTCCCCGCTGCGGATCGACTAAGTAAGCGGATCGAGCTCAGTGAGACCAGCCGACAAACCAGTACTCGTCCCGGTGCTGTGGTCTCTTTGTTGACCCCTTTGGATCCACTTCGCCAAGCAAAGCGGCTTCCTATCCGAGTCATCAAGATGTTGACTGCGCACACAGGACACTTGCTACACCCGGAATATTTACAGCCTTTGACGTCCGCACCAGTGAGCATAGAGGTATGTGAAACATAATTTTAATGTCACATAGAGAGGATTTAATTCAGCCTGCAGGGTGCTGAACATGTAAAATAATGTAATTTAGATTAAAAATATGTGCGTGAGCTAATTTAACTTTCATTTAAAGGAGGGTCAGAGAGATTACATCATAGATTAGTGATTTTTTTTATCATGTTAACGCGCTCAAGTTATGATAAATTATGTTTAAGTCCAACATACAGTGAATGAGCAACTTTATTTGGACTAAACATGCAGGGCTGCAGCTGATTTTCACAATGGATTAATAGTTTAGTGCATGAAATGTCTCAAAAAAAAAAAAAACAGCCCTCAGAGCAACATAATGTCTTTAAATGACTCCTTTTGTTCGACTAAAAAGTCCAAAACATCTCAAATATGATGTCATAACAGTGCAAGACAAAGAAAAACAGCTGGTTTTCTTATTTAATTGAAGTTTTTTTGCTAAAAAAAAAATGGCTGAAATTATGAATCAGTTGTTAAAAAAGCAGTTTTAGTGCCTCCCTTTGGATGCTGGCGTTTCATATTTTCACTTATTTTATAGACAAAGTGATTAATCTGGGTAATAACTGCTAATTAAATTAAAATTCAGTTGCAGATTAGGTGAGTATGAGTGGTTTACAGGCCTACAGATGACCACAGAGGCATATTTTTGTTGCATTAAAGCTTAAACGTCTTCTTTTGTTCAACTAAAAAGCCCAAAACACCTTAAACACTTTATCACAACAATGTAAGACAAAGAAAAATGTGAATTTTCTTATTTAATAAGCTGAAACTGGAGAGTATTTTGTATTTTTTGCATAGAAAATGGCTGAAATGATTAATCGGTTGTTAAAAAAGCATCCGTTTGGAAGCTGGGGTTCATATTTTCTGTTATTTTGCAAACAAAGTGATTAATCTGGATAATAATTGCTAATTAAATTAATTTATACAGTTTAGATTAAGTAAATATGAGTGGTTTACAGGCCTACAGATGACCACAGAGGCATATTTTTTGTTGCATTAAAGCTAAAATGTCTCTGGGCAGAATAAAAATCACAGAGCTAATCAGAATCTATATTTTGTTTGTAGCTGGATGCCAAGAAGAGTCCGCTGGCCCTCCTGGCACAGACCTGCTCTCAGATCGGTAAACCAGATCCTCCGTCCTCCTCCTCCTCCTCCTCCTCCTCCAAGCTGGGCTCCTCTTGCAGCAGTCAGGGGGACAAGGAGCCCAGCAGTCGGTCATCCGCCTCCAGCTTGAAGCTCGGGGAGCACCGCCCCTCCCTGGAGGACAAATGTAGCTTCAAGCCGTACAACAAAGGCAGTGGAGACTGTCGCAGAGATGGAGTGACCAGCTCCAACAGCAGCAGCAGCAGCAGCAGTGATAAAGTCGGGTTCAGGGTACCCAGCAATAATGTCACCTCTAATGGGAGTTCAACTACTGGCCAGCAGTCCACCTATCCGCCCCACGCTGCTTCACCCAGCTCCAGGGCGAGCAGCAGCACCCCACCAGGACACACTCAGCAGCAGCCGCCTCACAAACAGAGCCAGTCTTCAGGTGGACAGTCCACGTCACACTCCCAGACTCTCCCGAATGGAGACTCTGCACACGAGCAGGGAAGTCCTACCAGCACCACCAGCAATAACAGTCACCCCAAAAAGGACGCTGACAAGATCAACTCGGACAGTCCTCACGACGCAAACTCCAGCCACGTTCGCGCCAGCACAAACTGCAGCAACGGCAGCTCCGATGACGGAGGTAAAGCTTCAGAGTCCGCCCAGCCGAGCCTCGGACCCGGACGCATTACGCCCATTTCTCCTTACAAGACGAGCCAACCGCTCTTCCCTCTGCCCTCCTCTAACATGGGCTACCACGGATCTGTAGTTGGGGCTTACGCCGGCTACCCGTCTCAGTTTGTTCCCGGGCTGGATCCGACAAAATCAAGCCTCGGCGTCGGAGGTATGGGAGTTCCTGGAAAGCACCCAAGCTCCAGCCCTCTCACAGGTGCCTCACCTCCCTCCTTCATGCAAGGCTTATGCAGGGACCCCTACTGTCTTAGCTATCCGAGTGTGTCCCATCTGGGCGGAAGCAACTGCAACTCCTGCATCCACGACCCCTCTTCCACCCTCAAATCAAACTTCCCCTTGGTGTATCCATCCCACCCGCTCCACTCCCTCCACCAAAGCTCCCTATCATCCAGCGTGACCTCCTCCCTCTCACATCCCCTCTACACGTACGGCTTCATGCTCCCCAACGACCCCCTGCCCCACGCCTGTAACTGGGTGTCTGCCGGCGGGCCCTGCGACAAACGTTTCACCACGTCAGAGGAGCTCCTGGCTCACCTCCGCACGCACACGGCGCTCCCTGTCGGGATGGACAGTAAGCTTTCCTCCCCTGGACCAGCCTCCTGCCACCTTCACCTCCCACACCAGAGCAGTCCAGGCTCCATGCCCAGCTCCCTCTCCCTCAGGGCTCCCCAGCCTGGGTTTAGCTCGCTATCACCCCTACAGTAAAGTCCATCTTCCCCCTGGACCCTCCTCCCTCTCCCTGCACTCTCTGCCCACCACAGGCCCGTACTACCCTCATTACGCCCTCTACAGTCAAAGACTCGGATCTGCATCCGCTCTGGGCTACCAGTGATACACCATCTACTCGTATGTTTAAAGGAATGGGTCGACATTTTGGGAAGTAGGCTCAGTCGCTTTCTGGCCGGGGTTAAGACGCTTAGCTTAGCTTAGCACAAACACTGGAAACCAGTGGAAACTGCTAGCCAGTAAGATTTAGGAGGTTGTAGCTCCCAGCTAAGAAATATACCAACCCATAACACCTCACTCCACCACCTACATATTAAACAAACATGGTATAATGTGGTTGAGAGATCTTGTTGCTCCTGGACAGAGCCAGACTAGCAGCTTAGCTTAGCACAAATGCTGACAACAGGGGGAAACTGCTAGCCAGTTCTCAGGCAACATTTAGGAAGTTTGAACTCCAAGCCAAGAAATATACCTCACCTCACCAGCTATATATTAAACAATGTGTTGAGGTACTGGTCTGCAGATCTTGTTGCTCTTGGACAAAACCAGGCTAGCAGTTTCCCTTTTTCCAGTGTTTGTGCTAAGCTAAGCCTCTGGCCCTTAGCCTTTTAATATAACAGACACATAAAAAAGTGGTGTTTTTTTCTCATCTAACTCACCACCAGAAAGCCAATAAGCATATTTTAAAAATAGACTGACCACACTCCAGCTTTGCTTACCTTAGCTTAGCACAAATGCTGGAAAAAGGGGGGAAACAGCTAGCCAGTTTCCAGGCAACAAGATTTCGGAAGTTATAGCTCCCAGCCAAGAAACATACCAACCCAAAACACCTCACAGCTACATATTAAACGAACATGATATAGTGTGGTCGAGAGATCTTGTTGTTTTTTTAACAGAGCCAGGCTAGCAGTTTCCTCCTGTTTACAGTCTTTACGCTAAGCTAAGATAATCACCTCCCGCCAGAAAGCCAGTGAGCATATTTTCCCAAAATATCGATCCATAACTTTAAGTTTGTACTTAATTGCGGCAAGTTGCTGCTTCCCTCTAACTTTAAACTGGGTTCACGTGGGAACTACGATGGAAGTGCAAGTCCTGGATTTTGACTTGAGTGCATCTTCACACTTTTTCTTTCTACATTATATTTGAGATTTTCTAATCAGGCTCCACTCCGCTAAAGATCAGAGGACACATGTGGCATCTTGCATGTCTGCACATTGTCCCATTGGATACTTTTTTTTCTTGCAGCAGCAGACATGACTGCCCCCTTTTGGTGACTTGTTGCCGCCCCATGGGCTCGGCAAAGATTGACGGTTTTGGACGCTGTGTAATAGCACTTGGGATGTTCAGGGTTCTCTCTGCAAATGACGATGATTTAAGTGCAGAAAATATGTGTAGTAGTGCGGCAGGGATGGCAATAAGCTGCCGCTGTGGACTGATAGATGTAAAAGTCTGGCCCCTTGCAAGAGATGCATGTAAGCTTGACACAGCGTACACACTTAACTGTTTATTCAGCCCCATCGGTTTGTGATGATTTGTTTTTGGATCCTTATGTTCTGTTTATTCCTACTGAGAAAGTTGTATTTATTTTTTAAACCCGGGGAATCTGGCTTTCATGTTTTCCATATAAATCTATTCTCATTTTACAATCCTCTCTGAGCAGACATGTGGGAAGCCAGATGACAGATGTTGGAGAACGATGAATGTTGAAGATCACATCTCTCTCTCTCTCTCTTTGAACTCGTCAGCTTTTTTGATTTTTTTTTTCTTTTTTAATTTCCACAGCAAATCAATAATAATAAAAAAAAAAAGAAATGAGATGTGATATTTTTTTGTAAAAATTGGATTACCCTGTGGTGGTGTCCAGTTAAAAGGGGAGGTCATATTTTGTTAAAATAAATCACACTGAAGATGTTTATTCTGTTGTCTTCATTTCTATGGTTCTGGTCAGTCTTTCTTTGGGTTGAATGATTAACACAGATTCGTGGAGGTTAATCTCTTGCACTTTATTTGACCTTTTCTCATTGAAATCAGTGGAGAGGACGCAATCTGATGTACTTACAACAACAACAAAAAAACCTGGTACGTACACGCTCATGTCAGGAAATATCACCTACATATAGGGGCAACATGGTGGTGCAGTGGTTAGCACAAACATGGCAAAAGTTCCTGGTTCCAATCCCCTGACTTTGGGACCTTTTGGTGTTGAGTTTGATGGGTTTTCTCCAGCTTCATCCCACAGTCCAAAGACGTGCATCTTACAGCTCCGTTGATCTTGAGTTTCAGTGTGAATACAGCGACCCTGCTTATTGAAAATGGATGAATGGTACGCCTAAATGTTTTCTGATATACCTTTAGGGTTTTAAACACGGTGTATAAACTTTTAACCCAAGAAATAGGTGGTCCAGAACATGGCGACTCATCTGGCTCTACCTGTAGCTGCACACATTGAATTTAAATCCCGAATGTTTGCCTACAAAGTGGTCTCTGCTTCTGCACCCATCTACTTGAATGTCCTCATACGGACATGGTACATACACTCTAGTGGATATTACAAGAACTGTCACCTAAATATAGTGGTGACACGGTGATGCATTGCCTCACAAACATGGGGAAGGTTCTAGTTTGAATCCCAAAGGCTTGGGGCCTTTCTGTATAAAGTTTGCATGGGCTATTTGGACTTATTCAGGGTGTATCCCACCTTTTACCCAGTGTCAGCTGGGATCGACTCGAGCCCGAGCCACTCCGCAACCCTGGTTATTAAAAATGGATGTATGGATCACTGTTTAGGGTGTTAACTTCTCTGTCAGCTCTCTTTCTGTTAGTTTCCACATGAACAAACCACTTCAAATGTCTTCCAGGACAAACTATTTAAACCGCATCACGTCTACGAAGGCCTGTTTTCACTCCACCTTCGAGTGTGGCCATCTATAAACACTTTTCAACGACGTACAAACTTGTTCTGATGGAGTATATCTCGGCCCCTCGGGGTGGGAAAAAGAAGTGAAGTATTGAAAGAAAGATGTAAACTTGTGTCAGCCTGGCTTTTGATGCTGAGTGGATTTGTACCAGTGGCTATTTTTACTGCGAAAGAATCACATGATTGATGACTTTGAGGTGTGCTTTACTTCCTCTAATTTTTCACCGTGTCGACAGCAGCTTACGAGCAGACCACAGGGAAACAGCTCACATTCCTCCGTCCTGCAGTAAAACGCAGTGTCACCTTAAAGCAACAGCATCCTGTTTTTTAACAGCTCAAAGATGATAAGTGTCCGAGCTGCTTTCCGTATGTAGATGAAGCCCTGACAAGATTTAGGAAGTTGTAGCACCCAGCCAAGAAAAGTAACACCTCACCCCACCGGCTACATATTAAACAAACATGATATAATATGGTCAAGAGATCTTGTTGCCCTTGGACGGAGCCAGGCTAGCTGTTTCCCCCCATTTCTAGTCTTTGTGCTAAGCTAAGCTAATTGCCTCCCGCCTGTAGCCTTTAAATTCAACACACATTTTCTCATCTAACTCACCACCAGAAAGCCAATATGCATATTTTAACAATGGCCTGTCTGCACTCCAGCTAAGCTTATTTTAGCTTAGCACAAAGACTGGAAACAGGGGGAAACTGCTAGCCAGTTTCAAGGCAACAAGATGTAGGAAGTTGTAGCTCCCAGCCAAGAAATATGCCGACCCATAACACTTCACCTCACCAGCGACATATTAAACAAACATGGTGTAACATGGCTTGTTGCTGTTGGATGGAGCCAGGCTAGCCGTTTCCCCCTGTTTCCAGTCTTTGTGCTAAGCTAATCACCTCCCGCCTGTAGCCTTTAAATTTAACACACAGTTACAAAAGTGGTATTTTTTTTCGTCATCTAATACACCACCAGAAAGCCAATAAGCATATTTTAAAAATAGACTGAGCACACACTCTCTTAGCTTAGCTTAGCTAAGCTTAGCTTAGGGAAACTGCTAACCAGTTGTAGCTCAGAGCCAAGAAATATACCAGCCCATAACACCTCACCTCACCAACTACATATTAAACAAACATTATATAACGTGTTGAGGTAGTGGTCGGCAGATCTTGTTGCCATTGGATGGAGCCAGGCTAGCCATTTCTCCCTGTTTCCAGTCTCTGTGCTAAGCTAAGCTAATCGCCTCCCGCCTGTATCCTTTAAATTAACACACAGTCACAATTGTGGTGTTTTTCTTCGCATCCACCGCCAGAAAGCCAATAAGCATATTTTTAAAAAATAGACTGATCACACTCCAGCTTAGCTTAGCTTAGCACATATGTTTTAAACAGAGGCAAACTGCTAGCCAGTTTCCACGTGTTGAGGTACCGGTCGGCAGATCTTGTTGTCTCTGTTAAAGCGTCCTTTTTTCTAACAGCTCAAAAAATGGATGGACGGATCAGATTGTACTCTATACACACTGTACAATGCTGATAAGCATCACAGCCGCTTCCCACATGTGTGTTCAAGATGAAGCCCTGACAAGTCGCTCGAGTTACCACGGACTGCCACGTGATCGGCAGCGGTAATATGCCATTTCCTAGCAACATGACACTGTGACACCCCTCGGCGAAGTATAGGTGACCCACGCTGGTCACTCACAGCTCTGACAAGGGACCCACCGGGGTCAAAACAGCCTGTCCTCACTGTAACAAGAGCAAGCGCTCCTGTTTCAGAGCTCTGAGATGATGTTATGGGCCCCATCTGAGTTCGGCGGGAGGGCACGAGATCCCTCTCGAGGAAGGAGGTTTCACGTTGCCAGATATGTCCCAGAAAAGAGAGACACACTTTAAGTTTATTAAGTCTAAGAAATGAGTTGGCTGCTCACAAGTCTTTGAGAATAAAATCTGTGGGAGAGATGGTTTTCCCATTTCCTGGATGGATTTCACTGCACTTTTGCTTTTCAAGTATTTCCAGTCAGATGTTGTTTACTGTGACAAAAGTGCAGCAGGGGTGAAGTAGTGTTGGACTGGGATGCCACCTATTGGTGATCAACGAAACCAGTTTAATGAAGAGGGAGCATCACCAGTTTATTCACGTGGTTTGTCCTGATAAAGTTTAATAAATTAAAGTAATATTTAGGGACGGTGATGGGAGTGTTTTTAACATTGTATCATCTCAGATGTTTCATTTAATTTCATAATTTCCTTGTGAAATAATCCATAGTTTAATGTAAAAGATAGCTTTCATTTGCACACCCACCTGTCAATCAAAGCATCCACGCTCTCAATCCTGCATGACTTTAAGTCTTAATATAATCTGAACAGGTGAGTTATATAAAAATTCACCCTCAGTACAGTTGACATGAACAGGGAAATTAGCTATAGAGACCAAAACTGTTTTTTGTACCAGGCTGTAAACATGTTTATTTCTGCTGTGAAGTTGTGACTTAACATGGGGACTTATGGAGACTCACTTTTGGAGCCAGCCTCAAGTGGCTGCTTGAGGAACTGCGTTTTTTTTTTTTTTTTTTGGCACTTCACTTCCACAGAGGTTGCCGCTTGTTTTGGATGCACATTTCACGTATAGTTTTAGGTTTAAATTGAGCAATTAATTGCACAAATTCTGTGATGTTATTATTTTGAGATGTTGTTTGATATTGTGATGCAATTCTGGTCTTTTCCCTCCTTCTTATGAAACAGTTAAGCTGAGTCATGCTGTTTTCCATCCGTTATATTAGCTTCACACTTCAGAGAGGCCACAACGCACCCGATGAACAAAACTGGGGACAAAATGTCCTCCTCAAAGACGACTTACTCACCATTCCCACCCACGTTTCACCCCCCTAAAGTCAACCAGAGGATTCATCCTTCACTTCACAGAACAACTTTCCTAATATCTTTGGTTGCCACAGCTCCTTTTTTTCAGTGTGGAAGACATGTTTTCTCTGGGTATTGTTCTTGGAGATGAGGGCTCACCTCCCTGGTTGGTCTGAGTGAGTCCAGGGTGCAGCTTGACAGCCCAAGTGATTAATGATGACACACTGCGGAGCTGCTCCTTCATCACACGACAAGGTTTTAACCTCTCTGTTAGCCTGAAATCAGTGCGAGAAAAGAAACAACGTGCATGTCAGGCTAAGCTTACAAGCTACAGTAGTAACCACATGTCACTTCTTGGCTTAGGTAGCGAGCTAGTTAGCATGTCTGACTAACTAGCTCGCTGCCTACAGCTCATAACTTCCTAGCTTAGGTTGTTATGTCTGGCTAACTAGCTTAGTAACCATGTGTCACTTCCTAGCTTAGGTAGCGAGCTTGTTAGCATGTCTGGCTAACTAGCTTACTACCTACAGTAGTAACGACACGTCACTTCGTAGCTTAGGTCGTGAGCTAGTTAGCATATCTGACTAACTAGCTCACTGCCTATAGTAGTAACCACACGTCACTTTCTAGTTTAGGTAGTGAGCTAGTTAGCATGTCTGGCTAACTAGCTTACTACCTACAGTAGTAACCACATGTCACTTCTGAGCTTAGGTTGTTAACATGTCTGGCTAACTAGCTGACAACCTACAATAGAAACCACACATCACCTCCTAGCCTAGGTAGTGAGCTTGTTAGCATATCTGACTAACTAGCTTACTAGCTACAGTATTAACCACTCATAACTTCCTAGCTTAGGTTGCTAGCATGTCTGGCTAACTAGCTTACTACCTACAGTAGTAACCATGCGTCAGTTTCTAGCTAAGGTAGTGAGCTTGTTAGCATGTCTGGCTTTGTAGCTTATGTTTCCTCACTCAAAAACACAAGATTAAAAGTGTAAATAATAGATTAACTTGTGTGTTTATCTGCTTTAACTAAACTGAAATTGTTAGCCTGTCTGACTAACTAGCTCACTAGCTACTGTCGTAACCACAAGTCAATTCCTAGCTTAGTTGGTGAGCTAGTTAGCTTGTCTGGCTAACTAGCTCAGGGTGCAGCTTGACAGCCTGGATGATTAATGATGACAGACTGCAGAGCTGCTCCTTCATCACAAGATGAGGTTTTAACCTCTCTGTTAGCCTGAAATCAGCGCAAGAAAAGAAGAGACGGCGAGATTGTCGCGTTAAAATCATTAAGCCGGTCACAAATCGCGAACATCTGCATCGATGCTTCTTTTTCCTCCTCCCGAATTGTCTGCGGGTTACAGATAGCAGACTTGTGCGCTTCCCAGAAATAGACTTTTTCATTTTGTCTTCTCTCCAACTTTATCACTTCATCCATCATCCGACTATGTGGGCTTTTCAAGTGGTCCAAAAATAAAGAGGACACAGATGTCAGCCATGCAATACTGATGTTTCTAAACCACCATAAACCCATAACTTACATCCACCCACAGACCACGGGAGAGAGAAACACACGAAAACTTTCACAAAAATCGCGCTGCACACTTCTTCACGGTGCTTGTATGTTAAATTACCCTCATCCAACAATAAATTAAGTCTGCACTTGAGCTGCAGGTATTTTTATATTTTTAAAAAAAAATAGATCCCACCTCTCTCAAACCGTCGACGGAGGGAGTTTAGTGGTGTACAAGAGGGCAAACGCAATTATGGTTTCTTTGCTAATGTGCATGGCCCCAGCTGGTTTTGATCTGGCAGTGCTCTGAGGGCTCCTAAGCTCGGTTGTCAGCTCTCATGCATCACAGACCTGGTGCTTAAAGGAAAAACGTGCTTTGGCAGCGACCATCGGAGAGGCCTGGAGGCCAGCGGGTGCTGGTGGGTTAGCCACATGCATGAGGGTGGGGGAGAGGGGGGTGACACCACCACCTCCACCACCACCACCACCATCCCCTGCCTTCCGCATCTGGATCCTCACGGTCACATTCTCTCATTCCTCGCGGTTTTTTCACCCTCTTCATGAATGTAACCGCTGTAATTGGCCAGCGTGACCCCAGAGCAGACGCCACGCCACGCCACAGACTTGGGAGGTCAAGGACGAGAGAGAGAGAAATCCAAAATACACACACACACACACATGGATGGCAGCAGAAATAAAAAGAAAAAAGTACAAAGCAGAGCGTAGAGAGAGAAAAGAGATGCTCGTATGGAAATAAGCAGACATGATTACTCAAATACAGTCATTAAGGAGGAAATGTTGTTTTTCAGGCTGTCAGGATGATTAATGAGGGACAGCAAATCCACTCAAACGCTGTTGTTTAGTCTAACCAGCGGACCTGATCTCTGCCACTAACGTAGAACAGACAGGATGTGTGTGTGTGTGTGTGTGTGTGTGTGTGTTGAATCAGTAAAAAGTGTTGAAAGCTAAAAAGAAAAAAGTTACAAGGGAAAGCTAAGTAAGGTGCTATGAATGTGTAGCTCAAAAAAACGTAGCCTGAACTGATTACTGTGTGTCATTCAAGTAATAATTAGTAATAATTAATTAAGAGACCAGGAATAGCCCCAAAAGTGTAAATAACACGTTAACTAGTGTTTTTATATGCTCTAACATAAGCTGTAATTGTTGGGTGTAGCTTGTTAGCATGTCTGGCTAACTACCTAAGCTAACAAGCTTACTACCTAAGCCAGGAAGTGATGTTTGGCTACTACCCACAGTAGTAACCACGCTTCATTTCCTAGCTTAGTGAGCTTGTTAGCATGTCTGGTTAACTGGTTTACTACCCACAGTAGTAACCACACTTCATTTCCTAGATTGGTGAGCTTGTTAGCATGTCTGGCTAACTGGTTTACTACCTACATTAGTAACCATGCTTCATTTCCTAGCTTGGTGAGCTTGTTAGCTTCTCTGGCTAACTGGTTTACTACCCACAGTAGTAACCACACTTCATTTCCAGCTTGGTGAGCTTGTTAGCATGTCTGGCTTACTGGTTCACTACCTACAGTCGTAACCACGCATCACTTCCGAGGCAGAGAAACTTTCATTATACATTAGTTAGTACAGTAGTAACCAAGTGTCACTACTTAGCTTACGTATTAAGCCAGTTAGCATGTCTGGCTAACTAGCTTACATTTCCCAAATCAAAAATCAAATATTAAAAGTGTAAATAATAGATTAACTACTACTTTTTATCTGCTCAGTTAGTAACCAAGAGCCACTTCCTGGCTTAGGTAGCACAAAAAACCCAAGATTATAGTTGCAATTGTTAGCACTGTTAGCTTACTACCAGTAGTAACCACACGCCACGGGTTATGTCACTGTGTAGTGTTTCCCACTGTGTGATATCCTAAGTTTATGCTAACGTTAGCAGCTCTGTCCTGCTGTAAGATGGCTAACCCCAGTCAAATTCATTACCCGAGACATCTGTACACTTGCCAAACACATTTCTTTGTCCTCATCCAAATCCCTTTTCTCTTAAAACACTGAAATGGAAACTGATGTTTAAAAAATACAAATATTAAAGCATAAATCTAACCTCTGTCTTGCTTGTTCCAAGCATGTAAGCTAACATTAAGCAGTCAAACAATGTAATGTTAGAGAGAGGGGGGGGGTCAGACATACTTAAAACATTATAACGTTGTTTCTTTATTCCCATGTCTTTTTCATAAATCATTAACTAGTTAAGATAAGAAAATGTAGTTTTAGCTTCAGTCTTTCAGGTAACGTTAGCTTAATTAGTTCATCTAGCTACAGCTAGAAATCAAGGAACCGTGGATTTAAATATTCAAATATAAGAATTATAAGTGGTTAAACTGTCACCATATATCATATATATCATATATTATATTGGGGCTTAGTAAACTATATGAATTTAGGTTAAAAATGGCAAGTGTTTCCTGTAATTTTAAATATATGTCAGTTTCTGAGCAGCCTAAGACATGTTGTTTTTCTGGTTTCTCTCTCACGCGTACCACATTTATTTAAAATACATTTTATTCTGTCATTGATCACCTGGTCTGCAGGTTTCACAAATATCCAACAAAATTAGCCTTCGTTGTGATTTTTCCAGCCTGAACCGTGCCAAAAGTCGTCAGAAACTCCAGATGTTCCCCAAATCACGCTGGAAGGCCGATAAGGAATCAGCTTTCAACAGATGTCTTGTGCCTAGACTCCGTGATTTAGTAGCTGTGAATGATGAAACAGTGTTTCAGTGTCTCACAGCCTGCCTGGCTTTAATCATTAGACAAGCAGCTGCAGATCTGGTTGACGTCATGTCAGCGGATGGGAAGGAGAATGAGATGGTGAATTAGTTTTTAAATTTTTGTGTCTTCGCATATTTGATGGATTTGGATGTGTTTGCTAAGGCATGACATGCAATCAGTGGAATGTGGAAATGAAGCAGGAAAGAAGTCGAAGGCTGCAGGCGACTAAACTATTATTGTGAGGGTGAAAGTTCACTCCTGACCTTGGAATAATCTTAACTCAAGGACCACTAACTTAGCTTTTTTTTGGACCTTTAGGTCCAGTTGAAAGCTCTGGGAAAAAGCTAGTAATAGACCTTGATTATATTTGATAGTTTGGGTATTTTGAAGCGGGTTGTATGAGATACATTGTGTATTACCTACGGTAGGCGAACAAGTGGTCAATGGTTGCAAAGACGCAAAGAACATTGGCTGTAATGCAATCTTGGAACCCAACGACTATTGTCTGACGATGAGTTATCTGCATTCATATGCTGATATCTGTTTATAGAGATTTGCCTAAATGTGTATCAAGTTGCTAATCAGACTTTAGAGGAAGTCTTGGCCCATTTTCTGTTTTCCCAGAAACATTGACTGTTTCCCCCCAAAGGCTAAATTGCTGTCAGACAATAGCTGATGGTTTCCAAGATTTGCGCAAGATCCAGTTGAAAGCTCGGGGGAGAAGCTAGTAATAGACAGAAACTTTTATTTTTCTTTATCTGCATTCATAAGAAATGTGTTTTTTTGTTGTTCTTGCGTATCAAGTTGCTAATCGGACTAGAGAGGAAGTCTTGGCCCGTTTATCTGTTTTCCGGATATCCAATGACTACACCAGAAGCCCAGAAACACTGGCTGTTTGTTCCAATCTGTTTAGTAGTTGTTAAGATATTACTTGCTAATGGTGTTCTTCCCCAGATCTTCTAGGAAACATGAATATCTCTACCAAATTTTGTGGAAATCTATCTCATTATTTGGACCAAAGTGTTGGAGCCACGTCGCTAAGGAGGGTAGATCCATCCATTTTCTTCCGCTTGTCCTGGGTTGGTCACAGTAGCAGCAGGTAGGCTGTCCAGATGTCCCGCTCCCCAGCAACATATTCCAGCTTCTCCTGGGGAACCCGAGGTTCCAGGCTAGATGGGCTATGTAGTTCCTCCAGCAGGTTCTGGTTCTTCCCCGGGGTCTCCTCCTAATTGGACATGCTCAGAACACCTTCAAAGGAAGGTGCCCAGGATGTTTAAGAACCTCCTCGGCTGGCTTTTGACCCAAAGAATCTCTAGATGGAGCTCTACTCTGGGCTCCCTCTGGAGGTCCAAGCTCCTTACACTATCTCTCAGGTTCAGCCCAGCCACCGAGCAGAGGATGCTCATTTTGGCTGTTTATATCCGCAATCTGATTCTTTGGTCATTACCCAAAGCTGATGAGCGTCCCATCACTCGTGTACAAGACCTCAAGATCCTTTAGCCCTACTCCAAGCTCCCTTTGGATGTCCAAGCTCCTCAACCTATCTCTAAGGCTGAGCCCGGCCACCCAGCGGAGGAAGATCATTTCGGCCACTTGTATCCGCGATCTCATTGTTTTTGCCACTACCCAATGCTGATGACCATAGGTGAGGGTTGGAAAGTTGGAAACCCGCCGCACCATTGTCCCATCACTCTTGTACAACACCCCGAGATCCTTTGACTTGTATCTCTGATCCCATTCTTTTGGTCACTACCCAATGCTGATGACCATAGGTGAGGGTTGGAAAGTAGATGGACTGGAAAATCAAGAGCTTTGCCTTCCAGTTCAGGTCACTCACTTGTGAACAAGAGCCCGATTTACTTGAACTCCTTCGCAATTCGCTCCCAACCCGGAGGGAGCATTCCACCATTTTCTGGCTGAGAACCACGGCCTCAAGAACCATCTCCCCAGTGCCTAGTTATGTTATAAACATCAGACTAGTTGTATTCACTGTCTAATCAGGGTCCCGTGAAACATAAAAAACCCGTGAACACATGGGGTTTCGCCGGTAACAGGAGTCAGCATGAAGAATGTTGCGGTTGGTCAGGAGGAGGCGGTGTCTGACAGCACAAATGACTGACACAAACAGTGAGGGAGTTGGACAGATGAGAGCCACAGGCGCTGGAGAGTTCGGAGGCAGGGGGGGCGGAGGCGTATGAGGGTCAACACATCGCCTGTGCATTGAGTGTGGCCCAGCAGCTGTATGCATAGGGGAGCCTTGGCCTCCTGCTCTGCATGTCAGGGGCCGTGATTAATGACCTGCAGGCCTTGCTCTTTACTCCCCCCGCCCTCCATCTCCGCACCACAGAAGTCACTACAGCCACTGCTCATTTAGTTAATGGACACAGGCATGGACAGACAGGCGCAGGAGTCGAAGGAGTTACATTCGAGTGCGCGTACATGTGAAATGAAAGCAATTTCCCCTCTTACAAAATACCACTTTTCCAGGCTGTATGTAATTTCAGGGTGAGAGCGATGATTTCTTAGATTACTGTGTGCACGGCTGTGTGGCTGTGCAGTGTCGAGGCTGAGAGGGTGCCCATGCCGTTGTACCGGTTCCCAGCTTGTCAGGCAGCTGTCGAGGAGTGATTTATGACCACTAGACTCCAACCTGTCTTCACTGCCAGCTCAGTATTGTTACAACTGACAGCTAATGAGGCCAGACATGCTTTCAAGCAGAGCACTTAACAGGACTTCAATCTTCCCCCGTCACAAGTACCATTTTTGCACTCTCTCACACAGCACCCTCCTTTCTCTGTGCCTTCCTTGTTCTCTGTCTTTCTGTGGTGGAATATCTGACAGGCACTGAAAAGGTTTCTGCCTACCAAAGGAGATGTTTCCAAGAAGGCAAAGGCATCTTTCATACGCACACAAATTGGCCGAGGGCATCAGCTAATGTTCAATTTAATCTAATAAACGAACCTTTTCACCGGGAATACTTGGAGAAATACGCTTTTTTGCAGGGAGTTAGATGAGAAAAACGATAAAACTCTCATGTTTATAGGCTAAATACGAAGGTAGAGCCAGAAGAGGATTAGCTTAGCTTAGCATAATGACTGAAAGCAAAGGGAAACAGCTAGCCTCACCCTGTCCAGAGGTTACAGAGGTTATCTCCTATAAAGCTCTTGCATATCTTTTTTTACTCCACTAGATTTATTTGAACCCTTTAGTTACTTTATAGAATATAGTGTATAAGTTATACATTATAGCCAGGGTTAGCGTAGCTTAGCATAATGACTGGAAGCAAAGGGAAACAGCTAGCCTTGCCCTGTCCAGAGGTTACAAAATATCTCCTATAAAGCTCCTACATATCTTTTTTTACTCCACAGGATGCTCGTAGGGTTAGCTGGCTAGCTGACATGTCTGTGGTCAGATATGACATCATTCTCAAAATCAAATCTGTGACAAGGAAGCAAAAAACTGTTGAATTATTTCTTTGACTTTAAAGTCTGGGGATCTAACTGGCGTCCTAGTTTCATGCAAAGCACCGTGGGGTAATTTGTTTATGGGGCATTTATCATGATCAAGTACAAGACTTTCATATTTCATTCAAATCTTTCTGTTTTGAATGTAACTATAGTTGGTAAATTACAGTCACTGCACATCATCTCATTTAGTTGCCTGTGGTGAAACTTGAGTACATTTACTGTATTTACTGTACTTAAGTACAATTTTAAGGCTCTTTACTTCAGTATTTCAAATATAATAACATAACTCTGTGAAAAGTATTAAAGTACTTTAATACTTTTGTACATTTACTTGAGTAAATGTATGACTTGTACTTGTAACAGAGTATTTTCTCTCTTTCCTCTGGCAGCTTTCCAACCTTTGACCCCGTGTTCGCTGTCAGCCGTGATTAATGACAGTCTAACTAGCTGCTAGCTCGCATTGTCAGCTGTGTCATTGTCTCCTGGATACTTAATGAACTCTGACAAGTCTTTTGCCCTCGCTGAACTGACGTTTCCATTAAATGCTGCAACAGTGACGCCTGGAGGTCGATGAAGGGAATCTATGATATCAAATACACCCAGTGGCATCTTTATTAGGTACACATAAACAATAATGCAGTCCAATGAAGCAGCTATTAAATATAGACGTCATGTTTCATGTTTTATTGACACTATAGTTAAAGGTGGTGTCGTATATCATGCATATATGCCTGCGTCACTCCAGTACAGCGCTGCCACTAAATATGCCTTTACTTATCTAAATAACACTTCTATAACTGTGTCCTACAAAAAGTCAACATTAAAGGCGTCATAAAGAACTGTTATGTGTGATTAGACTGTACAGGTGTATCTAATAAAGTGGACACAGGGTTAAATCTTTCATGACTTTTACTACTTTAGCGTGCAGCTATCAGTCCTCAGTCTAACAATATAGGTTTACATGTTTCAACATTCAATGATAATTATAGATTCAGTCAAATTTTACTTCTTTAAGGCTGTAAGAGTCTCGACATGCTCAACATCTGCTGTAGACGTCACAGAAAAAAATAACGTGTGTACTAAAGATGTAAGTTCAAAGATTAAACCTTTCAATTAGCTGATGACTCGAGCTGTGCAGACAAACATTGCTCAAACTCAAAGAACTTCCAGTGATCAAAAACAAGCCAGGATCAGGATTTGTCTTCAACTTTGGAATAATTAAAGTGCCATGCAAAGCTGTATATCAGTGCATACGGTGTATAAACAGTGCATGTTGGCAGGCCGTGGTGAAATGTGACTAAAAGTCCAGTTTGATGTCCAATGTGTGGTCTGACGCATCTTTGATCTCCTTAGTTTTGCTGGCCTTGATATGAAGTTGATTGAGTGATGACCCCCCATGTACTCCTGCTCATTTCCTTCTTGTACACCTCCAACGATGGCGGTATCATCAGAGAACTTCTGGAGGTGACAGCTGTCAGTTTCTGAACTCTGATGTGTGCAAATTGATATGTACCCTGTGATGAAATCACCACATCAGTCATGAAGCCTCACATACTGTGGTCTGTTGCTGACGTAGTTGGCAGTCCATACAGCCATCTGTCAGTCTACACCAGCTCCTTCTAGCCTCCCCACAATACAGCGCTGGCTGTGTTGTGTTGAAAGCACAACATGATCCTCAGGGTGGTTTCAATGTTTTCCAGGTGTGAGACGGATGAGAAAAGCAGAAGGTCTCATGTTAGAATGATAGAAATGATATTACAGGGTTATAATTATTGATGCATTCATGTGTTCACCACTGTAAAGTTGCAGCACGGACCAATGGGATCACTCCAGGATCAATAAAGGTTTATCTGAACTGATAATTAAACGTCATAATTTATTTGTTGATTATATTTTACATTTTATTGCGTTATATTCTCATAATTCAGGCCTTTCTCTGGCGTGTTGCTGCTTGTCTTTAAATGTTTTGAACACTCAGGATCACCTGAGGATAAAAACACACCTCAATGTGTGATCAGCTAGACTCTGCTGCCCCCTGCTGGAAGTCTCTCTCACTTACACTCTGCTGTAACACTAAAGTTTGGAAAAACTCTCAGGAAGTTGACTAACAATGAGAATGTCAGGAAGCTGCTATTTTAGGATTTAAGGGTGATTACGCACATTTTACGCACAGTTTACGCACGTTATTTTAACAGTTACGCGCGTTTAAACTGTTTTATTTCCCAACTTTCTCTGAATAATAAACGTCTGTGAGGTTTATCCCACGATTCAAACAGTCGCCTGCCCTCAGCAGGAGTAGGCTTGCTTCTCCTCCTTCCCTGTTGTTCCTGCCGCTGCTCCCTCCCCCATTTCCCGGCTCCTCCTCTGTCGGGCTTCATCGAGCAGAGCTTTCCAAAAAAAAAAAACTTCCCGTGCCAAAAGCTTTCCTGAAGCTTCTCTGTTATCTGTGGCGCGAAAGCGACAGTTGGAGCTGTTGGATGGAGGGAGCCGTGTTTAAGATATGAGATCTAAACTATGGTACTGATGACCGAGCAGGCGGACAGACCCCTGACCCCGTTATCCACACCGGAACAAGTTTTCAATAAGGACTCCCGAGGGACTCGGTCGACGTAAGTCTGGATGAGATGGAGAGGAAGGGCCCGATTTGGTTTCCAGTGATTCAGGCCTAATGCACTGTGTTTTTGTTTTTTGTGCATGAATTTAAGGGGTGTGCTGACTTTTAGTTGTTCCAGGAGGCGCGTACGTGGCACAGAAAGGGAGCAGATAGGGTTCAATTTGCATGAGATGTGATATTCTGTGTCCATGAATGTGTTATGGCACGTTTGGTGGTGAAAGTTAAAGAGTGAATACTGTCGTGTGTGAATGGTGTGTGCAGGTCTGAACTTGAGAATGGAGGCGAGAAGAGACAGAAGAGGCCCGGACGGTCACCTGCAGACCTCCACCTGTGTCTGGACACAGAGTTGGACACCTCAGAGGGCCGGAAGAAACCAGCCAGCATGAGGTGATGAAGGTTAAAGTGTCCTCTGTGTGGCTGCTCGTTTAATAAACATAATATTACAACTGTAGCTGGAAGGGTCAGTGGGTTTGACAGCAAATTTCTTGTTGTTTAAGCCAGAAAAACACAAAAATTCTCCAGTTTCTGCTTCTCTGATGTTGGATTTGCTGATTTCCTCTATTTCATATCACTTTAAGTAGAATATTTGGCCCGTTGATCGGACAAAACTAAATCAAAACAAGACATTTGAAGATGTCGCTTTGGATCCTTAGAAGCTATCATGGACTTTTTTGCTATTTTCTAACATTTAAACAAGAAAATAGTTGGTAGATTTGATATTTTTACTGATTTTAGGGAGTTTCATTGAGAGAATGTGCACAACAATAACCACAGACTGTCTAAACTACTGACAGTATAAAGAATGGACGTCGTATCTGAAGAGCAGACGTGGATCATCTGCGGACCTGAGGCGGGCTGAGTAACACCTGGTTGCTCAAACAAGCTGTCTGTAACGCCACCTACCTGTCAATCAAAGCGTCCACACTCTTGATTCTGCATAACTTTAAGCCTTAATATAATTTGAACAGGTGAGTTGTATTTAAATTCACCCTCAGTACAGTTGTCATGAACGGGGAAATTAGCTACAGAGACCAAAACTGTTTTTTGTACCAGGCTGTAAACATGTTTATTTCTGCTGTGAAGTTGGACATTTTAACATGGAGACTGACTCACTTCTGGAGCCAGCCTCAAGTGGACATTTGAGGAACTGCAGTTTTTGGCACGTTCACAGCCATGGTGGTTGTCGTTGTCGATACAGGTGGCTTGTTTGAGCAACCAGGCGTCATTCAGCTCGTCTCAGGTCCTCAGATGATCCACGTCAAGAGGCAGGACTACAAACATGGCGGCGGCCAGAATCACAGATTTTGAGCTTTAAAACGGCTCTTCAGAAACTTATCACGGATACGCCGTCCATTCTTTATACTGTCAGTGCTTCTAAACTTAAATTTAAGACTACTAAATCTAAATATTTTGAGGTGTTAAGACAACTGAACTTAATGTAGCTTCTTTATTCTTACTAAATCTAAACCTTGTAGTTTTTCTCACATAAAAACCTTATTAAAGCTTAAACTGGTATCATTTCTTTAAAGTTGTCAGTCCTGATTAACAGCACACCTGCATGACCAAAGTGCTGTTTACAGATTTTTTGCTGTTGCTGTGTAAGCAGCTCTTATATAACCACAGCTGACTGCACGCAAAGCCACACAGGGGATGTTTACTTTTGACTCACTGACCAATATATCGTGTGTGTATTCGTAGACGTGAGCAAACAAATTGTGTTTTTATTACGAGTTATAACACTGTCAACTCACAATATCTGATAAATCTTACCTGTGTCCTCTCCTCAGGTGTTACTCTGCTACCTAAATGTAAACAATGACCTTTTATTTGTCAGGTTGAAACCTGTGGAGCAGCTTTCACCGATCCTGACTCCGTGCGACTACGAAACAAAGTTTGAAAGGAAGAAATCGCAGCCCAGCCATGTAGGGACACAATCTAATCTCATTTACGCCAAACTTTGTGTAACCGTTTGTGGTTTCTTAATAAAAAATCTTTTGTTCTTTTTAGTTATCGAAGACAAACGCTCAGTATCACAAGTTATTCAAGGAGGTCAGCAAAGATGAGTTACTGAAACAAAGTAAGCTTCTCGTTTCTCGTTTCATTTCTAAGAAATGTCGCATTGTTAATCTAAACGTGACTTACTGTTTGTGCCCAACAGGTTACACTTGTGCCCTGCAGAGAGACATTTTATATCAGGGCAAAATGTTTGTCTCTGATAACTGGATCTGTTTCCACTCCAAAGTTTTTGGCAGAGATACCAAGGTATGATCCCGTAATGAAGAAATTATTTGACTTCGATGCCGTGTGTTTTTATGGATGTCGTTTCCTCGTCTGCAGATTTCAATCCCCGTGGTCTCTGTGACGTTCATCAAAAAAACTAAGACTGCTTTATTGGTGCCAAACGCTCTTGTGATTGAAACTACGAGTTATCCGGTAAGAAGACTGTTATAATCAGTTTGTTTCCGCTTTAACGTAAACGTGAAAGTCATTTTAAATTTTGTTTTCCAGCACGTGTTCGTGTCCTTCCTCTCCCGGAACACCACCTACAAACTTCTGAAGTCCATCTGCGTTCATTTAGAGGTAAATAAAAACACTTATTTGTCCCATCTGAGCTCAGTTGTTTCTATTTAAAGGTCCAGTGTGTCAGAATTAGGTGGCGGGTCCGCCATGAGCCTCCATGTTTCTACAGTAGCCCAGAAGACACAAACTAAACACTGTTATCATTATTTTATGACAATTTGCAGTCTATACAACAACATGTTAGCTGTAAACATGATAAGCTAGCTACAGCTCTCATGTTTTTATGCTAAATGTGAAGTTACAGCCAGCAGCTGGTTAGCTTAGCTTAGCATAAAGACCGGAAAGAGGGGGAAACAGCTAGCCTGGCATCAAATGGCAAACAGAAGAAGTAGCCACTAGCTAGTGAACACAGTTAGCTTCTATTGAGCTAGATATTTAGCTCAGGAAGTGGTGGAGACCAAATCAGAGCTAAAACATGAGCTTATATTAATTAATTGCTCTCTATCTGCTCAGTGTTGAAACGGGCAACCTTTTGCTAACACATTAGCCGTAGCAACTTTATCATTGTTGTGGTTGTAGCTTGTTCTGCTGCAAGAAAGTCTTAATGCTTTATGTAGCAACTAGCTAGTAGTTGCTACTTTGAAGCATTTAGCCTTTAGCTTCTATTGAGCCAGATATTTAACTCAGGAGGTGGTGGAGACCAAAACAAAGCTAAAAATGGGAGTTAATAATAGATCTACAGTGACTAAGTGACCAGAAACACGACCAAATGAATACTAATGTTTCCCTGTAACCGTTGGGTGTCGAAATAGACAACTGTTTGCTAACACATTAGCCATAACAACTTTATAATATATCATTGTTGTGGTTGTAGCTTGCTGCTGCAAAGTGGCAAAAACATAACAAGCCTGGCACCAAATGGTCGACAAAGTCGCACCTAGCTAGTGAAGCATTGAGTATTTAGCTTCTATTGAGCCAGATATCTAACTCAGGAGGTGGTGGAGACCAAAACAGAGCTAAAATAAAAGTTAATAGTAGTCTTACAGTCACCAGGTGACCTGAAACACGACCAAATGAATGCTAATGTTTCTCTCTAATTGTTTGGTGTCTAAATAGGCAATTTTTGTTAGCCGTAACAACTTCATAAGGCGATCATATTAATGAAGAAGTATTAATGCTGCTTTGTTTTTGTGTACTCTGTCTTTCCAGGTGGATAAGACTTGTAACAGCACCATTACGTCCTCCTGTGAAAACAGCTTCAGAGTGAAATGTCCATCGTCTCTTCCTCTGGTCAGTCAGTGGTCTATTTGATGTTTTTGTACAGGGTGTATTTATTTACTTTTTATATTTTCCATTGTTGATAAAAAGATCTATAGAAATGCCTTGTTCTCATGTTATACAATACCCTCTCTCTGTATGTGGTCTCTATTGTGTACCTTTCCTGTATGTGCACTGCAGGACTTTTCCAGAGACTTCTCCGACCTCGACGGGGTTGTGCAGCAGAGACGGCAGGAGATGATGGAGAGCAGCAGCTCCGGATCTCAAACTCCAGATTATGACAAAATAACTAGTATGTTACTCTTCATAGACTTACTCTAATGTACTGTGCACACTGTACAGAGTTTATTATTCCCTGCAAATGTGCTTAACGTGTCATGTGTCACTGTGGCTCATACAGTCTTTGGTTTGCAAATAGCTGGAGTTAAGCCAAGTGAAACGTGACCCATTGAGGCAGTTGGCATGAAAACAGTGATGATCCTGTTGAATGATGAATGACATCTTTATCTTATTGTTTATGTCCCGTATGGTTGTTTTTAATCTTCTACCGTCAAGCACACAATGATCCGTAAGGATGTTTGTGCTTCTGTTATTAATATTTACTCTGCAGGGAGTCACTGGTTCGTTCTCTTTGTTTATTTGAGCAGACTTCACCGGCCTGCCAGGGACATTTCTAAGTGCAGTGAAGAGTGGAGAGGTTTCAGTCCACGCTGACATCCACCTCCAGACGCCGAGCCAAAAACACGGCACTGCTCTGAAGAACGGTAGTTTAAATACTGGATCTCTTGGAGTAAAAATCGTTGTTAATACCTCCAAAGTTTGAGGTTTTAGTCAGTGGAAGTATTATCTATGAACTAAGATGGAAAATACTTGCTGAGAGTTAGATAAGATTGTAAAAATGTAGCTACTGCCACCATTGGGTTAGCATAGCTTAGCATAAACACTTGAAACAAGAGGAAACAGCTAGCCTGACCACAATGTGTCGGTTTTTATACGTTAATCAGACAAATTATCGTGTGTTTTGGTAAGCTGATTTTGTTACCTCTGGACAGAGCTAGGCTAGCTGTTTCCCCCTGTTTCCTGTCTTTATGCTAAGCTAAGCTAACTGCCTCTTGGCCCCTGCTTCATATTTACTGTTAAGTTATGAGAGCGGTGTCAATCTTCTTGTTTAAGATGTGAAAACAAACATTCCCATCATGTTTTGCTTCAACAGTAAAAAATGAAGCTACTGCCAGCAACTGGTTAGCATAGCTTAGCATAAACACTAGAAACAAGAGGAAACAGCTAGCCTGACTCTGTTGAAATGTGTATAATCCACCTGCAAAATGTTCATAACTTTGGACAAGGTTAGGCTAGCTGTTTCCCCCTTTTTCCAGTCTTTATGCTAAGCTAAGCTAACTGCCTCCTGCTTCATATGTACCGTACAGACACGAAAGTGGCGTCAATCTTCTCGTCTAACGCAAAGCAAAACAAACATTCCCATCATGTTGCAGCTCTCTCTAGAATGTGTCTATTGTTAGCATCTACCCAGTCATTAAATCTCTCTTTGCTTTTCCATCGTAGGGTCGACTAAACCAACCCGGGGAGTCACAGTCAAAGACAGATCCTCACAGCCCATGTCGTTACACGCTATCCTTCTCATCTATTTGTTTCTGTGAGTTACCTTTCATTATGTGGAACATGAGAAGCCGCAGCGCTCTTGACAAGACAATAGTCCGACTAAATTAGTTTCCATTATTTGGGCGTGTTGGGCATTTGTTCATCGCTGTGTTTGTGTGTCTTCACAGAGTTAGTGTGCTCGTCCTGTCCTCCTGTTACATGGCTTTCAAGATTGTTGCTCTCGAGCATCGTTTGAACTCCTTGGTGTCGATGGGCGAGCACATTCGTAATGAGTAAGAGTCGTAAATAATATTTTTACAGTGCGACATCACACTTTGTTTGGTTAATATTAGTGTAACGTCTTGTTGCAGAGATGCTGTGAGCTCCAGGTCCCAGAATGAAATAAATGCTGAGATCTATGGAGAACTGTCTACCAACTTGTTCAGGCTAGAAAAGGTTTGTCTTTGTTTTTATTTTTATCGTGCTGACAGTTAATCCGTCTGTTATGATATCATGTATGAAATGATTTGCATATGGGAAAACAAGTTAAACTAGTTAACATATTATAGCCATTTTGTGAGTTTTTTTCTGCTGGTTGTCTTGACACAGCGGCAACAAGACAACACATAGGAGGAAGTCACTGCTCCCGGCCAAGAAATAGTCCCACACAAAACCCCCAAATACAACCACAACTTTGTTTTTTTTTGTATAAATTAACCCTTAAATGCATGGGTGGTTTTCCAACCACCCTTCACACATCATTAGATACACTTTACAACAACTACATACAACAACTCTGCCATTAATTCGACTTTTAATGTTTCAGTTTTTGTTGTCACTGTCACAGTTTTCTTCAGCATGAGCGTTGTTTCTATTTCTGGAAAAAACACAAACATTCAGAGGATACATCACAGCTTTTGGGAGTCCAGGCACCTCTTTATATGTCTACAGACGCAAGCTTGAGGTTTTCCAGCAAAGTGCGTCACCTGAGAGATTTACAAGTTGGAAATTTGGCCAGTAAAAGCACCACTGGCCAGTGCTTTGTTCACCGCTGTACTCTCATTACAGGCTTTGATCTCTCATCAACCTCCTTCTTGTGGCGCATGCTGGACATTAGACTGTCCCGTCATCAGATCTCAGAAATGCCTCAATTATCTCGAACCCGATGATGCTGAATGACGCTTTGACTTTTCTTTTGTGGTTTTTAACAACTGACGGTGACACATGTTGAGCTTTAGAGGTGCTGGTTGGCAGATTTAGTTAATCTTGGACAGTTCCATGCTTGCTGTTTTTTTTACAAACTAGCGAGTCGACAACTTTGCTAACAAGCAAGGTCAACAACACAGACATAGCAGCCAGCTAATATTACTGACTAGTCCAACAGCAGTCAGCCCAGCTCGGCGTCTGTCTTTCAGCCTTTTATTTCACCAAGCTCTCACCAACCACTAAAAGTCAGTCGCAGATTTACTCTTGTCCGGCAGCCATTGTGTCCATAAATATATTGCCCACTTGCTCAGCTCCTGTTCTGGCATGACACTGGCTCCAATTCCTGTTTGCATTCCCTGTAAACCTCTTCATCTTCTTCCTGGTGGTCCAAATCGCCTGTGGTACAAACACTAACACTCCCCCAGTGCTCTGAGCTCACAGTCCGGGTAGCCCGGCTAACAAACTGAGCTAACAGCAGCTACAGTTGGCAGCAGTTTACTTCACTGTCCATCAGGAAACTCTGTAAATCACAGTTGAGTTGAGGCGGAGCAGCCAGAGGACATCAGAGGGAAAACCAGAAAACATTTTCTCCATAAAATATGATCCAGTTTCACCAAAATCAGTGAAATAGTTGGTGGTGTGTGACTTAGTGCCGTAAAGCGTTACGTACTTCTCCCGACCCGGAGCCCAAAGTTACATAGTGTGAGAACAGATGTACGAATGACAGAGACACCTGATTATTTTAGTTAATGTGGTTTGTTCATGTTTTAAATCACAGATTCAAAGAAACCTCCAGAAGCTGCTTGAAGAGACTTAAAATGAAGACCGTCGTCTGTTGGCCTGTCCGGGCAGAAGCTTGACCTTTTAATGGAAAATGGACAGCTCGTACAGAACGCTTTATTTCTTCTAAACTATGTGAACTTTTAAATTGTGCAATAAGAGCTTATTTCCTCCCCCCCTTTTTTCCCACTCAGGACTCTTTTCTGAACAAAATGTCGGAGGTTGAACTGAAGCAGCAGCGTGTTAGTGTGCCAGTGTTAGTGATGCGAGCGTATATGTTATATTTATCTGAGAGCTTTTATTTTGCATTTCACAATAGTGGGATTTTTAAGGCCCAAGGTCCTGTTTCACAACATTTCTTAAAAGGTCAACTTGTGTTTTTTGCTAATGTTTTATAGTCGGAATTAATTATATTTATGTAATGTATATAAATCACTCAGCTGGGGATGCTTGTACTATATATTTTGATTACATTTATAGGCAACTGCTTCTTCCAGTATGTCTTATCTAAAGATAGAAGAGAGTTTTACAGATGTTTTATTGTAAATGTGTCCCAAATTGTTCATTTGAGCTTCTCAGCTCATCCTAATTTCAAATTTGTCCTTGTTTTATGTGTTTCTTTGTTTTTTTACCCGAATCAGCGTCAGAAAACATTTGCTGTTGAGTGTTTGTGTTTTTTTTAGAAGAGCAGTCAATCATTTCAGGACCAATATTAGCAAAGACTGAGCTCGTGTTTGTGTGTCTGACTGTTTGATCGATCACCGTCCTGAAATAAACGTCTCTCTCTCTCTCTCTCTCTCTCTCTCGTGACAGCGTCTGCTGAACTTTGCTTATTTGTTCACCATGTTTTTCTTTCTTACATAAGGCCCACTTCGCGGTCAGGTGACACACCTGCAAAGCGTAAACAAAAGCATGCAAAAACGGACATGTAACTACAAATATATGATAACAAAGGTCAAAGGTCAAACACCAACTTTGAGGTACTTGTACTACTATCTCTGAGGGAAATATTGTACTTATTACTCCATTACATTTATCTGACAGCTCTCCTGTTAACTAGTTTTCATCTTTCCTGCCTTAATATCTTCAAATTTGGGGATTTTTTTCTGATAAACTGAAGGATGAAGTGTTCTACTCCTTAAGTTAAATAAAGTCTTTAAAAAACTAGATTAGCTGGAAGTGTCACAGAGCTGAAAACTGTTTTTATGAGCTCACGGGACAGCAACGCCAAATGACGCTATAAAGAATGGACGTTTTATGCAGACGTGGATCATCGGCGGACCTGAGGCAGGCTGAAAGACGCCCGGTTGCTCAAACGGTTGCCGTCATCTGTAACGGCACTTTACCTGTCAAACAAAGCAGCCACTCTACTGTACTTCACTGCATTCATGTGACAGCCATAGTTACTTTATTTCATTAGAGTAAAAAGTACAAGAAATACTCTCAGAAATGTGACTCAAAATACTCGAGTAAAGTGTGCAAATACTTTCTGCTTCCAAACATAAACACTGTCGGTGTCACGATTCAGTCCTCTTTCCTCTTCACTCCCACTCTGCTGTGACTCATTTTTATTTTTACTTTTTCAGCTTTTTGAAAATATCTGTGTCTTATGTGACACGTTAAATAATCTGGAATAAAAACAGACTGACACACGTTTGTTGTGTACTTTTCTTTAATGAAAAATGATTAGTAATGATCTCTGATGTGTGTGAAATACAGCGTGTGTGTTGGTTTCAAGTTAGAGTACATGGAGAGGACACAATAACAAGTATGTCTGTTAAATAAGAACTTATTCCAATGTATAAATATAATTTATTTAATGCAGGACGAGGTGCGGAGAAATTATTGTAAAGATACCTCAAGTAAATTATAAATGTTTATTTTGATGCACATACTTCTGTCCTGTTACTCAGAAATAAAATAACAATATAACATATTTTGATGCTACCCGTATAGCCTTTATATATGAAAAGTGCTGAAGTAACTAAGTAGATTTACTAATATAATTATGAGGTAATTGTACTTTACTTGATTTTTCCACATTTTTAGACTTTCAGAGGCTTCAGACCTTTTTTACTTTTTACTCAATTCCATTTATCTCGTGACCTTAGTCACTTTCCATGTCACAATTACTAATACAAAATATAATGGACAGAAGTATAATGTAGTCCTGTCTGCACTATGTTTTATGTTTCATGTAGCACCGTGGTCCTCGTCTCGTTTCACTGTGTATTATGCATATCAGGGATGTCCAAAGTCCGACCCGCGGCCCGAAGCTTTATTTTTATAATATATTATTTATGGCCTGCTAGGATTGTCAGATACTGTATGGCTGGAAGATTTGGCTTTTTTTTTGGTTGACATAACGAAGCATTTGAATCTTTAAGGACATAACTGCTGCTGTTATATATCTGCAGATGTGACACAAAATATTACTTTCTGAATGATTTTGTTAAAGAGAAGAGAAAGAGTGACACGTTTTAAACTTAAATGTTAACAGACTTTGCATTACTCATAATAAGTCATGTTTAGAAGGAACATGAGGTTCATATTTGTATCGACTTCAGTTTAACGACTTCCACGCGGTTTGTTCTGTGTTATCTGACTTCAGATATGAAAGAAAGGCAGAATTGGTGCATTTGTATGTAACTTTTATTGTTTTTCACTTTTTAAATGTTAGTTTTGGCCCCCGGGCTTCTTCACATTGTCAAATCCTCTTTAAAAAGTTTGGACACCTAATAAAAAACACTTTACTCGACTATAAATGTATTAAAAAACTAGAATTTAAGTATGTTTTGAATTCAGGACTCACAAGAGAGTATTTCCACTTTTACTTAAGTAAAAATATCTAAATACTGTAATCTCTTTATAAATAACTAAACATGTATAAATATATAAGCACACTTCACAGTGATGATGTGTTTAACATAAAAAAACAGACACATGTAATAAAGTGCATTTATTATCATCTGGATGTTTATTGTGCTTCCACAACACAAAGCGTCCCGCCCACTCTTCGGCTTCCAACCAATCACGTGCGAGCATCCACATCTCGTCTGCCTATCAACCCGTGCACAGCCCCCCCTCCCCGAATGACGTAACACCCAGTCTGAAAGTGCAATGGCGATATTGGACAATAACAGCCATCTCCTTTTGGGCACCACGTCTGGATTATGTGGCTAACGTTAAAGAAAACACCTCCAGTCGGCTGCAAAACCACGTTTAACATCCTGCATCGGTGCGACGAGCGACGACCTGCGACCAGGAGAAGGTGATATCACAGCCCTGTGCACGAGATGACAGTTTAAGACTAAAAAAAAAAAAAAAAAAACGCTGGTAAGTGCAAACTCTGGTGATTGCAACAGCATCTCTGGAAAAAATAAATAAATAAATGTTTTTTTTCCAGTAAATGGTTGTGATTCAGATTTCAAAGGGGCGTGGCGGCGTGCTGGGTACCACTTCTGACTAAAAGGATGCTGATAGCTTAGCAACAGCGACAAGGAAGAGGATAAAAAGGAAGCAAGGAGGAGAGACAATGGATGCGCGATTTGTCAGCATCGTAACTGGGTAGGATCAGCTGAGAGAGAGAGAGAGGGAGAGAGAGAGGGGGGGAGGTTTGTGCCACAAGTCAACCACAAGCAGCCATGAATGCAGAAATGTAAACAAAGGGTGTGGGCCTTTTTTTCATAGAGAGAGAGAGAGAGAGAGGAACCATTACTGCTGCTCATTAAAGATGTTACACACATGTTTTTAATGGGTGACAACAGTGTGTCTTTTAACTGTTGCATCTTTTCACAGGTGTGACGTGTGAACAGACACCATGGCCACGCAGGAACCGTCCCCTCCTTCGTCCATGGAGAGCAATAAACCCGGCTTCCCCAAGAAGATCCTGGGCAATAAGCTGGAGGACAAACACCTGTGCAACTGCTGTCACAATATACTGAGACGACCGTTTCAAGCCCAGTGTGGACATCGCTTCTGTTCCTACTGTTTCAACAGGACCGTGAGGTGAGAGGCCGAAAACCGAAGTGGAAAAGTCATGCATGCAAAAATGAAGTACACATGAGCTTAAAAATATACTGAAAGTAAAAGTAAAAGTACCCATTATGCAGAGTGATACAGTATATTATTGGATTATCAATGCGTTAATTCAGTTCAATATTATTTATTTATATCTCATAACATATAGAGCAGGTTTAGACTGTACTCTTTATAATACTGTTTATAGAGACCCAACAATTCCCACCATGAGCAAACACATGGAGATGGTAGCAAGGAAAACTTCCTTTAAGAGGCAGAAACCTCGAGCAGAACCAGGCTCATGGTGGGCTAAGAGAGGGAGATGGGGAGGACAGTGTTATTTACAGAGACCCAACAATTCCCACCATGATCAAGCACTTGGCGACAGTAGCAAGGATAAACCTCCTTTAAGAGGCAGAAACCTCAAGCAGAACCAGGCACATGGTGGGCAGACATCTGCCAGGACCGGTTGAGTTTAGAGAGGGAGAGGGGGGGGACAATATTGTTTACAGAGACCCAACAATTCCCACCATGAGCAAACACTTGGTGACAGTAGCAAGGATAAACGTCCTTTAAGAGGTAGAAAACTCAAGCAGATTTATGTATCTCATATAGAGTAGGCTGTAAACTTTATAACATTATTTACAGAGACTCAACAATTCCCACCATGAGCAAGCACTTGGCGACAGTGGCAAGGAAAAACTTTATTTTGTAGTGGGAATCAGGGTGATGCTAACTTCTAGGTTCATCATCCCTGCTACAATCGATAGCTAACCCAAGTACCCAAGTGTTGGACAAATTAAAATGTTGACCTGATGATCAATTCCCACCATGAACAGGGACTTAACAACAGTAGCAAGGAAAAACGTCCTTTAAGAGGCAGAAACCTCGAGCAGAACCGGGTCATGGTGGATGGCCATCTACTACGACCAGTTGAGTTTAAAGAGCGAGATGAGGAGGACTGTATCGTTTACACAGACCCAACAATTCCCACCATGAACAAGCAATAGGCAACAGTGGCAAGGAAAAACTTGCTTTAAGAGGTAGAAACCTTGAGCAGATTTATATATTTTATGATCCTTTCCATGTAGAGCAGGTCTAGACTGTACATTTTATAGTATTATTTACAGAGACTCAACAATTCCCACCATGAGTAAGCACTTGGTGACAGTAGCAAGGAAAAACTTCCTTTAAGCAGCAGAAACCTCGAGCAGAACCCGGCTCATTGGTGGACAGACATCTACCACGACCGGTTGAGTTTGTTGAGTTGAAATAAGATGTTTGAATAAATCAGCAGAGCAGCGTATACGTATAATAATGTTGTTGTTTTTAATGCAGTAATGGACCCCAGAAATGTAACGCCTGCATTAAAGAGGATATCTTTGAGGAGCCGACATCGATTTTGAAACAAGGATGTGTGAGTATTGATGCATTTTTATCAAGAATTTGTTGAATTAAAATGATTTTTTTGACATGATTTATTCAAATCATCGGTACCATGGCAATTCCAGTAGTGTTTTAATCAAAGCACTCAGAAAATTCACTACAGTTATAAGTAGAGAAGCTGTTGTGTTCTTCACAGATCGCTCAAAAATGAATCCAGCAAATCCAGTTGAATCAACGTGTTTGCATTGTTGTACATACTTCATACTAAGTACAAAAGTAAACAGGAGTAGTTGTAAATGGCTTCAGGGTCTAAAAACACGGTTTATTCAACTTGACTGTTGACTGTTTAATGTTGCAATGAAGACTAACAATGTCAGTTTCATTTTGACCAGTTTTACCCAATATTAAGCAATTTCAGTCCAGTTTTTTTTACCAGTTTTGACCAGTTTCAGCTTAATTTCAACCAGCTAATATGCACCAGTTCTACCCAGTCTCAGTCTAGTTTTGAATGGTTTTAACCAGTTTTAACCAGTCTCAGTTTCATTTGACGTCTTTAGACATGCTGTGAATGTCTAGGTCTGTTTCTAATAATTCCAGATGTTTGTCACTCTTCTATAAACACGTACAAACTGGACAAGAAATGTCTTTTAGTCTTTGTAATAATGGATGAGAGTGAAGTTGCCTGCAGACGTACATTCACAGCTCACTGACCTGCAGCCATCGTTGTGCCTTTGAGGGCTTGTTCAGCTGCCTCATGCTTTATTTGTAAGCAGACATGCAGGAAAAATGTTGGCGCTCGCGACTTTTGCTCTTCTCATTACGCAAAACAAAATGACAAAAAACATAAATGATCTATATAATGTTTTGTTGTTTTATCAGGCTTTTCCTGACAACGCAGTTCGAAGGGAAGTTGAGCATCTTTCAGCTGTTTGTATTAATGAAAATTGCACTTGGAAAGGCAGTATTAAAGACTATGAGGTGAGTTGACCTTTGACCTACATTTATGATTTTGCAGTTACGTCTACACACTTATTTTGCTAGCTTAGCTTCAGCTTCAGCCTTGTTGTGAATGTGTAAAGACAGTGAAGTGTTCCAGCACACCACAGAGGTTGCCACGATGACTTAAATTCTACTTTTTCTACAGCTGAACCATGAGGGGAAGTGTGAGTTCATGATCATCCCCTGCCCCTCCTGCAAAGAACGAATTCGCTTCAACGAACAGGAGCGCCACAACGAGCGAGAGTGCCCGGAGAGAACACTCAACTGCAAGTACTGCAAGGAGCCATTTCACTTCAAAAACATCAAGGTTAGACATCATTTATTTAGACTTATGTGACGCTAAGAGGCTTGTCCGGGCTGGTGTAGCACATCACTGTGGATCTTTGTGTTTTTCTCAGGCACATGATGAGATCTGTCCCAAGTACCCGATGATCTGTGAAGGCTGCGCCAAGAAGAAAATACCCAGAGAAAAGGTGAATGTGTGAAAACGACATGCAGACGAGATGGAAACATTTTGTAGCAAGAGGAAGGTGTTTATCCATCAGTTTGTGCCTCTTGTGTGACGTTATTACGTTCAAGTCAAACAGCTGAGCATGTTTTTCCTGCAAAATACAAACTTGGCAAACACTTAAAGGTGTTCTTATACGCTGTGTCTCAATTTGGATACTTCTATTAGTACAAGCAGCAACATCCGTGGCTGTGTATTAAATCCAATGCGAAAGTGCCAGTTCCTCAAACGTCCACTTGAGGCTGGCTCCAGAAGTGAGTCAGTCTCCATAAGTCCCCATGTTCAAATGTCCAACTTCACAGCAGAAATAAACATGTTTACAGCCTGGTACAAAAAACAGTTTTGGTCTCTATAGCTAATTTCCCCGTTCATGACAACTGTACTGAGGGTGAATTTATATACAACTCGCCTGTTCAGATTATATTAAGGCTTAAAGTTATGCAGGATTAAGAGCGTGGATGCTTTGATTGACAGGTGGCCAACAATGGCGGCTGCCAGAGCCACCACACTCTTCACCACTTCAAAACGGCTCCTCAAAAACCCGTGTGTGATGTCATGAATACAACGTCCATTCTTTATACTGTCAGTGGTAGTACACTGTGTACTTCCTGGCATAATACACTAATTTCATTGTCTCAATTCGAGTATGGCACTTGTCGCAGATGACGATTGTCAGCGTTTAACTTCCATTTGACATTTTTCTTCAACGCTGTATTGCAACCACGCGGAGCAGTAGAACCAAAATGGTTAAAATGTATTGTGCAGATGGAATTTTTAACCCTTTTTTTTTGAAGATTATCTTTTCAGTATTTTAGGATTCTTGATCTCTTCTAAGCATGTTCTGTATTCTTCAAAGATCACCAGGTATAATACTTTTTACTGTTTGTTTGTTTGTTTCAGTATGTGGATCATATCAAGTTCTGCAGCAAATTCAGAACTCCGTGTCGATTTCATGTCGTGGGATGTGATATGTCTGTAAGTACTTTTGCATTTGCACACTTTCAGATTAAGAACTGTGTGAAAGTTATGATTGGAAGAGAGGAAGGTCAGCTTCTCTCGACCCAGATTATTTCTTTCTTTGTGAGATTTATGGTCAAAAACATTAAAAAAAGATTATATAGTTACATCATAAGCATGTCTTTCATTTTGATATTTAATGCTATGATCTCTGGAAGCTTAAATATAACATTTAACCTCCCTCCCAACCCCAGTAATGTTCATACAGTCCCTCATACAGCTCAGTTTGTGTATTTATTGTTTCTGTCTTCCTCCTGTCGCCTCCTGTCTTGCAGGTGGAAAAGGAAAAGATTCATGACCACGAGCGTGCCTATGCCTACGAGCACCTCAATCTGTTGCTGCACTACATCATGGGCATGAAAGTAAGCATGGAGGGCCTGCAGCCCCAGGGACTGGAACTAGCCGGACACAAACTGGTGGAGCTCCAACAGTCCCTCAGGGAGCTCGAGGCCAGAGTCTCCCAGCTTAGCACCACCTCCTCTGGGCCTCCCGTGCAGGGAGCCGCCGCCGCCGTCGCCTCCTCCTCATCCTCCAGCTCCGGTCCACCTGCTTCAGCTCCACTCCCTCCACCGCCCACCTTGGCTCCCACTCTGTCTGTGTCTACCTCCTTCACACCTCTGCCCAGCTCGGTGGGAGCGGCGCTGGAGCTCCAGCTCCACAGCGAGAAGACGAAGGTGGCCGAGCTGGGTCGCAGGTGCACGGAGCTCGAAGTGAAATCCGGCACGTTTGAAAATGTGGTGTGTGTTCTGAACAGAGAGGTGGAGAGGTTTGCCACCACCATGGAGGCCAGCAACCGTCAGCACAAACTGGACCAGGACAAGATCGAGGCTCTGAGTAATAAGGTACGACTGAAGGCACAGACATTTTTATTCAGATTAACTTCCCTTTCTAATGAGATAGAATTATCATCAGTTTCCATCACTATTAATGTCAATAAATCTACTTAAAAAGCACAAAAAGACGCTTCTTATAACTCCAGAACTTGCCTGAGAATCATCAAATTTTAGGTTTATATTCACTGTCAAAGTTATCAACTGGTATTTGTCTGTACATCCACAAAGACACGGCAAACATCAACTACTAACCTCAAATCCGGCAGATTTTTAACAAAACTGGAGGCCTGGATTAATCAATTATTAACTAATAAGTAGCCTAAAAGTACAGTATGAGTGTTTTTTAAATTTTTTATTTAATTAATTAACTCATTTTGGCATTAGTAAGGCTGAGATCTGTGATCTTTTTCATAAAACTTGCATGCTCTGTGTATTTCTGAGTACAACAACTTGTGCTGATCTGATCTGATCTTGTTAAAGCTCGGCGTGTGTTTTGTTTCTCAGGTGCGACAGCTGGAGCGGACAGTCGGGCTGAAGGACCTGACGGTTGCTGAGATGGAGGGTCGGCTGAGGGAAATGTCTGCCACTACGTTTGACGGCGTCTTTGTGTGGAGGATTTCTGACTTCGCCAAAAAGAGACAAGACGCCATCGCAGGTCGAGCCCCCGCCATGTTTTCACCAGGTAACAACAGTCAGTTATTACAGATTAAAGGTCTTCACGGGTCCAAAACACAAATACTTAATCTAAAAGGGACCCAACCCGACCCGATTAGACTCAATATTCTTGGACCCAGCCTGACTTAGGTCGTGGGTTAAACCTCATTATCTGCACATGACTAAATCTGAATTTTTCTTCCCTTGCAGCCTTCTACACCAGTAAATACGGCTATAAGATGTGTCTGCGGATCTACCTGAATGGAGATGGGACAGGGCGTGGCAGCCACTTGTCCTTGTTCTTTGTGGTGATGAGGGGACTGAGTGACGCTTTGCTCAAATGGCCTTTTAACCAGAAGGTAACTGACCTGCAGACATGTTAAATAACAGTTTGTGGCTCCTTTTTCCTTCTTGGCTCTTCCACCCGTACGCTCGGGGCAATCCAAACTTTTCTCATCTGTTGTTCCCCGTTGGTGGAACGTCCTACCAGTTCCTACCAGATCAGGGACGTCCCTCTCTACCTTCAAAGACCTCCTGAAGACCTCCAGCTCTTCAGAGAGGACCTCCTCTCCAACACTACCAACAACTGGACAGGATACATCTATCCCCCCTCTACAACTGGACCTTCATTCTACGAGTTATTGCTGCACTAACACATCCTTGTCTTATTTCCAGGTGACTCTGATGCTGCTGGACCAGAGCAACAGGGAGCACATCATCGACGCCTTTCGCCCTGACGTCACTTCCTCTTCCTTCCAGAGACCCGTGAGCGAGATGAACATCGCCAGCGGCTGTCCGCTCTTCTGCCCGCTCTCCAAGCTCGACGCCAAGAACTCTTACATCCGCGACGACACCATCTTCATCAAGGCGATCGTGAGACCTCACCGGCCTCTAGACGGCTCCACATGTTGGGGGTGCTACAGTTTGGCAAACCAGGCAGCTCTGTGACCATTAAAAGTTTCATTTTGGCTCAGTCTTGGTCCCTTTAGGGCTCCGTTCAGGCATCTTACTGTCCCCTGCTGCTTTAGGGTGACAAACATGCTTGCAACTGTACGCTGCATGTGGCGGCAGTTCAGACGGGCGCCGGCATTGTCATACCCGGGCGGGTCTCTCTTGAGCGAGAACCGCCGTCATTGCTGTACATTTTCGGGTGCAAAACTTTCAGTTTTTAAATCTTTTGACATCACAGCACCACTCCCATGGTGCAAACATGTCACTTGAGTTCTTGCACATAAGTTTTCAGTTGAGGAGCGAGCACCAGTCGGCGCTGGGCGTTGAGTAGAAGCAGGTGGCGGCGACGGCGTTTCTTTAACGGTTCGTTTGAAGACTTTCGGGGCGTGCGGAACATGCAGACTGTGTTAGATTACAGATAGTTCGATGTGATCTGTAGAAAGCTGGCTGTAGACTTATAATAGAGTTATTAGAGCATGGCTTGATGCTGCTTTTTTTCTTGCAGATTGTGGATATTGTGAGCTTCTCAATTCCAGTGTCGAGTGAATTTGCATAGACAAACGTGGAGTTATGTTATGAATAAGATTACAGGCATTTATTATTTCTGCGCAAAGTGCATGCGCGGCGTTTTTTCACGTATTAAAAAAAATCCTTATTTCGAATTTTTACGAAGGTTTGTTGTTAGTGAATTAGCCATCCGTGATGGTGGACATTGCCTGCATGTCTTTGGAACCAGGCTATTTATTAACATGTGAAGTTAGTGTCGCGTATTTGTTCCTATTAGGGGTTCGTTGGTTCTGATTGGTGGTTTGGTACATCTGTGGAAGATAACAGTGGAGTTACCAAGGAGTCAGGGCAGCTTGCCAAGTCAAGCCTGAGGCGTCTCTCTGACACACAATAACACAGCTGGATGGAGATATGCTCACTAGCTCTCAACACATCTCAACACATAGTACCGTGCCCCACCACAGATCGAGGCTTCACACAGATTCCACGAAATGAAATTGGAATTGTCCGTTCCTTTGTTTCCTGTCCATACAGTATACAGTCAATGTGTTTCTGCTGCTCTGAGATAGATAACGATGTGAATCTTATTATATATGTTGGTGCAAATATACATGTGTGCGGAGGAGATGAAAACCGAGGGATTGTTACGCTTTTGTTGGAGGTTCATGGGGCGGGAGAGGGAGAAGCGCGTGCGCAGATTTAAACTTTTAACGCGCTCTCGCTGATTTAAACACGCGACGCGTGACATTTCCTACGTGTCCGCCGGTGGTCGCTGTCGTTTACTCACTTAGCATGCATGCTGAGGTTTTTTTTAAAAAAAGGTTCACGCTGGCCTGTTTTTGCAAAACCAGTCTCGACCTGTATTGAAACCTCTCTGTGCATGGGAGGCTTCAATCCATATTCACTACTATGGAGTTTCACATTGGTTTACCCTCCCCGGCGTGAGCCACGTGTGGAAGTGTTTATTTGTATTTGTTTGGATGAAATAATCATAGAATAGTTATTATGTTATAACTGGCGTCCGCGTCTGTTCAAACGGACGCGTTCGCCTATATTCATAGCAATTTATAAATATGTATCTTTCATATCATAATGTTGAAATAATCTATATATCAATGTTAATATACACGAGATGTTATAATAAACATAGTATTACTGAATACCTTATTAATTCTATATCTATATACCAACTTTTTCTTTGTCAAGATGGTTTGAACAGGCCAGGACGACCCCAGTTTTTGTGCAGTAAGGACTTCTTAGAGTGCAATATAATAATAAACGATTACGTCTGTTAGATTTCGACGACACCTTTAAGCGTTAAACGGTTTACAGAGGTCACACTCGACTTATTTGTTTACATGACTCATCGCGGCGCTGAAGAACTGCGACAAACTTCTCGGAGGGCAAAAAAAAAAAACAACAACAAAAAAACGGTGCTTTCCTTGTCATTAAGCATACGCTACCTGATATGTCACCGATCTCTAGTCGTCTAACTGATTTTTATGAAAACAAAAAGAGGAGTTCACGCCATGAGTGAGTTTCTGTTCTAAACTTTTCACCGAAGACGGAGCATGTAACGACGTACATGAACTTTTACAGTGTTCTTGTAATGTGCCAAAATCAAGTATTACCTCCATATATACATTTATATATATCTATATCTATATATATATATAGATATATATAAACAATGTTGTATCGCAAGTTGTATTTTATGTTCTATGCTAAAATATGGTGCCAAATATGTTTATAATTAAGAGTGTGTGTGTGTGTGTGTGTGTGGGTGCCATTTTAATATGATGCATTAGTCACTTCATCAAAACCCTCCTGAGGTTTTATTTGAATGTACGCTTTAATTCAGCAGTTCTGTAACGTGACTTGAACTTTGTTTGTGCACTTTGTATCGGTTGGTTGTCCAAACAGGGTATCTTGTCGAGTGATTTATGTACCTTGAAATCAGAGCCATATATATATATATATATATTCTGATGTTGATAATTGATGTATTATGCTTATAAAAAAATAATAATAAAAAAAAAAAGGACATGCAGTATGTAATAAAGTTTGCTGGTTTCAACTAGTAGTCGTGTGCTCATACCTGGTTTCCATACCTCTATGTCTGCAACTGGGTCCATGAACAGTGAGATAGAGAGAGACACAGGATGCACAGCAGCAGCTGTAATGGAGATAACAATAATGACAGTAATAATATATGTAGTGGACCACAGCTGCAGCCACGATCCATGAGAACCTGCTGGACAAGAGAGCACAGAAACTTCTGGGGAGGAAGTTTAGTTAGTAACATGCATCAATGAGACATGAATGTTTACGGATGGAGAGGAGAGTGCATCCCTAACTGCCAGCCCTAACTATAAGCTCTATCGAAAAGGAAAGGGTTGACCGTGTCTGCCTCCCGAACCCAGAATGATAGTTTGTTCCACAGAAGAGGAGCTTGATAGCTGAAAGCTCTGGCTCCCACGTGCAGCAGCATTCTGAATTAGCTGCAAAGTCCTGAGAGACTTGTTGGAGCAGCCTGATAACAATGAGTTACAATAGTCCGGCCTAGAAGTGACAAATGCGTGGACTAGAGTGTAGTGGATGTGAGTTATTGTCCACGATGCTGTGAAGTTTGTAGAGCATCCTTCTCTCTACAACCAGCAGCACAGAGTCAGCCTTCATGATCAGTTTGTTCAGATTTTGAAGTGTCGCTGCCCCAACAGATGGCTGCGAGGAAGATTGCACTTACAACAACCGACTGATAAAACATCTGTAACATCCTGCTGCACACCTTAAAGGACTAGAGTCTGCTCTATCCCTCCCTGTGCAGTGTAGCACCTCCAATCCAGTCTGTTGTCCAGTACCTGTAGTCCTCCACCACCTTCACCTCACCCTGGATGGAAACAAAATTCTAAGGTAACAAAATTAAAGTTGTTTACACACTAATGAAGACAGTTATGAATATTATATTTCTTCTCTGACATATTCTGTACTGGACCTTTTAAATGTATTCAGTTAATACCCACCTCTGTTCACTAGAGGGCACTATGAGTCTCTTAATGAATGTGTCAGACCTTTGCTCTGAATGATTCAGTGTTTTATATTAAAAATAAAATCCAGGAAAAACAGGAATCATTGTACTTTTATGAGCAGTTTAATTTTCAGACAAATTAACCGTAGAGCTTCTCTTACTGGAAGTCTTATAAAAAGAACAGAGTGGACACTCAGGACAGTTTGACTCTCAGAACAAAGCTCTGCTTTGACTGTCAACCGGATACTAATTTAAAAGTAATAATTGGGGTGTCGTTTAGCTCAGCCGGTAGAGCATCCGCCCCATGTACAAAGGCTCAGTCCTTGCCACGGCGGCCCAGGGTTCGAATCTGACCTCTTGCATGTCATTCCCCATCTCTCTCTCTCTCTCCACATTTCCTGTCACTCTTCAAGTTGTCTCTGTCAAATAAAGCTCAAGAAGGCAAAAAAAAAAAAAAGTAATAATTGGTTTCTGACTGTAAAGGCACAAAGACAGAGCTGCTGTGCTGCTGCTGCTGCTGCTGCTGCTGCTGTGTAACACATGAACTTTCTGGGTGAGTGCAGAGGAAGTGAACTGACAGAACAGTGGTTACCTGTGCAGGATGTGGTCAGGTGAGGATATAAGGACTAATGGAAACTGTTTTTTTTTCTCATGACCTCTTTATTTTGATGATGACAGCAAAAGTAACTCTCCTTTCTGCAACCATGTGCTGCCCAAAACTCTGTTATATGTAGAGACAGTACAGTCTCTGCAGATAGTTGAGAGGGATTATTAATTTTTTGAGTCTATACTTTGATTTTTTAGAAAAATCCGACTTAATAAACCTTTAAACAGCTGACTTTTAAACAAAAATATGAATGCTCGCTTCAAATATTTGAATGGAAGCTTCATCCAGAACCAAACTTGGTGTAAATGTTTTCAGGAAATGTCTCCAACCGAGCAACTACTTTACCAAACACAAGTCCAGTAAGGTAAACTATATAATTATGCAAACGTGGGCTCAAGACCTTTGGGGTGGTGATAGATGAAGCTCCAGAGATAGATAGATATATAAATAGGAGCACGCTGATAACATATCCTTATGTTAAGAAGGAAACACAAGTTTCTGCTTCAGACATAAGATGAACCCAAAGATGTCGGCTGTGTGTATCAAGTGTAATCAGGAAGTTGGTAGTTTTATACACACTATGGACCTGTGTGAATATCCTGGACAAGTTATTTGGTCTAGAAAATATTGAAAAATGTTTCCCAAATGTCTTGTTTTGTCCATAGCTTAAAAATATTCAGTTTACAGTCATGGAAGACTAAAGAAACTGGAAAATATTCACATTTCAGAAGCTGAAATCAGAGAAATTGGACATTTTCCTCTTAAAAAATGCATCAAAACAATGAATTGATTAGTTATTTTGTCCATAAAATGTCAGAAAATGGTGACCACTGAGCCCAAAGATATAAAAAAACAAGAAAACATTATATGAATGTTGTTTTTCTAAACATTTAAACATTTGAAATGGAATAAAATCAAAAAGATTTATTTATTCTTTAGCTTTGCAGCTCACCTGTGTTATTATTATTGTTGTTGTTGTTATTAAACTTGTAAACAAAGCCATTTTGTTGCCACACTCACGCATGACAACCTCCACAGGCCGGACTATAAATCTAACGCACCCTTCATCAATGGCGCGGTTCGAGTCTCACCTGTTCACCTGTTATCAGGCTTCACGCTCACCTGTATGGTGTGTACCTGCCGCTATGTTTCATTCATTACTCCATAAGGAAAGCAGACCCAGCTGTGGGCTTTGTAACACCCCTAAAGAAGAGCTCTGAAGACGGATGTATAACCGCCACGTCTCGGCCCTCTGACCATGGATGTAGCCAATGTTAGGTAGCCCAGCTAGCTGCGGCCACAAACGCGCTAATTAGTTAATTAATTAATTAATGAGGAGTTTTCCAGCCTCCACACCGGCTCGGTTCGACTCTTAAAGAGTTTATTCTTTGCTGAAATGGACTTCCACTTCTTCACTTCTCTTCTCTTCACCGAGTTAAGTATTTTCCAAATGTTGTGAGTGGATTTTAAGCTGCGTTTTGAGCTAGCTTCACGCTAACGGCTGCTAGTAACCGTTGGCTGTGATACCTGAGCCACTGTAACGGTTACTTCACATTTGAGGCGCTTTACTCGAGTATTGTAATTGTAACGCTGCTTTCTGTTTGAACTCTACACATTTCAGATAAAAGTATTGTGCTTTTACAAAGTATATGTATGATATATAATATGCATATAAGTATTTTTACATACAAAATGTGTATAAGTGCTGCTAGTCGAGTAGTCGATTAATTGAGTAATCGATTGGTCGAGTATTGGTCAAGTAATCGAGTACTCGATTGGTCGAGTAGTCGATTGAGTAATCGAGTACTCAATTGGTCGAGTAGTCGATTATTCGATTAATTGAGTAGTTGATTAGTCGATTAATCGAGTAGTTGATTGATTAATCGATTAATCGAGTAGTCGATTATTGACATAAAATTAATTAGCGACTATTCAGATAATCCTAATTTTAATTTAAATCCCTTTTTATGGTTCTCAAGTGTGAATATTTGATGCTTTTCTGGTACTTTCTTTTTAATAATTTTGAGGTTTTAGGCTGTTGAGACAAACATTTTGTAAATATTTTATGAATTTTTTTTTTTTATAAACAAATCAATCAAATTATTAACAGAGAAATTAACCAGCAAATTAATCAATAGTGAAAATAATCAGTAGTTGTTTACAAAAATAGTTCAGGTGCTTTACACAATGAGGCTCTCTGTGATTTACAGAGTTTCCTGATGGACAGTGAAGTAATCTCCTGCCGACTGTAGCTGCTGTTAGCTAATGTTAGCTCAGTTTGTTAGCCGGGGAAGTGTTAGAGTGGAAGAAGAAGAAGAAGAAGAAGAATGCTGACAGGGAGCGGAGCTGGTGTCGTGCTAGAACCGGAGCTGGGCAATACATGAGTTAGCATCATGGATCGCGTTAGCTTCTGAACTCATTTGGTAAGCTATAAATAAGTTATGCACTCGTAGTGTTTTGGTTTTAAAAGCTCCTGACAAATGATGATCAGGACGAGAAATGTGTTGTAGTTTATTTTGGACTTCTCGTGCCGGAGTGAGCGATGTCTGTGGTTACTTTGACAGTGAGGCAGAGATGGGATAAACATTTGTAACATTCAAACAGACGACCGCTGAGTGGGAGAGCTGACACGCTCTCTTTGCCTTTAACGTCTATCTGTTTCGGCTGAATCTCCACAGTGATGTTCCAGTGTTGTCCTCTCGGCTTCGAGGAGGCTGACGGATGTTTGGCTCGATCTGTTCCCGCTCGTTTCCTGTGTGTTACGTTCAGAAAGCCGCACAGCTCGTTGTTGATAAATCACTTTAGACTTACTGTACTTTTTGGAGCACCTGGACCAGATGTGTGTTTTCCTCTTATTTGGCTTCGTAGCGTGGAATAGTTGACACCTGGTGGAAAAATGTTCAAACTGGTTTGATATTAAAGTGTTTTTATTGCACGTCTAGTGCTGAATCTCGCCTATAGATGCTAGTCTTTAACCCATATCTTCTCAGCTCATCTCCATCATGTCCAAACATATTTTCATGCATTACCGGAGGACATACTGTACCGTTAGCCCTGCTACGCCCCGGTTTCACCTGACGGGGAACAGCAGAAGTGAAGTTCCTGAATTCTGAGAGGAGTTCATTAATTTTCCGTCTGTTTTCCTGTCAGCAGTCGAACCCCCCCACCGTGAAGCAGACGAGGACAACTTATATCACAGGTCCACGAGTCCTGAAGAGGAATTTCCACCCTGTCGTCTCCGCTCCACAGGTGATACAACGCCATCATGTCTACCACGGATGCACAGGGTCAGTACGATGTTTAAAATAACAATTTGGCTGATGGAAGTTGTTTTTTGGAAACAAATCTACAAACATCTCTGCCTCGTTGCAGCTCAGTCTATTTCCTCTTCTCATCTCAGCTGTACGTGGTGTTGCCTGTTTGTGCCAGTGCCAGATTATTTCACCAATATCCAAGCAGGAAACACAACAAAGGATGGGTCGCTTTAAAGTCTGGTGTATTAATAGGTCATCTAATAGATCCTAGATAATCTCTCCGTCAATTTTGTCACATGTCACTGTGTTGGGTGGGGAAAAAAAGGAAAATTAGAGCTTATATTAGACACATTTCTGCGTTTTCTCTTTATTGTAACTGTCCTAAATAACTAAATTCACTATATTCTGTCATACCTATAAGGTAAAAAATGTTTTGTAGGTTCACAGTCTGGCCACCGTTGACATTGGATTTGTATGTTGATTTACGGGGGGGGGCAGCCAGTGAAAATAGGTGTAATAAATATACTTTGAGTTGGATGGAGTGGCGCGGCAGTGACCTGTCATCAGTGGACAGCTGCCTCACGGGCGGAGAAAACAGCTGTTTGACGTTCTTCAGGCTGTATTTAGACCAAATCAGGTGTTGCGGCCGTTAGCTGGAGGGGCTGTGCAGCGGTTTGAGCGGCGTGCTGAAGGTGTGGGTTATTTGTCATGACCATAACTGCTATGAATCGGCGCTCCCGCTCTCTCATTCACAGTCTGTACAGTTTTACAGAGATGTTTATATCTACAGATGCTGCAGGTCCTCTTCCATGGATTTCAGATTTTCACTCAAGTTTCTCATACAAGCTTGGAAAGGGGAGATAATTTAGTTGGTTGCAATCTTCAACCTCACCGCTAGATGCCAATAAATCCTACAATTCAATATATTATAGAGTAACTACTGAGTAAAAGTAGTACAGATACCTGAAATCTGTACTTAATTACAGTACTTGCAGAACCCTAAACTAGATTCAACAGAGGTCAGAGGTCATCGTTTCCATCTAACCCAAGCCACAACCTCCATGACTGAACAGGAAGTACCAAAAAACTGCAGTTTCTCAAACATCCACTTGAGGCCGGCTCCAGAAGTGAGTCACTCTCCATAAGTCCCCATGTTAAAATGTCCAACTGTTTACAGCCTGGTGCAAAAAACAGTTTTGGTCTCTATAGCTAAAGTATCTTGACTTCATTACACATCTTTGTGTTATCTTGGTGTTAAATCCAGCGTCTGTTGTCCTCTGTGGATGAGAGTTGTCTCTGGAATTTAACTGACACAGAACAGTTGAGACGGACGCCACCGAGCGTTGAACAAACGAGCAGTAAACCGTACACAAACCAGACATTGGCGTATTCGGAAGACCTCACCACTGTTGGATTGCTCTCTTTAACTCAGACATTAAGCACTGATGCCAGCGGCGTGCCTCAGACTAAACAACCAGAGTAATGAATGTGTTGTTTGGTTTCATGGAACATCGTGCAGCTTTGACCTCCACGTGGGGTTACCGATATTTTGAGCATGATTCAGACGTCTTAATTAAACTTAATGTGTAGATATTTGCATTGCTCGTCAAAGGTCAGCTGAAAGCACGGTGCCGTTTACCTCCTCATATTTACGTGTTGCGGATGCCAGGTTTAGCTCCTGGCATATCGGGCCTGAGTCACTTCGGTTAGCTACGTGGCAGGACTCACTACTTTAATCTTTCCTGAACGACGCCTGGGTGCTAAAATAAACCACCTGTAACGACACCTACCTACCTGTCAATCAAAGCGTCCACTCTCTTAATCCTGCATAACTTTAACAGGTGAGTTGTATATAAATTCACCCTCAGTACAGTTGTCATGAACGGGGAAATTAGCTATAGAGACCAAAACTGTTTTTTGCACCAGGCTGTAAACATGTTTATTTCTGCTGTGAAGTTGGACATTTTAACATGGGGACTTACGGAGACTGACTCACTTCTGGAACCAGCCTCAAGTGGACGTTTGAGGAACTGCAGTTTCTGGTTTCACTTAACAGACACAGAGGTTACTGCTTGGACTGGACTCAGGAAAAGTTTAGTATTTTTGCTTGATATGTGATTAATCGTTGATCGAAGAAGTTTAATTTGGTTTGTTTGCATCGACTAAAATCAGATTAAATTCTTCAATACAGACTTAAAAATTCCTTTTTCAAGTGTGATTATCAATAATTAATATGTGGACACGATTATAGAATAAATACTTTATTGATCCCTCGAGGGGAAATTCTTTTTTCGCTCAAGTTTTTACATGAATTTCACCCGAAATCCACAAACCACACACACATCAGCTGGGATTAATTATACCAAAAATTTAAACTCACACAGGGAAACTTTTCGTTCTCACAAAATGAAGCGAGCTTTCATCAACATAATTACGTTTTTATTTTGGAATTTATGTGAAATTCAAACCACTATTTCAATTTTGGGTATTTGCACAATTAAATTTATGTGCCAAGAAATGAATTTCACAGCATGTCCCGAACAGAGCTGGTTGAGTGGCAGCGTGTGGTTTTAATACTGCACACTTGTCAGTCTGTGTCGTTTCTTGTGGCTTCGGTGGCGAGAGTTTGTTGATTTTATGTGGAAGCGTTCTGACGTTTTTCACGATGATGATAAAAAACAGGCAAAACTCGGGTCTCTGTGTCTTCCTGTAGTTTTTTTCTTTGTCTCCACAGTGTTCAGACGGAGGGAGTTAACCTATCACAGTCATATATACAGTAGCAACAGCTGATGTCTGATGTCACCGTTTTTAGAGACTCTGTGTGATTTAACTGTAACCAGACAAGAAACCAGAACACACAGCTCATTTCCCAGATATGTGTCACTGTGGCTGCAGAGTACTGCTGAAGTTAATGAAGTGTTCTGCAGGAGGGAACAGTGACAGAGGTTTTTTTTTTAGGTGAGGAATGTCGGTGGTGACCAGAAGCAGAACTTTAAGCCATGCAGGACTGCTGATGATCCACGTCTTTGCAGAGGTTGAAGAAGCCGTACAGGCAACATGGCGTTGGGCCAGAGCCGCCACACTGAGCTTTAAAGCGACTATGGGTGACGTCACGGATACGACGTCCATTCTTTATCCTGTCAGCGAGCAACGCTGTGCTGAAGTTCATCCTCACAGAGCTGCTAGCTCGCTGTAAACTCACTCAGGCATCGATGAACTATTGAAAAATCGTCCATTCCTGTCTTACAGTATAAAGTATCCTCTGTGATCTAAACATTTACTCGTGCTGTCACGGCTGATGTATGCTGCCCTCGTCCCCCCAGTTTGATGAAGACGTATTTTCATAACGGCCGTGTCGTGATGACATGCCCCGGTTGCGAATGTTTGTTGGCCGTTAGTCAGACGGGATTAGAAGAAACACCTGCAGATCTTCTGTTTATTTCGTCTTCATACTTTTAAAAGTCACATCAGCTTTAAAGCACGGGACACCGAGTTGTTTCCAAGAAGCGCTGCAGTCGACTGAAAACAGCCTGAAGCTGCTTCACGGCGAATATCGTAAAGACAACAACTAACGCAGCAGAGTTAACAAATAATCAACCACGTCGGGAGTCCTGGGTAGAAGATGAAGTGTGTGCCAACGTGGTGATGCCATCGATTTTTACAGCAGCCAAAGTTTCCATTTCCGTGTCCTGGATGCTGTTTTACTGCTTGAGCTTCAGCCAAGTGAGCCGCGGTTAGAGTTTTGTAGCAGGATTTCAGACAATAAAATAAGCTTTGGCTGTCATGCTCGTTGTCTACGTCTAAAAAAATCAACCAATACTGAAATTAACGGTCAATGAATTGATTGCTTGATGGATTATATTCGACGAATCGGTTCTCCGTCGTGAGGATTTTCTGCTGTTCCTCTGTTTTATATCATGAAAACTGAAAACCTTAGGACTGATTTAAAGACGTCACGACTCAACGATTAATCAGTTATTTGAGGAAAAACGATTAACTGATGATGAAAATAATAATCATTTGCAGCTTTATAGAAACCTTTTACACAACATGTGTTCTCGATGACGATGCTAAAAGTCGTGAGTGTGATTTTTATAGACAGTAAGTGAAAACATCCACTCATAAATCTTTATGGCTCTCCTCACGGCTAACTGGAAACCTGCAACTCTGAGAAAGGACTCAACCAGACAAAGATAGTTGAACTTCTCTGGTTTAAACCACCAACATTAGTTTGTATTCGATCTTTCCGGGCTGTCTTGAATCCCTTCGAGAGCCGCTGAGCACCCACAGTCGTCCTCCATAAGAACGCTTCATAAACCTGCTACTGTTTATTGCCACGCTGTTTATAGCGCTGAGGATATTTTCACCATCCAGCACATCTCAGGCTGCTCACACGAGCTGCAGCACATTACATCATTTTTATCCTCGGGAATGTTTACACGTTCTCAGATAGCCGGCGTCTCGAGCCGCCGCCGCCGCTGCACAAGAGTAACTACAGAGGAAGAGGAAATATTTTATTTTGTAGTTTTACAGATTTAAGCCTGCTGCTGTCGACCGTTAACAGGCCTCTAAATAAGGCAGCTCAGCTTGTCTTCCTCCTGTCGTAAATACATTTCCTATAATACTGTACTTTAGTATCATTTTGAGGTATTTTGTAATTAACTTGAGTAATTACCTTTCATGCTACTTTATACTTCTACTCCTTCATTTCTCAGTGTAATATTGTACTTTTTACTTCGCTGCAGTTATCTGATACTTCACTGACTTTGCAGACGATGACTCAGGAGGTAGAGCGGTCCGTCCAGTAATCAGGTCGGCGTTTCGATCCCTAGGTCCTCTGGTCTGGCTGTCGAAGTGTCCTTGGGCAACCTGGGGGACCTGTGTTTTCACCAGAGCACCTGATCCCGTCTGAATGTACTCTGACTGTGACTCAGTGTAAAATCCTTCGAGTGGTCGGAAGTCTAAAACGAAGCTGTAAGTACAGTCCATTTACGACTTAATACAAAATATAATCAACTAATAAATCATGATGTATTATAAAGTAGAAGTAAGCTAACATGTGCAACATTAAAGTGGTTCCTGTACACAATAACGCGTTAATTATAATTTAGTAACGCAGTAACGTTAACGTTTGATACTTTAAGTCCATGAAGTACTTAATTACTTAATTGCTTTTGTACTTTTACTGAATGCACAGTGACAGTATTTTTTCACTGTGGTGTTTCCACCTTTTTGAGTTGACAACTAACGAAGCGGGACATCCGAAACACTTGACTTTAAGCCATAAACACTCCTCAGAGAGGTTTATCTTCACGCAGTATTGTCTCATGTTCTTGTACGCTGCCGTCATGCCCCACATCGGCTGACTAAATGCTGGTTAGCAGTGAAATTAGGTCACTCCCCGGGGTCTCGTCAATACATAATTAAAACACAGGATACAGACACGCTTCTCTAACACTCAGGGCACAGAATGACCCACTGTGATGTGTCGGCGTGCACACAGTGGAATGCATTGTCTCACGTTGAAGACATTTATTTTTAGGACAGATGTACTTACTCACATTTTCTCCATTTTAAAATCGGAGACATTCAGTTCATCAGATGACTCATCAGATCTCGAGTATAAAGGCTGGATGGTGCGCCGTCGAGGTCGCGGCGTTTACGTGACCAGCGGGTAACTACATCTGGAGCTGATTCATCCTCCACCTGGGCAGCAGTGAGCTCACTCACCGAACACTCTGTCCTTTAGCCTCCCTCTGCCTCGCTGTGAAATATAACTTATAAAATGGATTTGCTTGTTAAACCTGACCTTGGACATTTTTATACTACACAGTAGGAATGTTTTTATCAGGAAATACACGAACTGTGTCTAAAGCCCGGATCTGTTTCATCACTTTAGGGAGCGTTCTTTCTTTTTTTTGACAGATATTTCACCTTTGTCTATCAAATTTTAGTTTAGGAAGGCAACTTTTAACAACAAGACTATTAAAATTGTGAAAACACACAGTTAAAATGTGTTTTATTCATAAATGAAGGCATAGCTCGCAATCTAAGCATGTACAGATTGTACAAACTGAATCTATTTGATATATTTTTGCTTCTGTTGATTAAGTGAACTTGCAGCAGCTACGTCAATCTCGTCCACAACTTGTCAACATTTTTCTATAAAGCTGTCGGAGCTAACTTTCTGTAAAGTGACGTTGCCATCACTTGTTGACACCGTGTTAGCAGTCATGTGCAAACTAATGTGTTAACCACTGTGCTGAATGAGACGAGCCTCTGATCAATGCTGTTCACATGGATGGAGGAATTTAAATATGAAAAGAGTTTCCGTTTCATTTTCAGTACGACGGTGAAAGAGACAAATAAACCTGCGAGCGATAACCTCCAAAGAAATCCTGAACTTTACATCTCAAACAGCCGCCTGTGGAATTCACGTATCCGTCGATCAAATAGCCGTCGTCCACTAAAACAAATGGGCCTCTGGGGCAGGAGTGTGTTTTATTGATGTTCTTGGATCAAGTAGCCTTGTTCAACAACTTCCTGACAGAATCTGAGATCTTCCAGGGCCTCCTGGGGCCTTGTACTTTTTGGAAAGACTCCTGGAGAAAAGAGGGACAGTGTTTATAGTTTGAGCTTTTATATCCATTACACAATTAATGAGGTTGCAACAGGACATCCAGACAGAAGGAGAGATATTGGTAGCCTGATGAATGCCTACTGCGGGTTAGAAACCTTGTGTCCTGGTCTTGCAGTGGTCAAATAGTTTGAATTAGTGCGTCTATACAGTTTCGTTTATTCTGGTATAACCTCTGGGGCTGTTTTTAAGATTCCAGACTGACGAGCTCATAACGTTGTACAAACAGCTGGGAAACATTAGTTACCTACCGGACCAAATGCAACAACTTACACTGTTTAGACTACAGCGCATTTATAAAGATGCTGATAATTAATCACCTAATTTTGTCTGTGTACTTTCAAATAAGACCCTTTATAATGTTTATGTTGTAGCAAACTGTTTTAATATCAGTGAATGATTTATTCACGCTGCGTGAAAAAAACAATTTTTGGGTTGCCAGATTGTGAAAACTCCTGTTGGCTGGTGTTTTTGTCGCTCAACAGCAGGAGAGAAGATCTCTACAGTGGACTGTTTGACGACTTTATTTATGGAAATATGTTAATAATAATGATGTGAACCAAAGTCATGTTCATGGACGACTTTTTAATATTTATGACGGCCTTGAAAGTGAGAGATCTTTTTATTGTTAAAGGTTTACCAACGAGTTTCACGTATATACAAACATTCATAAAACGTACAAACTTTTTGCAGAGTGTGAAACGTATAGAATCGTTTTACAGAGTAGATATTTCTGAAAAAAAAGGGGAATCTAATACAACTTTATCTCAAACATCCCTCCCTTCCCACTAACCACGTCTACAAGCCATAATTCCTGGAGTCAGTCAGGTTTTGAATGGCAAGGTAAATTAAGAAGAGCAATAAAAATAAAAGTGAAATAAATAAAAGAAGGTGCATTTATTAAATAGACTGTACAACTGACAGACAAAAAACAGATTTAGATTATTCAATTTGACTTTGATTCTCAAAGTATTTCAGGAAAAGTCCCCAGACTTTGTGAAACTTCTTGTTCTTGATCTTTTCAAGATCGAGACGTGATGTAATGTCACTTAACCTCAGAGCGTAGTATTAGTAGTATTACATGTTTAGCTAAAAGAGAGACGAAGGGCGGTTTGCGGCCTTTGGTTGGAGTTTGGTGCATATCATCCAGGTTGGGCTCTAGTTCAAGATTAAGATGAAAGACGAGGTTTGGAAAATGTCTTTTCCAGTATTTTTCCAGGACATCTGGAAGCCTTACATTTCTCACACAAGGGATTGAGATAATTTGACTTTGGACATTAAATGAAAGCATGAACATCAAAGGATTTTCACAACCTGGCAACCCAAAGGTTGGTTTAATTAATGGTTTATAACAGATTTTTTATATCTTACTAACATTACTAAAGCCATTAATTACAACTTAAAACCTCCTTATGAAGTCGTGCCTCATCAGAAAGTAGTACTATCTTTTTATTTGTACAAAAACCCAACGTAGAGTCTTGCCAATGTGCCTTGTCTAGCTTTGCTTGTAGTGTTTCATCATATAGGCAAAGCTAGCTGTGTGGTTGCATGGCCCTGATTGGCTCAAGTTGAGGAGGTGTGGCCATCACGGCTTCCTGGAGACTTCCTGGATAATGTTGATTGGAGCGGCACCTGTATCGACCATCCAATTAGAAGACCGCCCAACAGCCGGGCAGTTGACAGTTGTGTTGAGCTTTACCTTGACTTGATCGTGAATGTTAACTACAGTGTTAACTCATTTTAAATGAGGTTTTTGTTGGTTTATGTGGACTGGTTTTAGTTTATTCTGCTGATCCAACAGTCCATCAGCGTCTCAGCTTCCTGTAGTGATGATCTAATCTCGCAATGACCTGATTCATCAGATTGTTTTTATCACGAGGGCGATTTTGGCCTCGGTTTAACTTTTTTCACAAACTTGCTTACACGTGGACTGTGTCTTTGTCCTAGTTTATTGCCTCTGAAAGTAAAGATCTGCTGCAGGATCTGAAGTTATAAATCACGCTCGTTGATTTCAGTTCCAAAATTCACATCTGCAAGACAATACCGGTGAATCCTGCATGTGGGACGAGGAATGATTGGGAGCAAACTGTGCTACTGACGGCATCCAGCCATGGATGACTTATTTGAGTCAGTGCAGAGAGCTCAGCAACATCCGCTACAGTGTTGGGAATCTCATTTGAAACATGCAGCACAATGATTGTTAGTGAGTTTACGGATGAGCCAAACGTGTACAAACAGAGGTTACCCTGGAAACTAAATATTTAAATAAAATGGAAACATCATTGTATGTAAAGCAATGTTCAATGTGACCGTGAAATGGAAGACTTGAGCATAAATTGTGCATTCAGTCTCCAGTTGTTCATGATGACAGCATCACTCCAATAACAAGACCAGCATAACCAGTAGAGGCTTTTCCATGACTATGCTCTCAGAGGGGGAGAATCTTGAAGCTCTTGGCAGCAACGTTACATGCAGGCCTGGACGCTGCTGGAGTTACGAAATACTGATGGATCAACATGCATGCTGCTTCTCCAGTGTTTAAAAAAACACAAGTATAAATACAAAATATAGCTTACTGTGAAAGATTTTTCAAATTCAATCAAATCAAACTGCGACTATATGACCATTGCTGCAAGTATGTGTACAACCTCACTGCATAGAACACATTTAAATGCAATGCATCGAACCCAAGTGGCAACCTCCATGCCTGTGAAGTGAAGCCAATGCCAAAGTGCCAAAAACTGCAGTTCCTCGAGTGTTGAGGCTGGCTCCAGAAGTGAGTCAGTCTCCATAAGTCCCCATGTTAAAATGTCCAACTTCACAGCAGAAATAAACATGTTTACAGCCTGGTACAAAAAACAGTTTTGGTCTCTATAGCTAATTTCCCCGTTCATGACAACTGTACTGAGGGTGAATTTATATACAACTCACCTGTCAGATTATATTAAGGCTTAAAGTTATGCAGGATTAAGAGCATGGACGCTTTGATTGACAGGTAGTTGCCGTTACAGATGGCTTTTTTGAGCAACCAGGTGTCATTTGGCCTCAGGTCCACTGACAATCCACGTCTTTGCCGATTTTTAGTTTAGCTTGGAGGCTGAAGAAGTGGTACAGCCACATATTTCTGGCTTCAAAGCGGCTCTTCAGAAACCTATGGTGGGTGACATCTTCAAGCAGCGTAACGTAGATAGGACCTCTATCTAGCCTACTTGTTACATTTGAGTCTGCAGCCCGCCGTGAGCGAAAGACATAATGTTGATGAAGGAACAGTACTGAATGTGGATTGGTCTGGTTTGGCAGTGTTGGAGTTGACCCTGATAAAGCTGATTTGTTTGGTGTGACCATCACTTCTACTTGAGCTATAAAACTGTGAAAAATGTCTGTCACGGTTTCCCACGTTCAGACTGCGATGATTAATTTCTGTTGATCAACAAATCGATGAATCGTTTCTCATATCCTCATATTACTCTACTCTGATAGCTGCAGTGATAAAGAAATCGCTGGGAACTCTGGTGGGCGTTAGACATCTCCACATGAGTGATGCTTGGAAATAAACTTTAAAATCAGCCGAGTGCTCCTTTCTTAGGAACATGAAGTCAACTGATGATACTCGGAGGTAACATTTAACATCCTCAGATTCCAGCAGAAAGGAAAACTGGTTTAAAAAAAAAAATGTCCTGATTTACTCGTCACCTCCCCGTTTCCAGATAACCCCGGAGGTGGAATAAAATCCAACATTTGCAGCGAAAGAGGGAAATTCTTATTTTGGTCCTGGAAATTACATAAGTGTTACCACTGTTGCGAAACACAGCGTGGAGGATTTCCCAAAGCCTTTTTTTGCTTTGTTTTGTCAGGAATGACATAAATCAACAAGCCAATGATTCTTTTTGTGAGAATACCTCGAGGACAGTTTCCTGAGGAAACAGATCAAAGACGCCAAGAGAGTATCCATGTCAGCGCTACCTCTGACCTGCTAACAGAATATTTACGGCAGATTTAACACAGGACCTCATATACATTCATTTAACTCTTTGCTTTAAAAACGTGAGTTATGTGTTTTAATGTTCGGCGGGTTGTAAGGTCAGCTGCGGGTTGTAAAAACATTTTTTCTGAGGCCAGCTCTCTTATGGGCTGACCTTTAACTCCAGCCTTCACTTCATTCACTCTTTAGCCTGCGGTATGTTATGTTCAGTCACTATTTCTACAATGAAATGCAACGAGAATATATCTAGAGACAAAAATATGGGCACTCCTGCGTTACTTCTCTCAGAAAACTGTTTGCAATCATAAATCTCTCTGGTATTCTCATGTTTATTTATTTTCTTTGCAATGGAGTAACATGGAAAAAAAAGCCAAATCTGACTGGACAAAGTATTGGCACCCTCAACTTAATTTTTAGCAGCACACCCTGCTGGAAAAAATAACTGAAATCAAGAGTTTCCTGAAGCCATCAGTGAGTTTCCTACACTCCTGTACTTGGATTTTAGACCACCTTTCTTTGCCGACTGCTCCAAGTCTTCCAGATTTTAATTTTTTTTCAATATTTTTCAATACATAGTCTGTATTGTCTTGGTTTTTCCAAAGAAGTTACTAATTTTTGTAGCTTGTGGGCTTAATTTTTGGGGTGACGTATCATGTGACCGACACGAGCATCTTGACATGTCTTGCATCTTGCATGGTGGTTGGAGACCGTTGATGTTGTCCGGCCAGTCCAGTTTATTGTCTGAGATCTCTCCACTGGTGCTCTCTGGGATTTATATCTGGACTTAAGAGCTCTCCAGCACCTTTAGGTGCCTTTTTGAGTATTCTTTGGGTCATTGACCTGCTGTAAGCTTTCTGACACTGGGCCTGACATAGCGCCCCAGAATTCTTTGGTAGCCTTTAGATTTCATAATGCCGTGCACACGGTCAAGACATCCAGTGCCTGAAGCAGCAAAGAAACCCCAAAACATCAATGGACCTCCACCAAGTTTGACTTTCTCTGAAGGCAGTAGACCCCACTGCTCCCACAGAAACATAAAAAACTGATCGGAGTTTGCCAAAACTTACCCGAGGAAGCCAAAAACCTTCAGGGTGAATGTCCTGTGGATAGAGGAGACTAAAATAGAGCTTTTTGGTAAAGTACATCATTCATCTGAGGCCTTCAGAGAAAAGATCACAGCCGCTACTGACAAACATGATGGAGGTGGATGGATAAATGGCTTGAGGGTGTCTTATTAAGTACACGTGATAGGACGAGGATAAAGTAGACATTATTAATGTCACATAGTCTGTGTTGTACAGTGACGTTTTGCCGCTGTCATAACAAAAACCTTGAAATCATCTTCACGTAACGAGATTATTTACATATTATATTTAAGTGACCCTGCAGCCTGCAGCTGTCATAAAAAAACAATATTGGAGGATGTTTTCTGTGTTATGGCTGCAAGCTGTTTTTCTTTGTTTATGTGTAATTGTTGTGTTTGGATTTGGTGTCTGATTAGATTGTAAATGAATTTCGAGCATAAACAGATTTGTTTAGATTTGTGGAATAATCATGAAATAGCAAAATAAAATGATGAAACGCATTTTCTTTTTAAACAGAATAAGATGTCATGCAGCTATGAGCAGAAAAATGTCACTAAACTATTTTTAAAAAGTTGTTTTGTTTATAAATCTGATTTTGTCACAGCAGCTGAGTGGCTGCATTGATTTTTAACGCCATAAAAATAAAACATGGCAAGTGTTTCTTCTTTGTTGGGAATCGTTTCAGATTTAATAAAATCAATTTTAAATGCTCCTGTGAAGGCAAAACGAGCCCTGACGTCGGTTCGGACTCGAGTTCTCATGTATCTTTTTAAAAACAAAACAAAAAAAAACTATTAAACAATAAACAAAATGAATCAATCTCATCTTCATAAAGTCACAGAGACAGTAGATTATACAGTACATCTAATAAAAATATAGATGTTTGGTCGTTAATTTCCATCCAGACGAGCACGCTGGCTCTAATCCCTCTGTCTGGAAGCACTGACCTCTTTTTGTTCGGTTGATGGCTTATTACCGGTATTGATTTTGGCTCCTTTTTATTTATTTTTTTTACAGACTTCCTGCAGCGAGGCAGATGACCCGTGCACATATCAGCTACTGTTGGCCTCCGACAAACATCACAGATTTGTTCGACTCAAGATAAGTTAATTGTTTTTACTTCTATATATTTATACTTTTTTATATAAAGAAAACTCAGACAACAGACTCCAGTAATGGGATAAAACACCCCCTGTGGTGGGTCATGTGGAGATGCTCTTGGATTTAACCGTCCGTGTGTTTTTGGCTTTGTGCGGTCGGCTTAGACGACTTAAATTCATCTGCGGCAGAGGAACCAGAGCTGAAGTGGACAAAACTTCTCGTACTGTAAGTTGTTTTTTTACTTGGGAAACAATCAAGGTACAGTGCAACAAGGTCCACTTGTAGAGGGGGGATAGATTTAGTATGTTCAGTTGTTGGTAGTGTTGGAGAGGAGGTCCTCTCTGAAGAGCTGGAGGTCTTCAGGAGGTCTTTTGAAGGTAGAGAGAGACGCCCCTAATCTGGTAGGAAATGGTAGGACTTTCCACCAACAGGGAACAACAGACGAGAAAAATTCGTTTGGTGGCAGAGATAAGGGTGTAAGAACCGGAGACTACTTTGTAGTCCGGTAACATGTGACCTTTTGGGTTGAATGAAGACCGGGCGCACCGCCATGTTCTACGTTGCAGTAATCAAGTCGTGAGATGACCACAGCCTGTATCTCGAGCTGGGTAGCATGTTGAGTCAGGTGCAACCAAGGCAACGTGATCAGAGATGGTTAGTTGGTCATCGATCATGACTCCTAAGTTTTTCGCTACCCTGGCGACAGATGTTGATGGTGTATAGAAGTTTGTCTGGGAGGACCATTACCATTCAGCTTTTTCTCACAGTGTATAATCTCTGCAGTATTTGCAGTATTGTAGTGAAGTATTAATTGCACCACAGTTTGCCCTGGGGGTCATTAGATTGTGATATTGATTCAGAGGACAGCTAATATCCAATTGTGCTCCCTTTTAAAGTCTATTTTATCATCCATCTTTTGCTCTTTAGTCGCAGTATTTCTTATTTTACACACAGTATAAATCTTGTTTTGTTGTCTCAGCTAGTTACCATGTTTAGAGAGAAACAGTTCGTTTTCAGGGAGTAGGATTATAGAAAACAAAGGCACTATTGCAGTATTCTAGTTTTCCGCAGTATAAGACAACATGGGATGAAGCCCACAGCTGCGATGTAACTTTCTCTATTGTTTAGGAGTCTTTTTTTTTTTGGGAGAGCAGCAGCTGGCTCATTTGTCAGCACATCTGGTTTAGACAGACGACATCCACCGTTCAGGCTCCCTGCTTCGCTGAGCTTTCCCCCTATCACTCTCACTGTTAGAGATGTTTGTGTTCTCCTCACCATGGTTTTAGGAGACACGACTTTCAGGAGATGGATGACAGTTCGAGAAACAGAAACAAATAATAAATATAAACCCACAAAGTATGTCAGAGTGCAGACTGTGGGGGGTCACATCTCGGATATCCTCAGGGGAGCAGCATCCGAAATACTTTGGCAAGGCAGTTTGTCATCATGACAGCTTATACAGTTCGGCAGCAGTACAAACAATATTACTAGTATACCTTTCTCTTAGCTTTAGGGGGTTGCTCAGTTGGTCCTGACTCAAATATCTTAACAAATATTTGATGTATTGTCATGAAATTTGTTGCAGACGTTTATGGTTTTCCAGAGGATGACTCGCACTGACATAAGTCATAGCTTTTTCCTTTCATGTAGCGTCTCTGTTTGTCCAAATATTTGGTTTATGACCAAATACCTGTAAAACTAAAGAATCCCATCGGCCTCAGCTGTACTTTGTTTGTTCATGCAAGCACGCCAGACTAAGATGGTGAACAGGTAAACAATATCCCTGCTAAACCTTACCTAGCTCAAAAGAAGTGCTGTAGTCAATCGATTAATTGTTAAAGGAGCAGTGTGTATGACTTACTGGCATCTAGGGGTGTAGTTATGGATCGCAACCCTCTCTTTTGACCCTGTCGTTCCTATAGTGACGACAAAAAACATGAAAGTCTTTATCTATAGCCTGTGTTTAGTTTGTCCATTCTGGGCTCCTGTAGAAACATGGTGGTTCAACATGGTAGACTCCTCGGAAGAGGACCTCCTTGTAGATATGAGAGATTGATTTTGATGATTTGATTACACGCTGATTAAAAAAACATAGTTGAGCATATAATTTTCCATATTCTGTAACTAGAGCACCAGAAATATTACGCACTGGACCTTTTTAAGTCATTGTAAAAATACCAATAGTCACTATAACTTCTTTAAGGGTCCAGTGTGTAACATTTAGGAGCATCTATTGGGAGGAATAATGATGCTTTTATTAGTGTATAATCACCTAAAAGTATGAATTTTTCTGTTTTTGTTACCTTGAAATTTGCCTTTATATCTACAGAGGGAGCGGGTCCTCTTCCATGGAGACCGCCATCTTGAACCGCCATGTTTCTACAGTAGCCCAGAACAGACAAACCAAACACTCTCTAGATAGGGCCTTTAGAGTTTTTCATGAGTTTTGTGGCCAGCAAAGTTTCTCCTACGAGCTTAGAAGTGGATGATGAGGCGAGGTGGTTGCAGTCTGCAACCTCACCACTAGATGCCACTAAATACATACTGTTTTTTTTTTTTTTTTTTTTTTTTTAAGGCTAACCTCGTTGTCATGTTACGTTTGGCTGGTCGTCCATGACATGCATTAAGTTTACCACAGAATCTCCCTGAATGACTGCGTCCATACAGTGTGTGCCATGAGAAAATCATCTATGAGTAACCTCCACGGAAATGTTCCACCTCCCACAGTCACCCACATCAGAAGGAAAGTGGTGCAGTCGTCATGGTAACGTCAGATTGTTTTGGTTGGTTTTGGTCGAGCGAGCCCGGGGCTTTTAGTGATGGGGGACATTTCTATGAGTGGCTCTTCTCCACTTACTCATCAGATATGTTTCTTCTAGAGGCTGAACAGAGCTTGTTGTGTCATTTGGCAGTCGTCCTGTAATGTTATTTAACTGTGGGTGATAAATTATGAGTGTGTAGTGCAATAGATCAGATTTCAGCAGTTTAAATTTCATTTTAAGAACCTTGTCTTCAACTCATGCCATGATACACTTCACACGTTAATAAAACAGCAGATATTAATGCCTTTAAACACGAGTATACTTACTTACATACTGACCTACGAGGTGGCATCTTCAAGTGTTTTCTTTTGTCTGAAACCCAAATATTCAGTTCACAATGATGCGTGACAGAAGCAGGAAATCCTGCCAAGTTGGAACCAGTGACCGTATAAAGAAATGGACGCCATACCAGTGAGGTCACCCACAGGTTTCATGACGAGCTGTTTTAAAGCTCTGGTCACTGCCATGTTGGTAGTCCTGCTTTTCTTCCTCCTCTCAGCTAAGTCGGCAAAGATGTGGATCATTGGTGGACCTGAGGCGGGCTGAATGAAGCCTGGTTGCTCAAAAAAGGCGTATGAAACGGCACCTACCTGTCAATCAAAGCGTCCACTCTCTTAATTCTGCATAACTTTAAGCCTTAATATAATCTGAACAGATGAGTTCTATAAAAATTCACCCTCAGTACACCCTCAAACATGTTTATTTCTGCTATGAAATTGGACATTCTAACATGGGGACTTATGGAGACTGACTCACTTCTGGAGCCAGCCTCGAGTGGACTGATGAATGATTAATTTTGTTAATTAAAGTTGTTGATTACTTTTCTGTTGACCATCTAAACATAAAGTCACGCTGCCGTCGCGGCGTACCGCTTGATCTGTTGTTTGCTGTCAGTTCAACGCTAACAAAAAAAGCACATTTTATCACTGTTTGTTCAATATAAAGTAGCTCCAGTAAAAATCTGTGTGTCATCCAGAGTACGACATAAAACAGAACATGTTGGAAAGGTCAAATGTAATCTCTGTAATATTCTTTGTGTCGTTTGGGTGAACTGAAGTCTCATTAAAACTCATAAACTCATTAAAATCGTCTAACATTTTCCTGGCAACGCCGAGCGGAATAAAATAAAACAAAAGACTTGAAATCATTGTTGCCGAACAGTGAAGCAGGTCGCAGGTCTTTCAAACAGGAAATTAATCAGCCATCACCACATGTTGAGCTCATCGGCTGTGGTAAGCATCACCTCTCTTGATTCTCACAGATTTAGATATCTTATTTCCTGCTTGAACGTTAGATCTCGCTACAGTTCATCAGACGGCGGCTCTTCTTTTCTGCAGAGGTTTTGAGGCATAGATCGTCTCCACAAGGTCTTCAAACCACGAAACATCTGAGTTTACATTTGGAGCAGCTTCAGTCGGCTGCAGCAGGATGACTGGGTGGTTTTGGTGCTTCCCACAGTCTACAGCATGATCGCTGTGCGTGGTTGAGTGCATTTTCCTGCTTTCAGCGAAGGCTTGATTTCACCCTGAGAAATTTATAAATTGGAACATTAAAGCTTCTTAATGCTTTAAAGATCTTTTCATGCAAAATCACTTGCCCACATGTACGTCGAAATAGATTTTGGTCGCTGTAATCATCCCCGTGAACTTCCTAATGATTTTACAATGTAAAAGACGAGGGACGAAATCCACAGGCCTCGTTTTATGTTAAGTTGAGCTGAAGCTGATACGAGGCCTGAGAAGTCTCAGTTAAATGAATTAAGTGGGCATATTATCCTCTACAATTACAGTCATTTGAGGGCAAACTTCCCTCTCTCTGTGTCCCCAGACCTCGCCCAGCCACAGAGGAGCCACAGTAAAAATAAAAAGGGGGAATTTCGTGCTAACAGACAAACCTCTCTTTCTTATTTCTCAGTTTGTACAACCTCGATTCCTTTCCTTGCCTCCTCTTCTTAGACCTGGAGGAGGCAGGGAAGACACACAAAGAGAGAGAGGTCGAGGCATTTAACAAAATGAGACATGCTGACTCAGGAGCTGTCATTTTAAAGCCAATCAAATACGACGTGTGGTACCGCTGCATCTCCTGTCCATCGTCACGCCTCTTTTATACATCGCGGATGCTGAAAAGACTTCAGGAAAGGATGCAGCTGAGCATCCTCGCTCCTCCAAATGCATCTTAGGAATTGAGATATCCTTCAAGGTGGAGCGCTGAGATCGATTTCAAGGTCACAGGCAGGAGGATGCAGGAGAGAGGAGACAGACTCCAGCACTGGCCAGCTGTGTTTGTCTGTTTTATCTAAAATGCTGTCCAGGTGCAGATCTTTTGAAATTAAAGTAACATCACATGTGATATCTTTGTTGGTGGTTGAGTGCCCGAGAGAGTGAAGTGTGAGAGGGAGCAGTGGCTGCAAGAAAGCTGGTGAATCAGAGAAATAAACGTTATTTTCTGATTGTTTCACAGAGATTAAACACCTGCAGTTCTACGCTAATGTCCACAAAGCTTGATTTGATGCGAGTATGGCCAAATAGTCTCTTTTTGCCATCTTGTCTTGAGACTTTTTGCTAACATGCTAACAGAGTTTTAGCAGGTTTAATTTAACAATAGTTAAAGCAGCTATTTGGTCCGAAAGGCTTAGTCCCTCCTGTAGCGACCCGGTTCTAACTCCGGCCTGTGGTCCACGGAAGTTTCCTCTCCTGTCTGTCTTCAGCTGTCCACTCTCACGAGTTGGTCATCCAGAGTTAACAGCCAGTCCTCAGTGAGTTCATTCAGCCACGTCTCTGTGATGCTACACTCTCCTTGGGGAGAGATCTTGCATTGCCCATGATTACAGACGGTACTCATGGTTTGTACTGTGTTTTCAGCTGCTGGCACTTAGATCCAGCTCTGCATCCCCATCACCATCACCAGGAAAAAGGCAAATCACTCATCTCAATAGCTCTAAGTTAGTGTTTGCAGACAAAACTGATGAAGATTGGTGTTGAAAAAAAGTACTAAAAACACAGAAGTGTTCAGAGCTAACTTGACTGACTGCCAACAACGCGGCGCCATGGCAACATCCATCCTATAGTTAGCGACATTTCACTAAAAATCAAATGTCAGGATTATAGAAGTGGTTACAATAACATCGCCGATCCTTTAAGCCCGTTCTTATCTTTTGTAAACGTCAGCAGAGTGATATCAGCTCTTCTGATTACATTCCATCAGCTCCAGTAATCAAATGAACGGACACTTGTCACGGTGATGTTTAACTTAACGTAGACATGTTTATCCAGTAGTTTAAAGCTGAACTAAGTTTTCCCAGTAGTCTGATAAGCATGACATCACCTCTTCTCTTCCCGCTCGTGTGTGTGCAGACTTTGTTGTGTTTAAAATACAAAGCAGCTGCGTCTTAATAAACTTCTCTGTTTGACCCGACCCAACCCGATCGTCATCTTCACTCATACTCCTCACCAACGGTCGATGACCTTCTGCTGGAAACTATTAGAGTTGTCTCAGTTTGGTATTCGAAAGATCTCCCCTGCAATGAAAAGATATAAACAGAAGCTGTTTGGAACAATAACATCGAGCCTTCTTCTGCAGATTTACTTGACGAAAAACATTATTTAAGCTGGATATGTTTTTATATTGAGTTTTATTGCTCGTATCTGCTGACTCATTTGTTCCTACGACGATGGCGACTCGACATGTGGAACTCGTTTTCTGGACAGTTTCACAGGGTTGTCGGGGAAATGCCCTCTTTTGATTGGCACTTGGCTTCCTTTTTCTCCCTTTTCTAAGTGTGTCTGCAAAACTCTGACGTGACCTCATGTGGTAAATATTTGGTTGTACCTTACGTGCAAAGTTAGTTGTGGGCTTTGATTCATTTAGACTGCAGCCTTCTCTGTCATACCTCGGCCTTCTAAGATCCTGTACGAAGCTAATCTAGTTTAGACTTTGCTGCAGCAGTGATATCCTGTAGCTACACCTGGATGCTCTTTTACCTTGTTGATCTTCAAAAACAGCATTTTGCAGCTCTGGTCGGGTAAAGAAACTCTGTCCACAGTCTGTTTACTATCAGAAATACTGTCCAGGCACAGATTTTATAAAATTAAAGTAATACAATAAGTGATATCGTCAGTGGGGGTTGAGTGACCTCGAGCAGTGACTCCAAAACGGTGGTAGTATGCGGAGCGATCGACCATTTTTAAATTAAAAATTTTGAATAAATTAATTTAAAATCATATAATACAAGAATCCGAAAAAGTTTATTGCCAAGTAAGTTTCTACATACCAGGATTTTGTCTTGGTGTTATTGGTGCGCAACAAACTAAAAATATAAGATTAAAAATCAGGTATTAAAAAATCTCTTCTCTTTCCTGTGATATGTAAGAGTGATTTAATTCATTGTGACATTATTAATCGTCACAATTTTATATCAAAGTCAGGCGTGTTGCCGTGTTGTTCACAGCTTTCCTGCAGATACACGACCACTGCAAAGTATCATCTCTGTGTAGTATTTGCTGCATTGTACAGAGGTTTGGTTTCCACTGTTGATCACACGTGAGCCAAACTACGTTTTTTCTGAACTGACAGAACACATCTCTGTACCCCGACCTTCTTTTAAGAGGCACAAAAGCATCTTGAAAACATAATGATCGGTTGCAGACACCTCCGTCCTTCACGTCAACTGCAGAGAAAAATGTTGCGTTATGTCGCCTGACAAGAAGCAGTTTGAATTATACTGCATCTACATGACGTATTTATTTTCTGCCGGGCGTACGCATCATGCCCTTTATGCTGCAGAGCCAGTGTTGACAGTTATTGATGGCCAGCCGGCTCATCTGCACGTCAGTCAGCAACAGACAGCTTTAGAGGAAATAATTTCCCTCTCTCTGTTGTTGTTGGTTGTTCGCGCTGTCGTATTTCACTCAGGAAAGTCACAGCCTATTTCTTTTAATAACAAAAATACAGCTTGTCTGTACTGATATATTTATGCTCGAGCAAGTTTAAGTTGAAATTACTCTCAGATAAACAGTTCAAGCTTTATCACTTTAAATTTCACTTTATAGAGTCACCACAGAGATTTTATTAGACTGTTTCTCATATTGATGAAGAACTACGGACCTCACAGCAGCGAGTGAGAACGATCATTTCGTGCTCCCACACATTTTCCATATGTGTTTGTCCAAGCGGAGGCCGCAGAGTTCCTGCAGCTGTGTGCATGAATGCGCTGAGTAGCTGCTAACTAAGGCCAGACTGAGTCGCCTCTGTGAAGACCAGCCATCTCCCACAGTGGGGAAATGTCAGCTGGATGGAATGAGGCAGGCCTGGAAAGCGAGGAGGCCTCGCCGCTCAGCAGAGAGCACCAGTGTTATAGCTTACCCGGGACGGTTTTCAGCTGTATGCCATGGCTTTGAAAAGGAACAAAATAATATGTTAAGGACCACAACAGGGAGCTGCCAACACAGTAGATTCAACAATAAACTGAATCTCTTATGTGAAGGATCTCAGACAGAAGGCCACAAATGATTTTAATAATTCTTGTTAAGTCAAAAAATATTTATTTTATAGCAAATCTGATGCTTGATTTTTGAGGCTGATATTTCTATTTGTGGCTCATATTGTTAATCAGTTTATTGTTACTTAGCTACATAGAAATGATTGGAATTAATTGATATATCCTGATGGCAGGCAACAATTGTGATTGGTACTGTGCCACAAGCGGCAACGGCCATGGCTGTGAAGTGTCAAAAACTGCAGTTCCTCAAACATCCACTTGAGGCTGGCTGCAGAAGTGAGTCAGTCTCACCATGGTCATATTATTCAATCCCTTTTGAATAAAAATCACAACAGGGCTTTTATGAATATTTAATAGCCACGTTTGAAGTTATGAAGACCTTCCTTAGCAGAAACATAAGCAGTTAGAGTCGTGTTGAGGATTTTAAAGGATTCATTCTTCACCCGCACCTCAAATTATCACTCTTTGAGTCTCGTAAAGCTTTCGAGAAGGTGATAAGAAACATATTGACAGGCCGAGTTTTCAGATTTACAGCCCGCCTTTTATTCTGCCACTCAGCAGATGTGCAAGAAGTCGTAAAACTCAAGCTCAGGTTTATATCTGTGTCTTTAACAGATTAGACGAAGGGTGCAAAAATACTTGTGAGGGGCACCCGAAGTAAGGGAGGTCAGAGGTCGGGGCAATAAAGGGAAGGGAAGAGGATTGATGAGATCAGTGCAAACACTTTAAAGGCACCGTGGTGACAGTAATGGACAGTCAGTTTTACTTAGCGGATACGTAATCCAAATATAACAAAGAATATGAAGTCGAAACGTTCAGCCGTCCGTGGTGTTATGCAGATCAGGGAACACCACGACGGCTGAATGTTGTCCTCGACTTCATATTCTTTGTTTCCTGTCATCTTGCAGGATGCTCAGCGTATTCAAAGTCCGTTGGCCAACAGCCCTCAACTTGCCACATCATGGTTTTGTAGATTCCTGCTTCTTTAATCTGTTTTATTGGCTTTCCACAAACGTAAATCTTCTGTGCTCCGTACAGGAAAAGTCATCATAACCTGTGTTGAGCTCTTAATACTTTGGAATAACGGCGAATACACGCGGGACCAACCCGCCCATCAGTCACGAACGATCTGTCAATAATTTTAATCTCCAAAGTCGACTGACATTCTGATATTGGAGACGTCATGACAGATGGTGGAGATGGGAAAGAGTCTCCTGGCGACAATAAGCGAGCATCCACGTCATGGGTTGGTGGCGTGTGACTGTGGATTGATCGCACTATATCGATGACGTTTGGGTTTATTTACATTGAATGATGGTGTTTGACTGATGGGAGGCATTTGTTTGGTTCCAAGTTATGCGAGGATGTATCGGCTCGGAAACTTTGCAGTAATTCCGGTATGCCTTAGCCAAGCGGCAGTGTTCGTGGCTGTGAAGTGCCAAAAACTGCATTTCCTCCAACGTCCACTTGAGGCTGGCTCCAGAAGACTTAAATCTTAAAACCAGGCTTCATTCAGCCCGCCTCAGGTCCACTTTGCCCATTTTTGGATTGGTTGGTAGGTGAAAGAGTCATGATTGCCAACATGGCGGCTTCAAAACGGATCTTCAGAAACCTGTGGCCGACGTCACACATACGCTGTACATTCTTTTTACTGTCAGTGGCCTGCCAACATATACACAATACAGATAGAGCTGCAATAATCTGCTATTGGCTAATTTATCGCTGTAGGTCGACGTCATTTTATGATCTGCAAGTTGACACCTGGTTCCTAGCAAGATCTGCAGTGTAAAGACCTTGTTTGCGTGCTCCACTACTATAAAACGTTCAAAGTCCAGGAAGATTTGCAGGACTTGTTGTGTGTGTTTATGTAAAAGCACATAAAGATCAGAGAAGGTCTCTTTAGAGATCATGAAGACCAAGATGCAATGAAGTGTATGCTGAATAGTCCAGGACTAACTAAACAGGTGCAAGATAAATATCAGGGATAGAAAGAAGATTCATCTATCTATGAAAAATATTTAAAAACACTTCATTGCACATTATTTTTCTGGACTTTTCTCTCTTTTTTGTTTTAAAATACTTTGTGTGTTACGTCTTAAAGACTCTACAAACTATTCAAATTAAACGATTTGGCTTAAAACTCAGACATATGGAGGATGCAGGGAGCCAAAAAAAAAAAAAAAAAGGTGCTGAAACACTTGATTAATACATTCAAAGATAATTGAATATTGCTCAAACAGAACGCAGAAACAAAGCAGCAGGATTGTTGCTGGCATCAATGTCTTCAACACCCGAGAGGATTACAGGCTAAAGCTGCGATGTAAACATCTCGGCACAAGTGTTAAACATGATATATGAGTCGACACATTCACAGCTTTTCTGTATTTTGGGACAGTATGTATTACTCATTCTGAGAAGATGAAGTAATCATAGGAAATGCAGTCAAAGTAATGGGTTTATTTTAAAATCCTCTTTCGGGAACATCTTTGAACTTTGAATTCACTGAGGCATGCAGCACTGACAAAAGACTCTCCTCATGAAGTCAACCATGTCTTACATTTCTTTGTCTGTTTTAATTGACAGTGATAATTTCTCTCCCGGCTCAATAAGACCATTACTTCAGCAAATTAACCGATCAAAAGGAGAGAATAAAACACTTCAGATTAGATATTTTCCTTTTTATAGTTTCAATGTTTGGACAGTTCAAATAATGAGTACTGAGTTATCTGAGCAGTTATATGTGGAACTTCTTATGTTGTATGAATTATAATAGAATATATTTTGGCAGTGTCGGTCAGTCCACCACTTCAGCTGTCCAGACAAGTCCTCAATAGATTATCATGAAATTAATCGTAGTCACCAGAGGATGGACCACCTGACTCTGTCCCGTAGTGCCACCGCAAGGCTGATGTTGTTCTGAATAAATGTCTTAATAAATATTTGGGTGGACTGCCATGAAATTTGTCACAGACATTCATGGATAAATTGTAATAACTTTGGTGATCCTCGACTTTTCATCTAGCGCCATCATCAGGTCAAACTAACTACTAACTAACATTCCCATTAGCCTCAGCTGTACAGCTGTTTAGTGCGAGTTAGCCAGCATGCTAAACTGCTAAACTAAGATGGTGAGTGCAGCTTTACAGAGCTGCTGCCCTGCTGAGGTGTGTCTATTTGTGTTGAGCATAACCGCTGTAAAATAATCAGAAAATATCTTTTTATTTTGCTGATTAACCGGCTTTATCGAGGCCGGCGCTCGCTCACTCTAATTCACTGTCTATGTCACTCAACCTATGCTCGCTCCCTCTCTCTCAAACCGTCGGACACAAACCAAATTAAACTCAGATTTAGGAGCTGCTTCATGAAATAAACAAAGCCACAACACAATAGGCAGAGCATCAGAGTTTAGATAGCCTCAGCTTCTCTGATTGGTGTCAAGCCCAATAAACGCAGCTAACTGCGGCGACCAGTGACTGAGCGCTGATCTTATTAAGAACATCCAGCTTGTGGTTGACTCTTAATCCGTAAACTAAAGCCTGGAAGTGCAGATCCTCTAATCAGTAAAGAGCACAAGCTTATTAGAGCTGCCGCACTGAGATAACAAAGAAGAAGATCTCCATGCAGAGTTTGTTGTCTGTAGTTTTGGGTCATAGCTGCGATCCAACGCTCTCAGCAGATGTGCTGGCAAGCGTCACAAGCGTCCTGAGAGGGATTTGTCATGCCTTCAGAGCCATATTAGTTCATGTTTGTGTGAGCTGTGACATTTCTGGTCTGCTCAGTGTCTGCACATGGCCTGTAGCTGACTCAGACTGATGAGGATGGAGCACCACATCTCCATCTTTTTGTCTGTACCACAGTTGTTTTGTCACTCAGCTCGCCAGTATTAATATTTTCAGTTAGTTCAGGTGTTGAGCAGAATTTTTGAGGTTTTCAAAACTCACTTGTGTCATTCGAGAGGATTTTATTTATTATACAGTTAAATCATGAACTCGCTGCCATTAGTTCATCTTACCTCCCCGGTCTCCCAGCGTTTTTCTGATATTTTCCAGCGTTTGTCCAGCTGTAATCATGAAACAAGTTCTTGGCAGATAGAGTTTCTTACAAGTGTCTCGTAAGAGTCATGGATTTGCATGAGTTATAGCGAGTCATTAAAACTAATGAGGTCATCTCAGAGGTAGCTTCTCTATGTTACTGTGTTTATGAGTTAGTGACAGTTTGTCGATAATAAGTCTGCTGACCCCCACTGGAAAATATAAAAGTCTACAGAAACAAATATGTTAAATACAGTATGATCTGATTGTTATGTTGCATTCAGTTTATATTATTAACTCCCTTTAATGGGACACGCTTGAATCACTGCCATCCACTTGTTTTTATGCACTTTAAAGGAGCAGTCTGGAGGATTTAGTGACATCTAGTGGTTTAGTCGCTGATTGCAACCCCTCACCCTCTCATTCCCAGCATGAAGGAGAAACTATGGGGACTGCGAAATGCACTGAAAAATCGCAAAATGCCCGATCTAGAGTCAATGTTTGTCTCTTCTGGGCTACTGTAGAAACATGGAGGACTCTTTTCAGGTAACTAAAACATAAAAATTATTATTTTCAGGTATTTATACACTAAAGAAAACATAGTTATTCATTTTTATAAAACATTTCTGCAATATTCTGCATATAGAGCCCCATAAATCTTACACACTGGGCTTTGCACTCAAAATCTTGAGTGGAAATGGATAAAAATTTGAAGAAATATTGCAAAAAGGTTTTGTTGGTTTCTCTACTTTAAAAATCTAAAAGCGTGTGGAGAGTGCAGTAGAAACAGACATGCATGAAGCTTGTCAGTTAAACTTCCATTAATTGTCTTTCAAATTAATACACAAAACAAACATAAATGTAACATTTCCATCATGTTTTATATTGATTAAAGTTTGATTGACACTCATGTCATCTTGTTGCGCCTACTTCTTCTGCAGTGGTTAATTTTGGCAAACTAACCAACTTTCTAGTAATTGCATAACTGTAGTGGATGGAAACGAGCATTAATCAAGAAACTCTGTTAATAATTGCAGTACATTTGATTCGAAGCTACGGATAGTTAAATAAAAATGTGTGTAGTTTTATTTATTCTAGTATAAAAACATCTGGGAGATCCAAACTTTGGTGAGTCAGTAATGTAGCAAAACCTCCACCATGACCAAGAAACTCAAAGAAAAGAGATGATCCAAGAACATTTTCTAGTTGGTTAACATCCCCGTGAGTACAGTTATTATTAAATGGAAAGATTAAATCAACACCATGCAACCAAGCAAGAACCAGTGGAGTGGTGAGAGAAAACATTATTTCTACAACACCGAACATTTCCACAGCGTCTTCCCCTTTCAAGTCAAACTTTCCTTCTTCTTACTTAGCTTTGCACTCTCTAACTAGAATACATCAAACAGCATATATACCTCTTACTTAAAGCGTCTCTCAGAAACACTCAGTAATTGTACAGCTGCATAATTAAACATTATGTAAGTTACCATGTAAATGTTTCCACATAATCCATGTCTACATGAAAAAAAACGACACAACTCTTTAATTGTACAACAGAGTCAATGTAATTAAGATCTTAAATTACCAAACGACAGGCAGGGAGTTGTCACATACAGATATAAACTGATAACATTGTTCATTCATGTTTGATAAAATAAACCTGCTACGTTTACTGACCTCATAGTTCATTTTAGGTGAACAGTCGAGCCTCAATTACCCATAACTCATTGAGCCTCTATGATTACAACCCTGTCAGGGTTGTAAAGGTCAGACTGGAGACACTTTGCTTTTCTTTATGCCAGTTTCAGCCTGTTGAGATTATAGAGGACTGGACCAAGTAGCATGTGAACTGTAACTGTATGGATTGGATGAACCAACCATAATTTCTAGGAAAGAATGCCGCTGTGTAAACTACCAATAAATGTTTAGTCTTAGGCAAGTTGACTCAAAGCAAGCCGCGAAGTGAAGTCAAATTTATTTCAGTGCATGAAACAAGACAACCTTTCTTCAAATGTATTAAAATAATCCAATGGAGGCTATGTTTCAGATGCACACTGTCCAAACAAGTCCAATACTGAAAACTATTCAGCTTCATATCATATGAGACTAAGAAAGCCAACAAATACTCAACTTTGAGGAGATGTAATGAGTTAAACTCTGGAATTTTTTGCCTACAAAGACGACACAAACAATTATAAAACTTGTCTCTCAATCAACTTATCGTTTATACTCAACCGTAGCCACAAAGTTTTCACCATTTTATGATCTTTTGTTCATTTTAGTTCTTAAATCTCAGCTTCTCTCTGCTACCTTGAAGCTAAAACCGTGTTCTTACCATAGTCAGCATTATTACTTCACTGGACTCTGTATCTTGTTATGACCACATGTTGAATCAAAGCTCAGAAGTTGAGAAAGATCCATAGACTATATGTAACACCTACTTTAATCTCCAACGTAACACACCTGTGTTGTTTTAACATGGGATGGTTTTGATCTGGTCCGAGTCTCCTCACAGAGCCATCTGCTTGGCAGATTTACTCATGAATGTGTGAGACTGTTAGACCTTTTTACTACTGTTGTCTGACCTCCTGTATATTGTGGATATCAGTGAGTTTTATTGGTGCTGACGGATGATGGGTTTATACTTTTTTTTTTTTAGTCATGCTACAGGTGAGGATCTCCGAGGGTCGGGTGTTAATTCACCATGTTGGTCCAGACTGAAATACCTCAGCTGTTTGTTGGGTTGAAATTTGGTTTAGACATTTAAACCAGAAGATGAATCCTCTGACCTTGGTGAACCTAGACTTTTCCTGTAGCACCAACATGCGGTATACATTTGTAGTTTTGAGTAAAATGTCCCAACAAATATCAGATGGACTGCCATGAAATTTGGTAAATTTGGTCCACGACTCTTAGGGGGCTTGTTCACGAGTGATGGAAAATGGAGCTGGAGATGGACCAGCTGTACTGGACCGTTGTGGGAAAGAGAGAGCTGAACCTGGAAGGCAAAACTCTTGATTTCCCAGTCCATCTACGTCCCAACCCTCACCTGTGGTCATGAGCTTTGGGTAGTGACCAAACAAGCTTCCTCCGCTGGGTGGTTGGGCTCAGCCTTATATATAAGGCAAGGACCTTGGACAACCGGAAGGATTCGGAGAAGAGGCGCTGTTCCTTCGTGTCGAAAGGAGCCAGCTGAGGTGGTTTGGGCCTCCTGGGCGCCTTCCTTTGGAGATGTTCCAGGCACGTCTAACTGGTAGAAGACCCAGAACCTGCTGGAGGGACTACATAGCCCAGCTAGCCTGGGAAGACCTTGGGGATCCTCCACGAAGAGCTGGAATGTGTTGCTGTCGAGAAGGATGTCTGAAACCGTTAGCTGTACTGTAGTTTAGTGCTAATTTGTCAATGTTGGCATGCCTAACAAGCTAAACTAAGACAGTGAACGTGGTTCTGTTAAACATTAGCATGTTAGCATTTAAAACACCCTTACCTTGCCTAAGTACACCCTCACAGAGCTGTTAGCATGGTGGTAGACTCTTGTTAAGCAGCAGACGTGGTTGCCTAAGTGTTTTTGTTCTAGCAGCCATCCATCAGGTTGTCCTTTTGTAATCATAACTGCCATTTTGTTTACAGCTGCAGTAGCAATAGCTTGCAATAGCTTTGTGCCCGAGCCATATCGGCTGTAATGCAGTGTGTAGTGTAGTGAAACACATGTGGTGTCTTAAATTAAATGGGGCGGGGGGGCCGGGCCGGTGTGACCTATTCAGTTGGTTCTACACATTCTCTCATTCTTTATGGTTCCCCTTCAGACCAGATCCCTGGGGTCTTCTGAAGCTGAGCAGAAGATTTGATTTAATGAGTGGTGGCAGATTTTATGAGGTTATCCCCCAGCTTGTTAGTCGACCCTCTTCAGCGCTGGCTTGAACTCATGACATGCAAATATCACCTGTTTTGCATTACAAGATCCTAAAGTACAGACACTTGTCTTTGTATCGTGTGGCGACCCAACCAACCCTCAATGTAAAGTGTCAAATATACTTAGCTCTGTTCAGGTAGTCTGGATTTATTGGTTTAGTCAATAACTTTGGTGCTACTCCTTCTTGTCAGTATTCAAAACCTGCACAAGAGAAGAGCAGGTACACATTTAACATTTTGTTCACAAACTGAGGCCTTGTATAGATTTATAAAAGTATTGCATGTACATTAGGAAAAGAGAGCAACAGAAATCTGGTTATATGTAATCAGACGCTTAAACGATTAGGCAATGAGTCTATTATTGATAATTGTTTGTAGTTTTTCAAGCAGAAATACCACTGACAGTATAAAGAATGGACACTGTATGCGTGACGTCCTCCCATAGGTTTACGAAGAGCCTCAAAATCTGTGGCTCTGGCCGCCGCTATCTTGGTAGTCCTGCCTCTTCCGCCTCCTGGCTAATCTAAAAATCATTCATTGGCGGACTTGACCTTAATATAATCTGAACAGGTGAGTTGTATATAAATTCACCCTCAGTACAGTTGTCATGAACGGGGAAATTAGCTATAGAGACCAAAACTGTTTTTTGTACCAGGCTGTAAACATGTTTATTTCTGCTGTGAAGTTGGACATTTGAACATGGGGACTTATGGAGACTGACTCACTTCTGGAGCCAGCCTCAAGTGGACGTTTGAGGAACTGCACTTTTTGGTACTTCTGCATTGGCTTCACTTCACAGCCATGGAGGTTGTGGCTGCATTTGCTGATTTTCTTTTGTCTTATGTCATCGTAAACTAGCTGTCTTTTGAATTCAGACTGTTAGTTGGACTAATTTGAAGAAGTCACTTGATTCGTTGAAATAATCCCAAAGAATAACCCTGAATACCACCCTGGTGACTGTTGAGGTGACAACTGAAACAGCAGTTGTCTGCTTGTACCAGTACCAGTACCACTGTCATTCATTGCTCTATTTTAAGCTCGTTTTCCCTCAATTTATTTATAAGTTTATATCAGTTTGTTTCCATGGCTGCAGTCAGTTTTTTAATAGGCGATTATTCATCAGTCGAGTCATTTTTCAAGCACAGATGTCAAAACATTCCCAAAGTTTTTCTACTTTTCTTCAACTTATGTGACAATAAATTGATCATCTTTATGTTTGGGACTGAAATTTGAAAAGGTCAACTATTAATTACAACTCTGAGTTGCCTACTCTGATCCTACTTTATCTGAAAGTGTTGCATATGCGAGGATAGGTGTTTGATTGCCTTGCTCTGATTGGTCCAAGCTGACGAGGTGTGGCCATCCTGGAGACCTGGAAGACCACGACTGAAGCCGCACCTGCCCCGACCGACCAATCCCAGGTCTCCAATCTAAAGATTATTTAAAGTAGAACTGCCCGACAGTCGTGGCGGCCTGTGTTTTTGTGTGGAGCTCGCCTTTGTATTGAACTTGTGATCAGATTGTGAATGGTACCGTGTTGTTTGCTACCTGTGGACCGGGTAAGATGTTCCTGACTACACTCATTCAGATATATTGTTGTTAAGGTCACTAGATTAAGGGCTTCTCTTTGTTTTTTTGTTTATTAGATGATAGTTTAGTTAGTTAAACCTTTGTCTCTTCTAGTTTACCTCACCTATACCTTTGTTGTGGTATAATCGATCAAAATTTCATCTTTCATGGTTTGTGTGACTTCCTTTTCCCCACACGAGCTCGGACGTAACAGATGATTTATCTTCATCTAAACTGATATTAAGATGAAACTTTGTTGTCTGCTTCCTCAGCTGAGCTTCGCGTAGTCTTGTCGAAACACTCTCAGGTCCGACAACAAGTGATATCAGATTTATTTTTTTTTTCCTTCACAGCTTGCTTTCATTTTAATCCAACACGGCTGGACGCTGCGGTGAAGAATGTGTCTGCTTCCTGCTCGCCCCATCTGTTAAATGTATGAGAATATAACCGTGTCCGTGCAAGATACAACTGTGTCCGAGCAAGGAAACATTTCCTCCAGGGATCGGGGGCAGATTGAAGCGTTAACATCAACAGCCTTTTTTTTTTTTTTTCCCCCCTGACGCTTTTATTAATTATCATCAAGTAGATAATGAGCGGAAATATTCAATCAGCACAGATTTATTCCATCTAGAGTGCTCGTGTGTTTAATAAAATATAATTTCCACTGCTGTAGATATCCATCAGTCACAGATTCACACTGTGAGCTGGTGGATTAGTTTAAAGTACGGAAATAAGACGTGCGGTGACGAATGATTGGGAATTATTCTTTATTTCTGCAGCTTTAATCGTGCAGGAGAAAATCCTAAATCATCATCGCAAAGTTAATATGGTCGAAGGGAAACGTCCGTCCGCACAGTCTGACTTTTCACTTTCCTCTCATTCCCGGCTTTCCCCTCTAATTTTCCTGCATGACCACAAGAGCTGCTCGCTCTGTCATGACTCCCAGTAACACTGGCATCTCATTTAAAAGGCAGCAGCTCCCACTCTGCATCCATTAGTTACAGTGGGAGGGGAGGGAAGACGAGGGGGAGGCAGGGAGGGAGAATGACGGCTATTTAAGGGTTGGAGTTTAAGCAATGGGGGTCTGACCTAAACACTCCTCACACTTTAAAAGACATTTACTCCCACTCTCTCTCTCTCTCTCCCCCCCCTCTTTGCTTTCAGCTTTTGACTCACTCTCTCTCTCTCCTTCTGTCAGTGGAGGAGCTGGACCTCAGCCTGAGCTGTGAACGGTGAGGAAAGATAAGGAAGGAACTGGCTGAGGGGAGGACTGACAGAGCTGCCACCTTGCTGCTGGAGAGGCTGCAAGACGGAGGAGCAGTGACACGACAGAGCATCATTTCTTTTTTCTTTTTGGCTTCAATGAATGTTTGAAGAGTCTGAGGCTTTACCTGCACAAGAAGATTCCACAGGTAGGAAATTAGAAATTTCTGTGGATTTTGTGTGTAAATAAATGAAACTGTCGCACTAAATTGAGACTTTTGTAGTAGTTTCACACATCCTTAGTCGTTTCAGGTTTGCACACGGCAACGGAAGGCATCGATTAGACTTTATTCGAAGTGCATTCTTGCCGTATACTGCAACTTCTTCCTGTGCAGGATCAGAGGTGATGACCGACTGCTGAGGGAGTGAACATGTGGAAGAGTTATCCACACCTTTTGTTCTCTTTGAGTCTTTGCAGCCAGCTCGCTTCATAGCAAAAGAAGAAGAAGAAAAAAAGATTCTCACAAAAATTTCTCAGGTTGTAGATCAGTACTGCAAAAATAAGAACTCACTGAGTTTATGTGTGTGTGTGTGTCTGTGCAGCCGGATGATTCATCACATTACCTCAGGGTGATTCAATACAGTTTTCATCGTGTGTCATTTTTCCATCATGAAGATTAAATTAAGGGAAGAGTGGGTGTCAGGATTTGCCGGTGTGGGCAAGGAGAAAAAATACTTCATCCATTCAGTCCATTAGCTCTGCTTAATTGAAGTCTGGCTCAATATCAGAGTCATTCAGCTGCCCTCTTTTTTTGGTTTTAGTCCTCTAAATGCACATCATGCTCAGGCTGAGATGTTTTATAGCCCTCTCTCTCTCTGCTATGTGTCGGGTGTCCTGGGATGTGTCCGTGCAGCAAAGTGAGGAAGGTGTCTTCTCTGTCAGAGGACAAGAGAGGGGGGCGCAGCTGGTTTAGTAGCTGGAGCTTCCCCCTCCAGGGCTCTTCCTACAATGTTTTTCCCCTCTGCGTGACCTCGACACAAAGAGCCAGGGGTTGATCATAACTCAGCACCACGCTGCCTCCGCCTTTTATGTAAAATGTTAGGATTTTTTGTTTTTTTCAGTGTCCTAATTTTCCAGGGACACGGAGAGTCAGCGAGGGCATCGTGTCGGGCTTATCTGTCTGAATTAACTCACGGCTGACTTGATTTTTAGTAGAGAACATCACATATGTGCATGTTCATATGACTGTGCAGGGTCTGTGTGAGGACTTTAACGTTGTAAATCTGCCAGAGTGTTGAGAATCAGGTGTGTTGTTCGTGCACAGATGGTTGCTGCTAATTAAAATCTGCTCTTATTCACCAGTGGAGGAATAAAACATTCAGATATCCCGCACAACATTGAACACACATGCTGTCACTTTGTCCAATACTTCATCTGTCAGTTTAGTTTGCTTCGCAGTCTTCTGTGGAGGTTTAGACCTCTAGTAGTGCTGTGGAGCTGCTTTTGCACGAGTGGGGTCCCTGTTTTTTTATCTTGTCCTACCAATTGTGTCAAATTGTTTCAACAGGTGGTGGTAACGCGCCCAGATACGCTGCTGCGACTTGCCAACAAAGACAACTACAAGCTAGTAAACAACAGTGGATTAAAAAATTTGGCGATGAAGGAAATCCACTCCACATGTTTGTTAGACCTCAAGGATTCACACTGAAGTGGCGAATAAGACTCGATGTAAACATAACGTTTGTTTGTTTAAAGGAGAACAGTCCAAAACCAAACAGATATATTCAGTTTATTAAACATATACGAGAGAGCAAAGCAACAGATCATCACATTTAGAAGCTGGAAGCAGCAAAAAGTCTCTTATTACAAGTCTGAAGAGTCTCAGTTGTCTTTGAGAAGAGTTTCACAGATCTACAACTAAGTCCAAGCTCCACTTGTCCAGATTTAACTCCTCTCACATGCAGATCTTTAAACCTCTCTTTCTTCCTGAGTGTGGCGGCAGTCTAGTCGATGCAAATTGAAAGTGAAATGTGCGTCCTGTTCAGGCTCAGCTGGGAACGCATAAAGCCCAGGTTTATTATTCTTAAAGGACTCCTTCAGGATCTCTCTGCAGGCAGCAGGGAAATTTGTAATCTGCTAATGAGGTGTTGCATTTTTTGTCGCTGTTGCATCGACTACAGTTACCAACCCAATTAAGTCACTCGAGAGGATTTCCAGCTGTTCCAGATGCCGTGGAAAAAAAAAACGCTAAAATATCACAAATAAGCAGATGCACTGGATTTAATATTCACTGCCAACCGGCGTCCTGACACGCTGCTGTCAGCCACGAATGTTTTCCATGAGGAGAGCGTCCAGACACGCTGCACTTGTGTTCTCGTGGACATGAATCAGCGTGTGAAGCGAACGCAACACAGACCGCCACGGACGCCATGAACAGTCCTCTTAGCTAGAGAAAGAAATTAAACATAAATAATGCATGAAGTGCCGCTTTCAGTTTCACTAAAAGTTGAACTAACTGAGCCGCTTGTGTGGACACAAGACGACCACTTCACTGCCTCTCTCTCTTTTTTGTTTTTTTCTTTCTTTGACTAGGCAAAACAGATGTCGCCACTTCAGGGCCAACATTCCCAGTTTGTCTTTTCCACGCGGGAAAGTTCCCTTCTCTTTGCCAGCATGGGGAAGAATACTAAAGCTACAGCGATTCTGGATTATAGCTTAGTGAACAGGTTATATTTATTTCAGTTTTTCAGTCCAAATTGTCTTCCCATGTCCCGTAGTCCAATGAAATGTCCTTGGTCAACCCCTGGTCTGCTTTGAATGACGTATTCTTGGCTTTAAACAGCAAAGCACTATTAGACTCATCTAGTTTGTCTGTGAGTATAGATAAATGGTCACAATATTCAATCCCTTTTGAATAAAAATCACAACAGGGGCTTTTTATGAATATTTAATAGCCACGTTTGAAGTTATGAAGAGCTTCCTTAGAGAAACATAAGCAGTTAGAGTCGTGTTGAGGATTTTAAAGGATTCATTCTTCACCGCACCTCAAATTATCACTCTTTGAGTCTCGTAAAGCTTTCGAGAAGGTGATAAGAAACATATTGACAGGCCGAGTTTTCAGATTTACAGCCCGCCTTTTATTCTGCCACTCACCAGATGTGCAAGAAGTCGTGAAACTCAAGCTCAGGTTTATATCTGTGTCTTTAACAGATTAGACGAAGGGTGCAAAAACACTTGTGAGGGGCACCCGAAGTAAGGGAGGTCAGAGGTCGGGGCAATAAAGGGAAGGGAAGAGGATTGATGAGATCAGTGCAAACACTTTAAAGGCACCGTGGTGACAGTAATGGACAGATAAACATATAACAGATATAACAAAGAATATGAAGTCGAAACGTTCAGCCGTCCGTGGTGTTATGCAGATCAGGGAACACCACGACGGCTGAATGTTGTCCTCGACTTCATATTCTTTGTTTCCTGTCATCTTGCAGGATGCTCAGCGTATTCAAAGTCCGTTGGCCAACAGCCCTCAACTTGCCACATCATGGTTTTGTAGATTCCCGCTTCTTTAATCTGTTTTATTGGCTTTCCACAAACATAAATCTTCTGTGCTCCGTACAGGAAAAGTCATCAACCTGTGTTGAGCTCTCAATACTTTGGAATAACGGCGAATACACGCGGGACCAACCCGCCCATCAATCACGAACGACCTGTCAATAAATGTCGACTGACATTCTGATATTGGAGACGTCATGACAGATGGTGGAGATGGGAAAGAGTCTCCTGGCGACAATAAGCGAGCATCCACGTCATGGGTTGGTGGCGTGACTGTGGATTGATCGCACTATATCGATGACGTTTGGGTTTATTTACATTGAATGATGGTGTTTGACTGATGGGAGGCATTTGTTTGGTTCCAAGTTATGTGAGGATGTATCGGCTCGGAAACTTTGCAGTAATTCCGGTATGCCTTAACCAAGCGGCAGTGTTCGTGCGGAAGTGCCAAAAACTGCATTTCCTCCAACGTCCAATTGAGGCTGGCTCCAGAAGTGAGTCAGTCTCCATAAGTCCCCATGTTAAAGTGTCCAACTTCACAGCAGAAATAAACATGTTTACAGCCTGGTACAAAAAACAGTTTTGGTCTCTATAGCTAATTTCCCCGTTCATGACAACTGTACTGAGGGTGAATTTATATACAACTCACCTGTACAAATTATATTAAGGCTTAAAGTTATGCAGAATTAAGAGCGTGGACTCTTTGATTGACAGGTGGGTGTGGTTACAGATGGTTTATATGAGCAACCAGGCCTCAGGTCTGCCGATGATCCACGTCTTTAGATTTTTAGATTAGTTGGGAGGTGGAAGAGACAGGATTTCCAAGATGGCAGCAGCCAATGCTGCATGTTTTGATCTTCAAAACAGCTGTTCAGAAACCTGTGGGTGACATCACGGATACGCTGTCCATTCTTTATACTGTCATTGGCCTTAGCGGGGGGCACACTGTTGGTGTATTTATGCCTATTTCTAGGCACCTTTTCTTCATATTTGGACTTTAAAGTCTTGAGATTCTGCCTTGTTTTCCTCTCCATCCTTTTGCCCTCCATGTTTTTACATGTAACTTTTGTGGGCATGGATTGAAAAGGACGCTTTGATTCATGTGCAGATGTTCTGCTCTGTTTTGCCTTCGTATCTCTGGTGGATGAAAATATGTCCCATCCATAAATAAAGAAAAATAAATGAATGGTTCCACTGAGATGCAACAAATACAGCTGAACTTTAGTTGACCATCTACTGGGCTACTTGATAACTGAGTATCAGCATTGTCTCTCAATAAATAGTTTCCAGAAGGCTTCATGATCACCTAAATCCAGGTGCACCGCATGTCTCTTCGGATGAACAATCGCCTTCTGGAAGTCATTTTTCATTGGTTCGCATGTGCGAGCTGTGTCAGCCGCTACCAATCAAAGAGTCTGGACAAGATCCTCCACCACTGGCAGAGATGCAAGCCCCCTTGATAGCGGTGTAGTTTTCTGCCTCCCAGACGTAGCGAAGATGTTTCCACAGATACAGTACGTCAGCTCACTCGGATCTTTTGGAAACTCAACACTCACTGAGTAATCTCGGCGAGGCTTTCCCACGCCGAGGAAGAAGCTAGTCATTAGTTCTAGTTTGACTCCCACAAATTTCTTAGTGTCCAGTTCATCTGAGAGATTCGTGGGCGAGAAGGTGTCCCGAGTATGGAATATATTCCGCTGTTGTATTGTTATATACACAATTTCATGCAAAACAGCTGAAACTTTTCAAATATGTGCATGAACACTACGCAAGAGCTTGACGTGCCAGCACAACTGGTGATCCTTTGCCTTTTCTACACTGCAGTTCACACACTCTCTTTCTTTAGTTAACTCCACATGAAAGTTTAAAGTTTATGTAGCGATGAATCAAGGCTACATTTTCTGACCTTCTACAAATGTCAGGATAATTAATACAGCAGTAGTTTTTTCTGTTTACCGCTGCCTTTTCACAAATAAGTGTAGCATTAGTACATAAATCTCTGTAGTGTAGACTCCTGCAGCCACAGCAGGTTGCAGTGACTCGAGTATTAATGCAGCACGAATGTTGAATAATCCCCCTGACTCACAAACAAGCCTGAAGTCAGTTTAAGTACTGAAGTAATGAAGTGATCCTGGAGCCTCCTGATTGTCGTTGTCATTTGAACGTCTGCGGTCGTCCGCCGGCGACGGTTCGCTTCCTTCTCGGCAAGCAGCAACAAATCAAGCAAAAATGTGGTCAAATCCAAAACAGGTCATAGTAGCTCATTGTTTAGTGCAGGTAAGACTTTACCACATGTTGTTTCAGGGGTCCGGTGTTTTCTTTCATGTTTTGATATTCATAAGAAGACATATTCATCCATCACAATATAATCTTACATCTCCTCTCTCATGCAGCTCTACAAAGTACAGAGTGATTCTTCTTATTGGCTTAATGTTTTCTGAGTAACCATGAGTTTGTAGCCTAAAAAACACATGGAAACTTTGTTTTCTACTGTGTGGGCTGGTAATTGGAAATATCCCCGATGGAATGACGTAAACGGTCAATTTAATACTCGTTTATTTAAGTGCACACCATGTAGCACAATGCCAGTTTTCATCTGTTGTTGCTGGTTGAGTCTACAATGCACATATTAGAATATGAGGCAGTATACAGTGCACATGACAATATTAAAAATCACAATTCCACATAACAATAATACATTGTACGTGTAATACATACAATAGCCTTGTTTTTGGCTTATAAAGTCATAAAATAGATCAGCACCACTGAGTTTTCAGCATATTTTAGCATAATTTGCTAATTTGTTCACCGGATTGGGAACCACTGCTGTACAAGACTTAATGTATGTATTCATGTTTGATTCTCAGAGTTTTATGTTGTTCTATTCCTGGTTTTCTGGATGAGTTTGTTGGTCATATATAAGATGCTTTTCAAAACGTCTTTAAGAATAATTTGATATTTTACTTTTTTTGCTTTCTTTCAACTGCCATGTCTCTCTCTTGAATATTAATACAATAAGTCACTGTCTCCTGGCCAAGAAACAGTCATAAGTGCTGTAAAATCACCAACTTATTTTCACTCTTTGGGTTTTGGAAAGATGAGTTTTATAGGTGCTGGTAGACAAATTTTGTTACCGTTGGCTTTTTCTTTCCATTTCCAGCCTTTACGCTGAGTAAAGTGGTCGTCTTAGTGTTTACCGTACAGACACGAGAGTGGTAAATAAGAAGTAAATGAGCATGAATCTCAATGTCTGACTACAAGAAAAGCAGCGAATGAGAATCAGGAGCCACGAAATGTTTCGAATTTTCGTTTGATTATTAAAATCGTTGCCAGTTTTCTTTCGATCAATTAATCGATGAATCGTTGCAGCTCTAGGATAAAACCATCTGTGTGATACATTTTCTCTCTTCTTTCCAGAACCTTCATCATTAACCAGGATCGGCCTTCAGTCAAAGGTTCAAACATTTATTTATTTCACCAAGTCCTCGTCCCACGTCGAGCATGGGCACACGAGGCCTTCTGGGCTGCCTCCTCCTGACTGCTTTGCTCAGCTTATCAAACGCCGGGCTCGTGAAGAAAATCCTACGGCAGCGACGACAGATTCCATTGACCCCCGAAGAACATAACATCACCCTGCCCAATGCGGGACATCCGGTGGTTTTCAACCACGTCTATAACATCAATGTTCCCGCCAGCGGCCTCTGCTCGGTGAACCTCGACGCCCCGGAGAGCACGGGCTCCAGCCCAAAGACGCTGCCGTCTCCGCGGGCCATCGCACCACCGAGCACACCCTCGACGGGGAGAACCAGATCGTCTTCACACACCGCATCAACATACCACGACAGGCGTGTGGCTGTACCGAAGACCTGCCTGGCCTGAAGGACCTCATGAGCCGGCTGGAGATGCTCGAAGGAGAAGTTTCAGCTTTGAGAAATCAGTGCAACGGTGACAGCAGCACCTGCTGCGGTGTACAGGTCACAGGTAGGTGTTGTATATAGGTATGTGTATTATAGCCAGTATGGTAATTAATCTGTTATTTCCCTGCATTTTAAGTGCTACACTAACTACATCTATCAGTCTGCTTCAGTATAATCCGTTCCATTCATCTGTTGAGGACTTTCTTGGAATTCATTGTGGGGGTGTGATACTCTGTCATGGCATGTCATTTGAGCTAAACAAAGCCCCATTCAGTCCCTGAATGTCAGTGAATGTAAGACTCGAACCGTTACTGGAGGATGCACTCAAAGGAACAGATATATATTTTGGGAAATAAGCATATTGTCGGAGGTCTGGAAGTCCGAGGCTGGGCCAGATTATAAGTCTTGGATGTAACTACAACAAAAGGTGAAAAGCTACTGGAGACTCAGAAGGTCCAAAAAAATTCATAAAAGAATCTCTGGGCTTGAACACAGTTTATGTAATAGAGTTTATTCTTTCCAAGAGACAAACCCAAGTTGGCTCTGTAACCGAACTTGAAGGCAAAGCAAAGGATGAAGCCAGCAGCTGATTAGCTTAGCTTAGCTCAGCTTAGCTTTGAGATTTGAAAGAGGAGAAACCAAGAAGACCAAGAAATATTGGCACATAACCTCCAGAAAAGGCAACTTGTAAATAAAAGTTACTACACTTTGAATAAGAAGAAGGAAGAACGTTTATTTTATCGATCCCTCGATGGGGAAATTCATGTTTTTAACTCAAGTTTTTACAGACATAGGCCCAAAACTACCACACAGACACACAAAGGGCTTATAGACATACAAATGTGGAGTGATGGGCAGCCATCGCAGATATGTTTTCGGTACCTTGCTCAGCTCGGCAGTTCCCAGGAGGTGTACAGCTACCACTCCACCCTCCATGCTTTGGTCTTGAACCGGTTACTTTATTTTAAAAAGGTCCGGTGTGTAGGATTTAGTGGCACCTAGAGGTGAAGTTGCAGATTGCAACCAACTAAATACTCTCCCACGCCTTCGTCTCCTTCCAAGCACGTAATAAAAACACTAAGCTGTGACACTGACGCGTTAGAAAGCTTTGTGGAATATAATCTGTGTGTTATTGTTGATTTTATAACAAAACAAAGAAACTGTCTTTACTCTCTTATCAAAGGTGAGGTGGGAACTAAACCTTACTGCAGTGGTCACGGAAACTACAGCACTGAAACGTGCGGCTGTGTGTGTGAGCCTGGCTGGAAAGGACCCAACTGCTCTGAACCGGCGTGTCCCAAGAACTGTCACGACCGAGGCAGCTGCGTCGACGGAAAGTGTGAGTGCTTTAAAGGTTTCACCGGAGACGACTGCGCGCTGGAGGACTGCCCTGTGGACTGCGGAGCTCACGGTCAGTGTGTGAGCGGCGTCTGCGTCTGCTCCGATGGTTTCTTCGGCGATGACTGCTCTGAAACCACATGCCTCAACAACTGCAGAGGCCGCGGCCGTTGCGACGACGGGTACTGCGTGTGCGATGAACCCTGGACCGGTTTAGACTGCGATGAAATCATCTGTCCCAAAGACTGCTACGACCGCGGACGCTGTGAGAATGGGACCTGCTTCTGCGACGAAGGGTTCACCGGGGAGGACTGTGGAGATCGCACCTGTCCCAACAACTGCCACGGGAACGGTTTCTGCGTCGATGGAAAGTGCGCCTGCATCGCTGGCTTCAGCGGAGAAGACTGCTCTCACCTCACCTGCCTCAACGACTGTAACGGCAGAGGCTCGTGCTTCAACGGGATGTGTATCTGCGAGACTGGGTACCAAGGCGAGGACTGCAGCCAGTTAGCGTGCCTGAACAACTGCAACAGCAGAGGCCAGTGCATAAACGGACAATGTGCCTGTGATGTCGGCTTCCAGGGAGACGACTGCGCAGAGCTTTCCTGTCCGAACGACTGCCTCCAGAGGGGGCGCTGCGTTAACGGGCAGTGTGTGTGCGAGGAAGGCTTCGCCGGTGAGGACTGCCGGATCAGGACCTGCCCCTCAAACTGCTACGGCCGCGGCGAGTGCATCCAAGGACGTTGCGTGTGTCATGCGGGCTTCACCGGCGAGGACTGCAGCGAGCTGAGCTGCCCCAACAACTGCCGAAACCGCGGACGGTGCGTCGACGGGCAGTGCGTCTGCGACGAAGGCTTCGCCGGCGAAGATTGCGGTCAGAAAGCTTGTCCCAATGGCTGCCTCACTCGGGGTCACTGCGTCGACGGCAAGTGCGTCTGTCAGGAGGGCTACTCTGGAGACGACTGCTCTGTGGTCGCCTGTCCAAATAACTGCAACAACAGGGGGCGCTGCATCAATGGGAGGTGCTCGTGTCAGAGCGGGTACGAAGGGGAAAGCTGCGCAGAGCTGAGCTGTCTCAACGACTGCCACGACAAAGGACGCTGCGTGGACGGCCAGTGCGTCTGCGATGAGGGATACATCGGAGAGGACTGCTCAGAAGGTAAGAAGAGAAAAAATGACTTGGACGTTCACCGATTCTGACATTTTCCATGTGTTAACTAGATGTACTATAAAAGCACGTCCAGAATGATGTAATTTCCTTCTATTCTCAAGCTTCACTCACCACTCATCTCGAGAAACTATTTTGGTGAATATAAAAGAGGTTCGGTTTGTGTTTTGTTCGCACTTTTCTGGCAGTTCTTCACACCACGACCAGATGTGGCTCTGGAGTTTGCATTAGCTCTGCGTGGTGAACACTCAGTGATTGAGGGTATGAGAAACTCTCCAAGACAACACCCTCGGCAAATGTTTCTCTCTCTTTTTTTTTCCAGTGTCTCCTCCAAAGGATCTCACGGTTGGCGAGGTCACCAGTGACAAAGTGGACCTGTCCTGGAAAAACGAGATGTTGGTGACGGAGTACCTCATCACGTACGTGCCCACCATTCCCGGTGGACTTCTTCAGGAGTTCACCGTGACGGGAGACAAAACGCTTGCCACCGTCAAGGAGCTCGAACCTGGCATGGAGTACCTGATCAATGTCTACGCTGTGCTGAGCAACAAGAGGAGTGTTCCTGTCAGCGCGAGGGTGGCCACAGGTGCTTCACGATCGTCTGAATGCTTGTTTATAACGATGCTAACGAATCGTGATAACTGATTTTAGATTATTTTTCCTGCAGATCTTCCACAACCAGAAGGTTTAATATTCAAATCAGTGAGAGAGACCTCGGTGGAGGTGATGTGGGACCAGCTGGATATCACCTTTGACGGCTGGGAGATATATTTCCGCAACACGGTCAGTCTGCCCGTCTCCTCTGAAGCCTTGCCCGGGATTTTGTTAACCGACTGGGCGGAAAAAGTGGGAGGTGATAAGGAATGCCAGCTTACTGGAAGCCTCAGCAAAACATGGATTTATTTCAGTGCTAACCATTAAAATTGCTTTGACATATGGAAAATCTCAGCGAGGGCAAGTCTGGATGTCAGGACTGCGGGTAAAAATGCTGCTCAGACTCCAAACCAATAATTCTTCTGAGAGGAAATGACTGTGCCAGCTGATAAGTCAGAGGCTTCTGCAGCTACTGCAGAGTTTTTAAATACGGCGTCCTCTCCTGACCTTCATGTTCATTTTTTAATAATCGGGCATGCGATGTGGTTTACTACACAACAGCTCTCTGACAGGTTGGCTCTCACACACGTCATAAGTGTGTGTCATGGAAATCAGAAACAAAGCTTGTGTTTTATTTTATCAGTAGCAGAAGATTAACTTTCTGCAGGAGAAACCTGATTATTTACACAGATAATAACTTTGTGTTAAAATAATTACAGAAATCTGACAGCTTCTTTAATTCAAAGACATGCATACGCAGTGAGAAGATAAGTCGTTACACATTTATTTGTTTTCTTGCCAAGAGTTAGATGAGAAGTTTGATACCTTTTTATGTCTGTTCACTAAATACAAAGCAACAGCCAGCTTTACCCTAGCTTAGCATAAAGACTGGAAGCGTGTGGAAACAGCTAGCCTACCTCTGTCTGAATGTAGCATCACGGTGACTACAAGCCTCCAGGGAGTCACTGCACCCGGCCAATAAATAATCTGGTACATAATCTCACGACTAACTAACTAACTTTTCGGTTTTTACATCTCGTTTTGCATGGATTAAACAAGATAGTAGAGAGCTTCAGAGGTGTTGGTGCAGGCCGTGTTTGTGATCTGTCCACACAGTACTCTACAGCCTCTTTTGTGCAGATATTAAACAGGATGTCTGACATTTAGTTCGTGTTTATGTGTCCTTGCAGAAAGAAGAAAATGGAAAAGTCATGAGCACCCTGCCATCCAGTCAAAACCAGTTTCTCCAGTCGGGCCTTGGACCAGGACAGGAATATGAAGTCTCCATCAACATTATCAAAAACAACACCAGAGGACCGCAAACATCCAAAAAAGTCACTACCAGTGAGTTTAAAGCTGTTTTTTAGGAGTGAACTGGTGAGATCATAAATGTCTTAAAAACATCCACTTGGTACGAAGTATCCACTTCAGATGGCGTGTCATTTTCCCGCTCTGTCTGGCAGCGATTAGTTTGTTAGGATAGAAACAAAACTTCACTTAACTTCAGCTCTAAGTACATTAAAGTCAAGAAGAGAAATTCCATAATGAAAAGAAGAGTAACGGCAGGAAATCCCTGCCGGCTCTCCACATCAGAGCTTACCTAAAGAGTAATGACTCAGACACGTTGAACCTCAGCCGAGCATGACTATCTAATAGTTTTTTCACTTTCACTAAATCTCTTAGCTCTTAGCTCTTCTCCTCTGCTGACTCAAACTTTTATTGCGGTGTTAGTCCATACGTTACGTCGTGAAATACTTCCAGGCCAAACAACTTTCACCGTGCATGGAAAAGGCATTTACAAGCCGATAGACTCCCGGGGTATCACACCACAGTGTTGATGTCATTTATTTGCGTAGGGTGAAACTAGACACAGCTCCCAGAAATGAATGATATAAGTGAGGTTAAACCTTTTGTACCCTTTTACCCCCCCGAGGTCCTTTTAACACGGAGAAACGATGGATGTCTCCTCCACATGTGGACGCGGGAGATTTGTCACAGGTAGTAAACACGACGTCAGAGTGAAAGGGAATCACGTTTTATGTCATCCAAGTGAGAGCTTTGTCTTATGAGAGAGCCAAGGACTGTTTTATGTACAGTACAAAGGATAAAAAAAAATATGGCAGCAGCGCTTAACACCGATACTGGCTCTGTGAGTTTAAAGGTCCAGATTTAGGGGACTCGAGTTGATGGCAGAAATATAATATTCTGTTTTTGTTCGTGTTTAATCACCAGAAAATAAGAATCTTTATGTTTTTGTTACCTCAGAATGAGACTTTTAGATCTACAGTCCGTTTCCACAGAGTTTCCACTAAATACTGACGACTACAGCAATGCTAGATGTCAATAAATCCTACACACTGATCCTTTCACTATTAAATCTTTGATTTATTTGAGGACGACTTTTCCAGACACTCTCTCTGCTTCAGAATCTTAAAGGACCAATGCAACATTTTGGGAATTACATTTATTTGCTTGCTGAAAATTTAGATTGATCTGTGAAGAAATAGTCCTGCTTAGCCCCGTAATGTTGCTTTCACACCAGGATAGTCTTGGTTCGATTGGGCCGGGAGTGCCGAATAATTTCACACCTTAATTTGGTTTGGTTCACTTTCACACTGCACTTTTAAAAGCAGGCTGGACAACGTCATGGAGGTACCACAGCTGCTCGTTTGGGGGCGGTATTGCCCAAAACAAGCACTGACTAGGAAGAAAGAGAGCACCAGGAAGAAGAAAACCCGGCTCATCGATTGGCTTTCTGATCTTTGGTTCGCTAAACCAATGATGCCAAGATGTTGAATAAAAAGTTACAGGATCACCAAATTCATCCTGAGGGGCGACATAAATGTTCATATTCTTAATATTTGTGAACATTTACACTCTTTCATAGTCCAGCATTTCTGCAGACGACATCTTAAAGCTGGATATCATGACGTCAGCACTTTAAACGTTTAACTACGACTCACCCTTTTCCTCCCTCGTCTGAATTCCCACCCCAGAGATCGACGGCCCCCGCCAGGTGGAGGTGAAGGATGTGACGGCCTCCTCCGCTCTGATCGGCTGGTCTCAGCCGGTGGCTCCTATGGACAAAGTCACCATGTCTTACGGGCCCGCATCCGACCCGTCAGACGAAACCAGCGTGGACATTTTCCCCCCAGACAAGCAGTACAGCGTTGACAGCCTGAAGCCGGACACAGAGTACAAAGTGTCGCTCATCTCCAAGAGTGGAGACGCCACCAGTGACCCCGTCACCACCACATTCACTACAGGTAGTCGTCCGATAGCAGTACATGCAGATTCAGCTGAAATAATCAATCCAGTGTGTTTTTATTGTAAATAATGTGATTATAAATATATTTACCGTAGCCCTGGATGCCCCCACGGACCTGCTGGCCATGTCCGAGACCGACGACAGCATCACTCTGGAGTGGACCAACAGTCAAGCTGATGTCGAGAGCTACCTGGTGAAGTACAGTCCCATCTCTGGAGCGACTCATGGTGAAGAACTGTTCGAGAGAGGACCAGGAGACGCCACAATAGCTACTATCACCGGTGCGGGACAAACAAATACGACCACACACAGCTTGTATCAGTTGTACCATGTGGTGAGTTTCCTTCTATCCTCCTTACGGCAGGGCTGCAGCCGGGGACCGAGTACGGGATCGGCGTGACGGCCGTGAAGAATGAGAGAGAGAGTCTGCCTGCTACTACAAATGCAGCCACCGGTGAGCGAAGCAGCCGAGCAGCAGCTGTCCAAACACTCATCCTTAACACCCCCTTCATAAATATACACAGGGTCGAGTTTGTTGATAGAAATCGGGTGACGAAGTTAAACTAACGGGGCGGAAAGTGATTTATGGTTTGTGTTGAGCGTGCAGTAGAAGCCAGGAGAGAGTTTACGAACAGCAGAGTGTGAAATTCACCGTCTCCCGTCAGATATCGACCCACCGAGAGACCTCAAAGACGTCGACTCCACGGAGACCTCCCTCACCTTGAGGTGGGAGAAGCCCCAGGCTAAGGTCAGCGCCTACAGGCTGACGTACTCCTCCAAAGACAGCCGGGTTGAGGAGGTGGTGATCCCGGCGACGGCGACTACTCATGTCTTGTCCAACCTGAGTCCTGGGATGAGCTACATGATCACTTTGACTGCAGAGAGGGGTCACAAGAGGAGCAAATATGTCGCCCTTTCTGCTTCCACAGGTGGGTAGGGAACTATTTTACCACAATATGATCTTATAAAACTCGTCTTTAGGAGGATAAAACACTGTTTGACACATAAGATATGCTCAGAACTTCGACAGAAGAGTTAAGTATTTATATTCTTCATTGTAAGTCCGTCAGTATTCAGTTAAACGTTGAATTTTAGATTTATTAAGAGAGATTTGAGGCTTAGAAATAAATCTGCAGCCAACAAACGTGAAGAAAATGAGATGCACTTCCACCTAAATGATGCTTTCTTGATTTGTGCCTCTTTTTTTGTTTGTTTTTCTTTTTGTTTTTTCTCGTAGCCTCTTTCACATTTTATTTAGCTGACACAGACGACCGCGAGCTAACGACTCCCGCAGGCTCGGAGGACAATGTCATTAGCTTTGTGCATTTAGAGCCCCCCTCTGAGTCCCAGCCCTCTGGTGGGACGGAGCCTGAGGATGAGCTTGGATCGCTGACTATCTCGGGCGTCACGCCCGATGGATTTGACCTCTCGTGGAAACTAAAGGCTCACAGTATCTATGATAGCTTAGCCGTAGAATATAAAGACGCTCAGCGGTTGGGGGATGTGAGTGAGGTCCGACTTCCTGGAGATGCCACTGGCTCTAGAATCGAAGGCCTGAAGGCATCGACAGAATATCAAATAAAACTTTACGGAGTAACGAGTAGCCAGAGATCTGCGCTACTTGAAGCTGTTGCAGTCACAGGTATAAGACTCTCTTTTAGACTGAATGTTTGGTCCCGCTGGAAATGTGGAAATCTGTTCTGTTTCATCGAGGTCGAATTCGATGTGATTTGCATGCTGGTTATTTTATTCATCGAGACCATCCAGCAAAGAATATTTTTCACTTTTTTTAAACTTTGGCATGACGAACGGAGCCCAACAGAGATGATTGTATATTCACCTCATCCCACCTGTCATCAATACAAGGCTGTGGCAGAATGTTGCTTTCTGAATTTCAAATGCAAGAAGAAATCTATGTCCTCCATGAGCCATTAAAGGCTTCAGATTTATTGAAGCGGGGTCGTATGACGTACTTTTCCATAGTTAGTGTGTTACCTGCAGTCGACGGCTTGTTGGCTCGTCCCCAGTTTGGAGAAACAGACAGAAGAAACCCAAGCTAAGCACTGCTATGGACCAAATAATAAAAAAATCAATCATCGGCTCACGTGTAAGTTATATTGAGAATATTTTCACCGCTCTAACTTGCCGTCAGACTGCCCTTTTTGCCGGGAAACTGAAGCTTTATATCGCCAGACTCCCTTTAGAACAACAGTAATTTTACCTCTCCAAACACTGAGTATAAAGAATGGACGGCGTATGCGTGAGAGCCGTGACTCTGGCCACCGCCATGTTGGTAGTCCTGCATCAGCAGACCTGAGGCGGGCTGAATGACGCCTGGTTGCTCAAACAAGCCACCTGTAACGGCACTTACCTGTCAGTCAAAGCGTCCATGCTCTTAATCCTGCATAACTTTAAGCCTTAATATAATCTGAACAGGTGAGTTGTATATAAATTCACCCTCAGTACAGTTGTCATGAACGGGGAAATTAGCTACAGAGACCAAAACTGTTTTTTGTACCAGGCTGTAAACATGTTTATTTCTGCTGTGAAGTTGGACCTTTTAACATGGGGACTTATGGAGACTGACTCACTTCTGCAGCCAGCCTCAAGTGGACGTTTGAGGAAAGTGATCAAGGGAGCAACTCCTTTGTTCCGCGAGTTAAACTTAATGTTTTTGTCAATGACGTCTGATCACTTTAGATCGATATTAACGTTTCAGTCTCTGTCAAAAGTGGCTGTCTGGTTTCAAGGTAAAGCGGTGAAAATATTCTAAATATAGCGAACATTTTTGCACTGGTTGCACTGGTTATTTAGTTTTTAGGTTCGCCTACCGCCGTGTACTGTAGTGAACACACTGACTTCATACGGCCGCGCTTCTTTAATACTTTGAGATACAAACCTCGGCGTCTGCTGTCCTGATTTCCTTCCTGCATTTGAGTTTTTTTTTCAATGAAACCATTTTGCTCCCTAAAAGCCTGCGCCCACTAATTCCATCCACATTATTCATCATCTCTAATCCCATTTTCACAATTAAATGAGTCTCTAGCAGTCGGAGAGAATTACACCATACGTCACTCGCATGTCAAACAAGTGACTCAACGGCCTCTTTTTAGAGCAGCAGCAGCAACAAAGTGGCTGTGCATGGCTTCAACGTCTATTTGAAGACGACTGTGTACTTCCACTTCTGGTGGACTACGCAGAGACTTCAAATATTAATGGCACAGACTCAAGTGCCATTAATTTCGTAGCTGTTGCTTGATGATTCTAAACCGTGATCCTGGAAAAACCGGGGCCGAGAAAATGATGACATCTTCACAGGAATGAGGCAAAGACAGAAGTTTGTGCAGATTATTTGTCATTTTAACCCAACTTCTTCTTCACAGGTTCTTTGTTTTTTCAGTCATCCGCAGAGCCGGTAACAAATTCACTCTTTAACCTGCTTTTATTCACTGTAGCACCAACGCCTACCTCTCCAGATGTGCTTACGCTGAGCATCAAAGCTGCCCCAACAACCCCACACTCTGCTCTGGATATTGAAGCAGTACAAAACCCAGATCCCGTCCGTCCTCTAAGCACTGAGGCGCCTTCCACCTCTGAAACTGGCCCGATGAGCTCTGGCGCTGAGCCCGAAAGCTCGAGCCTGGATGAATTGGACGACCTCACGGTCAATTTTACCTCCACTAATGTAAGCCTGTTTTTGGTGGAGGTCAGTGCTCCGACAGGGGAGTCACAGCCTCACGTGACCACACCGCCAGGAAGTGTGAGGAAGGAAATCGAGGGTTTGTCCCCCTCGACACAATATAATGTTACATTACATGGGCTGGTGGAAGGGAACCGATCTTTACCTCTCAAAGTTTTTGCTACTGCAGGTACATGGAGCAAGTATTTCTTTTTGTAGGCATCCATCATCTTCACATCTTCATCTGTTGCTTTAAATATTTCAGTATGGCTGCATGTTAAAATACAAAACAGACGGTTGATGTTTTATTGTAAAAGACAAACATCTTTCATCCCATATTTTCTCTTGCTCTGATTTACAGCAGAGTGTTGGGGCCACAAAAAACCAAGAGATATATCCACATATATTTAATATATATGTCTAAAATTACGGAAGCCCTAAGTGGTCATACATTCATAAATTCTTGAGTTATTTATGTCTAAATAACAAATGTTGTGACGATAACGGGATTAGCAGATAACCTAATTAATGCGAGATCTCGAGTAAACAAATGAAATTAACTCGTTTATCACCAGAAAACAGAGAAAATGTATGTATGCTCGTTCTGTTTAGAAATATATATTTCAAAAGAAAAGTCATTTTTTTAAACTCAATCAATCAAAGTCACTATATTTTAAGAATAAAGTCACATTTATGCAAAAACATAATATATATTTTCAGGTTAAAGTTGTATTTGTGTATTATTACGAGGAAAAAGTCAAATCTTATAAAAAAATATATTTAGTATATATATTTGTCTTTTTTTTTAAAAGTGACTATTTAAAAAGTCAATATTTCAAGATTTTTAAGATTTAATTTATTTTTTTAAAAAAACGTCTTTTTATAATATAACATATTTTTTAAAAGTAACATTTCAAGACTAATATAACATTCTGAAAGTTTTAATATTTAAAAGGATTTAAATAAGATTAATTTAGAATAAAATTGTAATTATTATAGTTTCATAGTCATTAAAAAAACGGTGAAAATTCTATTTCTAATTTCTAAATTAAAGGTTTTTAGAGATTTAAAGTTTTAAACTTTCTCCCTCAAAATATTTTTTTCTCATAAATCTCTTGAATTATTTTGTGTTTTTCTGACTTTAATCCTCAAATATTGGATCATTTGTTTGGCCCAAACACTCTGCTGTTTTTATGTTGATGAATATTCATGTGTGCCTTTTTTTAAAAGTTCTGTGAGAGTAATTTTTACAATCCATCTTGCCATTCAGTTGACCCCACTCTGATCTGTCTATCTACCAGAGGAGCTGAAGCCCATGGTGATGAACCTCACCACCTCTGACATTACATGGGATGGCTTCACTGTGTCCTGGAGCCCCACGGGTGGGGAATTTGACAGCTTTGTCATTGAGGTAACAAACTTGAAGAATTACGCAGAGAGCCAGAACCTCACTCTGTCGGGAGGCGCTCTCAGCCTGGGCATCGCCGGGCTGAATCCCAACACCAGCTACCTGGTGGGCCTGTTTGGGATGTATCAGGGCTCCTTCCTTGAACCCGTGTACACTGAAGCCACCACAGGTACCTGCGACTTGCAGCGTTGCAGCGTTTTGTCCTCTAAACTTTCCTTCCTCCCTTTTTTTTTTTTTTTGTTTTTTAACTTTCTGTTTCAGTCGGTATCTGTGTAGCAAACACAGACACATACTAGACTCTCTGTTGAGCGTCCACGCCTCTTCGCTGCATGAAACGAGACCAACATAATAACCCTAATTTCTGTTTTGTCATCACTGTCCAACACCCCCTGACCCCACAGGGTCACTGCTTCATCTTAACCAAACATGTCATGAACCATTCCTTTACCCTCCAGCCACTGTTTCTGTCTAGCTGAGAGAGGGCATGGTGATGGGCGCCCGTGTCGCATCACTGAGCCGAGCAAACGCCCCCTCAAATGTTTGCCCTTACCTCCTCCTCCCCTCCCTCACACCTACCTCCATCCCAGTTACCAAACGTGCATGAAGCCCCCTCCTCCCCCTTCCCTTCCCCTCCCGCCTCCTCTACCATCCCCTGCATCGCGGTGTGAGGTTTGACGCTGATGTGCTGCAGTGATTGCAAAAGCAAACCAATAACTTTTCACCCTCACACGCCCGTCACACCATGACAGCGTGACCATCTCATTTCATCCCATCACATCACAACACTCATCCAGCACATAATCGATTAACCTTGAGGGATCATTTGCCGATGGATGCGTTAAAGTGTTAGTCTGTGATAGTTTCATACGTTTACCTGCACAGAACATCAAAGTAAATATTCCTCATTTCCCTTCTGAACTGCTAGGTGGCAAATGATTAAATCTTCTTGTCATAATCAAGGTAAAACGCTAATAATACAATCTGAGGTTTAACAGTTAACGCCACCTTGTTTTACATCTGGATGATGCCTAAATTGTCTGCTGCATGTTTGCATGCAATTGATCAGCGCATGGAAAAAAAAATATTGAAGTTAAACTTCCTCCGTAGCTCCTTCTATCCTGCTTTGAAACGCAACAATATCCAGACATAGAAACGAGCATGAAAGAGACTTTTTAAAGTCCTGTTTTATTCTTTCCGTCGCCACATTTTCACATTTAAATCAACACTCAGAGTTTAATCATTTAAACTTGCAGCCCTATTTATTATAAAGGTGTATTTTCCCATCTATATATCATGTTTCTGCTAAAAGAAATAGGTGTAATTGTTTAGAAATTAAGTTAATTGTGCATTTTTATGCAAATATATGCATGTAATTCACCTTTTATTGAGCTACTCAGACTATCAGGAATTGCAAGTGGGTGGTGGTGAGTGCCCCGTAACATTATACACATTTTTATATGATAAATCCAACCGAGCAGCTTCTTTTTATACATGACATATATCCGTTTGTGTTCTGCAAGATGGTTTCTGATGATAATCTAATAATGGTTTCTCTCTTTAGTGAATCAACCAGTGGTTGGCAAACTATATATCTCAAACTTAACGTCAGAGAGCTTTTCAATCTTCTGGAACGGCACTGAAGGAGAATTTGATGGTTTTATCCTGGAGATAATTGATTCTGATTGGCTGATGGAGCCAAAGGAATATAACATATCCCGCAATGTAAAGTCCCATCACATCACAGGGCTCAGGCCCAGCACTGACTATGTAGCCTACCTCTATGGGACATACAAGGGATCCAGAACAAGTGCTGTCAGTATTGTTGCATCAACAGGTACTTTTGATTTTGTGTATTTGTCTTTAGTCTTGCGTACACTGCGTGCACAATTATTAGGCAAGTTGTATTCCTGACGATTCATTTAATTAATTTAGCTTCTAGAAAGTTAATAAACCTCAAACAAAGAAGCATTTAACAAAGGAAAAGTGAGTTTTGGCTTTCTCAGGAGAATATCGACCTGTTCACAATAGGGTTTAGCTCAGGTGTAGAAGGCTAAGTGGAGTACTTGGATGCATGTGACGTCTTGCATTAAAATAAAGGCCTTCTTGAATGACGCAGACTTTGTCCTGTACCGCTGCTTGAAGAAAGTGTCTTCTAAAAACTGGCAGTATGTTTGGGAGCTGATTTTAAGTCCTCCTTCAACCTCAAATGGTCCAAATCCGTAATATCCTCATCCTTAATAATGGAAGCCTATACCAGTATCCCACCTCCAAGTGTCCACTTGTCCGCCACCTTGAGTGTCTGACTCAAAGTGGAGCTCTGTGCATATTAGTGCTCCAACCGTGAGCCTCCATCTGGTCCATCAAGACTCATTCTCATTTCATCCGTCTATAAAACCTTTGAAAAATCTGTCTTTCTTGGTCAAATTTTGACGTTTCAACTTATGAGTTTTGTTCAGTGGTGGTCGTGTTTCAGTCTTCCTTACATGGACCATGTCTCCGAGCACTGAACACCTTGTACGTCTGGACAGTCCAGTTAGGTTGCATTCATATGGAAGCACTGGAGGTTAATGGCTTCCTGGTAGCTTCACGTTAGTCGTTTAGTCGTTAACTTGCATCTTTTTTTCACCACACATTTTCCTGAAGTAAAGAAGCTGCCTAATAATGATGCACAGCTTGATATACTGTAGGGTGTTGATCACTTTAGGCCACACCCTCCCTCATTATCCAATCAGCTTGCAGTTGGAAAATATGCATGAAAATGACGATGAGGTCAAGATACTCTTTGCCTTTTAATTGTGCACGCAGTGTAGAAAAGGTCATTATTTGCACTGTAAAGCTAACCTCGGCATGTCTGCATACACTGGACAAATACATGCTTTCTACTTCCATAAATGAATATATTTTATATTTTTCTCTCCCCCTGTAGCTGAAGAGCCTGATTTGTCCAGGCTAGTTGTTTCTAACATTACCTCAGACAGATTTTCTCTGTCGTGGCGGACAGGAGAGAAGTCTTTTGATAACTTTATAGTAGAAGTCAGAGAGTCTGCTTTGCCCTCGCAGGCAATGGGGCGCGCTCTGCCAGGAGACGTGCGCTCCACAGTCATGGCCGGGCTCAAAGCGAGCACAAGGTACAACATAAAGCTGTACGCCAGCGCTGGTGGCCAGAACACACAGCCCCTGTTTGATGTAGCTACAACAGGTATCTCATTACATGCATTTTTTGACACTGCATGTAGCAAACTCTTTGTGATTTATCAGCACAACATAACTGAAAAGCCATCTTCTTTTTCTGTTCAGAGGATGTCCCACAGTTGGGGCCCATAACCGCTTCATCTGTGAGCCCACATAACCTCAGCTTGTCCTGGAGCACAGTGTCGGGCCACTTTGATGGCTTTGTTATCCGGGTCAGTGACCCTGAGCAGCAGTCTGACACACTGGAGTTCAGACTGCCTGGTGAAGCCCGTAACATTACGATCTCTAACCTGATGGATGCGACAGGCTATGATATTGAACTGTACGGTATCTCTCACGGGCGCCACACACCCTCTCTGTTAGCCCACGCCGTCACAGGTACTACGTATTTTACTCATGTCTTAAACTCTCTTCACTTGTAGCTGTAAAGTTCTGCATCAATTTTAAAGTAAGTAGAGTAACTTTTAGGGAAACGTTGTCTCTTAATTTACAATAAATCAGTTCAAAATGTCCTGCAACTTCAAACAATGTTATCTGCAGGTCTGAAACGCATTAAGAGCAAATTTGATATGCATCATTAGCGGCTACAGTTTTCACAGTCTGGTAGCATTTTTGGTGCATGAAACGCTTTGAGTCCCCAAAGAGGTCAGACCGAGTTACGTTTTTTAATTTTTAGATTTTGTCCTGTTAGAGTTATCATGAATTTGGCAGAATATCCCAACACGGTTCACCTGTTTGGGATGTATCAGGTCTGAAGCATCAAATTTTAGGTTCCCAGATGTTGTAGATTTATTTTATCTCATGACTTTTGACTTTTCCCAAGTCTAATAAAGACAGTGGTGGAAGAAGTATTCAGATCTTTTACTTAGGTAAAGTAGAAGTAGTACACTATATAAACAGAAGCAAAAGTCCTGCAGAATGTAAATATAGTATGCATCAGTTTATTGGCCCTAGATAAGGCCAGTCTAGTTTCACACTTGGAAGGCGAGTGTGAGGCGACTGGTTTACAATCAGCAACTACGCCACTGAATGCCACTAAATCCTACACACTGGTCCTTTAAGTACAGTATTTGAGTAAATGTATTTAGTTACTTTCCACCACTGGATGAAGAGATGCCATTATGAGTTGACATTCACCCATAGGAATGTCTGTAGAAGACATCAGGTGATAATTTTGGACTTATGTCATTGTAGAATTGTTAAGGTTCAGTGCGACTAATGGCCACTAGATGATGATTTATATTAAAAAATGCCAGTTACTACGTCAGGTTTTTGTCTCCACATCTTGTGATGTAGTCTTCTAGCATCTTTGCCGTATTGTTGGAAATACTACCTCTTACATTTACATTATTTCCCTCTTGTTTTGGTTTTGTGGCTGCTGACCTGAAGCCAAGCTTCAAACTGTTACTTTAGAAACCTTTGGCGAGGAAAGAGAGGTTGCATCAATTTCTGTCTACGGTAGAAGAATATAAAGCACTATGATGCATGCCACATTTGCTTTTGGTGTGTATTGGCCTTTAAATTTTTGGAGATGTTCAGATCAAATGTTCTTTTAAACATGTTTAAATATATAACTCACCTCACAGGAAGCACAGATCTTATGATTTGCTTTTGCAATAATTGCACACTTGGTTGTTTACTCTTGTTCCCCCTCCCACATGTGTTCCCTTCCCCACACACACAAAAAAATCAAACCCCCCCACCCCCTTCTAGCTTCTTTGCCCAAAGTGGAAAACTTGACCATTTCCAACATAACCCCCTACGGCTTCCGTGTGTCGTGGGAGGTGAAGCAGCAGCTGCAGCAGCAGGAGGAAATAGCCCCCTCTAGCGGCGGCTTCAGCCAGTTTCACATAGTGGTGACAGACTCTGGCTGGCTGTTGGAGCCTCAGGAGTTCACTGTGCCAGGAAACCAAAGTCACCTGGACATCTGGGGCCTCATCACCGGCATAGGCTATGAGGTCAGGCTGACCGGGGTGTCAGAGTCAGGGCTTCTCTCTCGGCCTCTGACTACAGTGGCTGTGACAGGTACCACTGACAGTGCGCTGCAAGGCCCCTCGTCTTACTAAAAGTGCAGTTCCTGTTTTTGTTGTTGTTGCAACTACTGTACATATATGATCATTAAACTTTATGATCCAATTCTGAAGTTTCACCATCCAAACCTGGCAGATCTGTAATAGAATAATTCTTTGATATTCATACATCAAATTATAGAAGTTGTCTCCATGTTTCTTCAGAAGAGGTAAATCTGGGCAACGCGATTTCGACAACGACTGCCGTCCACCGCCAGAGTTCAGGTGACCTTAACAACAGGTGTTCAACATGACCCCAGGTGACCTTCAAGACCGTTTTCAACCTGTGTTTGGGTGACCTTAACTACCTTCGTTTAAACAGACCTTCGTTTAACGACTGTCATTGACATCAGTCCTCAGATGACCTTAACGACTGTCGTCAACATGACCTAGGGTGACCTTAACGACTGTTGTACTTCTGACCTCAGATGACCTTTACGACCGTCGTTCAACCTGACCTTAGGTGACCTTAACAACGAGGAGCCCAAACAAACCAGATGTGAACAATAGCCTGGTTAACCATCTCACCAAGGCTAAACACCTGGATGTCCCCGCCAGTCAGTCAGAACTGAAGACGTCTCTTGGATAAGAGGTGAAATGTCTTCACAGATCTACAACATAGTCCTGTTGCCTCAAATTTAACTCTTCTCAAGAAACGGACGACTGAGAACGCTCACAGGCGTCTTAATATATCTTAAAAATGAGCTTGAGAATTGAACAAATTTTGGTTAATGCCATGTTTGGACGGTGAGGCTTCAGCTCAGTATTGTAACCTAACCCTAACTCAGATTTATAACAACTCTTTTCCAGAACGATCTCACTTTTCTTTTGTTTTAAGTGTTTTTTCTGTATGCAGCTTCGTCACCGGGAGGAAGAGATGTGGAGCTCCCATCTTGTTTCTTCTTACCTCCCAAAATATGAGCGAACATATGTTTGTTTTCATATTTTAAAATGTGTTTTCCTTCAGATGTCTGATTGGTGCTACACAGATGTTCGTCGACGTTATACGATTACCGTATCATGTCTACGGACATCTTTTTAAAGTTATCACGCTGCTACCTTTATCTTCATTGATCTGGCTAAAAAAAACTACAGAATAAAACAAGATGATGGGAAAACACTGATAGATCATCGAGACATTCTGAGCATGAAATGTCAGTTGATCTCATTTGTTTCATTACCTTTGAATGCACTGAATGCATCAAGGCTGGTCTCGAAGACGCATGGGGACCTCGTCTCAACCGGTGTTTGCTCAAATCCAACAGATCCGTTGGAGTGGAGTGTGACCCTGTTGACCGACATAAATAAACATTTACAAAAAGCATCTTGTCTTCTTTAATTCCTCCAGACTTACGCCTTAATATCCCGTGATTTACACTAACGGACGCCTGAGCATGTCAGATCAGAGGTGGTGGACAAAAAAAAAAGGCCTTCAGGCTGGAATCTAACCCTGTCTACCACCTGGAAACCTTCTTGCCTGATTGCTGATTACTTCCAAACTCTGATGTCTTTGGCCATCTCTCAGACGTTGATGAATAATTGCTGGGAAAACACCAAATCTACTGCAACGTTATGTCTCTATTGTCTAACCAGAGGCTGAACCGGAGGTGGAGCATCTCTTTCTCTCGGACATCACGGCCGACGGTTTCCGTCTGTCGTGGACTTCTGATGAAGACATGTTTGACAGATTTGTGATCAAAATAAGAGACAGCAAAAGACTAGCTCACCCTCACGAGTTCAGCGTCCGCGGCGACGAACGAACCAAGGTTTTAACTGGACTCATGAGTGGCACTGAGTATGAAATCGAGCTTTATGGTGTCACATTGGACCAACGCTCCCAACCTATAACTGGGGTTGTTCAGACAGGTATATAAAAAAAACAAAGTGCAGTTTTATACTAACTACTAAACTTTCTGATTTCTGGTGTGACGTCTGTTTTCAGAGAACCCACAGTCCCACTAATCATCTTTATTTGTCTGGTTTAGGCTTAACTCCATCTCTGACTCTAATGGAAAATGGTCTTTTGGGAAGCATAATTTCTGGAGTTTAATTTGGATCCTCCGAGCTCATAGTTTTCTTTTTTCTCTTATTATTGGCCATATTTTCTTCACTCTAATTCACCTTTTTTTTTTCTCCTTCTCCTCCTCTGTTTTCCTGTCTGCGCATATCCATTTGCACTCTGCTAGGCCTGAGCACTCCTCGGGGACTTCACTTCTCTGAAGTGACTGACTCCTCGGCTGTAGTTCACTGGTCCATGCCTCGCTCTCCAGTGGATCACTACAGAATCACCTACGTGCCCTTTGAAGGAGGTAAGCGCTCCATCAGGGTTGTTTACTGCTGTTTGTATTTACATTTAAAATTAGTTTTGGTTGGTTTATGATTAAATTAATATTTCAGTTATGGTTTATTTGAATTAATTTTGACCTCACTGGTGTCTTGGCTCTATGGATGCCAACATTTGTCCTGTGGTCATTCGGTCCAACCACTGACCGTACAAAGAATGGACAGCATACGTGTGACATCAACCATAGACTTCTGAAGAGCCATTTTGAAGCTCAAAATCTGTTGCTTTGGTCGCCACCATGTTGACTGTTGTGCCTCTTCCGCCTCCCGGCTAATAAAAAATTGCCTTGGCGGACCTGAGATCGCAATCCCCAGAGGATGAATTCCAATAACTTTGGTCATCCTAACTCTTCACTTGCAGCGCCACCAGGAGGTCAAAATTTCAGTTTGTCCTGTAGTAAAATACCTGCAAAACCAACACCAATCACAAAGTTAACTTGTAGAGACTGAACTTTTAACGCAGGATATTTTGTTCTCCGCAGGAAACCCGCTGATGGTGACTGTGGACGGCAGCGTGTTCGAGGCTTTGCTGCCCAGCATGATCCCCGGCAAAACATACCAGGTGACTGTGAGCTCTGTGAAGGGTCTGGAGGAAAGCGACCCCAGCACAGACACCGTAACCACAGGTTGGCTTTCTTCTCCTTCTCCTTCTCTTATACAACAGTTCGTAGAAAATTTAATCGAAGCTGCTTCTCTTGACACCGTGTTTCCCGTCTGTGCCTTTCAGCTCTGGACAGACCTCAGGGTCTGACTGCAGTTAATGTCACGGATGCCTCAGCCCTGTTGGTGTGGCAACCGTCTGTGGCAACTGTCGACAGATACGTGATCACTTACAGCGCTGATACAGGTGTGTTTATTCATCTGTGTTAGCCATTCATTTAAACAAGAAGCAGCTCATCTCTTTTTTATCGGTCGTCCTGCTTTGCTTCCACAAACTGTCAAACTGTGTGTGTGAGCGACTTTGATTGTGTGGTTTGATTTATTGATGGGGGGTGTGCTTTGCCTTACAGTGTCCCCCATGGTGGAGCATGTTTCTGGGAACATAGTGGAGTTTGAGATGAGCTCTCTGGTTCCAGGAACTCACTACACAGTCGGAGTACACGCTATGAAAGAAGCTCAGAAGAGCGACTCTGCTGTTACTGAATTCACCACAGGTGAGCTCAGAGAGACGACCTGAAGCTGAAGTCGATTCTTGTGTGTTTTGTAGCTGCAGTTCTTTTAAAGAAAGATAAATCACAGTGTGACGTTTTGTCTTTTTCAGACGTCGATCCCCCTCGTGATCTCACAGCTATTAACATTCAAACTGACAGCGCGACTCTCACGTGGAGGCCTCCACAGGCTGACGTCACCGGTTACACGCTCACCTTCTCTTCTGCTGATGGTATAATCAGGGTATGTACAGTTGATACAGTCCAAGAAAAGAGAGTCTAGCTGGTCTCAGCAGGGACTGAGCTGTGGACACTATTTATACTTCGGCAGGAAGGAAAACTAAATGCACAATTTGAGTAGAAGCTGACTAAGCTAGCTTTTATCTATGAAAGATAAAAATGACTAACATGCCCAAAACCAACAAGCATTTTCATCTGGAGACTGAGATTAAATCTAAAATGGTTGCCAAAGTAACACTGATGTCCATCCTCACGTCACACTGACACTGGAAAATGGTCGTCAGTAATTATTTTAGTTTATGCAATCTGCAGCTTTCAGGGGTTAAACATGAAAAACCAAAGTACGCTATAATTCACTGATTCTCAAAGTGTCAAACCTCGAGGAATCTGAAATAATTTCTGAAAATGAAATTACATTAAATTAATACATTAAAGTTGTTCTTTTTCTGTCACTATCAGTCTGATACAGTCACATTTAGGCAGGTAATGTGCCTCCAGGATTAGTTAAACGTGACATAAGATAGTAAATATTAGGAAGTGCAGTTCAGAAGTACAACTTTTCTACCAGCTGAGCTCTGATTCTTGAACCAGTTCCATTCAGGATTCAACAGCAGTCAACAATAAGTAACCTTCTTAACAGGGATAAACCTGCAACCGTGTAAACTCTCCTGCATATGGTCAGATCACGCTGTATGGACATTTGGAAAGTGTAATGTTCATGTTTTGTAGTTAAACCTCCAGTATGCTCTCACTCTTTGTAAATACTTTGTGTTTATGTGTGTGCGCATGGCTTCAGGAAGTGGTGCTAAGCTCGACGGCGTCCTCTTATAACATGGCTCAGCTAACTGGCTCGACAGAGTACAGCGTCAAACTTCAAGCCATCTCCGGAGCCCAGAGGAGTCGTCCCGTCAACACCGTCTTCACTACGAGTAAGGACAAAAACACCTGCGAGCGCACGACGTTTGCATTCGATGAAGTAACTCTAAACTCGCAGGTTCTTCTTAGCTGTGAAAGTCGGTTACACAACAGTCCAGATGCACGTTAGAAATATATGACTGCTTCTAATGCAAATTCCTTTCGGTTAATCTGATATTCCAGTTAGATCACCTGTGCTTATTTTTCATTCTGTCGGCGCTGCTCCCGGAGGATTTTATTTTCCCTTTCGCTCTTTTCAAAACCTCCTTTTTCCTTCCAAGGTCTTTACTCTCGCACGATGCCGCACACTCTATACGCTTCTTTTCTTATATAACGTAAATGAAGAGAGAACAAACGGATGATCTCTTTTTAATGTGTGCTTCCAGTTGGACAGTTGTACAAACGGCCCAAGGACTGTGCTCAGATTTTACTGAATGGAGAGACGACCTCTGGTCTGTACACCATCTACGTGGGCGGAGAGGAGAGCCAGCCCCTCCAGGTTTACTGTGACATGACCACAGATGGAGGAGGATGGATGGTGAGTAAATCACCCTGCTGGAATCCAATTAAAGGCCGTTTCAAAACTATCATTCAAGTTAAATGGGATGTGATCGCAAACGGTTACGCAACGGCTGTTTTTCTAATGGCAGACCTCGGCCTCGCGCTTGTTATGATTATCGTGAAGCTGTTGTGACACTCATGAAAGTCAGTCCTCTTCAGGTTTTCCTCAGACGCCAGAATGGAAAGCTGGAATTCTACAGGAACTGGAAGAACTACACCGCTGGCTTCGGTAACATGAATGATGAGTTCTGGCTGGGTAAGATCACTCGTCTTCTCGTCTTATTCGCCTCTCTCACTCGCTCCCTTCCCAACTCACACGTATTAAATTATTACAGGTCTCTCCAACCTCCATAAAATCACAAATTCTGGCCATTATGAGCTACGAGTGGACTTAAGAGACAACAGAGAATCGGTCTACGCTCAGTACGACAAGTTTACGATTGCAGAGCCAAGATCACGCTATAAAGTCTACGTCGGAGCGTACAGTGGAACAGCAGGTTGGTATTACTTTAAAAGGCTAATTCGACAGCTTTTACTTCATCAGCCTGCCATCTGGACGTTTGGGTTCAAAGCTCCTTATACAGTGTATACATTAATAAACGTAACGTACAAGTCATGTATGTGCATAGGATTGCAGTAGCCGGCTAATCCTGATTTAAAAAAAGCTTATTTGCTAAAGGACATGTACTTTTTGAACTACACGAGGACGCTTTGATTAGATGGCGTCCAGGCTTTCTCTCCCCGTGTTCATCAGTTACTTTCTCAAAGGAAAAGTTTGACATTTTAGGAAATACACTTGCCGATTAAATGAGAAAAACAATCGCTCACGTCTGTCTTAGCTTAGCATGAAGACTGGAAGCTGTGGGAAAGCTAGCAGCATGGCTCCGTCCAAAAGTAACAAAACTCTCCTACCAGCACCTCTAAAGCTCATTGATTAACACTTTATATGTAGTTTGTTTAATCTGTATAACAACCAAAGCGGAAAAAACACCAAGTCAGGGTTCTTGGCGGGGTGTAGTGACTTTTCTAATTCACAGAGACTCCAGGAATTGAACTGCTCCTGGCCAAGAAATAGTCTGGCACAGAAGCCTTTGTAAAACCAAACCAAGTGTTGTCATTTTCTGTGTTAAATTAACGAGATATCATCTGATAATTTGCAAGATTTAGAGTCTTTGAGCCATGCTAGGTGCTCCCTCTGTTTCCAGTCTTTGTGCTAAGCTACGCTAATTGTCTTCTGGTTATAGCTTTATGTAAAACACACATATATGAAAGCACTATCAGTGTTCTCATCTTATCAGTTACTTCCTGTCACTCATGTCTGTCTTGTAAATATTAAACTGCAGCACAACAGCAGCTTAGCGTAGCTTAGCATAAAGACTGGTAGCTGGGGGAAACAGCTAGCATGGCTCTGTCTAAAGGTAACAAAACTCACATACCAGCACCTCTAAAACTCATTAGTTAACACTTTTTGTTTAATCTGTTTAACAACCAAAGTGGAAAAAACAACAAGTCAGGGTTCTTGGCGGGGTGTAGTGACTTTTCTGGAGTCGCGGAGACTCTAGGAATTTAATTGTCCAAGAAATAGTCTGGCACGAAGCCAACCAAAACAAAACCAAGTGTCGTTTTCAGGATTAAATTAATGAGATACTATAATGTGATCATTTGCAAGCTTTAAGGCCTTGGAGCCAGGCTAACTCTTCCCTCTGTTTCCAGTCTTTATGCTAAGCTCCGCTAATTGTCTCAGATATGAGAGTGATATCAATGTGAGGGTGAACTCCTACGACAGCTTCACTTAATCTAACCGGTCACATGTTTACATGCGTGAACACGTGATGCGTGTTTTCTTCACTGTCGATCCCTCCACCAGGTGACTCCATGATTTACCACCAGGGCCGACCCTTCTCCACCTACGACAACGATAACGACGTCGCTGTCACAAACTGCGCCCTGTCTTACAAAGGCGCCTTCTGGTATAAAAACTGTCATCGTGTCAACCTCATGGGGAAATATGGCGACACCAGTCACAGTAAGGTATGTACACTTATGAATATCTCATACAGTTATGAATAAACAAACTTTCTGGCATATTAATTAATGTTTTTTTTCAGCATTTATGTGGCTGTTTTTTGTTTTATTTGTAGAGTTTTATATGTTCTAGTTGAGCTTCTTGTACTCTCAAGAAATGTTTCATATTTTCCGTTAAGCTATCTGACACTTTAACAGTTTTTTAAACAAATATTTGACACGTCCCATCACACTTACTTCAGAGATAAAAGTACGACCCATGGGGATCTTTTATATCTCGGAATTTGTTGTAATAGTTTCCAAAACATGCGAGTGATCAACATCAAATGTTTCCCACTCTCTCTCTCCAGCATTATGTAACTGCTGACTCGTCACCTTCGCTGTAATAAAGAAACAAATCAGATGTTTCCATCACCTCGGTCTCTGTGAATCGTCAGATGTTTGGTGTGTGTGTGTGTGTGTGTGGAGAAAGATGATCTGTATTTTTCTGTTTATTTTTTTTCCACAGGGGATCAACTGGTTCCACTGGAAGGGCCACGAACACTCGATCGAATTTGCAGAGATGAAAATCAGGCCGGCCAACTTCAGAAACTTCGAGAGCAGAAAAAAGCGATCATAGACCGGTGAACCTGTCCTCGTCTACACCTCATCTCCTCCGCCCCCCCGACACCCCCTCGAGTCTCGTCATCGGTCGTGAACTTCTCGTGTTTCCTCTTCATCCTCTAATCACTAAAAAACAAACAAACATACAAAGACAATCACGCTGAAGGTGATTCAGTTCTGCCTGCGAGAAACAAACTTTACATTACACCAAAGAATCAAACAATTAGCCGTCTTTTTTCTTTGTGTGCGTGTGTGTGTGTGTGTGTGTGTGTGTGTGTGTGTGTGTGTGTAGTCGTCCCAGTTTGACACAAGTGTGATTATATTTCCAAACGAGCGTGAACAAACACACAGTACAAGTGTTAAAGGGACCAAACATCTGTAAACATCTGTATCATCATCATCATGAGAATTAATCGTGTAAATGGATCCACTGAATCAGTAACACGTCAAAGGCACATAGAAGGCATCAGGCCGCTCAAAGTAATGCTGAATTCAATTCCTCCATCTTAAACTGAGTTATTCACCAGATTAAATTATATAAAATGATACATCTTAATGAATATATGTTATATTTACTGTACAACCAATCACATTTGGAGGCCACTAATGCCACTGAGTTCATATTTAAATGTTGCTTTACTTATTTTGATAGAAAATAAAAAGGATCTGATGCTCTGCAACCTTCAATACAAATAAAAATGTTAGTTTGATAAAAGTGTGTGAGAACTTCTTTTTGTACGAGTTCCACCTCCGCTCCAGCAGATGGCAGCGTTTACTCTGCAATCACAAAAGGACTGGTTGGGATGTATAACTGTGTGAATGTTGATGTCTTTTTACTACCCAGGAGCAGATTTTTACAAAGAAACTCACAGTAAATATGAAAAATGTTCATTATTTAAGGTATTAAAAAGTCTTAATCTTTCAATTCAGTTCACTTTTTAAGTCTGCAACGTCAAACCTGGAATAAAAACTGTTGCTACTGTTGCTAAGGAACCTCTTTGACTCAAAGAGTTGGTGTTTATTTCAGCCAAAACTTCAATTAAGTAGTTATTTTTAATTGGTTAATACATCCATTCATTTATAGCGGCTTATCTGGATCGAGGTCACATCACAGGGCATGTTTAAAGAGAATATTTAAATACACTGCTGCATCACTAGTACACGTATTAAACAGTGAGACGTGGATGGCACTTGTACTTTCTCCATATGTAATATACCAGTGAGCTCACTTAACCAGGTCTTAAACTTCAGGCGGAGTCTTTCTTTGCTTTCTGTGGTTTTTCTGTACATGTCAGAAAACCACAAAAATGATACAGTTTGTGTCCACATGTCCAGAAAAGTTGAGTCAGATAGTAAGATTGTGTGATATACAGATGAGAACTACAGATAAATGTCAATAAATCAATGTTTTTAATATGTAGTTGCTCTAATTGTCCAAATTAATCATGAAAAAGGTCTAAAAAATGATTAAGTCTTTAATTTGTTGCAGAAAAGCAGTTTTGTTATGTGTCTGGGTTAAATAAAATATAATCTTGGCCAATGGACGGCGTATCCGTGACGTCACCCACAGCTTTCCGAAGAACTGTTTTAAAGATCAAAATCTGTGACACTGGCCGCCGCCTTCTTGGTAGTCCTGCCTTTTCTTAAAAATCAACAAATATCAGCAGACCTGAGGCGAGCTGGATGACGCCTGGTTGCTCAAATAAGCCACCTGTAATGCCACCTACCTGTCAAATCAAAGCGTCCACGCTCTGAATTCTTCATAACTTTAAGCCTGGATTGCTCTCTTTAACTCAGACATTAAGCACTGATGCCAGCGGCGTGCCTCAGACTAAACAACCAGAGTAATGAATGTGTTGTCTGATTTTATGGAACATCGTGCAGCTTTGACCTCCACGTGGGGTACAGATATTTTGAGCATGATTCAGACGTCTTAATTAAACTTTGTGTGTAGATACTTGCATTGCTCGTCAAAGGTCAGCTGAAAGCACGGTGCCGTTTACCTCCTCATATTTACATGTTGCGGTTCCAGGTTTAGCTCCTGGCATATCGGGCCTGAGTCACTTCGGTTAGCTACGTGGCAGGACTCACTACTTTAATCTTTCCTGAACGACGCCTGGGTGCTAAAATAAACCACCTGTAACGACACCTACCTACCTGTCAATCAAAGCGTCCACGCTCTTAATTCTGCATAACTTTAAGCCTTAATATAATCTGAACAGGTGAGTTGTATATAAATTCACCCTCAGTACAGTTGTCATGAACGGGGAAATTAGCTATAGAGACCAAAACTGTTTTTTGTACCAGGCTGTAAACATGTTTATTTCTGCTGTGAAGTTGGACATTTTAACATAGGGACCTATGGAGACCGACTCACTTCTGGAGCCAGCCTCAAGTGGACGTTTGAGGAACTGCAGTTTTTCGGCATTTGGTTTAAATGCAGGAGGACTTTAATCCTTCGTATTGACTGACTTCACTCTGAGAAGTTTAAACATTAGGTGTGTTTATCAAAGTCAGACAGCATTACGCCAGTAATATTTAAGCAAGTTCAACCTGATATTCCTCTAACGGGATGTCTTCATGGTTCCAAAGTTTAGGTTTAAAATCTGGGTTATCTTTCTTTTGCAACTGGAGCACACAAGGTTCTCAAAATCAATATCTTTCCACAATTATCATCAAATCCATCCACAGGTGAACAGTGTCAGATCTTAAGTGGAACTAATTTGTTCCTCTCATCGCCTCTTAACAAAGGCGGACTGCAGCGTTTGAAGACTGTCCAACTTCTTAAAAATCACAAGAGCCCTTTAAACGAGGGATTATTTGATCTAATAAGACGTGTCTACGTGTCCTACTTTGTGTTGCACTTGGCCTGCGAGCAAGTGTAAGGTCATTCAAGTCTTTCGACATCAGGCAGGTGACCCAGTGATCAGGCATTACCTCGTGTCCTCGGGTCGATCGTTCATCTTGATCCGCGGCCACCTCGGTGTCCTCTCTGCACCCTCTCTGGTGCTGTTTATTTGTTTGTTTGTGCAGCTTGCTTTTGATGGGTACATTTCGACTGTTTGGTTTTGTCACGATCGTGGCGATACTTCTGAGTATTTCAGCTTAGATCACCCTTTAATGGGTTCAGAGAAGCCTGACTCACTCAGCTGTTGAAAGGTTTAGGATGTTGGAACATTTTATTTCAATATGAGGAATGCAAAGAGGAATGGTGAAACTCTAGATCGGTTGGCACCGAGCTGGCAGTTTTCTCGCGTAGAACATAACTGTTGACCTGACCTCACATTTCATCCTGAGACGTTTCTAAATAAGGACACCCGAGGTCATGAGTCAAATGTCCTTGTGAGATTCTCCGAAGAGTATCAGTGATAAGACTCCTTCCAATGATCTTACCCCTGTCAGTGTTTAGGAAGAGATTATACAATTATCTGGCCACTTGTGTTTGTCAAAATCAGGACCATATTTCCCATGACCCAGATTACTTCCTGTTGTCAGGAGGACAGATAAGAGCCGATAACGGGCCTTGTTGAGCGATGATATGTATTCCAACTTTGGTTTTTACAGTGATTGCAAAATAAAGATAGTGGCTGTTTTAAACCCAACAGATTATTGAGAAATGGTTCAGTTGTAGGTTTCTGATGTTTCTAACCATGCTACTGGCTCTAGGAATTGGTTGGTCCACCATTTGGTCCACAGTCATTCATGGTCCCAGGAGGATTAATCCTAATGACTTTGGTGATCCCTTGACTCTTCATGTAGCGCCACCAGAAGATCGTTTATCCAATGAAATATCTCAACTTCTACAAAACAAGATTGTTTACAGACATTTATGGTCCCCAGATGATGTATCCTGATGGTGATCCTCTCACTTTCATTCAGCTAAACGTTGTGTTTACCTGCTTAACATTTTACATACTTTTTTACCCCTAGAAATTTGATAGGATCTTTAGAGACCCAAGTTTGGTAGTCTACCATTTTGGTCCAGACTGAAATCTCTCAACTACTGGATGGATTGCCATTAAATTCATGGTCCCGGGAGGATTAATCTTTATGACTTGATCCCTTGACTCTTCATGTAGCGTTACCAGCAGACCATTTATCCAGTGAAGTATCTCAATATAAATAAAACAGATTTTTTTTACAGACATTCATGGTTCCCAGATGATGTGATCCTCTCACTTTCCTTCATCTGAACCTTGTGTTTAGTGCTAATTCGCACATGTTAGTATGCTAGAGTACAGAGAATAGTACACAGCAATGTTGGTCAGTAGTCCATCACTTTGGTCCAGGCAGAAATGTCTCAACAACTATTGGATGGATTACCATGAAATTCTATACAGTGATTCATGGTCCCAGGAGGATTAATCCTAATGACTTTGGTGATCCCTTGACTCTTCATGTAGCACCACCAAGTGGCCCATTTATTAATTGAAATATCTCAACATCTTCAAAACAGATTGTTTACAGACTTTCGTGGTCCCCAGATGATGTATCCTAATGGTGATCTGCTTTCCTTCAGCTAAACGTTGTGCTTTTTATATACGTTTTACCCCTAAAAAGTTGATAGATGATAGACTGAAATCTCTCAGCTATTGGATGGATTGCCATGAAATTCATGGCCCCAGGAGGATTAATCCTAATGACTTTGGTGATCCCTCACTTTTCATGTAGCGCCACCAGCGGCCCATTTTTCCAGTGAAATATCTTAACGTCTACAAAACAGATTTACAGACATTCATGGTTGCCAGATGATGTACCTCTCATCAAATAAATTAAACTGCACATTGGCTCAAAGCTGTGCCTAAGCAACATATCTTAAAGCTGCTAGCGTGGATGTATAATCTGGTGGCATAAATGACACTACACGTTGATTAAAGTGAAATGTTGACCCCCATGAACTCAATTCAAGCAGTTTCTTAGAAATACTAAGTGGTGGCAGTGTTTAAGTCGACTCTTAGCTCACTAAATTCAGTGAATTCGAACTCTTCCATGCCCAAATCACCACTTTGCCTAAGCCTCACAGTGCCACTACTCCCTTTGGCATAATGTGTACATGCCAGGTAAGGCTGCAGTTCAACAAGTAGCTCCTTCAATACATGTGAACCAAAATTAGCCAACAGTTCTCAGAACTGTCATGGTGTTGCTACACATTGTGATACTGTCAGTATTTGCACAGTGTTATGTCATTGTTTGCTCAAAGAGCTGCCTCACGTTTACACAGCCAACTCTCTCCTGCTTATACAACGACCTCAAGACGAGTCTGCCTGTTCGCAGTTTCTATTAAGACGAATTAAATCAGTTTGCGTATTACATTATTAGTGTATGATTGAGTGCTGTTTTTCAAGCATTTTAACACATAGAAAAGGGAAATTTGGGTGTCTGACCGTTCTGAAAGCAACATGAAAGCTTTTACTTCATGAGGTCAAATAGGAGCCGAAATAAAAATGTGATTTCCGTATGTGCCAGTTGAGCAAAGGTTGCTCTGTTGCCTAAGAAAACCTGTTTGCATTAGTCACGCCATTCAGCCTCGCTGAAACATGCCGGACTGCCATTAATCATGTTTTTCAAGGAAACTTTTCCCCAAGAGCCTGTGCTATATTTGAATTGGCTCAGCTCTCGGTGCAGAGTCCCTGGCACTGTGTGAACATGTATCTAAATCATCTGCCACGACCCTGTCAGTGCACTCCACACTACTTTCCACTCCACCATTACACATACAGTATGTAATTGAAAAATAGGTAATTTCACGCTCTGTCTGATTATTCTATATGCTGAGTGAATTCTTCATGCATGTGCTGTAAATTGAAGTTGACTGTGGCATAAAGAACATGCTTTAATTTTGTATTTTGCCTTTAACCCCGCAGATATAATTTTCCTTTCTAATGTTTTTAGACCAGCGATGGGTTTTCTTCTTTCTTACTCATCACAAAAAATATGAAAGCAGCCGAGAGATTTTCAGTAGTGTTCTTCTAGTTTTTCACTAGTGTAGTGTTCACTAGTTCGCTAGTTTTTCACTCTTGTTCCTCTAGTTTTCCACTAGTATTCTGTAGATTTTACAAACGTTCCTGTACTTTTCACTAGTGAACCTGTAATTTTTACTCCTGTAGTTTTCACTAGTTTTCCTGTAGTTTTCACTAGTTAACGTTTTTCACTAGTGAACCCGTAGTTTTACTAGTATTCCTGTAGTATTTCACTAATGTTCCTGTAGTATTTCACTAGTGTTCCTGTAGTATTTCACTAGTTTTCCTGTAGTTTTTCACTAGTGTTCCTGTAGTTTTCACTAGTGTTCCTGCAGTATTTCACTAGTTTTCCTGTAGTTTTTCACTAGTGAACCCGTAGTTTTCACTACTGAACCCGTAGTTTTTTCACTAGTGTTCCTGTAGTATTTCAGCAGTGTTCCTGTAGTTTTCACTAGTTTTCCTGTAGTTTTTCACTAGTGTTCCTGTAGTTTTCACTAGTGTTCCTGCAGTATTTCACTAGTTTTCCTGTAGTTTTTCACTAGTGTTCACTACTGTAGTTTTTCAGCAGTGTTCCTGCAGTATTTCACTAGTTTTCCTGTAGTTTTTCACTAGTGTTCCTGCAGTATTTCAGCAGTGTTCCTGCAGTATTTCACTAGTTTTCCTGTAGTTTTTCACTAGTAAACCTGTAGTTTTTCACTACTAAACCCGTAGTTTTTTCACCAGTGTTCCTGTAGTATTTCAGCAGTGTTCCTGTAGTATTTCAGCAGTGATCCTGCAGTATTTCACTAGTGTTGTTTTCCTGTAGTTTTTTCACTAGTGTTCCTGCAGTATTTCGCTAGTTTTCCTGTAGTTTTTCACTAGTGTTCCTGCAGTATTTCTAGTTTTCCTGTAGTTTTCACTAGTGTTCCTGCAGTATTTCAGCAGTGTTCAGTATTTCACTAGTGAACCTGTAGTTTTCACTAGTGAACCTACTACTAAACCCGTAGTTTTTCACCAGTAGTTTTTTCACCAGTGTTCCTGTAGTATTTCAGCAGTGTTCCTGTAGTATTTCAGCAGTGATCCTGCAGTATTTCACTAGTGTTGTTTTCCTGTAGTTTTTCACTAGTGTTCCTGCAGTATTTCAGCAGTGTTCCTGTAGTTTTAGTATAGTATAAAGCACATACACAAGTTTGACTCCATGCTGACTGTACCAGAGACGCCATGCATACCTTGCCTGGGGCACTGCTCAAAACAAACTTTAAACAGTAGACAATGCACACAGCCAGCGCACCATACCAAACATTATTGAACATTGATTAATGCTGCATATGCTATAATGTGCTGCATTCAGGCAGAATATAACAGCAGCACTGCAGAGGAAAAGAAAAGGGCTAGTTGTGGGAAAAATGGATCAATTTAATATAGAGTAATTACTGTTGAACCATCACAGCACTATGTTGATATTGATGTGTTGCCATGGTTACTGGCCTAATTAAAATAGGATCATATACATCACATTGTGGCATACATCACATGGTTATGTTTATGTTTTTATAGTTTTATATGCCTCAGGAGGTTATACTAAACACTAGCCCGGCCTGTTACCAATGTAAACTGCTTTTAATATTTACATACATCTATTATTTATTTAGTTTTTACAACTTATAATTATCTTTTAATGTAACTTAATGTTGATAATTTACCCAGACTACTGTAACTGCTCGATGACTGACACAAAAACACACAATTTGTCAGCACAGTAAGAACAAGTTCACGTCCTCTGAGTTATGCCCCAATTCTGTCTCTGAATGATCTGATTGATCACTTGGCACGAACAAAGTTGCTTCACATCACCTCATTTTCAGTCAGTTTCTGTCATCAGAACTCACCAAAGCCAAAAGAAGTTCTGCTCTGCACTGAAAACAAACATTAATCCTGTGTTCTGCGTTCATTTATAGTCATTAGAGACACAAGATGAAGCTGGGACGATACCTGCGATCACCTGTTTACTATGAGATAATATAATGAATGATGTTTACTACTCAGAGCTTTAATACATATAATGTGATGCAATACCTCGGCAGGTTACTCATCGAAATAAACACAGTATCGCTTTGTGTTCATGATCTGTAGCACAAACATGATTAGGATTGTAGAAAATGTCATTATACTCATTAATCATGTGATCATCTCCCGACCTGTATAATTAATCAAAATGTGATAATGAGAGAGAGGTCTAATACGCTCGAGTGTCAGTGACATCCCGTGAACATACCGACGTGCATCAGAGGGGTTTATAACCTATCAAGATGGTGAGTGATCTCCTCTAATGGATCCCTATTTCATAGATTAACAACAGAGCTCATTTAGTTAATCACTGAGGACTGGATCAAATTTATAGATTTGATGCTATTGTCCATTTCAGAAAAGCAGAGCAATTACATGAAAGCCCCCCAAGGCCAGATGTCTGACCTCTGATTAAAAGCCAAGAAAGCGGAGCTGACAGCTACATTAAACTGAATTATTTGGCTGCAGCTTTTAAAGCCACGCTAGTTCTGATCTCCTTTGTTCTGTACACACTCGCTCTCCTTTTCTTTTTCCAGCTCGGATGAAGTGATCTTGTAATCCTCGCATTGCAGCGCATCCTCCTCCTCCTCCTCCTCCTTCTTTGCTTTACATTGAGAGCATTAAAGGCAAAAATACATTTCATTAGATCGCTGCAGATGTACGTCAAGTTGGACCTGAGCCTAAGAGGATTGTAGCTGTGTTAAGAGCATGTACTGTATGTTGAACCTCACATATGACCGACTAAAGCTGCGTCGCTGCACTGGTCCTGCATACTACAGAGATCACAACCCCAATTTCTTTACCTCAGCAAGTCACCATCTGGACACTCTTTTGGCATTTTGAGTTCAAAGCTCCTTACAGCAAATTATAGCAAATTTAATCAGCGTATACTTTCACTGAATGTATAGTACAAGTCATGTATGTGCAGGGAATTGGAAGAGTCGGGGTAATCCTGATTAAAACGCTTGTTTGCCAACTTAAAGACATGTTGTGGTTTATTGCATCTTGGGGATACACAAGATGCAAATCTGCGTTTATCAATTACTTCCTTAAAGCAACACTGTGCAACTTTTCTACCATAAACTAACTTAACTCCTGTTGATGCTACACTGACCAGGTGAATGAGTTTCCTGATGGACAGTGAAGTAAACTGTAGCTGCTGTTAGCTCGTGTTAGCTCAGTTTGTTAGCCGGGCTGTGAGCCCAGATTGTGAGCTCAGAGCACCGAGGCGAATGTTAGTGTTTGTACCACAGCCGTTTTAAACCACCAGGAAGAAGAAGAAGAAGAGGAGTTTTTCAGGGGGAATGCTTGACGGGTAGTGGAGTAGGTGTCGTGCCAGAACAGGAGCTGAGCAAGTGGGCAATGTAACCAGGCTCAGCAGCCTCTAGGGACATAATGACAGAGGTGAAACGATTGAAGAGGATGTTGATGGAGGAAGCTAAGAAGAGAAGGAAGGAATGAGCAAGAAGCCGCTGTTGGCTGTTAGCAAACTTATCAACTCACTAGTTTTTGATCGTAAGTAATGTAATCAGAACAAATACACGTGTAATGTTGCCTTAATGAAAATAGTATGTACTGTACTGTATGAAGCTAGAAGCTGCATCAAGACTGGAAACAACGAGCCTGGCTCTGTCCAAAGGCTGTTTCATTTGTACAAAAAACAATGTGTAAAAATGACTAAGTGTTTTTATTCACAGGTCCAGCTTGTTATTTAAACACTTCAAGTTTTGCACGGATGAAACAAAACAATGGTATATTAATTTGAGAGCTTTAGAGGTGCTGGTAGCTGGATTTTTAACCTTTTAGATGGAGTCAGATTAGCTGGTTCCTCTTGTTTCCAGTCTACATTGCTAAGCTACGCTGACCAGCTGCAAGCTGCAGCTTTATATTTACTGTACAGATATCATTATGGTTCAATCTTTTCATCTAATTCTGCAGTTTTCTGCAGCGTGCGTTTGTTTATATGTTGTTCAAAACATTTCAAATCAGCTCGGACAATCTCTTTACGATGTCCGCTGTACCTGCTCTCTCATTCTCTCTCATTCGATGATGGTTTTAGCTCTGCGGGCTCTGTGACATAACACGCCGGCTCAGAACAGGAGCACACGGGCTCGCTGATGGGGATTACGGCTCATTCTTCAGAGCGCTGGGTTTATTTTAGGGTCCGACTGGATAAAACAGGATTAGCATCACAATGAATCCCCGGGCATTCAAACCCAGAGGTCAGCTCCTCCGTGGCCTTTGACATTTGAAATGTTTATAAATCTCCATCTGTGTTGTGATAGTTATACATAGATTTGATCAGCTGTCATTCCAGTGAGGTGTCCATTTTTGATAAGTGCCGTGTGTTTTTAGAGGGTCCGTCCGGTGGTGACAGCTTTTATCTGCCACTGCTTACTCAGATGTTTTACTATAGCTGCTGGTAAATGATTTCTGGAGGTACTTTTTATGCGTGTTGTGCTGAGTGGTGATAAACTTTACTTATGAAATGAGTCAAGGTGGTGCAGTCTGCAAGCACTGATCGATGTCTCTTACAGATAACGTGGCCTCTATGTTTATTAAATAAAAAATAAAATGTCCTAATTATGATATATATAATTTAGCTGCATCTAGCGGTGTTGTAACTGATTGCATCCCCCTTGTTTCACCCTCTCCTTCCTACGGTGGCCACCAAACGTGCAAAAAATGCTAAAGGGCCCAATCTAGAGTTTAGTTTGTCTCTTCTGCAGAAACACGGTGCACTCCATAGAAGAGGACTTGCAGTGTCGGTAGATATAAAAGTGGTGTAGTTGCTGATTGCAACCCTCTCGTGTCACCCTCTTCTTTGTAGCTTGAAAGAGAAACGGTGGTGGCTACAAAACATGCAAAAAAAAAAATGCCCGATTTAGCGTTTAGTTTGTCTCTTCTAGGCTACTGTAGAAACATGGCGGACTCCTTAACAGAGGACCAGCAGCATCTGGAGATATAAAAGAGGTCAGGTTGTTGATTGCATTGCATCCCCCTCGTGTCACCCCCTCCTTCCTGATGTGAAGAAGAAATGCAAAAGGCCCTAACTAGAGTTTAGTTTGTCTCTTCTAGGCTTCTGTAGAAACATGGCGGACTCCATAGAAGAGGACCCATGACGTCTGTAGATAGAATAGCGCTGTAGTTGCAACCCTCTCATTTTATCCTCTCCTTTGAATCCTCAAGGAGAAACTAGAGTGGCCATGAAACATTGCAAATAATGCGAAAGGAAAGGGCCTTTCATGTTTAAATGTATCTAGAAAGCAGAAAGAGGATTTTATAAAGAAACCATAACAAAAGATTTCTGAAGTGGTTTGTAGGAAGATACTTGAAATAAATGCCAGAGCAGACAAAGAGCAGAGATTGAGGAGGAGAAAACTGAAGGCAGCTGACAAGCATTCATGTTCACATTTCCTCTTTGAAACTGCTCAAACCACACTTTTCTAAAGCCGGCCTCCGAGAGCAGTTTGTGGCTGACGTGTCTTGTTCAGGGGCACCGTTATGAAGGAGAAAATAGTGCTTCTCGTTCACCACCACCAGGTCAGTTTATCTGTGACAGTTAAGCCAGTTTACGACACGGTGACAGTTTCCATCATCTTGACTGAACAGCCCAAAGCCTGAGAGCTCAAAGGTCATGAGAGAAATTCATCAGTCTGTAGGTGCAAGGAGCATATTGTGTTATAAACTAAGACACGTGATTTTCCTCTTTTAAATAAACACTGTTAGCTGTCAGACACTACATGTTGAACTTTTCTGTTCTTCTTTGTTATTTCTGGTTTAATTGTATTTATTAATTATTAAATAAATACATCTTTAGTTGACAGCTTTATTATTTTTTTATTTGCTATCATCTCGCCATGGTTTGAAATATTGTGCCAATAATCAGTTATTCATGAAGTCTTATACAGACATTCGTGGTTCCCAGAGGATGAAACCTACTGACTTTGATGATCCCCTGATTTTTCTTCTGGTGCCACCATTAATGTAAATTTTTAGGGAAATCTCAACTTTGAATGAATTTAGTACGGAGAGATGCTGATATTCATAGTTCCCAGATGATGTATCCTCATGAGTTTGGGGTTCCCTTTAGCGCCACCAGCCTCCAATATTACAACACCTACGACATGAATTGGCACGGAATTTGTCACAAATATTCATGGTTCCCAGAGGATAAGGACTTTGTTGATTACCTGAATTTTCATTTAGCATAACCAGCATTACAAAATATTAAGATATCACATTAACAACTAGGTGGTTGTTATAATGTAAGAATGTCACAGATATTCATGGTTCCCAGATGATGTATCCTCATGACTTTGGTGATTCCCTTAGCACCACCACCAAGATCGTCATTTCTGGCTTTGATTGAAATGCCTCCACTGTTCCATGAATTGGCACAAAATTTGTCATAGGTATTCATGGTTCCCAGATGATGTATCACAAGCTACATGACTGACTGAGCTCACAACAGTTGGCGGTTCACTACTGAGCAAGCTTTCATTTTCACTATCAGGAAAGTCTGTAAATCACCTCAGTAGTGTAACATTATGTGTTGCTGGTCTCAGAGGTTGTGCTTGAACCCGGTGTGGCTGCTGAGCCCGGTTCTGTCACCTGCTGATGGCAGATTACGTTAGCGGCAGTCCAGAAAATCTATTCTGTATAAAATTTATGATACACTTTCACCGATGTCAGTGAATAAAGTCACTCATAGACTAAAAAAACACTTGTACCTGAGAAGTGCAGGATGAGTCATCAACAACTTATCGTTCATCAGGAAATGACAAACTCTAAAACTTCATGACAAATACCTGAAAATGCCAAAAAAAAAAGAGACTTACTGGAGTATAGGTGTCATGTAACACCAGAAATATGTGATAAAAAACATAAAAAATATCAATTTTGGCTTTAAAGTCTCGTATTATTCACAACCAGTTATTATAAACATCTATAAAAGCCTAATTTCTATTAAATTATGTCGCTTCAGTTAATTGTTTTTCACCTGAGAACAGACTTCATGATTAGCCAACATCAGACACGAACCCTAAAGGGAAGATCAGTGACGGCAACGGTTGAAAGTAATTCATTCTTCATAGATTTATAGATTATTTTGTGCACAGCTTTGAAGGAGGGAACAAGCTCTAACAAGTGAGGAGGGGGAAGCCGTAATAAAATTACCATCGACTCTGACAGACTTGTTAATATCTTACTGTAAATCTAACGTCTTTGTTTTTTTATGGCAGCAGAGATTCTCTTCTTGCTGTTGCTGCTGCTGCTGCTGTGTTGCGTCCTGACAGACTTGTTATGAAATTAATAAATCAGGCTATAATGGTATCACGGTTTACAGTCTGGCTTGCTCTCATCCAGCGGTACGACTCCTATCCACACACTTTTTACTAATTAGAGCTGATGTCATTGCAGCTGGGTGGACCCAGCCTCGTTAATTATTAAGAGACCTATATTACACATTAGCAATCAGATAATCGCCCTCAAGCAGCATTATCTTTGAACGTAGCCCGTAGACAGGATTATAGATTTGCATTCTACTTGGTCTGAGACTTTTTTAAGGGGTTTAAATGCCCTGAAATCTCAGCTTTAAGTGTTTCTACAGAACATTAAATATTCATGACTAAATAAGCAACAATAAAAGTAAAGAAAAACAACAACAGTGGACTTTTATGGGTGTGGTGTGATCATATTTTATTGGCCGAGATGACCTGAATCAAATCCTAATCAGCAGAGCGGATAGAGATAAAAATAAATGCAGATAAATCTGATGTAAAATAACAAAAACTGTCAAAACTCAATCAGAAAACTGAGTTTTAATGGAAGAACACAGTGCTCACATTGATTTTAGGGCCTTAGTCTTAGCTGCAGTTAGCTCATGTTAGCTCAGTTTGTTAGCTCAGAGCACCGGGGGGAGTGTTAGTGTTTGTACCTCAGGCGTTTTGGACCAAAAAGGAAAATCAGAGTGGAGCAAGTGTCGTGCCAGAACAGGAGCTGGGCAATGTAACCAGGCTCAGCAGCCTCTACAGACATAATCAGAGGCAAAAAGACGTTAGTCGACTAGTAAGTAATATTAGCTGGCTGCTATGTCTTGTGTTGTTGAGCTTTCTCGATGTTTGGCTGTGAACTTGCTATTTCTGATCATACGAGTCATATAATCCGATAAAACAAACACACTTTTACAGCCTTCTATGTTTACGACCGTTGGTATTCCCCTCTGAAAGTAATAAAACATTGCCGAATTAGATATTAGCAGTTTCTGTTCGAGGTGCACACATGGATGTACAGATAACTATCACCAGGTTACTTTGATACTGAAAAAAAAAGCAGCTCTGGAGTCATAAAAGCTCTTTTTTTATCATTTCTAACAGGATATGTGAGCGTTCATTTGCGATTAACATCTAAGGTAATTCTATTCCCAGAAAGTTCAAGTCATGTTTAATCCAGAAACAAGTGTGTCATCTTTCTTTGTGCAAATTTATGACTAACTTGATACATGAGCAGTAACTTCATGACTCATTTTATTTAAACTGTTGTACTGACTCTTATACTGAGCTTTTGAACTGTTGACCTGTCTACTCAAGTTCAAGGAACTACAGTCACTTCTATCACCAGATAAAACGATTGCAATCAAGATAGACTATATGCCTTCATATCTGCCAGACACCACATACTGCCCCGGCAAGGGGCACTTAGTCAGGATAATGGCCTCGATTATTGATTAACAGTCAGAGTATTTACTGTGTGCACACTTCTGCAGGGCAGCCACAGGGTGCGATGCACTCAGCAGCATGTGACTAGGTACTAAAGTCTTCTTATTCCATTCGAGACATCCTCTAAGTGTGCAGGCCGAGGTCGTTTACAGTGTGACTAATCACTGTTTCTCTCGAGAGGGCTAGGTATTCATACAGCAGCACACCTGGAGCCTTCCCGGTGTGACCACATGGGTAAGACAGTGTTAACCACCGGGCCATCCGACAGAAGGCAGAGTGTATGTCTGAGTCTGCCCTATATGTATTTTTGGAACCGTTTCGGACAGATATAATTGCCCTCGGTCGAAGCTAAAGTCTTTACTTAAAGGTAACTTGGCTCCCTATTCTGGGAAGCCGGAGTTATCTTTGCTTAATGAAACCCAGAACGTGTCTCTTTGTACATCGATCCAAACTCCAGATATTAGGAGGTTCCTGTGTTGTGACTCGTTGGAGTTAAAATAACTCGGTGAACTCAGCTTCCTGGAACAGACTCGCTGTAGACCGGGACTGTATCTCGTCTCAAACGTGTAGATTTCACTAAAACTGGAAAGATTACTTTGATTTGACTGATGAATAAATATTACAAAATAAATAGGTCAAACTCAACTTTTACTGGAAAAAGGTGGCGTACTTGTTGAGCCACTAAATGAGATAAAGCTTTAAATCAAACATCGCTGATCATACTTAATGCTTTGCAGGCCCCGATGATTGATTGATGGGACTTTGGTCCCGAATTACTTCCCTGCGATCTCTTTCTGAGAGTTGCTCATCAATGCTTCAGATATATCTGTTAAATATTAACAGAGTGCTGTGCAATGCCAAAGCCTCTGCTCCCTCTATCAGGGTTTTCTGAAGATAAGCTGTCTGAACCCGTTGCCTTATCTTTAAACATCATCCTTTACAGCTCTGTAACCGGCGTGGCTGCATTACAGTCCCTACATCTGACCTAAAAGATGAACAATTCCTCTTCTTAAAGAGCCAGAAACTAAAAAAAATAAACACAGAAAGATCGGGGGAAAAACATTTTATTTACCGTGATAGCAATTCTTTGTATCTTGAGATAAAGAGGGCAGAACTTGTCTGTAGTTACTTCAAAGAAGCTGCGTTATATACCCTGAAGCATGACACAGTTTTTCACATATGATTCGCTTTATAATATCTCATCCTCCTGTCCTCATGTAAACTCTGAGTAAATCCCCATCATCTGCAGATTATGACCATTAATCAGTTATAGGAGCTCCATTAACAATCCACCGCCCACCATCTCTGAAGCTGAAGTGGCCTACAATAATAGAGCATGAACATGTGGTCGGTCGTGTTACGTTCTTATTTTTTGAATCACACTGAGTCACTTTTTAGAGTCGCAGAAGCAGATGTGGTTAACTCATGACGTCTTCATGTACCCAGTGGAAAGTTTCAAAAAAAAAAGCTCTGTCTGCCTCTGAGCAATGTCACAGTATTTAGACTGTTGGTCAAAGCCGAGCTAATTTAATCTGTTTCATATGTTGCTAAGTTTGATCTATAAAATGCAAGTTGGACTTCCTGCAGCTGTAAAATAAATTTATTAGAAATGTTAGTTCTCAAGTACAGAATTTAAGTATCTGCTGAAACTTTTCTCTCTGTTGCAAACTCTCTGTGATTTACAGAGTTTCCTGATGGACAGTGAAGTAAACTCCTGCCAACTGTAGCTGCTGTTAGCTAATGTTAGCTCAGTTTGTTAGCTGGGACTGTGAGCTCAGAGCACCCTGGGGGTGGGGAGTGTTAGTGTTTGTACAACAGGTGATTTGGACCGGCTGGAAGAAGAAGAGGAGTTTGTTTGTTTTTTTGTTTTTTTTTTAGACAAATGCTGATGGGGAGTGGAGTTGGTGTCGTGCCAGAACAGGAGCTGGGCACTGTGACCAGGCTCAGCAGCCTCTATGGACATAATGACAGAGGAGAAAAGGCAGATGATGGAGGAGAGAGTAAATCTGGGACTGACTTTTAGTGGTCGGTGAGAGCTTGGTGAAATAAAAGGCTGAAAGACAGACGCCGAGCTGGGCTGACTGCTGTTGGACTAGTCAGTAATATTAGCTGGCTGCTATCGCTTGCTATAGTAACAAATACATGTGTACAGCTGTAGATGTTTGGTGTCTTCATCTTTTTGTCTTTGGTTGTTTGCAGGATTTACAGCAGTATAAAGACTCCAGACTTCTTTATCGGTAAGTGCCATATTTTCTTTTCCCCGATGACTCTGAGGAAATGACTGCGGACTTTTTTAATGGGAATTAGTTAATCATTAGCATCAATGATGATCAATTTATGATTATTTTATTCAGAATCCAACAATGATTGAAGTTTAGTGATAAATGTGTTGTTGTAAATGAATCATCTGGTGTGCTTTGATACAAAAATCCAAATTCAGTTTGCCATTTTTAAGGAAAATGTTGCGAAAACTGACCATAAATGATGTAAAAATACTGTAAAATCTTTGCACAAGCTAGCCGATCATGATCCAGTCCAGATGAGCAAGTATTCAGATGCTTTCCTTCAGTAAAAGTCGCCGTACCACAGAGTATAAATACATGACGACAAGTGAAAGTCTTGTGAAACAAAAAGAAACAGTAGAGGATTGAGTGCGGTGGAAAGTTTCCAAGCTGACATTGTGTTCTAGTTTTGTAGCACGTCTGGTATGACAGCCACGTCCACCGAGTTTGCACTTTCCCAACATCAAAGACATTTCACAGCCCGAGCTGTCATTCAAAAAAAATAAGAAAGAGAACCAGTCGGTTCACCCGCCTAGCATCTGCAACGCTCCAGCGTGCTGCTAGCAAAAGTTCAACTCGTTAGCTGGAAGATCTTAAGTTTGGATTCGTGTTTTTTTGGTTTACGTCATGCAGCTCTGTGAGGCTGTACTTAAACACAGCTTGAGCTAATGTAAACACGCTAACACGCACACAGTGATAACAGTAACATGCTGACATTTAGCATGTTCTGCAGCGTGCTAATATTTGCTCATTAGCATTAAACACAGTACAGCTAACACTATGTTCTGCTGGTGTTTGGTTGTAAATCAAAGTTTTGGACACATTTTAATTAAAAGTTATGATTTAATCTAAGTGAGATTAGTTAACCTTTTATTTGGATAATCCGCCTGCAGATATTTTATGTCATTACTTGAGATTAAACGGCTGTTTTCTGATGTTAAAATTACTGTGGTTAACGTTTGGTTTCAGTTCAGGCACCAAAAACATCTTGGTTAGAGTTCATGGGTGTCACGTTCACTCTGTGACTCTATAAATAATCTGCAGACAAGCGAAACAGTCACGAGTATAAACTATATAATCTGTAGGCGGGTTTGCGTTAGCTGAAATTATATTCACTGTTTATGTCGCCGTTTCACTCAAAGCCACCAGATTATTCCATTAATCGCAGAGTTGATGGACGGAAAATTAACTAGCAACGATTTTTCTATTATTTTTACTCTTAAATGTGACTTTTCTTTGTAATATATGACAATAAACTGGATATCTATGAGTTTTAGGATGCCATATGGATCTCTAGGAAGTTGCAATTGACAAGTGATCAATTACTCCAAAAGATATTAGGATATGTTAATAGATAATGAAAATTTAAATTGTTAAATGTGGATTTGTATTGAAGATGTCATTTTTCATTTTTTTCTGACAGAAATCAGCAATAATCTGCAGATTTAATGATAGAAATAATAAATGATGTCCCTAAAAGCCACAAATGTCGCATTTACGTCAATAATAAGACCAAAACAAGACTTGTGTTTCTTAAAAAGAAGTGTTTTATTTCCTTTTTAACAAAGCCCAATACAGATTTTGAAGCAAAACTGGGGAACACTGGTAAATCTCAATCCAATCATCATGTCTGAGGGGACACCCACAAAAAAGATGAGCTTCAAAATAAAAAATAAAGACACCTAAAATAATCATACAACCCAGAATCGGGGCCAAGAAAATAATGGTGCATGTCGTCCAAGAACTATAAAATAAAATAAAATTTGACAATAAGAAACAAAAAGTTCATGCCAGCAGCTGTTGGGGAGGTAAATAAAATCAAGACTTCTTCTAGTAAAAATAGATGTCAGATCTAGAATCCATAACATCTGTTAACGGCTTGGAAAGAACCAATAAAACCTAGAATAAATGACAGTTACTATCAGTATGCTAAAAATTTTTAAATCTTGGATGAGTAATCTGGTCAAATACATCTAAAAACACTTTATTTTACATTTTCAGTTGCGTGTACGGGAGCTCGTACGACAGATCAACCGTGAGGGACTATTAATTAAATTAAAATTTACCTTCCGTGGTCGTATTTCACACAACATTTCTGTCAGAACGTGTTACTGCTGTTGTAAGTCTGTTTATAAGCATGACGATGGAGGAAGTCCAATCTGACATGAAAGTGGAAGCGATAATCAAAATGTCATTGGGTTATTTTTTTACAACTAATCAAAGACATTAAAACTTTTCAACTTTACAGCCGCGCGCTGATCATGAGTGTATATATATATATATATTTTAGGGGTGTGTGGTGGGAATAAGAGTACCGCATGGAAATAATTTAACAGCAGGTAGAGCTCGGGTCGTGATATTTAAGTGATTTCTTCACGTCGTTTAGTCGCAATGAGGGCAACAAATTGGCGGCGGCGGCTAACGGACGCCAGTCCACTCGAGTTTTAAATGTGTACCAATCGTTTTGAAGCTAAAAGATTTAAAAGATGGACAAAGGGGGGAGGAAAAAAACAAAACAAAAAATAAAACAATAAGTCGAGCTGTGGCTGAATATTTCTGTCAACTGGCACGTGTTTGTCCGTTTTGAAAATTATGAAATTACAGACAGATCTGAAATGAGCTGATCCACCTATGTAAACACAGTGATTTTCTGATACAGAAAAATACTAAGTGGACAATGTGTATCGATCTTTAATAACAATATCCATCGGCTGAAAAAACACCAGTCTGCGTTGATATATTCTCATGTGGGAACATATATATTTTATAACAAAATAAATCTATACTGTCCTGTTTTTTTTTTTAATTATTTCTGCGGTGATGGTCGATATATATATTTATATTTATATATAAGGGTTGTACGATGCCATCATCCCGTTCTCTGAGCGATCGAACCGCGACGTTTTTCTAACTCTGTAAGAAATAGTACTTTGTGACTGAAGCAGCTCAAATACTCAAAAAGGCTCTGCCTGAGAAGAACATTAGTTTGAAGCAAGAGAGAGAGAGGAAACAAAAATAATATACTCATCTTTTCCATCTTTATACCAGTTGTTAAAGTAATTTATAATAAAGTGTATGTTGCTATTATTATCTTTTCTTAAAAAAAAAAAAATCAAGCAGTTTTTCTGTTACTGTATCGGCATTTTGACACAAAATATCCTCTTGGATATTTACACAGGAAAAGATACTTTTCAAGCAATAAAAACAAGCTTATATCGTGGGTTCGCAACAGAATAAAAACACAATTCTGAAGAAGTAATGGAGAAAGAATTGCATAGCAGATCAGAATATGAACTAAAAACAGGAACTGATCCTTTTTGGTATGGTGCACTTTTTTTTTTTTTTTCTCGATTCACGACTTTTGCACATTTTCACATATGTACATGAAATAGTTCAGTCCATTCATAGTTTCGCCCGCCCACACAGTTAAAAGATCAAGTTTACTTCTGCGCTATAATGCTCGACAGTAAAAGAAGGCAGCGTTGAAGGCCGCTCTTCTTAAAAAAAAAAAAATCCATAGGAGTCTTTTTCAAAATAAAACAAAAAAAAAATTAAACTTTGTTTTTTAAAAAGTGCCATTTTGCTACATTTAATCAGCTGACCCCGCGGCCTGCTACTCGACAGTTAACACAAGCAAATGTGTTACACAGCTTCTCCTCCTCCGACGACAAACGTCACACAGTTTCCTGATTCTATGAGTTTTGGTCACATGGACAATCAAACACACACTCACAGCCACATACACAGAAACACTTGTGCAGAAACACACACGCACACACACACACGGTGACATGAAAGGAAACAAAAGTGGAAAAAAAACAAACTAAAGTTGTGGCCGGTGGGTTCAGTTCCATTTGTTTTTATATCTGCGTTCTGCGCTCAGACATTCCCGGCTGGTAAAGCTTTGAAAAAAGAACAAGCACCATTAGGAAAAGGCCTCAAAATGTCCTCCGCTCCGGGGAGAGTTCAGCAGTTTTCCCGCTTGATTCTGTGCTCCCACGAAAAAAAGCAACAAAAAAAGAAGAAATCTACATTCAGACTCGCCTCCGGGCTCGTGGTCGGGCAAAGTCACTGAAATGTTTCAGGCTTCATCGTGTCTCTCTTTTTATTACTTGTCCTCTGAGTTCGGCAAACAAAGCTTTTTTTTTTTAATTTGGAGTCTGACGACGTCTCGTTATCTCCAACTCCCGCGAGGCCTTTTTCTTGTGTCCATGTGGTGGTGGTGGTGGTAGGTGGTGGTGTTGGTAGGGGAGTAAAATCCGGGTCCTCACCGTCTCTGCTGGGCATAGACTGGATACGCTAGCGTCACATTCAGAGAGTCATTGTGCTGGACCAAAGACGTGTGCTGGTAGTGAAGTACGAGTTCTTTTAGTGAGCTGTACAGGTTGTACGGCTCGGCGAAGCCATAACCTGAGGGGGTCTTGTTGATGACGCAGTGCTTCACCTCGCCGTCCACACTGCAAAGAGAAGACGGAGGAGGACAATGGTCACAGTCTGTGCTGGAGCTCTTTTATAGACTAAAACCACTTCCTATTTTAAAACACCGGTCTTAAAACAATAATCAGGTGCAGATTTAGACACAGAAACAGGTTTTTCTTGCTGCAATCGTCTTCTTGTTCATACTAGACATTACAAATCAGGTCTTTTGTGTTCTAAAACTTTGGGTTTGTCCAGTGCGAACAGGAAGTCTGAGTAAAGTACTGATACGTACACAACGCTGCAGGCGTAGCAACCCGCTTTGCTGCTGTCTCGAACCAGGAATGTTCCGTCTCTCTTGCCCTGGAGGAGAGCCTCCGCCTGTAGTCGGTTGATGTTGCCCAGCTTCCAGGACCGCTCGTCGTGATGAGGAAGATCTTCGTCGTCGTCCACCATCGAGTATTGACTGGAAAAAGACAAAAGTGAACACGTTAAGTTGGGAGTTGTAAAGAAAAGGTGTTTCTCGGTTGGTTAGTTTGTTGAATTTAAAGCGGACACTCACTCTTCTGTGTTCTCGTTCTTGATGCCGAGCCACTCGTTGAGCTTCTTCTGTCTGACTCCCTTCTGGGTCAACCACCTGACGAGAGAGACAACACGAGGACGTTAGAAACCAGGCCAGACCCATTTTGATGTCCTCTCCAGAGAGGGAAGTGGCTTTCAGAGGAGGGCTGTACTCACATGAGATACTGGTCTCTGGTCTTACGCAGCTGGATGAGGTCTGGCTTGATGCTGTTCATCCTCTTGTCGATCTCTCTGTAGTCCGCCGCCTGCTTCTTCAGGTCTTCCTCCAGTCGGCGTTTGCTGTCGACAATTTCGCTAATCCGGGATTTCAACTTCTCGTAGTTGCCCATGATCCTGAAATCAACAACAAAGGAGTGAGTTTGTGCACATAATGTAACTTTTATCATCTGCTGCTTCTTTTACAGGTGACCTGCTGACTCACCTCTGGATCTCCTTGTCGTTGCCTTCTCTCCTGAACTTCTCGATGTACTCCTTGCTGTACCGCTCTTGTGTTTGACACTGCTCCTCGAATATCTTTATAGTTTCGTTAAAAGCTTCGATGGCCGTCCTTTTCATTTGGATTTCCTGGAGGCAGAAGTGTGGCGTTAGCGTATGTCGCACAAAGACAAACGCGATAAATTCTCGATGGCGTTACGACTCTGGGCGGTACTCACTTGCGACGTTCTGGTGTATTCTTCGTACAGGCGGTCGTACTCTTTGTTCTTCTCCTGGTACTGCTGATGGTACTCGCAGAGCTTCCTCCCCACAGCTTCGATGTTGTCTTCTTTCACCACCTGATCCTGAGAAACGACAAAGAGTTGTGGTTAAATCGCCTGAACTGAAGTACCGTGAACGCTCCAGCTTCGACTAAGCTCTGACGTCTCACCTGCTGGTGTTTGGAGACCGGGTACAGCAGTTTGACGTCTAGCTTGGGGTTGTACTGCGCCAGTGACTCATTGCGATAGTGGTTGATGAGCTCGACGACGGAGCTGAAGGTCAGCGGGTCCGAGAAGCCGTACTTCCCATCCCGGTGGAATATCTTAATGAGCTTGTTGTTTCCTCCTTTTCTGTGGACGAAACCAAAAAGAAAGGAGCGAAACCGGTTAATCTAACCGCTAAAGATAACTAAAAGATGGCCGATAAGATTCAGAGTAAGGGGAGGAAAGCTTACCTCAGAGTCAGAGTGTAGTCTCCGTGCATTTTCGTGGAGGCGTCTCGCACCAAAAACGTACCGTCCGCGGTGTCCCTCAGCTTCTCGTTGACCTCCTCCCTTGAGATGTCTCCCCAGTACCATTCGGCGTCTTGTAGAGCCATGTTGTTGTTCATACCGTTGTTAGTCACAGTTGTGGGCTTGGGTGGCTTTGGAGGTAGAGCTGTGAGGACGAGAGGAGGGAGCATAAATAAGTGCACTGTGATGTGACTGGATGTTTACATCCTCGGATCTCTCATCTATGAGATTATTTAATCGCCTTGCAGACGCACACTCATGCCCTGTGACTCGCTCGTCTTTTTTTCCATCGATTAAACAGAGCTGAGGAGGGGGAAGAAAAAAAGAAAACGCTGCCCCTCTCTGAGAGAAAGAGGCGGTGACGGCAAGGCAGTGGGAGGAGAAATGAAGCATGAGTCAGGGAGAATGAATTTCATTCAAGAAAAGGGAGATATCTATTAATATTCCGGTGTAGCTGCAGAAGAAACAATGATTCCCCCATCAAGCCGGGACAGAAAAGGTTAAAAAAATGCATGACCTAACCTGCAGATCACCAGCTGAACATGCAGATTTTGCAGCAAACCTCCGGCTTTAACACAGATAATCATCACAGGCTGTATTTACAATCAATCTCCTCTTCCTGTTGCAGCTTTCAGGCAGCACTGAGAGCTCTGCGGAGCTTCTGTGCTGATTTCCACAAAGATCTCGAGAAGAAAAAGCCTTAAATCTGCAGCGAGCTGACACCAGCTGTAGCGGAGCAAAAAGGTAGCAGGCTATTTTTAACCCACAAATCTGCACTGCCTTTGTTCACTCCCACTGCATTAACACCCTTTCTGCTACAATGGACCTTGCAGGGATTCATTGAGACCGCTGCTCACTGTCGCCAGGCGATTCATGAGTGTGACACGGCAAAAAAAAAAAAAAAAAGAAGAGGATCTCCAATCTGTGCAGAAAGCAGTTCACGCTCACGGTTTCCTGCTGCACTGTGCTCACATTTCATCTCCAGATTATAAGATGCTTCTAATGTGGACAATCCAGTCTTAACAGCTTAGCAACCAGAGATTTCTACACCAACACACAGCGCTCATATTTAATGATGCAAACCTCTTCTTAAATACGACCGCCTCAAACATCCACTTGAAAAAGCCATTAAAGGGCAGCCTGCTCGGTAACGTGTTACATCACTTACCACAGCCAATCACATGGGGGGGTCTGTCACCAACCACTCCTGCATCTTTCATTTCCTGAGAGCGATGAGGTCATTGTGAAAAGCCCGTTCACTTTTCTACCTTCTGCTTTGAATCTTCACAAAAAAAAATGCTGTGGCTGAACTGAAACAACTCGTCCGTGCAGCGTCACGTCTCCATGTTAAAAGAAAATGTGCAGCCTGTTTCCATGCTTTCCCTCTCCTCTCTCTCTCTCTCTCTCTCTGTGTGTGTCGAGCTCGGCCGCCCGCTCTCTCCTGCAGGTTTGCTGCTCGGCCCCTCCTCTCTCTCTCTCTGCGCGTGTCGTGCGGCGGTTTTAGTCCGTCCCACTTCTGGCACTCAGACAAAGCCAGCTCTGCTGCAGCAGCACGTACGCAGCTAAATTATAAGGCCTGGCCCCCCGGTCAGCGGCACCCAGAGCTCCAAATACGCCTGTAATCCCACAGCGTGACACTCAGCATGACAGAGATAGCTCCCTTGATTTCCTGAGTGAAATTAAAATAGACCTCTCTGGCTCTCGGAAAGGTGGAAACACACCAGTGGAACGCGGCTCAAACTCTTGCAAAGTGACAAAACGAGTATAAATCAGTGTTTGTGAGAATATTTTAATGAACACGCCTGAGAAATCGCTCATTCTTTAAGAATCGTGTGAGAAATATCATCTTTACTTTGATGTTGGATGTTAAAAACCTCTTTGAGTATCAAGCCCAAGCTGAAAATCTCACTAAGGTGTGCAGCCTGTACGAATAGTTTAGAACCGCACAACACGAGCGGCGGCCGCAGGCAAAGCTGCTCGCTGACAGCTACGACTGGAGGCTTAAAGAAAACAAAAAACTATTATTCTTGTTCTTGTTCTTTAAGCTACGGTTATTTGTGTCTTATTCTACCCCCCAAACGACTCCTTTCGTTGTAGCCTGAAGCTGCAGCGGTGTGACAATTTAAAAGAAACTTACGTTGCAAGTTGTGCATGTTTTGGTGAGTGCACACACTGTTCTTCTTCGTGGCTTCTCTTTTAGTCCCAAAAGGTGAATTAAATCCAGTTAGTGAGTAACTTTCAAGTCCTCCAGTAAAGCTCCATTTCATAGTTTAGTTTATTCTTTAAAAAAAGAAGAAAACCCGCAGCAGCTTTACGTGCTTCTTAATGAAATCCAGGTAATCCGCTCGACGTGAGGCAGGTGCAACATGCGACCGTCTAGCTGACTGACTGCTCAGTTCCTGCTGTGAGTGAGGTAAAGTCTCTCTCCCCCTTCTCTCTCTCTCTCTTTAACTCCCCCCACCTCCCACCTCCTTGTGTGGAGGCAGGTAGTTAATGATTAGCGGTAGCCGCTCTGCCTGTTCTGAACGCGGCCGCTCGTGCCAGCAGCGTGTGTGTGCGTGTCTTTCTCCCTCGCTTTGGTCACTCCCTCTCTCCCTCTCTCTGTTTGTAAAGGAGGAGGCAGGAGAGGGAGGTGGAGGAGGTTCGGTCTTATGATTAACTTGCAAAGTTTCAAATATTTGCTGAGCTGGGCACTTTGAGGGGGGACATGTGGAGATCCAGGCGGAGAGGGGAGGGAGGAGGCGAGTGGCCCTAGAAACTGGAATCAGCCCTCGGTTAACAAGAAGTGCTCTGTGGAGCAGGCCGACTTTCCAGCCAACCAAATCTAAGTGGGCCTTTTGTCGCTTACTTAAAATAGGCACGCAGTAACTGGGAGGGCACACGCACACACACACATTCTGTACATGTGTGTTTACAAAGTGGGCTTCTTCTTCTTCTGTTGTTATCAGAGGCAGGTGACACAAACCAGTTTGGCGCCTGAACTTTTGTGCCGTACGTACGTAAGTTATTTTTTTTTTTGGGGTTGCGTGTTTAAGAACTCCCGCAGGTGCAAATTACTGACAGCTGAGAGTAGCCCATGCACAGGAACATTATAAATAGCCCTAACAGGTAATAAAATGTTTTAAACAGCCACAGCCAGCACAGCCCGGGCCTCTGGGCTTTTAACTAGCACTGTAAAAACATAACTGGCACGCAACACCAGCTTTATCTAACACAGACCACCGCTGCACCACCACGTGAAAAAAAAACAACTGTGCATGTCTGCGATCGACCAACATCGAAAAAATCTGTCCGGAGAAGAAAACCAGAATGTCAAATGAGATTTTATCTTCATACCAACACAATCGTAGCTCCATGGAAACTCACCAGTCACCACGCTGCAAGACAAATTTGAACTCGAGAAGTGAAAAGCTTGCACACGAGTGCCCAAATTAAACTACAGAAACAGAAAGCAATATTCGACTGACATCCTCTGCAGCTGAAGCGTAAGAAACTGTGCAGGCCTCATTCAAACTGCCCCTGTTCTGCTGTTATGTAACAAAGATAATCAGGAAATGTGTTGCACTTTAAACTCTAACCGGTACATAATTAAACAGTCTTAACTCGCTTCAGCCGTGTCAGTATTTACCTCCACAGCGTGCCGTCTGTGGCCCTCTCTCTCTCTCTACAACTGCAGCAGTTGCAGGTCTCAACACCTTTCCTCAAAGCTATTAATAGTTCAGGTCTCAGTTCGCGTTCTGCAGAACAGACATCCGTGTTCTGCATCCAGTAATGCACAACGTACAAAAATAAGAAGCGATGCAATGCTTCAAAACTCTCATGTTTCTTTTCTTGATAAACAACAGCAGCGTTGGACGACAGAAGTCGGAAATGAAGTGTGTATCTACCTGGAGCTGCTTGAGTTTCACTCCATTCACTGGCCACCAGAACCTCGATGATCTTGATGTGAGCATCCAAGCTGGGTTCACAACTGTGGAGGGGAAAAAAAAAAGTTAAATAAAGTGTGTGTTTTACAGCCCAGGTGACAGCCTCTGCTGCTGTGTGCTGGTTTCAATCTGATGGTAATTCAGGCTTAGCTACTTTAATTGCACAGCACAGCTGGTGAGTAGAAAAGCTCCCAACCTATATCCGTGTACAGCTGAGACCCATGAGTGCCTGACAACCTGCCTACGCTCTCACAGTGTGTGTGTGTGTGTGTGTGTGACATGCATGTGAGTCTGTGTGCCTCGCTGTTACATGACTGAGCCTGCACACGTCTGTCTGTCTGCTGCCCTGAGTGTCTATCTTTGACAGAGTATGCAGCAGCATACTGGGGCACGATCCGGGGAGGCCCGCTCTGACACCTCACCTGGTGGCCTGTTGTCTGAAGAACACTGGGCTGAAGATCTCGCCCAGGGCTCTGGCGCTGAGCAGGTTCTTGGAGCAGTTTTGGCACACTCGGGCGAAATGCTTCAGCAGACAGTGGAGAGTCAGCCAGTACTGTGGGGGGAGGCTCGGGGTGCTGGCGACGCGACGTAGCAGCTGGGCGCATTCCTCAGGATTCACCACCTCTGTCGAGAGAACAGACGAGAACGAACCGGATTTGAAAAAAAAATGATGCAGCGTTTGGCTGCTGCCAGTTTGAAGAGCAGCACGAAATGAAATGAAAAAGATGTTTCTTTAAACAGAAGTGGAAAAAATGCGTCATGTGCAGTTCGGTTTGGAAACCGCAGAGAGATTGTGTGGTTGACAATGAGCGTAAGGTACACTGGAAGGTGATTGGCTGCTCAGAGATGCTAGAGATAAACTTTCAGGTTTGTTTTAGTTCCTATTAACCACAGATATCCTGTTTCTGGCCTTGTGACAGCGAGAGAATGCAGCGCTACAGAACAGTGTGTCGTGTGAGAACGTTGCCTGCAGAAGAAAGAGAGCGACACGGACATTTAGAGAAGGTGACAAAATACACAGATTATTAACTTTATGAGCAGAAAAAGAGCCAAAAAAACAGGCTGAAAAAACAAGAGCTCAAAACATGAAAGTGTCTTCTGAAAACATGAAGGGTACAGAGCGCGCCGTGTGGTTTTGTGTTCAAAGTACTGAATGTTCAATAGTGTGTCAAGGGTACATTACATCAGCACTTCTGTTTTACATAGATAACACGCTGTGGCGGGGTCTGTCTGCTCTCACCTTTGGCAGTGTGGACCATCTGAGCGTATACTGCAGTGGGGACGATGGGCTGGGGGAGATCCTGCAGGTACCTGCGCAGACCGTCGCACAGGACGGGGAGCTCCAGCTGATCCAGGTCTGCTGAGGGAGGATCTGAAGTGCACAAAGACACATGCTTAGATGCTCGAACTCCTTCCTGCATGGAGGGATTTTTTAATTACGGGCTCATGCACAATGTGCAAAACTGTTGTGTTCACACGTCACTGTCCTTTTACATGTACATGCACACTTGCAAAACTTTTTTCAGTTGCATCAGTTCATCGTTGACATTAACGTCATTCTTTTTTTTTAGGTCGCCATTTGAGACTTCCTCTTTCGTGTACAGGCTTCACACAGGCTGATAAAAGGGTGTTAAACAAAAAACAAACACACGTACCACAATCAAAATACTGCCTGACTTCAAGTCCACCTCCAGCAGTAAACGTCCGATATAACGTGGGGTTATCCAGCCCTGAAAATCATCAGCGAGACACAAATCGTTACGTTTATCGACTGACAAAGTTGACACAGTTTGGTTCATGTGGTTTTGGGTAACAAGTCCAATGTGGTTATGTAAAGGCAGTCAAACTGAAAACTCACGGCGGGCGGTCAAACTCACCTTTCCTCTCAATAGCCTCCAGCAGTCGAGCCAGCATGGGTGGAGAGGTCTCCGGGAGGGAAAACTGCTCCGTCAAGTCCAGCAGACAGAAGCCTGGAGGAGCAGACAACGACAGACCGTGAACCGAGGGAGTAAAACGAGCTTCCTGCTAAGTATTCACAAGGTCAACGCTCCGTCTTGTGATGCTTCGTCTGACACGCTCCATCACACCGTGGACGTAACATTGACACCGTTAAACAGTTTATCTGCAACCAGACAGCTCCTCAAATGTGAATATTTCTGGACGTTTTCAGTCCTTTGTGACAGTAAACTCATCATCAAGACATTTGAAGCAAATAATCAATTAATCGATAGTGAAAATAATCACTAGTCGCAGCCCTATCTTGCATCAGAAAACAGTGCATTTAACACACAAGTCTACACAAAGTATTAGCTCGTCAAAGGTAACTTTTCATTAGCAGGGGGACTACAACTGTGATGATTTTAATTACCACTAAAACTTCTGAAAAATGGCAAAACAGAGTGAGAAATGTCCGTCAGAGTTTCCTAAAAAGGTCAAAGTGAAGTCAAATCACTCGTTATCAACCCCACCAACAGTTTAACAACAAGTTCTAACTGTAGAAGCCTGAGCTGTTCAATATTTGGGACTTTTACTTTTAAAAAGATTTAGATTTGAATGATAAAACTTGAGTCTAACAGAGATGTGAGCAATGAAAGAGGAAACACTGGCCCCGTCTCCACCCTTCACAATGAATGCATACATGTATTTCATAGAGTGTCAAAGTACAGCAGTGTGTTTGTCTAAGTGGATTTCTCTTGAATCTGATGTGAGTTCATATCAGTGAACAGAAAATGTGTGTGTGTGTGACGTTAAATGGCTGTGATCCGTCTGAACCGGCTAACGTTGACGAGGTGCATGACTTAAAAAGTGCTCAGAACTTCAAAAGGAAAGCAGGTCCAGGACCAGAGGACCGGCCTTCAGAGTATTTACAACGGACTGATTGAAGAACAGGAGGTGCCGAGCACTAAAGTCGAGGTTTGGAGGTCCAAAGAACTGAGCAAATAACGCTGTGATATGAGCTAAGCCAGGTCTGAGTTCCCCCTCGTTTCTCCTTCAGAACTTTGGATCCAGGTGTGGACATGAAAGGATGAAGGGCTTGGCAGGGATTTTATTTGGATTTGCAAAGGCGTATTTTAAAAAGGAGCTTTTCTGAAAGGCTCGACTGTTTCGACAGCGAGTCCGCAGTTTCAAAATGCTCGCAAACTATGAATGGAACCCTTTCTAGTGGACCGAGCGTATTTTTCTTTCTTTGTACCTTCAAAATTATTACAAATTTTTTCTTTGAATCGGGGCATTAAAGTGGGCATCTCTGCTGCTATTCATTAGCACGGAACTGCCCTCTTCGACTAAAGAGCGTCCAATCAGACAAATAATGAACCGCTTCATCCAAATCCACATCCTCTTTGGCCCGGGCCGAGCACACACAGGCCGGCTGGCACATTGCGTGTGAAGGAACTGGCTTAACCGAAGTCCCTCTTAACCACACAACACACAAAACTCCATGTAGGACAACTGGTCATCTGGAAGACATTATTGGAACTGCGAAGCGGGCGAGGGGGGGGTTTCTCAGAAGCAGTGAACTCTGAGATGGAACACCAGAGTTTCCCTAAATAGAGATCGAGACACGCAGCGCTGCCATCACACACCTTGGAAGTGTAACCTTTCTCCCAGACAAGATATCTAACACGGCTGCCGTTCTACTGCCAACCTTTTTCTGAGAAACTCAACTCACAACCTGGAGTTAAATTTAGACACCCAACACACACACAGACATACACACAGACACACACACACAGTTCATATCTATGAAAATCACCCAAAAGCAACGACCTAAAGTTGGCTAGTTTTATTGAAGGTAACATTCCTAACGCGTCTTGACAAACCGGTTTAAAAGCATCTAAGCTTGCTCGGTGATAACTGCTATAACAAGAAGACGCTTCAAGGTGATCCAACGGTTTGTGATTATTTACTCGCCAGCGTATGAGTGACACCGGACAGGCCGCAGATAGAGTTGCTTCTCAGTACTGTCGACGATGTGATAGTTTCGGCACCGATGGAAATGTATCGAGTGGCGGGAGAAATATGACAGAAATGTTTGGGGCTATCGGTGATGATTTCTGAGATGCCTTGGCTTGAGATCAAACGGTCGACATGACCCAGACCCGGGGCCGGCGCTTGTACTCATGGAAACACATGAAATTACACATGCATTAAAGTGTTAGAAAATTTGGGAATATTTTACTGCGTTCAGCACGGCGGATCTGAAAAAGTTGGGACCTCGTGTAAAACGTGAATAGAAACGTGACACATGCGTATTTTATGATTAGAACATTAAACCTCGTCTTTGCAGGGATTTCATTTGTTTTACAAGGTGTCCCAACTTTTTTGGACTCTGGGTTGTACGAGGAATTAAGTATACTGATGTAAAACTAAGAACTGCAGCCAAACTCGTGTTTATGACAATAACTGGATGGATTTTATCGCTGCCGGGCAGTCAGGTGTAGCCGATTTTACCACATCTTTCACGGCTGTTTGCAGAGTTAAACATATTTTCTGCAGAGCTTGTTTGATCAACAAAGTGCAGCTGAAACTCTGGATCACTAAACTTTCAGAAACGCCTTCAGTCAAAGCAAAATCACAACACCTCAACTCAAGAAACTCACGAAGCAATCCTCTTAGTAATAACACAATGCACTACAGCTCTGTTTAGAACAGCTGAGGGGCTGCACCGTATGCACACACACACAGACATCACGAGACAGTGCTTTCAATGGAAGTCAGTTTCTGTGGCAACTTGTGTGTGTGTGTGTGTGGGGGGGCGCTGAGGAGGAGACAGGGGGCCTCTTGGACGTGTCTCTGCAAGCCTGCATGTTTGGCAGACCTCTTCTCGTGATATCCCAAAAGGCCTCAGCCAGTCAGTAGTCAGTTAGTCAAACCGCAGGCTGAGGAAGTCGATGCAGCTGCCACTGGTGCTGCTGCTGCTGCGGCGGTGATGGCGTGGGGGGGGGAGACAATCTCCCCCCCAGGCTGAAAACGGTATGTCTGAAGCGAACAAACTGCAGACTGCGGGCAGGACAGGGCCGGGGCACCACGGACACACTAAAGATAGCACACACTTAGGTTAAATTTAGAGGGCCTGCTCAAGTAACCAGCATTTTCAGGTTAGACCATTTCTTCTTGTGTGAAAAGGGTTTCAGCTGAGGCACGCCGGTAAAAATTAATAACCCACGGAAAGCACAATGCAACATGCGTGACAGCACATCACAGAGCAATAATACATCACATGTTATAAAACAAAAGGTATACAAGTGGATTGTCTGCAGGTAGCAGCTGATAAAGTCAACCTGAAGCATCATTCAGACCTCCGACGACGTGAAACACACGACATAAAGCAGATTTTTTTTAATAACATCTAAAAGTGGAGCTCCAACATGCTTCAACATGTGTCTAGAAGTCAATGAATGATGCAGCTCTGAGCTGTGGTGAGTTTTAAAAAAAAAAGGACAGGCAATGTCTCCTCCTGCAGGGTGGAAGACGCAGTGCAAAAGCTTAGCAACAGCCAATGAGGAGCCTGTTGCTACAGCCTGACAATTAACCCTATAAAGAGCAGCTGGTCGACACACACACAAACCACCAGTTTCCTGACGTGCAATTAACTGTGAATCAGAATTACATCAGGCCACGTTTGCAGAGCGCTGACGCCTCTTTAAATAGAAATAAAATGAAACTTTTAGAGGCGCGTGGTCGCAGCACAAATGTGAGGCCGTTTTTTTCCCAACGATGCAGATTGATTTGAATGTCACCGTGTCACGTCTGATATGTGTTGTAATTTGTAGAATCAGTCAAATCCCAGACCACAGAAAAGTAGTTCCTCTCCTGCAAAATATCACTCACCCTGCACTGAAACAGACGCGTGTGCAGCGTTGTCATGTCAGACTCACGACAAACTTGGTTTTATTTACAAACAGAGCATGTGGAAAGAGTTTTTCTGCCTCATGTACCCTCAAAAAGTGAGTATTAGATCTGAATCTGCCATGAGGGGGGTTCGTGATGGAAACATGAGTATAAATAAATGCAGACACACAGCTGGCTTTCTATGCAATATCTTGATCGAGCACGTCTGGTGGCGTGAGGCGGTGATAGTTTAATGTTAAGTCGTTTAAATGCAATGTGAGCTCCGCGCTGAAATGGTGTGCTGTGACTGCTCTTTGGCTCTCCTCGGAGCGTATCGCTGCGTGCACATTGCGAGGCACCAGAAGGCTCTTTTAGTGAACTAATTGCTTCTATTTTTAATTGAAGCGTCATCATGACCCAAGTTAGGAAAAATAAGTCCCCGGTTGGAAATAACCGTGCAGCTCATGATCTATCATGTTCTGGGTTGTTATGTAACGCCACACCTTCACAGCACGAGGCCCGCACACAGTACCTGAGCCACACTGGCTAGTCGACCTCGTCTCCCTCCCAGTCAAATACATCAAATATTTGAAATGCCTCCTCCGCTCCCCTCTTTGACTTTGTGTCTCTCTAATCTCACCTCTGTCTTATTGCTTTTCAGCCCTCTCTCTCTCTCTCTGTACGTCTCTCTCTCTCTTCTTAATCCTGCTTGCAGACATGCTCGGACTGCTAGTAAAGAAGATTTGCCAATTCAGACTTGGGTCTCTGCACACAATCAAGTAATGAAACGGTTATGCACGCTTTCATGCACACGAGTCTGACTGGATTTATACTCCAACGTAGTCTGGAGAGCTCTGATACGTCATTACTTCTTTTTTCTGTGTCGTACCACTGAAGAGCAACACGTTTATTAAAAACGTGCACAATTACAACCGCTGAGTGTGTCACAAGCTCACTGTTTCACACAAGAAGACTGAACTAGCTTAGTGTGCGTAAATTGATAGTTTTAATCTAGGTTACAATGTGGCTGTACTTTTCAAGCTAAACAGTCAAATCCATCCTTTCAAATGTGAGGATGTGTCTGTAACTAAATATCTTTTTGGTTTTTGGCCGTTTGTCAGACAAAACGTGCAACTTAAAGATGACATCTTGAGTTTTTGGTGGACTTTTTTTCACACTTTTTATAGCCAAACGACGATGAAAATAAGCTCTAGTTACGGGCACTTTTCAGTCTGGCTGGACAACATAACTTTAACGCCTATGATCCACATAAAAACTTCTTTTTCACGCGCTTTAGCGAGGATTGTAAGAGTTGTCATACTAGCTGGAAAGTTGCTAACACAGACGGCCACATAAAAAAAACTCAACTCATTCTACAGGTTAAACATATTTTGAGGGAACATATACGTGGCTGATGAAAAGTTGACGGACATTTAATAAACACTCCTCTGTGACACACTCCGATGATGGAAACGATGACAGGCCAGAGATAAATTTAAATCCAGCTTGAGTCTGACGTTCGCAGGCCGAGGATTTGTCGCAGGCGCTCTCCTCATCCCCAGATTTATACCGACAACGTTACATGCTCATATTAAGCAGCTGAAGTGAATAAAATAAGAACTTCTACATCTAGTGATGATAAAACAAGCCAAAACTTAAATTTGAAATTAGCCTCACGCCAGCAGCACGCACGCTGATGACAATGACAGTGTGAAACAGCAAATCGCCGGGGGTCCTATTCAGCCGCGCAACCATTTATTGTCCAGTTGCATTGTGCACCAAGTTACTGCAATCAGCACTTAGCACAATACTGATTCATCACAAAGCTACAAATCAGTCTACCATGCAGTCTGTGTGCAGCCCCTCTCCACCAAAGAAGCGCCAACACATTCCTGGCCCCGGCCAGCTGCCCCACAGAGGAACGCTACATCAGAGCAAACTATCACGTTATAAAAACTTCTGCTGCTGCTGCTGCCGATGATGACGACTTTGAAATTTACTGATCTGTGACTGTGACTGAAAGGTACACCCAGTGTGAAACCAAAACTGAAATCGCTCCATGCTCAGTTTGAGAGACAATTCTTATCCGAGACAAAAAAAAATTGACAGTAAAAGACAGAAAGAGTGTTTAATACAGCAGATGTCAGCCTGAGTGCTAAAGAGGCCCAGGGAAGGAGAGCTACATTATCTCAATCTCCAGCTATGCAGAGTACTCTCTCTGCGACTGTCTCCTCTGTACAGCACGCTCTCTTCCTTCCAGTAGCCCCTTTTTTTTAATAAAACGTCTATTACACAACCCAACTGTTCCATAAAGTCAGTTTACTGTGCAAATATATGAAATAATCCACGTTTTTAGCATTTACTGCTAATAAAAGCATCAGTTGATGATTTGAAATGTGCTTTTTGCATGAAAACTGAAAACATAATGATAAGCCTCAGACATGCAGCAGAGAGAGAGAGAGAGAGATGCCCGATGGCATCAAATATTTCCATAAACAAGACCGAGCATGCAGGCCGAACCTTGTGAGAGCACGTAGAGTAACAACCAGTTATTCACACTTTTATCTCAAACATTTGGAGGAATGTTCACTCGCACTGGCTGTTAGAAGATAAACACACACACACACAAAACACAAAACACGGCGAACATTTAACCGTGTAGAGCCAATGTTGATACCGGACACGGTCAGTGAACTTTTATAATGTTTAAAATGGTTGGAATGATGACACTATGCTCCAAAAGTGCAGGAAGTTGCATGTTTCAGCCACACAATGATTCATCTTTAGCAGCACAATGACTGCACTGATGATGTGCTTTAATATGTTGAGAAATATTCATTCGATTTAGGGGAAATTAGTGTGTAAAGTCCACAAATTCTTTGTTACTTTAATAAAATAAAAGCATGTTGTGCATCAGTGTGACAAATATGAATCTATCCTGCACGTCTGTGCGAAGCTGAATAAGAAAATGGAGCTGGAAGTTGATGTTTGGTGGGGCTTCGTTCTTTGAGTTTCAATCTCCCCGAGTTCCTTTTCCTCGGCGGGCCCGGACACATGTATATTCTCTCAACTGTGAGGCCCAGAAAAGGAGCAACACTTTAATGTTTAAAAAAAAAAAAGGCTGAGAGCTGGAATGAGGCGGAACAGTTTCCCAGCCTAGCCCTCTTCTTCTTCTTCTTTCTCCCTTCTTACCCTCTCCACATCTGCTGCACTCATGTAAACCCCTGTGGCTCAGAGAGCAGAGGCCCCTTTCAAGCCTCCATTCTCCACCTCCTTTCCCCCTAGCAGAGCTGACTGTAGGAACTATCAAAACATTTTAAAAAAAAGGGATGAGGGGGAGAAGAAAAAGGAGGAGGAGGAAGAAGAAAAAAAAAGAGCTGAGGAGTAGGAGGAAGGGAGTGAGATCCCTTGGTGGTAGGCAATAAATCACAAACACTCTGGGAGCAACAAGAGCCCTGCCTCAATCGCGGAGCCCCCTCTTCAAAGCCCCCTTGAGCATGCAGAGCCCAAGTCCCTCCCAAAAGGCCCCCGCCCTGTACCCCGTGCCTGCTTCAAGCCCCCAGCTCCACTCCGGTCCTCATCCCCTTTTGCACCGACCCTTTAGCAAAGCTCTCCCTCTCCCTCACCCACAACCTCAGGGCCTCTTTTTCTCCTCCTCCCTCCTTTTTTTTTTTTCTCTCCCTGCGTCTCTCACAGCACCAGGACACAGAGACTTTTCTTCTCCCGGTGCTACATTCACACTCGCTCCGGGCTCAGCGCTGCCACTCAACCACAACACAGCCATTCAACACATGCCCCCTTCATACAGCTTCTCGCTCGTCCTGCTAAAAAAAAAAAACCACAGCAAAGAATTTCACAATCGGACCACAAAAGGGGCAGAAACTAGAAACCTGGCAACTACAGCTGCTCTTTAGGTGAGCAGGAAGCTTTAAGTGCACATTCATCACAAGCCGCAGTGTCTTTAAAAAGATGCAAGTTTTAATTGCAGCTCATAGTTGTGGCCGGAGCGTGTAACACTCACTGAGATTTCAAAGGGGAATTTTTATACGCTACCATCTTGAAGATCACAGAGTTTGAACTAAACGGGACGTGTTAAACAGTCCAACTTTTGGCTTGTTTGCTGTCGGACACAAGGATCTGTTTCGTCTCTTTGTGTCCGCCATAGAGATTGATCACGTTTAGGCCGAGCTTTGCGTCAAACTTGAGCGACACAGCTCGCCTACGTTACTCAAAAATGCAAAAAAGTGTCTTCACATATCTCTGAAGTTGTTTTATTTACAGGCAAAATGAAGCACCTTTGGGCCACGGCATTTCCTAACCGAGAACCGCTCGATGCAGCGTCTGCAAAGTCCTGTGCACTTACTGTAAGGATGTTGCTAAGTCATAATAACCCTATCATGAACTAAAGAGCTAGCCCAGCTGTTCAGCTGCGGCCTTCAGAGAAGGAGCAATTCGCCTTAATCATCAGTGTACAGTGATCTAATCATCTTTCTCAACGCTGACAGGGGAATTATATTCCCTTAAGATGTGGCTTTGTGGAGAAACACAGATGATATCCGCTGGTAACATATGGCTGGCACAAGATGCTCTGGTGTACGATAGCCTGGATAGTGGCCAGCGCCATTGTCCTCTGGGACTGAGCTTCGCATTCAGTGCAGCTGTACAGCACAGGGCCGAGCAACTTGTTGTCAAAGAACCGCAACTGTTCTGCGAATTCAGCATCTTTCTCACACTTTGTCAAGCTCAACCCAGAACTGGGTCTTTTCGCTCAACAACTGAAGACTGAGGAGGCCAGAGGGAGGACCACCTCCTCCTCAAACCCACCAAAGTCCAAACTCAAGTCAGCGTGCAATCAGATTTTTGTCAAACAGTTAATTAACTGTTAGAGAATTAAAATGTCATGCTCCGCTAGCACAGCTGCCTCTTTCTTTCATCCTCCATTAACTTGACGACTAATATTTTGATCCTCGGGCGACATAAATTCTCACTGACGTCAAGAGACTAGCTCACGTTCGCAGGTTATCTTTACTTGACCAACAAATTGGCACAAAGTGAAATCTGAAACGCGGCTAATCAATTTGAATTAACTCAACAGCGAGCTACTCGTGGTACCAGATGAGGGTTAACACTAATTCTCAATTATGGCTGTGAGTTCACATCCGGTGAGTTTTTTTTTTTTCCTCTGGCGCCAGAGCAGAACAATGAAGAATTTGTCACACAAAGTTGTTTTTCTTGCTAAAGCCATTACTTGAGGAAGTTGTGTAATTGATTTTTTGCATAAAAACTGTTTCATTATGGATGTACAACAGTCTGCAAACGACGACTTTACCTCCTGAATGTGTAGGAGTGCTAACATGTGTTTCAAACTAGTCACTGGAGTGTTTGGAGAGATGAAAAATGGTGGAATGCATGGAAAAAAAAGACAAAGCTGATAGGTCAAGTGTGGCGTTAACAGAGTTAGTGCATCCTTCACAGTTTGTAACAAACTTATAAATATGTAATACCCATAAAATAAAGGTTAAAGGTTTTAAAACACCAACTCCGATAAGGAAAAAAAGGCATAAAAAAATCCCCTCATAATTTCTGCTTTTCTGACACTGTATGTCTTTGTTTTTCAAAAAACATGACTACGGGGACATGTGATGGACATTTTTCACTATGTTTGTGCCCCTGTTTGATAAACATTACTGCTAGTTAAACTCACCTTGCTCTGAGTCGGAGTCTGTCTCCGCCTTGAAGGCGCCCGGAGCTACAGGTAAGGGTCTGAGCGGCCTCGGCTTGGGCGTGGGGGGAGAGATCCATTTCTTCCCGATGAACTCGACATATGTCCCGGGGAAGTCCCCTTTTTCCTGAGTGGTTTCGTTGAAGCCTGGCAGCCAGCCAATCTCATCTGGCCTCTGTTCCAGCCCATCGGTGTACCCGAGAGCCACCAGAGCTCCTTTGCTTACCAACAATATATCCCCCACATGCAGATCAATGTCCTCCTCCCTCTCCTTCTTGTAGTCGTAGAGCGCTCTGTACTGATACCCCTCGGCGCTCATATTGATCGCTTTGTGACGAGGTGTTCTGAAGAAGAAGTTCAACCAACAAAGTTACTTTTCAGGTTTCTCTGATTATGTGTTTAGTCCAGGTACACATTTGCTAGTTCAAACGGTTGTAGCTGTTGTAGGTGTAAATGTCCCGACAACAACAAAACAACAAAAACGCTCTGGAGACAGCGATATCTAGCTCGTCTTCATTCTTTCACAGTTCCTGTCTCTTCTGAAAGACTTCCAGTTTTCTTGGTGCGACGCCTCACAGTATGTACCCATCAATAAGTGGCCTGCAGCAGCTGGTGATCTTGAGAATGCAATCCAGACCTGTAAGATGAGAGGAGGTGGAGAGGTCATTTGAAACACATTGCATAAGACAATTGTGGTATAGATTCACAGTCAGGGCTCAGATGGGAACTTAAATTGTTTGCAGATTGTGCACAACAGGCTTACATTGCATGGGCAAAATTTATATTTGCAGAAGGAACACTTCGCTTTAGCACTTCTTAAAACTGTTTTGCACCTTTTACAAATATTACTGACTGCAGCTCTTTAATGTATTACAGTTAAATGGTTAAAACCCGACCCTCCAACATACAACATGTGGATTGAGAATCTATCATAAGGAACAAATAACTCATTCCTTGAGGCTTCAAAAAATATATTTGTTAACAGATGGAGACCTGCCATGACCATACTAATGCAGAAAAAGTCACATTATTATTACATTACATTACTTATTGTTATGTTTGTGTGTTACTCTTGTTTAACCATGTAACTTACACACGTTTAACCTGATGCATGCATGCTGTGTTAAGCAGATCATACATGGAAAAACAGAAATGTGAATGTGCATGTATGACTGTATAAGCTGCTAAAACTGAAATAAAAACACTGTTACTTCATACTATACAAGCTGGTAGATCATATGTGCATCAGCTGAGTCCAAAAATCATCTCATAGAAGTAGATGCATGACAGATTATCTGTGTTTTTTTGGGGTTAAATTTAACAGTTTCTAGCTCGACTTAAGCCAACATATTGCTGCTAACTAGTAGCATTATCCGTGACAGCTTAAATTCACCACGCTGTCACTCTTATATAACTTTAAAAAAAAAAAGACACATTCACAGCATGTTTATGTTTGCACAAAAGTGTTTTCCAGCTCACTTTGTTGTCAAGATATTAACGTTAAGAGACAGTCCAGCCCCAGAAAGTGTCTGAAAAAAAAAATGTCGACGGGAGCTTAGTGGAGTTAGCTCGCTAGTTAGCTCGGCTAAATGTTAATTAGCTATCAGCTGGAAGTAATTACGAGTTTACTAAAAGTTTCCATCGTGTGTTAGCCTTTTAGAAACATTACCAAACTGTTAATAACCAACGGTTACGAGAAGTGGCAGTTATGGCAACAAAAAAAAAAAAAAAAAGACGATATTCAAGTTGGAAAAAGACCAAAAAATTATCGCTAAAGTGGATAGAAACTAAAGTTTAAGCTAACTAACCGTTAAGAAAATGCAGTTAGCTCACAAGTAGCGTCTTAAATTCTAACTTTATTACATATTAAAGTGGTTTCATCGTTAATATTTGCTCGTTAACACTGCCATACTGTACATACCGAGTCTGCATAGATCCAACAGGCGAGTCCTTCTCTTCCTTCGCTCCGTTAAACTTCAAAGTTACGTGATATTATTATTAGTAATATAAAACAACGCAACTCGAAACAGATACAGTACCAACACGGGGGTTTAAAACAACTAAAAACCTCTCCGCTCTGCGTTTAAAATCCGGTTTAACGGGTAGTACAAACTGTTACAGCCCGTGCACATAACGGCACGTTTTCCTAGTCCTGAACAAAATGCTCCCTGAACGTCGCCTCTGTGGCCAAGCGAGAGAGAGACGAGAGGGGGGCAGAGACAAAAGCACGGCCGCGCATTGGCTCACACCGCTGTCAATCATTTACGTCGCTCAGTGCGGGCCAATCACATGCGCGCTAGTGGCGCGGACACCGCCCCCCTTCCCCTTGCCATGTATAATCTTGCACGCAAACCACCTATGGAAATTACATAACTTGCCTCACTCAAACCTGATGTTAACCAGGGTGCGTTTGGTTTTTATTACCAGCATCTGTTCTTATACTTGACGGGGGGATTATTTTAACAGCATTATCATCCAAAATAAAGAGGATAATGTAAAGATATCACATTACAACCACACCAGCCACTCCAGAGGATGTATCTGAACACCTAAAACTATCATTTTCTTTGTGTTCTCAGTCAATATTATGAACTATTATGGTGGATTTCATCAAAAGAATGTCTATAACAGAACACAGCTGGCAATTTAATCTAAAAAAAAAAAAACAAAAAGGGGGCCTTCCCCGTGATAGCCAGGACAGCACGTAACCATGTTTCCAGGTTATTTATTAAGTTTTTCTTCGTAAATCATCACATCTTCTCATGCATGTATGGAAGATCCCAGAAAATCTTACAGTGTCACCATCTGAAAGCACATGACTGTGAATGTGGGTGGCCTAATTATGGTAGGGAAAGAAGGCTGTGGAGCTTGCAGAAATCCCCTATCAGGTCTTAACCCTACTGTCCCGGGCTGCGTGCTAAAAAAGAGGCTGTAAGCAGCTTTGTGCAGCCGGGTAGGCCCCTTTGAGTATTCTACAGTCAAGAGACAGGACATCACCGCATGAGAAAAAGAGGAAGGAGTTTAGAAAACAGGAGAATTGGTTGTGTTGTAATGAATACTTACTGGGAACTTGGTGTTGGGAAACTTCAATAATCTATCTTTGAGTCACTTTTACCCACAACAGTGTAACCTCACTGTCACCATTGACTGTATTTCTTTCTATCATTACTCAACTGTGTCCAGTAGAAGGGTTTATATTTCTGCTGTAGATGATAAAATTAATATTTGAACCACCAGACCATATAATCCCAGATTCTGTCAGCCCCCTTCATGATTAAATAAACTCTGGTGACCCATTTGTTGCCCGCGGATACCCAAACTAACACATCTGGTATAGGATCTCTCCCTTGTGCCCACACAGAGCATTTATTGGTTTGGACTTTTCTAACAGACATTTCAGGGTGAGGCCTGAAAACAAAAGAACGTCATACTTCCCATAAACTCCATTTGGCTTGTTTGCACAGTGAAAAACAAGCAAGTGGAGTTTCAAAAATAGTTGGTTATTCTTCAGTCAGAGAGTTACTCATTTAGTGTTTTCTCATCTGCCATAACAGGAAAGTGTAAATATAGTCCTTGGAAACAGCTATCAGGTGTTGTATTATATTCCCAGGACGAGTTAGATTTTTAATCAGAGACTGTTTGCATGTTTTATGCCGAGAATCTTTCAATGCAAACTCTCCATGACGCACTGCTCCACATTCTGAAATGGATTTGTTTATGCAAAGAGTATTTTCTGATCATAGTGTTTCCTTTTGGGCTCGTCGGCACAGATTGTGCCAGCTATCTACTGTAGCTGCACGAGCAAGGATACTGAAGATAGTTTATGATATTTGACAGCGTCATTAAACTTTTTACCATAGTTACAATCAAATTCCTGCAGCACTCTGATTTCATACAAATTTTGTTTGCAATGTACTCGAGCCTTGAGTATTTTTCCTTGTGAAGATCCGTGCAACTGACTTTTTTAAAGCAGCTATTCTGCAGCATATTTAGCAAGTTCTTGAATAATTGACCAGATAAGCACTTTCAGTTGACGTACATGTCACTGAACAGCACTTGGAGGTCCACCATACTGTGAGACCTCTTCAGCTTTTGTCATGCTAATTCTCAAAGTGTGAAGTGCTCTCAGACCACCTACCATGTTAGTACAGCGTTCCAGAGGAGTCTGAAATAGATCAACAACCCTGATAACGCAGAATAATATCGCAATACTTCATAAGTGAAGTGTACGCGTGACAGGATGACATCATTTTAGTGTGAGCACTATTCTTTTATGGTTTATATCTTCATTTCTACACATCTCAGCAAACGTTGCATGCTCTTTGAAATATTTGTAACATGTTAAAAACAACTTTTTCCTCCCTTTCAGCGTCTGTCAAAATAGTTTTGCTTCGGGGGAGCAGACGCTGTATGGGCTCTCGGACGCTGAATTAAAGCTGCAGGTATACGGCAGTGGGTTTCTTTCATGTTGCAGCAGTGGGATCTACTTTTTAAAGAATTCTCTCTGCATGGATTGGGCCCCTTAAACCATTAATCTATGCTGTGTTTTCAGGCTTTTAATAATGGCTAACTTTAGGGTGTAGAGCTCTCAGGATCCCAGCTTTTATCCCCCTCTCTCTCGCTCTCTTTCTATTCACTGATTCTTTTACTTTTGTGAGCAAGCTGAGAATTCTCACATGGGTAAACCCCATAATGCTCACCAACGTAAGATGAACTTGTGGAATGCTTCACCCACCAACGCTTATTTAAACAAAAACCCAAAGAGAAAAAAGAGAAAAAAAAAAGAAATAACTGATACTTCCTCCTTATGCTTCTTTGGTTCCCCATAACCACAGGAGTAGCACTCTTTCAAACACACAATAAACTCAGTCATCTTTATGCTCCATTGGCACATTTGTTTGTTCAGTGCTTCATTATATTTTGAAGTGCCTGACGAGAAGAAAGTAATGTAAACATTGTCAAACCCATCGAGGAATTACCATAAAAACAGACTTAAGCATCTCAAGTGTGATGAAACATGCATGATAAATAGTAATTACCTATTTATCATGGCTTATTTTTAATCAGCATGCAAGCATAAAGTATTGTATAAATGTATTCATAAAGTACTATCCGTACTGTACATAGTGTATTCATATTCATATCTAGCTGTGTATTCTGTGTATAATGTTTAATCACTTATATTCACGACTGCACTATGTAAATATATATATTTATATATATTATATTACATACTGAAACAATATATCTCAGCTTCATTTACCCGTACTGTATAATTACACCAACTGTTATGTTTATATCACAATTGTGCTGCTATACAAGCTGTAATATCTTCAATGTGTATAACACTGTATATATCTTATAACATAATTCACATTTATAGCTGCACTATTATTTATATATTCTTGTACATATGTACATTACGCTGCACTTTACTGCCTTTTTGCACTTTTGGTTTGAAGCTAAACTTCTAAATTTCTCGTTGTCTCAGTACTTCACATGACAATAAAGCGAATGTAATCTAAAAAAATCTAATATAATTAGACATTACTGAGAAGTGTTCACGTGTTCTCACAGCTTAATTATTACATGCATCATTAAATCAACAATTCATATAAAAAATATGGTTATTTTATTGATAATTCCAACTGTTCGTGGCACTTTGAGGTTTCCATGATTCGCATCGTCCATAACGAGTCTTCATTAGTGCAGCATTTCTCTCCACTTTGTAATTTTCATCCTGCAATTCAAAGAATCCTCTGCAGATTCTTTTACATAAGGCACATACTCACAACAATACTCACAACATTCCTCTGGTATGAAAGAACACTTCTCTCTACTCGACCATCAATCCATCAGCTGCGTCAGACAACGACCTCGTTCACTGGAGTAGTCCATAAATTTTTCATTTTCATTATTAGCCACAGTTCAAGTGTTTTCTGCTCTCTGAATTTCTACATGCTTTAAAGAACATATGGACGTATTGTGGAGTAGGTTGGCAGGGTTTGCTGTTTGGTTAGCACATGTGTAGAAAGTGCTAACAATATGATGAAGTGTCACTAGCAACTAGCAAGCCTGTTTACAGCTAAATGCTCCTCCGTTTTCACCGGCTACTCTCTAACTTTGTCTTCCTGCTGTTTGGTACTGGGCGAGCGGTGTTTACTGGAAGCTCTTAAAGCTTTTTTGCTTAAAAATAATGCCGATGAGAGCGGCGAGCGTGAGCCAATGCAGGAAAGTTATTGGCAGCGAAACCAAAAACAATGAGCTGAAAGTTGCTAAAACGCTCTGCGGACTGCAAAGTCGTTCACATTAGTCATTTGATCCTTTGTTAATAAAACATTTTTGATTATAGCAGATTTAACTTAGCAGCAGCATTGTGAATAAACATAAGCGGCATGTTGTTGATGCTGCGCAGTTAATCACACACAGATCTCAACAATGAGTCACATTTTTGTGCTCGTATTCACACACACCAACAAAACAAGGTCAGAATGGGTGCACAACATAGGATCAATCACAATACAACACATACAGAGTGAAGTCTGCATGCATTTCAAAACTTCCACTTTATGCTCATATTTCACATAACTGTATCGTTGAAGCACGAAGCAGGTGGGTGTATGTGAATGTGAGCAGGTCTCTCTGTGTGTGCCTACATGTGCACCGCTGACCCTGTCATATTATTTTTATGCTGTGAAAGGCCTAACTAATGGAACACTTGTGGTGTAGTACGTGTGATAATATTACACTTGTGACAGGAGTTAAGTCGAATACTGCACGACAACCTGAGCGCGCGCAGCGAAGCGCGGCTATAATAATTGACCCACCGCTATAATGTGTTATTGTGCAGAACAGTTTTTAAATGCTAGCAACCTTAAAGGCAAGAGTGCATCACATGGGAAATGATGAATGATGGTTATCTCCCACTCTACTTGGAAAGGATGGAAATTATAGAGCACTTAAATATTCAATGTTACCATGAAGAGCTCACACTTTGCTGCTGCAGACTGAGAAGGCGTAAAAGAAGAAAATAGGAGGTTTGTGTGCTTCCACATGTTAGCTGAGCGCTGCTCCAAAATAATCCAGTAACTTCTGCCTTGCATTAACAAGACGTCTTGGCACAAAGCACTGCAAGGTGATTAATGAATAATGTTGGCAAGCTGTAGTGGAGACTTCTGGGAAATCATTGACACAGATACAAACCTGAACTGTCATCTGAAGTGAATGTTTGGACTTTTTTTTCTCTCTCCTCTTGCTCGGTTCTTTCTTCTGTTGCAGCAGCCTTCTGTTTAGAAATGTCATTATTTAAACAAAAGATCAGTTTATTAGATTGTTTTGTTTTTGTGATCATCTTCAGTCTTTTAGATGTAGAAACATGTCTTTTTACTTGATACTTATCATTCAAAGACCTTTAAAACCTCAAGACTTCCTATTGCAGTTCCACTGAACTTCTCTTTTTATTTATACACATACAGTATATGCAAACACTTCCTCTCTTTCACTTTTACTCTCTCTGTTTTTTGCCTCAACAGCCCGATCTTTCCCTCCCCTGTATGCCTGTATGGAGCGCTTGTTAGTCCACGTCTCCCCACTTTTTTACTGCACGCTGTGGGGGCAAAGAGGCAGTGACATGTCACATAAACAAAAAGAACAAGGGGGGGCGGGGTGAAAAAAATGGGCCACATCATGTGGAGGTACAGCACAGAAAGTCGCATTGCCAGCTAACAGCGCACTGGAGGCCCCCTGTTTGATGTGCGCGCACAGAGAACACTGACCTAGTTTGGCACTGACATGTTTATGGCTGATGAGCACAGGCCAGTGATTTCGCTGGCAGAGATTGCACCCTTGCTCCAGGGCCCTCTCATTTGGAGCACTTGGGCTTGAAATGGTTCCAACAGACGAGACACGATTCTTGTTGGGTGGAACCTGAATACTCCTCCTTCATGCCAGCCCCCGTGTCTTCTCTTGCCTTCATTGCCTTTATATCTCTATCATTACATCTCTTACTTTTTTAGCCATGCTAGCAGCATGACGCTAGAGATGGCAAGGTCAGTCTGTCTGTCTGTCTGTCTGTCTGTCTGTCTGTCAGAAATATCTGAACAACTACATGCTGGATGTCCATTAAATCTTGCACAGTAATTCATGGTCTTCAGTGGATAAATGCTACTGACTGAACATTTGGCACAGATACCCGTGGTGAGAGGATGAATCCTAATGTTTTGTTAATTTTGTACAGACATTCATCGTTATCCGTTGACGTTGGTAGTTCACTGACTTTTCCTCCAGCGGAAGCAGGTTGAAAATATTTGGTTTTGAGTGGAAAGTCTCAACATCTATTGGATGTTTTCCCACAGAATTTGGTACATTCGTCCTTCCCAGGATGAAATTTACATAGTTACAATGCGGGTAGCATATGCAAAAGAATACATTTTACTTCCTTCCATGTTGTCTGCACCTAGAGCTCTTTGCTCATTTGCCAGCAAAAGTCCGCCAGATGACTTGTTTTGTGTTTGTCTCTGTTTGTCCAACCTTCTTCCAGGAAATGAGTGGGGAACTCTGGGTGCAGGCAACATGGTGTCAATTTAAATGTGTTCGTTTGCATATAAGTTTTTATCCAGTGCCATCATCAAATTTATCCAGTTCTTTGGTTTATGACCAACTACATGCCAAACTAATGACATCCCTGCTAGCTTCAGCTGTACTTAAACATTATATCTGCTTTGCAGTATAATGTTACTGCATGAGTAACATTGTAGCATGCTGATGTTAGCATGCATCTCTAAGCACCACTATTCCTTTGCAGAGGAAACATTTGAGCAACTAAAGTCTGGTGAGCCAAATGATCTACTACTGAAACACTTCTGGCTGCGTGGCGACCACAACAATGTTGTGGCAGTGACGTGACAGAGCCCTGCGTGGTGGAATCCAGGGATTAGTCTTTTAGTGTACAAATGTTTATTAATGAAATTCACATTTTCAGGTTTTTTGTAAGTTCAGGCTCACCAAGTTTCCTTAAGTGCCTCTGTAGTGAACGCCTCTCCTGGCTTAAATTATTCATCCCGACCCCCGCCTCCAACATGAGACAACTACATTGGGTCGAGGTACAGTACTCGAGTACCAGTAAACCCAGCAACCTTTCACATGCTCATTTTCTTTGTCTTGTCAAAATATATGTCTTCTTTTTGTATTACACTTCAGGAAACGGTGACATCAATTACCCTATCCCCCATTATTTCAAAATTATACTTAATACTCATTTCACAAGTTCATGGGTTCAAGAGCAGTAATGAGTCCTTATCCCCATGGCTGCTATTTCATGGTGTCCAAGGCCATGTGTGAGTTGCCACAGGGCCTGCATGACAGCCGGTGTATTCATTTTTCAGATTAAAGCCTCTGATGAAGAGGCCTGTTCTATAATTACAGGCAACTCCACAGCCACTCTTTGTGAGATTCATGTTACCAGGGCAACAGGCAAATTAAATATGTCTCAGAGGGGAGTAAACATACCCTTGCTCTATAAGTGTAATCTTGTTTGATGTGTTTGCCACAACGCTCTCCCTGTGAGGGAGAAAATAATTCACAGAGATTGGATAGGTTAAGGGCAGAGGAGAGCGAGACCACTGTGTTACCCTGTCATATCATCAGTCAGAGAATGGGAAAGACATTTTGTCCCAGTATGAGCTTTTCCTTTTGACATTAATAATACAGTTATAAAACCACAATGGATGATAATTTCATATGGTTGACTTGGCCTCAAGATCAATTTCCACTGCTGTTCTCCGCTCAGTGGGGATTTATTTGGCCAGCAATGGCAGGGTTGTAATCTGTTCACTGTCATAAAGAAAATGACCAACACAATGAATCCTCATGGTCAAGACTTGATATTAACTCTTTCTCTCTCTTTTTTTTTGCCACAACAATGGTGATGCTCTTGGGAATTAAATGTCAGCTGTTTGTTCAGTCAATACGCCTCTTTGGTCTGGACATCGGGTGAACTGCCGTGACCAAGACTTGAATTTGGTGATCTACTCAGTTGTCCTCTAGTGCCATCATTGACCATTGACCACCACCACCACCATTGGTTGACACGTGTGGCTATTAGAAAAATGTTACTTTGGTCCAGACCATACTGTATAATAAACATAGGATAGGGCCATATTGGTTTGTGGACTACCATTTTGAAGCCTCGAGTTTGGCATTATGGTCGTCACCTTGGTTTTTAGGAGCCAGAAGTCACCATATTTTGATGACATGGAGGAGCTGGGAAGAATAACATTGCTACGCCTCTGTCCTCATTGGATCTGACCCAAGAAGCCAAGAATACACCATGATAGTGATGCCCTAAAGCATACCCTACTCTATTTTACTCTAAATGGGACCATTATTTACAAAATAAACATCACTCAGTGCCAAAGAAAACTTGAAACAAGCATCAGTGCTGTGACTCTTGGGATTAAAATGATCCACCACTTTGGTCTAGGCAGAAATCTCTCAGTAACTATTGGGTGAATTGCCATGAAAGAGACATCCATGATCTCACCAGAGGTTGAACCCTAATGACTTTGGTGATTTACTCAGTTTTCCTCTAGTGCCATCATTGGCCATTGACCACCACCACCATTGGTTGACATTTGTGGCTATAAGAAAAATGCCACGTTGGTCCAGACCAGACTTTGGTCTAGACTGTATAATAAACAGTGAACAGGGCCACATTGGTTCGTGGATTACCATTTTGAAGCCTCAAGTTTGGCATTATGGTCATCACCATCTTGGTGACCCAGAAGCTCTGCTGACATATTATACTGTCTACAATCCGGAATAAAATATCACAACAACTATAGAGTTGCAAACATTTCCAAGCATTTTGAATGTGTTACTACTTCAGTTCATGCTTCTGACTGGCCTTTTCTCTATGGCAACAGCATCGTCATACCAAAATGATGGACAATACATGACCTCTGTGACTGGTGGTCTCATGTTTCTATGTCAATTCACTGAGGATAAAATAAATAAATAAATAAATGGGAATACAAAATGAGGAAAAACACTTCCAGAACCAGTGACCCCGCTGTAATTTGGTCCAGATATCTGTGGTGCCTAGAGGATGAATCTCATTGACTTTGGTGATCCCATAAATTTTCATGTAGCACTGACAGCATGTCAATATTTTCACTTATTCAGTAAATTAGCTCAAAGTCTACCTGATGGATTGACAAAAAAATTGTCCCAGAGGATGAATCCCAATGACTTTAGTGATTCCCTGACTTTTACTCTAGCGCCACCTTGAGGTTGATATTTGTGGTTTTCTATTGATTAACTGTTAGGTCATGAATATGGATACAAACATTCAGAATAAATTGTGATAACTTTGGTGATCCCTTAACTTTTCCTCTTGTGTCTTCATTAATCATTTGTCCAACTAAGGGCATTCCCATCAGCCTCAACTGCACTTTGTGCTTATTGCTAATTAGCAAATTTTAGCATGTTTACATGCTTAAGTAATTCTGTGTCTCAATTTGCGTACTTTCATGCTCACACTTCCTATTTTGAGCACATAAGTGCGTTCACACTATAAATTATGGCAACATGTAGTGTACCGTAACCACTCAAGAACACTTCTCGTCCTTTGATGGTTGCTATTGGCTACGTAGCATATACAAATGTTGTGCGTATGTTTTATATTTAGATTTAGACTAATGCTGCGATCACCATTTCCTTTAAGTGCACAACAGCCATACTCAAAATGAGGCAACTCTACCCTGCCAAAATGAGTGCCTTACACCAGGTAGTGCACGAACAGTATCTAAATTGAAGACACAGCATGAGATGATGAACAAAGAAGGAATTAAGGACATTTACCTGCTAAATAGCATTGCTATTTTAAGCGTGTTAGGGTTAGCTACTGTATATGTATAAGTTTGCTTCAGGGTATTTCTTTTCATTTAAGAAAGGTGGTCAGCAAAAGCACTGGGTTAAATGTGTATGAAATGGGCTGCATGTATTATCTTATAGTTAAGTCCTGACTGACTTTGTCCTACAGTCCCAGGGTGACTCCAGCGCTCAGCACAGAACACATGCTGCTCTGTTCTCTCTTCACCGACACTTAGGATCTGTCCAGCTATTTCTCACCTGCATTTCAAATTCGTCATCAACAACACACAGCGAGGGTTTTCAAAGTGTCAATTTGAATTACATGAGGGGGCTATAAGATCTGGCTGCAAATTGAATTTCCTGGTAGACACTCATCTATCCCCGTCACTGGTCTGCTGTTACATTTTCAGTCAGATTGTAAGATACATTGTTGGAGAGACTCAGCCTTATTGACTTATTCTGCGGCTCACATGCATGAATGAATGTGCTCTGTCAATATTCAACTCAAAAGTTATAATGTACCGTAACATCAATCAATGCATTCTAGTTTTAATATCGTCTGCAAAATTGAACTCTTGGTAGCAAAAGTAAGATCTATCGTAGGTGATAGATGAAAAACAGAGGCTGGCATGGTATTATCATGAACATGTACACCCATCTGTTGTGATGCTGATTACCACAGGTCATTTAATGAATGTTTTATAACCAAAAATAGTTTATTTCAAACAACAGAAATCACACGCAACATTAAATCAGCTGTAAAGTGAACAAAACTCAGAGATAAATACTCGTTTTACATTTACAGCCAGTTAAATTAAATCAAACCCCACATTTGCGTCTAATTATGAATATATTTAACATGGAAATATCTCATAAAGGTGACATTTACTGGTTGCAGTATGATCCTAACATGGTGGGCAGGATTTCATGTTGCTACGTGCGCTGAGAATTTCTGGAAATAATAATAAATAAAAAAAAACATGCTGCAGGAAGACGTAGTGTTAGATTCCTGCATGTGTGAACAGGCGCAGTGTTGTGGTTTGAGTCCAAGGTCAGAGATAATGTTAGTCTCTATCAACTGGAATACCCACAACATCCTCTGTGTTTTAATTTGAGTTAAAGAATTTTAAGTTTTAGAAGGCAAAATGGGCTCCCAGCATGTCTGCTAATGTACGTTTGTTTAAACTCTGACAGCAGATGGCAAGCGAATCAAAACACCTCGAGAAGATGGCAGAAGGAATGGCAACTGAAAAGAGAAGCGAGGCTTTGAATGCAGCACTGAAAGAGAGGCTCTAAGCTCTAGAGACCAGTTAAAACAACAGTCTGACCTGCTACTTTCATCTGGACTTCACATCCAGTTCCCACCACCGAGCTTAGGTATCAGTGTGAGGGGACATGATGGAGAGGGCGCTGCATTGTGTATAAGGCCGACCATCTGGCATCATAAAAAAAAGCTGGGAGCGGAGAGAGAGGCCCCACCACACAGCGACAATACGCTGAATGGTAGTTGTCAAGATTGACTTGTGTGTTTGTTTCAACAGCAATTTCTGTCAAAAGAAGTATAAACGTTTGAAATATTAGATTTTTATTTACATATATTAGCATATCAAGGACTTGTTGATATCAACAGGTGTATATTTGAGGTTGAAAGTTTAACATTGTGGGAAAGACACTTATTTGTTTTCATGAGAAGATTGAAACCACTTTGATTTTCTAATAAATATGAAGCCTGTAAAATAGCTTAGCTTAGCATAAAGACTGGAAACGGAGGGAAACAGCTAGCCTGGATCTGTCCAAAGATAACAAAATCGGTCTTCCAGCCCGTCTAAAGTTCGCCAGTGAACACAATATATCACCTTTGTTTACAAAGTGTAATAATGAAAGTTGTGGTTTGACAGTGGGTTATGTGTCAGACTATTTCTTTGCTGGGAGCAGTGACTTCCTGTTCTCTTATCGAGAAGTTACCAGGCAACCAGCCAATCACACTCATACCTACATGCTTACCCGTTAAAGGACTAGTGTGTCAAATTTAGTGGCATCTAGTGGTGAGGTTGCAGATTGCACACCCCTCGCCTCACCCTCCACTTCTAAGTATGTAGGAGAACCTACATTGGCTGCAAAAAACAAGGTCCAACTAGAGCCAGTGTTTTGTTTGTCCATTCTGGGCTACTGTAGAAACATGGCAGACCTGCCCGCTATACAAAGAGTTCATTCTAACATAACAAAAACACAACAATTCTTATTTTCAGGTGATTATACACTAATGAAAACATTATATTCAGTAAATAGAGCTCCCAAACCCCCAGACTATTAACTAGTGCTGAAACGATCAGTGGATTAATGGTTTAGTTGACAAAAAAATGCCATAATTTTCTAGTTTCAGCTTCTAAAATGTGAGGAGATGTTGTTTTCTCTGTTGTACATTATTGTGATTTGATTATCTTGTTAGACAAAACAAACAATGTGAAGACATCAGAAACTGGTGTCATTTTCTTCCTAAAAATATAAACTGCAGATTGATAAAAAATAATTGTCAGTTGCAGCCATAAATATCATTATCATCAATAATCATGTTACTATTTCCAGTGAGACGAAAACACAATCTGCAGAAGGTTAAAGCTCAGAAAGTCCCTCCATAAACGACATATTTGCAAAGAGGTTTGCCACAGATAAGGTTTACTATTTCATAGGATTACGTGGAAAAACTAAGGTATTAACTGCTGAAATATTTAGGATGTTTAAGTATTCTTCTACCCTCGACTCATGATCCATTAAACATTCTCTGAACTAAAAGAAACAGACTAAATATCTAAAACTAGACAGCTCACTCAGAGCGTCGTCTGGCTTCCCCATGCAGGCCAGAACAGGTCCACATGACTGGAGGCTCAGACGACATGTGCAAACAGAATAGACCCATAAAATTGGATTGAGCATTGTTTGACATATCATAGTCAGGAGTGCGGTCCTCTGCTGGGGCATGATTGACATTTATGAACATCGCTCCGAGGCATTTTATCATTCTAGGAGGTGATATAAAAAATATTGGAGCTCGCTCTCCTGGTCTGATCGTGACACCAATACCAAGTCCCCCGGGAAGAGTTTGAGTACGCCTCAGGCCATAAAATGAATGAATCCTCAATATGTCTTAATTCATACCAAATAATGAGAATGAGTCCATCATTTTGTCCAGTTGGGAATCCATGCTCAGTGGCCACATTATTAGGTACACGTGTAAAACCTAATACAACGGCTCAGCCATAAATTCTTCGCCTACGAAGATAATAATGACATTGTCAGAAAGGTATTTAACTAAATGTTCATTATTGGAGCTGTAGTGTTGAACTGAGAGGTGTCTCTAATGTTTGGCCCAACCCATTTACAAAGTTGACGGGGGAGGATTATTGGAAACACATTTCAATACAACACAGCCAAGTACAACCCCACCAACATCATTATGACTGGGAAGGTTTGAACAGAAACTGGCTATATATAAGCTTGAACATGTAGCAGAGCTGCTGTATTGGAATGCAGGGTGCCTAATAAAGTGTTGATAGACGAGGTTACATCAGATTGTTAATATTTAACAGCAATCACAGTCACGGACAGAAAGCCTTACTTGTTGCTTAAAGTAAGTTAACCGGGGGGTGAGGGAGGCCAGCAGGAACGCTGGTGTTGCCAAACCAGAATTGGAGCCAGGCTCAGCAGCCTCTGAAGACATGGCAGAGGCTAAGACACCAAAGCTGAGAAGAGAAACAGAGACGTTGACCGGACAAGAGTAAATCTGGAACTGACTTTGAGCTTGGTGAAATAAAAGGCTGAAAGACAGACGCCAAGCTGGGCTTCTTGCTGTTGGGACTATTAGCTGGCTGCTATGTCTTGTGTTGTTGACCTTGCTTGATGTTTGGGTGTTTGCTAGTTTTTGATCATAAGTAATGTAATCAGAACAAATACACGTGTACAGCTGTCCATATTTGCCATGTACAAGCGAATTGCACTGGTGCAAAATTTCCAAAAATACCAACCAAATCTTACATCATGCTGCTTTAACTGAACCAAACTAAATATAAAATGAACTTTCCTAATGTTCAAGCCATCCGTTGTTTGGAACATTCACATCATAGCTATGATTAATCCCTCGTCATTATACGGCTGAATTTAATAACAGTTTTATTAAAAAAAGATTAGGTTAAAGGTTGTGATTTCCTGGACTCTCCGAAGGCCGTCATGGTTGTTTACGAACACATTTAGTATTTGTGCTCAAAAAGTCCCCTGGCAATGGTAATGCCTTTGATTTGGTCCTCTCTTGGGATAGTACCATATCTGATTTAGAGTGGCGCAGGCCTGTTAGAGGTTTCCAGTCCCTGTTTAGAATCAGACATCCTGTCTGTTCAACCCTCTCCCTGCCAAACTCATTAAGAAACTCCTTTCTAATATTAGGACCTCCTCAACTCTAAAATGATTATAACTTCTCTCTCTGGAGCCGTTTCCTCCTGTTATATTTGCTCTCAGCACAGCATACAGTACGATATATGTTTGAACTCTGCAGCTTTCAAAAGTACCTGTTTGTATTTCATGTTTAGTTATGTCTGTAAAATAAGGGCGATGGTGGCCTGGAGATTAGAGAAGTGGGAAATGAAACAAGAAGTGCAACACTATGAATAAAAGAGAGACCATCTCCTGGAAGGCATTCATGATAATCGCATCTCCTCCCTCGGCATGATGGTTGGATTTTGACCCCGCCTCAGTGTGCACGTTCAGAACAGCTATAAACTTTCAGCTTCTAACGTGGTCGACACTTCTTTTTGAGCATAACCTGCTCATTAAATGTGCACACAGTATCTGCTGCTTCTGCTGTTAGTTTTCCACGCCCCAAAATCAAAATAGATCAAAGCGATTAACCCACAGTTCAGCGTTTTAGCGTCTCTCCGCTCATTGTTTTTGGTTTTACAGACCACAACTTAAAAATCACTCTCATCAGTGTCATTTCCAGATAGAGTAGGCAGCTGTTTTCAGCAAAATAGCTCTAAAAAAAAACTGCTGCACACTACCTGCTCAACAAGTTAGCGACTAACTGGTGAACATTTAGCAGCTAAAGAGTCAAATATTTCCCTTAGGAGATGGTGGAGAGCAAAACAGAGCTACAAGAAGAGTAAATATTGGAATTTTCATAAAAAAAATCACAATGTTTCTCCATGTCTGGATGTGCAAACGTAAAAACTGCTTGCTAACTCGTTGACCATGTCAACTAAGGTGATATGTCAGTGTTGTGTGCAGCTGGACTCACGAGATAGACTCACAGTAGCTCCGACTGATCAGCATCCTATGAGGAACTACCTGCAACTTACTGCTGTACTATGAGGTACATGTATGGTTTAACACTAGGTGTGTATGTCGACAATGGCGGCTGCTAAAGAGGTTAGCGTAGATGCTGCTAGCATCATTACACCAGAACTGAAGAGTAATTTTCACTGAAAGAAGAGCAAAGAACGACACTGAAGGCTTTTCTTGATGGAAAAGATGTTTTCGCTCTTCTCCTGACTGGATAAGAGTTTGACTATGTTATGTAGTTTGTTGACCTGACTGGTTGAAGTTCATCAATGATAGGTGCCCTTTTCCAAACAGTTTCCAATAATGACTTCCCAGATGTTCTGTGTAACAAACCATCTGGTGCAGTCGGTGCAGGTTTAATTTTCAAGATGTAAGTCAGAAATCTGAGTGTTACACTTTGACAGTTTAGCTCGTGCACAGACATCTCCATGCTTTGTCGCTTCTTGCCTCAACATCACTCAGAACCTGATTTTTGTGGCTAGTTGAGAAAACATAGTTTTTCAGTCTCTGATGAGTCTTGTTAGAATTGTTTGTAGGACGGTTACACAAATGAATAAGTGTGACCGTGAACTGCCTTTACGCCACAGGAAATATCATTAGCGGTGAAATCAGTCGACACTGAGTGATGCCTCCATGTAAAATCTGATTACCACAGCTCTGAATGACTTCGCTAGTTTAAAGCCCAAATTAATCTTTATATTGTTTTCCTGCTTTAGCACTAGGCTGCACAGTGTTTTTGCGTCCACGCTTAGCCAAATATCTACGCACTGAAAACATAACAAACAGAACGTAGAACAGAATGTGCACTGAAAGGTAAGTTTGACTTTTACCTCATTTGATTACCTGGTCCTTCATTGAACCCTAAAATGGATAATGTGAGTGGGAGGCTTTTCAGTACAACTCCTCTGGGAACATTGGACCATGTTCTTGTCAACAAGTAGCAGCATGAGTCATCCATTAAAGAGAAGTGCTTCCTGCGATCTGAGGGAGAGGCTAAAATAGACTGTGTCATTACAGATGTTCGCTTTGCTTTTCATTCGAGGCTTTTAATGCGAGCAAGTAAATGCTTCAGTGCAAGTTCAGATACTAAAACACAGTTTACCGTGTAAACATATCTGCCATACATTAGTTTTAAAAGACCAGTGGCTATTGTGGCAGTTTGTGTGCTTTTAAGTGTGTCTCGGCTACACACATTAAGCTTACAATGAAATGTGTTTCATAGTGAATAGAGAAGGCGTGTTAACCTCTGGCCTCTGCTCCTGGAGTCCATCCGTTCTATATAAAATCAACAATTTACAGACTTTCCCTGCTCTCCAATAATAGCTCAGTAGAGTGACCTTGTATTAATTATTTAGATATGCTTCAAGCAAAAAAAGGGGTTATGCAGTGCTCTGCAGCACGACCTCCAAACTGTCCTGGATGTATTCTGGTGTCACATGCTAATTTCATAATGCTAAGTCATCAGTTCCCCATCTAGTGATGCATATAGTCCACTTAAAGGACAGAAAAATAACCTTACTTCAATTACGAACGTGTGTTATGGTAGTTTTCAGTGGTGTGTTCTGCACTGGATTGTCTAGACTTGAGCCTGCACTTCAAGGCCCAGCATTGCTTTTTCTTTCAGGTTGTTCCCGGTTAAATCGTTGAGCTATTGACGCCAAACAAGGACCAGACGTTTCCTGAGAGGGTGACTCCAATATGTGTCACCTGAGGTGGCTTTTATTGCCCTTATTCCTAGAATAGGGTTATCGAGTAAAAGAATGAATGAATCACGGGGCTCCGTGCGAATTACCATTTGTCTCGCTCTCACTTGTGACTAGCTCGCCTTAGGTGAATTTCTAAGTGTGTTTACAGGACTGCGCCGGTGCACACATTCACACGCATATTCCCTTAATTTCGTTCATTCATTGTCGTTTAAAACTTGTACAGTTTCCAAAGAATAAGAGCGAATACATTTGTATCTTTGTCTGTCACTCTAGGTCACTTGTAATGAGAGAGTGAACACGTCTCCACCAAGCTGATTATTGCACACAAGCCTATAATCTGTGAACATCTGCAGCTTGACTAGTCTGTCGCCTGCTGGTCTCCACAGTGTGAGAAATCTGCCAATAGCAGATTTGTCGCCTCTCGCCTGCTCAATTCTTGCTCAGTTTCAGCACAAAGACGTGTCAAATAGTACGCTGAATATATTACGGTGCTTTGTCATACTTACATATTGCCCAGGCCGGTAGATGCAGTAGCCTCTGCAAGTATGTATATATATATATTTATATATATATTTTTTATATTTATATATATATATATATATTTATATTTATATATATATATATATTTCCGTCAGGAGTTGGTGGAGAACAAAACAGAGCTACAAGGAGACTGAATATTGGAGTTTTCATCAGATGACGCTACTTCAGATAAATAATAATGTTGCCCTGTGTCGGGATATACAAATGTAAGAACTGGTTGCCAGCTTGTTCACCATATCAACTTATAACGCAGAGGAAGTTAGTGTTAACGTGTTTTTACATTGTGATATGGTGACTTATGGGAGCAGTGTAGTTGCTGATTGCAACCTCATCACTTCAACTGCAAAAACACGAACAGCCCTATCTTGAGTCGGTGTTCAGTTTGTCCGTTCTAGGCTATTGTAGAAACATTGCAGCCTAACATGGCGTACTCTGTGGAAAAGGGTATGGAAGAGATATATAAGGCTCATTTTAAGGCAATGAAAACTGATTATACACTAAAAACTAACATCACTAACATATTCTGCCAATAGAACCTCATAAACCTTACATATCGGACCTTTAAATAAGATTTTGACAGAGGAACTTTACTTGTAATGAAGCATTTTTGCATTGTGCACTTTCCTTTTTGAAGTAAACAATCTAAATATTCAACCACCGCCACCAAAACATAATCCAATGACTAATTGACTGCAAACACCTTGTGTCTTATTATTTCTGTATCTAAAGGAGGTTTTTAATTGAGAAATCGTATAATCCAACACAACTAAACCTGACCAGCCTGGATTAAACATCTAATTGTGCAATCACCATAAATACAAACACCTGCTCAGCACAAATGTGACCTGTGAACCACATAAAGGTGTTTAATGTGCTTTATTTTTTTTCCTCCAGGTTTCTATTCAACAGTGGCTCATTGTTGATTCTGAGTTGATGAAATGAGCAGCTGTAAGCTACGTGTTCCTGTAACTGTTAAGACTGTGCCATGCTGGCAGACCAAGTGAAGCAAATCCAGTATATCCCAATTATACAGTGGAGCGCTTTTCTCCACTTACTGAAGTAAGTGCATTACCCATAATCAGTGCCTGGCTGTGCTTGTTAGTGCATGACCTTCCCTCATATTCATGCCAAGGTAAGTGCTTCTGGCAAATTAGCTTGATTTTCCCATCACAGTGAATTCTCTTATTCATATGCAAAGTAGTATTTATTTCTATAATTTAGAAAATGTTTTCTGGTTTCTCTCCGCAGCAGCCAGCACACATTAGAGCACACATTAGCATAGATGCTGCTGCACAAACAAACATGTACTGTATGAAGGTGCCCTGTGGAGTTTACATTTAGTCATTCTCGCTGAAACAAAAGTGTCATTAAACCTGCAATAACTGATTTTTTGGGCACTTTGGAGCAGCGGAAATAAGTTGTAAACACAACATATTTCTTAACGTGTCTGAGGATTCTCAGTTATTCATGTTTCTTGAAGATGTTCTGACATTGAAGTCCAGTTGCCTGCAAAAACCTTCAACAGATATCTCATAACACGGCAAATCATCATCTTTTAAGTTGATATGGTAAACAAAAATCTAATATTCACGCTCTTTTTGCTCCATCTTTGGTCTCCACCAGCAAATATCTGGCTCTTTAGCTGCTAAATGCTCCACTATGTTGACCAGCTAGTCACTATATGTGTTTGTCTGCTAGTGTACAGTGAAATGAAGGTTTATACAACTTCCTGTCATCCAAAAATAACGCTATAAGAGCAGTGAGAGTGAGCTAAAACAGTAAAGTTGTGGTCAGACCGCTAATCAATGAGCTGAAACTTGCTAATAAGTTCCATAAAGCCAAGGGGAGCTTCAGTTACACGTGATAATAATAAAGTAAAAAAAATGTACCACTACAAGTAACGCTGTCTTAAAATCTAACAAACACGATGAACACATTGTCTGCCTCATTGAACATCTGCAAAGCCTTGCCTTGACTTGAATGTTAGCCTAGCTAGCTAAAACAGCTAGGCATATTTTAGCTAAATGAATATAGCTGCATGCAGACAACGAGCAATCTTAATCTGTAAATAAAACACATGAAGCCACATTAAAAGAATATTTCAACATGTCTGTGTGCTAACTATGTGCTAACAGCTGATTAGTGTAGCAGAGAGACTGAAAACAGGGTCAAACAGTTAGCTTGGCTCTATCCAAAGATTTTAAAAATGGCCTTTCTTTAAGCACCAAAGATTATTAATTCCCACTTTATATTTCAAATTTAACTCATACAAAACCTGAAGTGTAAAAAAAAGACATGCTGTGGTGAAATATTATATGTTGGAACTATTTCTTGGCGAGTTAAATAAGATTTAAGTGTTATTTTATGAGCTTTAGAGTTGCTTGTAAGTGTTAAAATTTACACACAGCCAAGCTAGCCGTTTCCCAGTTTCCAGTCTTTATGCTAAACGACACTGATTATCTGCTGGCTGTAGCTTTTATACGAACTAAACACAAGCCAGTTCCTTTTTTGTCCGCTGTGAAAGAGCCTCAGTGATACTTTATTTAAAATGTACATGCACATACAGCTATTGTTTCCTTTAATGGCAGGCCAGTGCAGCTCTACATTAGATTACACACATTTTATGTTGATGGTGTGACTATCCCTTGCAGTGAGATGGCACAAAAGACAAGATAACTCTGGTTAAACAGGAAGTGGAAGTCCCCTGCAGCGAGGAGAAATGTATATCAAGTCAGCCTTGTGCTCAAACACTCTCCATAGTGCATGCAATACATGTTATACTCAATGTTTCTGATAACTGCAGATAATAAAATCAACAATTACTTTGGTTCATGTGTGTTTTGACTATAAAGCAACCATTTCCCATACTGACACATACAGTACAGTACCCACCAGAAGTCTCATTCATTGTGCATGCTTTCAGTTTTTCTGCTCACAGTCCAAAGATGTCCAGAGAAATCTACAGCAAAAAAAAAAGTGACTGAATGTGGCTCATATTTCAATCCAGCAACCTTTGGGCAACCCCTGGAAAGTTTCATGAATGCTTTTGGGAAAACGCTCAGGGCAAAACGTCTCTTTTGATTTTCTAGTTATCTGGGACAACCTCAATCCTGCACTTATGTTAATCCATCCGTTGCAGTACCATGCAGTCGGTGCCTGTGACACAGGACTGAACCAAAGCAGATTTACAGTGATCTACAAACCCGGATGGCATACACAGAGACTGAGCCAGGGCCTCTTACGCAAGTTCAGCCAGCTGTGGCTGTTTGGGCTGTGCGTGCAGGGAATGTGTTTACATAACGCTCATTTGGGCTTTTTTTTTCACTTCACAGCAGGTCCGAAAGAAAGTTGAAAGCATGCACTTAGGATTCTTTTTATTTATTAACTTTTTTTTCCCACTACAAGTTGTTTTTAAGATTTTTTTTCAAAAGTTTGTCTCACTGTAGGCAGATTTATCTGAAATATTATTATCAAAATACAGAAATTTATACAGTGCTATGTTAAGCTGTACAACATAAAGAGATAGAATATTATTATTTATACTTTACTGTCTTTAAATACACACAGGAAGTGCAGATTTAGCCCGAGTGGGCAAAAAACTGCAGTTCCTCAAACGTCCACTTGAGGCTGGCTCCAGAAGTGAGTCAGTCTCCATAAGTCCCCATGTTAAAATGTCCAACTTCACAGCAGAAATGAACATGTTTACAGCCTGGTAATTTTCCCGTTCATGACAACTGTACTTATATTGTTATTTATATTATATGAAGGCTTAAAGTTATGCAGAATTAAGAGCGTGGACGCTTCGATTGACCGGTAGATGCCGTTACAAATGGCAACCAGGCGTCATTTCAAAACAGCTCGTCATAAACCTGCGGGTGACGTCACACATTTGCTGTCCATTCTTAATACTGTCAGTGATTTAGCCCCAAAACCTGGTGACAAACTATTTTCTGTCCCTTCGTTAACTGAAACAGATCAGTGATAGTGTCTTAACTGCGCTGTTGCCAATCTTTATAGATGTTCATATGTGCATGTACATACATTAGGAAATCTCACTATGGAATTCAAAGTCTATTCTCAGTTATTACTTGAAGACTTGCAAAAGAAAATGAGTTGCATAATGTTGAGTTGAATCATTTTAATTAAAAATCTCTTATAAACTCACACTTACTTAAGAAAAAAGTTAACTACTTACAGTTAACGGAATAACGTGCAAACTATAAACCACAACCAATAAGGAAATGACTCATGCATGATTTTATCATTCAGTTCGGCTGCTTCTGAAATCACTTCCTCCATCGTTTCTATACAGCACACTATATTTACTGCCTGCCATTTAATCTCAGAGTCTGGCACTATCTATATATGTAAAAGTACTATTCAGTACAATCCTACAATGCAAAGTATTGCATTTTACAGAGTGTACTATTGTGCAACACTGGTGAATGATGATGCTCAATGCAGATGATTCATATCTGACATTTCTATTTACTGCTGACTGTGGAGTAAACTACAGAGTGAACTATTTAGTGTCTGTTATACCGGGAGAAGTGAAAGAGCGAACGGGGGAGCGGTTTTCAGACACAGCATGTTTTTTAGTAGCTGTAGAAAAAGTATTCAGATCCTTGTGTTGCGTAAAAGTAGCAAAACCACATTGAAAAAAATACAAAACTGCACGTAAGGTATCGGAAATAAAAATACTCATTAGTCAAGATGGTTCTTTTAGAGATTTACTGTATTTACTTCTCTATATTACGTTGTTTGATTATTAAAATTGATGCATTAAAGGGGAACTTCACTGATTTTCAACCCACCTCTGATTGTTGAGAAACCCCTAGTTGACGCTCTTGCATGGGGGTGGCAGTCAAGGCTCCGCGTTCCCCCAAAACATGTGTTAAGCGACAAAGCCCTCTAATGGTCATCATCTAATGGCGGGGGCAAAGGAGGTAGTCAGGTGGAGGTGTTACAGAGCGCTAAAGTCAGCGTGGAGAAGAGGTCGCGGTGGATGGACGGGTCAACAAAACATCTGAGTTTGTCACAGGAGAACGCGGTGGTTCATTTCCCGTTTCCAACCAACACTCAACGTTGTTTTTTTTTTTTTTTAAAAACCATGACCACGATTGTTCCCTAACCTTAATTATTGTTTATTATTCTAACCATGATGACGAAGCTCTTTTGGTATCATTCTAAAGGGCATAGACAAACAGCGTATTTTAAGGACTTGTTGAGCAATGCGTTCTGGTTCTTGTTGGATTTTCCCCTTTCGAGCAAGAGGGATTACTACAGCCTTTTTCTACAGGGCGGGCACGAAATAAAGGGCAAGTGTGTCAAATTTAAGGGGCTCTATTTACAGAATATGGAAGAAATGGAATATAATATTTATGAGTATGTGTTCATTGGTGTATAATCACCTGATAATAAGAATCGTTATGTTTTTGTGACCTTAGAATGAGTCTTTTATATCTACAGACACTGTGGGTCCTCCTCTGCAGAGTACGCCATGTTGAAGCGCCATTTTTCTAAAGTAGTTCAGCGTCTTTGGCGTGTTTCACAGTAACCATAGTTTCTTCGTCCTTAATGCTAGGAAAGACCGGGTGAAACGAGGGGGATGCCACCAAATCTACACACTGGTACTCAATATCAGACAGAAATGGTAATGTTGGCCGACTCAAAGACTCAAACGCTGTGTCTCATTTTGTGTGTTTCCACACTTCCAAACTCATAATGGTCAAAAAGTTGAGTGTTAGAACGCTGATCATGTCTAGCCCTCAATGATCGCCATTTTTAGCTACATAGCAGAAGAGTAAGAAGACCACCAGCATTGTGAAAATGGCATCAGAGGAAACTGCTTGAGCTGAAGTGGTTGTGGTGAATACCACACTATACAAATACAAGTTATACATATGTTTTATATTTATATTCTGGTTGTAATTCGGTGAAGAAGAAGAAGTGGTGAAATGTTGGTCTTCATTTCCGGTAACTGAGGTAACACTACACTGCTGAAGAGCACTAGCGCAAGGAAGTACACAGTGTACTACATAGAAGTGTACTAACGGAAGAATCATAGAGACACAGAACAAGTATGACAGTGTATCATATCATAAGTTGAGATTTTATCGGCTGATACCAGAAAAAATACAGTATCTTCCTCTGTAGCATATGGTAGCATAAAACAGGAATACTGAGGTGATGTACACATCAGCTCAAAATTATACTTAAGTACAGTACTTGCAGTAATGTCAATGTTGATATAAAGTCTAACCAACACTTAGCAGAAAGCACAGGTCCCACAAGGCTCAACCTCGCCGGTGTGGTAGATTACATGTTGTATTAGTCTCTCAGTGTTTCACGTACTGCTTTCCTTTGAAACAACTATCCCACCATGTGCCATAATGGAGGCTCAGAGTCCAGTCCCGTTTTCAGAGAATCAGCCCCTGATCTGTGCTAAGCCCTGGAGCTTAAATCCCTCTCAGACGCTCATTAATACGCTCGATGTGGGGCCACACCGGGGTTATGTCACTCTCCTGAGCCCAGAACTTTGGCCCTGCATCTGATAGAGGGATCTTCTCCCCCGCCTCCCCATCCTCTTCATCCTCTTTCATTGCTTCTTTAACCTCCATCTCTCAGCCTCTGCCACCTTCTGACCTTTAACCCTGGTCATCGTCTTCACAGGTTCCTCTAAATATGACAACAAAAAGAGAGAATCAAGAGAAGATTCAGCTGTATATCAAATGTCGTTCTTTACCCAAACAGAGAAGCAGTTTGACGTTCACCTTGTACATTTCTCCCACATCAACAAGCGTCTGAGAGACTACTCAGTCAGGACAAACACATTCCAGTTCTGTTAAGGATTCAACAACAGTCAGACAATCTTCTTGTTATAAATAGTCTCTGAAGGTTCTCGGTCGTCTAGGTAATCTGTCTTTGAGAAGAGACAAATCTTGGTTGGGTTGTAGATCCGTGAAGACATTTCACCTCGCGTCCAAGAGGCTCCTGGATCATTAGTCCTTCTTGTTGTGACAACGGTTGTCCGAGTTGTTACGGTCACATGAGGCCAAGTGTTGTTCAGTCTCCTGGAAAGGGCTAAAAGGACAGCACTGCAGGTGGGGGATAAGTTGTGTCTGAAGCCTCTTCCTCTGTTGAGGGATGGTTTCTCTACTTTTACATAGATGCCCTTCTTCACTCCTTTTTCAAACCACCTGTCTTCTGTGTCCAAAATGCGAACAGCATTGTCACTAAAAGAGTGTCCCTTGTTCTTAAGGGGTCTAGTCTGAGTCTAGTCTTGATGAGTTGGCCCTCCTGTGTTGAGCCATGCCTTTGTTAAGTGGCTGTTTGATTTCATTGATGTAAAGGTCTGTGCACTCCTCGCTGCATTGGACCGCATCCACAATATTTCTTTTCTGGGTGCGAGGTTTTCAGTCAGTTTCTGTCGTAGTGTGTTGCTGTGTTTGAAGAACACAGGGAGTTTTTCAAATACGTAAGGGATGACAATGTTCAATGTATCTATCCTTCTTTTCTTCATCAACCGTTGTGTTAGTGTCCTCCCTGCATCTTGTGGCCAGCTTCCCAAAGGTCCAGTTGGGGTATCCACAAACTCCGAATGTGTCCTACAAATGTTGGTGTTCCTTTTCTTGGGCTTGGGTGCTTGTTGGCACGTTAACAGCCTTGTGTTGGAGCGCTCTGATAACGCCTAGCTTGCATTCAAGTGGGTGGTGCCTTCTGCATAAACTGCCATAATGGTGGCACTTGAAGAGATTTCACAAGTTGGTACACAGTCTAAAAAGTCTGCTCTGTCAGGCTGAGAAAAACACAACTTTATTGCAAACATATGAATGCATTATTGCATTTAGAACAACTTTTATTGTCATTAAAAATCTCACAAAGAACACTCTCAAGACTCAGTTACGCTCAGTCTGAAAACTTAAGAAAACAAAAAGGGTCCTGTGGTCAGCTGAGCTAGGAATAAGACAGGGCAGCCGATTGTGAAATTTGTATTTAGCTATACATAGCATCCATTAGCTACACCCGCTTATCCTTGAGGGTGGTGCACGGAGGGGGGGTATGAGCTGAGGCCAATCCTAGCTGACATTGGCGGAGAGAGGCGGAGTTGCCAGTTTGCCATTCAATCTCAATCATAAGGTTGACACGTAGAGACAAACAACCATTCATGCACACACTCCCAGCCACGGAAAATTTAGAGTGGCCTATTAACCTAACCCGCATGTCCTCGGACACATGGACACACATGTAGGTTTGAACAGAATTGGCAACAGTCCTGCACCGTCGTACCGCCCCGTATTTGTCTTTGCAGTTTCAACTCGTTGCAGTGATTTAATGTTCCCCAACTTCCCACTGCTTCGTGTGTGTTTTTAAGAGTGATAAATCTACAAAATAGAAGCATCATATTTAAAATGATTACAGTGTACGCCTCTCTATTCTTGCCATTTCAAACAACAATGTCCTGACACTGTATTGTGCAAGAGGCAAAGTTCACGTCTCATGATGGATGACTAAAAGAAATAAAGGAGCAAGTGATGATTGACAGAGTCCAAGCGTAAGGGGATCTGTTGATCATCTGAGAGTCATATGATTTGCCAAGTCTTGTGTTTCTTCTTTTATGATCCCTTATGAAGTTTGATTTAGGAACTTTAGAAACTTTGTATTCCATGGTGGGATATGAGTCATTATGTATAAGTTTCATGAGAGTTCATTCTTGACCAGGGGAATAGTACTTTGCCCAAATAATCTTAAAGCTGCACAATGATGAACTCACAGAGAAATACCATCAACTCTGCAGTTCATCGCAGCTCTATGGAGCGATTTAGCATCTTTCAGCACGTTGTTTTGGTTTCAGTTTGGCCCATAACTTTGGGTTTTGGTTCATTTTCACTGCTCTAATCTTCCCAGTTTGCAGCTCTTTTAATCAGAAACGTTTTGGCAGCGAGGTTTGGAGCCAAACATTTCCCGCAGGAGTTGGTGGAGAGCAAAAGCAGAGCTCATATGAACATTGGACTTAAATTCAGGTTGACAAAAACATGACTCCAAATGACTTCCAATGTTGCCTCATATCTGTCAGACTTGACAATGTTGTGTTTACAGTACAGTCTGTTTCTCACGAGTACATATTTTGTTTACCTGTTGAGTGCATTTCTTTTGTAATAAAACATTTAGTTGTCTAATGCTCACATCAATGTTAGTGTATAAGCTTCGTCCTTGTTTGTTATTAGCAATACATTATCACCGCTAACTATTTATCAGTGGAATAAAACAGTATCTTTAATGCTGGTTGAACACTGGCTGGGAGCTTTCAATCACATCTCACAGTCTATGAGCCAAATCCATGACAACTGAGTCAATTCACTAACAAAGACCACGAGGTGGTTAAAAGCTCTCGAGAAAGCTAAGTGTATATTAAATCAGAGGTGAAGTCCGGTGATTTTACACATCAAAGTCTGTTTACGGGTCTTGTATAGTACAGTACTACTGGATATGTTTTTAAACCCTTATTTGGCTCCAGTGGGAGCAGTTTGAAGCCTGATAATTTGCCTCAAGTGATGTCAATTGAGTCGGCATCGGTTGGGGCTGAAAACTATAAGATTGGAAATGAAAAGCTTCATCAAGCGAGCTTACCGGACCTCTGTAGTCCCCATCAGCTCCTCTTCTCTGCCTGAGACTAGCCGCTACTAGAATAATACACCCAAATCTTCAACTGGACTGTTGGGTTGCATTGTGGGTAATGTAGGTTGGAAGGCGAATTCATGGAATAAAAATACAATAGCTCTGATTCTGCTGAATTCTCCCTTCTGTCTTTATGTCCATAGGCTGCTGAGCTTACCCAGCTCCGGTTCTGGCATGACACTGGCTCTGCTTCACGTCAGCATTTCCCTGCAACCAGGACCTGAAAACCTCCTCTTCTTCTTCCCGGTGGTCCAAAACACCTGTGGTACAAAACAATAACACACCCCTGGTGCTCTGAGCTCACAACAAACTTAGCTAACAGCGGCTACAGTTTGCAGGACATCAGAGGGAAAAACAGAAAACATTTTCTTCATAAAATATGATCCAGTTTCACCAAAATCAGTGAAATAGTTGGTGGTGTGTGACTTACAATCTGTTATTTCATGGTAGAAAAGTTACACAATGTTGCTTTTAGATTTTTAGCTGTGAAACAAAAATCTTTAGGACTGACATTTTGGATGTATGCGTTACTTACTTATGCGTTTCCTGCAGCACCCAGAAAACAAACATCAGCCTCACCTCTCTGTTTCTAGACTATGAAGTCACGATGTAATAATACAGCTAAACTAAATAAGCTAGTGACACAAGCACATTCCCAAAGCATATAAACTTACAATACGCAATAACTTTGATGAGCCAGCACCACTCTGTATCTGAGCTCACAGTGTACACAGTTTGTTAGTACACCCACCATTTAGCAGCCTCACACAAAAACCACAATATCATCCAGTCATACATCATCCTCTCATTTCACTGTAACTACACAGCGAGGGTTTTAATCAACGTGCTCTTTGTATTTTGCCACACATGAAGTCTCATTTTTGCTCTCAAGAAGGCCCCGAATCTATTTCAAACAGCCGCATGAGATTCAGTTATGAGTGTTTATTTATTTTATTGTTGCAACACGATCCGTTTCCATGAATTCTGAAAATAATATTCTTTTATTGGTATTCCAGACTCGTTCACAATCTCCATATTGTGTACTTTAGCATTCACTCGCCCACACTCGACCGGCTGCCACCCACCCACACATACAAACACACACTTTTCCTTGTGTCTACATTGCATCACTCATACGACTTTTCAGAAAGGACTTTATCAACACGGCGAAATGTGTTACAGCAGAGAATATGTCACATGATCTGGTCGGCCACAGGGCATACATGACAGTTTGAGTTGTTGCATAATCGTAGAGGATGTTTTCATTTTTTAAATAACCCCCCCCCCCAAAAAAAAAACAAACAGCTGACATACTTTAATTATATCTACCGGATTACATGTCATAAAGCTGTTTTAATGAGCAAAGCCACAAAAGTGGAGCTCGTATTGACATATAAAGTCAAGCATACAGATGTCAAACATTTATTTTCTAACACAGAAGAAGTAGTTGTCAGTATTTCTAGCTCGTGAGCGAACCTTCTCCTACACAATAAACTCTCTTCTCGCTGTGTGCGCGATGGGCCAGTGGCTGAGGACGAAAACTCGGCCAGAAGCCATTAGTTGCAACATGAGATATGAGAGCTGGGCTGGAGTTTTGGCTTCCCCCCAAGTCACAGAATGTACTTGAACAAATTCCAGCAGCAAAAGTTAATACAGGCCAGAGTGGGTTTATCTATCTGTGTCTCAGATTGCATGTGTGTACAAGAACAAGCAATCTTCCCACCACCATTTTCAACATCTCTACTTCTTTATTTATAAGATTCACTTTTCTCTTCTTGTCCTCTGAATGACCACAGGCTGTTTAAAGACGGGAAAATTGAATGTTTTCAGAGGTTTTTTTCTACCACAGCAACAGTACATACTGTTAACATATTAATAAGTGTTGCTTGAGAATGTAATTTAGTTTTATTTTTAGCCATGCTAACTGCGTGACTCCATGGTTGGGAATGTTAAGTTGGGGCACTGCTTTGGTCCAAAACGAAACACAATAGCTCAACAACTACTGGGTGGATTGCATGATGCTTGGCACAGACATTCATGGTGCCCAGAGGGAGAAGCCTGCTGACTTTGATGATCCCCTGACTTTTCCTCTGCCACCACCGTGTGGCTGGAATCTTTACTTTTTGTGAAATGCCTCGACAACAATGGGATGGATTGGGGTGAAATTTGGTACAGGCATTCATGGTACCCAGAGGATGAATCTTAAAGCAACATTATGTAACTTTTCTAGCATAAAATAACAGATTTTTAATGATTTTGATGCTACATTGACATGTAATCAGGTAATCATATGTAACTTTGTGCTCTGGATACGCCCATGCAAGTACATAACGCTTTACGGCACTAAATCACACACTACTAACTATTTAACTGATTTTGGTAAAAATGATGAATGGCGACCAGAATTGGAGCCAGGCAGATGGCCAACATAGAGTATGGCAGAGACAAAGAGAGCCAAGAGGACGTTGACTGAGGCAGCTAAGAAGAGAAAATGAGAGAGTGACAGAGCAAGAAGCCACCGGACAAGAGTAAATCTGGGACTGACTTTTAGTGGTTGGCAAGAGCTTGGTGAAATAAAAGGCTGAAAGACAGACGCCGAGCTGGGCTGACTGCTGTTAGCTGGTTGCTATGTCTTCTGTTGATGACCTCGCTTGATGATTGGCTGTTGCAAAATTGTCGACTCGCTAGTTTCTGATGATAAGTAATGTAATCAGAACAGATACTTGTGCACAGCTGTCCATATTTACCACAGTGGGATTACACTCTAAAACTCGGGGCGCTAAATCACAAAAATACAGATTTCTGTGTAACGTTGCTCTCAAAACCTCTTCTTAGTAGCTTTCTTGAGAGCTTTCAACCCACGCTTCTACAAACGTTTATAGTAAAACACTCTACATCATCCAATCATGGTCCCCAGATGATGATCCCTAGTGACTTTGGTGATCTCCTAGCCTTTGCTTGTATGATGGACAGCCATGAAAATTGGTGCAGACATTCGTGGTTTTCAGAGGATGAACCCTGCTACCTTTTGTGATCCCCTGACTTTATATCTACCGCCACCATCAGGTCAAAACTAATAAACATTTGCAAAACTGATTCATACATTTAGCCTCAGCTTTCAGGAAAAGCTTGTATGCTAACATGCTAAACTAGGACGGTGAACAAGGTAAAGACTACCTGCTAAACTTTAGCACGTTAGCACGACGTTAGCTCAAAGCATTGCTGTGCCTGAAGCGTTCACAGCTGTTTGTTTCTCCCTTGCTGTTTCTCTCAGCAGTGCACATACATGCACTTCCACCCCATTTTACCTCCACACCCTATTGATAACAGTGCACACGGCTGGTCACATCATTAGTATTGATTAGTCTTTCTAAAATGGATTACAAACCAGCCAGGCTCCACTCTCTGGAAGCACCCAGATGGACAATGAAGATACATTTTATTACCCTCACTGAATAACAAACTATTTGTTTTATTTTGAAGGGGAAATTACAGGGGGGCTGAATGTTGAAGGGGGAAGGACAAACAGAGTGCCAAAACTTCCATGATTCACATCAGCGTTTGAAGACTCACAGCAAAGGGAGCGGGGATGGGGGATGGTTTTACTTCCTTGTAGCAAACAACACATACTTTATGGTTTTAAATGCACATAAAAGTTACATGATCTGTATTTTCCTCTAGACATTCTTTCTGTGCCATGTTTTACATACATCACTCAAACGTCGGTTTAAGGAGGAGACACTAACGCTGGAGCCAGTTAGTATTTTGATATACAGTACATAGATTAGAGGGTTTAACATTTTGTACATTGCGGCTATAAAGATATGGGCCTACAGCTGCCATGAAACATGAGACAGGGAGGAAATTGCTCCCTGCTGGAAAACAACTCCAAGATGAAGCCCACAGCCAATTAATGATAATAAATTAGTCACCACAATATTCTTTCTTCGCCATGTATGAGCTTCTCTCTGCTGCTGCTGCTGCTGCAACACGCCCCCCTCTTTCCCAACGGTTAACCCCATTCACATACCCTAAGAGGATTTTTTTCCCATTCATTCCTCTATTTAATATTTTTGCTTAGTAATCACTCTGCATGGACGCTGATCCATCTGTCATTAACGCTGTAATCTCATGTAAAACCACGGTTGCTGAACATCAACTTATTTTCTGTTGGAGGAAGAGGCCTCGTGTGTACTCAGGCTCATCTGATAAAGATTGCATGTATCCCCTGTTTGAACAGAAAGCACCTATAACGTCATCATAAACATGAGAGTTAAACAGTGCAGGAACGCAGATTAAAGTCCTGTGTGTTACTGTATGGAGTGTTTGTTAAAAGAGACAATTTAAATATGCAGCTTTATCAGATTCATTCTAATCTTGAGAGGATTTCCGTACACTACATTAGTCCTCTGTATCTCCACTGAATACATGTTACACAACAGAGGGTTTACGGCGTATTGGGAAGTACACAGATGGAAGGATACTGCCCCCTGTTGGTACACTGCTGCACATCACGGTTTGGTGAACACCTCACCGCACATAAACTGAAGTTTTGTAGACAAAAGGATGATACTTTGTGTGTTTCAATTACAGGGGTGCAAAATAAACTGAATATATGATCATGTATTTAAGATTTTTTTGTCTTTTTTATGTCCTCACCTTCTGGGCAATGAGATTGTTATTAAGTCTTTGGGGGATGCTTTATTTTACAAGTATGTAATAATTTCTTTGTACTGAATCATGTATTTATGTACTCATTATAGCCAAAAGAGAAAGTTATGTGCTCACTTTAAACCCAATAAATATTGTATTTCAGTGTTTGTTCAATTATTATTAGAAGTTTTACTCCGTTTGTGTTGGAGTGTATGTTTGCTAGAAGGTTTCCCTTTTTTTCATGTTCAGTGGACTTGCTATGCCTCGATTAAAAAGGACTGAATTGGTTACAGAAGCAATTAATTTGAGGTGCACCAACGGTCTATTAAGTTTAGTTAAATAGCTTAAGTTTAATTTTCTGCAGAATTAGCAGCATTATTTTCAGGAAACTTTTAAAGACATTACTGCTGTTTACGATGGTATATGAACCACTGGAGCCGATCCCAGCTGGCGTTGGGTGAGAGGCGGGGTACACCCTGACACATAGAGACAAACAACCATTCACACCTACAAGCAATTTACACCGCCAATTAACCTATTTGGACTCACACAGAAAGGCCCCATCCGAGGTTCGAACCAGGAACCTTCTTGCTGTGAGTCGACAACCATCATCCATCCACCCAAACTCTAACTGCTTATCCTCATCTGGGTCAGAGTGCGGCTAGAGCCTATCCCAGCCGACTTTTAGGGCGAGAGGCGGGGTACACCCTGGACAAGTTTCACATCACAGAGCACATAGAGACAAACCATTCACACCTACGGGTGATTTAGAGTCACCAATTAACTGCGTGTCTTTGGACGGTGTTACGTGGGAGAGAACCCACGCAGACACGGGGAGAACATACACAAAGGTGAGGTGAGGTTTGAACCAGGTGTGAGGCGACCACTGCGCCACCGTGCCGCCCAATTCAACAATTCAATTAGACAAACTATACAGAGCATCTGTCACAAAAGAAATGAAAAGATTAATTTATAATTCCATTTTATTTTCAGTATTACGCAACATTAGAAGTATAAATATCTGTTTTAATATACAACATCTATGACATCCATAGAGCTTTCCTTGGGCAAAATACAAAACTCAAAACACTTTTATTGCACATATTCTAAAAGACAAACCATCATAAGCAAGTTCATCTAATACTAGTTTTGCACAGAGGAAGAAGGAGAAAAAAAAAAGAAATGAAAAGACAAGCAGACGAAGAAGAACCTGACATGTGAAAAGACATTGATTACTGCACAAACAAATGTTCTTATTACACATCCTTGTGGCAAAGGGAGCAAAAGTCTCACACTATACTATAAACAACATTATCTGTGACACAGAACATAGATTTGGCAAATCAACAATATACAAAATATACATCCATGATGCTTTGTAAACAAACATTGAATGTGCTTTGAGGATTTTAGATGTCAGTCGTCACAGGAAGGAAAAAAAAAAGTTGAATTGTTCAAATAAAATTCAGTGATTCATTGAAATCAGGACGAGTGGGGGGGGATTCATAAACCAGTCACAGTTCCAGTTTTTTTTTACTCTTCTTCTCACCCTCTGAACTGAATATTGGCAAACATTAAGGTGCATTTCTTCTCTCACGATACATTTACGACGTGATTCTTTTTCAGCGTTTAAAATCTCTGCAGTCAGTCTCGCGCGTTTCATGTTATGCCGTTTAGATAAACTATATTCTGTGTCATGTTAAATGAAGTCTCTCTTTTTTTTTTCTTTTTCTTTTTGACTCATCAACATAGAGTATATGTAGTAGACAAGATTATTGTTTTGAGCACAACAGAGCAAATACTGCATTACATATTGAGTGTCCTAGGCTACTTTCTGGTTGTCCTTTAGGGTTTTGCAATTTAAAAGGCATCTACAGTATAGAAACACGTGTAAATTGCTCAAAGTGAACGCGGATATATGACAGCCTATATGTGTAGTACCATGTATTCGCACGTTAACATCGAATGTATGTCATGGACACGAACTATGCCAGGCAAATCATCGGGATTCCTTGTGTAAAAACCTTTAAGCCAGGTGAAGCTTCGAGCCAGCTGCTGCTCTTTCTAAAGAGTCCTTTGAGATCCAAACACATGACTTTTAAACAACACTGAGACTGAAGCCTGACATGAGAACCAGGACAGTGACTCTGTGGTCACAGTCTGACCTTATGGCACTCTGCACAGACATGGACACAACGGAGACGATGCCCAAAGCCTTCACACATCTACCGCAGTAATTATTAGGGCTGGGTACGAGTACTCGACTGAAATAAACAAGTAGTACTGAAACCTGCATTTCATTCTTTCTGTGAACAAATCTAGACAGAAATGACTGCATGGTTTCGCTTGCAGCCAATCACAGCAAGTGTTCCTCCGCTGTCTCGTGGTGCATCTGACAGCTGGAAGTTCAGCGTGATGCCGAGATGCCACCAAAACGTTTGAAAGTTTGGCTGCACAGCTGATAAAAATGCATAAAATGTGGAAGGATTATTACAGGAAAAAGTGGGGATATGGTTATTAACGTGATAAAACAGCATGAAGAAAACTTCATGGTGGACAGCTGCGCCGGCCAGAAACAAACCAAAAAATAAAGTATCGGTATCATCTTTGAGCGTATTGGTATTCATAGTGGTATCATCACTTTTTCCCAACGATACCCAGCCTTAGTAATTACTGGCAAACGTATGGAGAACTGCTGGCTCATCTCATTAATCATACATGATATTTCATATTTTACACAGTCATCACTCTTCAAACCACAGTCAGCCAGCAAAAACACACCACAAAGACATTCTTGGGAAACGCTGACAGCCCTCACAGTTTTGTTAAATAATGCTACATTTTTTTCAGAAAAAGCCCCTCTCATGCCTTTTCCACCTCTCTCTCTCTCTCTCTCTCTCTCTCACTCACTGTCTCTCTCGTTTTTCAAGTTCATTTTGGAACATGTGAAAACATGTGAAAGGTCACAAAGCGGAGGATGCCTTTTGACGAGATACATCACGGTAGCTTACTTTTAGACCACAGAGTTATCAAGCAGAGCGTGACGCTCTAACGGCGAGCGTACAAACGAATGAAATGACACAAAAAGAAAAATCTATACATATAATACAGACGACAATCATGTAAGCCCCATGTATCCCGTTTACAGTGTTATCATATTTACACCCTGTTGCATAAAAATCAAAAATATATGTACAGATGTCAGAGGAATGTGAATAAACACCACAGCTTGCTAAGAACAGCAAGTTTAATTTCTATAATCCTAAGGCCCCTTCACTAATTTATGATTTCTAGAACCGTGAGATGATTCTGTATTTTCTTTTTCTTTTTAAGTTTTAGGTGAAAAGCACAGGACTCAGTGCGTTCCCTCTGTGTACCACTGCACGAAACCCAACTTCAAAGAAAGAAAAAAAGAATCGGATTATGCCGAACAGAAACAATCGTGCTAAATTTGCTGCGCAAAAAATCGCGTGGTCTACTGCATTAAAAAGACATCAGGTCCTCCGAGTCTACGAGTAAAGAGTGCAATTCAAAATCTTTTATGGCACTGACTCTACAGTACATCACAACCTTTGTAAGGCTACTTACCCTATTGCCCCTGACATACTGATTGCACAAAAGCATTCTGCGATAAACAGAAACGAAAACGTCCCAAACATTCGCTTGACATTAAAAGTAAAACTTCAGAAATTATCATCAAATGATCGCCTACATTCAGACCTACATGTGTTATCTTCTTATTTATCACGCACACACACGCACACACACACACACACACATCTCTCTATCAGCATGTAACAGCTTGCCCGGTCCTCAAACAAAAACAAAAAAGAAAAGAAGGCATGATGATGTTTGCACAAACCATTTCTAACATTTTATTACATCTCTGGAGCGATGACGCCGGCTGCTCTTTTACTTTTTGTTACTACGTGGTGACTCCTTCTGCTGCTTGCACCTGCCAGTGTCTTTGTCTGCAGTGTCTTTCGGTGCAGGCGGAGCAGCCCTCGCGTCTCTTTTTGTGTTTCTCTGTGCAGACGTCGCCTCCTGGACGGTTTCTTTTTTCTTCCTCTCAGCCGGCTCCTTCTTGCCGGAGGTCACCTGTTTGTCCGGGGCGGTCGTTCTGGTATCCGGGCCCTTGTGACTGTCCGGTTTAAGAGATTCACACTTGGGGCCCTCCTTGGATACCACCTTGCTTACAGTCTCCTGTGGTGCACAGCTGGAGATCCTGCCTGAGACGACGGTGCTGCTGACGCTTGATGTTTCTTTTTTGGCTGCAGGTTTCAGCAGCACTGCTGGCAGATCAGGCTGTGAGGGAACATCTGACGGCAGCTGAGTGGCAACAGGTGAAGGGACGTGTTTTGGCTTGGAGTCGTGATAGCTTTTAACGAACGGGGCTTGATTTCTGGGTGAGGGGTCTTTATGTTTGGCATCAGGACTTTGTTTGATAGGTGTGGGAGCTACAGAAGTCTTTAGAGTTGACGATGTGGGGGCAGTTTTGGGCTTCAAGTCGGGGGTTTCTTTTACGATATCAGCTGAGGTTGCTACAGGGCTTTTGGGCTGGGTTTGTCTTGAAGGTGTCGGCTGCACTGATTCCTCCCGCTTTACGTCGGCTCCAGCGGACGGCACCGACGCCTCTTTGTGTTTAGACTCATGGGTAACTTGAGTGTTTGATTCTTTAGACAGATCTCTCTGTTTGGGATTCGGGACAGGAGATTTCACTTCAAGTATTTTGGTCTCCTTCTCCGTCTTCACAGCGGTGTGTGCTACAGGTTGTGGGTCAGGCCTTGACTTTACTTTTCAGCTGCTGAAGGTGAACCGATCACAGCTTCTTCTTTTTTAGCGGCGCAGTACTCTGAATCTGATGATTTGTGCTGTGCTTTCTCAGCTGGATTGGTTTTCGATAGCTGCTCTGAATCTTTCACATTCTTAATCTTTGGTGATATGGCAGCCTCTTTTTTCTGCAGTGACATGCTGCCGCTTTCTATTGCACCAGTGGACACAGTTTTATCCTTTTTATTTACACTCAAAGTAACATTATTTAACACGGCGACCATAGTTACTGTAGAAACCTCTCTCTTCTGCTCAACTTTTGCAGCTGTGCCACATGCGTTGACTTCCTTCTTGGAGCCCGAGCCGCCTCCATTGCCGACCGCCTTCACAGCTGATCTGTTCGCCTGCACACCGTCCTTGCTAACAGATCTTTCCGAGCCGTCCTGACCTTCAGCTTTTAAACTGCAGGTTTTATCCTCACGCGTTGAAGCAGATGCTGATGTGACGGAAACCTGCGGTTCTGTATTTGAAGAGCAGATGTTGGCCAGCTGCTGTTTTGAAAGCTCGTTCTCTGGAGCGCGCACAGACGCAGAGCTGTTCTGCACCTTAGAAACAGAGGTCATATTTGAGCTCTGTGCACTCTGTGCTGCTTTTTTCTCACAGCTCTGACGCTGACCTGTATCCAAACCACAGTTTGTACTCTGCTTCACTGACACAAGTAACGGCTCACTGGCAGCTGTAGCCGGAGCCTCCACAGTTTTTATGTTTACCTCCGGCTTTGCCCAAGTCAAAGAGACTACTGTCTTGGAGCTGTCAGTGTTTTGTGATGTAGTGTGTGGTGTGACTTCCTGCTGCTCCACTTCATCCTCCTGATCTTCGTTGCTCACTTCCCGTATGGAGGGTGTTTTTCCACAGGAGGAGAAGTGGGAGCTGTGCCGAGGGCCTCGATGTTCATGAGCCAGTGATGAACCGGCCTTCATGGCCGTCCGGCTCTCTTGTTTAACGGTAAAAGTTGACGCCTCCGCTTTGCTGGTTTGAGCCTTTAATGGTTCACTCTGTCTGTCCTGTGTTTTCTCAGCACTTGTACTGAGTTTCACCTCTGTGGCTACATTATTTGACTGATCTTTGGAGGTGACTATGCTATTTAGAGAAGAAACAGCTTCGGGGTTTGGAGAACAAGTCAGGGGGCTCTTCAGTTTGTCTGTAGTTTTCAGTTGGGGGATGGTTATCTGTCTCTCCGGAGGGGTTTGGAGCCAAATCGGAGGACTCACAGAAACAGTGTCGCTTGTGTTCTCCGCCATCTTAGACAAACAGGTTTCTGTTTTGGAGACTCTGGGCCCTGAGAGCAGACCAATATCCAGAGTGCCCTCCAGAGGTCGGAGAGAGGAGACGTGGCGACCTTCAAGTTTATACTCAGATGACGTCTTTCGAAGTGAAGACTCCGCGGAGGAGATGAGCTGGAGCTTTTCCACAGCGCTCTCTCCTCTGCCGGAGAAAAGCTTGGGGGCGAGACCTTCAGGGCTGGTGTGAACGCTCCCCAGTCCTGCCTTCATGTGGTCATGAGACATGGCCGTGTCCAGCTGGAGGCTCTTGGACCTGGTGGAGCCAAAGTGCAGGTTCTCGTGGATGCCGGAAGAGCAGCGACACATGCAGTCCTCTCGTTCTTCAAACGACAGCCTCTTCCTGGTGAACTCGATGTTGGGAGCTTTGAAGTCCAGTCTGTCGGCTTCATGTTGTCTTTACCCTGTCTGGAGTGCTGCCACTCCGGGTGAATAGAGCAGAGAGTTGATCTGAGTCCTCCGTCACTTTCACCGCTGCTGCTAGACGTGTCAGCGATGCCTTCAGAGACACGAGTGGTGAGTTTCTTGTACAGCACGTCTTTAAGGGTCGTGCTAGCAGCTTTGGCCTCTGGAGGGCCGGAGTCTGGGCTGCTTTTGTTTTGGCCCCTGGTCAGAAAACTTTCATCCCTGTCATCACCACACAGGGGGGATGGGTCAGGATCACGCAGGGCGTCTTGTTTCTGCAGAGACTCCCTCCTCTCTGACCAGTCCTGTCTCTTCGCAACCATCTTGGACTTCAGCTTTTCCTTGTCGAGCTCCTCGAGAGACTCCTGCCGGCCCATCTTGCGGCCAACGGGCCGCTTTAAGCAGCCCTGCTCGACAGGTCGTACGCGGGTGATCGCTGGCGGCTCGCAGGCTGTTTCTTCCACGCTCTGCAAGATGGTGTAATCCCGCTCCCCAGGCCTCAGTTCCTCGTCCTGCACCTCCTCTTGGGTCACTTCCAAGCTGTGTTTTCTGGGGCACAGGTGCTTCTTTTCTCCTGTGTAAGAAGGGGACAGCTTCTCCTCAGACTGAACACGCTTTAGGAGGGGCGAGCGAGGCGGCTCAGCACTTTTGGGGCGCACGATGTGGCGCACAATTGTGGGTGGGGAATGTATCTTGGCTGGGAAGGCTTGCGTTGTCTTGGAAATGGCAACAGAATGGCCGCTAAGAAGGGGAGAGGGTGAGCGCTGGGGAGATGTCGGCTGAGGGGTAGGTGAAGGCGTGCGAGCCAGAGGTGAAAGGGGAATGCTGCCGGCAGATTTGCGGCGCCCCTGACGAAGCCTTTGACCTGGCAGTTTGGGGCCGAGGCCGTGCAGAGTGCTGGGACGAATGTGGCCTGAGCCTGCAGGGGAGTTTGGAGCGCTGGAGCTGGGAGAGCTACTCTGAGAGGAGTTTCCACCTGGAAGTTAGGAGGACAAAAAAAATGGATATCAGTAAGTTAACATGTAATATATGAATGAAAATGACATTAAAACGAGTTAAAATCTCCACCTGACTGGGTGAAATCTGGTGCGGGGCGGAAGGCGGCGGTAGGGGAACGAGGGGAGAGACTGTGGGTAGGGGAGCCAGGGAGACTCTCACCAGATGACAGGGAGTGGTTCAGAGAGGAGAAACTGCGGCTCGTGTGCAGGAGAGGAGAGGGCTGCATGGCAAAACGCCTGAAGAGGGAGCGCCGCCTGGAAAAAAAGCAGAGCGAGACAAAGACAAAAGAAAATGAGTCTCTATAGATTAAAAACAGTTACAAAAATGGACATTAGATAGTAAAACTGTGTGTTTATCATTAAAAAACAGGAAAGCAGGAAGTTTAAATGCGTGAATGTCATTTTCTATGCATCATTTACTTTATTGCTTATTTGCAAAGGCTAACTTACAAATGTAAAACACAAAAACAAAAAAGTAAACAGTCGATGGAGGAACATTTTTCCTTTGCATCTCTATATTAATCCAATAATTTGCTTTTATCACAGTACTCACATCATCTTGCACATTTACAGTCTCCTTTAATCATTTTTTAGATACAAAATAACTCGTTAATCCTGCAGGCTAACCACTCTAAATATTCCTTCAGTGTTATCTTTCTGCCCCCTAGAGGCCGACATGAAACATAGTAACGTCTACACACTTGGAATCATTCACTCACATCTTTTCTGCAAAACTACTGAACTCATAAATGACACAAATAATGGCCACAGTATATGTTGTGCATCAAACACATATGTATATTAACATGTTTACATTTTGGAAACATACTGTGGTTTGTACCTTTCTGGCGTCCTCTCCTTCTTGGGTTTTTTGGCACATCGCACCATCTTGCTCCTGTAGCTGTTCCTCCTGGCTGGACCAGTTTTTATTGAAGTATTTTCAAACGGGGTTGTGGAGATGGCGACTTTACTACCGCTCTGAAAAGAAAGGACAAAACTTTAGAAGGAGGGAGGCAGGGGACAGTTCTTACCCCACATAATGTTTATATCAGGATTACTGTGTTTTATACTGTAAAGATTTAAAGTCAGACAGAGCAGATCAGTGTTTACACTGTGTTATATACCTCCAGTAAATGCAGGATTGCAGTATTTGAAATGTAAACATCCACTCAGCAGGTTTGCAACACAAGAATTTGATTAGCTTATCGTGTTTTTGCCCGTTTAATCAGTATTTATCCGTCACTGGTCTTCAAGTTAATTTGATCAAGTCAATTAATCATCCCATAATGATATTTTGATGAATCATTAAAAACTGAACAGCTGCAGTTTAAAGTCAAACATTATTATTTACCTTGACCAGGAGCTCCACCACTTCAGTGTGGACGAGACCGTGGACGGATTCTCCGTTCACGTGAGTGATGAGGTCTCCGGCTTTGAGTCCTGCTTTGTGTGCAGGCCCGCCGTCTTCTACGTTCTGATTAATACACACGAGAGACATTTATCATGATTGTTATCATCTACTTTTCATTTTAATTCTGCTTCTCCAGTTCATGTTCACAGAGGTCATGTGGACTGACAGGTGACTCACTGATTGATGCAATCATTGTCCAAACAAATGTGACTAAAAATTAGCGGGATAGTCGCCACATTTCACCCAGTTTGATGATAAACAGAAGCTCAACACGCCTCTCGTTTAACTAGGATGGGATGGACTGAACAGAAGTTCAGCTTTTTGAATCCACGTTAACGTCAGCCCCAGTGTCATTTGGTCTCGGTTTGGTTGTTTATTTCTCACAAGAATTTGATTTACAGGTTTCATATCGGCCCAAATGAACCAAACTAGATGAACAAACACACCGCAGTTTGTTTGAGCTGCACCAAACAGGTTAAGTAAAGTCACAGACTCGTAATTGATCACGATTTGTCCTCCTACATGCTGATATCATCCTTACCCAGACCATATGGTAGACGGTGTAGATGTCGCTGTCACAGGCGTACACCCGGATTGCCCTCAGCGTGAAGCCAAACTTCTTCCCTGAGCTGTGGATGACGACAGGCTGCCTCGGGTTGGAGGTACAGAGGGAGGAGTCCCGGCTCGGAGAGGAGTCTCTTGAGGAAGGATCTGAGGAGAGGGAGTAAGGAGACAGGGGGCTGGGCAGCGGAGACACCCCGAAGATATCTGGAAAAAATAGCGATAATCACCGCCTGAGCAGAATCTCTTATCTAATCAATCAGACTTTGACCACCCCTCGGGTCAATACTGAGGTGCTGCTATAAAGCTCATGAGTCTGGTTCATTCTGCTCCTGCTGTGGGTGAAACTAATGGGATTTTCTCTCTCCCAGCAGTGAAGATCTCTTGCTCCTACACTGCCTGCTTACTTTCCTTGTTAGCAGCTTGTACTCAGCTACTCGCCAGCTCGCAGCAGGTGTCACGCTGGGCCAATTTCGTACAGATCTATAGAGCGTTTTCATATTTGTTCAAAGTCTGTTGCTCTTATTGTTATTCCCGACACGTTATCGCTCTGACATACTTCAACCTTCTACAAGGTTGAGATCACTTTTTTTTGAGTTAAGGTATGCACATCTTCCTGCGTGTGTTCTTTTCGACTCACCCCCGGGGATCATCAGTGACAGGGCTCCGGTCGAGACCGACTTCGGCACTTTTGCCACAGCGCCGGTCTTTTCCGCAGCGCTCTCGGCCCGCAGAGAGTTCGTCTGAGCCGCCTGGTCTGCAGAGTTATGACTGGTGCTGTCGGGGCTCTCCTCCCCTTCACCTCTGGGCGTCAGCTGGTCCAGATGTTCTGAGAAACTCCCTATTTATGACAGAGGATGAGCATGAAGTGAGCAATACTGTTGGAGAACAAACGTTGATGTTTAGTTGTCGTTTAGCAGTGCCTCTCCTTGGAGAAAGGCCTATATTGGACAAACTAGACACACAAAACAGCCGTCAAAAGGAAGCAAATCTGGACCATGCACTGCCCAGTCATCACACAGAGGACAAACATGGCCCACCTCCTGTTCACTCACCTTGAAAAGTCTCATTAGAGGAGGTGATATTCCAAAATATCTTTCCCAAAGAGATGTTTTGGATTGACAGGCCCTTAATGATCGTTTAACCTTCAGATATTTTTGTAACGTTTAAGACGCGTGATACAGCTGTTGTATTTTTGTATTCCTGTTTTCTAGACTAGTTTGTTTTTTGTCAGACCTCCTTGTACGCTGTTACACCTCTTCATCTTTCATAGTGATTCTACTATGATAAAGTCAAGGTGTCCTTAAAGCTTATTGATTTCTGAAAATCACATCCATTACATATATATTATATTTCCTACCGGAGAGCGTGGCTCCACTGTGGGTGCTGCCTGGAGTTGTAGCGTTAGGCTCGTCCTGCGGGAGCTCTCCGATGGAGAAGGAGGTCTTGCTGGGGTCGCCGAGGCCCGACGTCTCGTCTCCTTCACTCTCTGCCGAGATGGCAAACTTTGGTAGCAGGCTGGGGCGAGGACCCTGATTCACGCTGTCTGTGTCTGTCGAGTGGGACAGCGACGGCCTGGATGAAGGAGAGGACGGATTTTCATGAGATGAACAAATCCAAACTCCTGGTGAGAGCCAGATGTTTGAATATACTGTACAGGCGAGTGTCTTAATATAGAAGTCTGATGAAAAAAGGAAGAAAGTCGCTCATGACACCTCAGATTTATCCTGACCCTTATTTTGGGATCCGCTGGAATACACACCTCTCCTAACTTTATAAAGTAGTTAAAACTAGCTTCACTTTGAGCAGCTACACATTGATGCATCAGTAACAATCTAATGACTGCACATATAATAACAATAATGCTTTTCTGCAGAACAAGCACTTTTACTTTTGATACTATATTTTGCTAATAACCCCTCTGGAAGTACACTGGAGTATTTGAGCATTAATATATTGGTGCTTAAGTCAAGCATCTATATTCTATATTGTGTTTAAGTTCAGAGGTTTACTGAACGGTTGTAATCTTGATTCAAGCACGGAGGCAAACATACATTTCAGTAAAGTCTGGTGTCCAGCTGAGAGAGTCAACAGTCAGCGGACTCTCACTCTTCTTCCCCTCCGTCTCGCCCTTCTCCTCCAGGTGCCCACGGGACAAATCCAGGCTGCTGTAAACCTGACAACCGCACAGAAGCAATGATTCACATCAGTACGTGCGAGCCGTGGATGCAAAATTTTAAAAAACACACATTGTCAGGGTGAGAACAAGCTGCAAAGACTGATGATGGCTGTGTAAGATTCTAACAGGAAATTACATTTATGTTTTTAGGATTTACAATTAACAGGAGGGCAGGAGGGCACAGTGCTGCTTGTGTTAATGCAAACTTCACCATGCATGGAGTTTAGGTGCAGCTGAGGAAAAGCCTCAGCGTAGCTCAACACTTCCTCCGAGACGCCCCGCTGCTTTATGAGAATGCTTTGTTTTGATGTGAGAGGGGAGCATACTGCAATGCAGCACAACAATAACTCCCAGCTTGTATGACTGTATTGTGTTTCACCTTAAAACGTTTAAAAAAAAAAAAAAAAAGTCTGATTTGCAAGCAGAAAATATATGCAAAGCCGAAATCTACATTTAATACAGTCAGGGTAAAGGAAGAGCGGGAGAGAGGGGAGGGGCACTAATTTCCATATGAAATACAGATTCCTCATGTTTTCTTTCCCATGAGAAAAAGGAGCGGGCCAGATGAGGGCATCAACTCATTTACATCAGTAACATCTTTGGCAGTAATGATGATGATGCACATGTGCTGGTGTCAGTTAGAAACCTTAGAGAATCTGTGCGAACACGAGGAGAACTGCCGCAGCTCCACGTTGAAGTCTTCGTCGTTCGTGTCCTCTTCCTCCGTCTCCAGGTGATGGTATCTCTCGGAGCGAGCTGGGAACGACGACAGGTTTAGATTTCAGGTGTTTCTTTTTAATGCATTCAGTTTGTTACAGGTTAAAAGGAGTGCTACGAGGTTATGTAGTGATCACATTGCTTTATGTTACTGCCTTTTAAATGATCTCATATTTGTGTCTGAGAAATCATGGCTGAAGGGTCTAAATACTACACTACCCATGAGCCTCAGCTGCCACTGTCAGAGGCACAAATCAGAGAACTAGAAAGTTCAAAATGCTTCGTCTGCGCAGAGAACAAAACATGGTACCATAACTGCTGAATTCACTGAAAGAATTTTGAATTTGAAAAGATTTAAGCTGCAGATTGTGTTTCAGTTTTCTGAGATGCTACATTTTAAGAATTTTAAGCTCTGTGATTGGCTGTTTCTTGCTGAAATGCAGCTTGGGAGTCGTAGTTAACCTCTATCTTGAAGTTTTGACCTGTACCTGTAACTTTCCGTCAAGACATTTTTTAACCCATCTGCAAATATTCGGGACTAATGATTCAAGCTGTAGAAATGTTCCAAGCAACATCTAAATTAACGGGACTTTGTGCCCAAAACAGCTCTTCCCAAGAAAACTTAACTTAACTTACGCATAAAAAATAATAAAAAATCTTGACTGAAAGACTGTAGAGTTTCTGTTTTCGACTGCGTTAGAGAAACTCCGTAACTCACTGTCAAAGTAACTGGTGTCATCTTCAGACTCCAGCTGAGGAATAAACTCAGCCTTCTGCCTCAGCAGGCTGTTCCAGTCCAGGTTGTGGAAAAACTGATGCTGCTTCACTTCCGCAGCTCCACCTGCAGATGGAATAAATACAAATGAATAATTAGCTTGAATAAAATTTCAGGACAAATGTGAAAAAAATAAAATATACACACAAAAAAAAAAAAACGGGAATTGACACTGAACGGTTCAGTTAGACGCAGGAGGTGAGGAAATGCTTACGCTATGTTTTCCTTTTCCCTGGTGGCTGCAGGCCAAACAGATATCATGACCATAAATTATGCAGTACAATTTCCTGCCTGTGACCTTTCGTGGAATAGCGGGAGCCTTCGTGAATGGCAGCTTGGCGAGCAGAGATCTCTAGATGAACAAGGAGGTCCAAGCTGTCCCCAGACTGAACCGGCTACATGCGACCGTCTGATTAAAGGCCTTTGTCCCGGGTCACGGTCACTTTTACAGCCCACACTCCAAGAGCCTGATCATGCATGGAGCTAGATTCATGGACTGGCTAGGAAATAATTGCAATTGATCAAAGGGAAAAGGTTAGGAGGCCACGGGATAAACTGCTCTGATGTTGGGTGACCTCAATTTCTTCCCCGGTGACTTGAAATAATGTGCGGTGCTGAGGTGGCATTAACGATCACATGAGAATTTATGGTGGCCCGCTGTGCCTGTCTGGTCCTAATCGAGTTACCGACTGTGCCACAGTTTCTTTGCTCCTTTGTGTTTGTACCTGTGCCCATCCTCTCCAGAGGATTCTGCCTGAGCAGCAAAGTGATGAGCTCCTGGGAGTCAAGAGGAGGAGCGTCTTCTCCTTCAGGCCAGTTGATCTCGTCTGTAAACACAAAGTGCATCACTATGAATCAAAAATACTTCACACAGCAACATACCGTGAAGCTCAGCTGATATTATATTAACGAGTCGTGGGTTTGGATTTAGAAAACAACTTTTTTTGCTCAGAAAATAGACTTTATATAAGATGGACGTAGCCTCTGCAACCTCAGCTCAGTGTGATGGCTCTGGCCATCGCCACCTTGGCAGTGTGTGACTCAATCTGACTCCCAGCTAATCCAAAAATAGACAAAGAGGTGGATGGAGCTGAGGCCAAATAAAGCCTGGTTTGTATTTGATCACTAAGAGCAGCCACGCTCTTAATTCTGCATAACTTTAAGCCTTGATATAATTTGAACAGGTGAGTTGTATATAAATTCACCCTCAGTACAGTTGTCATGAACGGGGAAATTAGCAGACTGCAGACTTACACTTATCTGGTGTCTGGTATATATAGATAATACACAATAAATCACTGAATATCCAGATTATTATTTTAACCCATGCTTTCCTGGTTTATTTTTCACTCTACCTGCAGAGCTAACTGTGCGTAGTGTCGTTAGCTTTAACATATTTGTTATGTGAGCTAGACACAAATATCAAAATGTGGCGTGCAGTAAAAACAGTGCCACGTATGATATCATTTTGTCCATATATGTCGCATGCACATCTTTAAAACCCTGCAACAAAAGCATGTTTTTTTTTTTATTCTACTGTTGATTTGATGTTTTCCTGAGGACACTTTGACCTAATTGTGACCCACTGATGCTGATATTCGCGACATTTTTTTAAAAACAGCTTCACCAGCAAACTCAGACAAAACAAAGTCAGTTCTAAGGTGTAAGCATTATGATGAATGAGACAATTTACATGCGCTCTAGCTCTCAGTGAAAAGCCTCGCGGATAAGCAGTGAAAAAGGGGAGCAAAGCCTGTCTGTGCCGCGCTGATTGTCTGCTCTGTGCGCAGTTTGTCCCCCATTTTAATCAAATTTGGGGGGGGGGGGTGTTTATGAATATGTATGTGCAGCCTGAGGCCACGGTGGCATGCATTCAGTGTGTTCAGGCCCCTTTAATTAACAGTCACTCTCAGAGGCTTGGTACAGTTTGATTGAGAGCGTACCAAATCAGTCATGGCAGTCCATTCATTTAGATAGAGGCTGCCATCCAACAACTCCAAATAACACAATTCATCTGAGCCACACTGTCGACAAGATAAAAGCTCTTGTTTTTCAAGATTAAGATAGTCTCTGTGCGGGCTGTCACCATGAGACTACAAGAGAACAAAGTAACATCATCATAATAATAAAACTTCACTTGTGGTCTAAAGTCAAGCAGAATCCACTTACTGTCATCTGTTTTTGTTACTGGCCCCTCAGGGAAATCTCAATAAATTCAGAAATATGCACGGCAACTAATTCCACGTGGTCACTATTTAATGTTTAATTCATATCTGAATGAGGTTTGGGAATTTCTCCCGATGTGCTCAACAGAATCTACAAGCCAGGTCCTGTGAGACTTTGAGTAAGTCACCTCTGGCAGCAGAAAATATTTTAAAATAAGCCTCACAAATAAAACATGTGGGAAAACCCCACCACAGTTCATTCTTCAGTGAAAATGTATACTATACACTGTAATTAGACCTCTGTGGCTGTAAGAGAAAGCCACTTCTGAAGTGCCAAAAAACGTCCACTTGAGGCTGGCTGCAGAAGTGAGTCAGTCTCCATAAGTCCCCATGTTAAAATGTCCAACTTCACAGCAGAAATAAACATGTTTACAGCCTGGTACAAAAAACAGTTTTGGTCTCTATAGCTAATTTCCCCGTTCATGACAACTGTACTGAGGGTTATTTCTCTTTGAGCTCATTAACAGTGTAGTAATAATAAGTAAGAGTATTTTGAAGATTGTAACTTGATTTGATGGACCAGAGGAGTTCATTTTATTCTTGACATTTCAACTTAATTTTCTAAATGCATAAAAATATGAATGTGAAACATTACAAAGTATCACAGAAACTTCATCATCTGAGGAGAAAGAGAGGTGACACTGACCACTGATGACCTGTCCGAACAGCTCCTCTGGTGTGTCTCCAAAAAAAGGCACACAGCCCACGAGGAACTCGTACAGGATGATGCCCATAGCCCACCAGTCCACCGGCTTCCCGTAGCCCTGTCTGAGGATCACCTCTGGTGCGATATACTCCGGGGTTCCACATACCTGTACGGAAAAACACCTGAAGTCTAAACATGATGTGGTTTGAAGGAAAACAGTCAGTCACTACAGTTAAATAAGACTTACCTGCTTATCAGAGAACTCCCGGGCATCTTTCTCTATATGACCCTCGTACAGGTTAGTCGTCATGTTCATCAGTCCAACTTTGGACAACCCGAAATCTGTCAGCTTGATGTGACCCATCGAAGTAACCAGCAAACTGTGATGAAGAGACAAGAGTAAGAATCAGCAAACCTCATCATAAAAGACTGCACAGGTTACTTGTATTTCTAGCATTAGTAGTATTTACTGTGTTATAGTGGTAGAGGAAGTATTAGATCCTTTATTTCAGTAGTAGTACTAATACCACAATGTAAAAATTTACAAGTAAAACTCATTCAACTTCACTTAAATAAATACTGACAATACTTTGCTGTATTATTTTAACTGATGAATCATCCATCAACATCTGAGGGAATTATTTAGCAGCTACACGCTTCATTCATGTTCACCAGCTCGTCTCTAACTGCTGTTTGCTGCTGAGCAGGTAGTTAGCAGCAGACAGGTTTTAGAGCTTTTATTTTTCCACTGAAAACAGCTGCCTGCTGTGCCCGACTAGATGACTCTATGAAAGTGGTGAGAAGGAACAAAAACAGTAATTTTTGCACACCGGGAAACCAAAACAATGAGATAAAAAACACTCTGTAGAGCTGTGGGGAACTGCAGAGTCAAATCTCTGTGGGTTCATCACGATGAGCTATTGCTCGTATAAAAATATTGACTATAGCCGCTTTAAATTTTGCGTGGTCTCCTCACTTGTCTGGTTTGAGGTCCCTGTGCACGATGCCATAGTTGTGGAGATACTCCAGAGCCAGTACTGTCTCTGCAAAGTACATCCGGGCCATATCCACAGGCAGAGGACCCATGTTCTTCAAAAGAGTGGCACAGTCTCCACCTGTAAAGATCAATGGAGGGATGTTACAGAACACAGGGGACCCGTTCAAAGTATACTGCTTTCAGCTGCAGCACTATGCTGACCTTCGACATATTCCATGACCATGCACAGGTGTCGCCGCGTCTCAAAGGAGCAGTACATGGACACCACAAAGGGGTTCTCAGCAAAGGTAAGGATGTCTCTCTCCACGAAGGCCTGCTGTATCTGATTCCTTAAAATCAGGTTCTGTTTGTTGATCTTTTTCATGGCGAAACGCTGCTTCGTTTCCTTGTGCCGAACCAGGTAAACGGCTCTGTGGAATAAACAGTTTGTTAGTCAAGTCTCAAGTCTGTTTTACTGACGACCTCCAGTGGAAACGGAGATAAAAAAAAAAAAGCTCCTTGTTGGGGGGGCTGCAACATCTGATAATCTGATAAAAAAATAAGATGGCCGTACCCGTAGGCGCCGTTGCTGATGAGTTTTGTCATCTCGAAGTCCAATTCACAGGGTTTACGCCGCGACCGCAGGGCTGTGCTGAGGCTCTGAGACTGAGAGACAAATAATAAAACAAATCACAAAGATAAAATCTGTACCTCGCTGGCACACCTGGGGTGAAGATGGAGCAGATCGATACAGTAATCAATTTCAGAGTGCTTACGGAGTCATCCGTTTCTGGGGTTTCTGCAATCCCGCTATCACAGCTGGTCAGCTGAGCAATTTCTACAGAGAAAACAGAAAGAACAAGAAATAGATTTAACTTCATATGAAGCTTGTGGACGTGTTGTGCAGTGCAGTTTTTTGTATCCTAAACGCTGAGACACAAAAGAAAAACAGCAGACTTTAGCCTTTATTCATCAGCGATGTTTGAGCTGTGCTGCTGACTCCAAGATAATCTGAATTGAAAATAAATGGGGCGGAAATCAGATGTGGCAACAACACAAACACACGTCTAGCACCCATTTTGAAAATCACTGCCCCAGAACAAGTGCTCATTGTAAACCACCTTGTATCTTTTACGTTTTTGCCGTGCAATCATGCCAAAGTCCATGTGTGTGATTTCACAGGGGGGTGTTTGTCGTGTCCCCGGAGAGTCTGCAAACACATTTCCACTGCTATTTAACATCTGTCCCTCCTTGTAGGTTTGCTTCAGGCGCACGAGGCACCGGGCGAACGAAACACACACAGGAGACACTCGGGGGAAATGAACGGAGAGATTGGCTGATGAGCCAGCCTGTGTGGATCTGTATAAGGTCTGTGGGGAGGCCATTCCTTTCTAATTAGTCATAATGAATGTTGTTTGTTACTGAATCTGGAGAGACAGAGGGTCATTAGAAAGACAGTCTGTTCAGTACAGGACATTAGTCAAGAGTATCTTTGTCTTTTACTTCCCTCCACAGCTTTATTCTTTCACTCCTTTACAGCTTCGTATTCAATTTGGTCATATTTACCGCACCAACGGCGAATTATTGAAGAAGCAGGAACTGTAATATCCATAACTTCACAGGAATTATACAAGATACATTTTATTAGCTTTCTTCTTCAACCTAAAGAATAAGAAGCTAGATAACCACAATTTGCTGCTCCGGTAATGCTGAAAAACTGAGAACTGAAGCACATTAATAGTGGAATAATCTAAATTTCCCCCATATTTCGTGTCCTGTTGAAGCGTGCTAGCAGTTCCAGCCAGAGCCGTTTGTATTTTGTTATGATGAGTCCTTTCCTGTACCTTCCAGAGGATCCCTTGTGAGTCCCAGCTGGCTGATGATGTAACGAGGGATGTCCGATTTGATGCCCTGGCCCTCTTTAGCGTGTCCTTCAGCGGCCTCCAAAAGGTGGTAGAACTCCTCTGGGTCAAACTCCTGGAGACACGGCAGCACACAGCAGTCAGCATGAACAATATTTAAAACGTTTTAATAAAAGGCAGGCAACAACATCTGTGGTTTTTGTAGCAGGACGTGTCTGTGTTTACTCCAGATCTCACACACACACACACACACACACGATGCCTTGCAGTTTGAAGGTTTCATGTGAATTACAGGATGTCTACAGGATGAAGTGGCAGCTCTGCTAATGGTATAAAGAAAAATGATAAAATATGAATCTTATACTTTCTAATTTGCCTCAAAATTGTCCTTCATTAGGCACTGAACTGAACTAGTTACCAATTTCTTTTCACCCAATAGGACAAAGCCACAACCGGCCCTTATAAAGTTATGAAGCAACATTCATTTGGAGTCGTGTTCTCCACCATTTTCCAGAGGGGTCTCTTTAGCTAATCGCTAACTGTTAATTATCTAAAGGAAAAACACCAAACACAAAACATTTGTCACACACATACAGTCTATACAAAGTGTATTTTAGAGGCTGTTCAGTGACGTGACACATACCAGACATTCCAGCAGTCGAGCAGGTCGGGCGATGATTATGAGGATCTTCTTCACCAGCTCTCTGATGAAGTTTACCTCCTCGCTCTCTGATCTCTCCGTGGACTACACAGCAGCAGAAAACATCCAAGATCTCAGATTTATTGCACATCATTGCGGTAAAAGTCACGTATAGTAAAAATGGTTCTGTTGTGCTTCTCGTGTATTAACATCATGATAAAGAGTCACAGTACTATTTTCCCAAAACAACAACAACAACCGACTGTCCTGAAGGTATTTCCAGAAACACTTTTCTGACCATCGAGATGGTAGCAGAGATGGCATATGCCCTTTAAAAACAACAAAATGTTATGCAAATGTTAAAATGAAAAATATTTTGTGAGGGACCTCCAGGAAAAGAGCAGGGACCCGGCAGTTTCCAGCCACCTGGATCAGAAGCTGATGAGAAACAAGTTCAAAAACCGGGCAAACAAACAGACATCTTTGTTTTTTGTTTCCCTAAATCATGTTTTTGTGGCACACTCAGTCAAACTGTTGCTGTTTTGAAAAGATACCTCCATTTTTAATTTTTTTTCATTGTGCACTCGGGCAAATCAATCAAACTGGTTTTGGTTTATTCGTTTTAGGCACGGTGTTTGTTTTTCTGAGATGTTTTCATCCAGATGGTTTGAGGAAGAAATCTGGAAATACCTTCAGCACAGCAGCTTTAAACAACCTTCTGTGTTTTGCAGAGACAAAAGGATTATTATTTTTTTCAGAAATACCACATGAGAAGCACAAACGGAGGCTCCTGCTGGAAAGATCTAAAACGTCATCGTCCACAACATTTTCTCCGTATTGGTGTAAACATCTATGATTTCTGAAGGCGCACTCACTTCCTGAACAAGCCTCTCCAGCTTGTCAGTGAGCTCGCAGAAGTAGCTGGAGGTGATGAGTCCTAGCCGGCTCTTCTCCAGACAGTCACGGGCCAGTTCAATTATCTGGTGGTGGGCAAAGCCGAGCACACCATCTGCCAAAGGGAGGACGCTCTCCGGAGAGTTGCTGCGGATGATGTCCTGAATCCTTTCCTCCATCTGAGCTGTGGCCTGCAGTAAAAAGAGAAAGCGTCTGTTTGGTGATGCATGAGATAATTAATGGGCGGACATGGCTGTAGAAAACTTACTGCGAGCTCTCACCTTAGGAAACCGCTCCTTGTAGACGTGATTCATCATAATAATCTCATGGTCGTAACACGATGGAGATCTTCCAGGGCTGAAAAATAAAACAGCATTAAAAATCAGTGCCTGGGTGGCAACAATGGTATGCAACGTTCATTTGTACAGGTGAAGCAATACCTGAGACTGCGCGAGCGGGGTCGCATGGCCGCCGCTCTGCGGCATTCATCCCCGGAGATGCTCTCAGTGCAGAAGTGCTTGGAGAGGAAGTGCAGTTCATCAGGCGTAGGCTGGAAGGGCAGCTGGTGCAGCTTCTCCTGTGATGAACAGGATGACTGGAAATGAAACACATATATATTCAACATGAAAAGAAAAAAAAAAGAGACTGCAATTTTTGTAAGTGGGGGAAAAAAAAACCAAACAAACAAAAATCGCCAAATTTTAAAGAACAGTTCGATATAATGGGACATATTTTTTAACTGAGAGGTCGATGAGAAAATCTGAACTTCTCTCCAAGATATGAAGCTACAGCCAGGAGAGAGTTAGCTTAGCTTAGCATAAAGACTTGAAGCAGAGGGAAAGAGCTAGCCTAGCTTTGTCAAAAGAGGAAAAAAGTAAAAGAACTCAAAATAAATAATCAGCTGGTAGGCAGATTTATTTACCGTCTGACAGAGCCAGGCTAGCTGCTGCTCATGTTAAGTGTACAGACATGCAAGTGGTCTCAGTCCTCTCATCTAACCCTTATAGAATAAAAGCAAATATGAATATTTCCAAAATGAACAAACTAGTTTAACCTTTAAATCATCCTAAATAAACCATGTTCACTCTGGACTCACAGTAACACTTCAGACTGATTATTTGCATTAGATTATAGTTTATTAAACAACTTAAACTCTTAACTGAATAACTTATCTATGTGTCTGACCTTTACCACGAATTTAAAACTGTTACTGTTTCTAAGACTTCTAAGATGCTTCCTGTGAATCGCAGGAAATGTACCAGGTGACTAAAAACCACAAAAAAACCAAAACTCAACATGAATACAGGCCACGACAACCCTTTAAATGTTCCTGCGTTTCCATGAATTCATGTGCAGTCTGACTGCTTCCCATAAACGATATAAACGCTGATATATTTGAACGCAATTATGTTCGGACAGAGTGAAAGTGAAAGTGAGATGTAGACAGAGGAACTAGACACAATAACGGAGAGAGAGGGAGAAAGAAAGAGTGTTTTTTTTGTGTTTGTTGGTGTGTCACACCAGAACAAATCCTCTCACAGAGAGTTTACGTGACTTAACAGAGCCACCATGACAAATCCTGAAGAAATAATTTCAACTGCAGTGATTAATTTTTTTGTTCTTCTGACTTAGACTGAATTCTGACCAGCTTTGTTGTGTTTTAGCAAAATAAACTTAGGTGTAATTGGGGCTGAACAATTAATCATTTTGATACTGAAAGAGTGCAATTTCCATATTTCAAGAGCTGTGGTTTTTAATTATAACTTACATAATTAAACGCGTCTTCACAACCTGCAGCAAGTTAAAGTTCAAGCCAGCAGCCGCTGATTTCAACAGTTGCGGTGACAATTGGCGCTGGTAAATTTACTCAGTTGTGTTAAAGGGAAAGCTATTTTCCATGTTTTTGTGTCTAAGTGACAAACGAGGACAAACAGTTTTTAAAATTGGTCCGGTATCGAGCAGCGATGTGTAATCCTTCAGTTCAATGCAGGACCACGAAAAGTGCTTGTTTTTGACACGGACAAGCTCAGATTGTTATTCTAAGTGAGAGACTTTTCTGTTAAAGAGTAAGACGCTCTTTGTTTAACCAGTTGTAATTTTACATAGCAGGAATTTGTGTGATTTTAAGACATTAGTTCGAACAAAAAGCAACGACAATCTGAGCCTGCCAGTGGCAAAAACAAGAACTTTTAGTCTCTGAGACACACAAACATGTGAACAAAGGTTCAAAGTGAGTTTGGAAAAAGCCAAAAAAAAAGAAATCTTGGCTTGTTAATATGTTCACTCTCTGCATGTTAGTGTCTGTACATTTTCATTTTGTGGACATGTGAACACCTCAGAGCCGTCAAAATCCTTTAACTGCTCTGAATAGAGACCTCCAAGAAGACAACGAGAATACAACTGATCCAGTCTGTTGCTTACAGAGACGGTGGAGCTGGGTGTGTTGGTTCCATATCCAGAGGAGGGAAGGGAGGCCAACGACCAGCGGCGACCATCGGTCCTGTCACACAACAGCAGAGACAAACAGAGAGTCAGGCACTGAATCTATGAATTAATAATGGCTAAGAAAAAGACATTTCCAGTCTTTATATTGCTAATCAGTGAGATTAATGTGTCTTTGTTCAAAGACAAATTTGTAAAAATTGTCTTTAGAAACATGAAATATGTTTAATTCCCATGTTTGTGTTGAAAACATGTAAACTAACTCATTAACTACAGTCCTAATGATGGTTATACATGAACGGTGACCTTTTCTTCTGTATCGTCACTACACAGAAAAACAGGAAGTCAACAATCAAGAGTGCAAAACTGAAACTAGATGCCAGAACGATGTGAAAGAAAACTTCAGAGTTACGATGAGACAAACTGATGGAGAGAGGTGTGAAGTGTAAAGTGTAGCTGGGATGAATGCGGGGTTCGAGGGCAAATGGTAGCCTAACATGAAGTTACCTGTCTGCTCTGTGGCAATGACTGTGGATTATAATAAAAATACACAATTACATGATATCGTGTTGAGAAATGGTATAAAATAAATCAACAGGCAGAGAAAATATTAACTTGTTCTTTAAGAATCTGTCTCTCTCTCTGGTTTTAAACTGGCTGATTTGATCAGCTGGAAATCAAGTAAATATCCATGGTGGTGTGTATACCTTCGTGCAAAGGAGAAATGAGCAGAGGCACTAGGAGAGAAATTTCTAGGACTGTCCTGTGGGCTCGTTCCTGCAAGAAAAAAAAAACACACAAAGAAACAGAGATAAAACAAATTGAAAAGGAAAACAACCTGCAAGCGAATAAAATTCAATTCCAGGTTCAATTTGCAGCCGAAACAAAGTCTGACAAACTGCAATCAACAACTGATGGCTGCATTATCGCAGATCAGCGAGATAATGCGGAGAACATCACGGAGATGTTTGACAGTTTACATCTTAAACTGTTGACGTTGTTGTACAAAAACATTTCAATAATGTCATCTTCAATTTCTTCGTTGAAATCTTCCTTAGAAGACAAAAAAACTGTATAAAAACCAGATATTTTTGATATTTAATAAGAACCATCTGCTAATTAACTGTTTGGTTTGATAAAATGACATTAAGATGCTTGTTTTGCCCAAGCGGCAACTTCCATGGCTGTGAAGTGAAACCAATGCGAAAGTGTCAAAAGCTGCAGTTTCCTCAAACGTCCACTTGAGGCTGGCTGCAGAAGTGAGTCAGTCTCCATAAGTCCCCATGTTAAAATGTCACAACTTCACAGCAGAAATAAACATGTTTACAGCCTGGTACAAAAAACAGTTCTCTGATTATATTAAGGCTTAAAGTTATGCAGGATTAAGAGCGTGGACGCTTTGATTGACAGGTGGGTGTTGTTACAGGTGGCTTGTTTGAGCACCCAGGCGTCATTCAGCCCGCCTCAGATCTGTCTTTGCCAATTTTTAGATTAGTCAGGAGGTGGAAGAGGCAGGACTGCCAAGATGGTGGCGGCCAGAACAACGTCACGCATACGCTGTCCATTCTTTATACTGTCAGCGGTTTTACCCCAAACTCAGATACACTCTCTCACACACAACAAAGAAAAGCTAACAGCGAGACATAAAACGTCACAGGTCTAGTTTTTTATAGGTTTGTGTACCACGCACTGATACCTGGAAAACACCCAGATACAGAGGATTAATGCGCCTCATCTCGTCCTACAGTGGTCTCCCGAAGACCTCATGGCTGCGATAGTAATCATTGCTATACTGAAGTAGGTTTCGAGAACAGTTGCTGTTTGATATCTCGAATTAATCCATACTACAGTGCACTGGTTTAGTTAAAAACGAGGTCAGTAAACAAGCAACTAAATCCACCCACGGCTCATTCCAGTGAAGTATCATTTTCATCAACAGGGAACTCACAGAATGCACATTGTTGTGGACACTTTCCAAAGAGCCCCGTCTGGCTTAATCTCAAATGTCATCTCTACCCTCCTCTCTCTTACCGTACACCTTCCACTCGCCAGTAATAGTAAAGCAGTATGCTTTGACCAATTAGCCTCTTGGTTTCCGCGCAGCATGCAAAGACGTGCCAAAATGTCAAACGTGATACCTGATGGCAGTGTACGGTGTAGTTTAATACTCTAAAATGGTTAAACTTCTGAGAGACGCTGATTTGCTTTGCAAATGTGATAGCTGTAAACCTAAAAACGCCGGACAGGCACATAACTTACCTTGATGTTGCTGTAAAAAGTAAAGTGCTCGGGAGAAAAGGCAGATCTTTTATGTGGATTTTTGCTCACCCAAAGAGTCTTAGTCTCTCCAAACACACAGGTAGAATTTAAATAAGTATGTAAGTAGTTATCAAAGTTAAAGAGCTGAATATTTACCCAGCCAGTGACCCTAAGAGGAGGTGACCGCAAAGAGGAAAAAGGTTGGTTTCAAGCCTGAAAATCTCACCAGGGGCTGCTTCTCAAATTTGCACATAGGTAGTTTATTTCAAAGAAGGAAAGTCTTTCTCTGGTTGAATCAAGGAACAGTTGCATAATCATCGTCAAGAGAATACAAAGGACGTGAGGGAGCATACGGAGTAATAAAAGACAATCCATTTAAAAGCTTGTAAAGTCAGAAGGAGGTGTTGTATTTGCAGTTAATGCAAAAGACACTCTGGTGGCTGAATTGTAGACCAAGTGAAGATGAAAGCGTACAAGAACGTCTAAATTGGATAAATGGTGACATATATTGGCCATGTCGTGTAATCCTACTTTATATCTCCACTCCACAACATCACCTGAGATTCAATGTCACGTATTAAGCACCGTGTAACGAGCCGAACTCATAAAACTATGGCTTTATAGCAGAGAAGTCCAGATTTTTTGACGTGTCCATCATAAAAGTAGTGGTTATTCTTCATGGGAATAGTTTGTTATGACAACCTCATCGTCTGCACAAGACGGCCCAGGCTGAAGAGCCTCTCTACGGGCGCAGTAGACAAGGCGGTGTGTTGAATTTCGTGGATATTTTTTTAGGGAAACGTGATCTCCATCTCTGGCTCCGACTACAAATATTCAATGACTTCGTTGTCGGAGCTGTATCCTCCTCACCGAACATGCATCAAAAGGGACATTAATCCTTCTGCTATGCAGCTAATTAAAAGTTATGTAACGCAGATTATCAACTGTGTGATTGTTTGATTAGTAACTGTAATGTTATTTCTAAATTTAGGAACAGTAATGCATTACAGATAAATAATAATGGTTTTATAAATGGTTTGACGAGGAAGAAGGACACATCTACACTGTGTCGCAGTGCTCCCTCTCTTTACCTTCATCCGTAACGTCTACATACTATATTTTCTTTCTGAAAGGCACCAATCAGCCGTTGTGTTTCCACACTCGTCATGTAAAAACAAACCTATGGTTCAGCATTAATCAGACATAATTATAACCCTCACTGAGGGAGGTACCAAACAGTTAATTAACCAGAAGCTACGATGCCACGACCTCCTGTGGCGATAAAGACAGGCCTTTTGCATGCTGGGGAACAATGATAGAGCCACTGAAACTTGTTAGTGATGAATGTCACCTATTTAAATGGGCTGTTATCTTAATCACAGCCAATTAAAGATGATAACCTCGTCCTTTGGGAGTTAGTTTGAACTTGAAGAGACGGCTTATCAACTGAGAACCGTGATCATTGTTCACGATTACGAACAAAATGTTTGATCTGCTACAATGCATGCTACAAAATCTGAATTATTATAGTTAAACGACTGCTGTAAATGAAACTGAAAGGTTGTTTCTCTTACCTTTGGTACTAATATTACGACTGATCCACAGTCTTAGGTCATCCAACAGCTGAACACATTCATTAGCAAGAACACTGTGGCTTTCTGAGTCCATCTTGAAGTACAGACCAAACACTGCGAGCTGCTCTGCTCTGCATTTGCTGACCAATGCCAGGAAATAAAACGCCCTTTGGTAAATGAGGCCTCCCCTCCCTCTGCTCCTGTGCATTTCCTCTCTGCAGGCCACCACTTCCTCACCGAGCACAATCACTGCCCTTCAACTTGCCACTTAAATTCTCACCCAAACACCGCAGAACTGACCTGACAGATTCCCACTGAAAGGATCATAAAAAATGTATGACTTCTTTTCAGTGCTTTCTCTCATTGCTTTTGTGCCAGACAAGCCTCTTCATCCTATGTTGTTAGGGTCACTCGACAGTACTCAATGTGTACTTTAACTGTCTGTCTGATTATATCAGAGTTGTATGAGGGTGGCAGATAAGTGCTGGCCTTTGGTTTAAAGCTAAACAAAGGGAAACATGAGGATTATATATCTACGTGTGCATTTTCCTGTGTTGTTATCCAAACTTCACTTTGCATTCCTGTGAGAGAACATTGTGAACTCTGCACACTAATAGGTAGGTTGTTCTAACACTGCGGCGAGGAAACAGTGCGTACGTATGAACAGACGTGCGTTGTACATGGACTTACCTGTGAGAGATGAGAGAGGGGAGTGAGGTCGTGGTAAACCTGAAGACTGACCGCTTCCTATCAGGCTTTTTCTGTTGCTCGTTCTGCAGCTGTAAAAATCACAGAGTCGAATATTAGACACGAGAAAACAAAGTGTCATTTATATAACTGACTGAGAGCAGGTGAAATCTCATTTCAATTTATTATCTTAATAATTAATAACCAGTTACCTATATTATCTAATGTCATCCTGCTGTTTAGCTTCGTGTTTAGAGCTAATTAGCAAATGTTAGGATGTTGAAATGCTAAACGAAGATAAGATAAGAATGGGAATGTTGCCGTTGCTACTGTTAGCATTATCATTTAGCTCAAAACACTGTTGTTCACAAGTCACATGATGTCAAAGTCCAGTCAAAATGTCAAATTTCTCAAGTTTCAAGCTTAAACATCTGGATTCCCAAAGAGGATAAACTGAGTCAGACTCCGTCCTATAAGTTTTTGTGATTTCAGAACTTGACATTACTCTGTTGCCATTAGTTACCGAGGCTCTGACCACTTCTCTGTGCGCCTCGCTTTCAAAGAGCGGACAGGAGAGCAAAGACCAATTTCGTTTCCACCTTGTGTACACCAGCTGCTGTAACAAGTGAATTTCCTCGGCGTGGGATCAATAAAGTCTATCTACCTTATCTTTAAAAAAAAAAAAAAAAATCAGATTTTCAAAGTAAAAACTCAATTTCTCAGTTTCTTGTTTTGGCTGTTTTAAACTTCCATAAACATCTACTGAACACCGTTATGTCACCATTACACCCGACATTATCACTTGAGTTTTGTAACACTTCCTTCTCTGTGGAGAAACTAAATAAAAAAAAGATAATATTGACTGTAAAATCCAGGCTTTATGTAAAACATTTAACCAATCAATCCTGTTCCACGAGGTCATCATTGTGGATGTAATATCAATCTTGAATATCACTTGTGAACACCACCTCGTTACACATTCAATTACTGGAGTAAACAGTATCAAAGCATCAAAACAAGACACAGAACATCTTGGTTCAGTCATCAAATAAGCAGGTTGTGCGTACAGCACTGAGTGAATGTTTTCTGTTTGTTAATACAGGACTGTGACTCACGAGGAGAACAACATGTGACTCATGAAAGTAGCCCAGTTTTTAACCTTGAGAGAAAAAAAATGAACTACTTCAACGTAAAAAAAAAAGCAGCTTCGTGGATTTGTACTTTCAAATGAGAGGCCGTCGGTGGAAACACATGAATACATGAAGAACATGAATTCACTTCAAGGTCAGAGGCTCAATGACATCCTGTTACATAACCTCCTCGGAGAACTGAACCATTTCCAACAGAATATTTAAGATGTTGTTCAATAATAATTTCAATCCTGTGCGTAATACAAACACAAAAACACACTTCGGTTTCTGTGTCTGTGTGTGTGTGTGTGTGTGTGAATATTGAAGCTAGTTGGAGCTCTGCTCCTGGATTTTACTGCATTCTCATTGCCAAACTTAAATGGTATTTTTTTTGTTTTCTACCTTTATTTCTTGCTTGGATGAACCTCTCTGGCATAACGAGTATTTTTTCAATGTCAGCTTGCCTGACAGCAGAAGCACTTAATTTTGTTTTTATTTCATTTTCATTCTTACGTTGTTCCACGGCTGAGTTGCTTGGGTCAATTTTTTTTTTCAGTTTCTGTTGTTTAAACGCCAATATACTTATGTATGCAGAGCAACTTCGATCTGTGATTCAACAACATCAACAGAGCAAAGAGATTGTTGAGTTGTATGCTATTACTAAATGGGTTGGAATGAATAAATTAGTACTCATTGTTGTAGGAATGTTTCTGCCCTGAAGGCAAATTATGAGATGATTTATGTCTTCATTGGATCATATCACGTCGATTTAAGGAAATACGCATGTTGTGTCTTGTTGTGCTACACCTTTGCATGTACTATAGTCGCTTTAGACAAGTGCTGATGAGAAACATAAAGAAAACTTCAAATTACACCAAACAGAGCAGCCAGTGTGTATCATGGCTGACTTAATAACACATAATACATGTCAAGTGAGAGCTTCTTCTGCCACAAACACAAAGATGGTAGTAGATTTTCTTTATAAAAGGCGCTAAAGGGAGGCCCTGTTAGTGACCCATGTGCTACTGTTCACTTCCAACCCGCTGTCTCTTTCTGCCTGTTTTCTTTATTTGTGAAAACTTTTTGTCTTCATTGTCAGTCTTCTCACATGTAAAGTCATTTCACTCATTGTCTGATCTTACTATTGTCTTCTTGATACTGTGTGAGTCTGAACTGTTTGTTTTTACCTCCGCCAAGGTTTGTTTTGTTCGTCTGTCTGCAGAAAACCTACTGGCCTGATTTTCATGAAACTTGGTGGAAGGATGTAGCACGAGCCAGCCAAGAGAGAAAGAGGATCTGAATCACGGGGTGGATACACAAATTATTTTTTACTTTCGTTAACACTGCAGGACAATTATAATACAGACATAAATAAGGGTTGTGCTTGAAGACTTGCATGTCATAGATGACTGGACTATTGGCTTTGGCAGAGATGTGAGTGCACTGTTGTTGTGTTTGTTTGGACCTCCAGCGACCACTTTGTGGATCCAAATAAAGAATAATAAGCTAAAGGACTAAAAAGATCTTTTATGAAAAGCTGCACGGCTACAGGCCTTTACTCCAGTGATATACGACTCACGTAGAAGACAAAGAGAGAAAGGGAGTGTCAGGTAGTCACAGGTGCAGCCCGCCTGTCTGTGCGCTGCAGCGTTGATCACATGAAACTATCAAATCCACACGGGCTTCTGCACTGATGCAGACATGCGTGAGCAGACGGCCTTCATCTCTTTGTCAACAGTGCTGAAGAGCAGCTCGTACAGGTGCCGCTGCAGAGCCCTCGGAGCTTCAATGTCACGGCAGCTATAGTGACGAGCCAGACGCATATTTTCAAGACTTGATAATGATGTGCAAAAAGCACTCGACACTCCGTGCCACGCTCCAAAAGACTTGCACTGAAGGCTTTGATGGGTACAAATGCAATTACGGCATTCAGAGCGACGACATTGTTCTGCAGCAATCGGCCGTCGTCTTGTTTGTTTTTCTCTCGAGAGTTGTTGCATTTAAGGTCAAACCCTGCAGGCGTTCCCAAAACAGGCAAAAACGAACGTCACTATATGAACAGCAGCATCTCAGTCAATTAGGTTCACTCTCTCATGATCAAAAGTTGTAAATAATTTAGTTTGTAGCCTGCAGATTTGTGATTTTTAATAGATTACAGTACATGTTCTTCAATAACGCTGATGTATTCATGTCAAGACTTAAGGCTGCACCACTTGCAGTGCTAATCTTTGTTAGCATATTTCATATATTGTGTGTTTACCAGCCAAATGAACAAATCAGACATGGTTAGCAGGTAGATATAATTTAATACCAGTTAGCTTTAGAGCGCAGAAGATAACGTAGTTCACTCAACATGTTTGTATTAGTTAATAGAGTGATATTCAAGAGGCATGTGTGGATGACTTCTGTGCTTATGTTGCTGTCGATGATCCACGGGCAATTTCCCCACAAAATCGGATGCATTGATTTGACAATGACAGCAGAAACATCAGCGGACGGAGGAAGAAGCCTCGCTCCTGCTCGGTGGCTGCGTAATCAGCCGCCTAGTGATGTCTAATGAGATGATGAATAGATGACAAACAAATGTGCAGGAACGAAATATTAATCCATCAGCGGTTACTTCGGCTCGGCGCTCTTATGACTGTAAATAAGAGGATGAGAACTGAGTGATGATGCTTAAAGGTGCAGAGATTTGGATAATCAAGACAGGAATGATCTTGAAGTAGAAGATTTAATGTTAATGCACGCTGGAAAATCTTTTCAACGTTCACCTTCACCTTTTTAAGCATAGACAACACCTGCTCAGACACAAGGCCTCGAGTAACAAAACAGGATTTGCTTTTAACCCAACAGTCTTCATCTTAGGAGAAGCTACGGTGGCCGTCACGTGACAAAAGAGGTTGTCGAGGTATATTAAGAAATAGTCCTTAGCTACTCTGTAAAACTATACGTCATAGCGAATGTCATTAGTTATTACTCGTTCTGCATTGTGTTAGTGCAATTGCTAGTGCTACCAGAAGCTAGGATTAGCGACGTAAGGCTAAAAAGCTGATCTATCGTTGACGTTCAGTCTGATATGACATGTTTTTATCTTCATTCATAGTCAAAAATCGGATAGAGAGGGAGAGGCAGAGGTGGTGGAGCAGTCAGGGCCAGGTGAGGGAGGATAGTCACCGGGGAGGCAGCAGGAGGAAGAGGCGGGTGAAGAGCAGTAACCGGAAGTATGTATTTATAAACTTAATGTAACTTTATTATATTCTGACCTGGTCTGCCAACATATATGACCAACATATGATCTAGAAAAACAAAAACTGCTCCACATCCCGTCATGGAGCGCTTTGCTTATACAAAACATTTTTTCAGCGTCTAACTTAAACAATTCTGCCTTTATCTCTATGGCGCTGCTCGGATGACATGTTGTTGACAGCTGCACAATGAATATACAATTGGCCCTCTTAATACCACTGACGCTGCCAAACTTGTTATGTTTTTGTCTGCTGATTTCTGACAGCAGCGTTCGAAGCTCCGTGGTGTGATTTTTTTTTTTGTTGAATTTTTGCAAATGTAACCGAGCAGAACGGGTCGCCTCATGTGTCAATTTTAGGAGCGTGGATTATGCTAATGATGAAATCTCACTTATGCTGGTATATCTGTTTTTTATTTATTCATATTTGTGCTAAAAAATGAGTGACAAGACGCTTGAAACACCCACGAGCAAACCTCACAGAAAAGAGCGAGAGATTCAGGATGAGATGTTCTTCCACGAGGCCCGATGACTGACTGCAAGAGCTGCTTGTAGTTCTCTGCCATCCTGTTGCTGCCCCATTGTCACGCCAAAATCTAAATCCATCTCCCTAAATCAGAGGGGAAACCCTGTTTTGACTGAAATCCCACTCATCCCTGTTGACTAGAGTGGTTTCTAGGGCTAACCCCTGCAATCAGGAGTGCGTGGACACATGCCATGAATCATTTATCACGAACGGGAGGGAGTGAATAATATCTGGTACACAGGTGCTCAGTCAAAGAGGATCAGATTTAACAAGATCTATTTATACCCTCTCACTGTGGATTAGGCCAAGAGAATGCCACACTGCTGCCCAATCAACCCTCTTGTTGCTTCACCCTCTCGCTACCCATCCCAGCGTTTGCACCATTATAACCCCTTTTAGAGAGTTGAGTGGCACTCATGGAGACATCAAAAAAAAAAAAACACCACAGGTTATGATGACACACGGGCCGTGTTCATCTCGTTCGATGCTAAGCTGAGCTTTGGTAGAAGCACCTCTGTGGCCAGAAAGGCTGAGCGAGGGAGGGAGAGGGGAAACGTGTTGGTATAGTGAAGCTTTAAAGGAGGGATAAAGAAGCCCTGGGCGAAGATGATAGGGAGAAAGTAGGCCAGTGTTGTATGCTGTACTGCAGATGTGTGAGATTTCCTGGAACGGATCCATGTGAGATTTAGCAGTCACAGTTAAATGCAAAAATCCTCAACCTCATCAAACCATTGTTGTATTACACATGAAATCTGCACAAGCGTGGCTGCAAATCTCTTTTCCAGCGACTAAAAATACTTTGTGAAGGTGTTTATCAAAGTTAGAAACACTTCACGTGTCATCATTTTACCTCTACCTTAACATTTATTTCATATTCTGTATTGACCTACATTACTGTAACCCTTCATTATTACAAAGTAATCTCAATCCGTCAGAAACAATTTCTCAGATTTCAGCTCGCGCGCTTATTTTTGGGTGGCGGATGAGCCGAAATAGATAAAAGCCTCTCTGATTTACAACACTCCGAGTCCAGATACGTGTGAAATGTCTGATCTTGACCCACGTCAACAAAAAGCCACGATTTATGTTTTATTTTTTTTTACTAGTGAGTTTTACTCCCTTGTCAGAGCTGTCAGGTGAGCTGACAAAGCGCAATGCAATTGCTGCTCTGTGCTGACAAACCCAAATTCAAAGTCAGACATATGACACACGCGCTGCTCTATTAATAGTATTTAAAAAACTTTGCTGCTTGGATAAAAGGAATGCAATCTTCTGGGGATGTACAGTATTTTTATAGACTTTTTCAAGTGCTGCGCGTCTCATATTTAACTCGGGAGTAGAGTCAGAGTTAGAGCAAAGTTCGGAGATGTTGCAATCCCTAAAATGTTCACAGAATAAAGTTTGCTGCATCTTCTCTTAAAACAGACTTGTCAGCTGGCTTATTATTGAATTGACAGTATCTTGTGTCAGATTTCATGAAATATCAAAATATTGTGTGACATGATCTACATGCAAAGCGCTTAAAAGGTCAATATCAATTATCAAATCTTCTTCACAGTCAATAACTAGCTAACTACAAACACAGCAGACAAACATGGCTGTTTTTAATATCCACTAAATATTCATGCGCTGATGCAACATGTCTGGGAAAAAAAGGGGAAAAAAAACAGGCTGTATTTCATGTTAAGCTGTTCTGCACTACAAATGGGTCAGGACAGGGATTAAAAATAAATATCAGTTATATGGGGCTTCAACCAAACCATATACAAAAACTGGGATCATGTGGCTTAGCGATAAACCAGTGTGTCTAACTCATTGTGGATCACATGAACCAGTGACATGTTTTTAATTCAGCGATGTTGTTAAAGAGTCACATGAAATTTACAGTGTGGTACGAAACTTGAAGCGAAACAAAGAACAATTAGCGGTGGACAGAAACTGTGACAACAACAACAATCAGTACAAAAAAAAACAATCAGCATTTCCACTTCCCAGCTGTTAATTACTGAGGATTTTACATAGGAAAGTACACATCCTGAGTGAGGAACACGAGACTGCCAACAACAAACATTCAATCACCATTTGACTGACAAAGCAAATAATACACAATAGGCAAGAAGGGAACACCCAGCTACTTATTCAGGTTGGCCTCATAAAGCAGTTCAAGTGCCCTACTGTAAATACAAAGAAAAACAGCCCTCCTTCCAATCACTGGTCCAGCAACAACACAGGGAAATAAGCTTCTTACTCAGGACGGACTAATTGTTCTGCACCCAAATGCAATTTGTAGAGAAGCCGGCCTGAAAATGCAGAAATACTTCAAACTGTTTTAAAGGTTACCTTTTGGAGCGGCGCAGGCGGGCGCCACTGAAGAAATGCGGCATGTTAAAGTTGGACAGTACAGTCCACAGGCTAGAATCTGACATTGTGTCCAAGTCATGCCAGAGAGGGAGATGTAACGGCGGCTTCTGAAGACCAACTGACGAGAAGCGGTGGCGCTCCGGGTTCGTGAGGATGCGACCCCCACCGCAGTCCTGACAAGTACTCCTACAACAGCTCTCCTTAGGTCCAAACTTCCTCTGCACAGGCACATCTGCAGCCAGCTGCGGCATAAACACAGTGGCACAGAGAGGACACGTTGTCCTCCTCTGTCCTCAAATAAAAAAAAATGTAATCCAGGGAGGGATCCTGAAAGGCACGCACACACACACACACACACACACACACACAGTGTGTGATCCAGGTCAGGTGTTGACAGCCTCCACTGTTGCAGGGATATGACACCTAATACCAGCTGACTTTGTTTTACCGTCTCACTGCGACTGTGTTCTGTATCCCAAACACTCAACCCTGCTCCCTTCGCTCAACATGCTTCATATCATGTAACAGGCATCTACCACTTCCCATCCTGTGAAGGGGGGGGTTGTGAGACAGAGGGGTGCTGCATCATCAGCAGATGCTGCTGTGCACTCGCAGCCTTCACATACTGGCTCCCCTCCAAAAGTTTGGTGGGTCAGTGTATTAAGCAGGACGTATTTGAAATGGAAATGCAATGCTTTTGCATGGATTTCTTCTGCTGCTGCATGCACTCTACCCTCAGCTGTTCCCTGCATGTACAGACCAGCCTCATTCATCCGATGGCAGCCTCACCTTAACGCCATCACCTTTGATCTTTGCAGACAGGCAGCCAAACACAATCCAGATCCAAAGTTGATAACATCCAAATATTAGAGTAACAAATAGTTTTGACTTTAACTGCAATAGAACTGACCTCAGAAATGGAAAACTAGGTTGGAAGAGCTGCACTCGCTCGTGCACAAGCATGCATAACGCATGAAAACTGCCGTTTTGTCAGTTTGGTGATGAATTTCGAGTCCTGCATGTATGTGTGAGAGTTTAGGGTCGAGATGATCATAGCAGACAAATGCTCCACCATCATGACGCTATCGCAAAGACCCCAACCTTAGGACCAAGCCATTGATTACTTTTATCCACTGACTATCCTCCACAGGAGAGAGCAAAGTTCAGCCCTGCAAACAGACACTTGGCCGCGCTGGAATAATATGCAGCGATAAGATCGCCTCTGTTAGTGTGTGTGTGTGTGTGTGTGTGTGTGTGTGCAGAGTCTGGAGTAGCTGTAATCACATGATTGATGGTATACGTTTTACTTTCACAATCCGGCTTCAAAACATTCATCTTGTCTTATCGAGCTTTTTAGTCGAGAGAAATAGCCACGACCTCAAATGAGCAAAGATAAAAACAACTCGAGTTAGAAGAAAGATTTCCAATAATCTGAGCTAACGTCTAATGTTTATGGACCAGTTGATTGAAACTATTGACAGCAAATTACAATTATGATAACTGAATAATGGTTTAAGTCATTTTCTGAATAAAAAAACCCACAAAAAATAGAAAATTTGTTGGTTTTCTTTGTCTTCTATGATCGCAAACTGAATTTTAAACACCAAAAACAAACAATACAACTGAATAATTAAGAAAATCATTGTCAGAATTATAGATCATAATCGTTACTTGCAGCTCTAGTCCTAATACTAGTAAATATCCTCTGGGATCAACACGTCTCTGCTACCATGCTACCATGACGTACCACAGCAAATCCAAAAACGACTACACTGTTTGGTGATTATGTTCTTGTGTTTTGCATGGCTGTAGAGCCTCAGTCATTTCAGCAGACACAGCCGGCATCACATCCTCGGGTTTGTTTTCATATATTTGCAGGGATAAAGACAAAAAGACCACGTGACCACCGAGTACCAGCTCCACTGCCAGCTCGTGTCCGGCTATAATACTGAGAAAGATGAACAGCAGAGCGAGTGAAGTGTTTCAAAGACGGGCTGAAAGCTTCTCTAAAGGAAGTGCAAAGTCAGACCTGAGGACCATCAGGATGCTGCAGATTAGTCCAATCACTTGCCAAGTGCGTTGCCTGGAAGGGATTCAAAAGCTCAGGAGGAGAGACGGAGAGTGAAATCGACAAAGGAGGAACACTACCATGAGCGCTGGTTCTACTTACATGTACCTCTTCTGTAATAAAGTGTCATCAGAGGCCTTTTTTTTTTTTTTTGTCAGTATGAAGTGTGTGCCTGTGTGTGCATTCCCTCACAGTGGCTCAGTCCGTCTCCCTACAGGCCGGTGTGACAGCCTTCACTCTAATTATGGCTCTGCTCCGTTTCTGCGTTCCACATAAGAAACGACGGTTCAGAGGGTTCAAAGTCAAACCTGCATAGAGCAGCATGAACAGGGAGGTCACCACCAACTCATCATCACAGGCAGAACATTTGGGTTACTGTCCTCTTACTGACTTATAAGTGGTTCTTGGTTGTTCTCGAAAAGATGTGACATTGGTTTAAGCTTTATTAAGATATGATGATGGCAGTGTGTGCAGTATGTAATGTATATATACAGTATTTCTGTGCAGTGATGGTTAGAAATCTACAGAACTCTTTCAGATAATCAGGAAAAACCAACTATCGTGACACATAAAGTGTAGTCCTTTGCAGAAAAGTAATTAGCACACGCACCAATCTGTTATCATTCATAAATCCTGGGAAAGGTCAGCATACTTTGAGAAATCACAGTCTACTCTGATGAGTGCTATGAAATGCTGAAGTCAGAAATAAACACGTCTTACAGTAAAAACGGGACATTTCTCTGCTTTATGAGCAGGTGACCAATTAAAGATGCCTTAAAGGTGGTTGTAAGCAAACAAAGGTTATGTTTACGTTCAGTTTCTCACCAAAACACACACGGTGTGTAGAGTCTAACAAACATGATTCATGCACTGTCTCATGAATCATATGCAAAGCATCTCAAATCTGAGATTTCAGATGCAATGTTTACATTCATTTATGCTAGCTTCCTTGTCTTTGTGGGCGGTTTCTTGCCGTGTTGCCAGCAGAAGGAATGTGTATCACATCCTTGTGTGCATGCACAAAATCCACTGGGCAAGTAGCTACATGTTTAGCAGCTATGCAGAGACAAACTCTGTTATTGAGCTTAATGAATACTGCATATCCCTCAAAACATAATCAACTGTTTGACAGAATGCTGACAAGACTGCTGCTCAGCTGTTTCCAACTGAAGTGCTGCACCGTACTGACGTCAGTATATTTTAAAGGCCACATTCAGACTGACATTACCTCATCCTGCTCATTTGTTTGAATGAAGAAAGTCATTCAACACAGTCCTGCAAGCCTCTGTGCTCTTGACGATTAAAGATAAGTGATGTTTGTTATCTGATAACTCAGCAAACAGGATCTGTTACTCGAACACAACTTCCTGAAGCATATTTCGTGTCTCAATCGGCTGTTTTCGGTCCGATCTGGTCACCAGCTTGAATTGGGGGGTCATCCTATGGCTACATCTGAAAATTTCTGGAGTAGTGTACTGCCTATTTCCTGAATAAAACATAATCTCTATATAAAAACCTGTGTGTACAAGCATTAAACAAAACCCTGAAAACAATATAATGCAATCACTGCAAATACCGACTATAGAGTTGAATCAAAACAGAAAGAAACAGCCTCAGCATTTCTATGTTCACCGGTGAATCAAGCTTTACAGACTGTATGCACCTGATTTGAACACCTGCTTGGATAAAACGTCCTTGGGATGGTAAAATACCGCAATGCCACCAACATCTTTATCAAACATCAGTCAGTCACGAACAAAGTTTCTCTCGTATGTGGATTTGGTGCGAAATGCTGCTGTCTGATGGTCCTGAAGATGCAGATGGATCTAAACTGCGAGTAATAGGTTACAGCATCATTCCTGTACACATGAATTGGGCCTCATCTCTGGTCATGACACTCAGCACTGCAACACCAGACGCAGTATATTTCTACAGGATAGAATAAAAACTGAAATTGTCAATAAATAACAAAACAAAACAAAAAAACAGCCAGTATGTTCTTGTATGAAGCTGACTCACTTAAACGCCTGCTCTCCTTGACTCTGCATGAAAGCTGCACAGAACAAGAGGAGATCAGAGGTGACTTGGGTGGGTGTTTCATGCTATTCATTGATAGAGAAAATTCTTCTGAGTTTTGAATGAGCTGGAAAAGATTCCAAGCTTCATTCCAACTATTGGCAAAATCTGCGTCACGAGAAGTCTGAATAGAGCCGACAAAACCTGAAAGAACTGACTCTTTATCAGTAAATGTATAGACGTTTCTTTAAGGCTTTAACTGCTGCAGAAGAATGAGTTCCTTAAAGCCGAAGCATGAAGTTGGATTAATGGAAAAACACGACATTTCTATATGATCAAGGTTAAAAACTGAACTAGTCAAGAAATCCACATATTTGTGCATATTGACAAGACGCAAAGAAGACTTCTTCTTCAATTATCCAATCAACTAGAAATTACATAAAGAATATTTACATACAGCCACAACAAGATGACGTCAACCTCAATGACCTATTTAAAAGTGAAACCCCAAACGAAGCTCGTCCATGAACTCTCGCTCCTGACGGCAGAAATGTGGAGTTCAAGTTGAGGACATCAACTCCCAAAGAAATAATCTCTTCACTGACACGGGGATAAAAGTCTTGATGCTCTTAATAAATCTGAAGTTTCAGCAGTGCACTTAGACTTTTAAATACTAATCATAAACTAGCCGCGATAGAAGCAATAATCTTGGATAGGAAACCGTTACTGAGAAATCTAAAAGTAGCTTTCACTGTTGTGAATACTCTTCGTTTCTAAATGAATCAATCCAGACGGGATTCAGACAGATTGAGACCATTCTTCACTTTGATGTACTGAAAATGCCACAAATCCTACTTAGCACATGAAAGAGGAGCATAAACCTCAGAACAGAGCGAGGGGGCAAGATGGGGAAGGGGTGACACCATCAACACTATATAAGCACTGTGTCCTCCTGTTTCAATGTCATTTCAATGGCAGATGATTTCAGGAAGATCCCAGCCTTCTGATGCGTGAAGACGAGACTCGAGCATGCACGAACAAAAACAGCCACGGTTAAAGAGCTCTCGCTTACCTCCAAAAATGAAATGCGTGCAGCGGGCTGCATGGGCTGCAGGGGCTAGTAGGAGTGGGGCTCAAGCTTCGGGGAGTGAGGCTGTAAGTTAAATGGAGTGTAGTGAATAGTTGTCCTTTATCATACACAGGACAGAACCCCCCCCAAACACAGCTCTGACACGTGCCCAGATGAAGACAGCAGCATTATGAAGAGTAATGATCCCTGTCAGATGAGCCAAAATTGTGTTTAAAGAGCAGGTTCCCGAGGAATTTGTCTGGTTCTGCGTTGGGGTTGTTGTTTCAGCTCAGACTGAAATAAAAAGACAAGATTAACCTCCCATTATTCACCGCTTCTGTTATTTAAATCATCAACAGAGAGTTATCTCTGTGATGTCATGGGTTGAGCCCCGTTTAAACTGAACAGTGGCACTGCAGAGCATTAGGTCATACAGAGGTGAGCAAATTTTACTGCAGTGGCAGTTCAAAATACGGATTTTTAAAGGAGAAGTCTGCTAAATTTTTCTACATATTTCTTATCAAATGCCACAAAAAGACCAAAACCAACAATGAATGGACCCCACTAACATGTATTATCTGTGCAGGCTGATAGATCTGCTATCTGCTGTATTGAAAACACATCAGTGAGCCTCACTGTTGCAGTGGCATGACATGTTCTTTCATTAAGATAAACATGTAGTTTATTTTGTGTCCATACCACAGACGATATCCTGCTGCAGTAAACACTCACGCGGGTAATCCGCTGATGAAAATAGTCCCAGATAAATCTAAAATTTCCACCTGTGTACCTGTCCTTGAGTAACATTTGCTAAAAACTGCAGTGGCCTGCTGTCTTACAAGTGAAAGTATATATTCATGAACTATTTTTAAAGATGTACGTCTTCAGTAGGAACCATAATCCTTCAGGGTGAGAGGCTCGGGGTGTCAGAAAGTGTCAAGAGACGGACTAACACATTGTTTGTTTTGGTCTTTTCATCGGCTCTGTTGATAATTAGAGAAATATGGAATATATAGATATAGAATATCGGCATAGCTCACTCAGGAATGGTCATACAAATAAAACAGAGGTGAATTTTACGATACAGACCATAGTATTATAACACAATAACAAATGAATGACTTCATCTTGAGGAGTGTTTCTCTGCGTGTCTCAAAATCTGCGCAGAAATAATGGCTTCAAAGCAAATCATCAATCCAATTATGCTCTCTCTATCGCAGATTTTTAAGCCTCGAATGGAGGGAACCATAACAAATACCTTGTTGACCTAAATAAAAAAATAAAAAATGTCAAAGAAATGACTGTGGCTGTGATAAACGGGGATACCTGCCATGTAAACACACGCACAGCCGTCAGTGAATCACTGCTTTTCACCTTATTGATCACATCCGACAAACCACAACACTCATCATAGGTGTGTTATGAACGTGTGTGTGTGTGTGTGTGTGTGTGTGTGTTTCCTGCGTGTGCACTGTGTGAGTGTGTCACGCCAGCAAATAAAGCATGTTGTGCAGTTGCGGCACTCCTTTGCGTGACACGTTATCTGTCTGTCTATCACACACACAGACACACACACACACACACACACGTGCATGAAAACACAAATGTGTAAACACACGCAGACACACACAAACACAAGTAAGCTGCTGTTGCCTAGCTGTGAAGGATTTGACATTAGACTTCCTGCTGCAGATGCTGCTGCTGCTAATGCTAACGCTGCACAGAGCTTAAGGCAACAGTGAAAGACAGCAACAAATATGACACAGAGATGGATGGAGCTACACACTGCAGAGGAGCTGCCACCCCAGTAGGATAACGGAGGAAAATACTCACTCTAGCGTCAGCCCTGGAATTCTCAGCCTCTCCCGCTGGGCTTTCATGGCTGAACTGTGCTCGTTTGCTCTATTGTGGTCATGATATGCATTCACACTGCCTGCCTGCCTGCCTGCCTCCTGTCCCCTGCACTGACAAAGAGCCAAACCCAGCCACCAGAGTGCGATGAGACGGATTGGTTTTCTCTCCCCCCCACAAAAAGGGAGGAGGTGAAGAAAAAAAAAGGGGGGCTTCGGTTCTTGTTTTGGTCTTTCCACGTTCCACCTTGAAGCTGTCAAATGAGATCCTCAGTCGCCTGCGGAGGGCATGGAGGCAGGACAATACCCCTTCTTCCCTCCCCTAATACACGCCCCCTGCTCCTTCAACAAACGCACGCACATTTGTGTCTCTACCCCTCCCGCCTCCTCCCCCTTCCCCACTTCCACCCCTCCACCACCTCAATTCCCCCACCAGCTGGTGGCTTGCTACATAGCAGAAATGGATGCAATAAATTAAACCTACAAATTCGTCTGCGCCTCTTAACGCGCAGTCACCTTGACAGACGCGAACACACGGCACGGCGCGGCACGGCACGGCACCATACGATGCAATGTCGCCACAAACCAAACGGATGATGTCATCTTTGAACGAAAAACATAATGCACCACTACCTGCCAGTCCACATCAGTCAGCGTGCAGCAAGACACACTCACACCTGGAGGCGATGCTTTATAAACAATAAATCATGAAAGAAAAAGGAGCTAAAAATGCATCTTACAGTGGACTTTTTGTTTCTGAAAACAAACCTTGCAGGCAAATAGAAGAATGAATTGAGTGTCTGTGTTTGGATTAGAGGCACATGAGTGTTGGGTGTGATCGTGGAGTTACTTTGAAACCCAAAGTAATAAAGCATGATGACGAACCAAAGTGTCAAAGCCCCTGCAAGGATCTGAAAGACCCCACAGGCTACTGCTCATCATTAATAAAATCACCCGTGATGCAGACGCTCTAATGCCAAACCATCAAGATCCCAATGAGTCAAAATGAGTCAGTGACTCACCAGCAGGAAATTGTCTAAGGATGAACTACTGCATGACAAAAAGGGGGGCTTGTTCAGATCATCAGATCAACTGCTGCATGATGAGAGACCAGACAGACAACACTCAGCTGCTGCTTCACTCATCGAGTGTACCAATAAATTCTTCATCACGATGAGCATGTTTGAGGAGAAAAACAGCCACAGAACGCTGCATCAGCCACAGAGCAGATGAGGCAGGAAGGAACTGGAGCATAAGATGCAGACGTGCATTTTTGAGTAAAGCAGGTCAAGAGTCGGCTGATGAATTTTCCAACTTGCAATCTGGGTTCAAACGCTGGCCACCAAGCCTAAAAACTGTCATGGGGCCGTGTGTGTGAGGACCATGAATAGTAGAGCACGACTTCATTCATTCTCCAAAATACGGATGTGATATATTTTTGGCCACAGGTAGGGCTGTTTCCCTCTTTTGGAGGGAAGGAAGGAGACCTTATTTCAGTTCAATTAGACACAACTTTACTGTCATTAACACAACATACGGGCATGTTTCCTGTTCGAGTGACAGACATCACAGTAGTAGCAGCGGCACAGAGTGTTTGTTTTCCTCTGTTCTGTGGCATTTAATCACAGTTCTCATGTCGTTTCTAAGCTGTATATGAGCAAACTGTTTGTATAATAGTTGGTTGATATAAGTTATGTTGTCCTGCACTGACAGGATCTAACTTGGTTTGCAGGATGGGAGTTGCATGGTGAGCCGTAGCAATAGTCTGAGTGGTTTTGTGTCCTTGGGTGTATGTGCACGAGTGAGCGCTTATTTTTCACTCTTGGGTTCAACTGACTTTTATGCTTGAGTGTAGAAGAATAAAAGCAATGCCAATGATCCAAGCTAGTTAAATCACACAGTGTGCAGAGCCTGTGTTTAGTAGAAACTGAAACCTCTGACCCGTGACTTCCTGTCAGTAAATGGTGCTGGGCCCTGTGGGTTGAAGAGGATTCTTCCCTCCTTCTGAAAGTCAATGAGACATAACCGCGTTTTGAGGGTGCTGGGGAAATGCCCTCTGCCCTAAAATGTGTCTTGGAATATGTAGTGAAGTGAAGAGGATTGAAAAACAGACATCTAATGAGAATATAAAGAAACACAAAGACATATCCACATGTTGAGGTCGTCTTGTATGTGTAAACAAACACTGTAGTATCACTTTAGTTGTACATCTGTATAGCATGACAACTTATGCAAGATCCAAGTCAGCAGCTCAAACATCTTTGGTGCACAAATCCAATAATTTGTGCTGCATGAATTCAACACTCGGTCTCAGCTATCAGATCTGTTTGTCCAGTCAAATCATACAGGACAGTCCACACAGCCATCCTAACCCTCACCATCAAAATAAAATGGACTCAAACTTTAAATCACTGCCTATTCTTTAAAGAAGCAGTTTAACATTTGTCTTTTTTGGAGAGTTTGATGAGAAGATCGATACCACTGTATGCTAAATGTGAAGCTACAGCATGCCGCTAGTTAGTTTATCTTAGCTCAGCGCAAAGACTAGAAAGAGGGGAAGACAGCTAGCCTGTCTCTGTCCAATGTAACACATCTAAAGCTCACTAATAACACTCACTAATATAGTTATAGTTTCTATGAATTAATTATTTTGCAGAGGAAAAAGCTAAAGAAAGGCCTCTGGTTTCAACATCAGAATATTAAGGAGTACTGACCACACAAATCAACTCCAGTTCACTACACACCTCGCCTCACCATGAGGAGTCAGTTAGAGAGGAATGTTCAGCGTGTTCTCATCCAGGCTGCTTGGCAGTCCAGCGAAAATATTCAATTTTATCACCGCGTTTAGCTTAAAAGGATAAATAAATCATAATAAAGAGCAGCACTCAAGAGATATCAGCTGTGTGCAGTGTGCACTGAGATATGCACGTTTATAGTACTTCTTATTTACACCTACCTAAAAATCTGTTTACTATATGTCACTACAATATCATAAAACAGAGAGAAACACAGAGGGTTCATTTATCTGGGCTGAATTCATTCAGTCATTCATGTTTGTGCTGGTAATTTGTAGCTTTTGCTGAAGGCAGGTGACTCACCGAGGTTTTTATAATAAAATATGACCGTTGCTGTACCTGCGGTGAGAAAAACCTTCACTGACTCGCGGCACAGTGTGCAGAGGAGCTTCTATTGTTCAGCTTGACTTCATTTGAATTCTGTTCTACCTCGATGTGAGCCAAGTAGACTCACATCACTCTCTACAGCTGCATCCTGATTGAGTTATGCAGAAAAGTGGTTCATTCACTTATCCTCCACTACACACCGTCCTCTTATTATGCTTGTCCCTTGGCTTGGAACTAGTTTCACATACACCTTATTTACACCTTTTAATTAATGCCACGGCTCTCGTCTGAAGCTGCTCCATGCTTCTTGTGACCAGTTTGTTTAATTGAGGTCACACGCACTCACAGAACAGTTCGTTGTTGGTGTATCTTCGAGCAAAGAAGTCTCATTATGAAAGTAGTCAAACACTTCTGTTTGGCAACTTATGAACTTAAACTTGGCATTTATAATCAGTTATATTCCACCTCCACAATGACACTGCCAAGGCTTCATGAAATGGCAGAACTGTGGCTAACAGTGTTGAATTTGAAGTCTAATATTTTAGTGCTTCCATTAAACCTGCATTAAATGTTGTTTGGCTGTTTGCAGGGTAGTGCAACAAGCTGTAAGCACAACCTTGACTTAAGACATAGAAAACTCTAATCCATCAAGCAGACACTGAGCAACATTAGCATTCATTTGAAGTCATGTTTGTGTCCAACATTCTCTCTCCTTTTAGCTCTGTTTTGGTTTCTACCATCTCCTGAGGGAAATATCTGGCACTTCAGCTCGCTAAATGCTTCAGCAGCTCATCACTAACACCACCCCTGTTACTGTTTGGTGCTTTATTAGAGCTTTCTGCTACTGTGAAAGATGGGATGAAGCAATGACGAACTGCAGAGTCGAGTGATAATTCTCTGTACAAACACTGAGCACAGTCATTTATTTCATTGTCCAAACATGTTGATTAGTGCAGCTTTAAAGTTGAAATACAACTTTGTGCACATGTTTATGAATATTTACAGTAAAGAGGACTCAACATGAAAATGTGCCACCTAGCAAAGTGCCAAACTATCGAGCCTACGCTTTATTTCAACTCCAGAAACGCCAAATATCTAATAAGGCTGTTGCTAGACTCAAAATCAGAACATCACACTACAAGGTGTTATTTTAGTTCTACCTTGTATTACCCTGGGAAATTAACATTCATATTTATTCACTGGGCAGATGTTTATGCACAAATAAGGCACTATCCAAGCCACAGCAGATTAACAAGGTGATTGCAGTAAGACATGGCGAATTATATATTTTTTTATTAGAGAGAGGAGAGAGGCAGCATGTCAAGTGAGTAGGTACTCTCACAGGAGGCAGATCTTCAAGTGATTTTTGAAGGCAGAGAGGGAATCTGCCGATGAGTCAACTCGTTTCACCACTGAAGCAGCACGCGGGAGTTTGGGTTGAGGTTTCCTACCATCACACTGACAGCAGGACGAGTCATCGTTCATTGGCTGATCAATTCAGCAGCAGCTGTCAACAAATACGCCAGACTTAGGATATATACTCAACGAAAAAACTATAAAAACCATCGGAAGGATTGCAGCTATACTCACAGGTCTTATTAAACCTCTGACAGCACCTTCGTGTGCAGTGATCAAGTTCATGAAGTACGGTTGACAACATCTGCTGAATTGATGATCACCATAAAAAGACCGTGTAACACAAGCTACAGTCAACAATTCCTCTTTGATATCCTGTTGCATGGCAAAGCAGCTGGTGTAGCTGGGCAGCACAGCAGCTTTGGTCCACCAGAACCGGCAACAGGCTGTGTTTCGGTAAGAAACAGGAACAGGATCCAACATTGTAGTCAACAAATCCAGTGTGGTTGCACCTTGAGGTGCCAACTCACATACAAATGATTGGTTTTCAGTTATTTAATTGGTCCCAGCAAAAGACTTCCAGTTATTAAGGTCAACCTAAAAATAGGTTTGCTCAACTAGAATGACTCCGTTGAAAACAGCTCCACATATGACATAATCTTAAAAATGTATAATCCATCACTCCTGGAGGAAATATTACAATAATAAATGCCCGTCATGATTGTAAAGAGTTTGTGGGAAAGGCTAAACTTGGTAAACAGCAGCCAGCACTGTTAATGGCATCAAATGTTCAGTAGATGGCTCTCTGTCACAGGAAAACCTCTGTGCTCAGAACACTGAGCCAACATCCAAGCAACATTTGAAGAGTTAATTGTTTCATCCTGTGAGTAAAAGATAGACAGATTTAGAGTTTGTCATGTTACATCATTATCATGTTTATTTACATACTACCGTCAGCTCCTTCATCCGTCACATCGACATTTATCCCGTCTGACACTTTGAAATGAAGCACGAGTGACACAGCGGGAGATTACAGCTATAACACCAATCAAGACATTCAAATATATTCATGTCACATCATATAGGACACACTATAATGTGTTACTTGATCCTCATTTCTCATTTTTCAGATGTCAGATTAGTCTGAGCTGTTTAACAAAACAGCCGTTATGATGAATTTGAAGCGGTTATATCAACTTTGTCATATTCAAACACCATTACTATGGTTACCAAGGTCCCTAGAGGCTCCAGCACTCTAAATATAAACCGGTGCGGTTGGTGATCTCACAGCAGCCTGTTAGTAATGGCTCACCTCTATTACAGTAGGTGCCCCCTCTAGTGAGGTGCCAGCGAGAGCAGCAAGGTGTCATGGGTAAATCTTTCTCCTGCATCACCAAACTAAACCAAAAATCAATGTCAGGGAAGTCTATTATGCCTTCATCTGGTTTAAAAGCTGCATCTATGAATGGACTTTAATAATCATAATCAAATAATGAGCGTGCAAAAACAACATATTCAAACACTACCTGACAGATATGACCTAATTCAAACATAAAGTCGATCATATTTATCAATCAAACACTGAAGCACTGCACAAGCAGACATCTTAAGAAAGACTCTTAGAAACAAATGAAAATCCATGTTCGCTTGGAAAACAGCTTGTAGATCTTTTTTCATATCCGTCACCCCAGGCAAACAGCCGAGGAAAGTCCTGGACACGTCATGTCCGAGTGAAATATTTGAAATACTGAATTAAAGCTCCCCAGAGAGCCACTGTTTGCCATATTTCGGGCAAATAGGAGATAGAGAAAATACATATTTATTGAGCATACTTGCTGGTAGCAGCCAAAAAAAAATAAATAAATAAAAAAGCACAACACTGAACCGGCTCGAGGAACCTCCAGCCCATGACAGGTGGAAATCAGTAATTATAGGGGAAAAAAAACAACTTTCATGTTGAGATTAAAGAATGCACAATTCACAGAGAGTTGGTCAGTTTGGCTAAAGGCAACAGACTACTGACTTTTGTGGCTGCGGATATCAAAGTTTTCAATATTATTCATCTTTGGTGTGCTTATTCTTGTTTACTTATGGTATTAATGTTGTTATTTACCATTATTATCAATGTCTGGAAGGAAAAGCATGCATACTAACTCAAACTGCACTTGTTTTAGGTCATTTTAGATTCATGAGTTGAAGATCTGAGACTTCATCTCTGCACAAAAGAGGTGCGTGTTCACAAATGTGTCCATGTAAACACCTTTACTAAGATAATCTATCCACCTGATAACTTTCTGTATGTGAAATAGCCATAGTTAAGCGTCTAATAAAGTAATAAAGCCTTTTTTCAAAATAAAACTGCACATTTTAGAGCAGGCTTTTATTTTGAACAGTCCGAGGTCATGCTGTTTTATCAACATCTCTCAGCTGGATGGATGATCTTTGCAAAGAAGTGCTCACTAACACAGATTTGAACAAATACAATGCACACAGAAGAAGTCTTATATCTCTTACTTCAACTTGTGAAAAATGGGAGCAAAATAAAAATGTGTTATTTTTTGTAAGTGTAAATTATATTTTGTTAATTGGGAGGCATCAATTTACAGCTTGATTCCACTGAATACAGTGATTGATAAAACGTGACAAGAGCAAGTGGAAAATATGTGAAAACCCGCAAGAACAACAAGAATCAAGAATCTTTCCAGGTCACATCAGCCATGTTAACTGTGTGCCTATTTTATAATGCAGCTTAATATAAAGTCAACAATTATTATTAACATTAATTTGATTATCTTCTATGATGAGAAGAATATTAATATCATGATATTGACTGACTGTATCATGCAGCTGTACTATGGTGTGCCATGATCAAATGTTTTTATCAGCGTGCAGCTGATATAAAACTTTTAACTTTACACATAAACTATTCTACAAGTATTATTTTGGATCTGCACTAACCATAAGTGTAATAATAAGTGTGAGAGCTGCAGGGAAATGTTTATTACACTGTATTCCTGTTAAACAACTCAATTTAAATCAGGGTACTTACAAACTGCCTCTTCTAGGAAGACTCAGCTCTTTCTGTAAATGAAAAGAGAAGAAGAGTTATAAGTACAAACATTTAAAAACTTTAATATGAACTTTAAATAATGCATCACTTATGTGGCAGCTTGTGTACTATCCCTCCTCATGTGGATCCCATAAACACCAACAAAGGAAAGTCATTTAACGGGAGATATAACACTGAAAAGGTTACTTCATTCAGAGCTGATAAATTTTATAGATTCATCAAACCAAATCTTCATCGTACCCGCAGATTATTGTTTTTATTTATAAGCACAAAGCCTGTTCGCTGGATCCTGGAGAAATTGTAGCATAGCCGCAGAAATGCCACAGTCATTGAAGACCATTAAAAGCACATTGGCAGTCCACTATTCTGCTGCAGCAGCAGTAGTCACTTTACAACCTCGCAAACAGCCACCATATGGACAGAAAAATCACAGAGCAGGTGTGGATCTGTTACGTCCCATCCAAGAGAGCCGGGGCAAGAAGTTTTAAAGGAAGCATCTGGATTTAAAACTGTTCACTTAAATCATATAACAGCTGAACTGAGCGTGAAGGCCACAGAAGGACGCCGCTCTCAAAAACCCATTTCCTGTCATCTTTATGCCGTCGACTCTTTAGTGAAAGGCACAAAATGCTCAGGGAGGCTTATAAAACGGCATAAATTGGAGTGTGGAAGGTTAATTATTGATTTTTGGAACATGTATCTGTGATAAAAACTGCAAATGTAAAGTTCATTTGCTGCCTAGTCTAGATCAGGTGTAAATTAGGTTCACACGGTGCTTTCACACGCACTCTGCTCATGTTTATTTAAGTAAAGACAAAACTGCATGTATATATGTTGCTGAAGCTGAAGTGGAGAAAGCAGCATTACATGAAGTCAGGGTTTAATAGCACCAACAATGCCCTCATTGATTTCTTGAGGGATTATGTGTTCTCACAGGCTTGTTACCTAAAGGATAATGCCGCTGGCAAACATTTGCAATATTGCAAAGTCATTTCACAGAATGCGTTAACACGATGTACACTTTGCTTTGTTAAGTCCCATGCTATGTTTTACGGTGGATATTTGTTAAGTCCTGTCCTCAGGACTTAACAGTGTGACACCACCAGAGAGAAAGTAGAACAGGTCAAGAGTTCAGAGCGGTCATTGTGGATCAATATGAAACTGCAATGTTTTCAAGTACTTGAAGACCCATTAGATCTTCTGGCACAAGTCTTTTAGTTGTTCCAAAATGCAGGAAGAAGCAGCCTTTAGTTTTTACAGCTCGTCTGTTGAGATCTTTAAACGTAAACTGAATACCAACCGTTTTTTGGCTTTTGATGTGAATTTTTTATGACCATTGCCTTATTGTTATTGTATTATCGCTGTGGTTTCTCACTGTATTATAAACAAACAACGGGGCGAGAAATTGAAATCTTTGTCTCGTCTTATGAACTCATCAGTCGCCTGGTATGTGCTCTGAATTGCAACAACCTGCATGAGAGTTTGAACCGACTTTCTATTTAATTAGCCACAATTTCTTGAGTTCAAACATGTTTAGACAAATTGAGATATGAAGTAAAAAAAAAAATGAGATGGATAAGGAGCGGGCCTCGGGCTTGTTAAAGTCTAAGTAGTGCCTCTAAAATATGAAGGTTTATGCAGTTGACGTAAACAAACTAATGAACACAGCATGCGTACAACATGCTGCTTGTTACTCCTTGTAATGCTGCATCTTCTTAAACCTCGTACTATCGGTTCATTGGACACAAATTTAGACAACCATGCCATTCAACTTGTGCTCTTACCATTGGGTAAATCTAGTTTACTCACTATGCACATATCAAGAGAGAACTTGGTGTTTTTTTTACGAGGCCGTACGGACTCAACAGAACACCTTGAGATATGTTGTTCGGCTCCTTCGCAGAAATCGAACTACAAGATTTTATTAAAACACCCCAAAGAACAACTTTCTCTGACAGCTGCCAGGAACAAATAAGTAAAATACATCAGAGCACTAATGATGCTGCTGCAGCATCTGCTGATGTGTCAGTGCCACATGGAAAGCCATGCGAGCCAACATCAGCCACGGTGACAGAGGAGCACACGGTGTACGGATCACCATAACCCCCCCCCTTTAGACTTAACACAAATGTTTGTTTAATTATTTACAGCAGTTAATTACAGTCGTTTCTTGTAAAAGGAGCAGGCTGTTTTTTTTTTAATCGCCCTCACAACATTTCCCCGTGCTCTTTTATATCAGCAGTGTGAGAACAAATACAAAGCTCTCCAGCTCGGATTATTTCGAATCTCTCCCTGTTGGATCGGTCCTCTCGCTGTAAAAGAGCAATGAAAAACAACCTGACTTTGGATCTGTTTTGTTTTGGGACTACAAATCCCACTGATTTGATCATTAGATTTTTCATTGTCTTATAACAACCTGATAAGGGTGAGGTCCTTTGTCTCAAGCAGTGTAGGACATTGAGTTGATGTGTATTGGCTGCTCCCGTCAGCAGAAAAAGTGCTAAGCCCCACTCTCCCTCTGCTATCAATTAGGGCTTAATGTCTGGCTTCCCCTGCTGCCTACAGAAGACCAAGGGCAGAGACTTTCCTTGAGAGACATGACCGCAGCTCACACACCACTAATTACCAGCAGGGAATGACTTACACTGATGGGATATCCACCAATCACGGCACACCAAATAACAGCGTGAAGTCTATAATAGGGCAATTTGAGAGCGAAGAAAAATGATGATAATCAACCAATTTATTGAAAAACATATTCGCATGAAATAAATTCATGCATCAGTAAAATATTTACATAAACGTCTCGTAATGAGCTGCTTATTTATGCTTTTGATGCTTGACGTTTTTTTTGACAGATTTCTGAGTTAGCAGAAAATGGTCCATTACTGACACCGAGCACATTCAAAGTGCGCTGTGTGACATGATTTTAATGAAACAGAGTGGGAAGACGCGTCAAAAGCACGCCCGAACTTGAGCTCTCTCTTTCTCGGACTAAAGTGTGGTTTTATCTTCGGAGTATAAATGAAGAAGTCCTGATCGAACAGAAACCAAATAAAGCACTTAATCCAGCAAAACAACATATAAAACAAAAGCAACATTACCATTCTGTATAATAGTTTTCACCGCTGTTGGCGGGGTCCGCCATCCCCATGTGGGATTCAAATTGCCCTCGTGCACAAAATTAACTGTTTGCTGTGTTAACGCCGTACCAGTGTTGTATTAAATTACTCCTAATGCTGCTAGCTCCCATTAAAACTTGACAAACACAGCGTGAAGCGGTCACGGGAAAGCAATGTTTTTTGTCACCAAGGTTAGCGCTGACAGCGATCATTCATCAAAAATTTGTATATATACACGAAACAAGACGAGGCTGCACACCTTCAACTCCTCAGCAAAGTTACCAACTACTGATGTATGAAATCGTGTTGCAGTTACTCATGGCATGATAGAAAATAGTTTTTAGGCTGCACTATAAACAGATGTACTCTTCTGTTGTGTTTTGCATAAAGTAGTTGCTGTTTTAAATTCTGGGACCTGCTGTGGCCACAGATATCGCCAAATAAACCAGGACTGAAATCTCAGGGATTAAATCTTAAGGAACAGGAGGATTTAAATGCTGTTATTTTTCCTCCTGTGGTTAACCGCCGCAGGATTAGGAAGACATAATGGAGACATTTTTCTCTTCTCTCTTTGTCGGTCAGTGGTCTTCACCTCTTGCTTCATTATAGCTCACAGACATTTCTCTTGATGTGCTCAGAGCCTGAGCTGTGTGTCAATGTCATGGTCAAACGGTGTTTCTGACTCACACTGCTGCAATATCAATGGACCCAAGACCAGACAGGAGAAATGAAGTCACGGGACTTGTACGTGCAGTGCTGTTTTCTGCAAAGCTTTGGTCTAAAATACTTTCACTTAGATCTGTGCATTTCGCACTTTAATGTCTTTTTCATCTTGTTGGATAGTAATACAAGCTGTGCAACATTCTCACAATTTGAGAAGATTAATTAAACGTTATGAGAAACATCCATTAATAAAAGCTTTTGGGATGTATTTTTCTTTTCAACGACATTTAATTGGGTTTTTGTTGGTTCAGCATCTGTGTACAAATGACAAAAACCTTTTGTGACAATCAAGATTTAAACTTGTGAAACAATGTCTCTGACGTGTGTTTCTGAAGTTAGCAATAAGGCTTAACATAAATACAAGTACTTCCATTAAATTTTATGATCCTTAAGGGGCTGAAACGTCGTCAAATTGGCAATACAAACTGAGAGTAATTGCATAAAAACCTTTCATCTTCAGAGTTGTCCGTCTGGAAAACAAACCGGTGATGAAAGTGAGCCTTGCTCGTTTAATCGTTTGTTTATCCAGTAACCTTCTCGAGCGCTCGAGAGATAACAATTCTGACATGATGAACCTGAGATAGTTTGTTGTCCTACGGGGTAAATGTCAATTAATGACTTCTAGCAACAAGATTTCACCTCCAAGACACCACATCAAAGCCGTGGAACTGCTCGTGCAAAAAAAGGCAGATGCGAAGTGGTTCATTAATAATTCCCCTTGATTTATTTTGGATTTTCCTACATCTCAAGATCAAAAGTGTACTCTGTTTGGTGCTGACTGGCAGGAAAATCCCTATTGTCATATTAAGTCATAATGTCATCAAATCCAACACCTTGAGTGACTTTAGAGTAAAGGTTAATCTTTCTCTAGTGCGTCTGCATCGGTTTGTCTGTAATTATCAAACATCACTGAGGATGGCTAACTTGACGACTTGTAATCAGAGGCTAGAGTTGGAAACATTCAACAAATTTCTGCCTCGGGCTAAATGTAATTTTGACAGTGAAACAGACGACAAACTGACACATGTAGACGCAAAAATCTAAAAATAAATGTTGAATAAATATTTTGTCTGCTACCGTCGAAACCAGTAATAATGAACCGACGAAGGTAAGCTGTCTGGAGCACGGCTGTCAGGAGACAGTGGCAGGATGCACTTTCTTTATCCTTGAAGACAAAAAAGAAAACAACAAGACTCTGCAAGAGTCTACAGCAAGCGGCAACTTCCGTGGCTGTGAAGTGAAGCCTATGCCAGAAACTGCAGTTCCTCAAACGTCCACTTGAGGCTGACCAGAGAAGAAGTCAGTCTCCATAAGTCCCCATGTTCAAATGTCACAATTTCACAGCAGAAATAAACATGTTTACAGCCTGGTACAAAAAACAGTTTTGGTCTCTATAGCTAATTTCCCCGTTCATGACAACTGTACTGAGGGTGAATTTATATACAACTCACCTGTTCAGATTATATTAAGGCTTAAAGTTATGCAGAATTAAGAGCGTGGACGCTTTGATTGACAGGTAGGTGCTGTTACAGGTGGCTTGTTTGAGCAACCAGGCATCAAGAGACTTAGCCAGGAGACTCGAACGCAGCTACCAAGATGGCGGCGGTCAGAGCAACAGATCTTGAGCTTCAAAATGGCTCTTCGGAAACCTGCTGTGACGTCACGCATACGTTGTCCATTCTTTATACTGTCGGTCTACAGCAGCTCTGTGATGCTGTAGTCACAAAGCCAGCGGTGCTTAGAGCTAAATGCTTACCATGTAAGCATGCTACTAATTAGCGCTTAAACACAAATTTGATTTCATTAATTTGATCATAAACGGACAAAATAAATAATTAATGGAGAAATTAAGGTATCCAGAGTTATTAAAATCCATCGTATGTGGGAGATGAATATTTGTACCAAACTTCATGGCAACCCATTTAATAATTGTTGAGACATTTCACTCGAAAAACACAAATGTGAACCTCGGCTGCTGCTTCAAAGTCAAAGACCTCAAGTGCATCTGGAGATTAGAGGAGGTTAAATAGATCAATACAGCTGGTTATCTGCTCCCGACACACGTGAAGCAAAGGAAGTAGACATACAAAACTGATGTAAGAACGTCTCAAAGTGCATATATCGACTTCAAGCAGCAAACAAACAGTCTGGACCTGAATTTTGATCACGGAGAAACTACGTGTAAGCAGCTGACTTTTATCAACCATGACAACTACAGGAAACTCCAACCTAGTGTCTGAAATAATATCTTCCACCATTATGCCCAGCTCAATCCAAAAGGTATTGATTTCTGCACCAGCAGGGGGAGATTCTCCTGCAAAGCAAACACTGTTAGAAAGCGTTGCTGATTAAATCTGTTGGCATCCACACATTTCTCCTTGTAGCAGGATGTTAGGTGTCATAAATGCTTAATCCAGTGCCTCGTCCGACGTTGTAAGAGGGAAACAATTCATTTCAAGAGTGGCACTGAGCGTAATGGTCTTCTAATTTGATTATCTCTTTTTTTTTAATGAGGTGTTCCTTTTAATGTCATGATAATGGAACATTGCAGCCAGTCTAACTTCTTCAGATTCTTACGAGTTAAAAGTTTTGTCTGAAGAGAGTTTCTTTTTATATTAATATTGGCAACTGGTCCGGTTCGTTCATCATCAATACGCCTGAGGTTTGCATCAGTTTAAAGGACTTCTCAGGCTTCATCCAACCAGCAGCATATTGACAAAACTAGATGAGAAATCTTTAACATGCCGCCGTGTGTGCCATATGTTTTGGCCCTGTCCACAGCTGCAGGATTATTGGACAGGGGGGTCTTTGACCATTTAGCACAGTTATTGATCCTAACCATCTGTCAGCCTGTATTTGGAGCCGTCCTCCAAGACTAAAAGATCGCTGCTAACCAAACTGTAGATGTGGCCTTCTCTACTGCTTGCTCAATTACAGCCTCTCCTCAGAAGACTTCACCAACATCTCATCAAAGCTGGCTGGAGGATGTCAGATGTGAAAGGCACACATAAAACTCAAAGATAATAAGAAAGTTTCATAAGATAAATCAACTTTTTCTGCTCCATTTTCAAAATGTGACACATCCACATTAACATCTTCTAGAGTACACTGCCTAAAGTGTACAACCTCACCATAGAAATTATTACACTTTAATGAAATATTTTAGCTTCGGGGGGGTAAGTGAGCAGAGGTGTTAATTCACACGCCGTGTAGAACGAGGGAAGTGCACACGTGACAAGACATGTTGCCTGATTCAGCTCAGCGGGTGAAGCTGATTGATCGATCACATTGTGCGTCGGCTTTGAAAGTAATAAATCAGAGTAGCACATCACAATATCGAGGAGAGAATAAAAATCAGGTGAGTTTTAACACGTGGGAAAAGTCGAGGCAAGCGGACGGCGAATAACATCAGCTGTAGCTAATAATGCGATGACAGCTGAAATGAAACTTTTGTCTCTCTAGCTGATGTCTGTACCATTAACATATATAAAGAAAGACAACCTGTCTCCACTTCCACTGTAGAAATATGAAGCAAAAATATCCCGGATACGGCAGCTGCCATCTCTTGCTACTGACTTAATTTGAACATTATAAGACCTGCTTAAAATCATATTATTTTGGCACATATCTGCTAACATGGAGGGGTTTATGACCAATACTACAGCCAGCCGCCAGGGGGTGATGATGATGTTTTGGTTTTGCCTTTTGGGGAGCTCCCATTTCGTCCATCTTTATACACATTTCACAGTTTGAACTGACGACAAATATTTGAAATTTGTGAGTTTAGTTTAAAAGACCAAAAGAGTGGAAGCTATTAATGAGTTCCTCCAATTAAACAGTTATGCAAATCAAAAGTTGATTTATTACAACCTAATGCAACATTTAATCAATAGTTTGCATCTCAGTTTCAGGTTGTAGCTACAGGTTTACAACTTTAATTAAGCTGACAAGAAAGAGTGTTTTAGTTAAAGTAGTGATGCATATATTTGCTATAAATATTTACATTCATACCAGACCAGTTGGTGGTCAATTCAAAAAGAGATTTCAAAGCTGTGCTCATTAAAAGTTGACGTTGACATTCATCATGTCTAATTATTTAATGTTCTGTTTTTAAACGTGTTGTTTAATTCAGTCAGATTTAACAACATACATGATATATTACTGTTCATCTGTGTTATCACATTTAATTGCTGTTTCACACTGTCTTGTTTGATAATTGCCACTAGTTGTTAATGAGGCTCTGTTTGACAAAATGCCAAATATACACTGAATATTATATATATATTTATATATTATGACGTGGCTGTCAGTTGCATCTTCCTGACGTCTTCACTCACCGTGTAATGTGGACCGGTGTCTGTTCGTGTTTGACAGGAGCAAATGCAAATGACAGGAGTGATGTACAAACTCAGACGACAGACGGGATGAACAGCTGGAGATGACAGAGGACTGGAAGCTACTAAAGACGCCCCTCCAGTTTCAACAGAAGGTACGGTAAGGACATCAGAGAGATGCAAACTCCAATCAAAGTTAGAGCTGTGTCGTCACTGACAACTGGTGAACTTTCACTAATAGAAATATATCAAATTGGGATTCAATTAATTGAAATTGTTATTAATAGAATATGGAATATAGGAAACTGACAAATATACATTAGCTATGTTTCCACTGCAGGAACTTTCCACAGGGACATTTGGAGGAACACAGTGGAAGAATCAGGGTTTAAATTAAGTTAAAGGGACATTATTTAATCCCCAAAAAAGTCCCTGCTGCTTTTTTTTTTTTAACTGGTCGAGTACTTGCAGAATTTTATTTAAGCTTCCATTTTTAAAAATCTGCAGCTGCAAACCGGTTTGTTTTTAGTTTATCATCATGGATGTACAAAGAAAACTGGATACAGCACTGGAGCAGGTTTATTTTTTTACAGAAGCTATTCAGTGGCACAGGAAACCAAAAAAATAGATTTCCCGGGTCTTCCATAAGTGCTTCGGCTCCTTGACAGTTTCCAAATCACACTGAATAGATCAAATTCTGACCATAAAATGAGTCATTTTGTGGGGTTTGTAGAACTAAACACCATTTTACAATAGCTTCTTTCACAATGTAAAATTATAGGATAGATACCATTGCTGTCATTACACAGTCTGACCACTTTCAAAGCCTGGCGCTCTTCCTGGGGGCTCGGTGACAACACATCAACATGGAGTTACATAAGAAAGCATAAGACGGAAGGATGAATGACAAAGTCCAGGTCTCTGGTGTTTAATTAATCTTAAATCTGTATACCCAACAGGATCCTCAAGACGAAAACCATCCACAGGGGGGAGCATTTCTGCTCGGCATGCACAAACGCTGTCCCGCGATTACAGGGTTACTGTGGCGACCACGACTGGGATGGGATAGACAGAGGCTGATTTTATGTAAGACTAAGTAAACACTATACAGGTCATTGTTGTCGTATAGTTGCATGCAAAAATGAGACTGCGATGGACACACAGATAACAGGCTGCGGGAACCTTTTTATTTCCTTGAAAAAAAGAAGATCCAGGTACTCTGAGTGAAAACGTGGCGATTGTGCAGTGCAGATGTGTGCACGGATGCCGATATTCTACCTATAAGTAGTTTGTCTCTCCCTCAGTAAACATGATCAAATAACAGTTTGAATATCTTAGACAAAGAGACAAGAGGTAGCTCCTGGGATCCACACCAGAGGCTGCTATTGTACACAATTTATCACATTATCATCAATTTTACTTTCTGCATATATTTTCAATCATACTGGCACCTCCTCTCAATCAATTTATTTAACTGACTTAAAAATATCAAACACAGAACATGCAGAAATGTTAATTTTGCACCTGTTCTTTTGCAAACGTGTTTGACCACTGTATGCATCTGGCATTATACTCCTACTACTTATATTTCCCGTGATGACAGAGGTTTTCATTTGTGATTCTTCTTCCTCAAGGAGAACTTCATCTTTGAGTCTGATCAATAAAAGGACCGCTGGAGCCAATAGAAACTCGCCATCTTGCACAAGGACACTTCAGCAGAGAGGCTTCCTTCGTCTTCTAGCTAAAGAAAGGCTGCCCTAGTCACTTGTCCCTCCCATGTCAGAGCTTGTCTTTCTCGTTTTAGTAAAGTAGTTACTTCTGACACCAAATTAGTACAAAAAAAACAACATCTTCATGACTGCCTCTCTCGTGGGAATATCATTTACACAATTTATGGGTCAGCCGTAGAAAGAAGTGCTCAAAAACGTGCAAATAGATGGCCCTACTGGTGCTGCACCATCATGTTTTGTCAGCCAGACTGCATCTCACTCGCTGGCTCACATCACTTCACACAAATGGCTCTTTAGAGGCACACAATGTCATGGCACTCTTCTGGAGAGCTACCTTTTTATTATGAGTCAGTGTTAGATGTCACAAGTACAGTAAAGCTCATAATGCAGTGCAGTAAGCTTCTGACAGGCTGCTCCTAATTAAGATGAACGGCATGTGTAGCTGCTGTAGGCGTCGTTAAAATCTCTATAAATCCTACAAATTTTTTATATAATGATGAAACGTGGCATCGATACGCCCTCAAAAAAGGAGAACGCTAAAAAGCTAAACTAAAGGAAGTCATCTGGTGTGAGACATGGACGTGGAGAGCAGAGGTGCTTGTTGAAGAGCTTCATACACGCACCGTCAGTACAGATATCTTGCTATAGATGTAGCGACATATTTATGAGTTTGATCTGTTAAATCAGAAATTAACAGACTAACATTCATTTAAAATTTGTGAATTAGAAATATCAGCAAGCCTGAGTAATAACACATAGCACTCAAGTCTGTAATCATGGAAAGCTCTCTCTTATAGGAATTAGAGGTGGATGCTTTCATTCCTGTAGTGTCACATCAGCCTGACAGCTCTCTACTTATTTAGCACGCCTACAAAATAAATGGAAATCAAGAGAAACGCACCAGAACATCATATGCATATAATTTCACCTCATTCGACTCCATTTCTAATCATTATGCTTCTTTATTCGTCTCCAGACTCGCAGCCCTGACAGACAAATGAAGTGAGCTGAACAACACACTTTAGCCGAGCACTGTATTTAGAGAACTCATTAATGGTTCCGATACTGGGAAACAATAATTCTCCTGCGTATTGTTGGTTAGTCTGCGGTTGTTTTTCGACGAGTCTAAAAATAAATTCTGCACACTGTCCCATTCGTTAGGCATCAACACGAATGCTAAAGCTTTCTCTTCTTGTTCTTCGTGATCGAAGATCAAGTCAAAGTTTTGACGTTTTTTTTTTGTCACTGAGTTTACGAAATTCACACGCGGCATTCTTCCAGTCACGTAAATGTGCAAATACCAGTGTATAAAATTAACTGTTATTATTATGGAGATCTTTTTCTGCCAACTGAATACTTGTTGCTGCTTCGCTTTACTGGATCTCAAAACAAAAGATTGACATCGTCAAACCACTGTCATGTCTGTCTGTTTAATAACATTCGGGGCACCCAATTAGCCTAGCTTAGCATTAAGACTGGAAAGACTAGTCCTGCATATAACCTCCCAATTAAAACAAACAAGATTAAATGTGTTAATAAGTGAGCTTTAAACATGCTGGCATGTACATTTTATTACCTTTGGACAAAGCCAGCCTTTCAGCCTTTATGCTAAGCTAAGCTAATCAGCTATAGCAGCTTCATGACTAACTTAAATAAGCACATTTCCTAAAATGTTAAAGTAATTCGTAATTAGATTCATAAATAAACGAGGTGCTAAATGTGACCTACAAATATTAAGAACTTCTGTTCTGATTGATGAATTAATTGGACGTTTTTTAAAGTTTAACTGAGACGAAGTAAATAAATGAAATGATGTTGCTCCTCTAGTCAATAGCCCAGTTTTATATGATGATAACAAAAGGGAGGTAACGAGATTAAGATAATGTTTATACTGACATACGTCAACATTTTTCCCCTGAGGCCAAAAAGCACTGACACCCTCTGTACTGTAAATAGCCCAGTTCTCAATCCACTTAACATAAACAAGGTCTGTCTGCAGTGATGTCATCCCTTCCTGGCCTGGAGATGAATGGGGAAACTGTGGCGCTGAACCAGCTTAATTCATTTGCCTGACAAACTAACTTCCGTGTTTCCTTTTGAATGTGAGAGTTGGAGGCACAGGAGCGACCGTTGTGTTCTGCTGTAGCTGATGCATGTTAGAGCACATAAAGAAGTCTTGTGTGGGAGAAAGAGAGCAAGGGAGGAGGTGGTGTCCAACAAAGGAATGGAGAGATTACAGCAACTGTGCACAAAATTACAGTTTGGAAGCTCTTTGATAAACCTACTGCAAAAACTATTATTGGTTTCTCCAGAGAAATCCATTAAGACCATCAAATAAAATTCAAACAGCATAAATTAAAAGTCAGCATTTCAGCCGTGTAATTTTCCTAAAGATTCATAATCGCAGAGGAACATATTGACACTAAATTTGTGTACATGAAAGTCAAATGTTGCCTGCTTCATTAAAATTGTTCTACAGCTAAATAACTAAAACATTACAGAGGAACAATTTGCTCTCAAACAAGCAAAACTCACCTTTGTTTATTATAAAAATGAACGCTGGGAGCATGAAAGCAGTTTTATTGGTTCAATTCATCAGCCATAGTGCAGCCTAATTAAAACAAATGACACATACAATGGATCACAGGGAGTTTGTGATTCAAAACACATGCAGTAGTTTCAGCTGAATTTTAATAAGGCTTCCCTTAAAAAACAAAAAAAAACAAAACGTGTTTATCAATTACTCTGTAAGTGGCCCGAACGAGAGTGAGCAAAATAATAAATCGAGTCCGATTTACTCTTTACTGTAACACCTACTGCAGAGTTTATCAGCCCGGCTGGAGGAGATGATTAATGAATAATTAAAAATGACATAACATGTGGTGTAAAATACAAGCAATTTCTATATTTTAGGACACACTGTCCTCCCTTTCCACCTGAGTGATGGCAGCAGTAATTTGATTAAGTACATCGTTTGTTATTGAACTCCGCTTACACCTCAATTAGAATTTTTTGACAGCTTTAACGTACACTTGTTATCATACAGAGTCAATAAAGCAAAGAGAAAAGCCCTTCACACAACATAATCAGTCCAGCTCCATGAGTACACATCTCTAATTCCCCCTGCTGGCAGCCAACACAAATGAAATGTGACAAATGATTTAAAGCTGTTTAAAAAGTCAGTAAACTGTTTCAGTATTTCCAAATCTGTGCAAAGAAACAAAGTAGTGAAGATGAAAACATTTGCAGCCCGTTTTCAGTCAACTGTTGGTGATAAATCCTAATTATCCTCTTCAGTAGATCTACTGAAAAATATCTCCACAGTTCTGCCAACAGATTCTCTCACATGCAAGACACCAGCGCCAGCAGAGCCCAAACGTTTGCCCACTCTGTGCTGCCAAGTGTTAACACAAAAAGGTCTCAAAGTCCTAACTGTGTTCTGGTAAAAAAAAAAGAGCAATACAGGAGCCTCACAAAGCCATGCATGCATGCATACAGTACAAAGTCACCCTGCAGCTCAAACCCACACAGACTCCAGCTCCACGCACAGCCACGGCTACATTTGCTTGCCTACCTGTAGCCCTCGTCTCCTCAGAATGCTGGACTCGTCCATGGTACAGAGCCCCGACTTATCATGCCTCCCTACCGGTGCGAAGCCACGCTGCACTGCCTGAGCTCCAGCCTCCTGCTCCTCCCTCCCTCCCAGGCTAAATCTGATCTTAGCAGCTGCTAAACACTTCCATCAGAACTTATCTGATTGGAGGGGGGCAGTCAGCTGACACCTCCTCTTGTTCCTCTCCTCTGTAACTTCAGGAGCGAAGGAGAGAGATGGAGAGAGAGAGAGAGAGACAGAGAGAGAGACAGACAGAGAGAGAGAGAGGGAGGGAGAAATGAGGGTGAAGGGAGAAGATAGGCAGTTCTAATTTAGCGTAGCAATGGGCGGGAGGGCGAGGAGGTGGAGGAGGGTACCGGGGACAAGTGGGAGCCCCAAGACTCATTTCTCCGAGCAGCCACGCTTTTTGGGCACCCGAGGTGACCATGAAAATGAGAGGATATCCTTCCCAGCATTGTTCTGCTCCAACCTCAACAATGAATCTGGCATCCTGTCTGCGGCGGGCAGGCAGGCAGGCAGGCAGGCAGACAGACAGACCAACCTCACTGGTCTTATTGCAGTCAATGAAGCAGCATGATGGCTGAGACTCCAGCTGACATTAAATGCAGAAGGAAGTGTAGAGTAGAAAGTAGTATATGGAAGGAGGAGGGAAATAATAGCCTGGCACCCTTTAAGTAAAAAAGTGTTGCTGCGCGAGACCTTTCAAACTGCTGTGAACATGTCACACAAACTGCTGTGGGCCAATCTGTACATAAGAGATGCTCGCTTCACTCCAATACTCAAATATTGAATCATTATCAAGCTGAAATCAGCCTGCAAAACCTGTTTTATACAGCTGATTTCCAACAATTTCAAGAGCTCTTCCAGCTCCACGCGGAGATGAGTTTTGAGGCAGCCAGCAAGTGGCCATGATTCTTCACACGCACTAACTCGATGTCCCCACACTCTCCTGAATTATTCGCATTCGTAAAAGAAGTTGTTTCCAATGCCATGCTGCCAATTCCATCCTGCAATTTCACATTCTGTTTCAGTCTGTGTTTTTCTTTGCGCCCCCCCCCCTCCCTCTCGCTTTTTTCACCCTCTCTTACTCATTTCCATTCACTGTGCTACTGCTCTGTGAATATTAAGTGGGCCACTTCCATTCTCCTCATCTCCAGCCAAGCTCAAATGATTTCTCTTGGAGAGTATGGCCTGGAATGACAGCTACGTTACTACTACCGCTGGTAAAGGAGGTGCACTGTTGTGGGGGTGCTGTCAGACAGGTGACCACTACATCAACTTTTTAAACCTGTACAACACAAAGCTGATTGAGTGCTGTGGGGGCGTGTGGGGGGGTGGGGAGATGGTCATTTGTGCTGGTGTGCTGATAAGAGAGTCGAGAGAGCTCAGCTAATCAGGCTGTTTTTGAATAAACCTCTTAAAACCTCAGAGGACGAGGATTACAGTAGTCAACTTTTTTTCAGCTTGAACAATGCCCTCCAGATTACCTGAGGGAATTAAAGAATCCTGCTCTGTTCATCTGACTCGTCTCAAGCAATTGCCCAGTCTGTGGCTGCGTAAAGGAACAATTAAGAAAATTCCACGTTGGACGAACAATGTGGATGAGACGCCGCGGGAACTCAGGGGAGGGTTCATTTGTGTTATTCAATAGAGGAAGCTCCTTTTTCTCTATTGTGCGTTTTAACTGTAACAAGTACTACACTCACCGTACCGGTGTTAAAACAATTAGCAAATTAAGTGACTGAAATTTAATCGTTCATCAAAGAATCGTAATAAATACAGCTAAGGCTGATGGGAACATGATTGGTTCTGCAAGTGTTTAGTCATATGTCCAGATAATTTGGACCTGTCGGTGAACCCGGAGGAAACTTCAGGGCATTTAGGGGACATAAGATTTATTGTCTGGGCACCATGACTGTCAGAACAAGATTTGTTGAGATATTTCAGTCTGGACCAAAGTGGTGGACTGACCAAAAGACCAACACTGCAATTCCCAGAATGTTGCTGCTAGCATGGCTAAAAATACAAAATATTTTCTGCCTCAAGCTTCTCAAATGAGAGGACTTGCTGCTGTTTTCATTGTTTTATATGATTATAGATGGAATATCTTTGCATTAAAAAAGATTTTTCAAAATGTTATATTGAGCTATGCTCAGACTGTGAAGGTAGCACATCTAGTCCCATTCAAAAAAAGAAAATAGACACAAAGTAAAGCTGCTCTGAGTGAGGTTTCAGGGGGGCAGTTATGAGGGCAGACAGTTTGTGCCAGTGGCCTTGGAGCTCAGCCACAGAATAGCCTCTGGGAAAAGTCCAGGGGTTGTCTGTGACTCATTTCCTCCTGGCAGGTGGGCAGCTGAGGTCGTTTCCTTTGCCTTTGGAGAAAAAAGGGAAAGCTGGCACTGAAAGCATGCAGAGAGCGCTGATTGAGTGACCCACAGCCTCTGCTCTGCCTGAGCTTATCACACCAAGAGGCAACCTGCAGATGTAAGGCAAGCAGAGGAGGTACACTGGCCTGTGAAGAGAGCGGTAAGGAAAGAAAGAGTTCATTCCCTCCATACAAAGCAGTGCAAAGAATCCATCTGTCCAAAGCCAAAGGAGTTAGAATATCCAGCCATGATAAAACCCTGGAGAGCCAACCTCCCAATGGATGAGGCGAGTCTTTAACCTTGACAACAAGCACAAAGACAGAAACCAAAAAAAAAAAACCAACAGTTGCGATGCATCGCTCTCAATTCATCTCTGTTTTTTTTTTCAATTTTGAGTAAATTGGAGTAGCCCTGTAAATGTATGCATTCATCAGATGAAAAACCATGTCAGGTTGCCAGCCAATAGGCTTTCTTCTCAATTCATTTTACTCAGTTTGGGAGAAGCACACAGTCATAAAACACGGGCGCATATGAATCTCAGAAAAGAGAAAATTGTATCTCAAACAGAGCGGATGACGGGGCTGAACGTCTCAACTGCAACTACTTTATCTAGAGTGACAGTTTCATTTATATCCCACCGCCCGTATGTTTACAGTAACATACCGCATGGTTTGTAATTTTGGGATGTGTGAAGCAAACATATTTCCAGAGCCATTCTGTGGAACATAACGGGGAAGGAGAAAACACAAGCGGACATGAAAGCGCCTCGTGACGCACGATGCTAAATGTTTTCATGCAGTACGGCAGTATCACTGTTACACAATCCTGCTGAAACACCAGCACACACAATCTGAATTATATGATGCTTTGTACTAACATTTAGTCGCAGCGTTGATTTAGCTTTAATCTTTTCTATTTCCAGTTTGTAGCTCTGTGCATTGCATGTGTTTTTACATTAACTTAGTTTCCACACCGTAAACCTTGGAGAGATCTACTCATTAAGGAATTAAATTATATACACACAACAGTACAATATATATTATATTTATACCTACACAAATCATTGTGTATAATATGCAAATAATACATCAAATGTAAACATTACTAAACACAAACAGAGAGAGAGAGCACAGAGAACAGATCAATAAAGCTGCGTCTGAGTAACTTATTTCCCACTCTCGTTTTCTTAGTGTAGTATTTTCATATTAGAGGTGGGCGACTGAGAAATCTTTGACATTTCTTAAGAACTTAATGGTTCTGCTGTCCAAACACCACAACACCTTCTGCTTGTGCACATAAACTGCACTTCCTTCCTCTGCGACGACAACAATGATATCAGTGAAGGACATCGCCGACTACAATTATGAAGGAGAATGAGAGTCCACAAAGGCACAACATCAGGATTATGACGGTCTTATCTCCATATCGCACCAGAGGTGAAGTATTGATTTTCTGCCATAGAGCATCACAGTCAAGAGAGATGTGCCACGCTTGTCAAAGAGCCATGCACACCCCAGGGGCATGATGGGAGAGCATAGAGGAGGAAAAAACACAAAAAGCAATAACAGGAGTCCTGCGAGGGAAAGAGAGGGGGCTGTACGGCTGATAAAGCACGATACCAAGAGTCTTCAACCAAATAATGTTCCCAATGTCTGTATATAATGTTGTTATAGTTTAATAGTTACACGACTACTAAACAATATCAAGAGGTGTATGTTTTAATATGGATAACATGTTTGAATATATATAAATACTTTAAGATTAAGATGTACTACAGGTGAAACAATTAGACATTTAAACGATTAGTCAGATAATTAATATGCGAGCTTTAGCGATGTGATGTGTGAGGATTTGTAGTTTTTCTACATTTTTTTATCATTATAAACTGAATGTTTTGTTATTTTCTGCTTTGTTTAATCACCAAAGGCAACAACAAACCACACAATTTCTTCTGCTTTCTGACATTATAGATTACATGAGTAATTAAGTGAGATAATAATCATCAGATGACTAATTAAAAGTGTCATTTTATTAATCACGTCACGGTAAGCGAAAACAAGAAGCCATTAGCGTGCAGAAGTGTTCACTGACCTGGGTTTTTTCTGCTACGAGAAGCTGCAACTGACAGTGTTATTTGACCTTAATACTTTAATACCGCCTTAATAAACAGATGAAGCAACAGGTAAGGACTCAACTAAACTAACGTCGCATCAGTGCATTACAGAAGCAGGAAGAGTCGAGTGAAAAGCTTTACAGCGGCACAGAAAATGTATCTGCAACTATTTTATTTTTCTCATTCCAGGTTCAAAAATGTGAGAATTTGCTGCATTTCTTGATCAGTACAGTAAATTAAGCACTTCTTGGTTTGGGGTCAACTTGGGCTCTGCGATATAGTCATATTTTCTGGTGGTTTACAGAACCAACAGATTCATTGACAATGCAAAGATCTGTAGGTAGTTGCAGCTCTGCAAAGCAGCATTGAGGACATCAACACTTGTGGTCGTGGTGAAGGAAGCTCGTGACTTTTAAAACCCTTTGGCTTCCTTCGTAACGCTGGAGAACCTTGAAGCTACAAAAAATGAATTATCACGCCTCCATAATAAAGAACAAAAGCTCAAATGAAGCTTCACATTTTTCCTGGAAGCCCTTGAAATTAATCTTTAAAAAAATATATTGTCACATTTCGAATGAAAGAAGAACAAAATCTAAACCATCCACATTTCAGATTCGCCCGTTTCAAACTGAATGAACAGCGTCCAAATCCGACAACAGCCAGTTAAATCTCTTCAGACATGGAGATATCTGCCAAAGCTGACTGTGGTTGGAAGTGACATCTCATGCTCGAGATGCAGCATCAGTGTTTATGCTGGCAGGCCTCCATTCATTCATTGTCACTAAGGCCAGGGACTAATGTGCTTCCCAGTCATATAACCATCATTATGACAAATGCCACTCCGCTTGTGTAACTGAGGTACACTGAAGATGTTGTTTCGATACCATTTATATTATGTAATGTCCAAAACACAGGCAAGGACACTCAGCCAGCAAGGGCTGCACGATTATGGACAAAATGATTATGAAAATAAATATTGAGATCTTGATAATTTATCATGTATTATTCATTTAAATAAACCGAGCACTGCTTTCCTTCAATGCTGTTCTACATTCCTGCTAATGTACAAAACCTTTGCCTCAAAATATGACTGGACCTTACAGACAGTACTCTAATCTTATGGAAGTTAAATATAAATAAAGTTGTAGCAGAACTTTTGACCTAAAATGAAATCAACAGGGATTCAGTGAGATAATGTTAGCAAATCTTCTTGGCCCTCATGCGTTCATCGTACTGTGTGCTTGTGGCGTTTTTTAGGTCAACAAGTCAGCTGTGTTGCTTTGCAGTGCAGATACAAGTCTCGTGCACACTTTGCATATGACTTGTTCTTGCCCTAAGTCTAAAAAAAAAAACAGCAGATCATGATCTGTTTTGAGAGCTCGTTACCATTTTCTCTAGACATTTTCTTTTTGTTCAGAGTTTTTGCACAGGCTGCCGCTGCAGGATGCACGTAGAGCCGCAATATAGTTTCCCCAAAACATCTCGATCACCTGGTGATTAGTTTAGGAGGTGCTTGATCTCATTCATGCGGAAGTAGCAGAGTTTTCTATGAGTGCAGCACACAATTTAAACTAAATATTGCATATTCATGTAACTAGGAAGTGAAAATCATTATCACAATTCACATTTGATGATTAATTGTGCAGCTCTCCTCACAATATTTGGATGAATTTTCTAATTCGGAATAAAAAGTCTAAGTAGAAAACAGCAGCTTTTATTCAGACGCTCGAAGCTGAAGTGTTTGTCTCTTTCACTTCTGTCCCAAGGTCAACTAATTCACTATCTTTTCTAAGCTTATTCTGAAGGCCGCAGACGAAGCCCCACGGTGTCGGTGCAGCCGGCTCCAACAGATACCGTTAAGATGCAGCAACGCATCAGCCATTCAGCCTGTGTCTACGTACAACGATATCTGAGCAGCGGTCAGGAGCATCTAATTTTCACAACCGCGGAGCCACTGGGGGCATGCAAACACTGTTAAGAATAAGGATGAGTCAACATTTGACCTGCATACTACAGTAACATAAAGATGATCCACTAAGATATCTGAATGCATACCGTATGCATTCAAATGACTGCAGGGAAGATTTAAAACCAGAGAACATGTATAGAATAAAAAAAATCTCAGTTAGCTTCAACCAGTTTTGTCACCAGAGGAAACTCATTCGAAGTGCTTGTTACCAAAATAGCAGTCTAAACTATTGATCCTTCTGGCTCGGAGGTGTTCAAAGCAGGAGGATGGAGGCTCAGGGGGGCTCCCAACAGTTTCAGTTTCAGTCAATGGAAGTGAAAAAATACACTAGTCATCAAAAGGCGAGCACATAGAAGAGACTAAATGTATGTGATCTGGTTAAAGAGAGAGTAGTTTGCAGTTTTTCCAACTTTACCAGAGTTAGATACGAATAAATTACTCAGAAAAGATGAAGTTTGTCGAACAGCAATATTAGGATTAGATATCTTGATTGATTGTGTGAAACTAAACGTGCTATGAGGACGAGGGGAGGCCAACAGTCTCAGATGCTTTAGCCTCAAAAAGTGTTCATTGACTGTTAAAAATGATGCTTGTGTTTTATTTTAATGACACTGTTGGACATAATTCAGGCATAATTTGAAGGAATTTAGTTCATTTAGATTTTATGAGAGGCCGCTGCATCTGTTGTATGATCATTATTTCAATGCATTTGTTAATTTATCCAATAAAAACTACAGCATTACAGCAGCACAGTCTATTCAGTAAAGACGTTACAGTTGATGCACCATTTTGGTAATCACTCATTTTCTCCTTTTTCCATGAAAACATAATTTTGGAGGTGGACTGGTGAAGCATGACACATAGCGAAGGGGGCATTAGATGTAATGTGGCCCTGTGCATTGCACCCCAGTGCCTTTCCTGAGCAACAGGCCCAATTTCAACCCCAATCTGTGGTCCCAATTTGCTGAATGAAGTCTGATGAAAAGAATTGTGTGCCAGGCTCCCCGGGTCCCCATGACCTTTCAGCCTTACCTAAAGAGACGAGTGAAGTCCTCTCCATTAACTTTGCTCAGTTTCTTTAACGCTGACTGATTCTGGGCTCAGAATACAGCAAGCACACTCCTTTATGTTCAATAAGAGCTGATTATTGTGATGCAGGAAAGTCTAAATCCATGCAAAGCTGTCGAGACGGCTTAAGTGTCCTTGAGCAAGATACTTGTTCCCCACAGAGAGCTGATTTCATCCTCATACCTTTAAAGGATGTCTCTGCGAGGTCAGTGGACGATTATTCTAAAACACAAATATGCCAAAGACTCTTTCAGGTCATAAAGTGCTAAAATATAAATTGAATCAACATGCAGGAAGGACAACTTATCCACTGGAGGACAATTAAGTTACAGGAATTCATGTATTCATTCACTCTGCAGGAGACAATGACCAAAGGGATTCATTTGTGGCTTTTACATGCACAAGGATGCATGTGTTTACTTCTAAATACTGAAAATGCACCAGCGCCCCCTAGTGTACAGAGTCTGCTCAGTTATTTTGTACTTAAAACAAACCAGATCCAAAGATTTAATCATTAAAAAATGACCCGATGCCTTCAGTTAATATTTAAGCCGTCAAAGTTGTGTCTCTTTTTAAATAAATTGTCAAAATCAGTCATCAGGAGCACATCGAGTATTAACGGTATTACGTTATTAGTGTAAACAGGGTCACTGTAATGTCATCTGAGGTTTAGTTAGACCTCTTCTAGTTCAGGTTACAGTATTCTGGGTTGACCCAGTCAGATAAGTGTCAGTTACCAAAATATTCTGTCACACGCACACACACACACACACACATTTTATTACATTAACCTTTTCCCTAACTGATGGCGAGCACACACTGGGAATGACTCATAGCTTAACAGCATTGGATTAGCCTCTGATAGGAGGGTGTGGGGGGGGGTATCGTGATCTCGTTGTCTCAGGAGTGAGATACAATCAAAAGCCGAGTATCTGTCAGCATCATCTGAAAGAACAGAGCTGAAGGTCACCTCCGCCTGCATGACATCATTCGGTTCAAACCGGCGATGCACCTGAACCTCTTCAGCATGTTGTTTGTTCTGTTGCATGCATTCCTGTCAAGCGACGATCATCAATAGTTGCCTTTCTGAGTGTATTTAATTATCTTGATAAACGTGAACGCTGATGTTGTGTGGCTCGTCATACTTTGTGTTCATAGAAATAAATGAATTTATAAAGTGGTTTTTCAAAACAAAGCAGCAGAAACCTGCAGCAGTGACAGATAAGAGCCATGAACAAAACATACAAGTCATTCATTAAACCGGGAATTATGTGTTAAGATAAGAGAATCTCAGTGATGCATGCATGCTTGCCTGAAAACCACATTGTATATGGAATATGGTTTGGACCCAATTACACCGAACATGTACAATAGAAGTGTTTGATTACAGTTATTCTACAAATATAGAAAACTGCTCAGAACTAAACAGAAGTGGCAGCCCTGCAGAAATCAGGTTTAGAGCTGCAATGATTAGTCATAAATCTTAATTATACTGTATTTTATGGTGCGGTTACACCGCCCTGTTAACACAGGTGTGTTCCTTTTCTGTGTGCAGCACGTCAGAGATCAAACAGGTTAGCGAGTGCACAGAAAATGTTGTTTTTGAAAGACTAAAGGTCGACTAATATAGACCGAAGCAGATGTTGTGATTTTTGCAAATGATTACATCGATCTTTTTCCAATACATTTTGACTTTTGGACTTTTTCGACGCTGTGGAGTTATCAGCTGCATGGTCAGTCGCTGACACAGTGCTATTAGCTTAAAAATAAAGTGAAGTTCATGCATTTAGTAGATAAATCTGTCGATGGAAAAATGTTTTTTTTCCAGTGGATATCTTGCAAGGCAGTTTTGTGTTTATATGCGTGTTATTTATTCAGTTTGGGAAACTTCACGATCTCTAGGAAAGCTTTAAAATTTGTTGTCTGGGACTAAATCGTCTCTGTTGCAGGTTGTTACTAAGGCTCGGACTACTTCAGAGTAGTAAACTGGGTTACATTACACACAGGAGTCTACTGCTGCCTGATTGTTTTCCAGGTATCAGTCAGAGCTCGTGTATCTCCGTGGAAAGAGAGACAACATGAGCAAAAACATGTTCATTTTGAGAGCAAGTTGCCCCAAAATATGAATACCTTTTGATTATATATATTATTTGATAATGGTTCTATAATTGCAATATGACATTCAAAGATGAGCTTTACCTTATTGCAGGCACTTCAGTGATGCTTACAGATGCCAATGATGAGTGAGTTAAGCACACACTCATGAAATATTGCTTAATTTAGACATTGTGGTTATAAGCAAACGATCTTTTAGGAAAAGTCTCCGATTACCCGACAGAACTGGTTCAGTGAAATGCACACACAGCAGCTTTTGTTTTGATCACACGCTGTTCAAAGGGGTGAGGTAATATGTTCTGCCCAGATCAGGATGCAGAATATCGCACTGGGGTCACGATTCGGGAAGTACTCACCAGGCTGGAGGTGAGGAGGGTCCGACTTTCCGAGGTTCAGGGTACACATACGGACCAGGTTGGAGATCTCAGATGACGGCTGCCATGCTGTCTGCGTCTGCTGGGGGTTGGTGGGTAGCAGAAGGTACTTTCCTGCAGAGCAACAACAGGACGAGGTTCAGTCAACGTTTCATGTTTTTGGCCTGACTTCCCACGCCTAGAAATCCCTGACCCATAATCAGAGGGAGTAAATGGGGAGTGCAGATCAAATGGCGTACCAGTAACATAAGATAATCCGAGCTGTTGGCTCTTGTTAGCAGTATAAAGCTGAAGCCCCTGACCCCGCGCAGCCAGGCGGGATGTTAAAGGGTTAAATTAGGCCGGAGGGTGAAAAAGCCCATTAAGAGATCACTGACAATCCCCCAACATTGCATAATCAAAGCAACAGAAAATGATGAAGGTAAGTGAATGGATCTGCCTCCACTTTCAGCTCCCAGGTTTGGCAGCTAGGTGGCACTAACAGCTGCTTTCTATCATTCATCCACTTTCATCTGCCCTCTTTAATCCTCAAACATCAGCACACCAAGGCAAAGATTAAAACATAACACGACCCGTTTCAGCGCCTGAACGAGCGGGTCTTATTGCACCGCCGGCTCTGCGTGGATTGAAAAATAATTCATCGAAGTGTTTGTCATCTTTCATCCACATGTGTACATTTCCATTTCCTGTTTGAGTAAACACTCGAGGAGAAAGACAGAGGAGAGGATTAACAACCTTGGCACAGTGAAGGGAGGGAAGAGTGTGTGCTCAAAACATAAAGAGGATGTCTCAAGTTCAAATGGCCTCAAGCAGATATCTCCATTCATCGGCTGTGTGACGCTTTTAGAAACTGGAGATGGCAGGTTCGTAGATCCACCGTCCTGCTAATTGCAGGGTGAACACGACAGACTTCAAAACAATTTCCTGTTTGAGAGAGATGCTAATTAATTAAGAGTTAGTCATATTTTTGTATGGATTCAGTCATTTTCTGCCGCTACAGTGTGCAGCTCTATCCTGATAATTGGACTGAACTGGCATTTCATTTCACATTCACTTCATTAATTAACTCATTTCTTGTTCGGTTGTTTTTACAGAACAGCCTGTGCGGTCGTGTTTAAAACTCAACCACGCCTGTCACACAACGTTGTGGCGTTTTTCTGCCACTATTTTGCAAAGATGCATTCTCAACCGTACCTTGAACGCTCCAGTCGGTCGACAGTTTCTTTAGACATTAATGGGCACAATACCAGACTCACCAAACATGGGAATTAAGTGGTGTCAGACCAACATTTCTCTTTAATATAATAATAACAATGTGACAAATACATCATTTGGGGGCCGTCCCTCTCTGCTCTCGACTTAAAAGCATGAAAATCTCTCAAAGAATACTTCAAATAAAGTAAATGAATAACTCAGTGCAGTAGTTTCTCTTTATAAAGCCATGAACCAGAATTTCTATTCAATTACTGCAATAATTAAATAAGAATTAAACAATTATTTGTTGTGTTTATCCATTTTAAATATTAATTCATCAAATTAATTGTGTAAAAAGTTGGATTTCTATCCCTTTTACTTCAATAAGTGCACTTATAGACGTTAATGTCTCTCACTTTGTCACTCCCATATGAGTCAATTTGCAGACCTGACACTTTCCTGATGAGGCTTTCACACCGCCGGTTTCGATCACAGCGGTGTGTGCATGAAGCGTCTTCCACACAACTGCACAGATTTTTACTGCCTCCAAAGTTCACTGTGCTGAACTTCGTATTGGCAGCTCACAGCAGCTTTTCAGGGCGGCTTTGCTTTTTGGGTGAATGCTCGCGCAGGTAGGAGTGGTCAGGGCGGCTGCTGCTGCACAGAGCTGAGAAACACGGTGGACGATGTCTACTTTTACTGTCAGATGATAAAGATATTCTTACGAGGGAAAGGCCACTGCGTGTTCATGTTCATGCCCTGATTGTAGATCTGTATTTATACGACATTTTATCTGTGGTTCTTCTGGAAATTTACTTTATTTTATACATTTATTTTTTGACCTCTACTTAACACAGTTTATTATCAGTGCAGTCACCTTCATAGTTACTCTGTGATCACTGCAGAATATCCAAGAGACGTGAAGGGAGACCAAACAGGATGAGAAGGGAAAACTGAGGTCCTTCCTTCCTTACCGGCAAATGTTTTCCCTCACTAGAGTCCATCACATCCCGGCATAAAGGAAATCTCTCTTCAGGCACTAGTCAACACTTTCAGAAAGGGTGGATCAGGACATATGGGATTTTTTTTTTTTTTTACATTCAGTGCAGGTATGTGCAAGGTCAGACCACTCCGTACCCAACCTTGTGCAGATGTCCTTGTTTCAAACACACCTCAGCGTGAATCATGACGTGAAAGCTAACAAACAAATCAACAATCTGGACACACATTGAGTTTCATTCAGTTCAGATTTCTTGAATAAAAGTATCTTTAACCTGAGGTCATCTACACTTGCTCACTCTGTCAGACTCACAGGCTAAACAAGGCAAGTTATCTGAACTCAGAGTTGTAAACCATTGAAACTATGTCACGTTATCATCCACTCAAAGAGAGCAAAACAGCTCCTCGCTCCTCAGGGGGATTGAAAACATAAGCACTCTTGTATTAAATGTATTAGAAGCTGGCATAAACATAAAGATAGGAGACACAGTTTCAGAGGAAGAGCACTTGATGTTCTAACCACAACATTTGTAAAGGCCGCGGTTGTGACTTTGCTGCTACATGAGTGAATTTATAGGCATGTTTACGCTTTTAACTTTTAATTACAGTCTGTTATTTATAACATTAAAGCATGAATAAACCTTTCAATGACATTTCAAAAATAGTATGTCCCTCAACAAAAAAAAATCTCAAATTAGAAATGAAGACTTTAATAGCACAATCAAGCCAATGGAGGTTGACTTGTGTCAGGCTAATGCTTGCTTATCCATCCCGTTGTTGTATGCAGACCAATTAGTAAAGGGTAATGCATTCATTCAAAGCTGCGCCCTGATGAAGAAACAATCTTTCATTGAGTGTGAAAAGGTCAACATTTTAATCAGTGAGGTGAAAGTCCTCCACATATAACTCACAATGAAAAATAAGCTGTTCAAACCTCTAAAACAAACAATCTGCCCGAGGACTCGCAGGTTTCTCGCTGTAACAAGGCTGCAGTCAAAGCAGAAGAGCTGTATCTGTCGTTTTCCAGAGAGAGGAATTTATCTATGCTCATGTGAGACACCCACTCCTCTACCCAGAGGCAGAATGAAACTATACACTTAACTGTTTGTTATATTTTCATATCAGCAAAGCTCTTCTCATCTCCCTAATTTGTCCAGCTGTTAGTGATCCCTTGTTACTGGAAACTGGATATAAATTGGATGTAATTGGATGCATATGTGCCCCATGGTAAGTCCGACTAAATCTGATCAGGTAGTTTGTATTCCCCGAGTCTATGCTGCAGGATTTGCTACCAACCGGCAAATTTAAATCACAAATCCTCACACAATGAATTTTACATTTCCAAGGGGAGCGCTCTCGGCTGATTTTACACATGTCCCATCACAGGAATACAGTCTGCTTCATGATGGGAGCACACACACAGAAGAAGCAGTCCAACTGACAGTGAAACAAGTAAGTAATAAGCTTGTTGGCTCACCTACTCTTCCTCATTTCCAGAGACTACGTGCAGCTGTACACATTCAAAACTGCATTCTAACCACAGTCTAGCCACACTTGTGTGGACAACAGTGAATAGCTGAGAAGACTCAGGGGCATGAGCTAACACCAACTGACGATGCACGTGCAGTTCCAGGTCAGTTATGCGGAGAGTCGCTGAGAGAGTTTCCTACAACAAATCAGATTGTGCCGTTTTTGCTTAAAACCCCTTGAAAACATGTTTTTTTCAAAACTTGCACAAAAATGTCCATGCTCAAATCCAACAACTGTCCATTCAAATATAGCTAAGTCCTGATTGGTGCTCTGAAGTTATGTGACATCATCTTTTTCAAACTGTATCCCGCCTCCTTCTAAGGAGGCAATGAGGAGCGCTGACAAAACACCACGAGGAGATGAGAAATCTGTCCTGTGGATCAATTGAACCTGCTCCAAACTTTGGCAGAAAGGAGTGCAGGAACTCGATCTGATCTTGAAAAGAAGCCTTGATGCTTTACAGGTCTGTAGGGCAGTTTAGTAACATTTAGATCACATCTCTGCTGGCTGCAGATGACGTAATCCTATCAAAACTGACCTCTGATGCTCTTATGAACGTGTGTCCTGCCACGTGTGACTTTGTCATTGTTGCATTCTCTGAGCAATCCTCTTCTCTGAGTTCTAACAGATCGCAAACTGAAAACAGCCATTTGAGTTTTTAATTCAAATTCTTGTTGGGAACTATTTTCTCCTCAAAGGTAGCAAACACGCTCACAGCGGGGTCTGTGGATTATTCCTGATTATTCTGAGTAACTAAGGCAGCTTCTGGTAATATAACATTGCTTTGAACTCCACAAATTAAATTCCAATGTACTGGGAAGTCTGTGAGATCTCATAAACACAACCAATAAAACTAAAAGTAATAAGTAAGGCATGTTGATTTGAGTGAAATTGCTATTTGGAGCAATTAATAGGTTCATCTCCCATAAAGGAGCATCCAAGTAATCTAAAACTAACAGATGGTCATTGGTTTGTGGCCAATAATGTGAAAAAGATTAACATAAACAGTATTTCTTCCTCTGTGGTCGACCATTAAAAATACTTAGCTGATACACGTGTGCCAAGTTTGAATATTATGATGTACAAACACATCAAGGACAGTATAGTTACATTACAGTGGTATTAGTTACATATAAATGCATCAATCTGACAGTCTAAACCAAAAAAACTTGTGTGAACCTACAATGTCAAAATACCAGACACGAATTACCTGTGAGGCCGCCTCCTAGGCTCCTTCTTCGCACGTTTTTTCCATCGTCGCTGAGATGTCGCCTAAATTTGAGAGCAGGACTTAGTCCAAGAGTCAAGTCGGGGATACTGGACTTCCTGAGGGATGTGGAGGGAGGGTAGAGGATGTTGTCCAACTAGATGAAAAGACAGAAAAAAAATTAACAAGTTAAATTTTTACTAGAGGTCGTTTTTTTTAGCCATGTAAGGACGAGGTCCAAGAACTTTCATTCTTACTTCTGTTTTGGAAGATATTCAATATTGCAAACATAGTTATAACGCAACTGAGACACAAACACTGTGCATAAATATGAAAGTGAGATACTTTCTAGATCTTTGAAGTACTTTGAATAATAATAAAAAACTGGGTTAATGTTAGAATCAATCAGTTCGCCTGTAATGCACGCTGCAGTTACAATAACTAGCATTTAAGAACGTGAGAAAGTGTTTCACGCATTCATGCCACTGCAGGTGTCTTATTACAGTATCTAAGTAAATATTATAAATAAATAACCCTGTCAGCAGTGGCTGGTTTCACAAAGGTGTGTCTAGAGTGGAGAAGAGCAGTCCACACTTGTATTTTCTGCAATAAAAGCTTTCCGGTTGTGAACCAGAGGGCAGATTTAGCAGAGCTTCATTAGTGGTGATATTCTTTAATAAGAGTCTAATAAACCAGATATGGACGTATTCTGTGTTATGTTAAATACTGCAGGGAAGAAATGGTACAAACAGAAACAGCTACAGTGAGCTGAAAAGGGCTGCAGGCGAGAGGCTACACCTCCAACATGTCAAGGTAAACAACTTCAGCTGTGTGGTGCAGTGAGAAAACAGTGTGTGTGCCAGCATGGCAATCGTTCAATTCTTCAAGAACACAAAACATTTTCTGATGAACAATTCAGAATTAGACGTCTGAGCCATCTCTGTAGAAATCTGGAGTCAAAATCTCAGGAAGCTGAAATTCCCAAGAGCTTTTTGTGAAGGACAAAAGCTGTAGAGAACTATGAGAACCAAACCTGCAAATCTATAAACCCCAGACAACCCTAAGGGGAGGATTCTCAAATGATCTAACAGGGGATTCCCAGGGTGTTCTCCAAATATTGTTCCGCTCGTAGCTTAGCACAAAGTCCAGTTTATGAATCCGTTTCTCGATCCAGGACTTATAAAAAGGTTGCCACACCCGTGGCTGTTGTGGCTTTTCAATGAGAAACAGTCTCAGCAGCCTCCCGAACTTCCATCACAGAATATTCTAGAGAGAACAGCGGGAAAACATTTCCATATAATCCCAGTGGGAGAAGTTAAATAAATATGCACCTGTCTGAGTCAAAGCATATGGACGGTTAGAAATACATTACAGACATACTGTGTTACACAGCACAGCAGGTTGCAGCATACTATTGTATTCTAAGGAGATAATGACCTAGCAAGAATCTCAGACCACATAACAATGCCCGGTGTTGAGGAAGGGGCCCTCCCTAAGAGTACAAAGATATACATGGTTCAGAGCATTCACTGAGAGGAAATACCCTCCACTTCTCTATGGGATGATTCATAATCTCAGTAGAGTTTAGGACAACTAAGAAACAGGGTGGCTTGACCTCTCAATGAATGCAGAAATGTAGAGCAAGAGAGACACACCGCAAACTCACTCAGTACAAGGAAATGAAAGTTTCAACACAAACGCAGAATTGTACGCAATGAAGCTGATCTTCGGGCGCCAGTTCTAGAAACAATGATTTCAGATCTAAGAGTCGTGGTGTGATTGATTGTCTGCAGCTTCGCCTTGAGCACAAATAGATCTCCTGATGCCCCCAAACAATATTGTTCATTGTTTACTCATTACCGTATCTTCAGTCCTCTGTCTGAACTCCAGCAGTGTTACTGCAGACAGGGAGGAAAAGAAACAGGCAGCCTGGTGGAGCATGCATTATCTCTCCACTACGTCCAAACACAGACATCACCTCTATTTATGTCAAAGCTGGCAAATTCCTGCTCACATTTCATGGAGAACGGACATTTTAAAACGTACTGAATGTATTCACAGAAGACATTTGTTTTATTATATAACCTCGGGCTGTGGTTGGAGTACAATAAAAAAGAAAAATGAATGAAAAATTTCCATCTGTGCAGAACATTGTAAGACACGATCAGGCCAGAATAAATGTTGAAAGTGAGAAGGGAAGTGAGCTCTGCTGTTTTCAAGTCATTTCCTCAGTAGTAACTTCTTTGAATAATAGAGGAATTTATGCAACACTACAAGATGGCCCTTTTTCTTCAAAATGTATTTCATAACAATGAATTTATTTGTTTTAAAACACAATCCAGCCTTTCTTGAACGCAGCAGCTAGAACTGGTCAAACTCAATAAGCACAAACTGAGTCACACACCCACCAGCTAATATTTAGCCAATAACCACTGTTAAGGAAGAGATGAAGAGCTGAGAGAGACAAATATCTGCACGTGTTTCAAATGATTTGGTTACATTTGAGTTTTCAGGAAAAAGAAAAACAATACGTCCTGACTCCTGACTATTATTAACCAGTATGACTGAAAGATCACTTTATACTGAACACCGTCCGATTGAACACAATGACGTGGTACCGTGCAAAAGCTTGCAGCTGATTCATTACGCAACCACTGGTTTCCTGTCGCTCTCCCAAAGAATAAGAGCAGCGGTTCAAGTCTCCATTAGCTCAGGACTATATTGCACCAGCTATAAATATAGACATAAATATAATAGTAGTACACACAGTTTAAAAATCTGCCTTAATATGCCAATTGTAAGGCTGCAACACAGAAGATTATTTGCATATTAATTAATCTGTTTATTATTTTCTTGATTAATCCATATAAATGTTTGTCAAAGTCCAAGCTGATACATGCAAATGTCTTGTTTTGTCTGAGCAAAAATTCCACATTAATTATCAAAATAGTTGCAGATTTATTTGTTTGTCAACCAACTTATCGATCAATACACTCATTGTTTCAGCTCTGGCTCATAGTGATACATTATTTGCATAATATTTCATAGTTTGAGGTATTATTGGTGTGAAACTGTGATATATAATTTAAAAACTGTGTGATTTCAATCATCTGTAAACAGAATTTTGATCAGATGTCAACCATATCTCACTACTTCTTTTACTCAGCAGCTGTTTATGTGTGTAGATATCTACACAGGAAATGGTTTGTGTGATGCAACTCGTATTAGTTTAGTATAAACTCACAAACAGCTGGTGAAACTGTCTCCAGCTGTTTAAAGGTAAATGCATTCAGATTAATCACATAATAATATTATAATATGAGGAATGTTTGACTGTTATGTAATTTTAGAACAAACAGATAATAACCAAGCACCGCCGCTACGTATAAGCAGCTTAGACAGAGTTACACCGTGAATCAGCGGGAAACTCCTGCATCATCCAGTCACATTGTTTAGAGTCGGACGCATCCGCCAACTTTCTCAGGACAGGTCATTGTAACCTTAACGCTTTGACAGCATGGACCATAACGAGACGCGCTGCATGCACGATGACCTGATGGAGGTCTGTAGCTCTGTTAAAAAGGACTGTGGGTGGGTGTAGGATTTCTACATCACAGCGGAAGAAGTGAATGTGTTTCTCAACATTTTTCAGCTTCTGCTGCCTTTCATCACTTCATCCTTCAAGGAAGAGAAAGAAATTATTTGCAGTATCGCTTTTCATTTTCATTACAACAACAACAACATAAAAGATGATATCAGAGAAGTGATGTTTCTGTTTTGCTTGTTTGGTTGTTTTACAGGCAGATCACGTCATACTAACGATCACTGGCACATGACTCATAAAAGGAAGTAAGATATTTAACCATCAGTATCTTTCTATCTGTGCCCTCGGTCAAAGTCTGAAGTTTAAAGGCAGACAATATATCTTAGTCTGACGTTTGCTTTTAACTCGACTATGCAAACATGAAATATCAATTAATCAATATCTTTAAAAAAGTGAAAAACAGGAGTACAAGAGGAGTAGTGTGTGGTACAGAAAATGCTTTTCCATCCACCGGCTGACACCATTTTGGCATGTTCTTGCTACCTGGCTCACAATAAGTACTAAGGCAGCAAATAGTACAGTCTGACAACGATAAACCCGACACACAACAGGCGATCTCAACCGTATGAGCTTTGTAATCCTTGCAAACTTTTGCCTTCATCCTCCTGACTCGCTCGATGCACCAAAACATAAACTTAAGCCAGTGATAAGTGTGGAGAGCTGCCAGAGTTTCATCAGATTCTTAGCTGGCTGAGCTTAACAGCCAATTAAAAATGATCGCCGTGATAATCAGTAAACCAACATTTCCTGTTCCTGCATGTTTGAATTTAAGCAACTTGAAAGTCAGCTGACAGTAAGCTCTGTTATTGGAGCATATAAGTGCAAAACATCTGCATGGATTTTTAAGAGTGGGTGTCAGCCCTTTAAGTGCCTATTTGATTACATGTAGAGCACTGAGAGAGAGAGCCGATTTCAGTTTGCTCACTGTGCACAGCGGGTATAACGCGCACACACACACACACATTGCTGTTTTGGAAGCAGCCTGTACCCTTTCACCTACCATTCCTCTCTCCCTGCAGCAGCAGCTCCCAAGAGCAAGATCAAACCTGACCTGCCCCTCCTTCCTCCATCCTCTTTTCCACCCTCAGCTTCACACACAGTGGACAGTACCAACAAACCCTTTGTTGTCAAAGCAAAGAACCGACAGCAAGCAAGTGAAACAAAGAAGGTGGACTGCACCACACAGCCAGTTGTGTTTACCGACGGGAAAGATGAGGCAACCTTATCCTGAATGGAACGTGGTCCAAACAGACTTTATTTCTGTGTTTGTGTTTATCTTCTGTTACACCACCATACTTTCGACTGAGAATATGAGTCAAATGTTACAATATAACCCCGTCACTTTGATTGTACACAAGATTACACATCTGGCATCCTGATGCCCCTGCAGTTGACAATACAAGCTTAACCACAGTATCCGTTTAGCTCGACATTCTTTTAATATTTCCTCTCACTCCAAAATACATTAAAAAATAATCAAACCTGCAGTGCTTCAAACGTTAAAAAGGTGATAACAGTCACCTATTTACACATCCAGCAGTTACGGAGCAACATTAGCATTTATTTGGAGTCGTGTTTCTGGCCGCCTGTGATGCAAGTCCAATGTTCGCTCCCTCTTAGGAGTTGGTAAAGACCATAAACAGAGCTGAGGGGAAATATCTGGCACTCAAGCTAAAATTCTCCACTATGTTCACTAGCTTGTGTGTCTGTCTGCTGTGCATGTCATGTGCAGTGGGGTTTTTTTTTTTTTTTGGAGCTTTTACGCTGAAAATAGCTGCCTGCTTGTGGTTGAAAACAACTCTATTAGAGTGGTGAGAGTGAACCAAAACAGTAAAGTTGTGGCTGGAACTCACTATAAAGCTTCACAGAACTGTGTGGAGCTGGAGAATCAGTTATATTTTGATAACTTTAGGCTGCATGCAAACCACCAAATGTTACAATAATGCAAAATCTCTTATTAAAAGAATAAGAGGAAATAAGGATATGAGGAGAAAATGCACAGTAACGCACAGAGGGAACGGTTCCAGCACCACTCTGGATAAGACCGAAACAGAGCAAACACTCAGCAGAAGTTTCACTCCTACTGCCGACCTTTACCAGCAAAGACTACAAAGACTAAATACATCGGAGGCGGGGAAAGACACTCAGCTACAGAGAAGAGGCACTTTTTTTCTATACCGGTATATACACAAGCATGTACAGCTACCTAAACAAAAAGGACAGAGCTGCAGGAAGGGTTGTATATCCGACGGAGGCAAAATGCAAGGATGAAAGGGCAGAAAAAGCGAGGCAGCAAGCAGGGACATTGTCCCCAAGGTCAGGCAATAATACTCCAATCGACCTTGTTCACTGCAGCCACTGTGGCATAAAAAAATAAAAAAAACAGGTAAATAAAGGTGTTATTAATCACATTAATTAAGGCTCTGTACCTAACAGAACAGAAGCTTCATTAACGTCGTTAGTAAGACCTGTGTTTACCTACTATTTCATGTCAAAGAGGCCAAAGAAAACTCGGTGGCTAGACCTCTCGGCTTGGCTATGAAAACAACTCAAGTGCGAGCACATTAACGCCAGTTCTAATGTTTTCCCTGCTACCTTTGTCAACGATACACTGAACATATTATGGTACACTTCACTAACTAGCACGGGTTCTGCATTACAAAAGGTGAAGGGAGTTGCGTCGTGATTTTTCCACATTAGATAAATAAATCTAAAGCAGTTGTACAAAGGGAGAATTAGCAAGCGTATTCACACCCCGCGATATTAATTCTCTTTGAAGAAGGATTTGTGGAGAAGTGTTGTTTATCATTTCACTGAGATGGATGAAAGGAACCTTATACAAGTGGGAACACGTCGTTGTTAGTGTCTTTCATTGGTTGCTAAGACACAATGAGGCTTTTACGGTAAAACAGGAAACGAGACCCCCATACATCAAGAGACATTACACCTCACCGCTGTCCAGTCATTTCTGTCCTTTGTTTCACGCTTTGTCCTCCGTGCCATTGTTTCTCTATCATATCCTCCTCTAACCAACAACTGAGAATAACACGGATTACTAATTCATTGAGAAATATCCTCTCGCTAGGAAAGTCTAGACCCTCTGTACCAGGACATGATAAAATGCAGCTTTCGAAGCCAGAATCTGTACTTTTTCCATGTTGTTGCGTTTAAAAATCCACCACAGACGTCAGAGTGGTGCTTGTTATATAAGCTCACTTCATCATGGTTGGTATTTTGCTGTCCAACAGTGACCAACCAGGCAATTCAACCCAAGTTTTTTTATTCTTTCATTGCAATACCAAGTGTTTTGTGTCTTAAGATTCTTAGCAGTGCCCCATTAACAGACAGTGAGTCATGCAAATGTATATAAAGATACATATACTCGATCGGATCTACTACGCCTACTTTACAGCAAGATTAGCATGGCGGAGGTAAGCCATCTGTTGAGTGCCTTCAAAGTAAGACAAGTCTGAAAAATGTGCATCATTATTCCCATATTTAACTGATATCGTCTCTCCATCCTCTCTATGACGGCCAGTTCTTCATCCTTCAAAAAGGCAGATATTTGAATCTGGTACTGACGTCTTTCTTTTCAATATATTTGGAGAAAATATCGTACAAACTACGTCTTTTTCGGGCGTACTCCAACCCTCACACTGCTAGTCTGAACACAGCTGCTTGACATTTTTCATTTGTAGCCATCGAAATAAAAGTTGCGGTTAGATTTTTATCAGCTGTGGCTAGCTAGTAAGCTATTATTATTATTATTATTATTATCATCATCATCAGCTGACTCATTTTCAAAGAAGAATGTTGCCGTGGTTTCAGCTGTGATGCTACACATGTAATATTGTGCTAAAAGGCAGAGAGGTTAAAGCTTCTTCACCAGCTGATCCATATAGACGACAAATAACAGCATTGTTTCAAAAATCTATTTTTCCTTCTACCATAAGCATGTTCGGCTGCTTACTTACATCCTTATTTGTATGTTCACACATCAACTTTTGGCATTACGAGAGAAAAGGCTTTTATAGGATGTGGACTAATCGGTGTGTTTGGCAAATCAATGAAAAGATTACTGGGGTAATGAGTTTGGCTGGATTTGCTGGAGTGTAAATTTCTCCAAATCCAATAACAAATCAGAGGTATCAGAGTTTAGGCACATCGAGGACTGGCTTCCACACAGCGATACTACACAGAGGATGGACTATCAAATGAATGCAGTTAGCTAATGATATGCTTCTTGGCCTTGGAGGTATAAAAGAGCATATAAAAACACTTAAATATATTTCTTACTCTCTTCTTCTCTCGTGTTTTTGGTTTTGGAACGTCTAAATTAAAAAAAGATAACCTCCAAACTCTTTACATGCTGAGCATCACTCTTACTAAAGCCCTGCACTCACCGCTTCAACATGTGCTGCTGTCATGTATAGTGATCTTTTATATATGTGCACCCCTGCTCAGGCTTTGCATATTATTTGACACAGCGTATCAAGCTGTGAAGCCATGAGCTTTACTACTGGGTCAGATGGTCAGGCTCGGGCACACACGGCTATACTTTCAGAAACAAAAGCAATTCTTGGGTTGTTCCCATCCTAACTATGTACTTTTATTTCTGTGAAGTGTGATGGACCGGATTCGTCGTGGTCAAGCGACTTTTATATGTTGGCTGTAACCTGTTTTTGTATTACACGCCCTCAGACTGGAACATATCGAAGGAAGTTATAAAACTCCACGATCCATTTTGAAAGACTTGGAGTGTGAGTAGCTGGGGTGTCGTTGTTTAAACTGATTGTTGGATGCGCTCTTATGTTACTATACTGTCTATTTCGTTGTGTATCTGTTTTAATTGTTCTTATTTTGTGCTGCTGCCTGTTGCAAAGCTATGATCAGACAATCACAGTTCAGGCGAGGGGGTTTAGCGAATGGTCAGCTGGTTGAAGAAATGTATAAAGACGAGGTTTGTTGTTGCAGTTCCTATAAAAACTGACATTTCCTTTCTAGTAGCCTAAAAAACAAACACATGGTGTAATTATATAATGCGGTCATTTCAAACAATGCTTACATCTTTGTGAACTGTGCTCAGTGAACTCTTGTTCATCACTCTTTTTCTCAGGGTCAACTGCAGTAGAGCAAACTATGTTCTGGCCGACCTCCGTCACCCAACATCTGTCTTCTTCAACTCTCCCCGAATTCCAGCCCGGCCTGAAGCTCTCGCTCTTCCCTTGCTCTCTGCACTGAGGATCTAAGTGTTTACTCATGAGGAAAACAGAACACTTTAAAGTCCCACGGCTCGAATCCAAGTAACTCTGCGTGATCAGAACTCTCCGTGTGGTACTCCACATTTCAGTCACCCGTTGGACACTTCATTTTTCTCCTTGCTTCATTAGCTAAAGAAAATCTTCGGGCTTTGAGTTTTGAATTCACATGGGAACTGAGTTTCCTGTGTTGACCTAAAGTTAGAAAAATACAGCAGATATTCCTTCTCCAATTTCACACAATTGACCAAGTTTTCTGCAGCATGTGAAGAATTAAACCATGCATTATTTGTTCCAACAAGGAAGTCATGTGTTCCTGCAGTTTAGCGTTAGAGACTTAATGTATGCATTCCATAAAATCTGGTGGACTGACAGGCCTCAGGCCAGGGAACAACCAATTACATTCTGTGCATCATGTGCATCTGGGATTTCCGCCATGAAAAATACAACAAGTAATAAACTAACCAAAAGAAAGTCTCTCATGAGCTGCCGTGTGACCACTAGGATTGTTTTTGTGCCTCTGGTTCAACCATGATATAGCTAATGTAAACAGTAGTTTCATTTTGCAGCACAAATTCCTCAAGAATCAGCCAAGAGTCTTTTTCTGTTGCTGCATCATGAGTAACAGGAATATTTTCAGGAAAGACTGAATGATCCAACGTTTTTTTCTATTGTTTTAGCATCACTGTTTGTTTGACTTCATTTCCTTACCGGTATGAAATGCTTCCACAGTGACAATTTAAGTTTAAACCTCCCTAGTTAGTATTTATGAGCACCATAGAAACATTTAATTAATTAATGTAATTATGAGCAGATATAAGGACATTTTGTTTGTTAATCTGGAATATTTACAACCATTACTTGTTTATACAGGCTGCATTTATGGGTGCCCAGAGATTGTAGTTGACAATCACATTAATTAACACTTATACATCCCACATTAGATTAATTTAATCTGATTTTCAAGGGTTAAACATGAAATATTTTCTTTTTGTCTCGTCTTACACTCCGATTAAGACGATAAACTTGCTCTGTTCTCAAAGCACAACCAAATTCAGAAAGATAAAATAATCTGGGATGACTTATTTGCAAGTACATTCATTGAGAGGGACCCTAAACACAAAAAAGTAAATCTATCTCACTTTAAACACAAACTAGAATAAAAGAACATTACAGTAACTTTATTCCTCCTCCATCAGCAGTGTCTTACCTTGCTTCCCTCCAACGAGGCGCACTGACCTACAGGTAAATTCCTACCGAGAGACATTTTGTTTGGGCAACAACAAATTTAAGCTCCTGTATCACCTCCAGCGCTCAGTCATCACAGACGGTGTTGATTAAACCCAGACGTTCACGCGGGCAAAGGGACAGGAAAAGAAGAGTCAAAAATCAAAAGATGGATCCAGCACAGGCCAAACGTAGGAGTGAAAAGAGTCTTAACCAGATTGTGTTAATCCTCTTAGACACAAAGCATACCGTCACACTGGATGTCCCTCTAATCACCCTGACAGACTGCCTGCTTAAATAAATGGCTGCTTATTCAGGGGCACACCACAGGAACAGAAGCATTGCATACAGAGAGAGAGAGAGAGTTAAACATTGTCAAACAGAAGCAAATATTTATACACAAGTAAGCACTGAGGCAACGTGCTGCAGTTGCCCTTCCAACTTTAGGGCGCAGGCCCTCATAGAATAAACCAAAGGATTATGTCAGATTGAGACAGATGGTAGAACTGAGATGTAAACTGTCAACAGCGTGACACGGTTGTTTAAAAATAGGAATTAAATTAAGAATGCCGCTCTGAATCATTTAAATCCCCCTTCAAGTCGCCAAGTTCCCATCGTTTTTTTTCCCATTGTCCCGGCATCAGTGCAGGATATAATGAGCCATGACACGATTGTGTGCCACCTGAGTCATTGTTTTCTTACGTTAAGCGCAGCATCGCCGCACCCAGGAGCGAGAGCAGCTCATCCTCAGTGGTTTGCTTCAGGCTATACAATACTGCTTGTCTGTTCTTGTTCCTAAAATAATCTTAATGTCTCAGAGAAGTCTTCAGTTTGAATGAAACATTTTACCAAAGAAAAATACATTTTTAAACTGCTCTCCTGACTTCCAGTCAGCCAACAATTCAGTCGTTTTTCAAGAAAATCCTCCTTCCTGTTTGTTAGAGACACTTGACCTGTTGCTGGGTATCACATGGACCCAATATATCAATAAAAAGATCAACGGCCTCATCTGACCCTGAATGTCTAGTGAGGTACTTTGATTTAGCATAAAACTGGTCTTATCTTCAAGGGGCACTATAGTGATTTAGTGTTGCACTTCTATAGAGTGACGGGACTTAAAAACAAACTGTGATAATCGAAGCAGCAGAGGTGGAGATATCCTGATTTCAATCCCCCTAGTATGAGTCACGCCCCAAATAAACTTTAATGAAAGTTATTAGACTATACTGTAAGTGCCCACATCTATTAAACGCCACACCTCCACCGTGCAATGCAAGGCTGTCTGTTACAAATCTGAGGTTTGAAGCCCAAACTGATTTTCCAGACTTTGGAAAGAGCCACACAAGACGTGATGCAACTGTTCTCAGAGGCTTAATTGTACTCTATAAACTGAACATGCATAAAAATGTCGGAGTTCCCCTTTAGCAAGATTTTTATTACAGAGAAGCTGGTTAGTATAAAATAATACAGTGGTATGTAGACCTGACACACACACACACGCTTTAACCATGGAGGGACAATTCAAGCCACATTAGATCAAGAAGAAGCCTTCAGAATAACATCTCTAGAAAGAATCGCTTCCCTTCAAGCTGCCAGATTGCTTCCAACAATGACACATTCTGGAGCTTGTTGGCGTGGCTCTGTCCTCCTCTGAAACAAATCTGTGGTAATCTCAAATCAGTCTTTAATGCATGTCTACACAGGAGGCCTTTGAGTCACACTTCCAAGTCAATTCTTCCATTTTACATGTGCATGTTACCACAGCGATTGTTACTGGGCTACGCTGAATGCATCCTGAGTAGGCACAAACCGAGCCCTGAAGCTGCTGCTGCTCACTACGCGGCTTGTGTCCATGTTGTTCGATGATCATGCAAAGAAGGAGGCTGGAAAGGTGGAGAATTTGTAGACGGGGGTGTTAAATATTTAGTCTCGAACACGTCCAATGTATGACTAAAATGACAAACACAGATTCCCAGAGATGGAGGTGACGTGTTCGATTTCTTGTCCAACAATTCAAAAATGAGATGGAAAGCAGCACATGATCACATTTTGTTGAAGCTGCATCCAGGGAATATACGGCCATTACTTTTCCATCAATAAATCAATCGACAAAACATTTCAGCACTAACGGGTGCAGCAGGAACGATGGAAGAGTTGAGCAGCACAGCACTTAGCACATAGTTAGAGAAAGGCTATGTTGTTTTGACAGTGTATGGAAACATGTGAATCTAATCTATCTCCTCCATGCCTGCCTCTACTCAACAGCCTCAATTTAATTCATAAAAAAAACAGCCATTTATCTTTATAATGCAGACACTTAAACAAACAAATCTCTCTCCAGAAGCTGTCCCTCTGTCCTAAACACAGACAGACCAAGTGGACGTTTGTCTCGTGTGATAAATGAGTGTCCTGCAACACAGATAAACAGAGCAGCATCAATTCAACAAACCAGTCTAGTTGTTTTAGTCCTCCAGTTAATGCAGCTTGCTGAGTGCAAAGTGTCACACATGGTTAGTTCCCATTCGAACAAACTCATTACTCATTGTGGAGCGGTTTGTTCAAACCACACTGCACATGGTTTTTAATATCTCAGTTTTCTGGGTTGTTTGTTTGTCTTCACAGCCTTCAAACGTTATTGATTTTGCTTTTAAAAGGAAGTAATGTGTTATTCAGCTGCTGCAATACTGTTGTAAATCATATGACAGCTCCGTAGACTACGTCATTCGGTGTAATACACACGCAAAGGCAAACATGCTGTTGAATCTATCAGTTGGCAGCAGCTGCCTGCTGGGTGACAGATAAAGATGAATGGATGTACAGTCAGTCAATGTAATATGTTTCATCGGGCGACACCTTCTTTAAAAATAAATAAATAAATAAATAAAAAATAAATTAAAAAAAAGGCACACAACACTGACATATTGCCAGCTTTTAAGTCAAAGTTGTTAGCAAACAGTTGCTCATTTACTCATCCAGCAGATGCAGAGCAACATTATCACTCATTTGGAGTCGTGTTTGTGTACACATGATGGAAGTAAGTCCAGTATTCACTCTCTTTTAGCACCGTTTATGGTCTCCTGAGGGAAACATGTGGCCCTTTAAACGCTCCACTATGTTCACCGATTAGTTGTTAACCTTGTCTGTCTGCTGTTTTTGTCTTAAAAACCGGTGCATGTGGCTACATTTCTGCCAAACTCTTCCTGTATTGTACCCTGGACACCCTAACCTCTACCTACATGTAGCTAACCTTTTGTCTGTTTTGCATCTTCACTGCAGACAGTACTCTTGGGCAGGGCGGGCACGGTTGTTGCCATCATTTTTGGAGTGTTTGGAGTTTCCATCACAATCATCCGGACACTGGTGACAAGTGAAGGTAGAAACACTGCAGGCTGTTGAGTGGTGTGCTAGGTACGGACTGGAGCGGTTCTGTTGGTACCGTACACAACTTTTTGCCAACGGAAACGTGAAAATAACTGAAACGAACTGAGCTGAGCTGAGCTGGACTGCTGGGTGGAAACGCTGCTCATGAGAGCGGACGGATCGAGCCAAAACAGTAAAGTTACGGGCCGGACAGTTGAGCAATGAGCTGAAAGTCACTAAACTTTAATCTCTGTAGAGCAAAGTGGAGCCGTAGATTCAGGTGAGTCTGTTGGTTCATCACTACAGGTGACCTCCCTCTACATTGTCTCATTGTTTTCACCCTGACATTTGATGCGTCATTCTTCTGCTTAAAACACAAGAACTAGCTCTAACTGTGATTTTTACTAAGGGTGGCATGCGCTGTGCATGATGCAATGTGTTCCATCTAACCCCAACACTGAGGAAGCCGTTCAGTTTATGTTGGTGCTCGCTCTGTGTGCTGAAGATAATCCACCCGATTGTCAAGTGAGTGCTACAAAAACATCTGCAGTCATTATCAAAACCGAAAGAATAAAGCTGGCATGTGGGAAGAATAGGAAAAGGTGTTCTCCTGAGAATAATCTGTCACTTTTGTTGCAAGATGTTCACTGATCCATGCCAAAATGACTTCAAGTTTTTAGTACGTATTATAACGGAGTGGGAACATTAATTTCAAATATCACACAGTGCTGAAAGGTTGAAACACGCAGGAGAAGACAAACGTTTCTTGATCCACTGTGGGAATATGTTGTTGCAGCAGCAGCAAATATAAATGCAAGAAGACCAAAGAGGAAATGGTGGGATTAAACAGAGCACACACAGCTCCCATACTCTGTTTACACAACATCAGAGGTAGACATGAGAAAGTATGGAACACAGGATTTATGATTACCAGGGGATATAAAACAAACAGGGCAAATATAGACAAGGAATACAATGATTAACACACTGACAAGCAGTGTGTGTCAGACACAAATATTATGTGAACTAACAGAATATAACATGAAAACTGCTTTTCTGTGAAGCTTTACACCAAGATTCATATTTAAATAACTTAGACGGTAAACTTAGCTTTAAATAAATCAGACTAGAGCTGTAATAATTAGTTAATTTAGCTGTTTCGATAAAAATCCTCTGGTTTCAGCCAAAAATCCTCTGGTACCAGCTTAAAAATGAGGATTTTTCTGCTTGTTTTTGCCATATCTGCCAATCAGTGTATTATATTTTATACAAAATGAGTCATTTAAGGACATAACTTTGAGCTCTGGGCACTACTTAACATACTACTTGACATTTAATGTACTTAAGGGACAATCAATTGATTAACTGAGAACTGATTGTTACTTGCAGCTCTAAACTAGATTGATTGGAAACTAAAAAGCTGTTGACAGTAGAAGATTACTAATATACCAACAAAAATGAAGACTATGCTATTTAATGTGTTCTTTTACAAGCTGCTGTCTGATGGCCAACAGCATATTTAAAGACACTGAAACATAACAGGTTAAATATGAGGCCTGCAACTAATGATTATCACAATCGCCTGTTAACCTGCAGGTCATTTTCTTCGACTGTAAAATAGGTCTGCTATGATTTATCGATTCAAAGCTTTGAGTTATTTGAGACTAAATTTGGTGGTTCCAGCTTCTTCAAGGTGAATATCCGCTGATTTCCTCACTGTAGTCTTCCATGATCATAATATCTTTCGGTTTTGGACTGTTGGTCGGAGAAAACAAGCAAACAAAGCAACAAACAAACCTGAGACTAATAAGCCTCTTGTTTCTACTATTTTCTGAGATTTTCTGGACCCAAAAATTAGTCGATTAATAAGAAAACAATCAACAGATTCATCAATAATGGAGTTAGTTGCAGTGAAAATACCTGACACACTTTAAAAAAGCCCAAGGTGACATTTTCAAATTGCTTGTTTTGTCCGACTAACCCAGAGATATTTAATTAATATAACAATGACATAAAAGATTAATCACAATTTAAAAAAAAGCTGGAATCACTTCAGCTCTTTGAAATATAATGTCATGATCTGCATATTTGGACACTGAGTTTAAACTTATAACTTATGACAGTGGCAGGTCATATCCAGTGTTCTTCAGGCTAAAATCTGTTTAGAAATCTGGACGGTATGCTACATACTTTAATCTGTTATATTGTCTTATGCATGTAAGAAAGGAAGATGTGTGGGATAATCTCATCCTGTAGATAATGTTCTGTCACTGCCCACACGCTGGACGCTGGACTGATTTGATGGACTGAGATGCAATACTGTGCAGATCGAGCATCAAATAAACGCTGTGGAAAACTCCATGAAGCGCCGCCGTAGTAAGCGTGTCTCTCCTTGAAACACTGCACGGGGATAATTCTGGAGAGGTGACGTCATGCGAGTTCTCAGAAGACTTTCCGTCTTTAACTCAGCAACAGCAACACATAGGTCAAAGTTCAGGGTTCCCTGATTAACCCTATAGTATTACCACCGGAAGGCTGCTCTTCGCAAGCAGGTCATCTGACCTGCTTTGTGCTGTTTGGCCAGTTACATTTCTATTTAGTTCAGTATAACGGGTCATATTACATCTCCTCTTCTGTGACCGGCGTAAAAGAGGTCACTGGTTTTAAATGAACTTCCAACTGACATTTCAAAGCGATCATGGGAAAAGGACACAGGGTTCATCCAACACGTGCTGCTCTCTCTGGCTCTTAAAGTCTCTTTATATCAGGTTTAACCTTAGTCAAACTATTTCTCCTAATTATGTTACATATGCCACCTAAAAAAGGGGGTAAAACATTGGATTCAGTCAGATATAAATTGTGCATTTTAATATAGAATAGCTTCCAGCGAGTGAGAAGGAAATAAGACACCAGTCACCTCGCCTGTGATATCTCAAGCTCTAATAAGCGAATGGACTGATCTGTTATTCAGCCAAACCAAATTAGTTAAGCAGCAGTGTTGGCAAACATGACACCACCCCGGGGGGTAAGTTTGACGGGAGGTCGGTGCACGCAGGAGAGTCTGATTTAGCAGTCACAACACGGAGAAACAAAGAAACAATTAAACGTGTTAAATCGTGCTTTTGGTTTCTCCTCATGTCTGTGAATTTCCAACTTCCATGACAATCATGACAGAAGAGTTTGTCATGCCAAAAAGCAGTGAACTATTTCAACTACTGTGTACCGCCGCGGGACGTTGCACCCAAGAAATTATGTGGCAAAAATCGTGGGGTAATAGATGAATAACGTTGCACAAGTTTCTGTATTCTCCCATTACTTTTTTTGGACTCCGTGAGAGATGACAGTCAGCCACACCTACAGCCTGAAGTCATGCTGCATGATATTATGATTTGGTAAGGTTTATAGGTCAGGCAAGTGCTTCAAATCTCAAACACACCTTTGTAAACACCAGGCTTTTTTTTTTTTTTTAAAAGAGCCAGTCGAACCAGTCTGCAAATGCATTCATGTAAATTGTTGTATAAAATAAAAGGCTGAGACATGAATTTTGTCTTCCTCATTTTCCCCATCTGTTTCCTGAATAAACACAACAACTGTGCTGTTCTTCGAAAAGACTGAAGCCCGTAGTTTGTGCGTGTATCACCTTTAACTTGGATTTCCAGAGCTTAACATCTGATCTTCTGAAACACAAACCTCCCGATGATCTTTAACAACACTCACTGCTGTTAGGACGGCATTTCCAGAGTCTTTAGAGATTATTTTAACAATCTGGGTGAAAACATATTCCCTTTGTTGCACAATGAAAAAGATTCAAGTTGCATTTCCTAATCCAGGTAGCTAGAAAAGGCAGTGTGCTCTTTTTGTAAAACACAACCAAATATTAACATGCCATTCCATAAAATATACAGTATTGGACAGAAACATCAAACTTATTAGGGTGGCTTAAACTAATGCAGTCTAATACAACAGCGCCGTGGTTAATCCTGCCTTCAGGGAGGTCGTCAAGTTCAGATTTGTCGCTTTAGAGAGGTTTCGAGTCAACTTTTTCGGTTCGTTTGGAGGCTGCTGCCGCTGCTTCTAATATTTAGTCTACACTCGCTGATATGAAATGGGGTGGACAAAGTGTGAGGAACACCTCACGATGAAATGCAGTGGAGTCCAAAATGCAGCCTCCAAACTAACTGAAAAATTTTGTTTTGCAGTGCTTACACTGCACTAGGCCGAGCTAGATTTGAATGTTTTGTTCATGTTGCACAAATTAAACACTAACATATAGGTAGTTTCAGGCTTCCAACTTTGTTTGCATGAGGAAAAAGAGGTGCAACTTGGTTTTTTCTTGCAGCAGATGGGATATTTTTGGTTAGAAGAGTGTTTAAGGATTGTTAAAACAACCTTCTGTGGTGTTTAGGTATTTATTTCTCAGAGAATGGGATGCTAAGCTCTTTGATTTGAATGTAAAAGAGGTACAAACTGCGGCTGGAGTTGAGGAAATCAAGACACAACCCTCAAAACAAAGTGCTGCACTGGAAAGCCTGCAAGGATGAGCACGACTTGTACATGGAGTGGATGAAGTCAGAGCAGCACACAGCATGAATTATACTTAGACTGAGTGCTTGCACGGACTTCATGACATGTGCAACCCACAAAACATGAGCTCAGGCAAGAAGCTCATGCAGGTGTTTGCAAATATTTTGACAGCAGGAGGGGACACTAATGAGTTTACAGCCTTCAGATGAGTTTCTTTAGCTGCCTACAGAGGAGAGGGATTAGTGACACGCCTCAGTTCAACGGTGTATTTCTGTTATTTAAAGTTTGCCTGTAAGCAAAACAGCACATTTTAATCTCCACCTCAAGTGTGTTCAACTTGTTTTGTTTACCTTTTCGTCCTCGTCCTCACTTTCCTCACCCCCCGGTGTCTCCTTGTCCTCCTCCTCCTCCACCTCGGTGACACTCTCAAAGTCCGAGTTGTGACCATCATCTCCATCTCCGGGAGCGTTCACGTCCATTACAGCCGTTATTTCTTCTTCTCCCTCGGATAAGGTGTGTGAACCTGACGACGACTGGCTTTCACACGCCAGAAAATGCTCCTGCTCCATTTTTATTATTTTTAAATCAACTTATATTTCTGAGCAAAACACCTTCATTCAGGTGCGAGCGTCAAAACAAAACGTTGCCATTAATTAACCTGTCAACGCACCTGTCCAGTGAGCTCATTGTTAGGAGTCGCGAGCACATAAAAGGGTATTTTCTGACGTAGCAAAAAAAAAAAAAAAGGTCACGACGTTGTTCAAAGTCTTTGATGTTAAAACATTTACCGACACTGTTTGGTGTCGTCAGGTGAACGTCAGGCTCGAGGTCTCCTCTTCAGTTAAAAGTTGTTTGCACTCAGTGTCTCCTTACTTTCCAGGCAGTCAGCGTGTTTCCATGTTGTCACTGACTTCATAACGTACCAGTGTGCATAAGCCCGCAAGACCACAACGTAAACCACGCCCACAACGTGCAAGCGGCGGAGGGACGCCGGCCAATCAGATCACAGCAGGTGCCAAACCAAACAGACAGACCGTTTTTAATCAGATATACATGTTCAAGTGTGAGACAGGGGTCAGCAGCAAGGTTATTACAGTCACCTAAAACAAGAGTGTAAGATTTGTTGACAGACATTAAATATATTATCCATAACTATGTTTACATGAGTGTATAATCACTTGAAAATCTGAATTATTATGTTTATGTTACCTTAAAGGTCCAGTGTGTAAGATTTAGGAGTTTAGGAGGAGGCAGGACTTGGATATGATATTAATTAGTATGTTTCCATTAGTGTATAATCACCTAAAAATAAGAATAGTTGTGTTTTCGTTGCCTACAGAGGGAGCGGGTCCTCTTCCACGGAGTCCGCCATTTTGATCCGCCATTTTCTACAGTGGCCCTGAGCAGACAAACCAGACTCTGATCTAGATGTGGCTTTTTGCTTTTAATGTGAATTAAAGCAGCCAGAGTTTTTCCTGCATGCTTGGAAAGAGAGGCTGAGGCGTGGGAGAGTATTTATTTAGTTGCAATCTGCAACTTCACCGCTGGGTGGCGCTAAATCCTACACACTTGACCTCTAAGGCACACAACTATGTTCCACAACTATGTTTTCATTAGTGTATAAACACCTGAAAATAAGAAATGTTTATGTCACCTTAGAATGAGCCTTTTATACCCACAGAGGGAGCGGGTCCTCTTCCATGGAGTCCGCCATTTTGTTTCTACAGCAGCCCAGAAGGGACAAACCAAAAACTGCTTCTTTTTTTTTTTTTTTCATGAGTTTCACAGTCACTGTAGCTTCTTAATACTTTTTCCACCACTGCTCATGTTCATGTAAACACTCTCACTGCTGTTCTGAAGATATTTCAAGAATCCTTACAGACTCTTCCAACCATCTGGATAAATAAATATTCCTTCACACATTCTCAACCCATTTCTCAAGTTGTGACTGTATTTCCTAATCCAGATAACGAGAAATGATATATGTTCTTGCTCTTTTTGGAAAACACAAGCAAATATTATTGTTATATTGGAAATATTGGAAAAGGAACATCAATATAAACCAATATAACTGATTATTTTTGTTTAATTTTGGTTCATGATGTACAAATTGTTTGTTTGGATTAAGAAAAAGAACCGAGGCTGACAAAATATTTTTCCATCCAGATGATTAGAAAGTGGTACAAGACAATAACACATGCCAAAGTAAAGTCAAAGTTCTGACAGTGCATCAATACTTTCCTGTAATTTGTATCATTGCTGCTACCCTGCCAAAATAGAACAGCATAAAACACTCAACAAGAAATAGATATAAACAAATGTAGAAAACATTTAAAATCTTCTGATTTATTCTTATAAAAACATTTTCAGACTATCAGACTACCACGCACAAAGAGACAACACTCAGGTAACCTTCAGGAGTGAATTGCATGAATGTGATTTGCAGGTGTTAGAATAACAACTGACAAGGCTGAGATCATGACATCAGCCAGCCAGTATAACTTGTTATGTGACCTATTAACTGATAGCATGACGCTCTTCTTTCATTGCTGTGATGTGAGGCGGATGATTTGTTTATCTTCTTAATAGTCACAGGTAGCCTGATGATAAAGCTATTTATGGCTTTGTTTCTCAGAAATACTTTTCCGACCTCGCCCATTAGACATCTCCCAAAATAAATTACAACAGTTTTATCTTTAAAGGAAGTAGTTGTCTGAAATTGGTTGTGCTTTCCTTTCAGGTAAGCCGCTCCATACCTGAGCATACCGGGTGTACCAGAGCTTTATGATCCCACATGTAAGCAGCTCAGGAGCCGGGCTCAGGCTCATCATGCAGAGGGTCCACTAGAGGGCCCACTTGAGTCTACAATTACTGTAAAGGAAAAAGGATATTATAGTTTAATGATGGGAATTTGCTTGTTGTTTGGACCCAAGTGGTTAACATAGCTGACCATTTAGTCATTGCTTATGAAAGAGGAGCCACAGAGGGGAAAACTTTGCTGCACAGATCATTATTTATGTTAGATTGATTTCTTTCTCTGAGGTCGTAAACACATTCGGAGGGATTAACAAGAGACAAAATATATTATCCCTTCAGTCATCTTCATTAAACCAGTTCCCAGGACAGTGAATGCATCATGTACTGACTTTTGTTGGTACAGTACCACACCCATATGATGCTACACCCAAAGAGAGAGAGAGAGAGAGAGAGGGAGAGAGATCAACTTTTTGGTTGCCAATGTTTGCTCAACAGTTCTCACCACATTAATCATATCACTCAGTTGATGGATTAGCATTCATGACCACCAAGGGCATAATTCCCACTAGGGATAGTGGTAGTGGTGGGGGAAGGTATGTCCCCTCTAATTTCAGTATGATTTGCACCAGTTAGCAAAGAAGCAATTTTTCATCCGTAGCCTCCGGACAGATGTTACAAAGTCACCGTAAATTCTGAAAAACACAATAACTATTTCGCTCTTTCTCTTTGTTTTTCGTCATCGTGTCGCCCTCACGTCTGAAACTAAACCTTGTTTACACCTTAAATTGTAATATACACACAAGTCCTGCATGAATTAATTCTAAAAAAAAAACAAAAAAACAACAACAACTCCGAGGCACATATCTATCCAGAACAAGTTTACAGTCAACAGCACATACTGCCCTCTGGCCTCACTGTTAAAAGCCTAAACATCGCATGCAGTGAACCTAAAAAAGCTTCCTCCTTTCACAATCTTTGTCTACCACGTTATGTCAAGGTACACTGAGCTCCCGAGAGTAAACAGACTGACTGAGTGTCAAGCAATTACGCCCAGCCCCGTTTGTGATCTGGTGTTGACAATCTGACGTGTCAACAGCTGTGAAAGTGTTGACTTTCAGATAGATCCTGTGTAGAATGCCAGCTTGCATGTCTGCCCAACACTATACTATACTATAATAAACTGTTATTGGGCTCCTCGACAAACTGAGATTTAAGGACGGTAGGGCAGAAATTTTAAGGATGGATCCTACTGACTTTGGGGATGCCCCAACTTTTCCTTTAGTGCCATCGTGAGGTTGACATTTTTGCTTTTAGACACTACAGACAAAATGAAGGACAAAACACCCAAAAATACATATTTTGGTGTTTATTTTACTTCACTACGTCTATTTGCATCTGTAGATTTCTCCTAAATTCACCAAAAGTTAAAGTAGAAGTGGATAATGCCTCATTTGTATACTGTACATAATCTACTGGGAAGTTTAATGATGATATCTATTAGTTCAATTTTTACCCCATTCACCATAGTGTCCTGCAAAATGTATGAACTTTTGAGTTCTACATCTTTATAAAGACTAACGTCTATAACCTGGGACAGGAATCTCGACTTCAGCAGCACTTACATACACAAACCTTCCAGTTAGATTCATATCTATAATCTGAAGGTTTTTACAGAGGGGTTTGTTCATATATCATTCATAGTCTGATTTATTGAATAATTTATTCATTCAAACCTGGAGCGACAAAAAGAGATATCCAAAATTCTTCTTCTGTTCTAATATGTGAACAGAATGAAACAAGAATTTTGAACATCCGGTGTTCAAATGTCTTTTCCTAGAATATATGCAAATGATCGCATTTTTAATAAGATCCTCATTTGCATATGCAAACATCAAATTTCAGGGAACTAGTAAAATAGAAACCAATTATATTAATGTAAGTAATCTACTGGCTTTAGTAACTCTGACTTTTCTTCTGGCACCACCATGAGGCAGACGTTTGGATTTCGACGTGGATTGCCATGAAACTGTGCACAGACGTTCATGTTCAAGATGAATTATAAATCATTTTTTTTATCCAGCAACATCATCCTGTTATGATATTAAAACTGCAAAACAATGCAAAACTAAAGACAGATGAAGTCAGATGGCGATGGTGAACATTAAACATCAGCTTACTGAAAATGTCTGCCAAGGCACAGTTAGGCGTTTGCTTGGGTTGGAGGTGTCAGTCGACATAATCACGTATAATTATATATAATTACTGAATCAAATGAATGACTGACATGTTTTCTCTGCCACTGAACCCTCAACACAAACCTCACTCAGCTTTTGTTAGTCTGCGAATCTGTTTTAAAGTTTATTTTTACCTCATAAGCCACCTTTAACTTGCTTTCTTTCTACACCTCTTTTCTCGTTAGGTTTGACTGACATCACAAGTCATTTAAATCGGGATGACTGCAATCTCAATCTCAGTGGATGTTTTGCAGAAACAATGCTTGTAAGGTTCATTCTGACTCTGAACAGGATTAAACAGCTCTGTGAAAATGCCCTTCGGTCACTGTGACATTTTTATTTTGGTCGTCTTGACTCCAGCTATTAGTCACAAAGCAGTTCTGGAAAACATGTGAAAGTAACTGTTGTTCTTAGTGTGACTGTTTTGCTTTTGTGCTAAGATTCTTTGATGAAAATGCTCCTGACTAAATGTTGTGCCCGTCTTTATGAATGCGTATCTTGAAATATATACTGAGATACAGCGAGGGCTGCAGATGCACATGCACTGTCTCTCTCTCTTAAATGTTTCATACAGGTTAGGCAGCACATACACTCTCCACTGGAGGGTACTGTTTGCTGATGTTGATGAAAAGAGGCTGAGCTGATGATCATAATGTGTTCCCGTTGATAACACTGACAACAAGACTGTTGATTTGAACCTTTTAACACCTTAAAGGTACCGTTTTTTGTGCAGAAGCTTGAAAGTAACATGCAAAGAATATAAAACAGTTGCTATTCTTGGTCTCAACTAGAAGCTGACTCTTTGCAGTTTATTGTTAGAAGTAGTCTAAGGTACATAGGAACTAATTTCTAGAGGCACAAACACGGTTTGTCACAGCGGCTGCGGGATCTTAAAAATGGTTGCACAGACAGACTCACAAGGCTTAACGTTGGGTGAGGCGTCAACTGGATGCAAAATAAGGGGAACAGACATTCACGATAACTGCTGCTCAAATGATCAGGACGCGAGCTGATCTTGATAACATGATTACAGAGAAGTTGCCCCAGACGCTGACGTCACTTCACGCAGTTCAGACCACAGGAAGTCACTTCAGATCTGATTTTTGAGAACAGGTGGTCAAAGGCACGATCACTTGTGCAGCCGTCTTCACTAATCAATAAAGTATCCAACACAAACCTTGTGCATTAAATGCATGCGGTAACTTTTTCTATGACGATGATAATCACCTTACTGTAGAAATGATTACTAAATCCTGTGCTCGCTCACTGGCAGAGAGCACCGATCAAAGCAAAGCACCATGTGAGAAACCCACATCTTTGAACTTTCGTAGCCCACAAGTGAGTTATAACACTGCTGATCTTTGGGATGATAAGAGTAAAGGTGGGGAAATTTACATGTGAGAAAAACACGAGTAGGCAGGCATTTACTTGTTTAGCGGAAATTAATTTCCTGTGGCAAGGATCTTTGAAATGTTCTTTTACCAATTTTACCACTTTAGTTACTTCTTTTGATTACAAACATGTCTCTGCAGTGTCAGTTTGCCTAATCTCAATACCGCGAACACCTCCAGCAGAACATTTCTGAGGTAGGCATGTCGTCAGCAAGAAAATGGCTTCTCAAAAGGCCTTCATGGGCCTCAGGCCTGGGCAGAAGGCCTACAAAGATGATGGTTCACTCTTTGCCCTACAGCTGGCGGAGAGCTCATTTGCAGTGCCGAGATCAAGACGATGATAAACGCCAGTCTTGGCGTTTAACTGTACTAACAGAAGTCAGTGAGGTGAGAACTGAGCTTCCTGTGTGTTTACAGAGAGAGGAACATGCAGCTTAAGAGGACGCAAGTGTTTCTCTGCTTCTCTGTCTTAAAATATGACAACACGCAAATGCACGTTCGCATACTTGTTGTTGTTGTTGTTACTTTTGGGTTGTATCGTTTTGCTAAAACGTCCTTTACCAATCGCACCAACGCAGCTTGCTTTTTATCTTCTCATACAGCCGAGAACTACAGCCCAGTTAGGCGAGCAGGGTGCATTGCCCGGCCTTGAATGTTAAATATAAAAACCACAAAAACAAAAAAGCCATACCGTGTGCAATTATAGGAAGTAGATTCATGAGAAAAAAACATTTTTAATAGAGGAACTAACTAGACAACAACAACTAAATCTAAATCCCCCTACAAGGACAAGAAATAAATGCTCTCAAACTTTCAATGTAAAGATCCATTCCATGTCTTGACGTTTGCTTTAAATAATAATCTGACATGATTTGTTCATTCAGCTTGGACTCATTTCAAATTAATCATCATCCTTTTTTCCATCATTTAAATATCCAGAAACTATGAATATGCAAATATTTTTCACAACTTTAACGGCCGCACAAAAGATTGTCTTCCACTTCATTTAAAAAGTCCACTATCGGTTGCAGCCTCGACAAATCGAGGGCGTGTTCACTTTTGGTTAAAAGTGCACCGTTCTGTGGATTCCTATCTCTGTGATTAATTCTGTGATCTTTCACTAGAATGGAGGGTGATTATCTGAGTCACCAGTGGTCTCACACATATGCGGTGTTCTCACGCCCATAGCATCAACGCACACAACACCTATTTGCAAATAAAAATTACGCAGAAATCTGCAATCTTTCAATCGCCGCACATCAGAGTCAGGATCACTTTTATTGATCCGGTTGCTCTTAATGTAAATACACAGATATAAACAACATTAACGTTTGTAGACGGTAAGACGGTGCAACGGATGCTGAAATAAGTAGAAGTAATGTAGCAGGTTGCTTTAAGTAAATGAAGTAGGTGGATATGACAGTTTATACAGTACAGACACTTTGTATATATTATATATATTATAAATTGAACTATATATATGTCTTTAAATTAAATAAAAGAGTTGTATGTATGTTATATGCGTTAAAACATGCATGGAGGATCTTTAACATGTTGCAGTTTAAATACATGTTTGATGTTTGCATGTTGTCTGCTCATTCTTCTCTTTTAACATAATTAAAAACAGTAAAGCTTTGAGTATAAAACGCTGAAATATTTATTTTTCTTGCACTAACTGTCCATGCGATGCAGTATGTGTTGTGCGTGCAGTGAATCGGGACATCCACGCACAGTGAAAATAACCATGACAAACTCGACATTGTGCACTCTCACATTACATTTTCGTTTCTAAAAAATACAAAAACAGCAACATTCACTTATAGAAACTGTAGTTCAGTTCTCTGAAACACCCTTGAACCAATCAAACTAGTCCACCTCTGATCCGAAATGAAACATTTGAAAAAACACGTGACTTTTGATCACAAATTTGTCACTTTTCAAGCAAAAATGAGCTCAGTTCTTTGAAAGCAAAACGAACACGAAGAGTTCCTGAAATCAAAGCGTTCAAAAAGTCATTTGTCTTCATACTTTGAGTCACGGTGAACCCAAGAGAGAGCTTGTTTTCAGTAACTGATCAGAGAAAGAGAGAAATTGAGACATTCAGACAAAGAACCATGTGCAGAGTTGGTTTACAGCCATGCCTCTTGTTTTGTTTAGGCCTCCTCATATGCCGAGCAGGTCTAAAAATAAGAAGTACACAAGCAGATGACAGTTTTGTCTTTGCAAACTCCAGGGGACCTTCTTCTGTTGGTCTATGAATCCTATGAACTGTGTCACAAATGTGTCCCCGCCCCACCATGCTGAGCGTATAACTCCTCAAAATATTTCCTTCTCGTTCACACTCAGTGAGCGGCGAGCATGTGTGACTGTGAATGGTAGCAGTGGCTGATTGTGGGTGTGGGATTATCATAAACCCACTTTGTTGTTTCTTCTTTTGTTTTTGGTTTCAGTCTCTCAGAGCCAGGCGACATGGTTGGCAGTGGAGTTCAGTTAGACTTTTCAGACCTAAAAAGTTCTTCACATGGGAGACATTTATATTTTTTTATCATTGGTAAGTCTTATCTTTATCTTCTGTTACTATTGTACTATTATGTTACGTCTTTTATATTCATTTTTTCTTTGTAGTGACCTAAATCAACTATAAAACTGAGTTTTGAGCGCTGTATATCTGTCAAACAACTCTTCTATTTTAGTTTTTAAGACAAACTGTTGTTCACATTCAAGGTCTAATCCTTGCTTACAACACTATGCTCTCGTCTCATGTTCAAGCATCTTCAGGTACGCTTATTTTACTTTTTGTCACAACATTTCAGCTTACTAATCATCATACCACAACTCAAATATCAGCAATTTCTTACGTCTGATAAGTGGATAGTTTTTATGCATGAATTTCCTTTGATGTATTGATAAACGACAAAAATCATGAAATACATTTCCAACCATAAGATAAAAGTGGTATCATATTTAGTGTTTTTCCACTGTAAGACAAACCATTCTTTGTGATCATGATCTAGTTTCACACCATATTCACATTTTGTTCCAGTGAATTGCAAGTCATTGAACATTTCTCTCAAATATGAGCACTGCGGGATTCACCCAGGTAATCATCGCACATCTGAGTCATCCTAAGTTGAATCATCAGGTTAGAGGTGAGGGGGAAAAAAAAGTTATTTTTACTCTTCATTATTACTTTTTTTTGTTTTTAGATGGAGTCCATGATTTAGATTGTTTTGGTAAAAAGATTTCACCTGGTAAAAAAACATGTGTGTGGAAACCTGGAAACCACGCCAGGACGCACACACTCATCATACAACAACAGTGAGTAGTATCAGTTTTCTTCTTGACTATCAAGCCAAATGATGCATTGTGTTAAATATATATATATATATATATATATATATATATAAACTTGTAATGATTTTTGATCTAATTCCTTAAAACCAGTTCTCCTACGATAAGAAATAAAGTTTGCAGAGCTTACATCAACATCACTGACATGTCTCAAGAGATCAAAATATGGGATAAATACAACATGACCGTGCAGGTTTTTGAAAACAGCGAGGAGTCAACAAATTGCACCAAAGCAGTTTTCAGAGGTTCACCAAACAGTTTGTGTAAGTCCACGAAAATCAAGTTCCTTTGTACTTCCCTCCTCTTGATGATAAATCTGATCTGAGCTCAAGTGAGTTTTATGTTTTTTTTTTATATTTCAGTACGATGTGGTCCTCCTTATAATGCGTCCTTTAGCCGCCATTCTGGAAGACTAGTTGTGAATGTGAGCTGGCAGCAGGAGGACAGAAAGGCCGTTGAGTATTACTCTGTGAGATATAAAGCACTGGGCAGCCTGTTGTGGAGCGAGGTCAGTATTAAAGGTTTGATCATTTAACATGAAATATCTCTACAAGAGAGCCTGATTGTGTCATGATGTTTTCCCCAAATGACAAAATAATTTTTAGAACAGCAGATGAAGTTTTCATTGCAATCAACAAAGACCTGAGTTAGTAATTTTAGTAGAGTAACTGTGCATAAAAATAAAAAACGCCTAATTCAAACCCAATATCAGGAAATCGTTGAATCTGGATTGAAACTAACTCCTCATACTTTTTAGATCCTAAACTACATAGTCAGAGAGTTGGTGTAGATTTGGGTTTGCAGTGGAGATTGCAGGATACGCTGTTTTTGTGGATATACAGGTTTCATGCAGGCATAATCATGTCTTAATGTAATTTTATATAAAGTAGACATATGCACCAACACTTCAGTGATGCAGTGTAGTTGCTGCAGCGATCAGTCTGGAGACAGATACTCTTTTATATAATATAAGTTTATTACAAACTCAGAATAATACAATTACAGAATGCAAATGACATGTTGCCATAGACCTGCAGGTTACAGAGGCCCCGCTGACTAACCTCAGCCTCCGTTTATTGCTCTCTCTCTGTCTCCCATGACTTGGCACACTGTGGACCCTTATTTCCCTTCCTCGAAAAACAAGACATTGTTAAGACATGTTTCCACACTCTCTTCCTGTCATTGTAAAAAGGCAAAGTTCTGGAAGGTTATTCTTGCTTGCCAGGAACAGTATCTACTGTATTTCAAGCCAGAATAAAAACAGGATTTGCCACTACAGTAGCTTTGGGATATATATTGGAATGTGCGGTCCATGCCTGCAGTATATGGCAGTTTTAATGCTTCAATTGGCCGTACATCCGCATCAGAGAACACAACAAATGTGCTCAATCACAACAGGTGTTAATTCCGCATCATATAAGATACGCCAGGAAAACTCTTGCAATGTGGTCTGCTCTCCTTGCACAATAAACATAATACTATAACACTCATGTATGATTTTTAAAAAAAAGAAATAAATACAGGTGCTATCTACGAGAGGAGCTTTGTGGTTATCTGCTCAGAAGTTGGACCACAAATATTAACTTGGTGGTGAAACATCGTTTGGTAGTGGTGGTAGAATTTTGCACCAATTCATCCAGATGTTGAAATATTTTATTCATTCAGATTTATCCTCTGGGGACCATGAATGTCTACACTCATGCCAATCCATCTAATAGCCGTTGAGATATTTCAGTCTGGTCCAAAGTGGTGGACACTGCCGTTCCTCAAGCCACAACGCTAGTATAGATATAACCCTGAAGATAATCACAAACTTTATAAGGCTCCTTCCAGAGCTACAGAAGACTTTGTCACCAGCTGAGTAATGTTCTTCATGATGAGTAAAACTAGAATGTCTGTGTCTATGTTTATTCTCTGTTCTCTATTAATATCTTCATCTTTTCTTTCGGATTATTCTCTCCTGCTTCATTCATTCATTTCTATGTTGCTCACAGTTACCCGTGCAATGCCAAATCGGAAAGGAACATACAGTGGAGAATCTAGACTCCTCACTGGTCTACAATGTGCAGATACAGTGTGTCACCAGTGATAAATGCACACAGTGTCCATGGAGTGAAGTCTACACTGTCCCATCAGGTCAGTTCGATTTCTACTTTATTGGTTTAAACTGAATAAGTCAGCTTTGATTGGTTGTGTTAATGTAATGAGATGATCTGTCACAGAGTTGACTGCGCGGCCTGTCATTGTCAGCCTTGAAGACACCGACATTGCAGAGAGAAAAGGCACCCGGCTGCTTTCTATAACCTGGAAGGTAAATGAATTGTTTGAAATGTATCCTTCCACGAGAAATATAATGAAGAATGTGTCTTCTGTGCAGCTATAATTGATGTTACTGTTTGTTAGTTTCCTGCTAAAGAGCTGCATGAAGGCTTCTATGTGACCGTTGGGAAAGCATCCGGAAAGGCCCCACGCGAGCGCATGAACACCACTTATCCTGAGATCAGACTGATTCTCTCTCATTCAGCTTATCATCTCAACATCAGCGCTTTCAACAATGCTAGCACTTCCCCGGCACTGAGACAGATAATACCACAGCGTGACGACGAGCTCAGTGAGTATGTAGTGGCTGCAGTGACTTCTCAGGAGACAGGTGCTTTTAGATAATAGAAGTTTATCACAAAGTAATACGTAATGCGCATAGTATCACTTAGTTTGGTGTCGGTTTAGTTGTTTTGTATCCAGAAACTGTGCTTTAAATGAGCTGTGAGGACATCCCTGTGGGTGTGATGTCACAACTATACAGTTACCGCCCTCAGCAAGTCAGCCAAAGAGGCTCATTAATACTGACGAGAGACAAAAGCTCGAGTTCTTTCTCGAGCTTTACAGAGAAGTGCGAGGTATTTGAAACTACTAATATATCATCATGTAACCTCCTAATATCAAAACATTATATAAAGCATCAGAAAAGTGTAAAACATGGGACCTTTAACTAGGCGTTTATCTGATTTCATAATGATTATTTTATGATTATTATGAATTTGTCCTCACAGCTATGGAAGCTGGGAAGGTGAACGTGACAGTTCACAGCAATACGTCTATTACTATCTACTGGAAAGACGATCTCATCAAGAAATATGTCTGCTATTCTGCGGAGTGGATGACGAAGGGACCTAAAGCAGAGTACAAGTCCTTCTATGAGAATAAACACAACTACAGGACCTTATCACCTCTACCAGGTGCGCAAATATTCATAAATTTTGGTGGATTCTGTCCTCTAGAAATTCTGTTTACATGCTACTAAACAGTTTTGCCAAATATGGTTGGAAGAAAACATAATGCACTTATTATGCTGACACTTCCACGTAAGTCAGATGACATTACATATTTGCTGACGCAAACAGAACTCGAAGACAGAGATGGTTTTGGTACATAGATATTCATTTTCCAGCCTCTGAGATAATCCATTCGGTTGTTTTAAACACGCAGAGCCTCTGGAGCCTTACAAGAGATACAGCCTCATTCTGCACAGACGACCAAACAAGGACACCTGCAACATGAAGCATATCAATAACAGTGAGAGCACCTACGGGAGAACGCAGTTCTACTTCATTGAAGGATGTAAGTCACAGGCCTTCTACCTTTCGTATTGGAAAAATTTTAATTTTGACGAGATGATTAACTAGAGGAAAAGTTGTTATTCATCCTCTGGGCACCATGAATGTCTGGCAATTCAGTCTAGACCAAAGTGGTGAACTAACAATTCACCTCCCTAATGTTCCCAAAGCTCCTGTCAGCGCTCCGACAAACATCAACAGCTACAATGCAACGCTGAATTCACTGGTGCTGCAGTGGTCGCCCATCCCAGAGGAAGACATCAGAGGTTTCCTGCTGGGTTACGTCATCTACTACTCTGAGTATCACCACAGGGGGATAGAGAGAAGTAAGCAGTACGCTTTAAACTAAGTCGTTCACACAGAAAATACATGTTTATTTTATGTCGTCCTTTAATACAAATCAAAGTTTTAACTGCAAAAATCCAGATAGAAATTGACACACAATGTCAACCCAGGTTTAACTGAAGCCCAGGGAGCTACGATTCACTCTAATGTACAACTTTGGGTCTGTTTCAAACTGGTACCTGCAGCCCTGTGAAGAGCCGGTAAGCCTTGAGCTAAGCCTTCTTAGCCTAAGAATGCTTTTGGCCCTGGGCTAACTTCAGTGTGAAAAGCCCTTAAGAGTCTACAGCTATGCGAGGTTGTGGTGCTTTGAGTTAAGTGCTAATGTCAGCACACTTACACGCCCAAAATGGTTATGCTAACATGCTAATGTTTAGCAGGTATAAAGTTCACCATGTGCACCATCTTTGTTTAGCTTGTTGGCATACTAATATTGGTGCCAAAAAGTTGTCCAGCCAGGGGATCACCAAATACTTTATCCTGAGTTGAACATGAATGAGTATACCGAATTTCACTTCAACAGGTCCAGTAGTTATCAAGATATTTAACTTATAACCACAAAGGGAATCAGCAAGGTCAGATTTATCATCTGGGAACCATGAACGTCTGCACAAAAAGTTGTGGCAATCTATTTGGTAGATGTTGAGATTTCTTAACTGCATGAGTGAAAAGTGCTACTGGGAAAGTCAATCCTTGGGATCACCAAGGATTCATCCTCTGGGGACCATGATTATCATCTTTAAAGCAGACGTGTCCAAGTTGCATTTGTAATACGCTGAAAACTGTCACTCTTTGATTGCAGATGTTACAGTGGATCCACTGAAAAACAGCTATGAACTGACGGGCCTGAAAAGTGACACCGCATACGAAATCCAAATTGCAGGTTTCACCCGAGCAGGAGAGGGAGAACGAAGCCAAGAAATCCTCTTTAAAACAAAGTATCATGGTAATCAAACTACTTTTCATCATGAATCATCAAAGCATCATGCATCAAAAGATACATCCTTACTTATTGAGTATTTTATGCCTTTTTTCAGGATATTCTAACATGAATAGTATCATCATAGTCTCTGCAGTTGTGGCTTTTCTGCTGATATTTGGAACCCCAATGATAAAAAGGTACAGTCCTGTCTTTACATGTACATTGAGCAAGCTGTCAGCAATTTTTAACATGACTAAATACCTACTCCGCTTACTTTATTTAGAGGAAAGGCAATTTTGTGGCCGAGCATACCGAACCCAGGAAACAGCAATGCAATGCAGAAAATAGAAAGACCCTGTGAAGTGGTAAGTACCTGTGCTTTCAAACAAAAACTACAACAACCTCAAGCTACCGGCAAGATTGTGAAAAAGTTAAATTTAGTCAATGACTAATGCAGATTAAACAATTTTTGCTTCACTCAGGAACTACTTGAGTCCATCAACACTCTGAAGGCCGAAGAATGGGATACAAATAGTCTTCAGATAGTTGCGAAAGAAGACATAAACCCCGCTAGCACATTGCCATCGATGCTGCCACTTCTCCATGCCTCAGTGGATGAGGACGACTCAGCGCAAATGACTTGTAACTGGATCCAAAGAGACAACGAGGACGCAAGCGGAGATATCCTACCTGACATTAATTCAGAAACAATCCCAGACATCCAACGGACAGACCAACAGACTTTTGCCTTTCCAAGTGGATATACAACAATGGAAATGTTTCAGCAGGGGGTGCCTCAGCCGGCGAATACATCAGTTACTGAAGACAGCAAACCGGGGGAGACAGACTTTACCGTGGTGAAAGCAGGACAGGACTATATTAGGCAGATTATTGCCAGTCCGATGTTGGACATTGAGGGCACGACCGCGATTTTGTGAAAACGGTTTGGAAGAGTCAAGATCCATGAATGTTTAAATCATGTGAATTCTCTATGACAGTCCTCAGGATCCAGGGGTTCACCATGAGAGGCTGTCGGACTGTTTGCATGTGTTTGCAAATCAACACCATGAATTTATTTAGTCTTAATCAATAACAATACTACAAGTCCAGTATTTAGCTCTAGGTTTATTTCAAACTGACAAAAATACTACCTTTCTACCACAAGTACTTGAACTCTTATTTTTATCTGTAACTCTCAATACCTCATGAAAACATGACTCAAAATGTATTTACAGGCCGTGACTGGTCACTGAAGGACTTTATGGGCATGCATCTATCATCGTATGAACTTTGCAATGCCGGTATCAAACTCACCGAACAAGAGTGCCTAATGCTAACGCACCATAGCAGCTGGTGGTGGCCCAAGATGTTAAGTCAGGGGGATCACAAAAATGAATGTGATTCATCCTCAGGGGGACATGAATGTGTATACCAAATGTAAGCCTATCACAGCAGATGTATTAATTACCGACATTAATGATGGCTCCATTTTATTTTAATGGTTTAAATGAGCTAACACGGACAATCTGAGGACCTTGAAGCCAAAGCAACTAAATGATATTCTGACAATGTATTCTTTCAAAGAGGGCGCATCATTTTAAATGCCTGAGATAAACAATTAACAAAGTATGAATAAACCCCTGTGGATGTCAGATAGGCGTTTTCTTTTTGGCACACACTTTTGGCACAAAGTCCACAATTCTTAGTCAAGCTGCAGCAAATGACCCCAAACCAGAAAAACAAAAGGCTCGACCGAGATCATACTGGGCAGGATGACACAACCGAGGCAGAAAAGTGAAACAACTGAATGAAAAGTCTCTTTATTGAATGTTTTTCAGAGGACCACCACATACATACAACCCACGCTCTTCAAAAAAAAAAAAAACACTGTAACCAAACCTTTTACATCAAGTCCCAAACACGGATATCAAGTGCCCGATCCCCGAGGAGCAAACTGTGAATTGTTCCTACAGTATATACCGTACGTAATGGGTATAAAAAAATAAGATTCTTCACATACTGTCAGTTGTGTTGAAATTCTTTTTTTCTTTTACTAAACTGTATCAGGAGTTCGTCACTTTAAACTCAAGAAAAAAAACGAAACAGAACGGGGACAGACGAGAAATAAACGAAGTTAGGTTTAAAAGAGGAATTTGGCGAAGACAGTCATGAAGTCATTTTGCTTTTTAAAATAGAACGAGCTTTCATAGAATCTTAGAAAAATCTCAATCTATGGGCCAGTTTGCACAAAAATGAACAGACATTTTTGACACACTCACAATACTGCAAACTGCAACGTCAACATAAAAAAAAAAAAAGACAAACAAAATGAAAATCCACAAAAGTCCCATCGACGTTCAGCCTAGTCTGCTATTAATTACTAAAGACAACTGACAATACTTTAATATAGCTGTTAAACATCATTTACAATAAATTCAGGTTGAATCTGTCAATAAGTCTCCATATTTTATCAGAATATTCTGTACAATCTTAGTCTAGGCACTTTTTTTTTTTTGACCGTTCGGTGCTTGCGAGCAGTTTGTTTACCTGTGACATACATCCTGCTCGGCCTCAGTCTGTGAGCTCTGTCTCACCTTTCTCCAGCAATATGAGCCGACAGACATTTCGCACACCACCACCACCACCATCTTTTTTTTTTTTTTTTTTTACAGTATAGGCCTGTATTTTATCTATAAAACACTTAATAGTTTTTTGTTTTTTTATCTCACAGCATTACAACAATAACAAGAAAATGAACATGATACATTGTGATCTTGTTATGACTACTTGTAATCATACATATATATATTTATATATATATATTAAAAATAACAAAAACAGGAAGTAAAACACTGTATGCATGTTGACCAAATAAGAAATGTATGATTTGTTTACTAAAATGTCATAGCAACAGGGTTATGCAAACAAATGGAAATAATGGGGGGAAATAAAGGCCACTTCACAGACCTGCGAGTTCAAATCGTCCTTGAACGCCACGCGAAGGGGCAAATGAGCATTTTAGCATCGGTTAGGTTTCTACCTTTACACTCGTGTTCTTACACTTACATTCTTTGATCATGGAACATGTATCAAAACATGTTATGCATAATCGTTTCACTCAGTAAAGACGCAAAACTCAATATAGGAAGTTGCCGTGAGGGTCACGAAAAGGCCAGAGCAGCAGTTACAAGTAAACAGTTACACCCCCTGAGGCCTCAGCCGGAGAGGCGAGTTTATTTTTACTTCAAGAGGTGTCACATTTCAGGCGGCTAATAAAAAGTATCTGGTAGAAATTGGTAAGCTGGTAAGAATCTTGTTTTCGAGCTGTACTGTCTTCTCTTTTTTTTTGTTTTTGGTGCCTTGTGTTATTTTTGTTTTATGCATTGACAAAATGCAACTGATGCAAAATTACTGTATCCGCTGCTCAACAAGTGCTCGAGCGGCACACCTCTCCCTCTGAAAACTGACGTGTGACAAACGAAAAGCCGTACGAGAAACCGATGACTCAACTGCAGAATGTAACCAAACATCCCTAAAATTCACTCATTTCCAGCTAAAAGTGAAGTTATTTTACCGTCAGCGGCCACACATGTAGGAGGACTTCACACAATAATGTGCAGAATTTTAATCTAAATGTATTAAATGCTGCCTGAGGAAGCGTGCCAAGCTTCAAATGTCTTGTAATCCACAGTAGCTGACGGTCCATGCCTTCATTTGTGTGTTTTTGTGCCTTTAAAGTGCCACTCTTTGCACACATATCGAGCCTTTGTGTAATTGTGAGTCATTCGGGGATTGCACTCTGCTGCCGATTCTCACGCGCTGCAGGCAGGAGGCATTTTATCGTCCCTACCGCTGACAAACTTTGCTCAGAAAGACAGTAAATTAAGCGCAATGTAAGAAACATTTCATTGCCGTTAACGCAGACTGTTGCTGCATGTTGTTATTTGCAATATTTAGATTGCTTTGAAGGAAGTGAGGCGTACATACTGCAGTATGACGTGAATACTGATAATCTTAGAGGCATAAAAGTTTTTGGACGCGTGTGTTTAAGATGGCACTGGAGGAATGGAGATAAAGATTCAGGCCTGCACATTTTACTCATCTGCTAGGTGGCTACAGTTTTAGTATCTAAACAGAAAGAATAAGCGGAAAAAGTCTAAGTTATGAACAATAAACTGTTTGGGAAGCTTGTCCGGATAATGGTGAGGCATTGACACAAATATATGGTAGTTTGAGAGCTATTTAGTGTTGTACTGTTGCATTACTTGATACCATTTTGCTGTAATGAGCGCTCACTTGGCCTCGAGGTGGGATGCCGAGCTGAACTACAGGATCCATGTGTTGCCAAGAACGTAGAAATCGGGTTGTACGACAGGAGACGATGACGCGGGACGAAACACGGTGGTTATCTGGCGTTTGTACGCGATGGGCGCTGAGATCGTCCGATGGAACGAGATTTAGTGTCCGCGGTGTCGCGATAAAGTCACTTGGTGCCGTCTGCGCCCATGATGGACGCGTCCTCCTCGCTGTGAGTCTTGTAGCTGCCGTTGTGCTGGGTGCAGGGAGACGACGTCATGTCCTCGCTGAGCGTCACCGAGTCTTCTCGGTCGCTTTCGAACTCGTCCTTCTCCTCTCTGTCGTAGTCCCTTTCCACCTGAAATGTGAAGGAGTGACAGTCAAACCCGGTCTGCTGAAATCTGACGAAAAGGCTTCGCGAGTACGCAATAATACTAAAGATGGCATGCAGATGTGTCGGCCCATTCACAGAAAATCCAACTGACTAGTATTACTAGTATTTTTGTGTGGACAGGAAGGTTGACTTTGGTCTGATTTGTTCCATTTTCAGGACCGTGAAGCTTCTTGGGAAGTTTAATAATGACAGAAAGTCTTTAGTAACAGACGTGGGACAAAGATAGATAATTAATTACTCCCAGAAGGAAACAGGAGCCTTCTGTGATCGGTATTGGCCGATACTGCTTCCAGTAATCAGCACCAAAAATCCTGATGTATAAATGTATAAAAGGACATCAGGGGGACATTTTGCCGTGCCGAAAGCATTCATACTTTGATTCTTCGTGGATCTAGCCTCTTAAGTTTGTTCTCAAGGTGCAACAGATTGGTACGTTTAACTCTAAAATCCTGCAGAAAACGTGGACCAGAGCACGTTAACGCAGCGAATGTGATCACTACAGCGTACACATGAACAGACATTCATTCCTTTAGATGGGTCGCTGTCCACAGGAGTGCTTCGCTCGACTTCCGTGTCCGAACTTTTATTCGAGAGCCAGACCGCCATCTTCTCACACCTCATTAAGAGAACTTTAAATTTGAATATGTTTGTCGACTTTGATAGATTTTTTTCAAGTGCAGCGGCGTTTCTTCAATGAGGAAACACAAGTAATGAAGTCTGCAGAGGGCCAGCGTCATGAAAAAAAAAAAAAAAAGGATTTTGGGTGTTGAGTATCACTTCTGATAGCTGTGAACTAAACTACACAACAAGACTGTACAGACTCTGCAGTGCACCATTTTGTGAGACTGCAGTGGTTCCGGTTGGGAAACTTGTGAACCGTTTAGCTGTCAATTTCTTAAAATCGACAGCAAAGATGCGATCTGATAAGCTCAAACCGTGTCACCTCTTATCTCGCGGCGTAAGGTAAACTTTCAGAAGTAGGCCAGCGTTCATGTGGTTTGAGCTGAACGCTCAAAGAAACAAGGCGACTGTGGGATGTCTTCAGGACAAGAAAGAGATTTTAGACATCACGGCTGCCTCGATGTGTCTACTGGAAGATCAGAGGCGATCACATGAGTTTGCTAACAACATGCTGCACACTGATGTGGGTTAACTTAGTGTTGCACATGCTACACTTGTTAAAAGCCAGCGTGTCATGTTTTATTCACACTTTAACAACATTAACCGACAATTTATCAAGGCATTTGTTCCTTTTTATATCTAATGATGTGAATTTTAACGTTTTCCCCAACATGATGACCTGAATATGACCTAATGTTCAAGGTTGTCAGCAAGTCACTTCACGCAGTCTATGTGGGACAGCCACATAGATGAGAAAGTCGATACCACGCATGTGAATGAACTTCCCCAAATGTCAAATGTTACAGTAGAATTCCTTTAGACGAGATTCTGACCTCTCTGCAGAGCACCACAGCGTCAGGTTATGAGCAGCAAAGGATGCATGGGGTGAGTTGTGCAGCGAAAATGGAATTGCATTATAGATCATTAAAGAAGGCGATCACTGCGTACGGGTATTGCTTACAAAATGCATTCCTCTCAGCTGGCAGGTGTTCATCGAGCAAATCTGCCAGCCGTAGAGAGCTAGAGGAGGAAAACAAGGTCACTAACAATGTCTTCACCCTACGACAGCGCGGGGAAAAACTGCTGGAGCAGAGCTCCTTATGCTCGCTCTTTTCGCTCGCTCCTCGCTGCCTGACAAGTCTTCTTGTGCGACAAAGCTCGGCTCTTAAAATTATCAGCAGTGCCTGCTTGACCAGGAGAAACTGCAAATCTGCACGGAGAGGAAGTGTAAGGTTTATTCACCTTCACTGGCTTCGCCTTGCTCTTTATCCTGTCCTCGTCCTTGCGGATTCTTTTCCTGGATGTGGAGCGGTCTTTCCTGTCCCTGCTCCGATCCCTCTTCTTGTCTTTTTTGCCTCTGAAAGAATCAACAAAATCGACAGTAAGAAACCAATATTCTAGACTCAAACTCACTGATAGTGTGCACACACTTCTTGGCATCTCAGAACAGTTTGGCAGGATGAGCTGGCATGGATTTACCTTTTCGGTGAGGGTGATCTGGCTTTCCTCCGAGGGCTCCTGGACCGATCCTTACTCCTCCTCTTGTGGCCCCTAATTACAACATATTCACTGTATTATAGCACATTTTTGCATACAATATAAACTAGAAGCATTAAAGAATCAGATCACAACAATCCATGCATGTGTTAAACAAAACACCTTTTACAAGATGACATGATTTCTTCCCCCTGTGGTGCCAACTGCAGAACAACAGGAGCCTGATTCAGACAGTTAGTAGACTTATTGAGTACCTGGTGACCTCTACTGTCAAGGGCAGGAAACTACAGTAGATCGTTCAAATTATGCAAGAACTGTAATATCTTAAATGAAACCACAGCAGCAGGTGGCGCTGCACATCCAGATGAGTTTGGGAGCCTGAACTTTATTTGGACTTTCAAAGTAAAAGAGCTCATACGTGTTTTTGTTCCCAACATACCTTGAGCGACTTCGACTGTGTCTCCTGTCTCTGGAGCGAGAGCGCCTCTTGTGACCGCCTCTGGAACTGTGGAGTCGCTCTCGGCCACAACCTCTGTGGCGGTCTGCTCCGACAGGAGGGAGAAAAAAAAAAAAAGTCACTGTGACTGGACGCTGTTGTAATTAATGTGATCAGGGCATGAAACAAGTGAGAGTTTTAGTAAGGCACCTGTGTTTGAACGCGACCTTTCCTGCGTGTCCTCGAGTGTGAGCGGGGCGTGACCTCGAGCGGGACACTCGACGTCCTCTTCTGGATCGACTAGAGGAACGCTCTTTATGTCCGCTGGAGGAGAGCAGCCGTCTCATCATCAGAACGCCACTTCTTTTTTTTATTACTAAAACCTGAATTGCATCAAATGTCTTACCTGGCTCTATAGCAGCAGCGATGGTAGACTGGGCTTCCTCACCCTCTTCATCACACTTTCCAGCTCCTTAGCAGCGGCCTGTGGCGTCATCTCTGGGGGTTTTACTATGGCGTTGTTGGAATGATTAACCCTGAAAGACATAAAAGGTAATACATGCTCAGAATTACATCAATCACGCCAAAGAACGATCTTAAAAGTAAGTCTGTTCACTGCTCAGCTCTTATTATAATACGTACTTGAGGGGTCTGTCTCCGAACATGACTCCATTGAAGGTCAGTGCTCTGGCGACGGACTCCTGCTCAACGAACTCTACGAAGGCGAAACGCGTCGGCTGAGTCTCGTCTCCGGCCATTCGCACAAACTTCACGTCTCCCACCTGCTTGAAGAACTCCAACAGCTGCTCTGCAGTGGTGGTCTGCGGACGGAGAGATCAACTAAACCCAATGCAGCTACAGAACGTAGAGCTCTGATCCTCTGGTGCTGCTCGCTTTTTCGACTGGATCTTATTCTCCCGAGGTCAAATGACATATTTTAGTGACTGAAAACAAGTCATCGCACTTGAAGGCTTCATTTATCTCTTCAACTGTCTCTGAGCGTTATTAGAAGAGACTGTAATTTGCTCAGATCTGTCGTGAGTAATGATGGACAGAAATGAGGCGTCGCAGTGAAATATTAATGAGAGAAATGATTGCTGGTAAATAATGGAGATGGTTGCTACTTAAAAAGGGCAAATCTGGTGATGATATAGATTTTTCTTTGTCAACAAATCCAACAGACCGATCCGATGTAATAAAGAACAACAAGAAGCATGTGTGTGTCTGCAAACTACTAAAAACACAGCAACTGATATCATCATCAACTGTGGTTTAAATCATCATTGTTTTGTAAGAATAAAAGGCTTAACTGCAACGAGTGTTTCTGTCAATTACAATCAACAAAGTAGCGGTGAGTTAAGAGTTTGTCTTTCAATGCAACATAAAACAACAGCTTGTAATCTCAGTTTCCTTCTTCATTTGTACCAAGTCTGCGATGTTACGCCTCCGCCGGCACACCTATGGTGAATGTCGGCTTGTAGTGTTCGTTTTGAGCCGTGGCCACCTCCGCCGTCCCTCTCTAGAGACCTGAGGATCACGATCGGAGAGGCACGAGGTCTGACCCGCCAATCCATCCATCCGTTTTGAAGAGTGATGTTATTTAAGTCAGAGCAGCCTGACAGTCTTGGGCTTGCCTTTGTATTATAATCATGAATTGACTGTGAACCACCGTGTTAACTCGTATTCAGACACAGATATTTTTGTTAGAAGCACAACGCTCAGGGCTGCTGTTTCTCTGTTTTTTGTTATTGGATGAATTCCTCTGCTTAGACTGACTCTTAGACTTCGACCCTTTTAGTTACATTTGTTTAGTTGGTTTGAACAGCATCTACTTGCCCTTTGTCTTGTAAATACCTCACCTCCTTTTGTTGTATTTTGATTAATCCAAATTTCTGGCTATAATTCACTATTATATATAATTACAGGTTACTTCCTTTTCCCTATAGCAGCTGGGTCGTAACATGCAAAAATATCAAAACAAAAACAAAAAAGCTGATGTGATTTGGCACATCTGTAGCGTATAAATTAAAGCATTATAATTATGAAACCATGAAACCGAGGCTATAATCTCACCATCAAAATCTTTCATTATTTTTGAGTCGAGGCGCCTCCCTGCTGCCGCACACACTCAGCCGGTTAGGTGCGAACACAGATTTGACGTTTCGGTTACCTGTGAGTTCAAGTTGCCAACGTAGACGGTCCTCCGGATCTCATCAATTTTTGAGGGATCCACGTTTCCCATGAGGGGAGGCTGCGACACTGACGCCGTGGTGTCCAGACCAGCTGACATCCGATTCACTATGGGAAGGTTCAGCTGCGTGTGAAATAAAACAAAAACACACAGTCAGAGACAGACAAACAGAGAGAGGACAAAAAACCAAAAAGAAAAGATGCTGACTCACATTCTGAAGTGGGGCTGGGGTAGGAATTGGTAGCAGTCCCCCACCAGGAATCAGACTGGGTACTGGGGTGGCGGGTGCCAAAAGAGACAAGGCCTTGGCCTCCTCTGGGATTTTCCCTGCAGGACAGAAGCGGATATTAGTGAAGGAAATAGAGGGACTCTTCTCTCTGTCTCCTCTATGTCTGCACAATTAGCCCACTGTATTCTAGAGAGAAAGAGAGCATACACTTCCCCATACAGCCTACAAGTGCTCTACTGTCTACTCATGGTAAACTGGAGACCGTGCATCCTTACTTTGCTTTTCATTAAATCAATCTGAATTATTAGTTTCAATGAAGAAAATCTTAATTGTTTTTCTTTTTTTCACAAACAAAAAGAAGACTGATTTTGTCCTTGGTCTCTTTTCATAGCTCAAAAAAAAAAAGAAAAGAAAAGAAAAAGAAACACAATGCAGAGAATGAGTCAACACTTTGATGCATGGGTCACCTGTACTGGAAACATATTGGTCATGAACCATACGATATCAAGCATGGGCGCTTTTCCGTGGGGGGAAGGGGCGATCGTTTCGCAGTGTTGGAAAGGTGTGCAACACAAGACAACCCCAATGGCTGCATCACTAATAGCACACAGGACATCAGATACAGAAAAGAACAACAATTTTAAGAACTGTAGGAAATGTTAACCAAGACTTAGCTATAAAAAAAAACAAACAAACCAATGAGGAATTTTGCTCATTCCACTCTGCTTCTATTGAACAAGAAATTCATGATAGCTGCAGGAACTGTGCATGAATTACCATTTGTCTAACACGAAAGACTCTTCTAGTGCTAGGAAATGTGTTTCAACAACAAGTAGCGACGCAAAGCATTAATGGATGTGTCACGAAGTTAAAGAAGAAGAATATGATGTTGACTCAAGTGTGTTATTAAAAATCTTAAACATCCATGTCAGAGCTGTCATGCTGTGATGTGAGGGAAAACTCCACGTGTTGCCTTTTAAAAACAGAATTTAAAACGTTCAAGTGCGGTAAAAGTTTTCATTACTGGGTCTCACTTTGAGAACGTCTAGCCCTCGCTATGTCAACAGGAGTAGGTGACAAGAGAGTAAAGTGTTAGTGATCCTCCTAGCATCCCATGTGTGATACACATCCCACCGTATGCCGTAGCAACCTGGACAGAATTCAATCACACACAAGCTGCAGCTGTAGCAGAAAGAGAGAGGGTGGGGGTTGGACAATAATCAAAACAACAAACCAAAATAACAAATATAAAACACAACGCTAGAGATTAAGAAATACTGTAGTTTTTTTTTTTCTAGATAGAGACAGTAGAAAGTGGACAACATGGGAAAGTATGAAAGGAAACAAACCAAAAGAAAAGAAAAATAAATAAAAAGAGACAAGGTGTCCATCTTGGAAGGCTCAGCGGGCTATTCTCCTGGTCACATTCCCCCCTTGAAGGCTGCGTTGGCCCGATCGGGGATAGTGGCTTGGAAAACAATGCCTGACTCAGGCTAGTGTAGTGTAACAGCTGGGCCAGTCTAGTCATCTGATATGCACACATAATCACACAGAAAAAACATACAAAACCAAATTAATAAACTCAGTAGCCATCCAGCACCAAGTCACGTGGACAAAAAGCATCAAAGTTAGAGGTGATATCAACAACAGTGGTGTAGGGGTTAGGGGATTTAAAAGAAAAAAAGGAGCACCAAAAATGAAAGAGAGAGAAAGTTAGCTTTTTTTTTCCATGAAACAAGTAGCATCAATGACAGTTTGTAATGGAAAATACACAAGCTACTTGTTCCAGAGAATCCAGTTTATTTATTTATTTATTTTTTACAGTGTCAACTCTAAAAAGCACCTTGTGACACCAAACAGAAACCTTGACTGGGAGCTATAAGGAAATTAACTAGTGAGGTGATACAACCTGTCACCTGTGTGGCTACAGGGGAATACACAGTGTGAATAATTAAATAAATAATTAGATTAAAAAAAAAAACACACACCCAGAATTCAACCATAACACCAAACAAAAACAAAAACGGTTGGATTCAAGGGGGAAGGAGGCCATTTTCAAGTCCACTGAGACATTTTTTTTTTTTTTTTTTATTTCTATGAAACGAAACAGGTTGCACTCACCTTCTGCACATGGCACTACTATCAAAGCTCTGTCAACAAACACAGTATTGGTGAGATGTTGCGCCACACCAACACTGGAGGGTCTCGGTACTTTATATAACACACTTTGGACGAGAAAGACAAAGGGGCATTGCTGTGAAAGGAGAAAAAAAAATTAAAAAGGTGGGTTAGTTTGTTTACAACAACCGTTTCCACTTAAATGTATTATTTTTTTTAAAGGCCGCACATCCGCGGTGTCGCCTAGCTAGCCGTGCCCCGGTGTACGTTGTTCTTACTCGGGCGGGTAGAGCCGTAGCTCCTCGATGTCTCCCAGGAAACCGAACAGAGTGCGCATCTGCTCGCTGCTCACGGCCGAGGACAGGTTGGTGACCTGGACGACAGCAGTCCCCGGTATCCCGCTCATAGTGCAAACGGATAAAAGCGTTGACAGCCGTTACGTGGTGGTGTTTGTACAGTATTTATATTTCCCTGTCACCCCGCGCGCTGCAGCTGTAACATCCAGGCAGGCGGAGCGAGACGTTTCACCGGCTTCCTCTGATTCTTTTAACGTGATGACGATTTAACGTGTGAGGTGCACTACCGCCCCCTGCAGTGCTGGACAGTACATTACCAAAATATCAAAATACACTTCATTGGTGACCCTGTAGTCTTCAACCAGGGGTCCGTGACCCCTAGGGGGTCCGCAGAGGTACTGCAGGGGGTCCATAATAATTGACAACTTTCACCGAAATAATTTGTGAGAATTAAAAATATATAACAAAAATGACAATGAGTAAACTGCAAGCATTAATATGCAATAAAAAGCTCCTTTTGACAAAAACTATTACTATTTATAAATTATTCCACTATGCCTGAATGTTTTATCAATCATAAACACATATAATAGGCTAATAACCCAGCATATAAATAAGGTTAATAAGGTGAAATAAAAGGTGAATAAAGTAAATATAAAAGTTATTATAAGCCAGGCTTAAAATGTGACACATATGTGGGTCTCCGTTCTGTTTGTCTCTCGTCCAAGGGGTAGGGGACCCCTGCTGTAGAGCGGGGCCAATACTAACATTTAAAAATGAAAACAATAATAATAATAATAATAATAATAATAATAAATCTAACTCTGACTCACATCTGGAGCCAAATCACAAAGAATAAATTGTATGGAACAAATCGTTGATACAAATCTGAACCTCATGTTCATTCTAAACATGACTTATTATGAGTAATGCAAAGTCTGTTAACGTTTAAGTTTAAAACGTCTCACTCTTCCTCTTGTCTCATTCAGAGAGTAATATTTTGTGTCACATCTGCAGATATATAACAGCAGCAGTTATGTCCTTAAAGGTTCAAATGCTTCATTATGTCAACCAAAAAAAAAGCCAAATCTTCCAGACATACAGTATCTATGGCCATAAATAATATATTATAAACATGAAGCTGAGGGTCACATGAAATGATGTGATTGGCCCCCGGGCCATACTTTGGACATCCCTGCTGTAGATAAATAAATAAACAGTGGTGGAAAGTAACTTTTTTAGTTTTTAAGGTACTTGTACTTCACTTGAGTACATTTTTGCTACTTTATACTCTATACTATTGCACACCATTCCAGGGGCAAATATGACACTCCTCTACACGTATTTATATACCAAATATTAAGTCGAGGGTGCCAATATTTTTTATCATGACTGTAGATTTAAAAAAAAAGAGTCATATACACCTTTCAAGTATGCAGATATACATGATTGATCATTTCATAGAAAGAACTACAATCTATGATCCCAGTGGCAAAATGACAGAGGATCAGCAAAGATAAATATAATAAAGTAAGTAATTAAATAAAGTAAATAATGTCATTTCCTCTGGTATTATATATTCCCATAGTTGATGGAAACATGCACTGATTTATATTCAATATTTTGTGTCTAAAATTACAAACAAATGCATAAAGTTGATGCAAGTATGTTGGTTGGGTCAAGATGGTGTGACCTGCAGTGACTCAGCAGTTTGTCAGTCTGCTGAGTCAATCAAATCTCACACACATCACTGTATTGATGCTGTGTACACACACTAAATCGATTTACTGCACATCATCTCCATCACGCACGCATGCGCATCCGTCATTGTCATGGAGACAGAAAGGTCCGTGAAAGACCAAAAACACCAACCTGCTGAGACATGTCACGTAAGTTTTCCCAAACTTATTAAATCATCTTCATTTTTTTTGTAAAAAATGTATATTTAATCTCATGTAAACAGTTTTTGTTGACGTTTTTCTCGGTTTAAAATGTTTATTAGATGGTAAATATGGGCTGAATATTTCCGGACAGGCGGAAAATGTGTTAATAATTGTGTAGTAATTAGAAAATATCTCACATTTTAGTTGAAAACATTCATTTTTTACAAATTTATCGAGAAAAATTTTGGAAAAAATATTAAATCTTTTTCTTATATATTTTCTGGTGCACCATGGAGACCACTGAACGTTCAGGACGCCAGAACGTGCAAACGTAAACGAACCGGGGTCCGTTGCTACAGTAACTTGTTTACATGATTAAAACGCGTCAATATCAATTAAATGAAATTAATTGAACATATAGTCACAATTAGAGCAACTCTTTAAGTTCAAAGTTGATCACACTTGTCAACTAATTATCAGATATTGCTCAAAATGCAGCGGACAGATCAATGTTGTTCTGAGCTGGAGATGAAGCGAACCGCACAGTCTTTAGATCCACAACCGAAACTGTCGTATACTTTCATCCTGATGTATATTAATAATTTACCATGAAGCACAGATTGTTTTGATCTTATTTCGGAGGAGTAACGTTGTTAATTGCGCGTAATTTAATCAAAGTATCCACCGATTGGCGTGCGTAATGGCGCACGGAGGTGTGTGCGCATCAGGGCTGATGTCGTATGATATGATATGATAGGATGATATTTATAGAAACACAACTTATTGCAGACTGACACACAGACATGAAAAACAATGTTACTACAGCAGTTCCCACCCACACAGGATTATTTTTTTCATATTTAATATAACACACGTATGATGCAGTGTGAAAGGTGTGTGGCTCATTGTTCAGATGACGTTTTATTGTATTTTATTGGATTTATTTTATTGAACAGGATGTTTTCAGGAGCTGAAACAGGAATGTTGCAGGGTTGTTTTTTTTTTATGTGGATTTTTGTTTTCCGTCACACAAACGTGGGTTCCACTCTTCCCTCACTGAGCAGAGACAGAAGTAACTGAACGTCATAACTAAGTCTGACTGAATACAGCTTCATCTCTTTTTATTGATGCCACACGCTGGTCATTAAATTAACAGAAAATGTCCAAGTATCTGCACGTGTCACGTTTTATTGTTGTTTTCTCTTAAAGTGATTGCAGTGCATCTGCTGCAGCGTATCAGGATCTCACTTTTGTTCTCCTTCTCTTCTCCCTCCTCAGGTGGCCTTTCGCCCTCAGAATCCCGATCCTGAGATGCCTCCTGACGACCCTCTCTTCGGGAGGCTGGGGCTGAGGTTGTGCCTGGCGGAAGGAGGAGGTTGGCAGACCTCCCTCTCCTCCACTCCAGCAGGTTTTGCCACTGCATCCCGTGGTGCAGTGGCAGCAGCTTCTTTTTCCTCCTGCCCGCGCTGCTCCTGTCTTCGCTCCTCACGTTCACGCTGATCTTCTGGCTGAACGCTTCGCCTCCCTCGTGCTGCTCACCCTTTTCTTCCTCGCCTCATCCTCTTGCTAATCTTCCGCCTTTCCTGCGTCCTCCTGATCGCTTGGCTGGTGGTGATCAAGTTCCTCCTGCTCCTCCTTTTCTTCTTCCTGATCCTTTTGAGGATGACAATTTTCTCTTCCTGCTTTCCTTCGTCATCCTCTTCCTCGTCGTCGTGCTGCTCCTCATTTTCTTCCTCGCCCTCATCCTCCTGCTAATCTTCCTCCTTTCTTTCATTCTCCTCCTGACCACGCTTATGGAGATCATGTAGGTCCTCCTGCTGATTTCCGTCAAGCGCCTCTTCGTCCTCATCTTTTGACCAGGACGTTTCCCTCCTTTTCTTCTTCCTGCTCATTTCCCTCCTGCCTCTTCGTCCTCATCCTTCTGATGATGACGATGACGGTGATCCTCTTGCTCCTTCTCCTTCTCCTTCTCCCGCCTCCTCTCCTGCCCCCTCTCCTTCTGCTTCCTCTCCTTCTGCTCCTGCTTCTCCTGCTTCCTCCTCTGCCTCTCCTGCTTCTCCTGCTTCCTCTTCTGCTTCTCCTGCTTCCTCTCCTTCTGCTCCTGCTTGTCCTGCTTCCTCTTCTGCCTCCCCTCCTTCTGCTTCTCCTGCTTCCTCTCCTTCTGCTTCTCCTGCTTCCTCTCCTGCCTCCTCTCCCTCTGCTTCTCCTGCCTCCTCTCCTGCCTCCTCTCCTGCCTCTGCTGATCTTGATGGTGACGTGTTGGCTTTGTTTGTGGAGTCTGACGGGGACGTCTTCCTCCTCGTCAGATCTCCCCCCTAACGGCAGCCTCTCATCTTCTGACCTAGGTGATCCTGTCCTCGGCTCCTCTGGGAGGAGGCGCAGGGAGGACAGCGACTCGGAGGAGGAGGAGGAGCCTGCTGCCAAGGTGCCACGCTGGTGAGATGACAGCGACTCGGATTGAGGACGGTTATGAAAACCCAGGTACGTTAACGCGCATCATCTCGCACAGCTCAAATATTCTTTTCACGTGAATATTTGTATATTTGATCTTTCCTGTCTTTGTGTCGGTTTCTGATTCAGGTAGCATCTTGCACTGGGACCATCCATCATCTCCTGTAAATAGTTACAAACATTTATTATTTTTTACTTGATATGTATTTAACTCTGTGGGGCGGCCTTTGCGTCTGGCGGGGCTGAACAAAGCCCCAGACAGCCTCTGCGTCTGGCGGGCTGTCCACAAACCCAGGTAGCGTCTTGCACTGGGTTTTTTGCTGCTGTTTTAATCCTCCCTGCTCGCTTTGACACGACGACTGGGTCGACCTTTCTTTCCTCCTGGGCGCCGTCATTTGCTTCGGTGATGCCCTTGCCACTGGCAGGGCTGTCGACCCCTCGTCTACAGGGCAGGATAGGATAACGACTTAACTGTGTGGTGAGAGAGAGAGAGGAAGACGGCAAAAAGCTGCAAAGAAATATCAAACAAAGCCACTTCCACTCTCACCACCAAGAAAGCTCCTCAAAGGAGCATTTTAGACTCAATGCAGCGTTAAAAAAAACCAACCCAAACAACCAAACTCTGACGTCTTCTGGAGCTCCGTCTTCAGGTAAGTATGAGGTGAGTATGAACTGCACGATGCACAGATTGTCTTTCTCTGCCCCCGAGCCGCTGCCGTTCACCGTGCATCGTTTATGTTATCATAAATCATATATATTACTTATTTAATAACTCAAAGGTTATTTGTCTGTCTCACTAACTATTCTTTATCATATTTTTGTCTGCCCACCCACCGCCTGAGCTGCTGCTGTTCACCGTGTCCTGAGGCCCCGAACGAGGATGCAAACCCACGCACACAAAGTGACTCTGTCACTCCACTTTCAAAACTTAACTTCACTGATGTTAAATAAAACACTATACGAGTCGTTTTAAATCAGTTCATACACAGATTCAGCTTTAATCTGTCTATTAAAAAGGGGTCCTCAACCAGGGGTCCATGACCCCTAGGGAGTCCGCAGAGGTACTGCAGGGGGTCCGCCAATTTTTTTGTCATAATAATTGACAATTTTCACCAAAATAACGGTGAACGTGAGGGTGCAGATCATTGAGAAACTACAAACAGCGGAGGCGTTTGCACTCCAATTGGATGAATCAGTGGACGTGTCCAAAGATGCACAGCTCTTGGCATTTAATAACCAACAATAATTATGCGTAAACACATATAGGCCAGTAAGCCAGTATATAAGTAGGTTAATAAGGTGAAATAAAAGTTGAATAAAGCAAATATAAAAGTTATTGTAAGGCTAAAAATAGAAAAAGGTTGAAGATTAAAGTATTAAAGTAAATATAATATATAAAAAAGTGTTTTGGCCTGCAGGTGGCATCGGTGGTCTAAAAGGTTTTCTCCTCTGTAGATCTCAGCCAAAATGTCAATTAAAGATTAAAAGCTGTGAAACATTTTAATGTGGGGATCAGAGGAAGATGAATGCTTGATGAAGTGATCGTCCATATTAAAATCTAAAAAAAAAAATCAACATGTTGCCTCCTGGAGTCGCCTGAAACTGACAAAATTGGACCATCCTACAGATACTGATGTGTAATCATCTGCTCATATATAAAGTTCTACATGTGATCCTTCAGGTTTACCATGATTGCTGCTTTATTTCTCCATTAAATCGCTGCATATACGTCTAATTATATAAGCAGTGCAGCCGTGAAATGAAGACGAGTCCTCGTTAAAGAGCATTAGTTTTTATTTTCCACAGGTTACTTCAGAAACAGGTAATTATGTACAAAATCTGGAATGTTGGATAAATGCATATCAATCATCAACATCATCATCATCATCTCACTGTGGCTATTTCCAGAGAAACCTTAGAAATACTAGCTATACATTAAAACGGGTGCCTCTGCATTGCAATTTATTGCTGGTTTTACAATCGCAAGTCACTAATGCCATTATTAATTCTTTTCTCGGTTGGTTTTCTTTTTAAAAGAGTTTATTTACAGTTTGATTAGTAAGGTCTAAAAAAAAAAAAAAAAAAACCCACAGAAAAGACCGCTAAATAAATAAGAACAATATGGGAGCGTAAGAAACAGACCGACATGGATGAAGAAAAATGTGACAACATTTTAACGTTTTATCTCCCAAGATTGTCTACAATTGTCTTTTTTTGTTGTTGTTTTTTTTTGCAGTGAATATAGTGACCATTACCCCAGAAATGTTTCCCCTACTTTTAGAAAGTCACCAAAACAAACAAACAAACAAAAAAAAAAAATCACCAACAAAATTAATACAAATAATATAAACAATAATTCATCTGTGTAAAATACTATCATGTTCTGTGAGGAATTTGGGAAACGTTATATTGTCATTTGCCTGCGAGTAAAAAAATTTAAAAACGAAGGGCACGGCTTCCCTTCGGACAGCTACCTTTAAAACAGTATCACTAGAATTAATATTATTAAAGGGACGTTTAATTTGTGTTAATCACCACAGTGTTTTCATTTTGGTTCGACAGTGTCACGTGCACGAAATCTGGGTCAAACTTAAACCACACATAAGAAGAGTCCAGCAGATGACACGGTCTACTGGGAAAACAGGTCGAGCGGATGCCGTCTGCTCAGACACTTTTCTATATATATATCGTACAAACAATTCAGTGGTCACGAATGTGCTGTGAGAATTTATATTTATCCGTCGCTCGCGTGAGTTTTTTTTTTAAAAAATCATTTCCGTGTCTTTCGGAAATACGTCTCACTGAAAAGTTATTTACACGTGAATATTAACAGAGAAGAACGCGATGGTGGATTTCATAGAAACACTTCTTCTGACAAACGTTAGGAATGTTCTGAGACGCACCTCTGACTTGTTGATTATTTTGCACAGATGAACATGGAACGGGAGTTTATTGGTAATCTAAGCGACAAACAGTAAAAAGCCTTGGGCAAAGTGACACAAACATTCACTTTTACGCAATGCAGAGAAGTCTTTTTTTTTATTATTTTTATTTTTAGCACTACCATATATATCTCCTGTGCTATTTCATTACAAAAAAAAAAAAGATTGTTTACAATATAAAAATCATGTAAAATCATCCTCAGGGATACTAAAAGGTTGTGTTTCTTTTAAAAATGCTATCTGATGTTTTTCTGATGAAAATAAAGGCTTTGAATATTGCTTCTTTTTTCTTCTTTTTTTTTAAGCCGTTATATGCTGCAAATGTACTCAGAAGGTTGTGAAGATGTGAATATTGCTTGGGCTCTGGGGTCAAAAAAAAAGGTCCTCCCCTATTCAAACAGTTCAAGGTCTATGGCACTTGACAACTTTGCTTCTCCCAATTCGACTCTGTACAGCAAAAAAAAAGAAACTGCTCCGAAGTGAGTGAGTAAAAAGCATGATAAAACATCTGTAAAGACACAAAAGGCAAACTGTGGTCTTCTCCCATTTAAAAAAAAATAAAAACACAAAAATAAAACTGCCAGATGTTGAAACCCCGACAACACACACACAGACACACACACACACACACACGCTCATGTCTCCGATGGCCGCCTGAAAGATGAAGTCCTTAAAAAATTAAAAACACACGAGTGAAACGTCGACATGTTCGTATTCGAATGTCTTTCTTCTGTTGCCTCCTGCTTTTTCCGCCTTCTGTCCAAAACTTGCTTTGGTTAACTAGCATAACCGCTCCACGTTTCTCTGCTTCAAAAAAAAAAAAAAAAGGAAAAGTTTGGACGTTTTAGGGAAATTAAAAATCAGAGACGAATGATAAGCTGCCCGTTAAAATAGACGAGCCACTGCCTCCGGCTTAGCTTAGCTTAGCGCAAAGACTGGAAACGAAGGGAAACGGTTAGCTGGATGTGTCCATGTGGCTGTTGAACGTGTTAGATCTCGTTTGTGAGTACAACTTATTGTCGTACTGAGGGTTAGGTGCCATTTCTTGATGCTATGCCATTGCCAGGCGACCCCCATAAACAAGGAAACGTCAGTTTTTGTGCGTATTAAACGAGAATCAACATGTCGTGAGCTTTAGAGGTGCTGGTAGGTGGATTTCCCCCTTTTGACAGAGCCATGTGAGCTCTGCTTCCAGTCTATGTGCTACCTTAAGCTGCCTGGCTGCTAGCTAGCTTCAATCTTCTCATCTCATCGCCTGAAAGGAAATCAGAATATTTCCAAAAATGTCAAACTTTTGCTTTGAACGACTGATAAAACTTTTAAGGCTGAGCAAACGCATCTCTCCTCTCCCATTTCCCCCAAATTTGAACTTCCTTTTTTTGGGGATTTTCCGGCCTCATTAAATGATCACACGCAGACTGCATTTCTTCTCGAGGAGCTTGAGATTGGTTTATACTGCGGAGGATTGTTCCGCCCCCCCCCACACACACACACACGGCTCAGGTAGTGGTCTTGGGTTTGGTGATATGCCGAGCAGTTGCTGTGAGGGACCGAGGGCTGAATCGTGTCTGTACGCTGGAGGAGTGGAAAATGGAAGCAGGGGTGGATGATTTCCTCGTCTCAAAAAACACAAAAAACAAAATCAAACACCTCCTCCTTGATCTACATTCGTCTCCACATGAAAAGCACATAACATTGTCCTCCATATAAGATCGCACGGCAGACCAGAGAAAGGTTTCAACATCTTAAATAAAAAGTTAAAAAAATTAAAAAAACAAAAAAGTGGATGACAGAAGAGAGGGAGCCCTGCCCCCTAGTGGTCAATTCATGTCAAGCTGCAGAGAGAAAACCTAATTTATGATGAAGGATTTAAGAGATGTGGGGGGAAAAAAAAAAAGATGATCTGTACAGAGACCACAGTAATTATTTGCTTCAGAGCAGGTCGTATCTTCAGCTTCTTTTGTAGAAAAATATATATACCACAGTGATGGCCTTTTGAGGACTCGTACTTGCAGAGGTTTGCCGCCGTCTCACTTTGATCCACTACATTCAGTGGTTTTTATCCCCGTTTGTTTTTGTTTTTGTTTTTTTAAGTCAAGGCTATGCAGAGCTCTACTATAAATAGTCCCAACAGGTATCAACAGATCTCAGTCTCCTCCGTGTATAAAAATATGAGAGTCAACATAAATTTTCTCTGTGTCGAGGTCAGTTTTTTTTTTTTTTACGCTTGCATGTCTCTTATGATAGTCAAATCCACAGTGTTTGGAAATGTCTTCAAGAGGGACACTGCGTTCCCATGATCGATATTCACAAAGCTGTATCCGTTTGCCTGCGAGGAAGAGACACAATTTTATTATAAAAATCACGAAACAAACTTCAAATTAAAATCACTGGAGAGCTCTGTGGTTTGTGTACAGGCGGCAGAATACCTGGATGATTTTATCTCCGGGCTGCAGAGCCTTAGACGCCGGTCCCTCAGGTTGAACCCTTGTCACAAATATACCCTGGAATGAAAGTATATGGAGAGTATGACATTAATTATTATTATTATTAAGAGCTGCTAAGGTGTGCTGAATGATTTCCTAAATGGTAAGTAAAAAAAAAAGTACATTATCGTCCGGACGAAAGGGATTTCCCCGGCCTCCAACTCCTCCTGATATACTGAAACCCAGTTCTGGATTCTTCTCCACTTTCACACGGATCTGAAACACACCCACGTACTTTCATTAGTCATTCGCTGTTAATTGCACAATTTTCTGCATCAGGGATTTAGGGAACGGGCGCTTTAATAACTGGCCTGCTGGCTATATATACACACACACACACACACACACACACACACACACACACACACACACACACACACACACACACACACACACACACACACACACACAAAATTAGATTTGTACGGCTGAATATTCAAAAGAGGGAGATTCACAGCACTTTCGTATCTATTGTGAAAACAGGAAGAAGCAGCAGCACGTCCGTTCTGTCCAAAGTTAACAAAATTCAGTATTTCTAAAGCTCACGACGATAATTTTGGGGATTTTGTACCTTTTATTTTCAAAGAGACACCTGACAGGAAGATCAGCTGGCGGACACACCTGGAGAGTGACAGGAAAGCTCACTCCTTAACATGTGACATTGTTTAATCTGTTGATGGGGTTTTACAGGCGGTTACGTCCTCTCAGTGCAAACTTAAGTTCTGCTGGTTCATGCTGTGTATTCGGGAGCTGGAATGGAACGAGGAGGGACGATCTCGTAAACACTTCGGAGGACGACAGTAGCTGTGTTGTTGTCATCAGTCACCACAAGCACAAACAAGAACGGCTTGAGAAAGGCTGTTTCTTGTTCTTGTTGTTAACTGTGTGTCTGAGGAAACCAGCTGTGACTCCAGGAAGAACGCTGCATCGTGTCCCGCTTCCAGCCTATATATGCTAAGCTAAGCTAAGCTAATCGGGAGTACTGATGCCGCATCGTGGAATATCAAATCAAATCTAATTCATATTTCCTTCACCTCTTGCTGCAGTGCGTCCTGCGGCATGCGGCCCTGGGGCTGATGGGAGACTTTGAGCATCAGGTAATCGATGAGCTGCTCTCTGGAAGGGTGTCGAGCCATGGGCGCCTGGCTCATCTGAGGGCGAACAGAAGGGCCCATCTGACCGTTCATCAAAGGCACCTTTGCAGGAAAAAAAAACACACAGCGATGAACAGACGTCACTTTCTTGTCGACTCCTCAAAGCGACCTCTGCGGATCAATTTTAGCATCTGACAAACACATTTTTGATCTGCAGCTGTGTGCGCACATACTTTTCTGTGAGGGTCCAGTGTGTAGCTCTGCTGCCCTTGAGGACTGAACACATCGTCCTGAAAGGGAAAAAGCGATTAGCACCTCACTCCACTGAAGCTCACTTCCGACAGAGGATAATGGAAAGGACAGACGGCTAAGATGCCGACATGAAGGTGAAGACATCAGGCAGCGATGTGTTGCTTTAGACGAGCACATCTGACGGTGCTGAGCTTCTATTAGACACGAAGCAGCGTGTAGCTCTGAATATTAGTCGTCTGAATCTTAAATGTTAGGCGGAGAAGGGGTTACACAACACTCAGACATCTTTAGGATCCACAGATTCTAACACCCACTTCCTAAGTCACTTAGACACACACACACATCTCCCACTTACCTTTGGCAAACACAGTTTTCATCCTCACACACAAAGTGATCAAAAGTTGAAGTTTGGAAGATGACGAATGAGCAAAAGAAGTAGAGTTTTAAGTGCACTTGAAGACAAAGAAAATCACGTCACAGGATGAGAGTGTGGCAGGGCGGGATGGTGATTGTGATGTTAAAGAACGTGGCAGGTTTAAAAGGGGTCGTTTTGTACCGTATGTTATACTCGGATTACATATCTGGCCTGAAAAAAACTTGAATTTACTTTCTCATAGCAGCTTAGCGTGACACTTTCACATGTCAGCTGCATTCAGAGACCTGCTGAGAGCGCGTCACTAGACGTACAAGCCTCCCACTGCCTAACAACAAGACACAAACATTTCTCAGGTTCGTGACTTGAATGAGCTGCAGGACACAAAATGAATTATGCCACACACACAGCCTACAACGTCTAAATGAGCCTTCATCACGGTCTGTCTCTGATTCTGTCGTGGAGGTAGTGAAGCCACTGGATGATGGTACGAGTACAAAGTAGGCCCCTTTTATCCGTTTTTAAGCTCTAAGAGACGTCACATGTACTAGGACAGGGTTTGTGGTCGTTAGAAATCAGACGTTGGGAGCGACATGCTTTCACTTTCCTATAAAAGGGCAAGTGAAAGATGACTGTGGGTCACTTCTCAACATCGAGGAGAGAAGGAAACAGACATTTCTTATCTTCTACAGGATGTGAAACTAGCAGGAACTGGAAAGCCCTGGCTTGAGGCATGAACTTGCGGGAGCTAACTTGGGAGTTACACAGTACTCACACAGAAGCCCAGAGCTCCGTAGGGCTGTCCGTCCCTGGCACTAAAGACCAGGGACCCTTGGCTGGCATGCATATCTCTACAGCTGCCGTAGTGAGACCAGCTCAGCGGAGCGTTATTGGAATTATAGGAGCGAGACAGCGCGTTCTGACCAGAGAGGGACGACATGGAACAAGCAGCACCGACAAAGACACGTCAGCGGTGGGCCATGCAATCCACCAAATGACATAAAAAAAAGACACAACAGAAAGTTTTAAACAGCATATACAGACATGCATGCAGTGAATCGGTTTGCGGGGTTAGTAGACTCTGGTCCATATAAAAAGGGTCAGTTCACCCAAATGAAATGAAGTCTGGACGGAGACAGTTTTGGTTTTATTTGCCCAGGTTTGGTCAAATATAGTGAAGAGTTTCTCTTTAATTGAGGCATCAGCAGCAGAGAAATAAAGCTGGTGACGTAGACGAGCTCAGACACACACGGCTGTTAACAAGAACCGAACCTTCACCTTCTGAAGTGTGGATACACACAGCTGTGAAGTTGTGTCATTCACAGGGGACAACTTGAAGTACCGTTCGTCGTGTTAAAGGAGGAACTTGTGGCATTTTTGATAACATAACACAATAAGATGCTCCGCCTCAGCCTACTGTAGTTTGTGACACGTAGCAGTGCAACACTTCACATTAAAACACATCATGCGTGCAGAGGTCAGTTATTTTGTTGATATCTGCTGAATCGTAAAGTAGAATTAATCTCTCCGCTGTGTTGTTTTCACTGCACCGTCTGCGGCTTCGCGGGAGAACCGGGTCAGGACAGGGTTAATGAACGTCACAGAGAAGTGACAAAACGTGTGGCGAAAGCCGTACAGCCTTTCAGCACGGTACAATAGCAACATGTTTCCAAAGAAACGCGTCCATGTTACGAAAGTCGTGAAATCTGTTGGCGGTGACGCGGTTTGTGGAAAAGATGCTTTGCTGTTGATGTTTTTGACTATAATTTTTAAATGTTTCACGTGTTCTGCTGGCAGAAATCTCTTCAAGCCTGGGCAAACAAAAACAAAAACTACCTGCAGGTTTGGGTCAAGAGAAAATGTCTTTTTGTAGTTTAGGTGAAACAACCATTTAAGTTGTTACAAATAGTTTCTTCTTGTTCACATGACGTTCTGACAGTGTTCTAGTTATATCTTTGTTGTGCCGCCTGTAAAGATGAGAGTATTCGCACTGCTGGTCTCATTCAATGAAATTCTACACGTCAGTACAAAACCTGGGACTGAAATAATGAGTCAAACACAAAACAAAGAGTTCAGACTGTGAATCACTTTAAGGACTTTATACCTTTTCCATTTTCTTGGCCTCGATGTGCCGCATCACCTGGTCTCTCCAGTCATTTGGCACCCTTCCCGGTCCTCCTGACATCTGTCCGGGCCCATCCAGCAGCGAGTGCTCCGACTTCACCCTGGTGTTGGGCCTCTTGCTGGGGCTGCCGTGCTGGTAGTTGAAGTCGCTGACCGACATGGTCCTCTCTGAAGCTCGTGGGGCTGCGGCCTTGCGCCGAGAGGCCTGGAAGCTCGGCACGCGTCGATGCTGTAAGTGCGAGCCGAGAGGGGCCTCTGCATGGCCTGGCTCATCGCCAGTGGTCCCTGGCGAGGGTGTGTATGTCCCTGTACGTCAAGTACTCTCCGTCACCTGCACCTGCATCCGCCTGGGGTCACCGATGGAGGCCATGGAAGCCGTGGAGGCGGTGCTGCTCTGCCTCTGCAGAGTGCTGCTTCTAGTCTGGCCTCCTGTGGAATGAAGTCTCTCCATGCCCCACATGTCCCCAGAGGGCTTGGGACCCATGGGAGGCCCTCTGCTGGGGCTGCAGAGGATAGGGCGGTGCCTGATTACGGTTGGAGTAGTTGGTGTTGGCTAATGAGTGAGGAGGAGGAGGGAGGTAGCCTTGGTGCTCTGGGGCATGGCGTCCTCTGGGCCCAGAGGCCCTTTTAGACATGGCACTGCTTGTGTACTGTATGTTGTATTGAGGAGGAGGGATGCCCATGGCCATGCTGGAGGAAACCGGATATCTGCTGGTGCTGACGGGGGGCTTGGAAGAGGAGAGCAGGTCTGAGGAAGATGCAGAGGAGCTGGGGTAGACCTGCAGAGTCTGATCATTGAGTAACTGACTGGCTGACTTGCTCCTGACGATGCTCTGACCCTGAGCCCCCAGCCCCGAGCCAGATCCCGCCATCCTCGTCATTCCCGCTGCGTCGTAGGAGTCAGCATCCCCTTCGAAGGAGTACAGCTTCATGCCTCCTGTTTCTATGTTGCTAACGCTGTGAGACTTCATCACCTGCGGGGGATGGCACCTTTTCTCTGGAGACAGTTCCTCTGTGCTGCGAGACAGAGACATGTCACTGCTGGCTGTCACGCCTGTCGAGGCCACATGCACAGCAGATGTCTCGACTCTCATCGCTTGGCTTTTGTTCCCCAGACTATTGATGCAGTCACTGACCTGCTGGTTTCCATTCAGAAAATGCTCCATGTTGTCGTTGCTGTAGCCCTGCTTGCCGTCCAAGTCCTCCTGGGTTACCGAGCCATTCTTGGTTTTGTCCGCCTCGTCCAGCTGAACCATGTTGTCAGTTGGCAGCTTGGACACGTTCATATTGATCTGGTCCCACTTGGTGTAAGTTTCTCCCATGCCGTTGTTAATTCCTTCCGATGAAGGCTAGTCTGGCTTCCATGGAAAGGTCGTAGTCGCCCATTTTCTCTGGCGGGGTCTGCTGGGTTTTTAGAAGGGCTTGAAGGGACGTCTCGGAGCCGTTGCCGTTATGGAGGAGAGGGGTGGTGTCTTTAGGCTGGTTCATATTCTCATCTTCTTGCCTAAAACACAGAACAAGGAGGTACATCAGATCGTGTCACGACAACAGGAGGAAGACTCGAAAGATAGTGGAATGATAACTTACCGGCTTTTGGGTAGGAAGGGCATCTTCGCCTCTCTCTCAGGCGTGCACAGAGAGTTGTCCTGACTGCTGTCTGTGGTTAGAGACACGGAGTCGGACATGCGCGAAGGAGACGAACAGTTGCTGTTGTTCTGGTTGCTGTTGGCCACCGTCTCATCCAGCAAAGAGTCTGCGTCATCTGTGGATCAAAAATATCATCGTTAGCGCACTGTATCGAGACAGTGTTACTTTAAAAAAACTATTTTAAAGCACTCAAATGAAACTTTTACCTTTTTTGTCCTTACTTAAAGTCACTACTTTGGGCTGGTTGATGGAGATCTCAATGAGAGGAGGTCTCATCTCTGCGATTTTCATCTCCTCTTCTTCATCAGACAGCTCCTCAGAATCCTGAAGACGAACCATGATTCTCTTAAAGCTGCATTTGATTTAACTTCACAGTGCACTCACCGTTTGTGACAATAACTCAGAGTGAGAAATGTTAGGAGTACCTCCAGTGTGTCCTCGTGGTTCATCATAGAGCCGCCTGAAGTTTTGAGCGGGACTTTCTGAGAGCTGAAAGACTCCGAGGCGTCCTTTGACTCCGGTGCAGAGGAGTTTTCGGCATGTGTGTTGTTAGAGACTTGGGGCTCCACGTCTGACGCCACGCCGTTAGCACAGGGGGCCTCTATGACCTGCAGTACAGAGAAGCTGCTTCACTTTCATGCAGAATAAGCAGTTTATTAAAAGGGGAACTAAAGTGGGGAAAAATAGACAAGAAATGAAAGTGATTGCATTACAAGTAAAATATGTAATTCAGCTGAAGCTGACCTTTACTCCCACGTCCTGCACTCCGATGTGGTTCCTCTCGATTGGTCTTGAGTCTTTCCCGACTCGACTCGTCCTCCTTCAGCCTGTGAGCCACGGACTGGGCCGTCTTCACCATGTTCTTCAGCTCGCCTGGGTACGCGTAGGGTAGCGCTAAGGTTTCTCCTGGAAGAGACCAAAAACCCACAAACTAAGTAAAATCGGTAATATCTTGGGAGTGACACGAGATTGAGGCACTAAGGTTGTTAAATTGTTGTAGAAAATGGGACAGGAGAAACATCAAAGTGAAGGCTGCTGCCAAAATAACACTTTGTGATCACAACAACGTCCTTGCAGTTTGGTTAACTGTCCCCCATGGTCATTCCTCCTTCTCCCAATTATGCGAACGACCGCTTGACACTGACCCTCGGGGTGTTCTCTCATCCTTGTCCTCGTCGCACTCAAGGCCACCTGAGCTCGGTGTTTGCGTTGTTCCTCCCAGAGAGCTGGATTGAAGCTCTCGGAATCTGAGTTGGGGATGTCTGAAATGGAAGCAGAAAGCAGGAGGATAATTTGTTCGTTTTTAATTAAGGCTTTGTAAGTCGACGCCACTGTGTTTGACTCGTGCAAGTCTGACTTTGACCACAAGATGGCGCAGAGACAACACAAGGACCTGCAATGAATTGAGCGAGCTGTGGATGAACTTGAAATCGAGAGGTTTCACCCTGTGCTTCATTCGGATATCACACTATATGTGGTGAAACAAAAACATAAAAGCACCATCAGTTAAATGTTCTTGCAGGACTCGCCACCACTAAGCATTCAGCTTAGACTCGCTCTTCTGCTTTCACTCTTCTCTAACCGTAGGGCAGGAGCAAGGCCATGATTACTATGAGAATGATGTCACGGCAGTGGTAATTGTGGTGATGATGCTTCCCTGAAACTACACATTAGCATCTTGCATTAATGACCTGCTGTCCGTCAGGTCAGAGGCCAACTGTCAACAAGCGCCACAAATTTGAAACTTGACCAAAAATATCACGCATGCAAGAATATCTCAGTTTTCTGCGAGTTAAAGCTTGAAGCTTTAAAAGGATCAGTGTGTCCAACCAACTGAAGACCTCCCCGCTCACACCACATAAAAACAGGAAACGACTATTATGGTTTATTCTGAACAGACATCAGCTGAGCGCAGACCCTACCAGTAACTCCGGTTGTCTGTTGCTTAACACGCCATTAACAGAGTGTGAATGCACAGCGGATAATATGAGTCACCTGTTGTGTAGCCTCCATATCAACAAGTTGTAAAACACAATCATTGCAGTCAGGTCATGACTTATTCCAGCTTCTCATGAAAACACGAGGAAACAGACGCGGCTCTTTTGGAAAAAGTCCTGCTAGATGACGATGGGGAAATGTCAAAGCCGGTGACGGAACATAAATAAAGGACAGAGTTACACCCGTAACTCATCAGGGTGGCAGGGCTGTAAAATATGACGATAGTCTGTCATTTCATGTGATGCTCTGTCGTTGTTGTTGCGTCACAAATTGCACTCTTTATGGCTACTTATCTGCCACTTGGGTAAGGCTTTAATTGCGTAGCATGGCACGGATCAAAGGCGGGAGATGGTGAACGTGACACAGAAGGAGGCAACTCAGAGCAGGAGGACGACTCAAAACCAACAGGTCTCCACAACAAACTCAAACACGGCCAACCTCGTTCACCGCCTACACGAGAATCAGCTGCTGTCGCAACTTACGACTGCAAAGATTGTCGTAAGTGCATTTTATATTTATATATTTATATCAAGTCCTGAGGATAAGACATACTTTATTGTCCTCGAGTGGAAGTTTGGCTTGGGCAACATCCGCAATCAACTTGTACACAATAAGCAGCCGATAAAACAGCATAGAGGTACACCAACGACAATTTGAATGATGTGTATAACATTGCACATGCCTTGTGAGAAAAGGCAAATACAGACGATCATAAAAGCCATGAAAACATTAATTCATTGAATTTAGAGAAGATTCACAGCCCTGGTCGGTGCATTTTTGGGTGGTGCACCAAACATTCAAGCGGTTGACCCGCTACCATTTCTGTAGTTTAAGCCTGAAAGATCTCGAACCACTAATTACTCTAAAGCTAAGATGCAACAGGGTCAGTGCAAGCTGTCTGGTGTAACGAGAAACCAAACCAAACTAACAGATGCTTGACAAGGAGACAACGACTAGTGTTTCTTCCACAGCTTTGGTCTCGGTAACGAGGTCCTTCATAAAATATGAACGCAGGAATCCTTGGGGTCACCTATAAGACCCGCCACGCTAAAGATGGTAGTGGTGGTCATGGCGGCGCCTGAGAACTTGACATCAAAATACAGACGTAGTGACAAATCTTTAATATCAAGCCCTGTCGCTGAGAGCCGATTGAGTGAAAACAGGTCAGGACATTTGCGATATGAAAGTGTGCTGTTGAACACGCAGTACTCACAGTCCTCAGTCCTGATTTGCTGGGGAACATGTAGTTGGTCAGCACGGTCTTGTGCGTCTCTGGATCCTCCTCTTTCTGGAGAGGGATCAGGGCTTTGACTGTGGGAGACACAAAAGTAGGTTTGAGTGTGCTATCCGCAATCAACGGCGCTTTGTGGAAAATGAATGTGGTTCCGACCCATTTTCCCACAGTCCTTTCCAGCACAGTGTCTTCTCCAAACCACCCACTGGCCTCGCTTTGACTCAGACGCTACCTAATCACATCTGGGTGTCTCTTCCTGTCAATTATGGCTCGATGGAGGAGACTTAAGCTCCATCGATATCCCAAACAGTACCTCTGCTCCTGTTGGACTGCCTCACTGACACAACAGGTGCTGCACTCCTGATTGTAAGCAAATACAGCTTATTTATACAGGTAGCAACTCAAAGAGATTTACAGGTCAATAAAAAGGAAGAGAAACTTCAGTTTTATACAGTAAGGCACGATTAAAAAACAATTTATGGGGAGGATGTTTCAAGAGCCTCGGGGCAAAAGTGGTGCAGTCACCCTTGGTCTTGAACCAAGGGACAGGCCAGAGAGCCCTTATCATATGACCTTAGTCTATGTCTGTGCAGTTTCCTGTCATGAATAGAGCCCGACTGATAAATCGCTCAGGCAGCTATTAGCTCACCGCATATATATCAGTATCGCTAGATGTCATCTGATAAAAAGGAAGAAGTTGAAGCACAGAAACGACACATATGTTTCAAAACGGTGTCACTATTCTGTCGTATTTCAGCAGAGAGTGGTTTATTTGTGCTTTAAAAAACATCCCCAGAAATGTTTCCCTCTCTCAAATATCATCATCGGCATCCTGTTGAGGATGGCACACAGGAGACTGATTGTGGAGAGATGCGTACAAGTTTTATTCCGCATTTTAAAGCCGCTGACTTGAGGCCAGGTCGGAGGAGACGCGGGCTCAACAGCTGGCTCTTCTGCAGCGTTCTGCAAACTGCAGTTTTCCCAGTGACAATTTGTTACGGCACTTAAACAGAGACCTGCAAAAGTCCAGCTAGGACGAGCAAAAAAGGCATGAATAATTGATTTTTAAAATGCGGCGAGAGGCAACAGACTGTAATGTAGTAAATATAAGTTGGAAAAAGAAAAAAAAGCATGCTGCTGCAGTGTCTTCTCCACCCTTACTTCACCTTTGCACACGTTTAAAAAAAAAAATTTGATATGAGCAACTCAAGAATTCCTTTCCCATACAAAACTACACTGCTATGACAAAGTGGGACCTGCTAGCCGCTTCCTGACACATGAGCTGAACAGACTCAAACGTTTCCACCTCAGATAGGCTTATCTTGTGTTCGGTCGAGGGCCACATTAGCCGAGGCAGAAGTCCAAACTTGAAGCACGGCGACTCAGCCGGTAACCTTGATCTCTCTGTCCGTGTTTCTTTACATCCGGCAGGCTGCCGCTTCCTTTTCTCACTCAGATGTGGTGTGAAACTACATTTGAGGGGCTTCTGACAGGCTTGTCTAGATGACCATACTGTTGACCTTAAACAAGTCATAAGGTTGGGATAACATTTTCTGACATTCATTAGGATCCTTCCACACTTTAAAAATGTAGAGTTTAGGGTATCAGACCAAGACTGCCATTTGGCACGTTTAGATCAAATGTCCTGGAAGTGGTTTACTGAATTTTGAATGTGTTTTCCTGTGAGCTACCTGCTCTAGCTGGATTAATTTACAGCCGAACGCTGTCACGTAGGCCTGCTGCCTTACAGTCTCTATAGAACACATGTCCATCTGACGGCTCTGAACTCAGCGGCACCTTGCGTGAAACCCTTATACGTCTGACAGCTCTGAACTCCGTGACACCTTTTGTGAAACCCATACACTTGTGATTTATACATAATATATGTGAGCTTACCTGATTTTCAGACAGCCACATTGCAGTCATCTGGTTCAGTTTAGTGAAACTGTAGGGAAGATTCTTTAACCTGCAAAACAAAAAACAACACAGGTACTCAGTCTTGTACTCACAACATAAAAAAAACCCTGATGCATCTGCAAAGAAGTCTCAATTCATTCTGTGAGTTCGGTTTAATGTGCTGCAGGCTGATGCCATATTCCATTTCTCTCTGGAGAAAAGTTATTGAGTGCATCTGGCACAGAGCAGACAGCAGGAACGGGGAAACCCCTGATTAAAACCTCAATCAGGCCTCAGCTTCCAAACCAAGCCCAATCTCATGCAGGCCAGAATTAAGACTTTTTCGAATATGATGTTGTAATTATCAGGTTATGTTCCAGAATGTGTGTGCTGCCTTTTTTTTTTAAATTAATTTTCATCCAATTATGTCATTCATAGTGAAGAATTAGGTTGTTGCATGGCAGCAGGGATAACCATTTTTTTCCTTCATCGATTAATCTGCTCATTATTTTCTTGATGAAATTAATTTATAAAGACTGAAAAAAACAGATTCAATTAGAATTATATTAATAAGAGAAGAAAACACCATTTCTGAATGACTTTTGCTCTTAAACTTGACCTCAGCGTGCTTTAACACCGTCAGTCCGACTCACTTGTTGTTGCTGAGATTGATGACTTTCAGCTTCTGCATGTCGCCCATCTCCTCAGGCAAAGACTCCAGCTTGTTGGAATGTAGGAACAGCACGGTTGCATTCTTCCAGCTGCCCATCTGTGAAGGGTTAAGAAAGCAAGGACACAAGAGCTGTGAGCTGACAGAGCTAGCTCGCTGTTACAGACGGGCGGACCATTTATGTGCACACTCACCTCGGGGGGAAGCTGCGTAAGGAAGTTGTGATCAGCAGCGAAGGTGCGGATGCTGACACACTGGCCGACGGAAGACGGCAACGCCGATCTCGTTGAAACTGCAGTCCAGCTCATCCAGAGACGTCAGCCTGATGCAGAGAGAAGCAGGAGGGCAGGTTTAAATCATGTGATGTAATAAATATAGTATAAATTATATATATAGTATAAATAGGATAAAGGGTTGAAATGACTGTTAAAAGGAAGTGAGACTCTCTTGTGATCGAGAATAGATAACCTCTAGTCTACTTGTGAGTGACAATCCTAGTATGGCTACAAGTGCCAAAAACCCGGACCCTACACTACCCATAATGCAGCTCAGTGGCATCTTTTTATAAAGACCCTTCCTGCCTGGTAAACACACACAACGCCAGATTGTAAACACACAGGCTTTCTGTTAGAAATTCCCCCTCTTGAGCCACAAAAGACATTATACAAGTGTTGTCACAGGCTGAGGAGAACTCGTTATGATGAGAAAACTGAATCTGATGAGTAAAAATCTGAGAAGTGGCTCTTTGATTCTGCTATATCAGCCTTCATCTTAATTTGGGAATGCCAGTGTGCTTAAATAAGGACTAAATCTTCTGGTCTGTCAAACCAGGTGTCATTAGTGGGCTATATGATCCTCCCATTTAAACATATTAAGACGAACGGCTTAAATGACGCTGAAACCTCTCTGAGATCAGTTCTCATCTATATCTGCTCTTGTGTTGTTATCTTACAGTAACACTGAAGCACTAAGAGACATTAACAACAACACTCATGCTTCATGGAACATAATTTAAAGCGGTGACATTTCAAACTAAACCCGTGTTGACACAGAAGTGTTTGCAGCTGGGGCTTTCTGCTGAATGAAAAAATGCACCTGCACTCTGGGGATTCAGAGTCTGACTTGCGGGGAGAGCTACTATGCTGCAGCGCCATCAAACTCTAAAAACGCAGGTTTGACCCTGTTTTGCTAAATATAAAAAACAGTGACACGACAACAACGTGCACCAACAGTGGACTGAATAAAATCAGCTGCTTGAATGAAACATAAAATCTTGCTTGTTAAAATAAAGATTAAGATGAAACCATGCTCTTTGTGTCACATTACACATGGAGACTCGTTCCAACATACAGGATAACTGACAGTGTTTGTTGTTTGGGAATAATGGACAGAACAAAACGGTGCAGCTGCAGCAGTCGTTGCCAGTAACTGTGGATTTGTGTGTCTCGGATGTGGGAGTGGATTGACAACAAAAACAAAAACACAGGTGGATTAACACTGGAGCCTAATCTTTGTGCAGAACCACAATGAGTCGGAGTAGACAAAGGGTCAGGACGCGGACCTGCTGAGTTTACCTGCCTGCCGCAGACAATATCAGTCCCGAGAACAGTCGCGGCTGGTTTAAATCAAATCAAATCAGTAGTATTGGAGGGTCATCTGGCTCAAGATTACCATCGCCCCCGCCGCAATAAAGCAAACCTCAAACCGTTTCCATAAATCAATGTGGTTACTCGATATCCTCAGCGTTGGACCGACACAAATAAAGCATCGGAACACATTTTTAATGGGAATGTGTGATCGATGCAGACAGGTTTAACGCGGTGGATGCTTGATGACAACAGCGCAGTAATCCACTGATCTCTGGGTTTATTCTGCCGATATTAAAAGCTGCGGCTCGAACGCTCACCCTCCGATGGAGTCTGGCAAGTACATCAGCTGGTTCTCATCCACTTTCAGTGCGGTCAGTTTCTTCAGTGAGCCTATAGTAAAGAAGGAAAGACACATAGAGAGAGAGAGAATTAAAGCGATGCAGCTCGGGGTAATTACTGATTATCACCTGCTGCTGCACCGCAAAGAGGGATATCCATTACAGCACTTAATTGGATTAATTCATACTGTCATCAATGCTGTAATCTGTAGTAGTAATCAACCCTGACTCTAAAGCACTATGCATCTGGACTCATCTGATTTAATTAGCTTCACTCATCTGCATTACTTTTTCCACCCCAAGGGATGAAATAAAGGAAGTATAGAAACAGAAATATGTCCTTAAAGAACAAAATCATGGATATACATGTGAATACGGATGAGTTTGTTCATTCCCAGTGTCTATTCATCCATGAAAAGAAATAAAATGTGAACAATATCTAAGATGGCAGACAAAAAAAGTCAGAAAAGAGCAGTTATGTGATAGAAATGTGTGATGTATGTGTGAAATCTTTGATAAAAACTCAACATCTTGTGGCACTACAGCACTGTGACTTTATTGTAAAAAGGAGGAACGGTAACTCGTCCTCTTCTGTGAGGACATTTAAAAGTTTGTGCACTTTCGGTGTTAGCTACGCAGGAAAAACAATCACGTCACCTCTGGGAATTAAGACACCGACAAAAACTACACACGAACGAACCCAGGAAGGAAAAAAAAAAAAAGTATTTGGCAATCGCTAAAAGAGACTTCAGGTGTTTCATAATGGATTTTCTTCAAACAAGACGTGTGTGTGCTTTAATCTTCACCGATGGAGCCTGGCAACTGCGTGAGGGCATTGTTGGAGAGGAGGAGGTCTTGCAGATTCTCGCAGCAGATTTGCTCGTCTACCATCTCCAGGTTGTTCTTGGACACGTCGAGGTACACCAGCTGTTTTAGCATCCCCAACATCTGCATAAATAAAAAGGAGACACACACTAAAACAACACGTTTTTTTCACTGATATCTCATTATCCTCATTTAATTTATGCCGAGGATTAGGCGGTAGTGTTGAACACAGATGCAGTGGATTAAAACAATCCCTCAAACATCATGAGCACTGAGGTAACGTAATTTAGGTACGAGCATCCTAGACATGGCGTTATCCCAAAATTTAGTTTGATTATGACTTTGTTAATGATTAAAAACACTTTTTATATCTAAAAAAAGGGGAAAACAGTTGCTGTTTAGATCCCTGCCAGACGTCATCACCTATAAAAAGGCCAGACTGTGATTACAGCTGATGTTGTTGAAATGCTGGCAGCAGAACTAATGCTTTAATTATGACCCAGTTACAAACAAGCCGGTCATTCGGATGAAAAATGAATCTCATGTAACACATTCTGACTATCACAACATCATTATAAATTAATTATGTTCAAGGAAAACAATTACTTCACAGCTGCAGATGATTTTGTAATTATTATTGGGACATGTGCAAACCCAAAAGCCTGTTTCTCCTTTCTGTGTCTTATTGTGTTCATCCGCCGAGAATCATTTCTTAAACTGCAGCCCATCTTCCGCCGTGCTCGGTGAGCTGGAGGTCTGATGCAAGCTGACTGCGTTCGCTCTGACGAAGATTTGAGCGGACGCGTGGATCAAAAGCAAAAATATTTCGGGGCAGCAACTCAAGTGCATGTATATAGGAATGACTGTAGATTTTACCCCAGGTAAAAATGTCAGTCTGTTCCGTCAATCCACAGCTCCTTGATTCCACTCAGCTGCTCCAACACCTCAGGCTGTGGATGTAAAGAGGAGAAAGGACGTTAAGTGATAGGGGATGTGAGTGTTTAAGTGCTGTGTGTGTGTGTGTGTGTGTGTGTGTGTGTGTGTGTGTGTGTGTGTGTGGGCCTGCTGGGCAGGGACAGGATGAGGAGCTTAGCTCATAAACAAGCTCAATCACAAGGCCGTTTATTAAATCCACTGCGATTATCACGTATTAATGAATGCTATCTTTCAGTGAAAAATCAGCTCTTATTGTACGCGCCCTTGAAGAAACAGAGCGTCCATTTATAAAAAAAAAAAAAAATCAAGGCGGAGGAAAGAGAAGAAGAGATTAAAAAAAAAAGGAGGAGGAGGCGAGGTCACCGCCAGAAAGGTAAGAAAGCCCGGAGCATCGACAGGCAGACAGACAGATACTCACCACTTCAGTGAACTCATTACTCCCCAGGTCCAACCTCTCCAGCTGTGTGAGCTTCTGCATGCTTCTGTGGACACAAAAAGGACAGACAGGGAGTGAGGTCTTAAAATCCAATCACCCATATATTACGTGTTTTCACAAGTGGGGGAAAGTCAGAATTTAAAAATAAAAAGACGACTAGAAAACACTAAAGTGACCCAGCCAGGATTATGAGCAGGGTTGAGCCACGTGCTTCAAAAAGCAAAGCCGAAAAAAAAAAAAAAAAAGATTATCTGTCAATTTTTATGTTTTGGATAGCGCACACGCTCTGCCTTTGCTGCCTTCACTGTATTTTATGAGGAAATAAATACCTTTTAGAGCTCAGGCGTGACAGAAATATGCTTTAAATAATGGAAAATGTGACGTCGCGCCTAAGCCTTGCTCTAGAATTTTCTCTTCACATTCAGGTCACAGTCTCACATTCTCGGCTACACTGTAAACAAGCGGATAAAATCCAGGACTGTTCGACCACTTACAGTCTTTACCGTATTTAACTGATCACCGGCGACAGGAAATTGGAAGGTGAAATATAACCCTAACCCTATGAAGGCTGATTTCACATTTCACTCAGAATCCTCTGACAGGATTCATTTTTGAAGCCGCTGAGACCTCAAACTGAAAACTCTTCTTTGGAACTAACGTCACACCCACACATGCAAAGTATCAAAAGAGTAAGAGTAAAATAAAAATGCGCACATTGTTTGTGTCCTTGATTGGAGGACAACGCCGGGGTCAAAACTGCACAATACTGGCAGGATAAAGAATTCAGATATCAACTTTAAGCAAGATAAGAACTAAAAACTGTTGTTTTGAATCAAAAATGCCAGGAGAGTGTACGGGGAAAACCAAAGCAAGAGACTGGAGATGAAACAGAGATGCGCTGAGCTCTGTGGGAAAAGACACGACGATCCTTTCGCAGTGCGGATGAACTGTTTCCTTAAAACACGAGCGAGATTCAGCACGGAGATGGAAAGCAGAGGCCCACCGACACTACTGTGCAGTCTGTTTTCAGGTGCACCTCATAAAATGTAAGACACAGCGCAAATTATAAATATGATTTAAGCCCTTTGGTGATTTCTTTTTTAGTACACGGTGCAATATGAAACGTTAATTATGTGGATGTACTTGAGCTTTAGCCAGCTTTGTCACATTCTTACCTCGAAGTTGGCAAGAACACCAGACAACCCCCGTGTGAGCAGAAAGGAGTAAGAATGAGCTGTGCTGGCGTTCTATGGCTTGTGACCTTAAGTCGTGAGGAACACACCATCTTTCTTTAAAATACAGAGAAACATTTGGCGTGTGCATGTGCTTGATGTGTGTCTCTACACCGAGAAAGGCTGCGCTATGTGGAAGCCTTGAAAAGGCTTCTGCTGCGCCCCCCTTTGTGCACGCACACATTTGTTTACATCTCTGAAATGCTTGTGTGTTGCTCTGGCAACGTTCCCGATCATTAGTCCTTTTCTTTGTCAGGGCTCCAGCCTTTAACAGGTCTGGCCTCTGTCACATAAACACAGAGAGAAGAGAGGATCCGCTCTGAGCTGCTGCAGCGCTTCACTTTATACGCCCGGCTGGCCCGTCAGTCAGTCGGTGAAAAATAAGAAAAGTGAAAGTGAGTGAAACTCAGCCGGAGGGAGGAAGGACAAAAAAAAGGCAAATAGGGACACGTAGTTTTGCTGCAAAAATGGGGAGGACATTCAATGGAATGATACAGCAAGTGAAGCATGAGAGAAGTCAGAAAGAGAAAGTAGCTTTCCCCAACAATCACCTGGAGCTTTCTCAAATACTCGTGGGACGTTTAGTCTCCCAGCAGCCCTTCAACCTTCTCAAATGGTGAAATAACCTCGCTGCCGTCTCAGCAGAGGATTATAAAACCTGCCACAGCAGGCAGCCAAGTAAAGGGGGCTCTTATGCAACACCGTGGAATTTAATACTACAGTTCGAAGTGTGGGGAGGGAACGGTGAAAAGGAGAAAAATAAATAAATAAAAAAATTTGACAGGATGGAGGAGACAGCAGAGACGTTGCAGGGGTTGAGAGAGGAAGGAGACAGGCGAGGAAGTAAGGGTAAAAACTCTTGACACGCGTCATGACGCAAACATGACTCTCACAGTGATGCTTGCGCTTTATTTTGTAAACAGACAGAAAGGAGACCACTTACTAGAGTTGTCACGATACCAAAATGAGTAACCGCGATACTATACCAGGCAAAGTATCGCGGTTCTGGGTATTATCGCGATACTGCAGCCTTTTTTTTAAAATTATTATTATTTTTATGAACTGCGATGTATTTGTACAAGTTATAATTACTTATTAATTACTTATAATGTTGTTTGGTGCATGGCTTCTGCCATGGTGAGTGTGTTGTCTCGTGTTTGTGACTGTAAGTCCGGCGCGTCTGGGCGAGACAGAACTTTAAGCTTGTTGTTTGTTTTGAAGCGAATTTCGAAGCGGAGCTGTCTATCTTCATGGAGTTCATTCTTGCCGGCAGAAACTCACCAGTAACAAGGCAAACAGCCAATCATTCAGCAGCTGTAGTTCGGTTGCAGTAGTTGCCATGTGGGTTTGTTTACAAGGGAGTAGCATGCAGTGAGAAGCCGGGAGGAGAGTAGAGGCGGCCGCTATGTAGTGGAAACTGGCACCGGTAGTGTAGTATCCACGGTAGTACCGTCGTGTAGGATTTCTAGTATAGTAGGAACCATTACAATTTGGCACCGCAGGGTAGCGGGTAGCGGGGTAGCATGGGTATCGTGCACCTCTAACACTTACTTTGGCAGCATCTTTAACTGGTTCTCCCTCAGCTCCAAGATCTGTAGTTTAGTCAACCTGCAACCAAGAAAAAGGCCAATGTCATGATTGGTAGGTATGACAACACTTAATATTTACTTTTATATATATATACACGTTTATATAACTTCAATACACAGGTTTGCAAATGCTTTTGTTCATTGTACTGTGCTTATTAGCTTGCACCCTGTTATTGTCATACTCAGTATTCTCCAGTACTTCCCAATAAACACTTTCATCACTTTCTACCTCACAGCAGTATTACACGAAATGAGTTTTTGAGCCACGACAGCAGCCATAGTTTCCTCTGCAGGCTTATCTGCTACAAACCAGCAATAATATGAAGCTACGTGACAAAAATAAATAGAAAGAATCAAACCTAATAGCTCCTTTAAACCTACGTAACACTAGACTATGATGTGGCCCATGTGGCTAACAAGTGGGCACCACAGGCCAGATGTTTTGTGTAATCAGAAGCTTCGACATTAACCTTTGTGTCGACTACAAACACTAAGAGTGTTGACTGCTCCTGCTGCTTTTTTTTTTTAACCTTTAAGAAGAGGAACCACATCTTAAAATGATAGATCAGGATATTGCTACAGTAGAGCAGTGTTTACTTGTTTGTTGGTTTAAATTACAGGTGTTAAAAGCCTGTTGACTCTTGATGATGATGCTGAGAGCGGTGAGAGTGAACGAAAGCAGAGTTGTGAGTCAGACAGCTGAAGCTTGCTATAAAGCTCGCCTGTAGGTTCATTTGATACATTATTATAAAAACATTATTATAGCCACTTTAAAGACTGCTGTTGAAATGAAAAACCTCTCATACAACTACTACAGATTCACTGTAAACAGAAACTCACTTTATAAATGTCCAAAATTTTACTGGCTGCATTTAAAAAGCTAAACTTCACAGGACAAGTTACACTGCAGATGTTCTTCTCCTCGTCCTAAAATTAGACTCGCACTCATAAATAAGCCTTGTGCTACCACAGCCATGTCGGTGGTTTGACCTCATCAACTACAAGCATGTGGCGTCGCAAAAACATACACGTAAAAACCGCAGTGAACAGACTGAGCGTGCAGTTTGTGCGTGAGTTTTTCCTGTTAGAACAAACTGACCTTCCGAAGCTGGCTGGTAAGAACTCGAGGAAGGCATCGTTCAGGTAGAGCTGTGTCAGACTCAGAAGCTGGGTGAAGCCTTCGGGGAGCCTGACAACATGTAGAGGAACAAGGATAACTCAGAAACGTTGCCAAACACGAAGCCAAAATGGAGTTCATCGAGGGTGAAAGGTTATGACATGAGGGTGGGCAGTACTCACTTGGATATGGGATTCACACTGGCTTCTACAATAGCTAGGACTTTGCAGTTTTTTATGTTTTCTGGAAACTCCTGGATACCTACAGAGAAATACAGCAGAAAAATGCTATTAGATGCTTTAAAAAGGTAACAACTGCAGACCATCAATTCAACATCTGCATGTTGTATCTAAACTGTTTTATTACCACTGGCACAAAACAAAAAGATGAGGGATAACGCGAGCCATCTTGTCCGTGTTTAGCAGGAGAAGCTTTGCAGGTGGATTGTCAGGCCGTCTGCCTGAACTCTGCATGCTCAGGATGCATTTAGAGTGACTTTCCTCTTTAAACAACCGCAGAGACGAGTGCAGAGGTGACATAAAAAAAGAGCAGGAAAGGAAGCAGCAAAAAAAAAAAAAGAGAACCACTGAGTGATAGTCTGCAAGTTCTCATGAAACCGTCCAGCGTGTGCACGCTGTGAGAAAGGGGACGTGGCCGAGCCTCCAGGTTTATTTCCACCCACTTTGTTTTGTGTCCACAACACTTAGCACAGAGTGCTTTGAGGAGAAGGATAAGCTACTTTTAATGTCAACACGGCACATGCGGCTCTGGTTCGTGAAAGCGCCACCACATCCTTCAACGTTTGTTTAATCGAGGCTGTCTCCGCGCTCATTCATTTATATTAGAGCCACCTTTTTGACCTTTCTCTACGCATGAAAGGCTTTTGCTGAGCGTGCATGCTGCTTTTTCTGTTCTGCTCGGCTTCAAGGTTGTAAAGTGATGATCAACCATCCTGTGCAGTAACCTGCAGTGTTACCGCTTTTGTGTTAGCCTTCAGAGCGTAACAAATGACACAAAGATGGTGTTAAAATACTGATAGCTTGCTTGAAGCGAAGCCCGTTTTAGGGAACGTGCAACAGGATGTTCTAAAAATACTGAAATCTTTAAAACGACACACCTGATTGATTCTGTGCACAGCTGGGGGTTCGAACAGAGAACTGTCGAGCCTTCAGATGCGTTAATCTGCAGCTGCTTTTGGTTCTAAATGTCAGATTAGGACGACAATGACGGCGGAAAGTTTTCATCAAACATGCAAAATCGGAAAGGACTTCTGGTACAAAGCTCCATCGTATTCAACAGTTGTGAATGTTTATCTTCAAAGAGCTAAATGTCACTTTGACAAACGCCGTCACTTCCCATGACGAGGCGCTCTGAGGTGAACACCTCGTACAGATTTTCTCAGTTTTTTGTTTTTTTTTGTGTGTGTGAGAAAACCGGCTTCGTTTAGCTTGTTGAGTTGTGTCCCTGAGAAAAGTGTCAGAGCATGCCTGAGCTTGTCGACTTCCTTTATCCATCACATCAGGGGTTTTGAGTCACGCAGCGGAGTGACGTAACGTGTGGTAAACGCGCTGTGGCGTTTTACCTCAGAGTATCTTTGAAGCAATCTATGCATGGTATCATTTAGGCAACTCTTTCCTGGCAATTTCAGTTTTAGAAAAGTCTTTTTCACCGGTTGGTCAATGACAACACAAGAATGTGAATGTCATAGACTCATTTAACCCGCCTCCATACCCGAGTGACATTTCTCAGATACGCTAAAACAAGTTGATGTTTTGCTTACTGTTTTTGCTGACATCAAGCTCCCTGAGATTGATGAGGTTTGCGATCGCTGCCGGCAACACCGTTAGGTCATTATCTGGCATGCTCAGTCGGTGGAGTAACTGGCAGTTAAACAGTTGCTGGCGAAGAGAGAGAGGAGTTTTTAATCATAAAGTTTATGGCTGACAGAAAACACATGAAAATATTTGATGTTTGAATGTCCTGATTGTCTTAAAAGGTTCAGCTGAACCATTCAGAAGGCTCTTCTGCCTTCATGTGATGTAACGTTTCTATGCATCGGGGGTGTGCGCCTTACTTTAGGCAGCTCCTCGATCTGGTTGGCATCGAGGTAGAGTTCCTGCAGGGTCTTCTCAAAGCTAAAGATCTCCTTAGGAACAGTCTCCAGGCTGCAGTGGGAGTAGTCCAGCGATGTTACCGCCTCCTCCTCGCCCCGCAAGCAGCGGCAGGGCACCAGACGAACAAACAAGCTCCGCTTGGACATCCTCAGGCACTGGAGAGGGAAAACAGAGATATGTAATAAGGGAGGTGAAGGACGAGGAGCTGAGGAGGTCGGTATGCGTCTACTGATACTTTTCACACTTCGGCTGTAAGTGTCAAGGTTCAGATATTTTTTAAATCTATGCAATGTAACACACATATGTAACACCCACACCCACACACACACACACACACACACAGATCTTGATATTTGAGCCGTGCAGCTGATCCGTGATCATGTGACTGCAGTCCTAATTGTCAGAACTGAACTCAGATGTTGTTTCGCGTTATCCCTCCACTGGACAGATCATTGTCAGCAGACCGAGTCCAAAAACACATGATGACTCAAGCTTGGATGAGGACGAACATGATGAGATCACACAGATGCCTCCTGTCTGTCTGAACTACGCAGGGATGAAGAGCAGAGCCGTAACAGAATGTACCGTCGATAAAATGATCACGAACACATGTTGTCTATGCTGTTTGATGACCGAGCAGTCACACATCAACGAGAGGGTAAAAATGTGGTGTGTGGAGTGGTGAAACAATCAGACAAATATTTAAAAAAAGAATCTGATAAACAGCACCAGCTTCCGCCAAAACGCAGCCACATAAACCACGTCGTCAACCTGGGCCGTAGTCTCATGATATTAGTCATAATAACATTTTATATATAAGCTCCACGGTGGAGATTGTCCTAAGACTAAGACTCTGACATAAGAAGGCGTAGGAGTAGTGGCTCATTGCTCAACAGCACCGTGCTGTCTGTGTTTACTTTTGGTATTTAAGTGGTTAATTTCTAATAAATTGAAGTTTCCTGGAAGGCTGTAGGAGGCATGTGCTCGCTATAGTCTGCTTTGCCCAAATCTCTCCAATAGGGGTGGCGGAGTAAGCCGTCATAATAGATAAAAATATGTGGAGAACACCCAGCTTGACAAATAATTTTTTGTTTGATTAAAAAAAGGTTAAATTTTTTGGTGAGCTGCACTTAAAAAATATCCAGTTCAGAACCGGGGCCTAGAGGAGACCGACGTGCGAGTCATTCAGAGTAAAAGCTTTCCATCGGTATCGGTGGATGTACAACAGCTCTTCAGCACAGAAGCACTTCTGTCGAAAGGACCTTTCAAAACATCTGTGGGTTGCTTCGTGTGCGCTCGATGCGATTATTTGCTCCGAAAGGATTGCGCTGCTTTGTGTTCTCAAATTTGCATATAGATTACAGCTGATCACAGACAAATGAGTCACCGTTCAGTGAACGAGCGCTTGACACAACTGATTAAAAAAAAAATAAAAGACGGACATTTGAATTGCACTTTTTTTTTTTTTTTTTTTTTTTAAAAATGGTCACTAAAACAGGAGACAGACATAAAATATTCATTTTCAGTTTCAGATTTCTGTTTCTGAAAGGCAGTTTTTGTGAAATGTACAGAGGCAGGCAAAACGAGCAGCTGTTCGATACCGTGGGCTGCTGCATCCTCGCTTGGGGTGAAGTTGAGGACAAAAGTGCAAAAAAAAATAAATAAAGGATTTTGAAAATCCTTGTCCTTGACTAGTTTCTTTGCAAAATAAAGGGATATAAAAGCCGGAGGAGCTCGCAATCTGGTCGGCAGCTTACAGGACGGAGGACGGAGGGAGAGCTATAAATCATTTAACTCACGCTTTGTGGATGTATGTATAAAATTTACAGCTCGGGTCAACAACGATACCGAGTTTAGTACGTAATATGGAATGCGTTCCGGTCAAAAGAGGCTTTGTTCCCTCTGGAGCATGTTGAGAATGTGACTTTTCCTCCCCCTCGTCTTAATCTGAGGGCAGCCGCAGCACATAATCTCTGAGTCCTCTGACGGAGCTGTAAAATTGTGATAGCCTTGACCTCCGCTGTCAGTGCAGACTATGTGTGGGCGTGAGCACATATTTGTGCTACAAGGAAATTTGGTTAACTAGCACACACACCTACACACACACACACACACACACACACCCCTACACACAGACAGCCCATTGTTTTTGTTATCAGATGTACATATTTTTCACGTGTGCACTGAGCTGATGCTTTTTCTGGATTGTGCAAAGCAAGTAGGCATGACTATTTTTGGAGCTACTCAAAAATATGAACTCATAGTCTGCTGTGGGATTAGTCATGATACAAAAAAAAAAATCATGCTGAGCACGAAAGAGATATACACTCATTACTTAATGAAGCAGCGTTTCCTAAAGGAACTTCCTCTCTCCAAAACTGACTCAAACGGTCAGCTCTCTAACTCATTAAAAGTGGTGCATGCATGTATGCACATGAACCACACTCACATGTGGTATGCACAACCAAGACACCGTCAGCCTCCCACGCACACTTTGCTATAGCGGCATGCAGCTCATGTTCTGTATAAATACTCTCACAGAGTAATCTGGTCTATCACCAGAGGGGATGACAGAGGGCTTGGCTCCATTCAGTAACGAGCGCAGAGCGTATGGATGACGCATGTTATCAAGAGTGGGAGGCGAGGGAGGACTGGAGCGTGGAATGGGTTCACACAGGGAAAAAAATGGGCAGTTGTGGGTTTGTGGTGGGGTTATGCAAGAAGAAGCGATCAGGGAGGCGAGAGCCTGAGAAGAGCTGTGGGGAGAGATGTATATGGGTGGAAGTATAGGAAAGAAGCTAGAGATAAACCAGGAGACTGGATGTGCTCAACATGTTAAAGCTGGTAGAAGAATTTAATCTCACACCTTGCGGATGAGTTCCACATGACTCCATCTAATAAGATTTAATGACCAGAAAATGTGGATGTCTGAAGGCTGTTTAACAAAGCAAGACAAAGAGTGTACAGTCACACTCTGCTGAGGTACACGGTGGCTTTGAGCTAAAGGCTAACATGCTCCCAACAACAATGCTTGCACGCCTTTCATCATAATTTTATAACTGTTAATATTAGGCTTAGATTCATTTTAGTTATGTAGGTATTTGGTCATAAAAGTATAGAAAGTATAAGTATAAAAGTATTGTTACCATGTTAGCAATGCTGCATTGGTTACCAGCTTTGGTAACTTGTTTGTAACTTTGTTGTTTTTACAGTAAAAAAACTGGCAGCTGTAGTTGCCAGAATTTTACTGTAATAAATACATTACAACCTTTTCTAATATTATACAGTAACAGGATATTAGTACTGTTGATTTCACGTTCCATATATTAAAATGTCCGTAGATTTTATGCTGAAAAACTGCCAAACTATGATAGTAAAACACTGTAAAATACTGCCATTAAATATAATGGTATTTTACTGTAAAATAAACTATCTTTAATATAAATATATAATTTATATAATATAAATAATTTAGAGAATTTATATAGAATAAAGGCTGAAATATTACCGGTTTACTGTATAGGGTAAAACACACTCATGTTTCACGGCATATTTTACAGTGTTTTACTGTCATAGTTTGGCAGTTTTACACTGTAAAATCAGACATTTTTTACAGTGTACAAAGACCTAAACTAACAATGAATTGATGCTATTATCAGATTCACCAATGTGTCCAAAATCTGATTCTGATCTGAGTTTATTCCACTGTGCCACGGACATGAGGACACATACAAATATGTATCAATCCACAAACAAATCCACAATTTACCCCTATTTGATAATTAAAGTTTTACGTCTTCAGTAGGCAGAGTGGGATTTGGGTATGTCAGAAATGATTTAAAGTCGAGCTAACACGTTGTTATTTTTGGACTTCTTGGGAGCTTTAAGCTTTAATGTTATCGAGCTTTAAACGATAACAAAAATACAGCAAACAGCCAACCTCATCCTTTAGAAAATAAAACTGTTCCACTATGTCATTAACGTATCAAGTAAGATAACAGCGGACTTCGAATGATAACCTTGAGTGGGTGTGACTTTGCCAAAGATCTTTATAGGAGGAAGTTCGGCTGTTCTAATTTGGTCAGAGGTTTATGTTAATGAGCAAACAAATCAACAGACACGTGTGTAAACATTATTTTCATGCATAATCCATGTTACATTTGCATAATGCATGACACTATGTTGACGGTGGAGTTTGTTCACTGCTGCACATCTGAAGCGTTTCCTCCGTTGGCTGCTGGTCGAGCGAAACACTGCACCACTGTTGCTGTGTATCTATCTGCTACCTCCTTCATGCTCAGTATTGGTCATTCTTTGGTCATTAGAGTGTTGTTTTTACTTTGTCTTTATTTTCTTTGAAGGGAAACTTCCTGGTGGAACAAAGTGAAATGGGCTGAATGACTGTGGCACAGCCCACACCCCTCCACACCACCACCACCACCACCCGCCCTCCATCGAGAGTAATCTGGAAGGCAGCACACTAATGAGAACCTCACAGAGATAGGCTTATCCACTGACCTACATGTTGCTGGAATGATCATCCATCCATCAAGAGCTTCTGACTTTTGAACTAAGAAAGTTCAAAACATGCAACAGAGATTTCCAGACATGTTAATCTCTTGGCTGAGATTTTCTTTCTTAGCCTACTTATTTAAGCAGCACATTTACTGAAACTGGAGTGCTCGCAAGAGCTCGGCCTGATAGCAAGTCTTAAAAACAAAAAAACAACACTGGCCGTTTGTCTGTTTATTCAGACATTTTTAAATGTGTGGGCATGTGTGAATGGTGGACATGTGACTCTGCAGCCTGGCAATGATCCCTGTGGCTTCCTCTGTGCAGCAGAGAATGAAATAGTCCAGAGGGCAGGCTAGTCACAGATTCCCACTTTATTCTCCCAGTCAGAGCCAGGAAACCACTTCCCTGTCACAACCCCTTCTCCCCTGTAACTCAAGTGCCTCCTGGGTCAGTGCTGTTGCTATAGGGACTACGGTCAAACTCTCTGACCGCCAAAGTCGTGCACAAAAACACATGGCTGAGCTTGAGCTTGCTAAACTGCTTATGCGGAGAAGTATTGAGTGATACTGGCCTCTAACACAAGGTGATCTGAGAGAAATGTTATTGAAAGTAAACCCTTAAGGTCAATGAGTCCGTCCACAGTGGCAAAGCAGCGCTCGCTGGCCTACTTCTACTTGAAACGTGTTGGGAACTAATTAGCAGTTTCTAATCTGTCTTCGCTACAAAAACACCAATTACAATTAATGTCTAGTCTACTTCATGGGGTTGTTTAAAGCCCCTATCGAGCATGTGGAGCTTTGTAAAGACATGGAATAACAGAGAAGAGTTTAAAAAGGGAGCTGAAGGACATTTTAAAAGGCCTAGTATGTATTGCTTGTGCTGGGTCTGTGTTGACGACCGTGTGCATGTATGTTTGTGTGTGCTGGGTTAGGAGGAACTGAAAGTGCAGCATTTGACGGCAGCGAGCAGCTTGTGTTATTTATAGCAAATAGTAGTCGTCTGGTTGATATGGCAGAATGTGATTAGTACGGGCTAGCTCTCGCCTTATGAGAGGAGCTTTTGATCCAGATTGCAGTCGACTGTTACAGGATTGCTGCGCCACAGCTGAAACGTTACATCGGAGTTTATGGCAACAAAAACAGCATAACAGGCCTGCAGGGTCTGCGGGATACACTTGAATTACCGCTGTCTGACGGAAGAGGAAAGAAAAAGTCACTTCCTCAATGCAGGGCGGAACGCCAGTAGGCTGCAGACTTGTTCTCACCCTTCCTATAAAGCCACTTTAACTCGTCTCAAAAGGGGTCATGTCCTTTACCATGGAGATCCCTTTTTTATTATTCGCTGACGAATCAAAAACTGAATCACGCAGTAATAATTTTTCCTGTTTGACAGTGCACAAGTGCACACCAGAACCAGATACCAGATACCACACCGCTGTGGAATTCAACTTTGCAAACAAGTCAGGTCTTTATGAGGTTTCCATTTGCAGTGATCTCGGGCAGCGCTGAGATCTGTTCAGCTCTCGAAACACTTTTGAGCTTGCCAGCACGTAACGGTGCAGAATGAATACGCACATGGCTGATTTTACACGGGAGACGTACAGTAGATAATTGCAGCTCTGTATCCAACAGAGATGACAGTTCCTAGTTGGAAAATATTACAACTTCTCCGCACTCCTTAAACAATTTTTCATTTTTAGTTATTGCCAAACTGTCGCTACTGAATTACGTTCAATAAAAAAGGACTTTAATCACTTATTTTAAGTACGGTTGACAAATAAAATGCTCGGGTTGGAACATCTATATACTAAAGAGCAGCAGCATCGTCCCTAGTGAGGTCTTTCCTCTGGGTGCCTCATTAACAGCATCACATTCAACTCCAGCTGGCACAACAGGAGAACTGCTTCTCAATAATGCAGTGGCATATTGAGTTAAGAGGACAACAGTTCAGCAGCTGACTAATATGCAAAGAGCCACGTCTCCATGCTCCATACTGTCAAAGCTAACACTCCCTGAGCACAGCTTAGTCACATTACCATGCCTTCTTTCTTATTTCACCACGGCTCGCAGTCAAAAAAAACGCCAGCATTTTCCCCCCATAGAGTAGCTCGAGAAGCAAACATAGGAAGCAATCCATGTACACAATAACCAAGCAACGGGAAACGATGGCTGGAATTACAGCTGAAATAGGTAGAAAGGACAAGCCTGTTGTTAGTGTCTGCAGCGGGGGTATGCAGCTCGGTGGAACCTGAAGTTCCAGTTTTGCTCTCCCTCTGGTTTTGGTTCTCACCACCGTTCTTAGGTCTCAGTGGTCTTGCGTGACTCTCGAAAACAAAACCATGATTGTTTTCTTTGAATTGGTGGTGAAATGAGGGTAAGTAATCTGATCTGCGACAAAGACAAAAGTGCCTTTTTTTTTTACGGCATCCTCCCAATTTTCTACTCCGAGGAAGCAGCCTGTGATAGACTGAACTCATCATAACAACAGGACTTTTGCCTACACACATTCCACTGTATCGGAATATGTTTAAGCAACGCTTTGCTATTCATCTTGTTGAAAAAGCAGTTGTTGCAGCAAAAGGCCACCGTGCCTCATGCATATACACGACACGAGCTGAGGCTCTAGACACACTGAAATATACAGTTTCTTTATGTTCGGGACAATCGTCAGTTGTTGTTCTTTTAATGCAGTATCATTAAAGTCAACACATTAAAAGACGAGCACGACACTGCTGACAAAACGCTTGTATGAAATCAAAGAGTTCAAGCACACTCCGTTTTCGCAGAGAGAGAGAGAAAGAAAAAAAAGGGCTCACAGTCAAGCCATTATCTGTTTCACAATAACTTACAATGATCACAAACACACTGTTTAAAGCTGCAGTCCTCCCACGCGCGATGACGTACGGCTACACGCCGCCACCTCAGCTAAATCCACCAGATTATTTGTTTAGAGCGGTAAAACGTTTGTGTTGAAGGGCGTGTGGCTCGGTGTGCAGACAATACTACAGATGCCTTAATGGTTTAGCTCCAAATGTTGACCTTGGTGACATTAAAAACGCAAGTTTACATTCTGTATTGATTCAGTATGATTTACTGGTTCTTTAGTTATTGATAAAGAAGGTTGAAAATTTGTTTTTCTTTATTGAAAATGCCACAAAATGCACCACCAGTAAGCACAACGTGAGCAATATTCAGACATAATGTATTTAGATGACTGCTTATGTTGATCGATCTGTGTATACAGGGCCTGCTGATCTTTAAAAGGAGTGAAATGGAGCTTTGCACACACCCCAATGAAGTTTCATTTAGCCATCACATGTAATTGAGACCAACTTAAGTTGTAATGGGATACATTTCATTCTCTTTTACTCTCTGAACGCTCGGCCCGGCTCACGGCGCAGAGGATTTCCAACATTCTGAATCCAGAGCGTCTTCATTTGGATTCCCTTTGAGATGACTATCGTAATTACTCTAATGAATAATTCCCACGTTATTTCTTTCTTTAGACACAGCTGGGCCCGGGGCGAACGAATGCAGTCTTATTTCCGCTGTAGTTGTTTCAGGGCCTTCGCAACTCCGAGGTTATAGAGATGTCACGGATCCCCCAGAGAACGACAGACTAGGAATAAGCTTACCTGCAAAGGTTATGTCCGCTCTATCGTGTAAACGAGGGGATTAAGAAGCATGTTTATCATCTGACCTTTTTCACTATGTAGGAAATATGGCACAACCCTGGCACATCTGCACTGTTTAACCAAAGGTAGTACTGGCACGATGGATTGATTAATAATGTCAAATATTTATTTATTTAGGAATGACGAACAAGATGGAGCTTGTTTGCTTTTTTTTACATCATAAAAAGGAAAGATCTGGTTGGACCACACTAGAGAAGACAACCTGAGGCCTTGGGATCGGTATGATCATTACCAAAAATGAATAATTGATCAAGCTATAATGAAAAAATAAGGCCAATTAAGGGCAATGTGAACTGATTTGAATCAAAACACAAACACCATCACTAAGGTCAATAAGGAATTTGATTTTGTTTGTTTCTCATTCACGGTAAGCGAGACGGTATCGTGTACAAAGCCACCTGATCTATGCGTGAGCAACAGGAGTGCACACCAAGTGTTGGAACGCAGTCTCTATTATGATTTGGCTCAACTAAGCCGCGCGTTCTAATGAACGGACGAGTGAGTAATCAGATGTAGAACAGCTCAGTTATGAATGAAAGAAAGAGAGATTATTTTGTAATGTGCCCGCATTTGTAATCTTCTCCATCCTGGTCTGACAATATCAGTGAGGGTTAAACTCATACCCGACTCAGGTGTTGCGCATCAATCAGTGATCTGATCAGATTACAGACGATAACAGACACATGAAATAGTAAGATGCATCTCCATTCGGTGTGTCCTCCATTAAAAGGTTATAGTCCTACTGTATTGAAATAAGTACAGGACCCGATCAATGGAGACTGACTGCCCATCAACAAGAGTCACAGAAAAAGGGTCATTATGGTAATCAACTTATTTCGTGATATTGGGAAGTTGCATTAATTTTTATCATAATTCACTGCCAACAACACAAACGTATCACAATGAAAACTATTCTATGGTACACAAAATGTTTTGCGACAATAAGCTACAATGCATAATTGAATCCATTTATTTCTTTGAATGTATGATTTGGTCAAACACTGTATTTATTCACTGCATACAAAGGGGTGTCTGTCCCCTGATGTACAAACACTTAAGTATTAGATGCTTAGAAGAAAAGGCTACTCTGTACCACTGTGTACGGGACTGTGCAAAAATTTAAATAAATAAATAAAATAAAATATTGGAAAACAGCTGTTCAGACTATATCAGAGGCTGTTGGAGTGAGGGAGCCTCACCAAGCAGAAATAACAACTTTAACTTCAGACTGCTGCAGGCCAGGAGGACGATAGCTTTACAGTGAAACCCCACCTGACATGCAGCCACGCTGCTGCTTTGGTCCGTTGTCCATGCAACTTTAAACCCTACTTGGAACATTTTGACCGCCAGACTTTTGCCAACTTGCTCAGATTAGGTCATTTTCCCCCTTTTGGCTGTTTTTACAATCAGAGGTTAGCAAGGGGTGTTTTATTTTCAACATAGACCAGATTCTCTACACAGTTTTGTGTCTGACTTCTGGCCAGCTCGAGCTGCACCGTGCAGATTGAGACGGGCTGCTCGCGTCGCCCACCAATAGCTGAACAGCAGTATTCTTGGCGGAGTGGACACTCACTTCTGGGACATCTGAAACGGACCGTGGTGCTTCTGGTTGGGTTTGAAACATTGACTAGAACGGCCGCAGTTAGCTCTGGTGGCCACAGTATGCAGCACATCTGTGGCCGGTGGAATTTAGCCTTTATTTTGGAAAAAAAAAAAAAATTATTATTATTATTATTATTATTATTATTATTATTATTATGAAAACTGTTCTATTGTCTCCTTGTATGTGTGAAATGTGTGCAAAAGTTCAGTGTATATATTTAAACTGAACGAGTACGTCACTGCTCTGAGTGTCACTGTGGTGGTGGAACAGCAGACGTATGTCTTCTTTGCTATTTATTGAGTTAATGTTCCATGCACAGGTCAAATACTGTATAAACCGCCCCATATGCCGCGGCAGCCCGGGGTTCGGGTCCGACCTGTGGCTCTTTCCTACATGTCATTCCTCATCTCTCACTCTTCAGCTGTCTCTATCAAAAATGAAAAAAAACAGCTTGAAAAGACCAAAAATAAAAAAATAAAAATACTGTATAAACCAGGTTTCATAATCAGAACTGCAACCACAACCTTTTATGGACTACCTTGTTGTGTCTCTCAAAGCCACTTCCTGTCGACATGAAAACTGCTACAATTCTGCTGAGATGTGCAACAGGGTATCCTGTGAGACAAGCTCACCACAGACGTCAATTGACGTCAGCTATCAATTTCAGTGTCAACGCAAAGAAAAGAATTGTCTACTTCCACCCCAGAAAGCGCAATATTTTTTTAGGTAAGATCAGTTTGTCATGTCTGTCCTGTAGAGGTCTAATGAAGTCAGAAAACCAAGCAGGAAACTTGGTTCTACCAGCACTTAATGGTCACGGTTCAAGCACTTTGTGAAAAGGGTTGTAAAGCTTGTAGTTAGAACACCCTCGTTTATCGACAGGGCCTAGCTGATATTAGACTTCTGTGCTTGAAAGAGTGCAGAGCAGTCTTATCGAATGAGCTACTTGCTTTATCAACTGTAAGCTGGCTGTCTTCTTGAGCAAAGCGCTCTGCTCATCATTCCCTCTTTTCCTCTTCCTTCCTTCCTTCCTTCCTTCCTCCTCACCATTTCCCTTTAATTTGATGTCCCATTTCCACAATGGTCCAAATATTTAAAGAGGTCTTTACGGACCTAAGAGTGCTACAAACCAGGATGGTTTGCATAACAGTTTGCACAGACACTGCATCATGTGAACTGGACATTTTTTCCACCCCTAAAAAGATATATAAAATTAATTTATGAATTGTGGCTTCGAGCAAACTTGTTTGAAGCTTTAAAAAAAAAAAAAAAAAAAAAGCTCAGGGCATCTCTACATGGTGATTTAAATGAGGTTTTAGTCCACACTATGTTAAAAAACCTTGTACAAATCAATATATTTAAGTCTGACGGCACTCATAAGAAGTCTAGATTTTTTGGAGAGCACTTTCTTCCTCATTAACGCCTAACCAGGGCAAGGAAAGAGACAGCCCTGTTGGTTATAAATAGTAGCCTGCTCAAAAAACCCCTGCTGCCAGTAAGTTCTTAATTAAATATGAGATCCAGTTAAATATGAGCCCCTGAGATTCATTTCTGCAGAGAGGAGACCTGAACAATGGCATTAGCTCTTATTAACAATGTCGCAATAACTAGAAAGGTTATGGAGTAAGGAATATTTCAATGTTCAGGTTCTTTGCAACCGTAGATCTTCATGTTAAGTTTAGTTTCTTCTAGAGAGGAAGGATGGACATGAACAAGGCTACAGGTCTAACAGTAAACAAATATTTGGCAACTTAAAATAGATGCCATTTATAATTATATTATATTTTGCAAACCAATCATCTTACAGTACAGCAGCATTGTTTGGTTTAACTGATCCAATTAGAAGTTCCTCCATAGCATTAACGGTACAGCAGTTGCCATTAAAGCCTCCTTGCAGGCTGCAGAAACAATGGAATGGTCTTCCTGTCATCAGGCATAGCCTTACAACTGAGTAAACTATGACACAACACAAATAAACAACAGACAGCTGTTTCAATGAAGTATCCACAATGACAGAAAGAAAAAAACAACAACACATGGTCTCCACTTGTGTGACATTTTGCACGTCGACATCCACGTCTGCATTTAAACTGTTTCTGGAGATGAAAAGACGCCTACATGAACCTTCCAGCCACAGAAGCTACTAACCGACACTCGCCTCTCCACGGGTCATACACAAAACATTATATGGGAGCTATTAATACAAAGCTGTGAGTCATGCTGTGTTCAGATTTCATCTAAACTGGATGATTTCAAACACCGTTTTGTTGTGGTGCAGCATGTGACGGAGACATAAAGAGCAGTACACAGAAGGCGTTAGGGCTCATTGTGCCTGGCATTTGAGAACTTCTCCACCAAGATCTCTCCCACCTAACAACTGTAATATATAAAGTCACCTTATTTACGGCATCAGTTTATTTTGAACCGTGACATACGAGAGAAGCACGGTGTTCAGACGGTCTGTGTTTACAGTGAAATGAGTACGCTCATAAGAATTTACAGTGAGTTCAAGTACTACGGAACAATATTGCTTGACTCGTTTCCAACTCGCAGAGCTCCTCCAGAGGACCCGGAGGGCTTTCAGCTCATGATCTAGGCTAATCACACAGATGGCCGAGAATGGAAAAAGCAGAGGAATAGACAGAAAATTTGCAAGCCAGACATAAAAAGCAAGAGCTATAGAGAATGTAGACAGCACACAGTGAAGGTAAACAACTTACTTTTGCTTTCAGAGGTAATGAGATGGACAAGTCTTCTCAAATCTATTTACTCTAACTTGAATCAAATAAATACATTGTTTTAGACACGAGAAGAAGCTCTAAAAAAACAACCTCTGTTAGTGATATGTTTGAAAGACGATGCTGCCCCGGGAAAGAGAGATACAGGCTACAGATCAGGTACAGTCGCGTGTCTGTTTGTGTGCTTATGCATGTGATCGAGAAAGATCGAGGTGCAGTTTGCCGAGTCTCAATAACCAGGTCAGACACATTCAGGTCAGAGGCGCGTATCCATGCAGACGACTGCAGCGTTTTCCTCGTTAGCGTACCGGAGAATATGGAAATGGATAATATTCCCCGCACTGCCTTGTTTAAAGTAGAGTCTGCTCATTAAATGCTGTTTTAAAAACACTTAACGATGACACATTGAAACATGGGTCAAAATATAGCACCCACTCTCAAACATGACCTCACAGAGCACCACGGCCTTTTGTAAAGCAAAGAGTACTGTAATTAGTTTAGAAATTAGCAAGTAGAAGCCGTGCTAAAAGCAACTGATAGAGGTTAATTCTTAAACATATATAGGTTTTTTTGGAAGGAGAATATGCGTAGATACTCATATGTCCATTCAAAAACAGGCTAAAGAAGTCCATGTGCTTTATAATTTGAGAAGGGAAGCAACAATCAAGCTGAACAGATGTTTTTCTCACCGATCTGAAATTATACTAAAACATGTCCTTTGCAGGTAAACACACAGATTATCATTTGGGCACACGACTTTACTGTTTTTGTTCACTCTCACCGTTCTCATGTCGTTTTTTTTGCAGCATCAGGCAGCTGTTTCCAGCAGAAAAAAGTGCTAAACTATCACTGTACACTACCTGCTCAGCACTAAACAGCAGACAGGCACAGTTAGAGACTAAATGGTGGCCAAAGTGGAGCGTTTAGCAGCTAAAGAGACAGATATTTCACTCAGGAGTTGGTGGAGACCAAAAACAGAGGTAAAAGTGAGCAGATTTTGGACTTTTGTTCACCAGTAGGTCATCACTGCTGGTTCTGTAAACGAGTTACATGTATAACATGTGTAGAATATATATACTTGTTTCCACTGCTGTGGAGTTAGTTATTGCAGGTTTAAAGTCAGAGCAATAGTTAACTACAATACTGTCAATTTAAGTCTTGCAAAGGCAGACAAGTGACTGCACCTCATCATCTAGATAATTCTGCAGGTCTAATGTCAAAATTGTTGTCAGAGCCAAAAGCACAGTCAGTTAAAACGACGTGCGTGGAATAATCGGATGTTCTGGTGAGATATTAGGTCACATGCATAACGATAGTTTCTGTTTTCAATCTGTAGAGACTGTCTATCAGTAGATAAAGCTGTTCTACAGATTAAGAAACACCATTCACTTAGTTTAAAAAGGAACTCGAGTATAGAAAGTCTCTGGCACGAATGCTGGCAACCAGTAAGAGATCATGCAAAACTTTCCCTTCTCTTCTCTCAAAAACTCTGGTACATTTCTTTCTATGATTGAAAAGTCATTATGTCTAAAGAGGAACTGGAGTAATCCCAACTATAAGAGAAAAATCTTGAATGAAAAAGAATGCTAAATAATTTGTAATACATGCACGTTTTCAATGTTTCCAGGATTTTTGCCAAGTGAAAGTAAAAAGAGGACTTCCAATGAGACCTGACCTCCTGCCCTCTGTGAACTGGTGTCACATACAATGAAAGAGATTGGTACATGTGCCCCAACTCGCGTATGTGGTGACTTTTTTGGGGTGCCTGAGAGCCCTGAGGAAATGAGCATGTTGACCTTGGTTTAAATCCAGGTATCAAATGTAGATTGATGCAAAGCCCTCAGCTGTGTGAACACACTATGCAAACAGTGCGGCTGTGAGTTATGGGAAGAGCAAAGTTGTCAAACGGGTAAATGTGGAAATGTTGCGCTTCAAAAAAAATCCTCCAGCCTTGAATGACAAACCTGTTCCTGTCAGCAGAGCTAAGAAACAAAGCCTCCTGTCATCCGGTGTTGTCGTCTCCACTACTCGGGTCACAAGACGTGTGCGTCCGTAGTGTCCTCGAGACAAACTTTATGGTTTAGGGCAGTGTTTTTCAATCCTGAACCAGGGTTGAAAAACACTGGTTTAGGGTGCACCGTCTAGAAATGTGTTTTGAACACACACAGGCCAGATAGGAAAAATGAAATAATCCAGTTATCCAACACAATGACTTATTGTGTGAACCCAAGCAGCATGTGACCGTGACCACAAATGTGGATAATGCAATAAAAAACAGGTACCTGCATCATCTTTGATATAAAATAGCAGCCTAATCAACATATTCACATCATAGCATGAGCTTTCCGGAGAGGCCAAATGAAGCTTTTTACTTTTTGAGTTTGTGGAGACAGAACATTCAGCACCCTGAAGGGACTTCTTTGACGAGGTTGTCCTTTTCATCCAAAACGCAGGCCTTCGGGCAGCCTGTACATACATGTTCATCTCCGCTGCTACAAATATTTCAGTAGCCATAAAAAGGGACAAATGTAAGGAGAGTGTTTTCTGCTGTGGGTAATGTGTAGTGGTCACGCAATATTTTAAAAGTGGGCCAAATAATATCCAAGAGGCAACTTTTGTTTCTCGTTTGCAATACTCAAAGAAAATATACATGTGCACAAAACTGACCCATGAGGCACAAACGTGCAGCATAACAACCATCTGATGTTCTCACAGATAGACGTGGGTGATCTGACAATTTTTATATCGAGTTTGTGATCAATGGCGCCCACAATCTATTTAAAAAAGGGTCCTCAACATTCATAAAACCAGTACCAGATTTCTTGGTTATATATCGGTTTACCACTTCAAAGTAAACTCAGGTTTTAAATCCGGATGGTGCGAATGGAGAAATTCATAGACTACTTCAAGTCTTACTATAATCTACAGGACATTTCAACATTAGACAGTGATTTAATAGTTTATAGAGTATAAAGGGATGTTATTTTTTGGCCAGATTGTCAAATTTCATATATAGCCTTTCCCTTTTGAAGGCGCTTAACGCACCATACAAGGAATTTCCCTAATTTTTCTCACTGATCATAAAGCGGTTCCTTAGACTTTATTAGACGATGTTAAGTCACGATGTAGCTTCAGGTGATTCTAGTTTCATCATCTCCTCTTCCATTGTAAATGAAGTCTGAAATAACAATGCCACGATAACAACATGGTTTTTTTTTTTTAACCTTTTTCAGAGGAAATAGGATGCTGATTGCACGCAGAGCTAGTTTGGCTGGTGTATCATGTATCTTGGCCTCGAGAAGAACAGGGTGGGGCACTCTTGTTGTTTCTTGTTTGAGTGTTGGACAAATGTTTGGTATACACACACACACACACACCACTTCCTTACAAGGACAACTGTTCATACAGACATGTTTGCTTCAAGAGACAGAAATTTGAATCGAAATCCAAAAAACAAACGGCGTGAAGTTACATGAATGTGCCCTCGTCTTACATACCTTGTCATTTAGGACTCAAGCGCCTGGATCCCAGTGGACAGCAGATGATAGAACAATTTGCTTATCTGATGAGAAAGGACAAAGATAAAAAGACGACATAAGCAACCAACAGCAACAATTCCACGACTGCTTGAGATAACTCTCACAGTCCGTTTTTGATATTTTGTTTTATGGCAGCCGTCCTTGAACAGTTTCCTTCGCCAGGGGAGAAACAGAGCTGTGAATTACATGATAACCAAGTGACAAACACTCCATCAGAATCATCTGTTTAACGTCACAATATCTGCAACTGGAAAGGAAATATTTCCTCTTTTTTTAAGACAGAAGTGAGAATCGAACTTAATTCGCTGCATTATGGGATGTATTCTGTTTCACGAGATTTCTAAAAAGGTGACTAAGAACAAACTAGAGGGCAACAGCCAAAAGCTGATTAATCCTGAAGCCTGATATTATGATGGGATGCAAAGCAGTGATGCACAGTAACAGTTTGACTATCAGCCTGGCTGCCAGTCAGTGTGCAAGTCTGATGAAGATAGAGAGAGGACAGAGGACCCATGTCTTTCAGTTCAACTACAGATTACACATTTTTTGATTGTTGCCGAGTAGCTAATCGATGAGTCCTCTCTGGACAGACTGGGCTTGGTGAGTAAAGGTGCTGTTTTTTTTAGTTTGAAGCACTGGATATATCTTGAGTTGGTTGGCGTGTGCTGATCGCTACAGTACATCCCCACCTGACTGGTGGAGGCTGCACGGCTATTGACCGCTATCGGCGCCAAGCTCCACTGATAGTGGCAGTTTGTCAGACACGCTATCAGCGCGGATTAATCGGCGAAAGTGGGAAAACTAGCTAGAAATCAGAAAGGAGAATGTGATATTGTTTTCAGCGCATTAATGATAGCGATATAAGCAATCACAATGTGGCCAAGTGCAATATTCAAACTGCAGAAGCTGCAAGATAAAATCTGTGACAAACTAGCAATAAAATACAGTACTGAAGTGTCGCAGAGACGTCTGCAAGTATTCTTCTCCAAATGTAAGAAAATATGTTTGGTACAGGCTTAACATCATGCGATCCAAAAATCGCAATAGCAGTTAAAATAGCTGTGATATGATTTTTTTTAAAAACACATCATGCAGATCTAATTAATGATGATTATAGTCTCTTGTAATACATATTGTTGGATTGATCATTTGTCTGATCCCCTGCGAGTGGTGATGGAAAACTGCCAAAATCCAAACCGGATAATGGGATTAGATTAAGCTCCTGTAAGATCTTTTTTTAACATGTTCCATGGCACATGTTAATCAGCAGTCAAATTTAGGTCAAAGGAACTCTCTTTCTCTCGCATCATGTTAAGTTACGCTTGTTAAGGCTTTGGCTTTCAAACAGTGGAGGCTAATGTTCGCTAGGTTTGACAAAAAAAAAAAAATCTGATTTGTCAGCGACTCCGGTAACTACACAGAATCAAAGTGGAATTTATTAAGTTTAGGGTACACTGAAATAGCCTCGTCCTGCCTGAAGACACGACAGAAGCGTGTTTCATTTTGTCTGCGCTGCTAAAACATACGTTGTAACGCACCCTCGTTTGACTGTTTTTATTTAAAAAAAAAAAAGAGGCAATCCAGCTCATCTGAAAAACAAAACTTGAAATGTGACATAATCTTGCTCTTCGGGTCAGAGCACAACACAAGAGTATTGTCAGTGCATGTCTGGAAAAGCATTAGCCCTGCCAGCTGATCTGAGACAAACTGAGCCAGCTAAAAGATCGGATCATCCCTCCACTATCCTCCTCGAGCACAATAGAGCTATAGAGCAGGAGAAAGGGAGGGAGAGAGAAAAAAAAAAAGAGAGAGGCGAGAAAACAGGGGAGAAAGAAAGAGAGAGAGAGAGAGAAATTTTGACTTATTCATAGGCTCTCCCAATCAGCTGCTAACACATTGGACTGCGCTGACACTCATTAGTTTCTGCTCCACTTCCTCTTGGGTGCCTTTATCCTCATCTCATCTATTTGGGATACTGGATCTCGCCAAACAAAAAGTTCCCCTCGTCACACACACACACACACACACACACACACACACACACACACAGGAATAAAGCAATGGACATTTTTAAACTAGGGGTGTCGTCGGGAGGGGCTCTGCAGCTACACCGGCGGCCTCTTCTTCTTTGCAGCTTACTTGCTTTCCATCCTCGCTGCAGCCACAGTGTGAAACCAAAACTAGACGTGAAGGAAATCATCTGCAGCTTGTTTACACACAAGCTCTGTCAATGAGGAAGTAGCACGTCCTGTGTGCGATAAGATTTACGTGCCTCGGCATCGGGAGGCGTGTGCACATAGATCAATTAATGTTATTGCAACTAATAAATACACTGTCATGCTTTAAGTGTGTGTGAGCACGTGCATTCATCGTCTCTTTGTAAACTTTAAATGTTAGCTTAGATCTAACTTTACGTGCATGTTTGGTAAACAGATCTCTAAACTTTGTATTTTTATAAGATAAAAAGGGGACATATTAGTAAAGCTTTAAGCTCCAGAATGCACCATAATGACATTACATAATAGATAAATATAATTACCCAATACTGCAATTAAAAAAAAAAAAACAAAACAAAACTGGATTTTCTTGTCAAACCTGGTAAAAAAAAAAGGACAGGCCTTGTATCTGCAGTCAGTAACAGAGATGGAGTCAAGTAATCGAGTCGCTTGTTTGTTTTGTTTGCTATGGTAATAATGTCATTAATTTCCATTGCTGGGTTAATTGAGTATTGGTAATACCAGTTTCTCTGTTCCTTGTCCTGGCCGGAATGTTCCTTTGCTCTTGCTAATACGCTCTGCAGAACACTGTAAATTAAAATCTAATTTGGCCTGTTCTCAGACTGCTGTCAAACACACAACACCGTGAGCGCGCACGAAGTCGTACGCTCGCCGCAGCTGAAAGGCGTGTTCGTTTTGAAATGCTGGAAGGGAAACACTCGCGGAAAAAAAACGTGAGAACAGACACGACGTGTAGGTCCTTTAGCATGAGCGATAAACTGCGATGTGTCACACGGCTTCACAGGCAGGCGACGCTGTATTAGGTCAGTGAACAAGGTGCTGGCCGGCCTGTGCCTGCAGCACGCTGCTGTGATTGAAAACCAATCATGGAGCTTCTTTATGGGGTCAGACCCACCACTTTGCCTGTGCGCACACACACACATTATTTAAATCATTTGAATTATACCGGCAGCCACAGAGACACAGCAAAGTTAAGCTGTTCAGATTTTATATGAAAATGCAGGTTGGCTGATCCCTTCACACCTCAGCAGCTCTAAAAACAACTCATCCTAACACGCAGTGTGGATGTGATGACTCGGGTGACAATTTGTGGCAGTCAGAGTCATGTGTTCATGTATGTTCTCAAACACATCATAGACCACACTGCATGATCATTTACCTAATTTTACGGCGTGTGTTTGTAAGCGGATGTAGAGGTCATTTTGGTGCCGGTGCCGTCACTGATTGCATGACACGTGTAGCAACAACAAACCGCAACCTCCTGGAGGAACAACATGATCATCATCAATCTTTGTACACAGACTTGGGGGACGGGACAAATTGTATAATTTCTATTGTGGCATCTGTGAGCCGAGGCTAAGAATATGAACGTTGCTGTGTCTTTGAGGATGGGTGGCGGAAATGGAGGTTATGTGTGTGTGGGAATTCACATATCGAGCAGGGAACAATGTCTAATCACAAGCAGTCACTTGAGATATGAGTGAGGTGCAATGAAAACAGATATGAGCTATAATCTATCTCGACTGGATGTAGACAAAAAAATATGCTAATATGAATGAAAAGACAGAGACGCTGCATCTTCTCATCACTCAGACTGCTGGGAAATCTGCCTGCATAAAACAGGTTATTAAGCACTTTTATTAACAGGCTAACATTTTCCAAACCAGCTATGACTCATGGACAAACAGTTTAGGATAAGATCGATGTATTCATATGATTAGCTGTGAGAAAAAGGATGCAGAATTTAAGCACACAAGAATCAAGAATGAAAAGAAATGGGAGCACAGCGCACGATATTTATACATTTTCTTCTGCAGTGAATATGAATGAACATGAATATGGATGGACCGGGCTGCACTGAGGCCATTCACTGTCCCAAGCCCAAAAAACAAAGTGTATATAACGGTTTGTAAGCACGCCTCCCTGCCAACAGCCCAGCCTGTTTCCTTATGGTGAAGAGATTTCTGCATCGAACCAGGATATTATACTTTTTTTCCAGGGTGCCCAACCCAACGCAGAGGAAAGCTCAGACTGCTTATCATTTGTAGACAGCCTGAAGACAATGCAATGCCCAGCCTACGGCACATAAAATCAGTTATACTCAGTATGAGAGCAGAGGTATGACGCTTATCTATGGCTGATATTACAACAGCCCGTTTCTTGCAGCATTTACGTCTACGTAGAACTTTTCTTTCCTCTTCGGTAACTTGAACTCTGTCAAAATTCAATTACATTAAAAGTCTTGTTTTTATATCAAATGTATTATGTATGGAAGACCGGAGCTGCTCACATGTATGCTCTTATGTGGCGCCTTAATCAGCCAGTAGACACCAAACTAAAGAGGGATTTGGCTTCATGAAGATGTCTGCTGATAGACAGCAAGGCCGAATGAGGCGCACACAGATTTTTCCGCTAACTGGGTCACAGAAGCAGGGACATCATTAGGGAGAAAGTGGAGAAAAAGGATGTATATTGGAACTGATAGAACCAGCACGTCGAGTATTATGCAAATGTACGTTTTCCCCGCACAAATACAGACTCGCAAAATGTGAGTGCGCACTGTATTTAAAAAGGCAGTGCACATAACACAGGCTATTCATTCAATATTGATATCTACAATTACTAATGTGCATTACCTGCTATTTGTTAAGCCAGCTTTAATAGCCCGTGGGCAACAGACCAAGAAGAAAAATCCATAAACATGGGCTTATATCTTTGACTGATTTATCATAATGACAAACCAAGTGGGAGTTAAACATTGCCGTGGACCGCAGACCTTCCTCGGATAAGTAAATCAAAACCACCTGCCACAAATGTGTTCATAAAGCACATGTAAAAACGGATTACTATTAAAGAGTGGGCTTTTTTTTTGCTTACAGGACAGTCATAATCATAATCAGTCTCTTCAGGTGCAGACCAACGTGGCATCAGGAGGTGTGTCGGGTGTGAAAGAGGTCAGTGGAAATGAAACATTGCTATAAATTATAAATATCAGCACGGGACATCCCTAGTCTGAATATAGCCTGCTCTAGATCGAGTTAGCTGTGCAGCTTGAGTTACCATGGTGATCTAACCTTATGAACAGTGTGTGACTATTGTGACATCAAAAGTCCCTGAAACCAACCAGGCACATGCGTAAAGTCTTTGTGGGTGTCTGGCAACAATTCCTCTTCATAAAAAAGAGATGAAAGAGCACCTGCACGCTGCCGTCTTATTCCCAGTTCTTCTTTTATTCGGCGTGGGCGGCATGACAATGGTTTGACCGCAAATGGTCTTCAGGTGGCTGACTAATCCCATGACCTTGCTTTGTCACATGACTGCAGTTGCAATGTCAAAACTGGAGGCAACAATCAAATCATCCATTGTTGTGCACTTTGTTAAGGAGCAGGGCGAGCAGCGCTTCTTCCGCCGCCAGCTCCTGCGGGGATTCAGGTGGATCATGGAAAGACAAGAAACTCCAACAGAAACCAGTCGGAGCGCATGCGTGGACTCTGCATTTTGCCAATTGCTTAAACAAAGATGTCGCACCAGTTCAAACACTGAAACTTTGTGAGGAGTGGAGCCCTGTAACAGGAGTTGGATGAAAATGTCAGCACTCTATTTACCCTCTCTCTGTTATAGCCAAACTGGAATAGATGGGACACACACCAGAAATGGAAGGGGTGGGCTCCGTCTTCCCCTCTCTAACTCCTGAAGCAACAACATATGAGTCCCATGGATGAGAAACGTTACCACACTAGGCCCGGCAGGACACTTATCTTTAGCCTCCGCAATGAGGTGATAACACTTCTAAGGACCATTACACTAAAGATGTCTCTGGGGTGTTTTTAAACGGCAACAAAAGAAGCTGCTGACGTAAGGATCTTTAAATAAATGAACTTAATTATTTGTGTGGACCTCCGGCTAACATCATCCGATAACGGCATTAAAAATGAGGCTCATTCAGGCAGGTTATCTGAGGCTAATGTTGCTATAATCTAGCGAGTGTTTGCAGTAGAGCACACGTGCCCCCAATCTCTACTCTAATGACGCACTCCCACATGTTGAGAATTTATTTTTTGTGGCGTGGTGTTGTGTTAATGTGAAACAAAGCAGGTTAATAATGTCGGCGTTGAACGATGATGATGATGGTGGTGCTCTTTCAAACTATGTTTTGTCCAGCCAACAGTCCATTTATTCATTATTGCACAGGTAAGTAATGTTTGGCTTTCTTGGAGAAGAAAAAGGACTTAAGGATTAACAGATTATCAAACTGGATAGTTAATTTTCTGCTGATGGAGTTATCGATTCACGGAGTAATCGACTCAGCTCAGGATTCAAGGATCATTAGCAAAGAAAACCCCTGAGGCTAACTGAAAGTAAAACCAACACATGCATGCGCCTGCTACAAGACGACAGGGGACAGAGCTGTCTCACAACTTGCCAAAAAAAAAAAAAAGAGACAGTCAAGTCTTTAATGGGGCATTTAAGTGCACCAGCTAAATATATCTATCTGCATGGGAGACAATCAGGACGTTAGGATGTGAGCGACTTATTTAAAGACGTACTTCGAACAAACCCAAATCTCGTTTTGGCTTAACGATGTGATGGAAACTTGGACTGAAGCGACCTGCCAGCTGCGATATAACAAACTACAAATTGGCACGTTCACGCTGAGAACTGGTCCCTCGGAGTACACTGGCTCATTTCCCAACCTGGCAACATTTTCTCACAGGTTTGCTCAACACCGTCACCTGCAACTCGTCAGCCGTGTCACATGAGCATTTTAGTCATTAAAACACGTGTTCCTCGGTCCACGTCAACAACTTCATTGTTTACACATTACTCTGGCATATTTCCTTTTCACCGCGAGTGTTAGGGAGGGCATCTGATTCACTTCAAGGCTTCAAGGTTGGGGGAGGAAATGTGCACTTATGGTAACACACGTGGAAATATTTAAGGTGAAAAAAAAAAACTTCCCTATCTGGTATGAAGCGTCACTTGACAAACACACCTCCAGTCTCATGACAACTCACTGTGTACCCATTTAACAGGGATGACATCACCTCAAGGAAGTAAAGATAGCATTTCATTGGGTTTTTAAAAAGGTACTTCCTTCAAGGGAAACAACAAACTGCTGAACAAAACAGTTTGAGGCAACAAAAATGTTGTTAATCCTACAAGATCCAACTCAAACTATGAAAGAGCTATGGAAAGAAATCTACAACAGAAGCATCACATACTTTGGATTAACCATTATGCAGCCACTGGAAATGTTTTTGACGACAAGGAAACATGCCACTTTAGTTGAAAGCTTATTGTAAAAGTCTGTACTTTCTTACCGTGACTAAAACTGTTTTGCGAGTTTATCTATAGAGACACAACTTTGGCATGAGAGTGAGAGTCAACCTTATCCTCCATTCGAGATAAGGCCTGTGGTAAATGATCATATGAGGAAAGACACAAAAACAAATGTGCACCGACACAGGCGTTCAACACACCGCTGCAGGACCCGTGTCTGTGATTTATGAAGTGTATTAAAAGAGGAAACGTGCGTCACGATATTTGCTTGTAATTGGGTGAACGACCAAAAATCGCAACGAAGGAAGGTTAAAGATTAATACAGAGGTGTGTCATGTGTTTTAAAAAGGAAAGGATCCAAAACTCTGGAGCGACTGAAATGTTAGTTTATGCATATCACCAGTTAATATTATTAGTGGATGATAATCTACAAAGCGCTGGCCACCAGCTCTTTGTAGGTTATTATCCGGCTGTCAATATTGTGATGAATAACTGGATAATAATTAACAAAGAGATGGTGAACGGCTCTTTGTAGATCATTAGATAATGGGCCTACAACAATGTGAAGTGCAGCTGATATGTCCCCAGTCTTTGTTGACGTTTTATTACAGCGAGGACGGCCTTTGAAGGCAAAAATCAGATACTGTTTTACTGCATGACGATGTCAGTCATTTTGAGTTGAGACTTCGCAAGGCTGGAGGATATTTATCTAGCCATAGATGACTGCAGTATTTCGTAGGGGCTATCTTCGCACACCATATGTCCTCTCTCTTTAGTGGCATAAAATAGCAACAATCCTGTCAGTTCAACTGGGTCAGGTTTAGTAATTTAATGAGCCTGTCATGCTGTCATTTGTGTGTTAAACCCACAGAGCATTCACGGATGTAACTCAAGTAGCTTTATAAAAAAAAAAAAAAAAAAAAATGAACCACAGGGCTTGCTGTTGTTTTCACCTGGCTTCCTGGGCTGCTTGTCATGACAGCATTTCCCAGAAAGGTGATTAACAAAACAAAAACAAGTCGACCAATGGGGAGATAGAGGTGCATGGATAGATAAGAGACCTGCTGAAATACCTTAAAAAAAAATAAAATAATCGAACCTGGAGATTAGCTCCAATCTTAACAGGATTAAATGACACTGGAGTTAAGTGGAGGAGGGGATTGTAATCTGATTAGTGAAGTAGTGAGAAAACGAAAACGCCGATATGTTGAGTGCACCAACACACTTTAATCCTAATCGTCCGTCGAGGCGCTGAAGGTGCTCCGCAACAAAAGATGTGACTGCTGCTGCTGCTGTTGCACTGCAGCTGTTCCTCTAACGACTGACTGACTGACTGACTGTGGGGAACGGCACTAAAAACACACATATCTTAATTAAATTGTGCTTTTACACGAGTGCGTTATGGTGAATATCAAGGCGGCTGAGATAAGAGGCAGTGAACGCAGCGTCGCTAATAATATAGGCAGCTGTTGCCGAAAAATACAGCTGCATGAATCTCGTTACCATCCAAAAACCAAGTATTGTATCACAACATGAGTGTGGCACATATATTGCTAAGCTTGTATGGTACATTTCACCAAAATTTCACCGCTAAAATTGGCTGAATTCATGTAAGAAAAAAAAAAAACTCAACGTCGGACAGCATCAAGAATTGGGACCCCAACGGTGCTAACTAGCTAGAGCTAGCGGTGTTAGCATGTTGTGTATATATATATATATATATATGGGGGGGCCCCCCCTGAAAAAGACAAAAGAGACTTACCTAAATTGTCGTCGAGTCAGCGTCTCATTTAATGATGTCCAAGGGTTAGGAGCAAAAGGTGGTACTATCCGAAAAATACCCCGACAAGTGGGCATTAGCTAGCTTCTGCTTGAGGGTAGTTGAATAGGTTTTTCGGTGCTAGTGTTAGCAGCTAGCGCTAACGCCCCCTCTCTCTCTCTTTACTTAAAGTGGCCCAGTGCGCACATTCTCCTCAGCAAAGCCGTCCTCAAGTTTGGCTTTAACGTTTGTCCTTCCCTCTCCAGTTTGTTTTCAGACTTTTTTTTCAGTCTTTTGCCTTTCAAATGTTACTCAAAACTAAACTGAACCGAAGGCGAAGCGAGAAATGATCCAAGGCAGAGCATTTAAAAAAAAAAAAAAAGAAAAGAAAGAAAGAAAAAAATCCAAAATGTCCACACGACATTCAGCAAGGAAATACAAAAGACAAAAATGCGCACGACCTCCGGCAGAGCGAAACCTTTTCATCCAAACTGTGCCGCGCCCAGGTGTTTTCAGTCATAATCTCCTCTCGTTTAATCATGCAGCTTTTCACAGAGACGAGTGGAAGCTACATGGAGGAGCTGTTTAGAGAGAACAACACACGAAGCGGTGCTGGGTTTCTTCCTGACTGACTGACTGACTGCCTGACTGCATGTACGGAGGAGTGGGCTGTCCAACCAGAAGAAGTCGCCTTCCCCAGCCAGCTTACACTTGAGCCCCTGTGGTGATGCTGCTACTATCTCACCCAGAGTGGATCCTCGTATCTAACTCTTACTTTACAAATAATATAATATATATATATATTTCTGTAAATGTTCATTTATTTAACCAATCCACATGTGTACATAAATATATTATGACATTATTTACAGCAGTTTCACCAAAGTATGTGAACATTTTCTTCATTAAATTAAAGACAATAAGAATTCACAGTTTTATTCCAATGAAAACATACATTTTTCTTAATATTTAACTCGCATAACAGCATTTACTGTTATGCAGCGCCCCCTGGTGCACTATGGTGCTGAACATATTTTCCTAATCCTGTTCTTAAAAAGAGAGAACTGGTGATATTTCATCACAATATTACACCTATACACAGATCAGCCATAACATTACGACCACCTGCCTCATATTCTCTGATTACTGGACTCAATTGGCACGACCTCTGCCAATGCTGTGACTTTTATTCAGTGTCTACAGCCTGATTTAATTGTATATTGTTTTATCTATCTATCTATCTATCTATCTATCTATCTATCTATCTATCTATCTATCTATCTATCTATCTATCTATCTATCTATCTATCTATCTATCTATCTATCTATCTATCTATAACCCACATGAGCTCCACTTTTGGAGGTGCTCTGACCAGTTGTCTAGCCATCACAATAGACCTTTTTTCCACAGCAGCACTAATCATAATTGAGGTTGTGGTCCATTGATTGTAAGCCTTTTTAGTGAGCCAACATGCACAACAGCAGCACCCTGACTCTGTTTGACCTGAATGGAACGGAACCTGTTTACCCTTATTATTACATGTCAAAATGGCTACTGTAAAAAAAGGTCTTTTTAGCCGCTCAAATTCTCACTTTCGCCCATTTTTCCAGCTTCTAACACGTCAACTTTGAGGACAAAATGTTCACTTGCTGCCTAATACATCCCACCCACTGACAGGTGCCACGATAATGAGATAGTCAGTGTTATTCACTTCATAATGTTATGGCTGATCGGTGTATAGCTGTCACAGACATCACAGACATTCACAGTAAGGTTTTAACCCATTGGGCTCGAACGTGAGCGTTGGTAACATCCTATCCCACCTTGTTTTGCATCTAACCATAACTTGTCGCTGCGCACACACACACACACACACAGCTAGGCCTTTTTCACTGAATATATTTTGACACGTCACAGTAGGAAAATATGTAAATGGGCTGTGGTAATATGTGCATGCTGTCTCATTGTAACACTGCCATAATGTTATTAAAAACATCTGTGCTTTTCTCACTACATCTCACCGACTCCTCTTACCATCTCAAAACGTCTGCTGCCAAGAAAACCCTACTGTATACACAGTATGTACACGATGAGCATCGACCGTGATCTGCTGTACATTTGAACAAATGCCATCAGGTAGAAAATATCAAGTAGAAAAACCTAAACACGGTAATAACACACTTAAAGCAAAGTCATCTCTTAAAGGACCAGTGTGTGGGATTTAGTGACATCTAGTGGTGAAGTTGCAGACTGCAGCAAACAGAATACCCTGACATTACCATCCCCTTTCAAACATGTAGGAGAAAAACATAACAATTCTTACTTTCAGGTGATTATACACTAATGAAAGCATAGTCATGCGTATAACACTCAATTTCTGCCACATTCTGTTAATAGAGTCCCTTAAATCTGACACACTGGACCTTTAAAAGCTCTAACAAATTACAGTTTTTGTGTTTCCTGAGATTTAATCAGTCCTTTGCACTGAAAGAAGGCATCCTGACATGGTCCACGTCCGAGGAAGGTTTTCAGCATGTCCGTTCCATCCACAGAGCCGCCAGTTTCCAGAATCACCCGTCTGTACTCTTTTCCAACCTGTGTTAAAAAAAGCATGCAATAAGATATTTTCCACAAAAAGTGAGATTTAAGGCCACGAGTACGTGAATATATAGTAATAATTATACCCACCTTTGGATTCACAAGGCCTTCCTTTTTAAAACGACTGAAAAAAATGTCCATGGAGTAGACTTCACTCCACAGATAGCTGTAGTACTGACCATCATATCCTCCAGTCAGGTGGCTGAAACTGGCCGTCATATTGGTACCTGCAGAGAACAGATCTTTGTCGTCAAAATGGTTGCACACAAACTCTCCAAAAAAGACAAAAATCTTTTTGCTCAATAACCTACATTTGCCTGGCAATACTACTATTGCCGATGCTCCAACTGACCTGGTGTAGCAGGAACACCCAGGATGTCTTGGCAGTGCTTTGCGAACACCTCAGTTGTATCTGCACGAGGGCTGGTGTGTAGTGACTGGTCCACTTTACTGAGGACTACCTGGCGCAGGTTCATCAGCCCTGAAGAAGATAATCAAGTCAACACATCTGCAGACGCTCTTGATTTCTGCATTTTTTTTTTTTTTTAGCATTTTGTGAAGTCTGACCAGTGTTGGCTACTCTGGATGCAATCAGTTTGTCAAGCAGGTTGTCTGGGATCGGGGTGCCATCCTTGTAGTGGCGTGACATTCTTCTCAGAGGCTCCTTCTCCCAAACCCAGTTCTCAAGCATCTGCGAAGGCACTTCCACGAAGTCCATCTCCACCAGGGTTCCACTGAATTCTGAAAACGTGGTCTGGACACAAACACGGGGAAAGTTCAAACTCTATCAGTTCAATTCGTACACAACACACAGTAAGCAAACACAACCACGCCGCCGCTGCTGCTTACCTGTGAACAGAGTTCATGCATTACGTGACCAAACTCATGGAAGTAGGTCTCCACTTCATGGTGCTGGAGGAGAGACGGACAACCTTTCCTGGGCTTGGTAAAGTTAGCAACCATAGCCGCCACTGGAAGCCTGCGTTTTCCATCAGGACCTCTGCAGCCGGGCTGGAGCCCAAAGCAGGCTGCGTGGCCATACTTTCCTTCCCTGGTGGAAGATAAGGTTGCAAATGTCACAGAGCAAAACTGAATCTGAACACAGCGACTACAAAGATCGAGAGATCTTGTCGCTCATAGCTTCAATCTGAATTTGTGTTGTTATGCTGGATAAACTGATCGGAGCTGAAACAATTAGTCGATTAATCTACAATCGTGACTCTGAATGGGAAACATTAGAAAGAGAAGTGCTGATCAGGAGTGCACATTTTCCACCAAATTAGCTTTGGCTCTTGAAACAGTCCAATTCAGGATTAAACAGTCAACAATAAATAATCTTCTTATTAGGATTAAACTGTGTCTACCTGATTAGGGTTGGCCTACGCTGTTGTATTTTAACATCTGTCATAATGGTGGTACTCACGCCAGATTTTCTGAGGTGGTACGTGGTGTAAAAAGTTTGAGGAACACTGCGTTAGTTGATTGACAGAACTATGTTGATAGCAAAAATGACACATATTCCCTGTTCCAGCTTCTCAGTTGTGAAGATTTGCTGCTTTTCTCTGTCCCGTGTGACAGTGAAAGGAGTATCTTTGAATTTAAAAAAAGGCATTTAAAGAGTTCTAGGGAACTGCAACAGGAATTTTTCACAATCTTCTGGTATTCTACATTCTAGAAATAATCAGCAAATTAAACAATAATGAAAACAGTAGCTATAAAACGTTATATAATCTTTTGCCCTCCATCTGATTCACATTCTCTTACCTGGGATGCAAGTCCACGTAGAACTGTCCGATCTCCTCTCCTGTTTCGGTGTCCTGTGCCGAGTAAAGCTTGACGTGTTCGTGCCACACGTGAGCGTGTTCCACCTCTGTGAACGTGAGACCCAGCAGCTCCTGGTAGATGCCAAACAGGCCTTCCGTCACCACGTCGAGCGGGAAGTACTCGATCAGTTTGTCCTTGTTCACGGCGAACTTGCACTGCTCCACTTGATTCATGTAGTAGGGCATGTCCCAGGCATTGATCTGTCCGTCAAACTGGTAGCCCATCATCAAGCACTCTCTCTTCTTTAGCGCAAGAATATACTTCCTCTCCTTGATTCCAATGGGCTTCAGTGTTTCATAGAACGTGTCTGTAAAGTGTGAAATGGAACAAAGACACTTTCATGGGTTTGTAATATAATAACAAGACAGTGACACACTCATTCAAACCTTTTTAACTGCGTGATATACGACCACGTCTTCTTGAGTCATAAATTACTGCATGTTAGACTACATGCAAGAGGCACATAGTGCAACATACGCTACATTACATGTAACAGGCATGAGGTGTAGCATTTCTCTCCTCTAGCTGAGTCTGTTATCTCCTTTCCCATCCATCTGTCCAATGAAGTTTATTTTGTCTAATGTCAAGCCGTTATCAGATGGCGTGGGTCCTTATCTTAAATGACACGGAGTGTTTGGAAGTGTGCGTGCGAGCCTGTGAGGCGACATGTCAGAGGTGGGGGTCATACCTAAAAAGTCAGACACATTGCTCGAATTCTTGGCCATGTTAACCTCCAGCACATAGTTTGCGTGGCTACTGTAACCGAGCAAGTCTGCGACCTTTGCCCTCAGTTGAATCAACTCTTCCAGGATCGCTGTGTTTACCTGGGAAAAAAAAAAAAAAGCAAAGCAGTAGAATAAGATGCAGATCAACAGAGGTGGAAGAAGATCTGTGAAAATACTCCACAAGTCAAAGTATGTAAGTATTATGAACAAAATTTACTTGAAGTATCAAAAGTAAAAAGTTCCCTGCCAGAGTTTTACTCACGTCTGATGTTTTTAGATTAATATTCCTGCTGCATTAAAGTGTATGTTGCATTTTACTGCTGTAGATGTTTGAACTACTTTATCTAATGTTGGCTACTTTAAATCAACAGCAATGCATCATGGTCTATGAGGTCATCATATGGTTGTAGCATCGCTGTCCCGTGAGAACTACATATTTCTAAGAAGTCAAACTTTTCATGAGCTCAGAAAAACAGCCCGAGAAGTATACAGATACACATTTTTACTGGACAGAAAGGGTATGAAAATTGTAATCTGAAAAGTGACTAGTAAGTAAAACTGTCAGACAGATGTAGTTGAGTAAAAAGTACAATATTTGCCCGGTGGAGTAAAATAAAGTTGCATCACTGCAGATCGGCTCATGTATATAATATCTAATATCTAATTTTGCTCAGTAAAGTGATAATCCTTTAGATTTGAGATGAGTAAACACTCCTTGAGCAGCTACTTCGTGGGAAACCCAACAAAAGAACAACTGGCGTATCTGTTTACAGCGCAGCCAAACAAACTCATATTGTTTTAACAAAGAAGTCAGTCAACAATCCATCATGTCATGAGGAGCCGCGATCTCATTTCATGCTGCACATGGCACGAATAGCTTTCCACATAACAGCGGGGCAGAGGTCAAAAGGAGCTGCATGTGTGCACTGCAACTCCCTGTGTGACAGCTCACCGACGCTGCCGCCTCCTCTTCCACCGGTGAACGCTTTCAGTGCGAATAGGAAATGTTTGCTTTGCATTAGCAGTAGTTAAACACAGCTCCAGTATGGCTGTAGGAGAGTGAGCAGTAAACATTGAGGCTGATATCAATGAGCTAAAATTACAAACAGCAAAGCTGGATTACATGCATGCATGATATCCTTGTGCGTGGGTGGGTAATTTGAATCCAGCACAGGAATGGCGAGCTCTATATAGAGATAACTTCCAATTACTGAATGTAAATACACCGAACAGCTCCTGCTGAGAAAAAGCAGTCCATAAATAAGTTAGTAGGTAACAGCGTTATTTCTTCCAGATAGGGCTGCAGGTATACGCGCGAGTTAAAAACAGACAGGCCCTGCTGGTGTCAGGGAAGTGTAGGATATACAGATTTATTGTGAGACTCCAGTTACCTCTTTACACCTGCTGTGGAAAGCTGTTTCCATCTTCCTCCTTGTCTCAGGATTGTGACACCTCTTCATGAGGGGGTAGTAATGGGGATATTCAAGTGTCACCTTATACCGGCCTTCTGCTGTTTTGTCCAGTGCATTGAGATAGCTATCAGCAAGTCCACCTTAACAAAAAAGGACCAACAGTCGAAGCATGCTCATGATATGAGACAGTGCGACTGAGTTTTATGCATAAGCTTACCCAGTTCACGCTCGGAAAAGACAAGAAACGTGTTGTCCTCATTCAGATTCTTGTTAAACTCTATGGAGAGTTCACTTATAAGCTTGGATGTTCTTTTTATTTCCTTGAGGGAGAAAAGGAGCAGAGTGAAGGTGGAGAAGAGAAGTCAAGAAGACAGAAAATGAAAATTGATTTGCAGTATTTGACACGATTAATTCAAGAATTACAAGCAGAATATGTGATCTAAATTGTAAACACAAGAGTGGCCCGACAATCAAAGTGGTACTTTACATCAATTCACATGTGATCAGCTTCTTTTTAAATACAGTTAGGGAATCATTCTGCTTCTATTAACACTGAGTAAAACATGCAATTTATATGATCAAAACTAAAGTAGCTTTTAAAAAAGGGATAACTCAGGTTATTAGAGGTTACATAAGGTACTGTTACCACAGGACTCACAGCATGCAGGCTAAGCGATGTACTGCTGTGGATGGGAGCAACAACGATATGTATTTTAACCACCTAAAAAAAAAATGTATATTCAGTCAAAATGTGCACTATATTTTGAATATTTTCAGTGTTCCTTACTGACAGCGTTTACCTTGATCTGTGCTCTCTTCAAAGCCACCAGACTTTATTGACAGGGACAGTAATTTTACCGGAAGAAAAGTTCTGTGTTCTGTGAGGTGAAATTGTGGTGAAAGTCAATAAAGTCTGGTGGCTCTGGAGATATAACTGCTTCAGTTTCCAGTTGGAAAAGGCTGTCTGCTGTCCGTACACTTTGACTTGTATTGATTTTTTCCCAGGTGGTTAAAATACATCTGGTCCACAGCAGTGCATTACTTATCTTCTGTGCTGGTCCTCCTCCTGTCTGCTTCTCCAAACTGGGGCCCTGCTATGGATAAGCACCTCACACAACCCCTCTTTACAGAACCCTAACGAACCCCTTCAAATAATCAGATCGCATACTGCATTACCTCTTGTATATCTTTAGACAGATGCAATCCTTTTCGCTTGCCCAATGTGACAAGTCTGTCTAAGAATCTCTGTTCTTCGGGTGAGAGGTTGTCTTGGATCTTTTTCTGTCAAAAAAAAAAAAACACAAAAGACAAACACATTTCTTCATACAGGCAGAATTTAGGTTAAACGTATTCACCTATTTATGCTGTCAGTCAGTCAGTCCTGTGTGGAGTGAGATATGGCATTGGCTAACACTGGTGAGATCAGATTCTTTCCTAAGCTAAATAAGAAGCAGTGATGGGGTCAAATGAGGTTACACTATCCTCGGTCTTAATATAAAACACTTCAGTCCTCGCGTGTCTGTCATTTGTTGCCCTCTGGCTGACATAAAAATATGAAAATAATCCATCATAGGCATGTAGCGTAAATGCATGAAATCCTCACACATCAGATTTAATTAACTTCAAATTAGTTTCTTTTATGGTTACGATTACTTTAGCACATCATCATTATCTTAATGGACTAGAGGCCTGATTAAAAGATCAACCCTCCCCTTCCTCATGTTGTGATTTATGTGTACATTCAAGTGAATGTGACGCGACGGCCTACCTGCAAAGCAGTGATTCGCTTGAACACATCTTCCCTCATACTTATCTCCACGTCAAACTCTGACAGTTTCTTGTCTGCCTCTGTGCTCGCTGCACGGAGCTCTTTAGAAGGACAAACATACTGGGGGAAGTCAAGAACGTGGCGAGATGCTACGGGAACAGGACAAACACAAAAGACAGCATGAAGAAAGAGACATTTAAAAACTATAAGGCTGGTTAATATATATTTTGTCAACGAATCACATGACCAAAACCAACCTGGACTTCCCTATTGAAGATTTAAAAAACTACAAAAAACAATATGTAGTTTTATTTTAGAAAAGACTCACTGATTTCCTTAAACAGCTGGGATTTGTAGTTTTTAGCAAACTTTCCACAAACAGGAGTAAATTGTGTTTTTGTTGGGGACTATATTCCTCTGTGGATGAATACACATTTGGTGCTATAGTTAATATTTAGACGTATATATACGGCTGACTCAAAAAAAAACTACAGTGACGATGGAGCATGTCACCCTATGCAACATTAGCTGAATTTAGCTAGGTTTATTAGACACTGGTTTATCGTGATAAACAGCTGGCGGTGTAAAGAGTATTTTAATATGCAGGACTATGGAGAGTGACTCACTTTTGGAGCCAGCCTCAAGTGCAGTTTTGGGCACTGGCTGCATTTAGGTAGTTGTTTTTGGTCTTTTCATGTAGAAAAAAAATGTAGTATGTCATCAGACCTATCCTTTAAGACTTACACGCATAATCCAGCTTGACATCAGCCAATGCTTTGAGGGTGTTTTCCACAGAAACATCTTCAATGTTTAAAGATCCAACGTCATCGTAGACCTTCTTTACTCTGTTAATCAAGCCGTCTGTTGCGGTCCGGATCTCAGCTGGAGACAGGTCCCATCTCAGTGTGTTTCTCTTACTTCCTGCCTGAGAGCACTCTCTGGCAGGTATCACAGACACGTTCTGGATGGTCATCCTCACAGCAGGTTTAGAGATGCTGTAAACAACATTTAAACAAAGTTTAAAAGGTCCAGTGTGTAAGACTGGGGGCCCTTATTTTCAGAATAAGGCAGACATGGAATATAATATTCAGAACTATGATTTCATGCATGTTTAACCACCTGAAAATAAGAATATTTCTGTTATTGTTACTGAAAAATGATCCTTTTATATCTATGGTGGGAGCGGGTCCTCTTCCATGGAGGCCGCCATGTTTCTACAGTAGCCCAGAACCGCCATGTTTCTACAGTAGCCCAGAACAGACAAACTAAACACTGACTCTAAACGGGGGCCTTTCAAGTGTTGCTTCTCCTTTACACTAGGTAGGCGAGGGTGATGTGTGGAGATTGCACCACCGAGACGCAACTAAATCCTACACACCGGACCTTTAAAGTTACATTGCACGTTAAAACTTGAACGACTGAACTTAACAGGTGGCACTAATGGAAGCAGTAAATCCTCCAGGGTCGACGCCTGAAATGTACTTTGCATTTTTTCCATGCTAAGCGGTGACCTTTACCCCCCTCCGTGTACCATCCACACACAGTGTAAGGTTTCATTGCACTGGCAGCGAAAGCCAGTGCAAAAACAAAAACAAAAACACAGGCTCATAACAGCGTGGGATAATTGTAAAACAGATATGACATATCTCAGCCAAACACTTCCAAACAGCTGAGAGACTTCACCCAAGAGCATGACACGCCAGGCATCATATTTATATGTTGGGTTTTTTTTTAACGATTTAACAGGTGTCAATAAAATAAACAGCAATTATAAAGCTGGTAAGCTTCCACAAATGTGTCACACAGGTGTTAAACGGTTAGATTCAACACGGCAAAAGGTGCACTTGCACGTGAAACATACCTACAAAGCGCTCGGCACATTACAACTCTTAACGCACACATGCCAGCTGATTCATGCGTTTTCCCCGTGCAGATAAACAAACACCTTCTTCTTCTCCTTCTTCTTCTTCTTCTGTTACTGTAGTCCCAGCAGCACTCTGCTCTCTCTCTCTCTCTCTCTCTCCTCGCATGTGCAGAGAATGCCTCTTTATTTCCGCCTCCAACGCGCCTGCGCGCCGAGGAGGAGGATGCTTGTACCGAGCTGACACAAGCCCCCATGACGCGGTAGCAGCAGCAGACAGCTGGATAAGAGCTCAGGTAGGTGGGCGGGTAGAGGGGGAACACACACACACACACACACACACACACACATACACTGTACAGCATCCTTTAACGTTGTTATTTATAATTTGGTGTATCATTACAAAGCGATGTGAGGGTCACGCGCTGTTATTACTCATTGTTTTAAGCCCAGCATCACGCGCAAGGCTGCACAGTGCACGAGCCTTGTTGTCCGGACGATTAGTAAAGACGTTTTTTTTTTTTTTTTTTTAAACTACAAACACCTGATGTTGTCTCATTTTCCATATTTACATGCATGCATTGTAATTAAATATCCGTGCAGCATATCTCTGCCTCCCATCATGGTATTACATCACAGCTTCTGCATCACTGCATTTACGTGTGTCAACACACACACACACACACACACACACTGAGGGGAGGAGGAGTGGCTGTGCCAGGCAAACCTAAATGAACATAACAACCAAAGGCATCAGCACGTGATGGAAATATGAGGCAATGTTTGTATCTGCAAATTACAGTTTTCCACCCCGTGGAGTCAGATTACAGCTAAATTAGTGGCCTGTTTTTAAAAATTCTATGTGTGCAGCACTAATATGTTTGGTCAGGCTAAGATTAAATAACACAACAACAGCCAGCAAGATTCATTTTTTGATTTCATTTCCTTATGAGTTGTCTTGGAAACAAGAACCAAATGCACCACCGGCATCATTTTCCTAGTCGTTATGATGCTGATAAAATAATAACATGGCTGGATTAACCTGTTACAAAGAGGTCTCTTGGCAAATATCATGCCGTCAGGCTCATATTAGTTCATTTGATTTAACGGCACTTTATTTAAGAGTATGTACTATGTCAGCACATGCTCCGGAAAATAAGATGAAACCGCAGAATCTGCAAGAGGTGATATCATACACGAATTCCTCGACAAAGGCAATTTGTTAAATTACCAAAAATCAATTGACTGTGGGTGGGGTGGCGGGGGGGGATTCGTGACTTTGTGAAGCTGTCGGCAGTTGTCCACTTTTCATGGTTGAAGTTCAGGAGAGCTCGCCAACAGACTCAGACTCAACAACCTGCCCAACTGTTCTCTTCTTCAAGATCAGATTGAAGTCGGTGAAGATGGCTCCAAGGAGCACGATGCTATCAAAGCTCTGGACATGGACACAATACACGATACAATAACACCCTGGATAGTGAGATTGTCCCAACGTCTGACCATAAGGAAAAGGAAGAGACTCACATCCTTGTTGTGTGGAGGACATCCTGCTCTACACCCACAGACCTTTAACCCGCATGCTCCATCAATGTTACTTTATTTCCATCCCATATGAAGAATGAGCACCTCCGCCTCCTCCTCCTGCACGGCCACCTCTGTATCTGAAACACAAGAACACCTAAAAAGCTGTATTATAACTAGATAATAATCAATCACCCAGGAGTATGTTATACGGCAGTGGTTTTTAACCTGAGGATCTGGACCCTAATGCAGGGCTGCGAGATGATTATCGGGGCAAACACAAAATGTTCCTCCACAGAATTACATTTGTTTTCTCTAATCTGCTTTTGTTTGTGCTTTTTTATGTATTGCCACTACCTGAGGCCTCGGAAACTATTTAAATGAAACAGTCTGAGACAAACAGAGACATAAACATGCATCCTGTGGGCCTACAGTTCACATGGATGATTGAGATTTGACAAACTTTAGCAAACAATCAACCACATGGTAGAAAAAGAATACTCAAAAAGAGTTCGTGTCTAACTAATGCTTAATTAATGATAAATGAGGATGAAATGCATGAATTAAAGGCCCTAAAAAAGTATTTTCCTCTTACTCTGGAGTCCCAGAGTTTTCTGCCAAAATTAGAACAGTTACAACGCCTACACTGTCCTGATGAAGCAGGTTATTATTATTAAAGGTTCTGACTGTTAAATGCTTCATAAATGAGACTAAAAGATCATTTCATTTCTGCTTGTTTAATCACGAATATATAATCTTACAGAGAAATACTTCAGCAACAAGCAGGATCATGAACTCCCATCGCTCACTGTAAATAACTGATGATCAGGATAAGTTTGTGTGATTACTTAACATTTAATAGATCATGACGTAACGGTTGTTAATCCAGTTACTTCATACAGTAAATTCATTTACAGCACCAAATTATCTGGAATCCGGTTACACGGACCAGACCCGTGCATCTGATCAGCCTCTATCTCTGTCTACAGTGTGAAAAATATGTTTAAAATATGAACTGTTTTTATTGAACTGGTAGTCAGATACAAACATCTACGTGTTGCTACGTGACCCAACAATCTTTGTTTGTGTCACATTTACAAGCTCGGGAGGAGCATGAGTTTTATCTTATCTGGAGCCTGACCGATATATTGATATTTTATCAGCTAATATTGGATGTATCGTTATTGGTAGTAGTGCAGTTTTTGTACAGAACATAACACAGAAGGAGATGTCTGTGCTCTAATTTTATTATGATATTTTTGTTGTAGGTTTGGTTGAATTGCAGAGTGGCACATTAAAAACAAAAAAAACGTAGCATCCAGTTTACAGATGTCTAAGCATATGTCAACAGTTTATATTGTAATGAAGGTAGAAAGAAAAACTAGATGTTAATGTGAGGAATCTTACATTACTAGAGATTATTTCTGTTGGGTCATACAGCAACATGTAGGTGATGCACAGCTTCACATTTCTCTGAGAATCTGTACTGCTACCTTCCTTTTGTGAGGTGTTACTATTCACAAAAACTATAGTGACTTTATTATTTTTTTACAGGTCCAGTGTGGAGGGATTTAGTGGCCTCTAGCTGTATAGCGGCTCATTGTAATCACTCCACCTTAATCTCTCCTTTCTGGCATGAAGGAGAAACTATGGTGGCCAGGGAACTCACAAAAAAAGCACAAAAGGCTCTGTCGAGAGTCAGTGTTTAGTTTGTTCTCTCTGGGCTATTAGAAATATGGTGGAGTCACCAAAACAATGATTCTTATTTTCAGGTGAATATACACTAATGAAAACACAGATATGCATATTATATTCTGCTTATAGATCCTTCTAAATCTAGACACACACGACCTTTAGTGTTAGTAGAGCCCGATGAACAATACAGTAATCGGTTCCTTCCTGTTCAGTTTCCAGGTAAAAATGGCAGTGGAGAAGCGTCTGGCATTCTCTATTGTGCAGTTCCTACGAGATCAAACACATTGCGGCGCTTTGAATTCTGATGAGCAGGAGAGCCTCGAAGGTAGGTCAACCACACTGTGCACTTAGATTTTTGGAAAGCGCCTTTACAAATATAGCACACTCTGCTCGGGTCCCGAAACTAACACACATCTGAGTTTCATCACCAAAGAGTACGATGTGAAGCGCGCCCGGTGGCGTGTTTCGTTCACAGGACAGTTGAAATATCTGACTCTGAACGTGCAGCCAAGTTCTGACTCACTGTAATAACACTGTTATTATCCTGTCCCTGCAGTTGCCATACAGTGTTTGGAGACCACCTTTAAGATCAGCTCCAGTGACTGCCATCTTGCCGTGCCACAGCCTCTGACAGAGATATTCCTCAACTCCCTGCTCAAGGTGGGCGCTGAACAAAACGTCAGTGCTTTAACGTATGTCTGGTTGTACGTAGTTAACTACAGCGTCAGGGTAAATGGAGGTTGCATTATCCACAGCAGACATTTTGACTAATATTACTATGGCTGCATCCCATTAAGCTGTGCCAGCGCGTGCTGGCTTACTGGCTTTAGTTATTGGCTCACCTATAATCATGAATCATTATTGATATTAGTTACACCTCTGATTCTCCTCCTGTCAAGTAAAAATATCCACAATAATAAGTGTCTTTTTGAACGATTCTTCTATTTTATGGTTACTTAGAATGACAACATCACCATGCCAGAGACCTCCCCATCTCCAGAAGACATCGAACGAGCCGAGCAACTGAAGAACGAAGGTAAGAAAAGGCCCAGTCATGGCTCATCTTGTGTTAGTGGCAGTAGAGGGGGGGATTATGGCCTGCAAAGCCCACCAGAAGTTGTTGAACTGGTGATGGAGAATAAGAACTTGCTGATCATCTTTATCTCGTCCTTAGACCACATCATTTCCCAATTTATCAGCAACATCTGGTTCTCTGGATACATCTGGATATACATGTTTAGTGAAGAACCAGCCACAGTTGATTAACCCACAACTAAAACTGCAGTTTCACAGTTACGTCTTGATTTTATGTCATCGAAAAAATCAGAAGCTACCACATACCTTATAGAGGAACATCATGGAGCTCTGCAGCTCCGTACGCTTTATGGACTGACGTATTAATATCTAAGTTTCTAGTTCACTAAGAGCCAACCGTTTCTTATAAAAACACTTCTATGACTATAACTTTGGCCCGTGGGTGTAACCGCAGTCTTTCTATGTGTTGAACTGTCTGTGAAAAATCCAATATTTTCTCTTCAGGGAACAATCACATGAAGGAAGAGAACTACAGATGTGCAGTGGAGTGCTACACAAAGGCCATCGATCTGGACTTAAGAAACGCTGTGTACTACTGCAATAGGTATTTACGACAGCGAGACACATGACTTCACACTGTTCGCTCTGCTTTCTGCTCCTGTTGTGCCTTATGCATCTGAAAGCAATGAAACAAGCCTGTGATATATATACGTGAGCACTGTGTCTGACTGTAACACCTTGCAGGGCCGCAGCTCACAGTAAACTGGGAAATTACACAGAGGCGACTGGTGACTGCGAGAGAGCCATCGGGATTGATCCTACCTACAGTAAAGCGTACGGGAGGATGGGGTGAGTCAGACTGAAGACCTTGTCTTTTTTTCTTTCTACGTAATCCGCTCCGTGACGCTTGAATCTTTCTTTCTTTAATTTGTGCCTCCAGTTTGGCTTTGACAGCCACGAGCAAGTATCCAGAGGCAATTTCCTACTTCAAGAAAGCTTTGGTATTAGACCCCGAGAATGACACCTACAAATCCAACCTGAAGATTGCAGAGCAGAAGCAGAAAGAAGCAACCAGCCCGGTGAGTATTTTCATGTTCGTGCTTTTATTTTGTTGTTTATATCCCATTAAACCTCACATATATCACCTATATATTATTATTTTGACCTGGTCTGTGAATGTGTGCCACAGATAGCTGCTGGATTGGGATTTGACATGGCTAGTTTAATCAACAACCCTGCCTTCATCAGTATGGTAAGAGCATAAGTCCTGATATATATCTGAAACTGGCTGTGTTACAGGCGCAGTAGAGGCTGTAACTGATAGTAAATATAATCATTTGTCCTGGAGACAAGTGTCTTATACTTGTTTTGTCTCTGGCAAGGTTACACCAGATAGTTTCCCTAATTAGTCCCCTGAGTGACAGTCCGCCCGTTAATCAACCCGAGTGTATTGTCTAGTGGATAGGACCTCGTCTGAGACTGAAGAATCCTGACTTGTTAAACGATGACACATGGGAACGTCTGCCAGGCCAAGAACGCTTCTGCAAGCATGCCAGAGTTTTATTGCAGCAACCATAACACGATACATCTAAAGCAGATAGCTGCGTGTGTGTGTGAATTCAGGAGATAATAACAACATTTCCAGTGTAATCACTTCAAGTTTCGTTTGCAGGCTGCAAGCGTGATGCAGAACCAACAAGTACAACAGCTGTGAGTGCCAAAACTAATTGATTGCATTCAGGATTGCTGTAACGTGCAGTTTTAAAAAAATATATACGATGACTCACTGTCACTGTGTCGCTGTGTTTGGTCAGGATGTCAGGAATGATGTCTAACGCAGTCGGGGGGCCTGCGGCGGGAGTGGGTGGACTGTCAGACATTTCCAGTTTGATTGAAGCGTAAGTACACTCCACTCAAATTTAAAAAGGATTAAGAGGACTGTCTGTGTTCTGGTTTGATTCAAAGAGTGAACCCAAATGCGGACGAGGAGGCAACACAGAGGAAGAAAAAGGGCGGCTGAGGAATCGAGGCAAAAAACCAGTCCAACAAAGAAAAACCCAGAGCGGGTAGAAGCGCAGAGACCAAACAGCACAGGACCGGTGAACAAACACAGACGACCTGACAAGTGAAAGACGGAAAACAAGAGAGCTAATGAACTAATTTAACATAGGTGACGCAGAAAACAGGCAGGAAAAAGACACAAGACGCCCGAGGAAAGACTCTTTCAACATAAAACAGGAAATACAAAACAACGACAGTTTGATTATTCATTTATATATGAGTTATACATGTTTATGTACCCATTACTGGCAGTGGAACACGTTAAAGGAATAATTCAACATTTTAGGAAATTCTCGAGTATTTCTGGCAACTATAAAACAACAAAAACTGGACTATTTACTGCTGACGCTTGCAGGTTTATTGTGTTATGTTTGGACAGAACCATGCTGGCTTTTGTGCTAAGCTAAGCTAAGCAGCTTGTGGCAGCAGCGTCAGTCTTTGCAGCATTACTCGGGGACATGCCTTTTTGCCGTCTCTGATGTAGCGTCAACTTGTATCCGTTGCTGTAAATGTTAAATTAAAAACATCTTGCCTTGTGGTGAGCTGTTGTTCTGTTGGGAAAAAGCAGGTAAACAGAATGATCTCATCTTTCTCCGTCAGGGGACAACAGTTTGCCCAGCAGATCCAGCAGCAGAACCCAGAGCTGATCGAACAGTTAAGAAACCACATCCGGAGCCGCTCCTTCAGCGGCAGCGCCGAGGAGCACTCATGATCCACTCAGGTATATTTATGACCAGCTCACTGTATATATATGACTTAAATATACCTGTATCATTAACATGCACTGTTTTTTTTTTATTTTTTATTTACAGTCTCACGTTTTTTTTCCAAGGAAGGGCAACCATATGGCGCGATTACAATCTCTACACCCATTTCTTAAAGTCAAATCCCCGGCATAGCTGGAATGAAGAGACAAGGATGGGGTTGAAAGGCACTTTACTGTGACTAAAGGCTCTGGAGCGGAGAAATGAGGGCCTGCAGACTGGACCATGAAATGAATCATCCCCACATATCTAGGGCAAAAAACATATTGTAAAACACCTAAATATTAAAAAAAGAACTCATTCAGCCTAATGAAAGAACATGAGTAAATTCTGTCCTCAGAGCTTTTACATTCTGCAGAATCGTGTTTTATATGTGCTGAGAAATACTGCCCTCCTCATGTTATGAGTTAAGGCTCACTTCTGTCTTGCCGTGATGAATAGAGGGGATTAGGGAGGAATGTACTTTTACAGCATTGCAGGGAACATTTCAGCTTTTTCTCATACGGTAACATCAGGTTTGCCTTGTTTATACCGCGTACGGTTTAATATTATTTTTGTAGACAGGAACCGCTCTACTCGTTCATTGGACGACGAACACCATGAAGTCCTTGAACACGTAGGGACTCACATCACTGCTTTTTAACGAGTACTACTTCATTTTTTGATTAAGACGACAGTTTAATGGTATAGCAGTGTTTGCAGCCTGCATTATGTTGTTATTGCACTTTAGCAGAAAAAAAATAAAAAAAAAAAAAAAAAAAGTCCCCCCCCACTCCCTTTAAGCCTATTTAATTGTTCATTAGCTTGTAACAAAGTATTCGGATTGTTCATTTTGCATGCTCTTAAATCTGGTATTTGAGATCAGATGCTTTATGGAAACAAATAGGTATGCTAGGGCAGCACAATGTTTTGTCTAAAACATGTGAATAAATGTCTTGAAGTTGAGCAACTACTCGCACTCACGTCTTGTGTTTTTGCTTCTGTGTGATTGCCATGATTAAAGTTGTCGAGTATATGTGGCGTCTTTCGCGTTAAACGTCTCTAAACGGGGCTGACATCCCAGAGAATCCTCACCATTTAACAACCTGGCAGTTTAATCCACTAATTTAGTCAATCAAACTCATTAAATAACTAAAAATACAGAGCCCTTCTCAAAGGCACGTCACATTCTTCATCTGTCTGGATAAGGACGGTATTCTTGAAGAAACAAACTGAAGTTATTTAGTATTTTTTTTAGCGGCCGTTAACGAACACCATTTCCCATAAGCCCCTGACTTTTGTGTGCTAAATGTCGCGGCTTAAAAGTCCATGAGCAACTTGTGGGGTGTAAAACTTTTAAGATTAATTGGGGAAAATGTCTGACGCTATGATGACCCAGCATGGCAGTGATTGCAAATTTTCATGGGAGCTGTAGTTTTTAGAGTAATCGTTGTTTGACGTTGTCAAAAACACGAAGGTTTCAGTTTCTAATTATTTTAGAATATGGAAACTTCAGATCAGGTTACAGAACTTTAAGCAATTTTATTGCATGATGGGAAATGTAGGACCCGGTGCTTTAGGAGTTAGACTCATTCTAGAGACTTATAAATAGGATATCTCAGCCTCTGTTGCTCTGATTCTTTTTAAATCTGTCTCTTGCAAGTTGCTAAATTTTAAATGCAGCAATAAATTGCTGGACTTTCCCTTTAAAACAGCAGCACAGAGTTACCAGGGGAGCTGTCCTCTTTGTCCATCCCTAAAAGAACCAAAATCCATTTTATCCTATTCCCTTTTGATGTAAAAGAAAAATGATTAGCGATATAAAGAAATCTAGAATAATCACAAGCAACATTTCAAAGTAAACTGAGCCGTGTCACAGGGAAGAAAAGCTGCAGTCATGAGGCAGAGACATCTGAAGCCACCCACATTTCATCCACTTCACCCCTCATCAGTTTCAGAGCAGGTTAAATGCTTTTAACGCTACATATTCAAAGAAAATTAATATCAATGCAACACTAATATCACAATTACTTGCTGCTCTAATCTCTGCCCACCATTTGGTACGGTGATTTGGCACCGTTGTATCTAAAAATGTGACATAAAACATCCAAGAAATCCCTTCTTCAGACACTTTTGAAGGCAATACACAGTGCAGTCTGAAAAAGGTTGCATTAAAAAGAGTCACATAAAATGACAATAAAAGGAGTTTTCTCTCATATCGTCTCTGGGAGCATTTTTAATGTCAAAAGCCACCTTGGACAAGTTTTGAAAAGCAATAGGAAATCAAAGATTACAGAGGTTTTATTAACATTTATGCACATTTACATCATTATTTTCAAAGAAAGTGATTTATATTATTCACAATTCATTTTTAAAATACATTATTATCCCCTCAGGTTGCAAAAAGAGTGAAATATCAGCACTTTATGTGCAGAATTCCACTGTTGGTCCATTCATATCTAAAATGCAAAAAAAACAAAACAAAACAAAAAAAAAAAAGGTCAATAAAATCATTAGCACTCATTGCTCGTGTACGGGCAGACCACACACACTTGTGCGATGTCGTCGTATTCGTACGTCCTCTTCAGAAATGTGTCGGTGAGTCTCAGTCCGGAAATACTCTAAAACAGAAGAGGTGAAGGAAGTGAAGGCGGGAAGAGCGTGAGGATATCAGCCCACGGTTTACCTGGAAGTCTGGATCTTACCTGCAGGCCCTGGACGGACGAGAGGAGCATGAGGGGCAGAGAGAGGAAGGCACCGGGACTAAGTTTCCCCAGCTGTCTCCCTGATACGCCACACCAGTGGATCGACCTGGTGTTACACATCTCCAGCACCAGGTCCATGGTTCTTTCGCTGCAACACAAGAAGCCTGGTCGTAACTCTATAATTTCATCATATGTTGAACAGTATTGATGGTCGTCTCATACGGTTAAGCAGGTCAACCTTCAGAATCTGGACTTTTACCTGCAGTTGGTGATTTTACAGATAATGTCAAAAGGTTCTTCGAGGTTGACGGTGTCAGGGATCATCTCCAAAGACAGTCTGATGTCTCCGTAGCCTGGAGCCTGGAGGACAAACAAGGACAGAACCAAAAAAAACATGAGAGGACAAAATAAATGAGATCTTACACATTAAAAAAAAAAACATCCTCATACCATTCTTTGCAGCTGACTGGTCTGTAGCCTCCCTCTCTCTCCGAGATTGGTCTTCCATACGATGTCAAGCTTGCCTATCACCGTCACACCCTTGATGACGCCGGCCTTCTCCGCGTACTCCGGCTTTGGCTTCAGGCAGTACAGGTACTGCCGCGTGTCCATGGGCTGCAGGTAGGACATTTTCCCAAACGTGGACTCTCTGGAAGGGAAAAAGTTACGGATGAGAGTGACTCCGGTAAGACCTTTTCTTTTCCCAAATTGGGATCACACTTACCCGTCATCTCCGGATGCGACCGTGTTGAGCTCAGTGACGTTGTACATCATGGAGGGCTCTAGAGAGACCTTCTCCATGAACATGGGTGAGGTGGTGATGTTCTGAATCTGAGCCTCCAGGAAAACTTCATCTGTCTGCAGTGGAGAAGCCGGAGTCAAACTAATATTTGGCGCTCACGTTTAAGTAACGTTTATGTAATCTCCAAGGCGAACTGAGCAACACGCCAACTTTTAAAATTAGGTATTAAGACGGGTTAGGTTTGTGCAAAATGCTACTGTCTTAGAGGATAGGTCTGCATTCTTTCAAGTGTCTCTTAGTCACATACTTAGTCGTTGCTGTAATGTTTTCTCTGTCCATATTGGCCATGAAAAGACACTTCAGTGTAAGAAATATGGGGCGAAATCCACAGCCGTCTAAACCAAAGCTAATTTAAAGCTTCAGTGGAGTCAGACAAAACAAGTCTTCTAAAGTTAGTTTTTTTTTAGTTTGAAATTCACTCTTCCCTCCACAGCAGACCAGCAGGAAAAACAGCCCAGGGAAACAAAAAGGGGGAAATTTGCACTAAAAAGACGGTAACTTTGGAAAACACCCACGTGATTTGACCGACTCAGACTGCTTCTATTAGTTTCAGCTGAAACGGGACTGTGGTTTCTGTCCTCCGTCACTCCTACACATTAAGCCAGCACGAACAGGAGGAATCATTACAACCAGATGTTTTAATGTACTGGAGATAGAGTTGAGAAAACGTGACCATATCCTTTAAGCTACTCTTTAAGTGACGAATATTAAACATAAAGTGAATTCTATTAAGTTTGCTCAGTGTACCTTTGAGGACATTGTTAGTACAAGTGATGACCAGCAGAGGATATACAGTAGGGGCTGCACGACGACGATCGACAAACTGGTCTCTCAAACATCAACTAGTCGTGTGTTTTGGAGGACAGGAGAGGATTCTTGTGTTTTTTTTTATATAAACAACTAGTTGATGCTTTGGAAAAGTAACACTCGACTGTCAAACCTTCAGTGCAACCTCTACTATACGGTAAGATACAACGAGAGAGAGAAGCAGAGATTAGTTCATGCCTGCAATTCATAACACAAGAACTGACCACGAACCGTTCGAATGAGGTTAATGTTAAAATCACAGAGCTGAGCATCTCTGATCCATGCGAAGCCATTCCAACCAAATACCTGAAACCTGACGTTTTATCACGCACAATCAAAATATATATGTTTCATTAACGATCATCAGCTTTAGCTTTACGATCACTAACGCTAAGATCTGCCGCGTTTAATCTTCAGCCCAGCAATACAGAAGTCATCATTCTGCGGCGTTTACTTTAAATCTCGACACAACATAATCCCCGACGACGACGACGATGATGATGACCAATCATACAATCAATCGATTAACCCGCCCACCACAATTTGACACCACAAGCTTCAATTATAAAGTCCAAGCCCTGTGTAGGATGAGTTTGCAAGAAAAGCATGAGCGTCCAATAAAAAAAAGGGGCAAAATAACAAGAATGGAAAGTTCACGTTCAGGCGTTTAAATGAAATGTGTGCAGGCGTTTTAATGATTCATCACGTCGCTTTCCATTCTTCTGTTTTGCACCTTTCCGTTGGCCACCGGAAAAGACAAAAGTCGGCTGCACCAAAAAAAAACAAAAAAAAAAGGATTAAGAGAAGCTAATGTTCAGCGATGAGAACAGAAGAAACAATTACCACAGAACTGAGGTCACTCTAAATGGAGAAAATAAAAATACAAGACACAATAAACAAATGAAGTTACATGCCAGAGACGATGACAATGAATATTTGCATACCACTAATATATATATATATAAAAAATAAAATAACAGCTACTGGTATGAAAATGAGGAAAAAAGGGAAAAGCTTGACGTCTCCGTGAGGAAAACACTCGATCTCCAGCGGCTCTTTACGCCACGTTTTTTTGACGTTTCTGGAGGTACGAGGGTTTTCCAGGAGACTTGTCTTAAACTAACTGCCCCCATTAGCTTCTGGAAACGTTCCTATCAACTATGAAATGAAATATGATATGAAGCATGTTACATAAGCTACAGTAAGAACTTGCATGTCAGACAACACAGTTCTTCTATTTGCAGAATGGTGTGGTAAGAAACGCGAGGCTGCGCGCTCGCGCTTCGACTTACCTCTGCGTTGTAGAACTTCGTCTTCACGTCCAGCGGCTTCAACACCTGATTGAGAATAGATTGCAAACTGAACGCCGGCGTCTTCTCGCACTCCATTTGACAGACAAAAACAGTTATCTACTCTGACTGGACAACATCAGCTGAGAAAAAAAGGAGTACAGGTCTTAGCGGGAAGAGAATGAGGTTACGTTTAGTTCACACACTGAGGGCCCCGACACCAAATCCATAGCTTGGATGGTAATTGCATTTGCTCTGTTGTAGGCCTGTGACATTTCTCAGGTCTCCTCCAAGATAACACAAGAGCTTGACCGCTGTCGTCTAATGAGAGCGCTCGAAATACAACTCACCTGGAATTTGAAGAACTTCCGAAAATAGAGCTTCTCCCCGTACTGAGTGGTGTAACTGACCGCACAAACTAAGCTGGAAATTGGAGGAAAGGGAAATAAATATATGATATATATATATATTTTTTTAAGAGTTCGTGTGAAGATATCTTGTGCATGTACTGTAAGAAAAGTGCTCACATATGAGTTCCAATTTCTTTGACTTCGTGGTGGATAACATCATCGATACAACACTCAGGTTTGAGTTCAGCTACTGCAGAGTTTGACGCCGAGAGGTTGAGCCTCTGCGAGCTGGTCTGTAGGTCAGCCTGTCCGGGATCACATGACACGGTTACGGGTAAGACAAGTTAAATGTTAAGTGTGTAATAAGCGTCGGTATGGTATACCTTGACGAGAATATCCTTCACGACTTGGTTGCTGTCGTTGTGCACACTTATGTAACTGGAGAAGGTCTCGCCCAGGAAAATATTTCTGTGTCGGGAAGAGTCAAATCATTAAAGTTTAAAGCACGAGAAGCAGTTAATGTTAAGTGTTTAACACTCCGACAGCGAATTACCCGAAGTTCTGTGGTAATGTAAGCATCTCCCCGAGCATTAAAATCTCCGCTCCTTTGATGGTGGACGGGTCATCCCTCATTAGCTGACCAAACGAGTCTCCTATAGAGGCAAAAAAACATACAAAAATTATGAGTCATGCATCAGGAGACTTGACGAAACACTTTGTTGCGATGTTGCAAAGCTAGGCTAATAATCTCTGAGCCAAGAAGAAACAAGCGCCTGTATCTAATTATATTAATTATGGACTAATCTGTTGATCATTTTCACAATGAAGCGATCAGCTGTTGCCATGAAATGATAGAAAACGATGAAAAATGATCCTCAAATGTCTTTGGTTGAAGAATTTGGACTTTTTTTTTTCTCGCTTAATCTAATAGTTGAAAACTAATCAGTTAACTGACAGCTGTAGTACAAATATGCATGCATGTTGTTAGTATAATAAAAAAAGTTCTACACAGCAAGATGATTTCTCAACATGTGGAAACAACAATGCCTAATACAGTCACACCTGTCTTATTTTTAAAACAATGCTGCTCGCATTAACCACAGCACAAAAATCCTGTTTTCATGTACAGGTTGTTTCACAGGCCAGCTGGTGAACTTTGACCTCTGACCTGAAGCACATTTCGTCTTCGTCTTTTGCTTCAGGACGCTCTGATGCATCTAAAATTAAACTTGAATTTGTGTCCATAAACAGCCAAAAGTCATCAGGACTAACCTGTCTTTAATTTGTTGCTAAAGGTGTGGACTGTGTAGACGTAGGAGATGTAGAAAGTGTCTGAGCGTCAGAGCATTGTGTGAAGTGAAGGGAGGATCAGAGAGAGAGAGAGAGGACCTTTGAAGATCACGTTTCAAAGCCGTCTGAAGCAGAAGGCTTTTCACGGGGTGGGTTCAGATTTCCGTCCTCCTGTCCAACAAGTTGACCACACGCTGTGATCAACTCGCTCGCTAACATCAGTTAGACTTCTCCAACCTTTCATTGTTGATAACGACGATGAGAATAACGTGGAAGACGCCGATGGCAAAAAGCGTTTTTATGTTTTTTAATGTCGAATTCAACAGACGCGACTTTGTGCTCTTTAGAATAAACCGTCACTTTGTTGCGACCCCTTATATAAATAGCAAAGTTACCCAGAAGCGTCAGTGTGATTTATGGCTTATAAAAGGAGCTCGGTTACCGCTACAGCGAATACATTTCTCTGCGCTGTACAGTGACAGAGAGGAAAACAAACACTGAAACACTCAGCAGGATCTCCATCTAAATTTGGGAGGCTGTAAATCTATAATACAGATTTATTAGAAATCGTTATCGCAGACTAAAAGCATTGATGCATTTTTTGGTTTATTTCCTGCGTTCTCTGTCGACCTCTTTGGGGGTTGAGGTTGGTGACATTTAGAGATTTTTGCTATTATTCCCTCAAATAAATATTTGAACAAAAATATGGAAGTGCTGTCTCGAGTGGGATGTTTATGAAATCCTGATGCGACCTCGCAGAAAGGAGAAAAGAAAAGCAGAAGCGATGATGCCAAAAGTGGAAGCGAGACGTCCGCTTGGGCCTCATCTCGGCCCTCGTAATGCTCTTTATTGCTGACGTTATGATGAAACGGCGATGTAAACTTCTCAAGAATTCATATATGGAGTTGCAATCTGTGTTCTGAAGCAACCCCGACTGTCGGTTTCTCAATCACAAATCGTGGACTGGTACAGAGCTCGAGAGGTTTTGTTGTCGTGGCTCAGTTGTGAGTCAGTCTGCAGCAGAATAATTAACTCAATTTGATTCCCTGACAATGTCAAGACGCTCTGCTGTCCACATGACAGCGAAGAGAAGTAACAACCCAGACAACTGGAGAACACAGCGATATGATCTTGATTAAAAACTGATGTTCATTTAAAAAAACAGATAAACTAAATAAGCCATTAGCTAGCAGCCTCACACCTCCTTCTCTCGTGCCATAAAGTGATAAACAGAGAAATAAATTTAGATTTAATTCAGCTTCATGCTTACCTGGCAGATCTCGATCTTCACACGTCACCGGCAAGTTTGTGAAGAGAGTCGGTTTCGTTAATCGCATCACTGCAAAATAAAGTGACATTGGTTACTGATCAGACATGTAAGGTCAGTTACTGAGGTGTTAAAGTGACCTCTTCCACTTAACTGAGGAGATCCTAGTGCCAAATAAGAATCGCTCGTCATGTGGCACGAAAGAGCATGCAGGTTTCTATCCCAGCTTAATGCTCATCTATTGTGCATTATAAATAAATAACCTTCGATGCATCGCAATAAATTAGGGCTGTGCGATGCGATGATATACCGGCGTATCGCATAGCGAAAGAACATCTATTGTTTCATATTTCATGTGTCACACACACGTCACACTCTTTGCGGCCGTATTTATCGTCATCTGGACGCCGCTTTGTGTTCTTCTGCTCCAAACAGTCCCAGTTTGATTAGGTTTAGGCAACTACTTAGTTACGTTTAAGCACAAAAACTTCATGGTTTAACTTTTTAAGAAGGAAGGAAGGAAGGAAGGAAGGAAGTTATCTCAGGGGGTGCGTCTTGTAGAAATCTGGGTGTGTTGTGGAGTCTGTAAGACTGCAGATGGATCCTTCTTGAAATTTGCATGAAGGCAGCACAAACAAACACGCAGGAGAGTGAACTGTGACACTGAACGAGGTGACTCAAAACAGGAGAAGACGTCCGACCAGCCAAGACGAAACAAGGAGCTCGTACCTAAACGACAGGGATTGGGTATGAAAGGTCTGACTGAAAGAAATAGGCCCTTCCATGTGCTCACTTAGTATAAACTATTCATTCATTCAGTTTATAGAATACACGCTTTATCGCATCGTGATACGTCTCATTGTCTGGACAGGAGATCATCTATATCGGGGTATTGCACGGCCTTACATGAAATCTATGTGTTGTTTTCACACAAATAGAGAAATTAAAAGCACCTAAAGGGTTCATTGTTTGGCTCATTGGTCATTTTATTACAATTCAACTGGCATATTTCAGCAGCTGTCAGCTTACAACAACAGTAACAACAAGCTTGTGCACTGGAGACATAAGATCTGTGGCCAGCATACATATTACACGCAGATAAAAAAACACTTTTAACGGGTGCAAAGTCACCAGAAACTGAAGTTTATTGGCTAAACCTGACACATCATTCGTCACCTGTCAGTAACTGTGAGCTCTGCACGGTGACGAGAACAAACGTACACACAGACAACAGACACAGACAAGCAAAGCTAATGAAACAAGCAGCAAACAGACAGTCTGAGGGGCTAAATCAGGAAACCAACGTTAAGTCTGAAAGCTAAGTGAGCTAACAGACACAACAGCAACAAACAGGCCAGCTGACATAAGTGATGCTGCGTTCAGTTTCAGCTTTGAGGTCCAATAACAGACAGAAATGTCACCTTTAAACGCTGTGTGTGTTCATTATATTTTATTAAATGTAAAAGGCTTAGCTTAGCCAGCGTTAGCGCTCGTTAGCAGCTGACAGCATCAGATGACAACAGCCTGACAGTGACCGTCTGTTTTTAACCTTTAAAACGACGTCAGGAGTCGCTGTCTGTGTGTTGTTGCAATGATGATGAATAGAAATACCTTTTAATGCGAGCAGGTGTTCCTGTTTCGTCTGAGTTACGTCCATTTTTTTTTACAGGAGAAGTTGATGTTAGCTGCAATGCTAGCTGGTTGTTATGACAGGCTAGCTGGTGAACTTTGACCTCACAGGAAACGGATTTCTTCTTCGTGTTTGGCTGTAGGGCGCTCTGAAGGTGATGATACTGCCCCCTCAGAGGCCAGGATGGGTACTACAACAACAACAACAAAGAATTTCTTTCTTTTTTTGTCTTATTTTATTTTATTTTATTCTTCTCATCTTCACACCAGCTGCACTACCTCCACTGTATGCTGTGACCATGATGCATTGTCTACTTACAGTCATGTCCAAAGTCCGGCCTGCGGGCCAATCAAGGCCCGTGGTCAGATTTCATGCGGCCCGAAGCTTCACATTTTCTAATATATTATTTATGGCCTGCTAGGATTGTCAGATATTGTATGGCTGGACGATTTGGCTTTTTTTTTTGTTAACATAACGAACCATTTGAACCTTTAAGGACATTACTGCTGGTGCTATATTTCTGTAGATGTTACACAAAATATTACTTTGGCTTAGATTTTGTTACATTGTCATTAAAAAAAAAATGATTTTATGAATCTATCTATCTATCTATCTATCTATCTATCTATCTATCTATCTATCTATCTATCTATCTATCTATCTATCTATCTATCTATCTATCTATCTATGCAGCTGTACATGCTGTACATTATGTGTACATACTGGTGCACCACACTGACCTCCAGTGGTCTGGGCCTGTAACACATCACGCTAAACGACACTGCATTTACAGTTCATTAGTTTAATAACAAAAGTGACTTATGAGATTAATAATGGCAAACAAATCACACAACTCTATTACAGAATGAATCCACCTCACCTGAACAGCAAAGATCATTTATTGGAGGGAACATGATGAAGAAGAAGACAAGGCACGACGCAAACTGATTGATTTATTGCTTGAAACACCTTCCTGTGATGTGATTGAAAACAATCTAACTGCTGTAGGTTTTTATCCCTTCATGTCTTTTTATTTATGTTTAATTTAGCAGCCTCTTACATTGTTTTAATCTCTATAAAGAAACATATATAAGCGTTTAGCATTAGAACTACAAGCCTTCTTGTGAAGGTGTCACTGAACTGAAACAGCTTCATTTAAAATTGACTCACTAAACATTGCTCTAACAAATGATAAGTCAGATATAAAGAAGAGCAAATAATTAATCAAATCTAAAAACAAACAGTGAAATCCAATGCAGTTTTCTGGGCTCTCCTTGCTGCAGCGTCCAGTGTTCTCACGTGCTGCTCTCACTAAACAGAAGCTGTAATTAAAACGACATCTAGATTATTATTTCACCCACAGAGTTAAATACTGACACAGAAAGAACCAATTATGAAAACATGAAGTACAATTAATATGAATGAACAAAACAATATGTTTTAATCCAGTTATTTATACATACTGTGTGGCAGGAGGCAGAAATCAGTGTTGGCCCTGAGGGTCAAAACACAGCAACATTTCAAAAAAAGACAACAATAATTCATAAAACACAACATTCAATAAGTGCAACAGCCTTTAAGAAAACACAACAACATTTCCCAAGACAGTCAGTGATGTATGTTCATGCTCACGTGAACACTTTCATCGGTTTCCGGCCGCTGCCAGTTGTTTTCGGACAGGATGCCAAAGACAACAAACCCAAAGGCCACGACGAGGACGCCGAGGAAGTTTGCAAACGTTGCTTCCACAGGCAGCGAGCTGTAAGCTTCACAGCTGCTTCCATTGCTACACAAAATGGAGAAATGAAGCTCACAGGTGAAATTTCCTGCATGCTTCATACTGATTTATTGTGAAACAACTCCTGCGTTATGCGTTGGTTAATGTGTGTGTGAGATTGTGTCTGATTTTGGACGTTCTCCTGTTGAAATAAAGAAGATACTGTGATAGTTGAGCACGTACAGAGTAAGCAACAGCTTCTCATGCGGGAGGTGACACTGAGGATCAAGATGGCTTTTCCCATCCAGATATGGACGGGCTTCAGCGGAGAGCAAGGAAACAAGAAGCCAGCCAGACCGAGGACCCAGAAATGACATGATCTCAATGCTCCATAGGAGATACTCATAGAGTACTGTGTAGAAATCTGTTACCCGTACCTGGAATGTAAACAGTACTACAGTACAGATGCCCATCCAGCTGTGCAGAGAGTACAGGTCAGGTATGTGGAAGCCTCAGTGGAAGTCAAACACAGCAAACAGACCCAGGACGGACAGAAGCAGAGCCAAAAGCATCATCCCAGCATGCACCAGCTTCCAGATGTGCTTCTTCTGCTTCCAGGTGACCGGCAACGATACACAACGACCACTGCAGACGCAACGTTGAGAAATAAACGATGTGCTTGTCTTGAGCTTTTCGTTTAAATTGCTTAATAATCATTTCAGATCGGTGTTGTCACTTTGGGATCAAATAAAGAAAAAGTCAGATGATATTTTCACTCACATTTCACATTCAAATCATCGAGCTGATGCACTCATCCAGTAAAAAAAATGTAATGAGCTCAGTGTCTGCATAGATTCACTGAAGTTTTCTGGGTATTATGTAGAGCTGATTAAAATAATCGCAAAAATCCGTTTTCATCCGTTGCTCCACTGAATGACAAAACCTTCAGGCTCAGTCAGCCGCAGTGAAAAATCATTTCAGCTCAGACGTCTTCGAGAAGTGATGTTACACTTCTGAACACGAGCCAGATCAATTTCTGCAGCTCAGAATTGTTTTAGTACAAAATGTTTGCGCGCTGCATTGACACACCTCCGTCTCGAAGCATAAAATGCATTGAAATGTAGCTGCTTTCATGAGTTTTATGAGGTTTTGTTAAGTTCATGGAGTTACAAGAGACAGATAATAAAACAATGAATGGCCAAAATCAAAGCTGCAGAGGCCAACACAATTTTTAGTACACAAATTCGCAAGATAACCTGGATGACATTATCTGGACTGTTTTCACAGGCTGAGTTGTGACAAGTCAACTGATCTTGTGTAAAATTGGTGGAGCGGCCCTTTAAGGCACAGACTCACAGAATCAATAATACAGGGTCTGATTTTATTTTATTTACCGCTGTCAGTAACTCACCGTTGCCATACAGAACCAGCAGTCCAGACACCGTCAGGACGGGATGCCAGCTGAACTGCAGAGCTTGAACCCTCCCAGGAGAATCCACCTCTCCACTGTGAGCACCAGCAGGTCACAAGCAGCAGACAGAGCAGGCCCAAACACAGGCACAGCACGTAGGTGAGGGAGAACGACACAGACGGCCTCATATCTGAGTCTGGGAAGGAGGGAGCGTGACTTATCATAAATATATGTCATAAATAGAAGATGGTGAGTTTATGTCATGCTCTCTCCTCTTTATTAAAAAAAGAGCATAATAAGAATGTATGGGTATTTCTAATAAAGTTTATTTAAATGTCTAGACTCAGTATTTCAAAATAAAAGATCCTTTACGAAAGTAAAAGTAATAATACAACAATATAAAGAAAAACTCTATTCCAAGCATTAAAAGTCTGACTTAAATAAACATATAGACATATTCTAATACTAATAATAATATACTTACTTATTACATTAGAAAAGCCCATTTTATAGTGTTGCACAGAGGATATATCACTAGATTATCATTACTGATGGACTATATGATGGAATGTGGCTATATCTGGACCCTAATTTAACCCTTTATTGAAAAAATGTTAGTGCAGTTAGAGTATTACAGTCTGTTTTTAATTCAGATGAACAATAAAATATAAAATGTGTCGCTGCACAAGATTTATGAAAAATGACGGGTCAGGACTCGAATATACACACAAGCAGAGTTCTGCAATATTAAAAAAAAATACAATATTTAGCTCTGAATCGTAGTAGAAGAAGTAGAAAGAGAAATAGAAAAACGTTGAAGCCGTTAAACATTCTCCTTCTGAGCTTCATTTTTTTTAAAACAAACTGTCCAGTTATGATTTGTACTCACCAGAAGATGAGTAGACCTAAAGATGGTCCCAGACAATAACAGCAAACTTCCTGCTGTCCCTCCTTTTGTTTTATACACGCATTGATTTTTAGATTCTCTCCTGCTGTCACGGTAACATCCATCAGAAACTCTTTCTCTGGTTAAATAAGTCTGATGGTTTTATTGGGATGGGGTCTGTTTTGTTCAGAGGGTCGTGACAAATGCATTTCCCAGCTCGGTGTGAGTACTGGTGCAATAAAATGATTACAAAACAATAACATAACTTTGATTTTCTATGTTTTGTTCATTACAAAACGACCTAACTGTGCTATGAGATAAGAAGTATTTATACAAGGCTGAGAAATCAGATGACGTGAGGTGAGACACAACAACATCTGTTCAATCAGATAAGAACATTATTTTGAATTCTGCCGTCATATGTGGTTTCCTTTCAGCTCGACAAAGATTCATAGATGACGTGGAGTCAGCTTGAGTCACCACAAACATGTTTTACTTCCTGTCAAGCAGACCTACGACGTGTTTTTCCTTTTTCAAAACAGCCATGTGGGTGATTTAACCCACCATGTCATCTCATCTAACACAGACCTCCACTGTTCAGCGACAGACCTGAGCTCTGGACTAAAGCAGATGATCACACAGGGGACGGTCACGCAGAGAGAGCGACCACAAAACAATCTCATTTCACTTTGTAATGACAAATATAAAGACAGGAGGGCCGTGAAGCTGAGCAGTACTTTTATTGGACACATCAAGATGTCATAATTTGAAGAATATTAAGGTGTCGTTTGAGTGGAAAAGGTAATTCATATCTGCTCGTGACAGCAACACAATGCGATGCAATGCAATCACTGTCTGGGTGTGTGCAGAGAATGATGATTACACAAACAGAGGTGTTGGTCTACACGTCATAGAGCAGCACGGTAAATGGAGCGGTCAGCTTCATGTTGTGCATGATTTGCTTGGAACAAATCTCTTGGTTGTCTTCGTCCTCCACGAAGACGGACAGAAAGTGCTCGGCGACATAGGGAATCTGTTGATTCTTAGAGGCCAGCACGCGGTCGCTCTTGGTATCTTCCTTGAAGATGAACTTTTTATCTCCGGGGAGCTTAGGCAAATTCTTCCAGCTCTTATCGTCACCGCCGGCCTGCAAGGCGATGAAGGCGTCGAGCTCCAGAGCCTTTTCTGTGACGAACACTCGGACGTTCCTTTTGCTGTTGTTGGTCATCTGGCATGTGGCGTTGAGGTTTCCCATTTTTTTTTTGTCTTGTCTGGTGAGGACTGCAGGGCTTGCTTGAGGCTGTAATTCAATATTAATAAAAACATGGATTACAATTTTTTATATGCTAAAAAAAACAACAAAAAAAACACACTTTTGTCTACATATAACTTTCTAATCCTTCATCTCATCCATATTTCTGTCTCAAATTCTCTCTCTCTCTTAATTATCATTCTTTATTGCACACAGGCCTTTCAGCACAGACACATTACAACGCCGCCCTGCAAGTGTGACAAAGAAAACCTTTGAATTTTATGATTTTACAGCCATGACTGTGACAGAACTGCGGTGAAGAGGAGTGATCCATGCCAAATTAGTGTTTTACATATGTACATAACAACATCCATGCCACCACTATACACCCGAGGGACTTAAACTGTATATATGGTTGGAAATATAAAAGTCACTGGCTATAATAACAACATATTTTATATATTTATTGTCATTAAATCTGGTTGTTCTTTTACTTTGTTTGAGGCGTTCACAGTGCAAACTCCAAGAAACAAATTACAGTTATTACATACAAAAAAAACCCACACACACAGGCTCTAATCTGTATTTAACACACATCAGTCAAACAGTTAATAAAACAAGTTTGGACTTTTCTAAATGTCAAATCTGAAAGAACTCTCAAAGGCAGAAGGAGTTCTTACCTGCTGCTACAACGAAGGCAAAGTGACAATGATGAGCTGTCGCTGTCCTCCTGACCCCAAGCAGCGTGTGCCGTGTGGACAAAGTTAGATCATATGCAAAACTCTTTTAACACGGGGCGATGGAGTGCATGCGCCCGCTTCAAAGTAGCAGAGCTAACACGCAGTAGTCCAACATCTGTGAACTCTCGTCTGTGAAGAGATATTAATAAGAGAAACTGGCAACATCCTTAACTTTTAGAGTATTAATCGGTTTGAAAGTGTAGCGTCTGATCCAGATGTTTCTGCATTTACAGTAATCTGTCCTGATGAACCTGATGCAGCAGTGAAGCTCAAAGTAAAAGTAAGAAAGTGAAAAAGTAAAAGGATGAAGCTCAGATTATTCGATAAATCACAAAAGGATCAAAACCATGTGGGAAATAACAGATATCTTAATAAAACACAGACTGCAGCTGGGGGGGGCCTCATCCTCATTGTTTAAACCTTCCTTCAGTATGCTCCACCAAACATGAACATACATGGACATTTACAGGCAGATTGCTGTATAAAGACCTCCTGTCCACAACATGGAATGTTTATTATCTGGATTTAATAGCACCACCTGGCAAAGACGCTGTTATACTGTGCTGTTGGGTCATTTTTTTGTCATTTCTACCATATTCTGTAAATGGAGACCCCTCAATCTTTGCACATTACGTAAGCTGCATAACTCATCAGGAACACGAGCTGCTCAAAGCGTTAGAAAGCGTCCTCCTCGTTGTAACTGCACCTCGTCAGATAGAGCAGAGCGTTTATTTGCTGCACGTTTGCATATTCAAAGTGGACATTCAGTAAAGATAAGAGTGGCACTGTTGAGTTTTTGCTGCCCTCCAGCACTCATTCTCAGCACAATGAGGCCGTGGCTGCTGCTGCTGCTGCTGCTGCTGCTGGTGTCCTTGCTTGTCTCTGACCTGAGTCCCCTCGGAGACGGGGACCGGGTCATGGAAAACCACAGCTGGAGTTTATGCAGAAAACTGCTTCTCAATGGACAGATGACATGCCACTGCATGTGTATCCAAAATAACTGCGTGTGTGTTGCTGTGCAGCTCAAACTGAGGACCTCCCCTTTTTACTGGGCGTATAACGCTCATGGATGCAGTTTGTTTCATCAGAAATTCACAGGAATAATCCATCGGGAACATATTCCAGCACTGGTATGTTCATTTTAATCAGCATTGGTGTGAATCTCAAAAACATGCAGCTACTTTATATAACAACAAAGTGCCATTTACCTTATGTTGTATTCCATATCTTCCATCAGTCAACACATTATTTATTTTTACTGCATTTTATGCATGTTTTGCATTATCAGCATCACAGGTGGAACTGACACATTTCACAAGGCGGTCCACAAAAATCACACTTGAAGAGCGTGAAGCTGATCATTTCACAAACCGTAAACAACCAAGGGTTTATTTCCATACTGATTTTACACAGTTGTTAATTAGAACATCTGACATGCCGCGTGTTTTCCCACCTGTTCAGAATATTTATAGGAAAGCTGAGAGATTCATCTCCAGTTAATGTTTTTCAGCTTTAAGGCAGACCTGCAGGCGTTAGACTACCACCAAGAAGATGAAAAGTATCAAGATAAAGTTACTGAACTGCAAAAGATGTGAACATTTGAATAACTCCCCTTGGGATTTCCTGTCTCTTTGCTTACTATTAAATATACCCAGAAATCAATGAATGCTGCCTGGTAAACAGTTGAATAGTAGAAATTCGCTATAGAGTTAGACATTTTAACATGGGGACTTATGGAGACTGACTTATGGAGACTCACTACTGGAGGCAGACTCAAGTGGACGTTTGAGGAACTGCAGTTTTTTTTTGGCACTTCCACGTTGGCTTCACTTCACAGCCACGGAGGCTGGCCCGCTCTATAACACAATGCTTACACGCTAATGTTTAGCAGGTTTGGGTTGGGTGTGTTAGCGTGCTAACAAACTGGATGTTTTGCAGACATTTGCAGGTTTTGATCTGATGGTGGCACCAGAAGAAAAGTCCCAAAGAGGGAAAATCAAATTTCATGGCAATCCATCTGACAGTTTCAGTCTGGACCAAAGTGGCAAACAGACCAACTGATGCTGATGTTACTAGAGCTCTGTAGCCAGCGTGGCTAAAGATTTTCACACGAATGAAGTTGTTTTTTTTTGTGAGGCTCCAACATTTATCCATTTGTAACTAATTCTATCTTCCTTTCCAGTCACTCCTTCCTGGAAAGGGAAAAACTGTTCCAGCATTTCTGTTGAAGTCGGATACTCTACGAGCTCTGCGTGTTATTAGTGAAATCACATCGATTAAGGCTGGTCGTGAAACCAGTCATATTCCCATGGATACAATAAAAGATCTCCCTGATTCCGGGCCTGCATGGATACTCCATCATCACACAGCTGACTCAGGCCACAATTTTCAGGCTTTCCTGCTGAAGAAATCCAAGAGCTGGGTCCCTGCCACCGCTGTCCAACTGCAGAAAATGCTGACAAAGCCATGCTGCGCTGCTACAAGTGTGATTTTTTCATGCTGTCTTAAAAAGGGTGAAATAAGATCGGCACTGAAAATACCCAAACAACAGATGGCACCGCCACAAATAAGACAAAAAGGGAGCACACAGCGAGCGACGGACATAAAAGTCCTCGAGGAGCATGGTGATTCACGGCCTCCAAAAGCTTTAGTCAGACAACAGAACATTTTCCAAGCTGCTGCTCTGCACTCTGGCAGCTCTTCAGTGAAAAGCTCAGATATATCACAATTAAAGATTCGCATAAACGCAGTGAGAATTATGAAGATAAAGAGAGTGGATAAAGAGTCCTCGTTTCAAAGAAATGTTCAGGGCAGGCTTCTTTAAAAGCAGCATCCAGTCTGTTTGCTGACGATGATGGATTTTACGTTAAGAGGCAACGCTTGTTGGTACCCAAAAAGAAGAAAGGATCCATAAATAGGCCGCAGTATAAGTTGAGGGCTGCTCGGGATGATAATGAAGAGGATTTCAGTGGGAAGATCATCACAAAACAAGCAGAGTTTAGGCGCCCAGAGGGAGAAAGTGATACAGAGCAATCACATACAAACACTATTGAAAGTGGAAACCAGAAAAGATTAGCATCCGACATCCGGCAAGCAGGCTTTGCACATAAAACCGATAATAACGATGTTGATCACAAACAAATGTTCACTGAGGTGGGAGAAGAAGTCTTAATCAGCCTTGCAGACAGAGAGAGAGCGACGCAAACAGAACCACAAAGAGAAGCGATTCTGAACACAGACACCGGGTGGAAAACAGTAAATATAAAGGAGCTGGATGACCCCCCGCCCGTGGATAGAGTTATAAAAGGAAAGCCTATCATTGAACCAGATAAATCAAAAAGTAAATGCCTGAAAGAAGTCCCATTTTTTAAAATATATGCATTAGCTAGAAGAGAGGGAATGAAAATGAAACCAGCAAAAAGTGCAGCTAAGGTAACTACAGTGTCTGCATACACTGAGAAACAGGTCAAAGAAACAGCAGGGAAAATAGAAGAGACTAATAATACAACCTTAGTACATACAAGCATAAATCAAACTAAACGGGAGGAAAACATGTCATCAGAAGATTTAGTCATACCTTCAACTCCCTTATTCAAAATGATAGAAACAGAAACTGCAACAGCGGCGCCTGTAGCAGAGACAACTGCAGTAAACATGGAGATAAAAGAGACAACAGCGAGTACAGAAGTCTTCAGTCAAACCGGCACACAGAAGGCGACTCCAGCGAGTCCAGAATCTGAGACTGAGCCCAGGTTTATAAGACGAAAAACAGGGAATATACAAGCCACGACTGGGAAGGCAGTGTCGGGCCTCCGGATGAGAGAAGACGTCCTGGCAGATATGACCAAAGTTTATGAACACAGAGACAGAGATGGCACAGAGAATGAAGGAAGAGGGTCAACGAACAGGCCAGGGAATGTAAGAAAAGAAGATGGAAATGATCCAAATGTGGAGTCGTTTGCACATGCAAACCCTTCACAGACAATCCACAAACAAGCTGCAGACAAGCTTCCAAAAGTAAGTGAAGCTCCGGAGCTCCACGAAAAAATCCTGATCTGATTACAGTAATGGTTTGACATTTTTGGGAATGCTCTTAAATCGCCTTCTGGAAGACAGTTGAGATGAGAAAATTAATACCACTCTCATATCTGTCCAAGTAGCCGATTAGCTTAGCACAAAGAGTTGAAACAAAGGGGGAACAGTTAGCTTGGCTCTGTCCAAATGTAACAAATTAACAGGTTATATCTTGTATGTTGACTTCATGGGGATTTTTTCTTGGCCAGACAGAGCAACTTCCTGGAGTCTCTGCTGGCTGCCTGGGAACTGCTCAGAGCCAAGAAACAGTTCAGCACATAATCCACCATAAAACATGAAACTAGCTTTTCTTTTTTTTTTAAACTAGTTTTTGTTTGAGATGTAAGGTGTTAATTAGTGAGCTGTAGAGGTGCTGGTAGGTGGACTAGTGTGTTTGGACAGAGCCAGGCTAGCTGTTTCCCCCTGTTTTCAGTCTTTGTGCTAAGCTACGCTAATTAGCTCCGGGCCTAAGTCTTATATCTAACAGACAGGAATGAGAGTGGTATCAATCTATTCTTCTAACTCTCCAACAGAAAGAAAAATAAGCCTTAAAGCAGTCAAACCTCTGCTTTAAGGTAGTTAAAGTGGGAAAGTTGAAGTTTACGTACACGGAAATGTGATTTAGAGAGCTACAATCAGAAAACAATGTGACCCAACATGGAAAATATAACTGGACTTTTTTTCCCCCCCAATTAATTATTCATATCTGAGAGCGAAAATGGTGCGTTGCATACTAACGACCCACTAAATTATTTACGGATCAAAATAATGTAGTGTAGGATGAAATGAGTCACATTTCTCAGCAGCAGCGAATGTACTAATTAAAGCTCTCCTTTTCCCAGATGACGGATGACAATGCGCCGCTCTGCAGAGGTTTAATACATCGCACTGAAGCTGGGTGGAAACACTGCCTGGAGAGATTTGCAGGAATATCCTCAGGAGAACCCGCTGAGGATGCATTTAAGGACGTCAGAGAGCAGGAACGCACAGCCGATCCTTTGAATGCTGACGAGTATGATCATTTCTATTATTTTGATGGAGTGCTGAAGAGAGTTCAAAATAATTTCCACCCCTATGACAAGAGGCAAAGACGGCGAAAAAGGAGCCGAGAAGACTCAAAAAGAGGAGACACTCGTGGATTTCTCCACAGTTATATCCAACAGCTTGTTTTAAAGAATAAAGACGGTCACTCCAAATAATCAGAACCTGCATGAACCAGAACCATGGCCACTAAAGCTGGCCACTAAATTAAAGCTAATAACCTAACTGAAGACTTGACTCTGCCATGTAAGAGCTCACCACAGAGGTGGAGAAGCATTGAACTGTGTCTTATGTGCAGCTAATGTCTCGTTTGTACCCTAATGTTGATATGTGTGGACTTTACTCACATGCTTTTGGAAGCATTATGTCCGTGCCTCTTAATTGAGCTACACTTTATACTTTGCGTGTAGTGATAATGTCAATTAAAGTAGCTTAGAACACAACTTCTACCTCTGAATGAAGCTTTTTTTTATGGCCTTCTTTGTCTTATCACTCATTTTTGATGCACTCAGCTGTCTGCAGTAATGTAAGAAATCACTTCACACAGCTCCCTTTGGTGTGTATTTGTGTTTTGCATTGATCTCCTGTGACTGTACATACACTGATTTTTGAGGGTTTTTTTGTGTTAATCCAAAAATAAAATGAAAGTCACTCCGGTCTGTGTAAAACACCTTATTTACCTTGACCTAAAACACCCTGGCAGACTATATTATGCACGCACTGCTCTCCGTTACTGCACAAACCACACGTGCTGACGTTTTAAGTAAAAACATATTTTGTCTCAGTGATGATTTTAGACTTCAGAGACAGTGCCTCCTCTCTAAAATATGCAGAGTGAATTGGATTGCAGCCCTTATTAATATTATTAATCACATCTGTGGTTTTCCTGCTTTAGCACATCAATGTCAGCTGTGAAAGAGGCATATTGGTTTTTTTTTATTAGTGCATTAATTTCGTCTGATTTGTACACTATCCTAGAAATTATATTTATGTACTACTAATTAGAAACACAGGCACAAATTCACACCAAGAAACAAAGTTTTTACAAGTGCAGTTGGATTTAGTTTAGTGGTTACGCTCTATTAAAGCTGTAGCGCTTGGCTCTGCTGCATGCTGTCTTACCGGCACACCTAAAACTGAGCAGAGCCATCGTTAATGTTATTAGTTACACTTGTGCTTTTCCTATTATGACAAGTCAAAATGTCTGCCAGGGGGAAACAGCCTATTACTTGAGTGATAAATGAGCTGGTGGAGCTCACTGTTGGTTGGTTGGTGATTACAGAGCAAGTCTGACAAACAGTTTTAGTGAAGGACCGCTGTCGTCCGTTTGGCTCGTGTTTGGTCTGAAAGCAGGCGTTCAGGACACGACACAGCCAAGTTTCTCCTGTGTCTCTATCATACGGTGAATAAACAGTTAACTTCATTTATTTAGGTGTAAAAGTAGCCAATAAAATACCAAAATATATCTGTGTAACACATTCTTACTCTAGTCCTGTTCATAACAGGTTAAAATGTCTCTCAGGCATAGTCCATATTTTATTTAATGTAACAGGATGATCTGTCTAATCCGAACTAATCTGAGGATTTAGACCATTTGTGATCTTCTTTGAGTGTTTAAAAAAATAAATCCATTTTAGGATCTGACAGATATTTAAACAAGCTAAATCCCAAACTGTATTTGATCTGCACAACCTTGGAAATGTGCGTCTAATTAAATCAAACAAACATGAAAACGTCACAGTGATTCCAGACAATTTGAAGACGGTCATCTGTACAAAACATTTATTTAAAATTGACATAAAAACAGCTTTGACGCATTTGCATAATTTATATCTGAAATCCATGACAAGCAAACAATAACTAAGGGGGAAATGGCTTAACGGCAACGCTGACAGAACGGTTTTTTTTTTGTTTTTTTTTTAATTCATTTTTTGTTTTCACATGAGTAAAAAGGGAGTTAATTGAACAGCTTAGGACTTGTAATGAAATATGTAAAAAGTAAAAACAGAAATCTTTTTTTTTTTTCTCCACACTCCACATGAACTGCCACAGAGTGAACAAAACATGCACTGAAGCCTATTCACTGCTAAATGCTACTTCAGGAAAAAGGCCGAGAGGAATTTCAAAATAAAACAGTCTAAGAAAATGGACGTGTTAAAAAAAAAAAAAAAGAGGAGAGCGAGAGAGATAGAGAGAGAGAGGGTCCCTAGAAATTGATGCAGGCTGTATTTTCATTGTCTGTCAATAGATGGCAGTGCCAGCACTGTAGCATCACTCTTCAGTCATAATATATAACTCTGTAACTCTTTCTCTGTACACAAGAGACTGCAGAAACATGGGCACACTCTACTTTAACATGTCACAACCTCAACAGCGACCCTCTACGGTTGCTGTTTCTGTTTTAATAACTTCATACCACACTATATTCATTTTGGTTTGTGAACAGAGCTGCATATATACACACATACATATACACTTTGTGAGGCGTCTGTGCTCTCTGGACATTTTTTTTTATGTACACGGGACCGATTTCGGGAAATAAATTTGAGCTTCTATTTAAATCCAGAAAATGTTTCCTTCATCTTGTCTGAGTCTAACCAAGATAAAAACAATCCGTAACCTGCAGCCCACGTCACCGCCGACACGCACAGACCGACTATTTAAAGCCAGCCGGTTCGCCTCTAAGCGGTCGGACTCATCAGGTCAGTCCTTTGAGACTGATGTCACCTCGGCTCCGATCGGAAAGTGACACGTTCTGCGCTTCCCATCGCGAAAAAAAAGCTTCAACAATGTGCTGAACGTTTGTCTCGGCGGAAGCTCGCGTTGTGAAGAGACGTTGACACATTGACAGTGTGGACCAGAGTGCTACACTAAAACACAAGCAAAAAAATAAAAAGAAAAGTGCAGCGAGCAGGAAGAGAGATCAACTAAACGCTGCTAAAAGTTTCAACCACACCTTGAAAAAAAAAAGAAAATAGGATGTCAGTCATTTTTTTTTTTCGCCCTGTAGCTAAACGTCATCACAAATACAGCGCTTTGTTTTTCCAGGGTTGATTTTTTTGTTTTTTTGTTGGCAATGGTATAAATAATGAAAGTTAATTACTATCCGTTAGAATAAATATGACAATAAATAAAAATGACCTTGACGTTCTCCACTTTACATGGAAACATGATGGAAACGTTTGTCTACATTAACAGTTGCTCCAACAGAAACAGTTTGAAATTCCTTCTACGATGTCGTGTGTGTGTGTGTGTGTTAACACTGAACATAGAAAAAAGACCGGACGACGACAACAGACTGGAAACATTGCTCTGAAGTGGCTTGATTAACATTTTTGAATCATTACGCTCTGTGAACGTAACGAAAACGTAAGAAAAACGTATACCTAAATGAACTCGGACGAAGAGGTAAAGTTTATGATTAGTAAGTCAGAACAAATGGACGATATTTTCCTGTTACTGCGGAAAAATCTACAAAAAAAACAACAAATATAGCATGGTTGTAGTTTTTTTTTTTTTTTTTTTTAAATCCTACATGTGCCAGAGGTCAGTGCAACAAAGAGGCACAGTATTAGTGACACAGCTAATGCCACTCCTACAAACCAGTGTATATCCTTGTCTCCAGGTAGTGTGTATTTCGATCTGGGTCGAGGACCAGATAAGTGACACGCCTAGAGACTTCTAAGCTTTCAGTATTTTGGATGCATGTTGCTTCATTAAGAGCCCAAAAACATGCAAACGCAGTCGTTTCTGCACGCGGGGGTTGTCGCCTTCATGTTATTTTGCTCTTTCGTGGTTGTCTTTGGTGGCGGTTTGACCACAAAACTTCATTTTCGTTAGCACGCCGCCTGCGTTTGGCGAGTAGTCGACAACGTCCTCAGAGCTCTGATCGATAACGGCTCGGCCTTCCCCTTTTTTTGTGTTTTGCTTATTTAAACCTACTGGCTTTTGAATACGCGGCTGGTCAGCCACAAAGAGGTAAGCCTGTTCGCGACGACACAATGTCCACTGGTAGTGTCTGTGTGCTTTTTAGTTGTCTTGTATTAAGTACTTTGTGTTCACTTCATTTGCAGTCTTCAGCGTTCAGGGCGTGTCCGCGTGCTTGTAGTAGCCTCGTTGCAGGGCCGCGGAGGCGATGCACTCGGCAGAGCGCAGCTGGTCCATACTTAGCAAAGCCTCCAACAGGTCGTTGATGTCGGCTTTTAGTCCCTGCCTCTGCATCCAGTTCTTCAGAAGTTCATACACTTTGTCGCCGGCGGGGCCGTTCTCCGCGATCCGAATGTGGTTGTCGCTGACTCCGATCATTCTGAAGAACTTGTTGTGGATCCGCACGTCCAGGTACTCGTCGAAGAGGTCGAAGCTCTTCTTTAGGGATTTTTCTGACCCTAAAAAACGGAAACAGAACAGAACATTTAGATTGTGAGGCACAGAGTGGCACACTGTCAGCAGCTCGCCCACAAACTCTGAATAAAATACGCATCTTATGATTTTACCGGTTTGTATTCTCTGAAAATGAATCTAGAACGGATTGCTGACACTGGCTTGCAAAGTTAAAAACTCCATTAAAGCTTGGACACATCCTCCTTCAGGGGATGCAAACATGAGAAATTTAATAAAGGATCAAATGAACCTGTTAAGCCATGTCCGCTTTAATTTAGCATGAGAAACAAACAACAGCGCGGTCCAAGCTCCTGAAGGCTCAGATATGGCCTGACTGTCATGAGATTATTAATCCATCAGGCAGCTAATGCGAGATCTTGACGAGATAGCGTTTATTTGACTGTGGACCGACATGAACTGCGATCAGCGCTGATATTTTCTGTGTTCGGATGCCTTTAAGGACAAATGAAGAGGCGTGAAAGATTATTGTAATGAGTCCGAGGAAATTTCCCGCTCCCCGCAGCAGGAATCTTACCTTGTAGTGGCAGCAATCGATGTCGCAGAGGATCATACTGCAACGTCAAAGAAAATACAAATGTAAGTTTGACTTAAAAATGAAATATCAGAATTAAACTCAGTCGTCCGGTGTTTCCTCACCATGGCTGCAGGTGTCAGTCTGAAGGCAGTGGGGCTCTGGCGTGGGGTGTTGCCAGAGGAGGCAGCCGTGGGAAGGGCCGACAGGCTAGTTTGAGACGAACTAGTGGTGTTGGGCAAACTGTCTCCTAGTCCTCGGTCCTCGTCCTCCAGGGGAGGGGAGGCCTTGGTCATCCCGGGCTGGGTCTCCTGCAGCAGTGGCCGCGACTCCGGGCGGGTCTCCTCCCCCTCCAGACCAGCGTTCTGATTATTCTGTCTCTCCTCTGCTGTGGCTCCGCTCTCGTCCTGACCCGAGGAAAAAGGGGAGGATGAAGTGTGACATATTGCTAACACACAAGAATAACTCATTATAAAAAGGCAGAGTGCATGAAAGAAGTCAAACAAAACAAAAACTTACGATAGGAATCTTCACAATTTCACTGGAGTCACAAGCGCTCTTGGAACCTGTTTAAAAGCAAAATAAAGTGTTAGGAATACACCTCAAATGAGCAAGAGCACTGCGAAGGCAGAGTACACAGTGTCAACTCACAAGGTATTTCACATGAACGCTGCTTGAACACGAACCACCACAAAGCCAGTGCAATAAGGACGATGATGAGGACGATGAAGAGCAGGGAAATGCAAATAGGAGCAACTGGAAAAAACAAACAAAAACAAAATGGAAATATATCAGTGAAAAAGCTCAGATGAGTTTGAAATAGGCTCAAATGTCGAGCGGGAAACAGTGAGCTGACGTTACCGAGGTCTGGTGGTGAAGTTGGGGTCGGCGTAGGAAGGGCCGGGGAGGGTTTGGTAGGGGACGGATCCCGTTTGCGACACTCCGTGTTGGAAAAGGGGGTGCACTTCTTCACCTCCTCCTCTCCCGCTTTACACCTGGAATATTGCAGAAAATGTTTTAATCTCCAGTCACAGTAAAAACACAGAACCTGGACTTTCACGAGCCGGACTTCAAGAGCTCTGCTGATTTTCATTCTGGGCTGCGAGATAAAGGAAATGAACTGGCTGTTTAAGATGGAAATCCAGGATCGCAGCAGGTCCTGAAGAGTCAGCACATTTTCCTAAGAATTGCATTCCTATTGAACGAGTCAGCATCTGAGGATTTACGTCCAGTGTGGGAAGCTGTGTGCCCCGTGTAGCGAGGCAGAGGGCGTGGAGGTGTGTGTGGGGAACGGATGGCGAATCCTTGACCTAAGTGTTTAAGTTGCCTAACCCTAATTATACCTTCACCATAGTTTATTTGTTCTGACCTTAACCGTACTGTGCCACGTGCAGATACTGGAGAAAGCAAGTTTTCTGAATCACCCGATATCACCGCTCTCGTGTGGCGATACGGTTCAAGAGTAGAACTGAAAACTATTTCAGGAAGGAAGCAAATGACACTTACTTGGCACAGCGCTTGCAGACTTCGCAGGCCTGATCTGGGACACAGAAGGTCCCCGGTCTGCACTGGCACCTGGTGTCTGTAGTCGTGGTGCAGGATGCAGTTTCCATCTCATCTGTGGGCAGAAAATTAAAAACATATTTAACAGCAAGTTACCAAATCAAAACACGCAGACAGCGTAATGAGGCAAAAAATACAAATTAGTGATCGACTGTAACCTGTAAGCTCTTTAAAAGAAGTGACAGAGTTTGTGATCTAACTTTGTGAAGTGTGTTCAGTTTTCAGTCAACTCCTAATAAACCTGTTACCGCCGGCATGCGTTAAAAGACAGAGAACACGCTGCACTTCTCAGCTAATTTGTAGGCCGGCAGCAGATTATATGGTAATGTTTTGCAGAAAAGGATAAGTTAGATAATTGGGTTTCCAATTTAGTCTTCCTCTGGATAACGAGGGATGGAGAATCTGGCACGGCTCATTTATTAAATTGAGACCCACCAAAAAGACAGTAGGCCTTTAAGATACGATCAAAATGAATAACGAACCAGCAGTCCACCTCGTCAGGGCGACCTTTTCACAGAAAGCTGATGTTCGAGCTTGCTAATTAAGGAAACCGTGCGGTGTTCGAGCACACTCTTACCGTCTCGTCTTTTTCTACAACTTTATTCAGACAATTGAGCTTTTTAAGTAACGAAGGTTATTTTTTTAAAGTAGTTTTTCAGATCAGCTAATTTATGACCGACACGTTGTGACTTTTTAATGACCCAAATGAGTAAACCTCTCTGCAGGTGAAAATTTCGCACCGGACACAAAGTCCACAATGAGTCATCTGTTCGCAAACACTTAGTCATCTTCATTAGGAAATTGTTGAGGCGTGTCAGCTGGTGCTAAGGAAACTTTTATTTGGTGAAATTCTGTTCATAGATTTGAAGTGGATTATTAAAACTGGGTTTACTGAGCCAAGCCAGCTGAAGGACTCGAGGTTAAGAGAGACAGAGTGAAGTCTCTTCTCTCGGTCTTTCCTCTCCACACTGAATTCTTTGTGTCCGTCTGGTCACAAATTATCAGTCACTATCAACGTAATGATCATAATGACCTGATAGCAGTTGGGTTAATGGGCTTGGAGAGATCACAGCTGTGACTTATGCTGCGTTCACGTGATGCGAGTAGCTAAATATAGAACGACTCGATGGCTCAAGTCGACGGCATGGATTGCACAGATATGGATTGTACGTCTTTGTCACCAAGGAGACGCATGTTTTGTTCATAAATGTGCTTAATGGTAGTTTATGTTTTATTTATGGAAGTAAAAAAACAAACAAAAAACATCCAACTGACAACTTTTAAAAGGAAAATGACGTTGCGTAAGACACACAAAAAGCATTACTGTTTATGTAACTAGTTTACAGTGTGTGTTTTTGGCACGTATTATGAATTGTTGTGAACTCCTCCTTGTCCTTTCCTCCGGTCAGTGTCCGCACTCACTGTATACACAAACACTCCCACAGGGACCAATACTGAGTTTACCAGAGCTAACTGCGACTTATGCCAAGTTTTTGGGGACAATGGGTTTGATTGTTAGAATATCAATGATTTATAATAATCTAGCAAAAAAATTTAGAAAAAAAAAGTTATTTCCTTTAGGGGATGAAGACAGGCGTAAACACTTTTATTTATTGCCTGACTGTTAAAACGCTCAGTCCCGCCGCAGCGCACGATCATCTTAACTTCAGAGCACATAAACATTTGAAAATAACAAATAAGGTTAGAATTTGCACAGAGTTAAACAACGCTGATCTTCTGTTTGTGACGATGTCCAGTGGCACAATCTGCTCCGTCTGTTCGGCCGTTTATTTGATTTGATCAAGTGTTTTATCACCAGAGGAGCCCTTTTTTTTTTTTTTTTTTTATAAACACGCTGTTAACAACCTGCACTTAAGGAGCTAATAATGTAAAATGTGTCACGTTGGACACAGATTGTGTTGTTACATCATTATGTTCGGCGCTCACTGGAACGCATGCAGGATGGAGCAACAGAGATTTAAATAGGATGTGAGTCACGGTAAACCCAAACCTCCATTTAAAAAAAAAAAAACACATTCAGAAGTGGCAGACTGGCAACAAGTCAATACTAGCTAGCAGTCAGCCAGCTGGTGTTTTGATGAATACACTATAATTTCTCGATTGTGTTATTTTTTTATTAAATTGGCAGGTGCTTTGTATAAGTGTGTGTGTTAGGGGTGGGGAGGGTGAGGCACACAAGACATAAAAATCAGAGTGACGTGTCCGTTTAGCCCGATCTGAACGTGAGCAGCTCTTTCTGTGTGCTTCCTGTCCAATCTAAGTAATTTATGCAGTTGACCTAATCTGAATCAAACCTTGAACTAACATCACCCTCCACGTCATTCTTTATTTTTAAGAGACAACACGTGAACCCGTGACTTAAGTTTCAAGAAAGCAAAGCTCTATCTGGCACCATAAAAAGATTCATTCAATCCACTGTCAATAGAAGATATTTCCCAACAGGAGCTTCTCTGGAGAGTTCATTGTAAGTGCAACTGGAGCAGAGAGAGGGCAACTTTTTAAAATTGAATTCACATTTCCTTTAGCCGCGTTCCGTTAATTGTGACACACAAAGCTCTATCTTTTTAAAAAAAGAGGGGCGATGAATGAGCACAAAACACATCCTATGTAACAGTAGTCTCTTTTCTGTAGCTGCAGTCTTTCATTGGACACAAAGAACGCCCAGTGTGGGAGACAATGAGACACAGCCACACCCAGTTCAGCCAGGTAGGACAGACACACAAGCAAATCTCCCGAGACAGGTAACATGCTCACATTCAGCCTATGAAACAAAACAACAAAGACACGCCCTACTACTCCGTGTAACATCATAAGATCACATTTTCATGAGTGGGGCTGAAAGGCGGGGGCACAGACAAAAAGGTATTAACTTTCCCAAACAATATATCTTTGACTGACCGGATTACAGAAGACTCGACTTTGGAATTAAAGGGCAATCCAGTTAGGTGTTACTTCTTTTTTTTTTAAAAGAACCTGGGCCTTCAGTGTTCACGTTAGACAAAGACGTTTTAAACCTGACGTGACGCGCTTACCGTAGTTTATGTCATGTAGACCATGAACACACGTTTACAGGGAATACAATACGCTACAATAGACACGTCTTCTATGGTAGCCCATGTTTGTCTTTCACATAAGTGTGTAAACAAGCACCGGACTTATTCATTACTCAATTATATAGAGAAATAATTAAAAAGTCAACAAAGGACTAATCGTGAAGGTGTTTCACTGCTTCCTACGTGGAAAGCATAACTACTTTTAGGATTTCTTTGTCTAGTGGTGACTCACTGAGTCTCTTTGGGTTTTGGACTGTTGAGCAGACAGTCTAAGATTTCTGAAAATATCAGCTTGGGCTCTGGGAGACGAGGAGTGGACTTCTTATGACTCAAACAACTAATCGACAATGAAAATACATGTTATCTGCAGCTCCATTAAGGTTAAATGGGTCTCACTGTCGGACCACTCGCAGTGATTGACCTCATTACAAAGTTAATTATTCAAATCTTTGTAAATTTTATATTAAATAAGCTAAAAGTGAAAAAAACAAGGTAATAAAAAACAAACTATTATATAACAGTTTTTTTTGTTTTGCTCTGGTTGCAGTTGTTTTTCTCTCAGTTTGAGTGAGTCACTCTATTGTCTTGTCATCACGGTGACTCGGTTGGTTACTGCACTACTCTACATACAAAAAAAAACAAAGAAATTATCATTCATTCTTCCCGCAGACTCAATCGAAAGTACGATATTATGAAGCACACGACAAGATGCAGACGTTCTTTGTTACCTGAGCGGCAGTGTGTGCAGGGCAAACAGCGGTTCATCCCGTTGGAGTGCTCTGTGTACGTCTGTCCGTGCTCGCAGGGCAGACAGGTCCCTGGTTCTTGGTCTCTTTCACATTCCTTCTGCACAAAGGTTCCTGCGAATAAAACAAACAAATACGCAATAAATCAAACAGCGAGACAAGCTGGAAATATACACAAAATACAGGCGATTCAAGTGCTGCGAATCTTGACGTCAGTGATGTGATGAGCTTCCTGTTGAAGTAGGATGTCGGGACAGGACATACCACAGTGAGGGATCACACTGTGAAAACTAAACTGTAAACCAATGGGATATCAGCGAAGAGGAGAGGAGCAGTTTGATTTAAAAAATGTGCAGAGGGGTGGAATTTATTCTTTTTTTTTTCTGTTTTACACGAGATGAAATGTTTCCAGGAAGTTAAAGTCTGCATTTCATGGGGACTAGGAGGAGGACAGGGATCATTTCACTGAACTACACAGTGATTTCAGCTCCTCCACTGGTCGACTGCCACGCTTATAATTTTTATTCACGCATGCCATGAATAAAACCACTTGATTCGCATGAGTTTTCAGGATTCGTCTGATGCGCAAAAGAAGAAGAAAAAAAAAAACCCACACGGTAGAGAATGAGAAGAATGAAACAGGGCGACGACATCTTTGGTTGAGTATTCAGTGAATGGTATTGGTATTGTGGTTGGTTCGGTTTGTTTAAGCTCAGGTTACGTGTGGGTAAAACTAATGTTCAACGTGCATCCAAGCAAAAAAGTATCTGCCCGGTTAAATAAAAGCTCGTACTGGCAAAAAGCAAAAAAAAACTTTTAAGTGGTCACAGTGGCTTTTAGGGATGTGGTAACAACTGACCAACTGGCAAGAAAGCTAAAAAACCAGTATCACAAAAGTGGGAAAACATTTTTTCTACAGGCCAGTGTCACAACCAGGCATGTGTATCTATGAATTATCTGTCTCCCATAAACAAACGTATACTTTTGTCTGTCTTCGTACAGCATTGTTGGATTCAATCTGACATGTACAACACGATAGAAAAATCACTTTAAGTTTTAAATGTCAGTGCACATATACTCTGATGATGGAGAGTGTGTTTTCGAAATAACGTATTAGTTGAGAATTATCTAGTTATGAATGCAAAAACCAAAACCTGAGTTAATCAAATAAAAGCTTCGACTTCTTAGAATTCAGAATGGCAGATTAAATAATTCAATCATCCAGCAGCAGCAGCGTACACTAATTGCATCTTGGCTAAATATGTTCTTAAAAAAAAAAAGTTACTAACTAAATTCTTTACATAATGAATTAGAAGAGAAGGTACTTGTAATTGCTTCAGACGTAAAAATAACCTCATATTGTGCACTTTGTGCTTCACTCTGATCTGCTGAGATGGAGCGGTTTGCCTTCTGCTAATGACCATCATGCATTCTTTCCAGACCAGGCAGGGAATATTTGAGAAACTCATTTGGGACACAGTTCAGGTTATGGGTTTGACATTTGACTTGAGTTTTTTTTTTTCTCGCACAAAATGCCAGTCGAATGATGCCTCTGGCTCGCACTGAGGACCTACAGTAGTTTATAGGATATTCGCAACTTGTCGATCAGAGGGAGTTTCAGATAGTTGCAGCAGGCGTTCGCAAACAGGCCCACGTTCCTCCTATGTTTGGTTACCGTGATTTTTTCTTACCAGCCTGGCAGTTGAGGCAGCAGAGTCCCATGTAGAAGTACTGCTCGTTCTCCACACAGGTCCGGGCCTGTCGCAAGGTTTGGTTTTTGTATTCATCGCTGGACCACTGCGATGCTGGAACATCCACTGCGTGACAAACCAGCCCGATGAGGAGCGCTGCCACCGACACCTGAATCATCGGGGTTGGGGGAGATGGAGAGAGGAGAGAGGGAAGCAGATGTGCGAGGGGAGAGAAAGAACAAAAGCTTTGCATTATTTCTTCTGTGTGTGTGTGTGTGTGTGTGTGCACGGTATACAGACCAAACTCAACCCACTCAAACTCATTAGATGGAGGACAGTAAAGAGGAGAGTCTATCTTCATAGGAAACCTTGTGTGAGCAATCTACGACTTAATTTGAACCATCTGATCTGAACATCTGCCGTGGGAAAGCAATTAAAGGAGCCATCCAGCTGGTCCGAACTGGGGGCAAAACAACCCTGTGTGTGCAGGATGCAGAGCTATACGCTAACTACACGCAGCGCAACAGGCGACCAAACTTAATTACCGCGTGTTCTGGTTTTCTCGTAAAGGTTTCAAAAGCAGAGACTCCATTTCCTCCACTGTGGGTGTAACAGAATGGCTCTGATAAGGTATCTCAGCTAACACCAGCACGGTGCCCATATCAAATGTGATTCCAGAAATCCATTCATGTGCGAGATAATAACAGGCTTGTATAGGTGGGGTACCGAGAAGAATACAGCCGAACACTTTAGTGTGGCCCCCAGGCGCTGGTGTTTATTCACACGCTTTTCACCATGTCAATGTGAGAAGGCCCCATTCATCGGCAAACAACACACTTTAGTGCCTCTACTTCAAATGACCCACATTCTTAAACCCCGGCTCTTTGAATGCCACGACATGTGACACCGCCATGAAGCGCCTCAAACGCAACGCGACACCTCCTGGGTAAATGAGAGGCCTAGATTTGGAGGTTTTGTCTCTCCTGTGCAACCCCCACCGCCCTCCCATCCTACCCCACCCTCCACCTCTGCCAGACCAGGAGGAGAGAGAGAGAGAGAGAGAGGAACAGGTTAGGGTGGAGAGGGCCAGGTCGGAGAGGGGAGAAAGGAGAAGGAGGAGGGTTGATTCAAAGTGAGAAACTGTAGACAGCGAGTTAAAAGATGGGATGTTCTGCAGGGAATAGGTTGTTTAAAAAGAGACAGTGTGGGAGAATGAGGGGAAGAAAGGCCGAGACAGACAGAGGTAAAGAAAAAAGGGGACAGGCTGGAGCAGAGACTGACTCCTGACGCTAGACTTGGCTCTCTGGAGGGCCGCCATGCCTTGTTGTTCAAAAGAACTTTCCTCTCCCCTCTCTCTCTCTCTCGCGCTCTCTGCCTTTTCCCTTCTTCCTTTCCCTCTGCTCACGTCAGACTTTCCAAAGACGCTGAGAGGCAGACGTGGAGGGGCAGACGGCCGGCAGAGCAGTCACAATCACACCATTTAGATCTATCCAAACATTCTGCGGAGGGAGGAGGGGGCGCAGAAGAGAGAAGGAAAGGGGAGGGAGATAAAATGAGAGAGAGAGGGAGAGGGGGGACTAACAGCTTGCATGACACAGGGTAAGTCTTTTAGACTTGAATACACTATGTGTATGACTGCAGGGTGGGGGGACGTAGAGAGACAGGGATTTGGGGATAGAGTAAGTAGAAGGCCGTGTGAAAAGGCAAGAGAGAGAGAAAAATCTGTGTATAAGCACATGTGCACGACCAAACAGTGGAAAGAAAAGATGAAGGGGAGGGAAAAAAAAAAAAGACAACTGGGAAAGAATGAGCTGCACTAAGTGTAATCCTACACTTCGAAAACGCTCGAGTAGAATGTGAAATTGGACGAATGAAGATCCAGAAGTTTATTTATCCAGGCATAAGCGCCTAATAAATCACACACTGCTGACCAAAAGTTAAAACTCAGGTGTCTCTCTTTTGACAGTGAAGATGCATAGATGGCATGCAGATGACATCATTTCCAGTCTTTGTTCATTTTTTAAATAGCAAACCTGTTGCTCGGGAGATGACGGTTGATACCGTACACAGAAGAGCCGATCGCGTTCAATAAAGAGAAGCAGAGCTGCTTCTCTTCATCATTTTTATTATCTGTTAGCCCGCTGATTGTTTACTTGATACTCGATTAATCGTTTGGTTTGTAACAGAGATGTTCAGCACAGTTTCTCCGAGCCCGGTGACTTCAAAAGTTTTTGTTTTTTTTCAGTCCAAAACCTCAAAGATATTCAAATTACAGTCTTCCAGCAGCAAATCGTCACATCAAAGTAGCTGCAAACAGGTGAAGTTTGCCCTTTTTTGGACGAGTCATTTAGAGCTGTCATTCGTTTCCTGTCGAACAACTCATCAGTTCATCGACAGGAAGGCAGAATTTGCTGATACTGAGAACTGTTTTTAATAAGAGAGCAGAGTCACTAATGTCTCCATGTGGGCATCGAAAATGATCCTCAGCTTTTATTTTGTTAAATAAACGCAGTTCGGTGACTTCAGTTTTCCCTCAAACACAAGCGAAACTCTCAACGCCACAAACATGTGTGTCCACACTGATGTCCTGAGGCGGCTAAACTATATAGGCATAAATGTAGCGTATACATAAACACCAGGGGCAGCCACAATGTGGCTTAGTTTTACCTCTAGAACCAAGCGAGGAGGAAGGCCGGAGTGACCGTAACCTCAGTGCAGAAAGCCCTCCAAACCCACAATCCCTGGAAACTCTCCAACCCCCGGCCGAAGTGCTTCAGTCCACTTCACAGTCTTCTCTATCCCTCTGTACAATGAGTGGGCTTGGCCGGCCGGATTATTTGCCAAAACAGTGTCCTATTGTCATGCTTCCAGTCTGCATGTATGGTACGTTAGTGCTACGCTTGTGTGGATGCAAGTTAAACTAATAAAAAGTCACAATAAAATAATGAGGGAGCCTCTGTTTATGTGACAACAGTAGCTCCTCCGCTTCCTCTAAACACCCTGGGTTCTTCCAAATTGCCTTGGCACAAACGCTACACATGCCATGTACACTGAGAATGCATTTGTGACTAAATGACAGGACGTCCTTTCAGCTGACCTGGCTTATCAATGGGCCATTTAGAGGGCTGTGATCACTCCTTATCCCTGAGGGAGTTACAGTGAGCTCTATTATTAAAAAAAAAAAAAAAAAGACACGGACAAACAGAAAATGTGATGAACACACACACACACACACACACAACAACACAACACACACAGCTAAACCGAGGGAGATTCTTCATTTCATATTGGACAGATGATTTCAATCATAGCCAACTGATAAGGAAAGACATGATGCACCTCATTATACTCCTGTATCCGGATTAGGACAGGAGTCTCCATATCATGCTTTTCTTATTAGCCAATCCTTTTTCTTTAATCAATTGTGGGACATTAGTGATATTGTACATGCATACTCTCGGACAACACCAGAGCGGAAAAGAGAAGTTTCTTACCCGCCCTTACATGAATTGTTTCAGTCATTAGCAGTTATCAAATAACAATAAAAACTTACATAGGTGGAGTTTCACCCACATTCTCTTGACGCCAACCAACTAAACTGTTTCCCAGATAATCAAAATACTCACTTAAACTTGTACTTCAACTCATAATCTTTGTCTTCATAGCCGACGTTCTGGCGCCTGATCTTACTGTAAATGCGCAACGCTACAGCGAGATGGCTCCCTCCTTTTAGAAACTTCCATTATCAGCTCCAGAAAAGCGAGTTTAAGTTCTTGCGATTTGAATTTTTACAATTGAGAAAGTGATCTGCTAGACTTACGATGAGAAAACACTATTTTAATGCATTCATTCATGACTTTTCTCGACGTACTCGTGCGATCTATAGCAAACCAATTAAAAACTGACTTTGTAGCTGATGTAATCCATCCAATCCATGTTACGTTGAGGAATTTAGCTCGCCTGATATCGAAGAGAATCGTCACTGTGTGGTGGGTGGATTTAAAAAGAATTTAGGCATTTTACCCTGCTGATATTTAAGGAGTTAAATCACATGGTGCACTGGAGGATGGATGTGGTGTTTTTTTTTGCTACAGCTGCTGGTTTTAAAATGCGTCATAAATGACTTAAATCCGAAACGTTCACCTTGAGTTCAAATGTCAACACCATGTGTCTTCCCCTGACCTTACCGCAGTTCCATCATAATATTGCAATCATCGCCTCACACAACCACAAAAAAAAGAGTCAAGCCCACACCCCCCCCCGTCACCCCGTGGGAGGTGACAGTATCGCTGTACAGTACAGCTGTCGCTGTTTAAAAAGTTCAACTGATGTCAGAGTTTAAACATACCGTCTCTTTGTTCATTAAAAAAAAAAAAAGCACAAAGTCGGTGTGTTGCGCACCATTACGCAACGATAACTGATAAACAGTGCTATCTAATTTTGCCCAATTGTCTCATTATCTTGTCTGATTGAAACATGAATTAATAATTCATGGCGTTATGTAGTATTCAGACGCAGGGCTACAACTAACCACTGTTTTGATTACTGGCAAATCTACATAATCTCTCAGATTACTTGATTATTTTGTTTATACAGTATCCAAAAAGGTTTAAAAAAAAAAAGGCCTTTAAAGAGCCTTCAGATGTTGTTTACGTCACCAAAAGTCAAAACCCTTCATATATTCAGTTTACTTTGCTATATGACGAAGAGACGCAGCGAACTCTCACAGTTAGGCGACAATTTGACTAATAATCCTTTGATTACTAATCCTTTGTTCTCTCTTACTGTTGACTATCTGGACTCTTCAAGGCCAACCTTGGCCTTGAAAGTTTTATGGAAACTCACCATTACTAACAGATAACCGCTCGATTGTCTTGTCCAATTGTGACTAACGGTCTAATTGTCTTGTCTAGTTGAATAAATAAGTCCTAATTTATGATGTTACATAACTCTTTGGCCTAAAATAACACATCTGATGAAGTGGGTTTTGAACATGAGGTAAACAGCAAAACATCAAACAGAAAAGAAGCACTGTCCTGCAACAAACATCTTTTATAATATCATCAGTTTATAGATGAAAATGAATGTCCAACCTCGACATTGGTTTTCTAACCTAATTCTAATTTAACTAACACACCCTAACTTATCACTAAAGACTAGACATTGCGTACACTTTGTCCTACATTAAACTTTAATTTAATATGATCTCTGTTTTCAGTGACTGTTTGGGTAATCTTTACTGAAACAGCCGGGTATTGTACAATTAAAATCCCTCGAGGCTGACCTTGACAGGACAGTGAACGCTCTCTGCTTTACAGATAAAGCCTGGAATTCCCTGGAGACGGAGGGTGACCATGCACGACTTTCCATGAGCGATAAATTGAGCTGACATTGTGTAACGGATGATGAAAGAGTACAACCCAAGCTTATGTCAAGAGAAAGAGGTCTGACACCGTAAATAAATCCAAAGTTCAGCCGGGCTTGGATAGATTCATCATTATAAATCTAAATGATAGAAAATGAAGAGAATGACTCCCATGTCAGTTTAAAGCGGTTACACAAGAAGGCGCTCAGTGCGAAGGAAAAAAAAAAAAAAAAAGCCACAACGTCGGGGCCACAGAAACGGCGCACACACATTGAAGATGACACACATGCACACACACACAATAGAGAGTACACAAGTGTGCATACAGTGTATGTGTGGGAGCGTGTGAAAAGAGGCTGCCCCCTCCTCTCAGGGAGCACAGGAAGCTCGAGACAATACAGAGGCTTCATGCAGGGTTCAGCTCCAAACTGTTCCCTCCACAGCAGCCTGCGTCCGAGCAGGCCCAGCACCCGATTAGACCCACAACATATCCGCTGGGCTGGATATTTATAACTCAGGGAAGCTGCAGCTCCGCGACACAAATTCTTGAGTTTCCTCAGGAGGTATGCCTTGCTGATTAGACTAGAGTGTCACAAGCAGGTTAGGTGACATTCACCTTCGCACCGCAGAAAACACAAAGAAAGCGTCAGAGTCTGCGATGACGACAGTTTACGTGAATTTCCTGAGAATCAATGCACGACCGCAGGTTTCTGCAATGACACCCTGACGTTGACAATGACCACATGAAAATGTTCTTGTTTTTGATGACTGTAAGAGAGAGGGCTGCGTAGAAGTTCGAAGGGTTCAAAGTTGTAAGCAGGTGCAAGCGTGACACACATTTTCCAATTTGTTTGTGTTGTGAGGTCTCTGTGGTTTTCTAAGGGTTGGCTGTTGCACATGAACACAACATCATTGTGAGTCATACACCATGTTATTGGTGGTGGTGGTGGGGGGATAAGCAAGGACTTTGAATTTGAACGTCAATCCACAAATTTAATTTAGAGATTTGTGTGCAAGGAGGGTTAATAACTTTTTCGAATTCTGATTTGGCCCTTCACAAGAAAAGCTGAGCGGCGACTCACAAGACAACTCCAGGGGGGGAAGAATGAAAAGGAGCAAGAAAGGATGACTAATAGATTAAAGTATGTGCAGGAATCCATCACCTCGCTCTAGAGACAATCACATTAGCTCCATTAAAGCTCGTCTTTGTGTAAAAAGGAAAAAAAAAAAAAAAAAGAAGATCCATGAAGCGCAGGCAGTTTATAGCCTCCTCTATAAACACATCACAGAAAAAATGTAGACTATGTGGCTGGTGTAGCAGAGTAACAAAGACTTAAGTGACCATCAATAGCTGGAATTTATGTCGGATTTATGTCTTTGTAAACAGAGGTCCATTTTCGGGACAAAGGTTGAGTTTGTTCGAAGACTCAACAACTTCATTCAGGACAGCAGGAAGTCAGAGGACGGAGCACAGACACCAACCTCATGTCACTCATGGTTTCAGATTGTGTAATATGTACAAGGTGCCACGATATAATCAATGAAAAATCAGCAACTAATCAAAGAGCCAAAACGTCACAGGTCACAGGTCTTCCACTGGAGGAAATTGAAGATTTTTGACATTTGGACTGTCGGTCGCTCAAAACAAACAATTTCAATATGTCAAATTGGCCTTTTTTTTTTAAACTATATTTCGACAAATGAATTGAGAAGTTAAACATACGAAATGCAGGGAAGTTCCAATCTTTTTTCTGATCAGTTCAACTGCTGATTACTTACCTAGTAAAACTGTGCAAAATGCAACAAACACCTTTTGTTCAACCACAGATTTACTAAGTTTATGATCTCATATAACAAAGAAAAGCAGGAAATCCCCACAATGTAGTCGCTGGCACTGAGAAATGTTTGGCATTTTTGCTTGAAAAAAGGATTTTAAACCGTGAATCCATTATTGAAATAGTTGTCTATTTTTAGTCCATTGACTAATCGATGACGGCGATGCCCACCATTGCTGTTGTGACACATCACAGCATTCTAATGCTGATTTCTTTCTCATTCATGCTTTTCTGCTGATTAAACACAGTATGGATAAAGTCCTTTTTCGAATAAGGACTGACAAAGACAATTATTTTCAATATTAATTAATCTTCCAATTATGTTTTTGATCACTCAGTCAATTATTTCGCCTATTAAATGTCCAAACATACAACCACACACATAAAAAAAAGTTAGGACACTGTGTAAAAGATAACTCGCAGACAGAATACAATGATTTGCAAATCCTTTTCGACCTGTATTCAATTAAATATGGTACAAAGATACAATATTTATTGTTTAATTTAATGTTTAAAGATACTAAACATTTTACACAGCATCCAAACTCTTTTTTAATCAGGGTTGTAGTTCCAAATGTTCTGTATAAAGTCTGCAAATGGCTCCTTCATTCAAATGAAATTGTCCAAAACCTAAAAAATATTCAGTTTACAATAATCTAAAACAGAAAAGCAGCAAATTCAGCTTTGCTTTGGTAGCTTGTATAACAGATCCGTAATAGTATTTCTCCCTTAATTAAATACAGTACGGATACAATGCTTTCAAATATGTACTACACAAACTGTAAACAGATGACAAAAATAGCAACCATGGGCAGAAAGTGTAAATAAATCCATTGCTAATGTAAACTTCTAACTTGATTTGACCCATCAGATGACTCCTGTACACATGGTGTACACACTAAGTGGCTGACGACGCGGTCTAAAAACAACATAAGAACGAAGCTGCGTGACGTTGATCTGTTTATCTGGTGACGTTTGACACACAATAATTCATTCCCACTTATCTCAACGCTGGACCATTCATGTGTGAGCTCTGACTTGCCCGTGTTGGTATGCATTACGTGAGTGGGCTCCACCTGAACAGGTGGCACTCCCTAAGTGACTCAGCAGGTCTTTTGATAAGTGGAGAGTGATTCACGTCAACAACAACAGGTTCCAACAGTGTGATCGAGAAGCTGGCAATGAAACAACAACCAAAACCGCGTCAGCTCTCTGGAATAAACACCTGAGTGGAATATGACAGACAAACATGGAGTCTGACAGTAGGGTTTGGTTGCACCGCGTTGCATCACTCAGTGTCCGTGCAGCCTCTCTAAGCCATGGGGCTCGGTAAGGACTGTTCACATGGTCACCATGCGGAGTAGAAATAAGCAAAAGTTAGAAGTATTAAAAAGTCTTGAGTGGCCAATTTGTTGACCACTACTCAGTCCCCTGTGACACAGTTTGGCCCCCACTTGTCCCAGATGTCTGTCCTGCCCTTGTCTGTGTTGTCCGCTGGGACACGGAGGGATATTTCCTGTGTGAACCAACACCCAGACAAACAGTAAGCAATCACAGATAACAATCTAGTGTACATTTGCATGGGCATGAAAATTCTCATAAGTAAATTGATGCCACTAATATCAGCATATCTGTGTACTCTAGACAGGAAGTTTACTGGAGGGCCAGGCACGTACACTCAAGCAATTTGAAGGGGTGTGTGTGTGTGTGGGGGGATTAGAGAGGCTAAGGGAGGGAGGGTGGGGAAATCGGGGTGGAGAGGCAGATGAGGAGTGGAGGAGGGTGGGGGTGAAGTTTCCTTATAGTCCCTTAGCAACAGGGCCTGCTGGCGAGGCCTCCAGAATGTACTGTGGTTTACAGAAGAGATAAACATTGACTTTGCCACCCGGAGAAGTAAATCTGATTTCAGTAATGGAAGACTGCATGACTTAAAACACAGATCAGACAACGCAGAAAACAAACACTGAAACCTCCGGGCACATCAGCAGATGTTCCTTTAACGGCTACTTTTATGGTAAGCGGCGCTACAGACGGCATCTGTGATTGAGATGTCACAATATTGCAGCTTCAATGGCTAACACCGTCGCCTTTTATCAGGTGACAAAAGAAGCCAAGCCTTAATTTGCTCTGTGATTCTTTTTTTCTTCCGCTCCTTATCGTAAGGTAAGGTAAACCAGTAAGCAAAAGTGATCAGGGGGGGGTAAACACCCTCGATCGCATATTTTGCTTGAATTGAAAGAACCTTGTACCAAAAAAAGGTGTTACAGTCAGCGCAGAGCATTTTTAGTGTCAGGATTTGGTGCCGCACAGTTGGAAAAAACAACAGCCGAGGAATGAAAAGACGTCTCTGTGAAGGTCTGCGAGTGGAATAAACTTAACTGGAAAAACTGTTGAGAGACTTTAAGGCTTTAATTGACTAACTGGCAAGGTGAACTCTTTTTTTTTTTTTCTCCTTTGGGGAAGGAGGGGAGGTCAAACTGATTACAGCTTAGGACATGTAACTAAAACTCGTGCCTCTCTTGTCTCTTCACACAATTTGATTTAAAAAGCTGCTTCGAGCGAGAGTGCATTGACTCCGCGAGCTGGCCATAGCTGCACTGCACTTATTAATAGTGCCTATAGGGAAAGCTAACATCCGCTGTGACAGACCAAGAGCCATCAAATGCTGAAATGTCTGAACAATATGACCACATGATGTCCAACACAGATGGTGGTTGTAATGTTGAGAGAGGAGGTGGAGGTGGGGGGGACTGAGTGAATGATACAGCACATGTACTGTACTGAGTAGAGGAATCAGGGACAGGGAGCCTTGAAATGAGTACATCTTATCTGCAAATAAACATTTTAATCAACAACAACAACACACACACACACACACACACACACACACACATACACAATGTTGCTTCCTGTGTATGAGCTCTTGCATGGGACAATGAACGAGCTTGTTTCGTCTTCTCCAATAAGTTCACAGGGCCTGGCCGTGATTTTTTTTTTTTTGCTCCCATGTCACGGTACAGCTTCCCAAAATAACAAAAAAATAAGTCAAGCTCGGTTTGGTCGAAGTTTGAACTTAATTAAAAAAAAAAAAAAGCCTGTATTGGACTAAAACAAGCCTAAAACAACAGTTTGAATCGACATGTTAGTCGCGCTGCTAGCTTTAAGAAGTCCACTGTCCCGCTGGAGCGTCGCGAGCGCGTACGTTACAACAAGCTATCCGACGTAAGTAGCATATTTTAGCAACTAATTAGCACTTTATTAAAGATAATACAAGCAGCTGTTAATCAATTAGAGTGCTATATATTCAAACGAGTAAGTATTTAGTAAGTTATTGTCGTGTTTGGGCTACTTACAGAAACTTTCCCGACCATCGGACCGAAGTTCATCTTGGGAACTTCGAGATGAGAGGAAATCCCGGCGACTTGGACTTCGCGTTACAAACCGCCACCACCAGTGTAAAAGTAACAAAAACACACACTTATAGTGGAAAAATTAAACAGCCAACACGAGTCCAGCTTTAAAACTATCCGTCGTTTGGTGTCTTTCATGAGTTTACTCCTGTCACTGACAGACTTTCGTCCTGTTAGCAGACAGAGACGCGGACCGAGTCTGAGCACCGCTGGAGAGTTTTTTTTTTTCTGCCTCGGGAGCTGTTTGTGTGACGTGACAAGAGCAGGAGCCAATCACAACGCGTCTACTTGAATATTAATTAGGGCAGCATGTCTGCAGCTTTGGGCTCAAACTGTAGATTTAATGCAAAACAAAACATAATTTATGTCACAATAACGTATATAGAGTGAAGCATGCAGCTCCGATTTGTGCAATATACATACAAACATATATATATTAGTATATTCATCTCAATTTATCCATGCTGCTAATACTGTATATATATTCTATAACATTTGTATACTGTATATATCCCATAGCATATTCATATTTATACCTGCACTATATTTATATATCCTGTTCATTTGTACATACTCTGCACTTCTGGTTAGATGCTAAACTGCATTTCGTTGTCTAAGTATTTGTTAGTTTGTGCAATGACAATAAAGTTGAATCCAATCTAAAGTGGGTCACCTCATGCTTTGAGCTCCATTCATGAGTAACCCACTTCAACCATTACAGCCATTAACTAGTAATGTGTAGCTAACTAATGTGCAACAAGTTGAAACACAAGTGAATGTGTAACCTTTGGCTCAAACACACACACACACACACACACACACTTTTGAAAGAATTACTGTTTTTTCACTCACACTGAGAAGAGGACACACATAGTGTTTGCACTTTAGAGGTCCGGCGTGGTGACTGAATACCCCTCACCTCACGCTCTTGTTATAAAGTCGCCATGAAAGGTCGTATGTAGAGCCAGTGTTTGGTTTGTCCGCTACTGCTACTATAGAAACATGGTGGACTCCATGGAAGAAGATCAGCTCTCTCTGTAGATACCAAAAGCTCATTCTAAGGTTAAACAAACATAACAATTCTTATTTTCTGCTGATTATACACTAATGAAAACTTAGTTATGAATATTATATTCCATTTCTGTCCAGTTACACACTGGACCTTTAAGAATCCGCAGGAGGAAGCCAGCTACCATTTAATGATAACATACCATCATTAGACTGTTTGTGTGCTGAGCTGCATCAAACAGCAAACATCCTCTCAAATGTGGTTCCTGCTGACAACATCTTATCTAAAGTGGGTCTGTAGTCTGAAGCCTGTCTGCCTAGGGACGGAAAGAGCGGAAGATATTTGAACAAACCTGCACTAGACCATGCCGAAGGTCATTTAGAAAACAAACAAATAAATAAACAAACAGGGCCAAACAGCTAGGATAAATAAATCTCAGGTCTCCCGTTTAGTCAGACAGTTTTATGACGACAGACGGATTGAGCAATCTCGAGACACATTTAGAATAGATGCTGTCTGCCGTATGTCTCACTTCTCAAAAACACAACACAGTATTATGAAACATCCCAGAGATTCTTGTGACCAAAGTGAGGACAGAGGATCATAGTGAAGGTCACATTATCATAAATGGTGACTCATTCAGTATAGCAAAAGTCCTGTGTGAACATCTGTGCGATCTGCTCACCAGAGATGCTGGGTGTGAGAGGAAAAATACTGACTTGTCAATTCTCACACAACTGTGTTGTTTGCTCACAGTAAACCGATGAATGCGACCCGAGGTAATCACACTAAAAGCTCCCAAAAGGGAAATTATGAGTGCAGAAGCAGAAGCAGTGAATAACACACATAAAGAAGAAGGTGATCGAACTTTACATCCTATAATTTAATCCGGAACAAACAACACAACAACACTCCAGTTGCACAACAGATGCATCCCATCCCCTCCTGCCAAAGTTAAACATGTGTTTCAATTAAAACTATCTAGGAAATCTCTATCTGTATCTTCCACTTGGAGCACATCCTGTGCTCCTCCTTCTGAGGTCACGACTACGTGCTCAAAAACAGGAAGTGTATGATTGAGTTATTTGCAGGCTTATCCTGAGCAAGTCAGTATTTATGGCCACTGGGTTGATTAGTTCACATAGTAGACTTGTGAAATAACAAAAACGCTGAATAAAATATGCAATGCATCATTTGTAATTCCAAGGAGAATGTTTGTCTTTACCAGTGAAGGAGGTTACTTGCTAAATTCTATGTGGCTCAGGAGTCATTTGCATATCTCACCATGTGATGGTCATGTGTACGTGTTTGTATATTTGTGTATGTAGGTGTGTGTACGGCAGATGTTTTGTTTTTTTTTCATAGAAGTGACCTGCGAGGGAAAAAGCAGAAAAAATAAAGGGAAGGAAAACCTTCCTGAGCGTCAGCGACTTATCTTGTGACGCCTGGTGGCTATTGTTTCACTTGCTGTTTAGGAAGGTTGAAAAAAAAAGACACAATGACAAGGAGCTGAAAAACTAAATGTAAGATATAAGATTTAAAAGTACTCGTTTAGCATCATCTGTATGAACAAACCACAAAAAAAGTCCCCCGGTCTTTAATTTCAATGCACTTTAATGATTTAATACTACCCATAATTGGTTTTCATTTGATTTTGTTATAAAATGAAAAGAAAAAATACCTAGCAGTGAGATTATGGTTGCATTCATAGCAGAAAACAGGACAGGAAATTGTGTAAAAAATGGATCCACATTCTTTGAACAGCAGCGGCTTTGCATCATCTTTAGTTGAGACAACTAAAGCTATCTGGAGCATTTATGCTCCTGACATCTGCCATATAGATGGATTTAAAACAATTACTATTATTTATAGAAAGGGCTAATATGATCGCACCCCTCTGGACGTCGACTTCTGTGGGAGCTCTCAATAATAATAACAACAACAACAACAACAGCCGGAGGATCATAACTGCATTTTCAGAGTTGAAAGGTCACGGTGTGAATGTGCTGCTACAGAAGCTGATGATATTGTTTATGTTTCTCTCATCTGTGTGAAATATTGGAGCATGACATGCATCTAGTACACTTCTCCTTCTCACGCATACAGACACGCACATAGTGTCAAACACATCAACATGTGTGGCATTGTAAATTACACAGTCCAACAAATAGAATGAATTTAAAGCGGCTATAATCAATATTTTTCTATTGACAGTGGGTCATATGATGACTTGTATGTGAACAGGGTCACTCGTAAGGTCAAACGCACAGAGAATCATCACTCCTCTCTGCCTCTGTGGAGTGTTTTAATTGAATGTATTTTTTTTTTAACTTTTAGCGTCTTTCAGCTTGTTGTTTTGGTTTTACAGCACACAGCTTTCAGGTGCTTTCTGTTAAAAACAAAAATGAAGACAACGGCCGCTATGCTAACTTTGTGAGGCTGCGTCATGGATGTAGTATTTGGGCGAGATATCTAACGCAAAGATGGCACCTATTCAGTCTGATGAAAATTGCTTGCCAAAAAAATGCCTCCGCCTTTTGAGTTTACGTCCTAGTTATGCGGCCCACTAAATATGTAAAGTACTGTTTTTGGCTGCACCTTCCTCTCTTGGCCTACAAATTTGACACTGTGAGAGAAATACGTTGTGTCTCAGTCCGGTTACTTCTGTTAGTACACTTCTATGTAGTACACTGTGTACACTATGTGCTAATTTTGGCAGGATAGTGTGCACTTACCAGAAATGACGATCACAACAATTGACCTCTTCTTTTCCTCATTCTTCTTCAACAAACTGCAATCATACTTGCATTGACTACCAAAATAAAAAAAAATATAAAACATATGGGCAACTTACATTTGTATATTGTGGTATAACCGCTTCAGCTCCAACAACTTCCTCTGTTGCCATTTTAGCAACGAAAATGGTGAGCATTAAGGGCGAGAAGCCTTCCACGCTCAAGTTTTTGATTGTCACATGTGCACCATCCAGGTGTTCACGAGACAAGTGTGAGCGCATTTATGTATTCAAATCAGCAAGTGTAAGTAGTACATGAAGAAGTACATGAATTGAAACACAGTGACAGATCTTTAAATCGCTTTTCTACGCTTGCGGAAAGTTTTACAAAAATAAAACCTCCATGGATCAAAAATTCATAACAGAAAGAGTCATATTTGACCTTGTTTGTGATCTGAGGTCTCCTGTCAACAGTTTTATAGATGGCTCTTTTATATTTATTTGATGGTCAATGGGGAAAATGTTGCAATACCACGTGTGACCAGTGGAAGTGAGCTGCTGTGTGCCGTACCCAGGCACAACAGAGCTTTGAGCTAAATGCTAAACGTCAGCATGCTAACATGATACTGCTAACATGTTAGTGCTTTATAGGCATAATGTTTCCCATGTTCACCATCCTCACATTTGTTAATTAGCAGGAAAGCAAAGTCCAACTGGAGTTGAGCACAATGTCATCAGTTTCACAGGTATTGTTTTGCTGCACAGCATAAAGATGAGACACAATTCAAGGAAATCCTTGAAAGGGTTTGATTTTTCAAAATACATCAAAGAATAAAGGATAGAGAACATTTGAAGACAACCTTTGTGTATCTTTAAAACAATGACCTCTTAGCACCAATGGAAAAAAAAAAAAAAATCAGCTCACGACAAGTTCCTTCAGTCATTTGACAAAAGCCGAAGACAAATGGTGTGGGAGTTCCTGGCAAAACACACTGGAAATATATTGTCGAGTGTCTTATTGTCAAATTAGCTCACACTTCCTAAAACACACACACACACACACAGTCGGAGGATCCGTATCAAGGCCCTGAAGGTGTTTGCTTTTGAGTTAGAAAAAACGGGTTAAAAAGTGAGGCTGATGAGAGAGAGAGTGAGGGGCTCGGGCAGGGAGCGGGAGGCGTGAGAGAAAAGCTTCTTGACTGGCTTAGTCTGGTTGAAGTCGGGTTGTATATTAACACAGCGGATTACGATTGAGCGAGGAATGCCTGTCTTTGTTGAAACCTTTGCGGTGATGTCATCAGTACTTTCCCTGGCACCACCTGGGCAGGATTCACTGGAGGGGCCAGGCCAGTTTAAGGCAAAGCGACCTAGCTGTTGCAATGTGGCCTGATGAGTCACATGATTCTGTTTTTTTTGACAAAAGACAGACTTCAGTCAGCAGTGCCATAAAGATTAGCTGTAAACACACTGACGAATCTGTGTGTTTGTGTGAGCCGCTTACAGGAATGTGTGTGGGTGTCAGTGTCTCTGCGCTGTTGTATACACTGTGTGAGTTAGGAGGGAAAGTGGCATGAATAAATACTAAAACAGATGGGTCTGAGTGAGTGGAGATGATTAAAAAACAGACACAGCGAGCTCTGTTTGCATGTGTGTGTGTGTGTGTGTGTGAGAGAGAGACAGTGGTGAAAGGAATCCAATATTGAGAAAAAGTGTTGGAAAAAGGCAGCGAGTGGGAATTAAAGGAGGACTCGTGGCAGAACCCACAGTGCTGATGTTAGCTGTCTGATCCACTGAGAGACAGTTGGCAGCAGACTGTCTACCAGCCGCAAATGTACAGTAATTCAAAGCATGCGACGTGACGCCGTTCCCTGCAAGCTGGGGCTGCAGTCACCCACCCACCCACACACACACACACACACACACTGAAGCAATACACCCTTGTAAAAGTAACAAATGCACTGAGCTCTCCCATTCCACGTGATGCAATTATTCACAGTTCCATGGCAAATTTGGGCTGAAGCTAATCTCATAACTAAATGGCATGATGGCGCCTCTTGCAAAAACCAGATCTTCTAAACAACTGTAAGGAATTCAGCCCGCTCGGTGTCAGTAGCACCGCTTTGCTGCGTCCGATGTTTATAAGAACAAAGGGGTCAACAAATTTTTAGCGTAATTATCGCTGCACACTTACAGTCAGCGGTCAAAAGAGGATTTATTGCTTCAATCAATTAGTGTTTGGCAGCTGCATAACAAACCTTCTGTTTCAGGATAATCACCACTGAGAAGTATTTTGTTCTTGCCATCTGCACCAAGTCACCAAGTTCTGCGTTTGGAAAATTAAGATTAATAGCGTAAAGATGGAGAAAGGAAACAAAAGAAGAACAGCAAAGAGTTGGTGAAAGGAAAACAAGATTCCAACTTTTGTAGGTTAGTTCTCATGAGCTTCACATGACTTGCATTTAGCCCTTCTCCCCCTCCTCATCCTCCTCTCCTCACCCCCCCTTTTCTCTCTCTGTACTGAGCGCCCTCCCTCCTTTCCTCCGCCACTTCCCTCCCCCCCCAGTCCTCCCCTCCCTCCTCTCTCCGTGCAGCACATAGACTTCCTGTGTGTCCTGGCCTGAATGGTATGTGCATGGAGTGGGTGTCTGGGAGGCCTTTCATCCGGCATGGAAAGAAAAGAGAAGTCAAGAGAGAGAGAGAGAGAGAGAGAGGGGGGAGAGAGTGAAAAAAAAAAAGAAAGTGAAGAGAAGAGAGTCATCTTTAATCCGTTTGAGTCAGAGCAGTTGTCCAGAGGCGAGCGGGGTGGGGCGTATTAGACGGGGTGAGAGGGCTCTGGTCGTGCCAGGGATGTGTGTGTGTGTGTGTGAAGCGTCTGGAAGGGGAAGAGAGAGGCCTGCTGGGAAAGCCTGCAGCCTGCCTGTTTGCCTTCCTGGGACAGATGACATCCGGCTGGGACAAACAGTTTGCACGGCCGAGCAGAGATACTAAACTAGAGCAGGTAGAATAGATAAAAATTAACCAGAGTTTCCACGCTCTGCTGTGGGAGAGTATAATGTCCGGCAGACAAATCAAGCAACATTTGCAATGACAGAACAATGACTGAAATGGAATGGGGAATCTTGCAGGCCCTGAAGCCTCGTGGGTGAGCGCTGAGCTGCATTTGGCGTTGTCAGACAGGGTGTAGCTGGCTGCTGCCGAGTGCCAGGGCCTGACTACTAGACCCTACCCACACTGTGCGGAGGGGCACACATGCAAGTCTGTGAGACTGCCTCATGTCATGGAAACAACCTACAGACGCACGAGTGCGCACATGTGCACGCACAGTATGTCAAGACGTGCCTAGACAAGATAACCTTTAATAAGAAGAAAGCATACAGTGCCATCTGCTGTTTGGATTAATTATTAGTGTCAGTTGAATTGCATGAAATGCTTTAATCTTCATATATTACAGAGATGTTTAATTATGTCAGACAAGAATCAAGCAGTTATTTATATGCTGATGGATTATTTTGATTCATATTATGTAGATAAACAGATGGCACATGAAGCTATTTGGTTTGTTTAGTTCAGATCAGTTATCGTACTAAATCTGATGCATCACACTACACAGAAGAAGTATGCAAGAGTACCAATACTCCACTACTGCTTTCAAAAGCATACTCAAGTAAAAGTATGAGTATTATCAGTTGAATTGACTCACTCTGCAGTAAAACGTTCCCTGTCAGTGTTTTTGGATTCATTTTACTGCTGTACTGTACATACTGTTGGCTAGTTTAACCTACGGCAATGCATCATGGTTGCTGTCCTTTGAAAAGTCCCTAAAAAGTGAAACTTTTCGGAAAGTTTTCAGCTTTGTGACGAGGCGTTTCCCAGCTAATCCAAGAGAGTTTTTAAAGAGTTTAATAAGCCGAAGAAGAGGGATTATTTCCTCAAACCATAGAGGAACACTTCATCCTTCAGAAAGTTTCAAAGTTACCACATCTGGAGATATGTGATTTGTATGACATTATAATCTAAAGGCTAACTACAGCTGTCAGACAAATGCAAGTATAAACCTACCTACAGTACTTGAGTAAATCTACTTAGTTACATTCCACTGCTGTACTGAGGGCAGTGATGTGGTTTTCAACAGACAGTACATGCACCACCTGCTGGTTCAGCTAAAAACACCACTTTAAGCTGTTCTGAGTGGTGCAATTTAATTTTAATTACACATAACACAGCACTGATAACACCATTATTTTAAGTCGTTTGATGCATGGATTTAATCTTATTATTGTAAAAACAAATTAATAGTGAGCTGAAATCTGCTGAAATTCTTACTGTGAGGAACTGTTCATTATCAGCTCCAAGATGTTTTACATTAAAGAGCCGGCTTTATTAAACAGCAATTTTCAACGTTATTACCCACATACGGAAGGTGAATTAATAAAACTCAAACTGAAATATATTTGCATAATATGTATTCAGGAGTTCATTAACTTAATGAAATTCTTTGCGGTGTTAGATATAGCTATAAATTAGGTGTAGGCTCAGCTTGAAACACCTAATTTAGAGGTGCTGCTTGACTTTTATCAAGCATCATCATAACAAGAAATAATTAGTGCTACCCCATTGTACTTCAGGTTTTAGCCTCAACAGAAGAACGTTTGAACGACTTTTAATGCTTTTTAGTGCAGGTAAAATGTGTTTCTTCTTGTTTTTTTATTGTTTTTTTTTTCACATGTTGGTGAATATGATTAATTAATACATTTATCTACTCTCTGCACCGCTGTTTATATGCAATCCCATGCATGTAGCTTGGTTTCATCAAAATCTCATACCAAACCAAAAAGCTTCAAAATAGACGTTTATGAAACTGTGAGTCTTCCTGTGAGGGGTTGCACGTTGGAAGAAGAGTACATTTAAGTCAGTTTCCCCGACAGTTGGCCAGAATTTAGTGAAAACCGAGCCCGGTTACACCCATTCTGCAGAACCCTCCTCGAAAGAAGACCAGAAATCATCGGAAAGGAAACTAAGACGTATAAACCGCAGAATCCTATGCTTTCACTGCATATTTATTTCAACACAATACAGTATATACAGTTTCAAAATAAATTGCAAATCTTTGAAAGAGCAGGAGAGAGAGAGAGAGAGAGAGAAAAAGAAGTCGCCTAAGGGAACATCACCAGTGATAAGCATTATGACTGTCACACTTTTCAGCTTCATAACATAAACATTCATATAGCACAAATCAAATCTTGAGTACAGAGAATGTATTCATTCAATGAGTTCAAATCAAACAATGCATTACACTGTATACATAACCATTTGAAGAACAAAATCAGAATCATTTAACATATCCAGCAGTTTCATTTGATAAATAGAATGACGTGAGAATCGGATTCAAAAGGCAGTTAAAGTTTCCGTCCCAAAAAAAGAAAAGAAAAGCAGAGGAACAGAAAGAACCCAAAAACAACAAAGTAATAAAGTTTTGAATGAAACTTTCACCACATCTGATGAGCTGATATACTTTTACTTAAGTTAGCATTGTTTTCTATTTTCTCCAAAGCAATGCAGATCTTAAGATAGTCGGCTGTGAGAAAAAACACATTACGTCACACATCTCAATAAGCTGAAATAGTAGCACGACCGTAGGCTGGATTTTTCCAAGGACACATAATACAGCTTTTTTTTTTTTTTTCTTTTTCTCAAAGTTACACACAACTTTCCTTCACGCACTCACACTCGCGCGCGCGCACACACACACAAACACACTTATGTAAAGGACACGCTGACGGACACGCGGAGCGTCCTCAGGTGACAGATGACTGTCAAATCATTTTTCGTCAGCTCATTGTCGCTGTAAGATCCTGGCATCAGCGATAACAGGTTTTAAATGCTTCAGTATTCTCAGGAAACACCTCTGCAGTGTATACAAGGTGGGCGCTGTGCATGGCAATGAACAATACAGCTTTGCATATAACATACTAGTTTCTTTGATATGGTGTGTAATTAAAAAAAACATTCTGGTCAGACTCTCTCTGATGACACCAAAAACCCACATGGAGAGGCACAATTAGTTAGAAAACTGTGATTTCTGTGATGCACAACACGTGTAACTATCAAGCGAATCCTTCTTTAATTTTGCAAATGTGTGTATGTATAAACATCTGTGTGTGTTTGTGTGTGTGTGTGTGTGAGAGAGAGATGCAGGATGAAAAAAATCTGAATAAATGAAAGAAAACTGAGAATTCGATGTGGACACACATTGGAAACAGAAAAGTTTTGGAGCAAGAGTTGGCAGGATAACAACTTGATGCCCAAAAAAGTCAGTTCTAGCCAAGTTTAAAGTCCTCCTGCCAATAAAAAAAACCCCCAAAACTATGTCCAAAGTAATCTTCACTCCAGCAATGTCCTTAAAATCTTTACGAGGTGGCATAAATCAGAAGGTTGTCACTGGTTGTTATAGATCTGCATAGTGAGGTGTGGCTCCTTCCCCTGACAGGAAATCATTGAGAATTAGGGAATGTGGCGAAACGCTGCTCATACGAAAAGTACGTGACGTGTGAAAAAAAAAGAAGAAAAAAGCCCGCTGTTCATTGGCAGACTGAAGGTATTTTGGACTGATGCTGTGCCACGGTGCCTTGGCTGGATCGTGCTGCTCTGCAGGGCAACATTTCCATCAAGTCTCACAGTCCAGTTCTTTATGTGCAGCTGGGTTGCTCAGCAGACCATCAGCTTTCATTTTCCTCAACTGTACAGGACGGAGGAACAGTGGCTGAGCACCTGCCCATCTTCCCTCTTCAGGAGAAATCCTTTCTTTGGCTTCATTTCTCATTAATTTAAGCCTGATGCTGACAAACAAACATTTTTGCATCCCCGTGCGTCGCTTTAATGCATACTGCTGGCTATGCTTTTTTTGTGACTCCAGTACCTGCCCTAAAAGGTCTCTCTAAACGGCTGGAATAGAGCGTTGTATCCAGTTTTCTTGTGATCTAAAGAGACCTGATTGATCCCATCCAAAGTGCCGTCTGAAAATAAGTTCGCAGTTTACGACACGCGGCCTTTGTGGAGAACATTTTCTGTGCTTCAGCAGCAGAGTGGTCCACTCATGAGTGATGATACATCAGCGGGGCTATGTTGTGGTCTTTTAACTCAGATTTACTCTTTTGAGAGCAGCTGCAGTCATAATCTCTTCCAAAGAAAAGCAATGTTTGGCTCCATTAGCCAACATACACCTCTGCAGGACCTTAAATAGGGTAAGATTGCTCTTCCAGGTGGCACTCTGAGAGAGATGTTCACCCACAGGTGTCAACATGCTAGAAGTGTTAGCAGGAAATCTTTGAGAATGTGTTACTGGAAAGAAGCTGCTGATCCCAAAAGGAAGAGAAAAAAAGTCAATGTGGTCCTGGGTTATAGGAGTAAGAAAACATGCTGGTAGGTGAGAGTTATGATGAAAGGAGCTGGTCCCATTCACTACCAGCTCTTGTCACTCAGGTCTATGCATCTGGAGACTCACTGACATTACAATGAGTCCATATTACTTTGGTTTATACTTCACACATCTAAAAAACAACTACAACCCCCTAAAGTCAAAAACTAACCGATCACAAGTGCTTATAGGAGTAGTTACTCTAAATCAAGGTTGATTAGCTACTATAAGCTACTATAGCCCAGCTGTGGAACATTGAAGTTGAGGAGGCCAAGGACTCCACTACTGCTAAAGCTTGTTTAGGAGCTAATGATAGTTACAAGTAGCATCAAGAGGTTACAGTAGACGATCTTAAGGCTTGCCTTCAGTCACGATCAAGCTGAAATGACAGAAAATCACTAGTTCCAGCTTCTCAGGTGTGAATATGATCTGTTTTTCTTCATCCTCTACCATGTTGAACTAACTATCTTCAGGTTCTGGACTGTTGGCTGGATGAAACAAGACATTTGAATGTTTCAACTTGGACTTTGGGAAACTGTGATGGAGATTTTTCTGGACCAAACCAATCAATTATTTGAGAAAATCATGGATAGATTTATATATTTTTGCACCCCAGGGTCCTTCAACCACTTCATGATGTACTTTCAGACATGAAGAGTAGAGCATTCACTGTACTGGTATGTTTAGTTTATATCATTAGTTAAGGTTCGGCCTTTTTGAACTGTGACTTGACATTGCCATAAATAATTTTTGGAGTTTAAACAAAGGGAAATAAAAGATTTGCATGAGTGGTCTAACTCTGCATGTGACAACCGGAGAGAGTCTCTTCCAGGTGTAAATGTATTCCAGGCTTTGACCTTTTTACACAGTGACCTTTTCAGCTGATAGAGGAGAATCAGTCCCTCCTCATAGAGGTTTTTCGGTTTTACATGTGGTGTTCTTTGATCCGTGTAGATCGAATGACAAAGGCTTGCTGAGCGACGACAGGTTTGATTATTTGGCAGTCATGGCTCACTGAAAACAGATTTTTTTCAGGAACTCCAACTATCAGATGAAATATTTAATATCTCTGTGGTTGGACGTTTCCATGAATACACAAATTAACAGGAATTTGCTTTTCCGCCGTAGAGCCAGCATGAGCACACTTGAATCTGCATCCTTCTTTTGCAGCTTGGATATGAAAGTGGGAGTTTTACATTATTAAAAGGAATTTGGGGAAATTAGTAGATTGATACCACTCTCAAAAGTGTCCGCTCAGCTTAGCCTGACACAAAGACTGAAAACAGGAGCAAGTCGGCAAACCTGGCCAAGAAATATACCCGCACATAACTCCAGATAAAACTGCAAATTTTTATTTTTACACCCAGCTTTTGTGTTTCAGAGGTGCCAACAGGTGGATTTTGTGACCTTCAGACAGAACCAGGGTAGCCGTTTCCTCCCGTTTCTATTCTGAATGCTAAGCTAAACCACCTGCTGGCTGTAGCTCCATATTTCCAGTAGATATCAGAGTGGTATTGATCTTCTCATCTAACTCTCAGCAAGAACGAATAGTTCATTTCCAAAAATGTAAAAAAAAAAAAAACGCCTTTAAGAACTTCCTAAGAAGGAATCACAGCAGCAATATTTCACCTGGCCTGGGTAGCTCGAAGAGGGTTTAAACGATAAGGAGATCACAGAGCAGCTCTGCATGAGAAAACCTGAAGGATGTGTTCTCCGTCTAAAGGTTTGGACATCTGAAACAAACACAAGCTTTTAAATGGGCCACTAATTTAATCAGTTAAGGCTTACAACCAATGGACTGTCAGGCATTTTGAAAGGAGCCTCTTTCACACATCGGTCACAAGTCCTCCCCTTGAATAGTTTTAACAAGTGACTACCTCAATCGGCTTTCGTGCGGTTCAAACAGCTGCACGGTGCAACATCAACATGGATAAATTAGCAATGATCTGCCGTCCAAACTTAAAGAGCGCTTTAAAAGAGAGTTCTTTCTACATCTTCCTGAAAATTGGACTTTGTATGGTTCTCTGTTTCATCTCCTTGCTGAATACAGTTTTTTTTTTTTTTTAGATTTAGCTAAGTTCACCGCTGTACAGTATGTGGGCTGCCAGGCTTTTCAAGAATTGAATTCATTAAGTAGATGAAAAGAGAGAGCCGAACACAGAGTTCAACACAAAGTCACTTTATTAAGTTTTAGGGCCAGGTGGAGCAACTGAATAAGGAATCTTTCTGACCGGGAGCTCTTTGTTCAAGTGGATGCTGGCTCTGTCTGGGATGAAAAGACAGAGGAACGGGAGTGATAGTTGGCTAAGTGGATCCAATTAAATGATGTCCAGGCATCTGATGATCCAGATGATCCGAAAAAACCAAAAAAACCCAGCAGCTCCAGTCAAGCCACACATCAAAAGTCAAAATATGAATTCAAAAATCAAGAAAAAAGTCCCAGAAAGTATGCACCATTTAACCAGCAACAAGAACTTGCAGCGTATGTAATGTCCCCGCTGTCGCTCTCGTTAGCATCGAACGAGACATTAGTTTCCCCCCCTCCCGAAAAACAGAAGTTGATCATTAGGCGTGATGGGATGTGGTGCACCAGATGCATTGGTGTAACTTATCCTCTTCTGTAGCCTTTGCTTTGTGTTCTGCTTGTGGGTGTTTACTTAAAATGATTGGTGTCCATGTGATCCATGCCAGTTTAGCACTGTCAAACCTTCATGAAGTACATCCTTACTTTTTTTTTTTTTTTTTAAACATGTTGGACATCAGATCTTTTTAAACGCTAGTCAGTACAGTCTCTGACCACGGTACTTGTTACTTTCTGTTTTCTCATATATCTCCAGCGGTAACATTTGAGACACGGTGCAGACACTCAAAAAAAAGATTAAAAAAAAAAAGAAGCATTAGGAGCTCTCAAAAAAAAAAAGAATGACAACATAATGACATTACACCAAACATTTTGACAGCCCAGTGGTCTGTTTGAGGGCAAGTGCCAGCACATCCGATCCTGGGAAGGTCACAACACCAGCCTGATTGGCAGTCCGTCGGAAAACACAATCTTCACACAGATATTCATAATCCTTGAATGCGGGCTGTTGAATCCGGAAATGTCAGAAGATGACATTTCTCGATCAAAGGTGGGCGTGGGACTCTTATATCCTTTTCTAAAATGTTTTGTTGGTGCCTCTGAATAACACAAATACTTTAGTCCCTCGACATTTGTTCCTCACTCGCTTCATTCTCTCTCAACAGTTGTTCCTTGAATCCCGTCTGTCTATACGTGCCATTTCGTTTAGCAGAGGTGTTCCTTTATTAACAGTCCAAAACTGAGTTTCCCTGCTGTCCACTGCATTGCATGTCCACTGCCTCCTCCTCCACCTCACCAAAGGTTAGTTAGTACACCTGATCACCAGTGTTCATGCAGTAGAGGTTCATCATTATTTGATCTGCTGTACCTGACCTACCCAAGTTTAGTGAACTCTGAGTCCCGCTCTTCTCTGCTGCAGCCAAGAGTAGCGGTCCTCGGGGACTGGACCTTGCTGATTTCCTCAAGGGCACTGGCCAGAGAATCCAGGTCCCCTGAGTCCTGGTGTTGGACTTCCCACAGGCTCAGAATCACTGATGATGGGCTCTCCTGGCATGCAAAGTAACACAGGTTCCTACGGGCCAGAGAAAGTTGAATATTATATTAGAGTAGGTGGCAAGGAGAATGAATGAGAGTGGCAGTTAATAGTGGTTCAGTAATTAAGTGAATGCCTTGCACTGATTATGATAAGAAGGCCAATGCAAAGACATTTTTAAAGGAGGCACTCCAGTGGTTTAGTACTGCACTTTGATAAACTTCAGAGACAGATTTAAATAAAAGAATGCGCAAAATCATCACAAAATATCCTGATTGAAAGTCCACAAAAGTGGATCCTACATTTCCCATCATACAACTCTTCCATTAGATCATTTCCTACCTCTTAAACTTCGCACCTCGAGTTTGTAATGCCGGAGACAACCCCAAAGATCAAGATCATCAGAGGCAACGGAAGACGTTAAATTAGTGTTTTCACAGGCTAAAAATAAAACTTCTCGAAAGTAACCTAACCTCGCCAAAAATGAGACTGACTCTATTAAAGGTGGAAATCAACTGATCTGACCATTAGTCAGACAGAAATAGCCCAGCAAGCAAAGATCCAGTAAACTGTTTTGTCTCCGTGTGGTTACGGGAAAATTCAGTTCCAGTTTGTGAACGCAATGTTTTACCGCCTTTACCACAGGCTTATTTTCCTCCTCTGCTGTTGTTATAACACATATCCAACAGAGTGCACTGTTTCATTACAATGGACTTTCCTTTGTTGCTGCCATCTCCCCTCTTTTTTCCTCTCTATCCCATTTCCCCTCCATGCTATGATTCCCACACATTCAGAGATATAATTACAAAAATCAGCTTAACTAGGTAGAGGCATTCCCATTACATGCTTTTTTTTTTTTTAAGTGTGTTGAAATCCTCTCCCGTTCCTCTGTCGCAGATGTTTGTTTTCAGACTCGGTTTAAGTGAAATTCCTTAATCACATAGTTTCTGTCACAGTTTCTTAGTTAACTTTTCCCTCTCATGTTTCTCCAACTGGCAAGAAAAACAGAATACTCTACTTTCAGTACTTTTTTTTTTTTTCCACCCCCCTCAAGAGCTTGATGGAGCTGACTGCACAGATCTAAGAGTCTTCATAGCTATAAGCACTTAGATTATTGACTTCTCCTCTGAAGCGCAAATAGAGATCGGCCCGTACCAAACAACCAAAATCCTCCGCAGCCTACGCAAATACTGACCTGGAACAAACTCTGGAGAGTTAAACAGAGGTTGAGGGATGGAAAGCATGCAGAGGTGCTGCTAATGAAGAGTGCTAACATGAACACATTTTCTTGCCAGAGGCTGGCCTGTCAGCGGTCTGAGACCTTCCTTCAGATTTCTGCAAAACACGGCATCTTCTCTCCGGTAATTCTGACTGTGCTAAAGTTGGTCCTTACACCTCTCCCTCCTCGCTCCCTCTCGATGTGCATGTGTTTCTCGATCTATAATGAAATCAGCAGTGTGGTGTGTTACTGAAGGCTGGTTGGTGATGGAAGATTAGGGCTGACATGGTGCCTGAATTCCAGATTAAAAATAGTATTCAAAGCGGGGCAACGTTTACATAGCGAGAGACCAGAACATGCAGCATTTCTGCTTTCTACTCATTATTCTGTAATAACGGGCAACAAAACATACCATTTTATTCACATGTCTGTGCTTGTGTAACACACGGATGACTCAGCAATATGTAAACCGCGTGTGATAAAGGCGGAGAATGAAATGTAGGTTTTCAGACTGCTATAATTCATACCTGTCGATGTGGAGCTTTTGAGCCAAGAGCTGCCAGTCTTTCCCCTTGGCATTAGCTGTGTCAAAGGTGGCGCTGATCCGCTGACGGATGGACAGGGGGATTTTAAAGGCCCTTGACCCTGTCTGAGAGGTGATGGTACAGTCTGACTGAGTGAAAAAGGGAACCACTCCCTTTTCATTCTGGCGTCAACAGCACGAGAAAAAAAAAAAAAGAAAGACGTGTTAGGGTGATCTCGATATTGCAGCCAAAAGCTCAATATGAAGACAAGGACAAGGACTTATCAAGACAATTTGCAATCTATACATGAAAAGCTCCCAGAGAGGCTCATTAAGCAAGCTCTTAAATCAAATCAAGAGTTATTCAGTGTAATAAAAGAACCTATTAACAAGCCGCATGACTGCCCACGCACCGAGCACATGCCGCCTCCGACGCTCACCTCCACCACAGACGTGTAGACCTGTAGTATCTGCTCCTCGCCTTTGACCTGTCGGACGCTGATCTTGCAGGAGAGCTGAGACGAGGAGTGGCTGTATCGCTCCAAAGAGAAGGCACACTGCAGGGGACGCTGGTTACTGGCCCACACCTGAGAAAAGGAGAACTCCTGCAGGGGGCGAGGACAGACGGAGGGCGGACGGGGAGAGAACGATGAAAAGGATTAGACAGAGGAGACAAACAAACTCATTAAATCCGTGCGTCCGTTATTTGAATCCTACTTTGCCACCCACTCATGCTGTTCACATGATTAATTAAGAGTGAATGAGTGGCCTCTTTAGCCAATCAATGCTATGACCTAATCACACGGTTTTACCCCCTCAGAAAAGAAAAGAGCAACAACATCCAGAGCCCCGGGAAAAAAAAAAAAAAAAAAGTATCCTGTCAACATCGGAGCGAGCTGGAGTCATTAGTGCAAAAAATGCAATAAATTCAACATTTTTTGACTCACTGTTGCCTGGGAGAAATGATTGGGTTACTTCACCCTACAGTGTGGCTAGTCTTACAAGCAATCATTACAGACCTAAGCCAACATTATTAGCAGAAATAGTCTATTTAATGACATAAACATCATCCTCTGAATACTTTTCTAGTAAACACACAGCCCACAGCATTAAAACCAGAGTTTCCAAGTCAGGTTGTATTTACCACTTTGTTGGCTTGTTATGACTTCTTCTCCAAATTATGATACTCCTAATATGCCTTGAATATGCTTGTAAATGCCAATTTTGTTAGATCAGGAACAGTAATGTGATTATGGAATTAGGACAGAGATGCCTTAATTTACCTAGTTTGCACTGCATTTTCCTCAAAAGTGGCTGCTGAAAAAACCAAAAGTAACAGAGCTGCGGGGAGAAGGGAATCTAAGAGGCCAATTTTCGACTTCCATTACTAACTACTGCGTGACCCAGACAGTGGCGCAGTGAGAACAGGTCAAAAACACTGTTTTACGGATGATTCATCCCCTCTTCAGATCCATCAGACGGGAGGATGGCTACTTATAAAAGCCTCCGTTAGGCAAGAGCAGTGTCAGAATGAAAGCCTACAGTCATCTTCCCTCCATAGGACGCTCGCACAGGGCAGGGCAGAACATGCAGTATGCAGAGCCCTAGGAAGATAATGTATGTATGGGTGTGAGTTTGAGTGTGTGTGCCTGCCTGGCAGTCATAATTAATATTGTAAGGGTGTGTGTGTGTGTGTGGGGGGTAAGATAGCTAGCCTTAGTGATCTCCTGCTGTGCCCTTGCTGCTGTCCTTTGGCTTTGATGTGACCAAGTAAGAAAAAAAAAAAAAAAAGAGTAAGGGAAACTGGTGGATGAGAGAGTTCTAATGGAGGAACAGAGGAAGCCGAGAAGATGAAGGTGCACAGCTTCGTTCCAGATCTGTGACCCTGATAAAGCGGAGTTCATTTTAAATTAGAACTGAGATGTAGAGCCCTGCGTGGGACTGCTTTCTTAATCCCGCTCCTGCTGGATTTCTGACCATTACCGGCCCACTCCCGCGTTGTGTGTGTGGTCCAGACCGCCCGCCTGCAAACCGTGAGCTCTTGCATTGGGTCCCGCAGGTTCTCCTCCTTCTACATTTAAAACACACTTTGATTTGATTCTTGGAGTTCATTTAGCTAAATGATTGGCCCGTTTGCTCATTACGAACCGACAAACCCTGCATGTGTGGCCACGGCGACGGAAATAAACATGTTTGGGTTCCGTATAGTTCACAGCTCGGATCTGTAATCATCACTTCACGTGGCGTTTTATTGCTAATAACCCCAGCGGTTTGATCACTGACTCGCACATGAAGTAACTAACTACAACTCCCACGAGATTTACGTCGATCCAATCCAAATGCAGTCCTCTACCGTGCATGCACATACAGTAAACAACATTTTAACCGACACACACTCTCACTGTTTGAAACTGCCTACCTGGCAGGTGGTGAAAGGCTTGATGCTCCAGAGTAACTGTGGGATGTCCTGGATGGACACCTGGAGGCTGAAAGTGTTCCCCCTGAACAGCATCATTTTAGGCTCCTCCAGCAGCCGCCCGCCCCTGCTGCGCTCGCCCACTGCCACCTCCTGATAGGGAACAGTGTGTGTTGTTTTTTTCCGGCAGGGTTGGAAAGAAGAGGAAAATAAAAGTAGGTATTTTATATGGTTGACAGACTCTCTGTACTAAGCTTGGCCTCTTAAATTGAGGATTCTTTGTATTTTGAGACAACAAAGTGCAATTTAGTTTTGGACAGCTGGTCAGACAAAATAAGCACTTTAAGGATTGGGCTTTAGGGAAATAGTTCTGTACATTTGCCACTTTTTCTTGGTATTTCATAGACCAAATCATAAATTGATTAATTGAGAAGAGAAACAGCGGATTGATCTATGATAGAAATCATCGTTACTTGTTTGTTCAGAGGATATCGATATTTTTTTGAGCTTTTTTTTCAAGCGTTTTTTTGACAGAGATAGTTGAAGAGCGACAGGAAACCAGGGATTAAGAGAGGGGGACGACATGCACCAAAGGGCCACAGGTTGGAGTCGAACCCTGGGCTGCTGCATCAAGGTCTGAGCCTTCGTACATGAGGTGCACGATCTACCAACTGAGCTACAGGTGCACCAAAACTTTCGTCTTTTACCTAAAAATTGATTTCAGGGAATAAAATGGGAATGTAAAAACAAATAAATAAATAAATATACATACAAGAAGCTTTTGGTAACTGGTTAGAAGCAGCGACTTCTCTCTGTCTGTGCCCTTTGCACATTTGTAAAAAAATACAAACTCTAAATGAAAAATAAGGGTTAGAGTAGGGTGGTACACAAAGACGAGACATTAACAGAAGAGAGAAACCAAAACAAAAGTCAATATTATACTTTTTGGCTTCCTGTCTCGTGATATTGTAATTTTTTCCCAGATCTATAAAGAACAATAACGCCTGCGTGTTGGTATGTACTTGTGTTTACATTTTCTTTATCTTGGGAATGCAGAGAGGGGTCGGGTTGTGTGTGTGTGTGTGTCCTGTATGCATTGTGCTTATCCACTCAGTCACACAGCACAGGGAGAAGAGAGAAGAGAGAGAGAGAGGGGGATGCAAAGCATACAGGCTGTCTCAAACCTGATCAATTCCTGCTGCAAGCTCACAGGGGAAATTAATTGTCGTATGAAGCACAAACAAAAGCCAACAAAAAGAGAACAAATGAGCAAATAACCATGTCTGACTGATGGAGAGGTGGAGTGAATTGGCTCTTGGCACCTACACCCAATTTCTCTCTGTTCACTGTTCACCACCGAAGCCAAAAAAAAGTGAAGCAGGGCTAGTGGCTATACGGTAGAAGTGTCTTCACTCCTTCAGAAGAAGCCGCGTGGATTTAATTGAGAAAGAAATTACTCTTGCAAAAAGTTTTTTTTTTTTTTTCTTCTGGCTGCTTGAACAAAAACTAAATTTGTGATTTTGAGCGAGCCCACACTGCAAGGACAGAGGCAAAGTTTTTTTTGCACAAAGCTCCACTCAAGAGCACAAAGACGAAACAGGAAACCGCATCTGAGAGAGTTGCTCATTTGAACACAACTCGTCGCGTGAAAACACATTTAATTAACAGAGAGCAAATTAAATTACGCAAAGAAAGGGCAGAGAAGCAACCTTGGAGCATCTGTTGTCTTTGTAATTAAAAGCCCCTCTTTGTCTCCTAGTCATCAAGCGATCTCCCAGTGGCAATGTTACTGAACAGGCAGATCTTCAGTGGCGCACAAAAAAAAAAAAAACAACTCGCAATTCTTCCAGGCAAAAACCACCAACCGCTCCACCAAACCAGGGCAATTAAAATCTCTTATGTCATTTAGACCATCTATATTTCAACTCTGCTCTATGGATGTCAGTTGGTCTCTTGGTCTGTCCACCACTTTACTCCAGACTGAAGAATCCCAACGACTATATTATGTTACTGTATTATGAGCGGGTGACTGTTATCCGCTGACTTTCCCTCTAAAGCCAGCATGACATTGACATTTAAAGGTTTTCAAGGAAATGTCACCGGATGAATGGCCATGAAATTTGGTGAAAACATTCATGTCCGGCTCAGGATGAATCTTTTCAAACCTTTAATTCAGAATCTAGTGCCATTATTATTATTTTTCCACCCCAAATTTGACTTCATCCAATAATTTGTCTTGTTTTTTTTTTTTTTTTTCACAAAATACCCACAAAACTAATGACACTGAGCCTCAGCAGGGTTTTGTTTTTAGTGTTAATTAGCACTAACGTTAGCATGTTTACACCCTAAGCTACGATGGTGACAGCAGTAAACATTACTTGCTAAACATCAGCAGAACAGCACTGTCATTGTGAGTTGTTAGCATGCTGACGTTGGCATTTATTTTAAGCCTAAGTCCAGGCGAACAAAGCAGGGTTTTTCTCTTCTCCTCCTGTGGTATACAACACTATATTTCGTGATTTATCGTGTCAAAGTAAAATGAAAAAAACAGACAAAACTATTAAATTCTCAGGAAATGGCACTGTCTTTGCCCTCACACCTGAAACGCCTGGGGCGTGTCGTCCACACAGTAGACCCTGAGGGTGAAGCCCAGAGAGTTGCTGGTATCCGGACTACCAAACACAGCCAGCCTCAGCCTCTTGGCTGCCTCCTGGTTCATCGGCTCCCCGACAAGGGCGTAGCGACCCGGATGCTGCAGCAGCACGTGGCACCTCTGGGCCTCCAGCAGACAGTAGCAGGACGTGCTCTCCTCATCCACGGACATCACTTCCTTTTGGAGGGGAGAAACATCAGGGAGAGAGAGAGAGATCAGATTTAGTTCAGGTGCATTAAGCAGACCATTAAGAGTTCATCTTTGGGTTAATCGTGAGAACAGCTCAATAACTGGAAGGCTTTTTTTTTTTTTTTTTGCTGATGATTTTTGATTTTTCGGTTTTGAAGATTCAGCACCGAGCTTTACACAGCGGAACTGAGCATGCTGATTCATGATTATTAACATTTCAATTACTGCCAAGACTTAGTTTGGAGAGAGAGGTTTGAACTTAACCATCCAACTGAAGGCTGAACACCATTCAGCCTCTGTTATGTGAGTAATGCTACTATATAATAATCTATCTACTCTTTATTGGCATATTACCTTTAGATAAATACACAAAAAGGCAAAAAAAGAAGAGGCATCAGCATTTAAATGGAAGAAGCCACTGTATTGCTATTAAGGATTTTATTAAGACACCTCACAGGCAGTAAACTGGAAACTTTCTCTCGTACACGGACCTGAACGAGGGCCAAATGAATAATCACACAGCCCACTAAACAGATGGGGATACAGTAACACTGACAAAACGGATTAGCGGGGTGCAGTTGTATCCGATGGCCAATTGCTCCTCATCTCGTGCTCGAGCCGCCCTGAATCACCTTTGAAACATAACTGTGACCCACAGGTTCCCTCTGCATATGGCCTGTCTGAGGCATATACAGCCATGCGGGGTAATTTAGTGGCCCACAGATTCCTAAACCTGCCCCATTAGCGCTGCAGCAGACATGAAGGATCTCCATGACATAGCTCATCCCTGCCAGGCGGCTGGGGAGAAATGATGGAGTCAAACTCTTGCAGTACAAAAGTGCAAGCTTTAATGGGAATGGCACTGAGAGGCAGACGGAGCGAGAGAGAGAAGGGAAGAGAGGAAGACAGAGGGGGAGAAAGACCTCCATCTCCCATTATATCACTAATTCCAGAGATTAGGTTTTGACTGAGCATCCTTTCTAAGATAAAGGGCTCATTATTTCCCAGTGACAGAGACAGGTCACGGCGTAACATTTTCTTGGAGAACATCTCCCCTTCTTTCTCCGAACCCGTCCGTCTCTTCCTTTCTCCGCTGACTCTCTCCCCTATTCTCTCCTTTCCGATGGCACATAGCTCCCATCAGTGATGGGTCTTTTGATAGCTCCCTTTTGTGCAACGCGGCTGCTGGCAAATTACATCTGTGTAAATGTCACACAGAGTGAAAGGACCGGGCTGGGAGAGAGCCACAGGCGACCCAAGGTCACGCAAACTCGGTGGCTTCGGGGGTCACTCTGCCTCGATGAGGTCCCCGAAGCTTTTTGATGAGGTTAGTTAAACATTAAAAGAGCATCTTAGATATGTCTACTCTGCCAAGAAGGCATGAGAAAATGGCATAGAGGGTGTTTGGATTGAAGTGAGATGTCTGAACAAGTCTCTGTAAGACTGTGAAGTAGCTCTACAGGGCCGGGTTGAAGGACTTTTCAGAGGTGTTATTTTATGTGAGAAGAAGAAAATCTCACAGCAGCAATCACAGTGATAGCACTTTATTGTATTTATAGCAGTAAAGTCTTAAATCTTTTAAAAGCACACTTGGTAGTTTTTATATGTTTCTGACCTCACACTGAACTGGGCACATTAACCTTTTCACAGTTCTTTTTTTATTAAAATCTGTTGGTCCGTCTGCAAATGCAAAGCTGAGGAGGTCAGGGATGTTAGTTCAACTCCAACGTTTCGTTCATAAAAACTATGGCGCAAAATGTTCGTCAACGGCGAAGACAAGACGTCAAGGAGCTAAAAACAGATCTTTGATAGTAACAACAATGATGGAATTCATATTTTGTTTTCCTTGACTAGATGTGTCACTGACAAAATGAGCACCATCTGTCTTGTGAGCACGATGCGATGATGATGACGACGATGATGGAGCAAAACCTGGGAAAGAGGCAGCTTTGCAGCAACATGAAGTGTTTGTCGTGCCTCCCGTAAAACACAGAGACGTCCACTTTTAAGGACTCTTCTAACATCTGCAAGCATATTGGAGTAAGTTGCACACACTCAAGGTGCAAGGTGGTGCAGCGGTTAGCACTGTCACCTCACAGCAAGATGGCTCCAACCTCAGCTGGGGCCTTTCTGTGTCTCCTCCAAAGACGTGCAGGTCAACTGGTGACTCTAAATCGACCGTAGGTGTGAATGGTTGTTTGATGACCTGGCAACTTGTCGACGGTGTACCTTCCTATTCTTCCTACCTACCCTCTCACCAAATGTCAGCTGGGATTGGCTCCAACCTCCTGGATGAGGATAAGCGATTATGGAAAATGGGTGAATGGATGGGTTATGTTAATATCTGATGTTGTGATGATGACGTTAACTTAGAGCTAGTGGCGCGCTGGGGATTTAAAACGTTATGTTTTAGAGAGCAGTTAACCAAACACAATGCTAACTTCAATGTTAACATTAGTTTTATTATGTAATATTACAGTACAAGGCAGTAGCAAATACTTAAATGCAAAGTATCTTGTACTTTGAGTAATTTATTGACCAGATACTTTTTTAAAATCTTATTTGAGTCTTTTTTTTTTTTATGAATATAGATTTTTAGTCCTCTAACCACCACTGGCTACAAGTCACCCACTCCCTGTTTGGGATTTCCCATTTGACTAAGATGACAATAATAATGTTAAAGTAGCTGAATCTATCTGTCTGTGTGGTGGATAGCATTTCACATACAGTAAATCCAAATTCAGAGCTTAAATATTCATACTCACTGGCAGTCATAGTGGCCCCGGTATAATAATTGAGGTGATACATATTCCTTCATGCCTTTATCTACATTAATTAAACTTAAATCTGCAGGTGTGTCTATTCCAACAGTTGTACCGCGCTGAATCACAATGGTATAAAGATTTTTAAACTTTTTTATATTACAGATACAGTGTCTCCATATAATAAATAAAAACAACAGCAGTATGTACAAACATAATTGTGTCGTTCCCTTCTTATAATCTAAATTGTTCTTCTTGTGTTCAGTTTTCATGAATAGCTCCGATGCAGAGTAATGGTTTAAAATACCATTATCATTAAACTGGGAAAGAAGTGAACGTTTCAATGACTAATAGTCGTCATTTGCATTTGGTCTGACATTTCTTTTAAATGTATGACAGCATGAGGTAGAGCTTGAAAGGCTGAATTTTATGCAGGATGACGAATCTGAGCTGGCAACCCTGAAATCAGCTCCGTGCTTGCATGACTACACTGCAGGATGAAAATTTTCATCAAAGTAGGTTGGAGCAGTTTTATCAGTCCGTATTGATATTCCGGGCACTGGTGAACGTTGTGTGTTTGCACTTGTTAACATTCTGCATTGATGTTGCAGCAGTGAATATGGACCTGATAATTACAGCTGAGCTTTAACAGAAATGGCTCACCTCCCACTTGTTGTCCTGCGTTTGCCTCTTTAGCCGAATGGTCCAATTATCAGCAGCAACCTCCGCACAATGGGCTATGGTCATGGCTATAGGACAGGACAGGTCAAGGCCTGGTGGGCCATACATGAGGGCAGGGCTCAAAAAGATCTCTGACCCCTCCTCGGACACAGTGCTGCAAACACAAAAGACACAAAAACCACATCTCATGACATCAAAAACAACATTTTTTCTCAGCATTAAGACAGCATAAAAATAAACTGCTAATGAATCACTGCTTAAACAAGCATTCAGATAGCAAAGTGTGACCCTTGCCTCCGAACAAAGTAAACTGAAATCCTTGGACGCTCATAATGAATCAATCCCTGACTAGCTGACACACAGACACACAGATAGAGGAAGATTAAAGCACCAAGACTAATGGACAGTGGGGCTAGGGAGGACAGGCTTTAGCACACAGCGTGTAAGCTTCGTGGGTCGATGGAGCTTATGAAGCCTGCTCTGGCCAGCCTGGTGACAGATTAGCTGGGCCAAGCTGCTCTTGGCCAGGGGCCCAATCTTGGCTGGAAGCCCTGAAGACTGAGAGCAATCAATGGGACCACCATCAGTCATGCAGTTGGCCCGGCTGGACACCTCACATATACAGGACACAATATTGGTGCTGTTGTCACTGCAGCAGCATGGATATTTCTCAGCATCATTAATATAACTGCAGCAGGGACAAACCCCTGACATGCAGGCACAGATGCATCACAAATGTGTGTATAAAGCGTGCATGGATTCACACGTGTGCGCGCGTGGAAATGTAGGAAACAACAGAGTGAGAATGAGCCGGATGTGGAAATTATCATTTTTATAGGTTACACTTCATAAACACAGATACATTTTACCATATGAGGCAGGAAGCAGCTTTTTATTATGCAGTTTGTTCACAGTGAAGTAGCGACGAAAATAAAGTATGCTCAACAAAATCAGTATGCATATTAAATGAACCTGATTTTTGAGCCACTACACTATTTTTCCCACATCGAGGACGGTAATAAAACAGAAAAGAGAAAAGAGAAGTATTAAATCTTTCAAAAAACACATTACTTTCTCTTTGAGGGGTTTAACTGCAGTGACATTCAAAAGACATTCAAAAGTTGAAGCTGACTGAGCAATCGATGCCCGTGTTGGATGATTTCTTGTTAGTAAATAATGTAAAAGTACATTGATTTCCTATATGCTAACTGCAAAACCAGTATACCATTAGAGCTTCAAGTGACGGTTATCATCATGAATTAATTTCCCAATAAATCATTGCAATTAACTGGGAATTAATCAATTCTCCATCATTATTTCCTAGAGCCAAAGGCGTGATGTACAGATGTCTTGGATCACGTCTGATCAGCGGTCCGGACCTCCAAAGATAACCGGTTTATGACAAATCCTTATCTTAAGGAGCAGGAACCGACAAATGTTTGGCATTTTATCTTGACTAAAACAATTATAACAGCTGTCAATTCATTTTCTTTTGACCGGCTAATTGATTAATGATCTAATTGTTGCGGCTCGCACACTGCAGCACATCGTGTACACTAGCATCCGGCTACTGGTAGTCAATGTGTGACCACTTTCCTATTTTACTCGTTGTCAGTTGTTTTTGAAATTCAAATGAAGAAACAGCATTTCAGCTCGAGCTGGGTTTTTTTTTTTCCCCTAGTAGTTTCCACCCCTACAACAATTACCTGTAAGATGCATGACAATTGTTTTATGTATGAGACGGAGGTGGGAAGGTGAGGTGCGATGTATGAGCGTGTGCGTGCTGAGAGGATAGCGTTCCCTAACAGCACAATGTGTGGCTGAGGTTGTTAGTCTCCTGTTATTTTCACAGCTTCTGTTGCTGAGTGCTGTGTCAAACTTTATCCTTCATTATGCTGTTACCAATCAACACTAAAAAATTAAAAGGGGTTATGATCTGCTGTCTAAAAATAAAATCATGCAACCAGACAGCACCATAGCCCTGCAGCTGCACTTTTGTGCTAATCAGCCCCAAGCTCAGAGGAAACCAAGGTTACCTGCTGCTTAGACTATGGTAATTAGCCAGATTGCCTGTGAGCAAAGATTAAAGATGGTTATTCAGCATCTCTGATTGTGGTTATGAGAACAAAGAGATAGAACTCCAGGATGATGGTTAAAGTATAGATAGTAGATTTGGGTTATTAGTTAAATCTGGTCTCATGCAACACGTCTCTTAAACTCACATCTGTCATATCATCCAGCATGACATTAATTCGTTTCCCGTTCCTCAGACACAACATGACGACAATTATAAATACCACTTTGACAATGCCTCATTAGTGTCTGACAGTCTGTCTTTCAAGCTCTCGGAGAAGTAAGGGGTCAGATTTTAAAAAGATTACAACCATAAGACTGAACTTTACACGTGGAATTTCATATTCTGAGTTAAAGGGTCAGTTCACCCTAATTAAACCGACTTAAAAGGAGTTTTGAACTGGTTATGGAACCGTCTGATGGCCTCATTCGCTTATGTAGGTCATATAGAGGCCATCAGAGAGAAGATTGGCTGTTTCTAGAGCCTATGTTTACATGTTTCCTGGCAAGGTTTTACAGCGAGCAGTATGTTAGCGAGTTAAAGCTATAACATGTAACATTTCTGCATTAAATTGCTAAAAATACTACACCTATGCCGCACATTTTGTACACTGTCCCAAATGTTTCCTACTTACTTCTAGTTGCTATGGGAAGTCAGCGAACGTGACTAAACATAACATGAATTACACTTAAATACCTCATTTGCGAACATGATTTATGCCACATCAGGTAGATTTTCATCGAAAATGGTTTTGTTTAACAACGAAGACAACAATTCCCATGATCTTATGCTACTTTACAATGTCTTATGTTACTGTTTTGATGTGAGGAACCCCTACAGGCACAAATTACATACTAGACATTTAAAAATGAAGCAGGAGGAGAATTTTTTCTTTAGATCATTTTATTTTTGACGTTCTATTTTGTTGTTATGGCTGAAACCGGGCCAAAATCAGCAAAGAGAGAAAGAACCGATGAAGTAAACCTTGGTCAGGTATTCAACAGATGGAGAGAACTGTGGGATTTGAAAAGATTCAAACTTATCCTGAACAGACCTCCTAGACAGGCATATGTGTTTTATTTATTAAATGCATTATGAGACATGGAATGGATGTAAAGGTCAACAACTGTTATACAACTGATTTATAATGTAAGATTTTGTGTTGGCCTTACTAGAGAGGTTGGTTTATTATTATGAAGACATAAGATTTCAATGTAATATTGATTACTTTCTCAACAAAATGAGTATTACCAAGAAACCAAGTCGGCTTACATGTAACCGAGGTGTATTAACGGCACTCAAACAAAGTTTTCTTTGTTTAACCGTTGTCATATTACAGTTATTAATCTTACATAACCAGAAATAGATACATTACCTTAACGCTACACATCCTGCAAACTGCGGAGTATAAAAAATAAGTTGCGTCTGTCTTTAACTCTTTACGACAAAAAAACACTACCGCTTTTGTCCACAGGAGTCGCCAGACTCAACACAGAATGCAACATTTCTTTTAGTTGCTTTAAACAAACAAAACTTTAGCGGTATCTAGCCGTGCATGAATGCAGATTGTCAATGGAGATGAATGGAATTTAATTTGGGGTGTTCCAATAAATAATAAAAACAATCCTCTTTCCTGAAACATAATTTAGGATAAAATCTAAAGAACACGATGTGAACAGCTTCGGTTCTTTTGACAGCCCTTTAATTTATTACCAACTTTTCCTATCTAATACTCAACATCCCTAGACTATCAATAGCTAGTGTTAGCATTTTACGCTAGGCAGGTAGCCAACAACAAAACAAAGAAAAAAAAAAAAAAGAAAAGAGGAAGCACTGAGGCAATTTATCAGATTTTGTGCAGCTCCCTGCAGAGCCACAAAAAGGCTTTGCACAACTTTTTTTTTTACACTCTTGCAGTAGTATTCCCCGAGATCTGTAAAGTGTCAACAGACTTTGATGTGTAAAATGATGTGTTCATTTTTAATATTCCACTCAATACAAGCATTTAACAGCTTCAATTAAGTGCTTGAACACGTCAAGAAAAAAAAAGTTTCCCAACTTTTAGCATACCCATAGTTGCACTAATCAATATTTTTATGTGAACAATGGGTTTAATGACTATGTTATGTAAAAGGTGTCGCTGGCTGTGACCCGCAACGAGAATTATCACCTGACTCTGCAGGTGCTCTCAGCTCTAAGGAGCATTTTTAATGTCTTTTAATTAATTGCTCGGATTATACGCAACTTAACTGCAGGCAGGCAGCTGTTTTCAGCAAAACCCACCCCCCCAAAAACTGTACACTACCTGCTCAGCACCAAACAACACACTGATGAAACCGGGCGACTAGCTGGGAAACACAGCGGAGCATTTAGCAGCTAAAGATATTTCCCTAAGGAGTTAGCAGGGATGAACGTTTGTTAGGTGGCCAGTGATGCGACTCCATAATAATGCTAATTTTGCTCTGTGTCTGCTGGATGAGTAAATACAGGCAGCTGTTTGCTTGCACTTTAGCCACAGCATCTGTATAAGGTGATAATAAGTCAGCGCTGGATTTAGAGCTCGCTCTAAATCAATGAAGGCAGGTCCGTGGGTGAATTTCAGATGTATATTTAGGTTCAAGGCGCTTAGTAAAGTATTGGTAAAAGATAAATAGTTGGTCAACTTAGTTGGTACTAACAGTGCAGATAACATGACATCAAAAACGATCAACATCCATGAAAAATACGCTCAAAAGACAGCAGGACACTCATCGACTCATTGACTCAAACCTGTGGAAATCCCATCATACCGGGCATATTTTGTCACACACCGTGATCCTGCCCTTGGACAACCCACTGTCCCCCTGCTGAGCTGGAGAAGATCACACACAAAACAACCTTGTAAAGCCCAGAGGATGAACGGAAAGCTCTCGCGAACACCTGAAACCGAGCCAGAGCTGATCGATTCCTATTCTTCGCAGAGGAAAGCATCGTCTTATGTAGATGGCCGAGGTTTGAATGGGAAGAAAGGATCCAATTTCTCCCGTGGACTCTGCGGCTGTCAGAAGATAGGCTTTGACTGACAGCTCAGCGGTGCACGGCTCCTGCAGCTTCTTAAACGACAGCCAGAGAAGTAAACAGCATCAGGCTTATCAGAGCAAAGCAGGAGCCTGGAGGGCAGCAGCTTGGCTGAATTGGGAAGACTTTAAGCAGGGGAGGGTATAACCAGCCCACTAACTGAGCTCTGAGCCACAACTTATAAATGACCTTTGATCTGTATCTTTAACCGGATGACCGTCGGCACTTAATGCGTGGGTGGAGGTGAGGTGAGATGACAGTTGAATTTCAGATGGCGCTAAATGTCAGTTTTGATTCTCCCTCTGATGCGGAAGGGGAATTTCATTGAGAAGCGCGGGTGGTTAGCCGCGTGGTTAAGGTGTTATCTCGCTAGCAGGGTTTCACACATACCTGCTGCTGACACATTGATACTGTCTGCTGTAAATCAAGAACATGTCCAAAAACTGACTTCTGGTTGTCAGATAGCTTTTGAGGCTCTGTTGCAAAGAAGTCAAAGATATTAGACTCCTTTTCAAATGGTTCTTATCTATCATGCCATTTTCCCTTTAAGTAATAGCTTTGAAGAAATCTCAACGGCAAAGTTACAGAAATAGGCTCCAGCTGGCAGGCAATAGTCATCTAAACTTTGTGGCATATCACGTTCCACCGAACCAGAAACCAAATCAATATCACCCGTCATCAAGACTTCACAATTTTCACCACTCTAAGAGATAGTGTCACAGTTATGTCTACTAACACAAAACAGGCTACCAGAGTCATGGAGTGTATCTTTCTCTGCTGAGACAGTTGCTTAAGGCAGTAATGCAATCTGTCTACAGCTGCCAATGTATTTGTGACACATATGTCCTCCCCTGTAGTGTCTGCAAAATGAGCAAGGATCTCATGCTGGGCGGGAATATGCCCACATCTGTACTGTATGTGTACAGTACATGAGGATGTGTGTGTGTGTGTGTGTGTGCATGTTTGGCAAAGAGAAGAGGAGAGGAAGCGGCAGGAAGAGCGATGAGAAATGCTGTGTGACGGGATGAAAGATTAAAAGAGAGCAGCCTTAGAAGCAGACTGCAACGCCTCAGTGAGAGTCCCTCACCTGCTGTCCTCCTGGTTGATGATCATGTACATTTCCCAGGTAGTGTCTTCTGCGATCCCCCCATGAGGCACCAACAGACTGATACCTGCGGAGAAGGAGGTATGCAAAAACTGATCAACACACAGCCAGACATGCACACACGACACCTGCCCGGCTGTCAGGTCTTTTTACTAAAGGTGACAGCGAGGGGAGGTGATGGCCCCAGAAAAAGGTGACGGAAGCAAGTCCCGAAGGCCTTGTGAATCAACGCTGCCAGCAGTCTCTTTGTCACAAATACACACACGGACTGTCTATTTCTGAGACAGAAACACACACACACACACACACACATATACACAATGTTCTACTGTATGATAAACAATTACTGCCAATCTACACTGCAGTAGATAAAACCCCTCAAGGGACAGAATGATGAATGCAGGCCACGGGAAAGAGCTCCCTGAATAATGTGGTAGACTGAGCATCACAGGTTTACATTACATATACGAGTTAACATTTTCTTCTTTGAATTGTTATATCTTCATAATGTTTTTTTTATTTCCCCTTTAATTTATTTGTTGAAATGTTAAAAAATTATGCTTTATAGTTCGAATATGCTGAGAAATGTTGATTGGTTTTGTCAGGACGCACCGGTCGGTTAAAAATGCCAATGCTGTCTAACCTCATCACTTCAGGAAATAATATATTCATGTTCATGTTACTTGGTCTGCAGCGAAAATGTGGAAATGTCATCGATCGCCCAACACTGACAAGGTCAAACAACTTCAAAATGCAATACAAGAAGCCCTGGATCACCTTTTGTGGTTGTTTCAAAGTGCACTAAGTTGCAAAAAAATCACATCTACTGCTGAGATTTCTAGATTTATGTTGATGGTATTTCGGTTTACACACAGGAAAGGTATCAAATTAAATTTCCCCGCACCTGTGTTAGGTACCACCAGCCTCCCTCCAGCATGACCAAACACAGCCGTGGCTTTGTGTTGAGGCCTGCAGGGAGTCAAAGAGACTTGTGGAGTAAAAAGGTTTTTGCTTTTTCTGCCCAGCGTCGTCCCCACTGCAACTCCTCTGTAGTCTGGAGCCAGGCCCCTTGGGAACGTCTGAGGGTGGGACATGACATGGTACTCTGCTCTCTCTGCCACCCCTAGAGATACAATGAGATGAAAGCACTGCGATGCAGTTAAACAAAACTCAGATCATCATAAGACTAAGAGAAAAGACAATCATCACCGTTAACTCCAACAGAAATGTAGTCGTGTATCGCTAAAGGAAACAGCTCTTATGAACCATCATCACATCACAAATGTAATATTGAGACCTTTAATCGAATTCTCCGATTGATGCTTCGCTAAAAAACCTTCCCCCGCTAACAGCTTGTCCAATCATGGCCCAGCCACCATAACTAGGCTTGGCAAGCCTGTCAAACTGAGGATTTCTCTACAAGCTGAGGCACTGTTCAGGCTGTAGTACGAGCGACACTCTGCATTTAAAGAGGTTTGGAAGGCAGTGTCTTTTTTTTTTTTTTTTTCCTAGCCTTTCCAAACTGCAAACAGAGGAAGAAGCGTGAGGAATGGATTAACCAGTAGTGTGTTTATGTTCGCTGTATCATGACCTGCAAATGTTAGCATGCACGGCTATTACGCTTACTAGCTAGAGTGGTTGCAGAGCGCTACTTTCAAGGCTAACTAACTGCATTGCTTTGGGGAGCTTCAGAGAAATGCAGAAAATACAAAGCTAACATTCTGTTTCATCTAACATCTAACACTGCAATACATAAAAAAGCACATTTCAATCAGTATCAGTTACGTTTTTCAATCAACTTCTGAGCACATGCCACTTTAGACTCAGTCTTTCAGCATGATATCATGTATGTAGCCATCAAGTGCATATTTAAGGTCCCTAGTCGGATGTAGTAGGATGGAAATGTCAGCTGGAGGCAGCGTTTCTAACGTCAGTATAAATCAACCACAGCATCTACCAGCCACAGTTGCCATTTCTGCAGGCAAATTGATGATTGCCGGGCTAGAAATGATATGCCTGCTTTTGTCTGCCTCTGTCTGAAATCAAGGACTCAATGTTTTGAAAAAAAAAAAAAAATGGCTGCAAATTTAGAGTGATAAATGTGCCGCCGATATCACTGTAAACTGCAAGTGCCGCAAGAACGGAAAGCTTGACAGGCGTAGCAACAGTAACTAAGTGGGATGTGGCGAGCGGTCAATTTGCGATGCCCTCCAAGGTGATGAGCATTTTTTCTTTGTATGACAGCTTTCTTAAAAATTGCTTTATGAGAAAAACAGGTTCAAAACAAGATGGATTATCCGTCCAACTGCAACTGCAAGAACTCCAAACTAATCTGTATCTTTCCGAGAGTGGTCGACTTCCGCGGACATAGGCTTTCAAAAACATTTCTATTTTCTGACCTTTGACTTTGAGATCAGGCAACGGGTCGAGCAATGAGCGCTCGGCCATCAGCTCCTTGTCAATGGTGTCCTGAAAACACATGGGGCTTGTGTAGGTACGCGACACTGTCAGGTCAGGTTGCATGGATGAATTAATAAGTAGGGGGTTTGCTGGAAAACACACACAAAGAAAACAAGCAAATTACCGTCAACGATTAGACATCTTTACACAACAATTACGTTTGAGAAGAGTGACACTTTAAATTAGACTGCCACTTTCAACAACAATAGAAACCAGAAGGCTATGCCATGACAATTTTATCCAAGTGTGACTATTGCTATAATATCATCGCCATGGAAACAGGAATGGCATACATCTTACCGTACCACAATGACTCAATTAAAAGAGAGAAATGAGAAATAACACCTGGAGTGTAATAATACACGTTTATTCGATGTCATAGTGTCGTTAAAAAAAAAAAAAAATTCCATGACAATAAGATTTCTATTGAGTTCACTGAGTGAATATTTGCATTTTTTTACACTTCCATCTTCAGGGGCTGCAGGCAGAGCCGCCAGCGATGCACTGAATCAGTCACATACTGTAGCCATGTGTGTGCATGTGTGTCGTACTGGAATTAAAACTCACAGAAGCGTGTGGATCGATCAATAAACACAGAGCAGAGGAAGTTATTATAGATCAGATAAATCTGTTTACTGTAAGGTGGAATTATTTTGAGATTAATGACTCATTTGCATTGTTTCAACAAGCGTGAAATGACAACGAAAGACAGGGCTGAGTGAACTCTTAATGAGCAAAGAATTGAGTGTTGCCAATTTATTTTAGGAAGAGCTGATATCACGATGACTTCTGAGAAAGGAGGGAAATGATGTGATTACTAGGTTACTACTGCAGCAGTGTCCAGCTGGGTGTAACATATAAGCAGAGTAGGACATGTTGGATTTTATGGCGGTTTGGCTGTTGTAGCCCCCCCCTATCAAGGGAAAAAGGGACCAAGATTAAAGCTTTCCCGTGCCTACTGCTGTGTTATCAAAATGAACTTTATTATACCCTGCTGAGAGCTGTTGCTGTGGCGACCCATAATGCCAGCCTTGTAAAAATATGCCTCAATCTGTGGCGCAAAACACAGCACACTTCTGAGCTTGATGTTTTCTGTGTTTGGAGACGTGGGACTATAAATGCTTCGGGAGCCGAGTGGAGGGAAAAAAAAAAAATAATAAAAAAATAAATTAAAACACTAATAAATTACATTTTTAATTTTAGAATCATGAATAATTAACTGAAGTTTTGTTATAAATGCTATAAAACCAAAAGGAGACGATGATGCCACAAACTCACTGCCCAGATAAGGTTCAACATTTTTGCTTAAGTTATGCCACTAAAGAAGGTCTAAGTAATAATAGATAAGAGTAAAATTGTAAATTTGTTTACAACACAAAATGTGCTTGCTTAACACAAGTTTTCGCCGAACGTTTATTGCTCGGGGCATACTGATGCTTGCAATAAAGCAATAAATGCATGGTGTGCTTTATAGATTAAGCTTTATATTGTATGTTATTGGACATTTAGTGCACTAGAGCACAGGCAGCATCTCCAGACGGCTCAAGTGAACAAACTGAAAAATGAAATGCAGTCATTTTGTGCCCTAAAGCATTTTAATAATTCATGCTGTTATATCACAATCCAAAGAAATGTATGCATAATGTATGCATACGCACATACAGATACATACTGTACGACATACGATGACATTAATATGAGACTCCATTTACATTATTTGAGCAAAAATAATGTGCAACAGAATCAGAACCTCATCTTATATGTTGTGGTTTCATCATAACCAAGTCAGTATCCTCTGAGCGTGTGTGTGTGTGTGTGTATATTTGTTCACCTATAGAGACAAGCTGGAAAATTAGACCTTTGTCTGGTCTCCCTTAGTCATTTGTGCATATGTTTGGAGGAGAATGACACTTCATTTATATTATAATCTCATCTCATTGAATTACAAAGAAAAAAACAAAAAACTGAAGACTTAATTTGATTTTCTGCAGATTTTAAAAGGCCTTTTGAATCAAGTAAGAAAGTAAAGTAATTAAAATAGTACGACTGAAATTACATTTCATTTTGCCTTTCATAAAATGACATTAAATTCTCCTTGACACATTAATAACATACGCTTATATACATAAAGTTTGAGACCAGTGTGTAGGACATAGTGGCATCTAGCAGGTTGCCGTTTTCAATCAACTGAATACACCTCGCTTTCCACTTCCAAGTAGGTCAAACTATTGTGGCCTCCCTATATAGAGCCCAGTGTTTATGTACATTCTGTGCTACCGGAGAAACATGGTGGTTCAACATGGCGGACCCTGCTCCGTCTGAAGATATAAGAGGCTCATTCGAAAGCTAAAGAAAACACAATGGTTCTTATTTTCAGGTGATTATACATGAACGAAAACACATGTACATACATAACATACACGAGCCCCGTTAATTTGACACACTGGACCTTTAATGCTCTATTTTTTTCCAAATGAAATCGCATTTTTTCGTGATCGTGCCTGTTATTATGAGACGGAAGATGCACCCTTTTTGAGCCAAGGTAGACGTAGCGGCTCAGATGAGGTTGTATTTATGTAAATTAGATGGTAGAGAGCAATTTCAGTACTTCTTTTTAACTGCTCCTTAACAACCTCTTTTTGCAAAGTCAAGTGAAAAGAACATTGTATCTTTAAACGGCAAAGAGGGCTCTTCAAAAAAAATCACAAAAACTCCGTTCACGCATGTTGACTTTTCCCTCCCAGATTTCTAATATAGATTTAAAACAGGTTTCTTTTTTTATCCAGTTACGAGTTTAAATGCTAATCAAATCACAGCCTTAATGAAGGCAGAGTCGATACTGGGTTCAACCAAAATTAGCATCCACTACTGTTGGGTCTACATACCGTATGAGGCCCCTCTCTTTTAGTTGATTAAGTACCTGTAGCTATCATACAACAGCAGGTTAGGTGTGTTTCAACTCTACTCTTGAATTTATGGGGTGTGCAGAGTGTAATTATGCACAAATCAAACAGCGTGCATATCTTAAATTAATTAAATAAATCATCCAGCATGACACCAGACTCCAGCAAATTAACCACACAACTTGCTCTACCTTTCTACACACCGCACCGCTAAAATATTCAGCATACTCTCTGATTTTAGGAGAGTTTTCAATAATTATCATGCCATTATATCAGAAAACTTCTCTTGATTCTTTCCCTGAAGATCTGACCACAGATTGAGCCCGTCCTCTGTTATTTTAAACCAGCAGATTTTGGGTGTAAATCAGATTTGTATGACACGTAGTCGCTGGCTCACCTTGCCGAGAGGTCTTGAAGCTGAAGGACTGGAAGCCCCCAGTTAGAGCGGAGGAGTCGATGACATCAACACCGTACTCACTCTGGCTCCTTCGGTAAAGAGTGACAGCGATGATCAGAAGCACCACTGTCACCACCCCCGCAGCAAGGCCCGAATACAAGGCCACATCACTGCTGTTCTCCACACCTTGGAAAGCAAGAGTGAGTAAGAGAGAGAAGCATATTTTTGAGCGACTTTTTAGCTTTTCTGTCTACTCCGCTTAATTAGGAGGCTAGGAGACATTTTCTCCCAGAATAAACTGAAAAACTGTGTTGCTGAGGAACATCAGCTGAGTTAAAGCTGTGAAAGTCTTTTGTAGGACGTAAGCGTACCTTGGTTTCAAACTACTTTACCGCCTTTTTTTTTTTTTGTTTTCTGTTCCTCATATGCCGTGCTTCCTGATGCACAGCTTCATTGTTCCATCCTGAAGTGTTAAAGCTACTAATGAGGAACCTCGGAAGGAAGGCGATTATAATCAACCCAGCACCTGACTGTCATTTCAAACACCGCTTGGCTCTGGTGTTGGAGACACTCTGTGTTCCACTGGGATAATGTGACAAAACCAATTCATTAAATTAGCTCATCGGCAATGATTATGCTCTATCTGGTCCCACCAGTAGTGCAGCGTCCAACTCCAGAAAGAAAAGGGGAAAAAAAAATGAGTGGGAAATAAAGGAGCTGCTAGCTTATTCTTAAAAGATAATGAGATCTGCACTGAAACAGGACATGTGGAGAAATCCTCCAAGTAGCCTGAAGCTCAAATGAGAAGAAATTGACAAAATATGCAAAGCGGCATTAACAGCTACAGTGGCAGGTTAATTGAGGGCTTGGAAAGTTTTGGCAGCCTGGTTGCAACCCCCCCCCCTCACCATTTCTGACAACAAAAATATACTACTGTGTTAAAGGACAAGTAAGGAGAACATGCGCCTGTGGCTTAGTGTGTGACAAATTTTTTTTTTTCACCGCACAAATTGCAGTACACAGCGGTAATCAACAAATAAATGCCCATTACCCAAGACAGAAATAATGGATAAAGAGTGGTAAACCACTGGCTGCTTGGCTTGGAATGCTGTACCTGAAAATGGCCTTGGTGGAAATTTACAGTTTAATGGCACAGAAAGCCGAGGTAATAATGGTAAAGTTGGAAACAGCTGATAGAATTGATCATCGCTAGACTGATACAACACAGTTTAACTCCACAACACAGCAGTAAATGGTGTTTTACTGTTAGTTACAGCTTAAGTCCAACAAGTGACATGGTCCAACACACAGTATGTCATTGTACAAGAATGAAAATGGATGCCAAGGGTGGATAAAACACTCCCTAACTAGATACATGCTAGCTGGAGCTGAAACCTTTTGTTTGAAAGTTTCATACATGTGAATTGTGTGCTGCCTGTCAGAACATCTGGACCTGGGATAACTCTTGCCTCTATTTTAAGTATGGAAGAATTCACAATGAGTCACGCAGGAGTGTGTTGGTGCTCATAACCACACCTGTCAGAAGGATTTACCCCTCTTCAGTCATCACGATTTAAGTGTTGTTCCCTATTTTAAGATCTTTCGAGGAAAAATTACTGACTTGTTAAGGCTGAATCACCGCTCTCATTTACTGCCACTTCATAATGCTGAATCAACCGAATGGCTGCGTATGATGGTCCGCAATAAAACGACACTATCTGGGACTTTATCTTACTTCACATCGCACAAGTGTAGCCTAGCAACAGTTGAAACAATCAGCAATTTATGAAGTCATTTATAACGATGACACTAAATGAGAGCAGTGAGGCTATCTAAAAGCAATAAAGAACCCCTCCAGCCAATCAGTTTTTAAATCAACGCATCAACAAAATGATTGCACACCTTTCTCCAATCATGATCAAGTATTCTTCCATAACATAACATAATAGTAAGTAATGGAGGCTGAGGAGAAACTCACCCTGCGGCTTAGCATCATGTAGCAACTTTCGATCTGCAAAGACAGAGAAACATCAAAATTTGAGAGTTTCTCTTTGACCTCATTGCACACTACCTTAGTTTATTTATTTGATTACTACTTGTGTGTGCATCCATGCCCGCGCACACTGCGTGTTATGCACGTGGAGCGTGTGTGGATGAATAATGAAGATGGACGAGGGTCCCGGTAATGAGCATGATTATAATGACGATCATGATCTAGCCCACACTGCCAAAAATTTACGAACAGTAAATTTATAATGACACACTCCCTGAACACAATGGGACTGACAGTAATGATGTTAAACTTTCTCATTGTTACCCAGCTGATGTTACCCACTCTGTGTGCAGAGGCCGCCGGTGCAGTTGTCTGTAGCCAACGCTACCCCGTCACACAGCCGTCCTCCATGTTTTGGCTCCGGCGCTGTACACTCTCTGCTGCGCTGTCTCTCGCAGTCTGAACTACACAGCGACCACTCGCTCCACTCTCCCCAGCTGCCATCCACTGAGGGGAATCAGATAAAAATACAAAATGTTTACAGATACAAGGTTGCGCGTACAGGGATTTGATGTGCACAGCACAAGGTTGGAGCGCACTGTCGTCCCTTCATTCACTCCGGGCTACAGGCAAGTAAAGTTGAAGAGAATAAAGACAGGGAAATACAGAAAGATAGAAGACGCACGGGTGAAAAGAACTGACACGACAAAGATGCTCACCCTTGTTATAAAAGATCCAAACATCAAGCATAAGTTGATTCGGTTAAAAGTTTGCTGGGACTTTATGAGAAAACAATTTCAAGGTAAGAGCTGCACTGCTATCTATACAAAAACATTTTCCTCCTTCGGGGTGCCAGAATGTCGTGCCGTCTTGCTGACTTTGAGCACAAAGACACTCTGCTTATGCCACACTCCATCAATTCTCCTTTCCACATCCAAATGCTCTAAAAGTTCCCTTCTTCCTGCTAATCTAAACGCAAATGCATCCCGTTTATGTTCAGACTCAGATGCGGTAGAAAGAATCCTTCAGAAGAAGGCAGTTGGCAAAGAGTAGATAATGTTTGGAGGAATGCACTGCCTCCCCCTGATAATTTTTTTCTTCTTAAACCTGATGAGCATTTTCTTTTATACTGGTGCTGTGGTTGAAATCATAAATTTAGGGCTTGTCTAGAAAAAAAAAACAGTCGGGCAGAGCAGATTACACAGAGGTTTTTTGATAACTGGAACTGCTGCTCCTGTAAGCTTCTGCTGTTTGTTTCTCCTGCTCAGGTTTCTCTCTCCATTTCCCCCCCATTAATTTTCCTCTCATTTGCTGTTTAATTAAGCTCCACCGCATTAGAGTTCAGATACAAACCACTATCAGCAGCTGAGACATGCAATGCATTCACGGGGAAATGTAACTAGTTGAAAGCAGCCTACGCTAACTGCAAAGTGTGCCTCGAGCTTTTAGGCTGATTTCCTGCCTTCGGGCAGTTCTCTGTTAATTTACGGTATTAAAATCAACTTAGACACTTTAAACCCTCATGAGTAATCAATTACAGAGACCGTTTGGCGGCCTTTTGCTTTGTGTCACATTTACATTTACACATTGTCGGTAATGCATCTTTGAGCAGAGTTAAACATCTCCACATTGATGCATTCAAGGATATGTTGACCTTGAAATTCCTAGAAATAGCTGCCGTGTTTTTAAAGGAGTAGACCGACTCTTGTTAAATACTTTTAGGGTGCTTTCACAGCAGAGCTGTTTGGAGAGGGGTCTGTGTAACAGCAACAGCAACACATTCTCACTCTCCGCCATCTTTTTTTTTGCTACTGCTGCATTCATGTCATGTACAGAGCAACATGCTGCTCAGACTGGGCATCCTGAGAGTGGTGTTGCTCCATTGTTTCTTTTTATTGTGAACAAGCCGGCTGAAGGGGGAAGGATTACCATTTTCGATTTCCATCTGCAGTACAGTGTGAAAGTGAACCAAACCAAACGAAGGTGTGAAATTTTTCGGTATTTCCTGCCCGGGACTATCCTGGTGTGAAAGCGCCCTTATTTGCTTGCTGGCTGGGCAACAAAGTGGACCAGTGGTTAGCACTGTCGCCTCACAGCAAGAAGGTTCCTGGTTTGAAACCTGAAATAAGGCTGTGGCCTTTCTGTGTGCCGTTTGCATGTTCTACCAGTGTCTTTGTTGCTTCTCATTGGGTACTCTGCTCTCTAAGGTTAACTAGTGACTCTAAAAGTGAATCTGTTTCTATGTGCTCTGTGATGAACTGGTGACTTTTTCAGGGTGTACCCTGCCTCCCGCCCAAAGTCAGCTGGAATAGGCTCCAGTCCCACCATAAGAGTGGAGGATAAGTGGTTACAGTTAATGAACAGAATATAAAACTGACAAGGAGATGGTTAGTTTAGCTTAGCATACAGACTGGAAGCACAGGCAAAGAAATCTGCCTTCCAGCACCTCTGAAGCTCACTAATTAAGACATTATATCTCATTTGTTGGCTCTAAAATTGACGATGAAACAGAAGAAACAATAATACAAGGATGCATACAGTATGCCTATGCATGAAAAAAAAAAAGTATATACAATACGTGCAATGTCAGTGTAATATGGAGTTAAGGTAGTGGGTAGTGGGAATGAGTTGAGTGCAAAGTGAGTGGGATGGAGATGTGCAAAAAAACAACACAACAGAATGGAGTGTACATTTCACAGATGCAGTGCAATGTCTAGAAGGAGATATAATTAGTGAGCTTTAGTGGTGGTAGGCTAATTTGGTTAGCTTTGGACAGAGTCAGACAAGCTGTTTCCCTCTGCTTCCACTCTTTATGCAAAACTAAGCTAACTGCCTGCTGCAGCGTTTAATGGGCATATATAAGAGTGGCGTTAATCTTCTCATGTAACACTTGGAGAGAAAGTAAATTAGAATTTTACCCCCCAAAATGTTGCACCATCGCTTCAGTGCAAAGATATTCAGTTTCGCAATGTAGATGAGGCACAAATGTTCCTTGAATGCAACCCTGGAGTCAATTTAATGACTCCATTGGACCTGTGAGGTGGAAGGTGAGAAAATCATGGCGATGGTCCTCGTGCTTACCTGGGCAGAGGGTGTTGCATGTGCTCTTCTGTACCGACATGCCCTCGCAGAAGGCTCCCCCATTGAGAGGAGCCGGATTTGTGCAAGTGCGAGAGCGTTTCTGCACGCCGCGACCGCAGCGTACGTTACAGGGCGACCAGTCCGTCCACGACGACCAGCCTCCGTTCACTGGATGAGCCAAACAAATGAGGGGAAAAGGGATGAACAGACATTAGGAGGATACAAACTAGCCAACATTCTGTGGTTAACAATGTATTTTCTGTCATGAATATCAGCGCCACTGACAGGGGGTTCACTCAAAGGTGACGACGAACAGTAAAAAAAAGATGATCAATGGTGTCTTCCTTTACACTGAAGTCTCTGACACTTCCTCCTCTGATTTACCGCCTCAAATAATGCACGATGATTGACTCATCAGCTTTGCCATCACAGCAAAGGAAGAAATACCACGTTCCGCTATTGTACATCTGTCTGAGGCTATTGGGGGAGTAGTAAGCCTGTCGGAGAATTCATTAGCATTGAGGAAATTAATGATTGATGGGTCTCAACAACGGGGTGTCAGAAGGAATTAGATGAATTCCTACAGCCGCTAAATGTGCTCCCTGCTTAAAAAAAAAAAAAAATAACAGGATGAAAGGTCAGTAAAATGAGCACGAAACACTCCAATTAACAAGGTGATCCTCCGGTGTGAAAGGAGGTGGTGCTGGTATGACATTATAATTTCACTTATTCTCCTTTGTCTCAACCCGAGCGCTCTACGCGGCTATAAAAAAAAACGTTGGAAACAGTGTCTGCTGGCCTGCAGCTTTACAATGCGTTACGCTCAAGGTGTTTAGTGCTGGCAGATAAAAAGCCGGGGAGTTGTGACAGCCCATGTCACTGCTTTTCCACTATTAATAATTGAGTTCTTGTAAATATTGTGCTTGTGTCTCCTTGTCTTTACACATGAGGGATCACTTGCCCATTACCTGCTCATTAGACTCTTGTGTGAAAAAGGACCACACGCTGCGGTTGAGCGGTGCTTTTTATATTAATGACTTTGGGGAATTTGCTTATGGTGCCAATTTGACAGCCAGCCTCTGTAGTGAAAATTGATATTTTGAAGCTGTTTGACATTGTTTTGAGCATCGGTGCTGAAAAAAACAACCTAAAGAATGCAACAATTATGCCTCTTTGCTCATGACAGAATCTAACCTTAGAGAACAGTATATATATGATATTTCATGTCTCACCGTAGACGACAACAGTTGCCGTGGCACTGCGTCTCTTGGCCACGATGTTGCTGGCAACGCAGGTATAGTTTCCAGAATCAGAGAGGCGAGCTTCGGAGACGATGAGATTATGGTCACCCCTCGTATCGATGGCGCCTTCAGAGCTGAGGGGCTCTTCATTTTTCAGCCATTCCACCTGAAAACAACAGAGTACATGAGTAACACAAACACGGCTGTTTGTCCTCCCAACCTTCTTTGTTTAATACCCTCCAACGAGCTCAAGTATGCCTACATTTGCACCACTCATGCTCTGATGAATGGATTATAAAGTGGATGTTATTTAACGCTATTAATTATATAAGTGGGTATAAGTGGATGCTGTTATATATTTTCATAACCGACATAAAAGCCATTTTATCCATTATTTTCAGCTAGTTATTTCAACTGTTTCAACAATTAGTTTAGCTTTAGTTAGCAAACTTTCCTCTTCTTCTTCGTTTCAACTGTCTATCCATTACCTTCACTGTGTTAACCACCGTTTATAAATTGCTTTTACTGTATTTAATGATAATTAAGAAATGACTAATGAACTATTTCAACTATTTAAGTAAAGTTATGACTTTTATAGCTAACTAGTTCTATGCTACTTATTAAGTTTACGTATTTGTTTAACTGTTGCAGTTGTATATTTCACATGTTTTGTTGTGTTCGTTCAAATGAAGGGAGACTCATGGACAGCAGTGTCAGTGGTAAAAACAAATATTACTGAGGATTTTGTATTTATTTGTAGAATAGAGGTTTTAACACATCACAGTTTCTTTCTAGTACATTGAAATATATTTTGTATTGATTTGTTGTGGTTATTTTGATATACCATCCATTATACATCTGAGGAAAGTGTATGTGTGATAAAATGCTAAATGCTTTTTTTGTTTAACTATGGCATCTCTGTCATATCTTACCATATTTGTTAAGATAAGCCCGGGGACACATTCTTATTATAAGATTACAAGATTTGGGGTTTGTGGCAAGGGTTATGAAATGAATGACACCCTCTCGGAGGGAGTGATGCAGCAGGTACAGCACCTCGTTACCAATTCAGTGGCCATGTAGTGAGCGAAAGTAATAAGGAACTACAAAATAAAGGACGCTCTCTGTTGATGCTCCTCTCCTCGCATGACTGGTCCTGTAAATTGCTATTAATGTGCCACTGGCTTGAGCTTTTCATTGAGAGAGACGAGCTCAGGCATGAGGGAGTGGGGTTTGATTTATGGCAGTGTATTTGAGGATTAAAAACTCCGCCCCACTGGGAGCTCCATGTGTTTGTGCATGGGGGTCATACTCCAGTGTGTTTTGTGTGCGCGTGCATGTGTGTGTGTGTGTCAAGGGAATATAACAACAGCCAACAAACTCAGAGATTGCTTTGCTCTTTCGAAGCACCCTGGATGAAAAAAAAAATCCAAGCTAGGAAATCAATAAATCAGGAGTCATGTTGTCACAAATGCTTTTTTTTCTCCTTTAGATGGCCAAAGAAGTCTTTCATCATGTGCCTTTAATTTAACTTTTTTCATCATTTGGCTCCACAGCTTTCAAGACAACCCAACCAACCACGCTGGTGGGCCGCATCGGTCATTCCATCAATGCTTGTCTTTATATTTTTGCCTTTCGCTATTTCACACCTTCAATGTCTAATCAAGCCCTGTGTTGCCGTCGTTTGCTGCATTACATTTTCCACAGCGGCCACCATCAATCTACTCGGTTATAGACGCAGTCGGTTTCAACCTTTCACACTAGAAAAATGGTGCAAATCAAATGAAATTCATCCTTGTGGCTTCATCATAGCTATTATTATTTGTTAAGGGTTATTATTTCTGCTTCAAGCACTTACACACTCTTCGATATCTGTAGGTCTATATGATCACATAAGTACAGAATAAAGTCTGGTACACAGTTGTTCTTCCGCTCATTGTATAAAGCCTACCTTCTCTAATCGGCTGCAGCTCTATACAGTATCTGGGAAGTGGCGAATTAACCTTGACAAGTAGGAGGTTTGTGCTTTATCGCCTTCTCTGCAAATACCGCAGCCTCTTTCGCAGAAAAAAAAAAGGATGTCAGAGGTGAACTCTGTTGTTTTCACCAGGGTCACATTATAGTCTGTGTATTGTCTGCACTATCCGAAAAGATTCTGCCTCAAAGGCATCTCTAATGTCAGACTAAACATCTCTAACGTTCGAACCCAAAAGCACAACTCTGAGTTCAAATTTGCTTGAGGTCGAAAACAGGCGAAAAGTCAAAAGCAGGCGGGCGGGCGGGCGGGCAGGAGATGAGGAAAACTTATCCAATAGAGGATAAGGGTAGCAAGCAGCTGTCCAAAAGGAAGGCAGAGGGGTCATAAAAGGTAAAACTCAGGCAGGCAAAGGACGTGGCTGAAAACACAACAGATGACCTGGCAGGGGAATGAAGGAAGTAGGCTGGTGTGTGTGTGTATATATATATATATATATATATAGGGAAGTGGGAGCAGGTGTGCAGGTGGACGGGTGAGATCAGGTGATGAGGAATGGCGAGAACAAGCGGGGGTTACTGCAGGGCAGCGGGGAGTGGCAGGACTGAAGCGACAGCATCATGGCAGGAGCACAAAAAAAAAAAAAGCAGACAAGGAAAATGCGACACTAAGAACCGGCTGCCACTGTGACAGACGAAGCCTTCGGAAGATGATAATGAACCAACAGCTGACTTTTTAAACTGACAGAGGGGTTATCGGGTGTTATACAAGCAACAAATTACAGAAGATTCACACTGCAGGCTCCAGTCTTTCATTGCTTTTCTTCACTCTCAGGCTATTTTTTTTACCTAACTGCATGTGTTGTGATGTGAGAAGAGTTCAGATATGAGTCTGAAGCTATTGGTCACCAATTGTTAGAGAAGAAGAACTTATAATTACACAAGTCCAGAGTTATAAGGTCAGTTTTACAGCTGCAAACACTGTATATTAAGTCAAACACAAACTGCTACTGAGCGCATTAATTTCTATGATATCAAATTACTTAAAAACACACTTTCATTTATTTCAGGAAGAGAAAAAAAATAAACTCAAACTGGAGAACAATTTTCCTGCAGGCTACAGGCAGCGATAAACAACCGTGATGGAGGAACATAATGTGGGGAATTTACTGAATTGAAAATTAACCCTCCACCCTTTGTTCGCTCCCAACATGTATTCAGATGGGATGCATATTTATAGAGTGCTGCCAAAATTGAACTTGACAGCTACCAAGATTTCACCATTATGTAGTGTAAATTAAATATATTTCAACATTTAGTGGATAATATGTCACCTCAGGAAATACAGAGCAGAACTAAATGTGTTGCCGAAAGCTAAAAAAAAAAGAAGAAAATTCAGAGACGTGCCACACTGTGTTACATTGAACACATTTCTTTCAATGACAAATCTAATTTATTTTCCAGTGTAACAAGTAAAAATAATGAGCTGGATGCTCGACGTCAATTTTGCTGCATTTTTTCATTATTAAGTTATTAAAGCGATGCAGAGAAGCGTGTTTTTTTACTCATTTATAATGACAGTGTGAAGTCATCGGTGCTAGCTAATGGCGATGAACAAAAGAATACAGTCTGATTCAGTGTAATTCAATTAATAAATTATCCTTCAAACGTCTAATGACAGGAAGCAAACACGACAAACTTTATTATGTTAGTTCTTTTGCAGTGCGTGACATAATAAATTACATCTGTGAATTGCCATACAGTAAGACTTTTAAGTCTTTAATCGAGGTTGTTGCATCTTTATAAAAAGGAGGGTGAGTAATCAAACGGCTTTTTATTGCCGCAATACGCCGGGGGAACGTGGAGATAACAGCAGAGGACAGTTACTGGACATGGAGTCCAGGTGAGGTTGGATCCTCGCCAGTAAGGAAGCACCTGCGACTCCAAGAGACGGCACACCTGACTGTTCAAGCAACCCTGAGCAACTGCAATTAATCACAGGAACTGACTCCACGAAATTAAGGCTGAACATACGTTTTTTTTTTTTTTATGCCACATTCTCCATAAAGCTGCAGTATAAACAGCAGGTATATACAGTACGTGTGGGCGGATGGATGGATGAGGTGCTCTGTCTGCTTGTACTTTCTCTAAAGGTGCCTCAGTGACAAGCCTGCCTCCTCTGTTGCCGTTTTAAACTCAACTCAAGCCCAGATATTGACAATCCCCATCGGCTGCATCTCATACAGAGTACGTCAATATGATGCTACGGAGGGGACAAGCTCGTGGCTATTAATGAAAACTTTTTAATCATATTTGTTCACTCTCTGACAACAACATACTCTTATATAGTTGGGGTAACTTGAGGACAGGGATGTAACTGATGCTGGAAACAGACAAAGACGGTGTATTTATTGTGGATCGGTGATGTTGTGGTATCTCTACCAGAAAGTAAAAACTAGACCTGTGCCAAGGTCTTTTGTTTCTACAGTGATGTTGCCTGTTGTTTCCCATCCCTTTGTGCTTCTGTCAATCTTTGGCGTGGCCCCTCCGGCTCACCTGCCCGATCATCTCACCACCTGCGATATAAAAAAGACCAGCTCCGCCTCAACCGGACTCTGCCAGATCGCTCGCTCTCCCTCGCCGTAACGATGTTATGGCTGGCCTTGAGTTAGCCTTTGTTGTTAGTTCTGTCTAACCTTGATCTCATTTTGCTTCAGGATAAATCCTCCCAGCCATTCTGCCACGTCCAGCTCTGTCTCATCTCTGCATCTGCTCCTTGGAGTTTTGCCACCAGCAGCCTCCCCAACACTGGATCTCTATCACCTCTGTGACTGGAACAAACTGTTTCAACTTGCTTGTTGTTGGGTTGTTTTGACACCGCTGTTGACTTATCTTAAGTTTAATGGGCTGTTCTTTGGCCTGTGCTACACCCTTCTACAGAGTTTCATAAAAAAAAATCGGGACAGTAGTTCTCCCCGTAATCCTCCTGACAAACAAATGGCACCAAAAACATCCTTGGCTGATGTAATAGATTCTTAACGTTACTCCACCAATTACCAAAAGAGTGTGTGCCACATGGCAACCTGCTGCCAAGTGGCTGGCACGAACTCTGACATGCTTCTCTGACACTCCATTCATTATTGTGGATTTCAGGATGGATTAAAGAAGGAATGATTTCTGGCATGCTTGTCCCAACCTGCCTGTGTTTTTAACACTGCTGGAATGTCGCCAAGTAGCATTTACTGTAAGTGCAAGTATAGTTTGTACTTTAATATTCCCGTTTTATGCTACTTTACACTCATATTTCTCTACTTTTCAGAACCAAATACTGCACTTCTCACTCATATTCCATTTATTTAACAGCTTTAGACACTTTGCAGATTAAACGATGATGTATTATTACAAATTAAGCTACACAACAGCGCATTAAGTAGTTAAAATTAGCCCATCCTTTACCAGCTGCAGCATTAATGTGATGCTGAATGAATCAATAATTGTAACCCAATAAAATAAGTGAAATAAGTGTGTTTGCATGCTGTGGTATTTATCATTCAGCTTCTTCCACCATGTTTTAATACAAATCACAGCCCGCACTACTGAAGACATGAGCGGTCAATTCTTGAGGTAGTAAATAAAAAAAAAAAGATGTATTGACGTATTTACGGATCATTAAAGGCGACTATAATTGAATATAACAGTGAAGCAGCAGCAGTATGGACAGCTGACCACGCCTAAATCTAATAATATAAATCACACGAAACACTCCCAACGTTACTGTAACATAAAATAGAATATAATAAAATGTAGTCATTGTGCTGCTTCTTTTGTTCTGACCTGCAGAGGGACTTCAGATGTGATTTAGCTTGCAGCAGTAACCTGGCACTATGCATCAAATGGTGACATTTATGCTTTAAGCTGTACATAGTCCCTTTTTAAATAAAAGAAATAAATAACCTGCAGTGTTTACAAAACCCGACTGAAGGACAGCAGCTGTGGTCTGGACTTTTGGGACTCTTGTGTCACCGTGAGTCTGTTCAGCGGCACAAACACAAACCACTTAAAGTGCTTTTTCATGTGTCCGCCGCAAAAACTCGCAAACCACACTTAAAAACACAACAACTTTCTAGTCGATGCTTTTTAGCTGGTATCGATAACAAGTGAGCTGTGTTTGAGTGTTGAGGCATCGATTACCGTGGCATCGATCCGCCCTTCACTGGGGATCATTCACTCACCCTCTCTGCAATACTGCTGGAATTGTTTACGGTGTTGTGTGTTTGTGGAACGCTCTGTTCCTGTTGCCAATAGCGGCTCTGTGTTGAACTGTGGCTCTGCTGTATATACTGTCGTCGTCTGTCTTTATCTGCGTTATATTGTTTCATTTGTTTAATTGTGTTGCTCAGACCTAACCTTCCAAATGTACGTTTGTATAAGCTGATAGAAAGCTGATTATATTTCTGAATAACTGGAAAGCTCATACTGTACAAGCGTTGCCAGCCTATTAAGATGTCTGACTGATTCCTACCATCACAGAGAGTCTAAAGGGACAATTATGTACTTGGACAACAACTGAGGCTGTTAAAGTAACTCGCCTAATTGGTAAAAATTTGTTCCACAAAAGGTCACATGAAAAAGTTAGTAAAAGTAGGCAAGCTCTAACTTCTTTAAACCATTTAACAGCCTCTGTTGTTGTCTTCTTCGGTGTAACTGACCACAAAATGATCCCTCTTGTGATCGTAGGAGTAGAATATACGGGAATTCTCTTTGGTGGCGAGTGTTTCGGTGCATTTTTCGGGGGTCCCTTATCTCAGGGAATTCTCACTCTCAAGTAAATTAAAATAATCGTCTCGTCCTTTGGTTGGTTTTTACCGTCTCGCGTTTTTCGCTTTGATTTATCTCCCTCGCTCCACCCCTCCTTCACTCGTTTCCAGTGTTCGCTGCAGGAAGTATATAAACCAAGAGTGCGATTTGCATTCCGTGTCGGTCCTAGAGTCTCCCCTTCGGGGGGGAGAGCGATAGAGAGATGCACATGCTGATGAGAAGGCAGGGACAGGACAGACTCAAATGAGCCTGATAAGCCAGCGCCTGGGGAGGACAGGAAACGGATTTGCTTAATTGGCAAATTTGTTCCACTTAGATAGCAGCAACCGGTGTTGAACTACACCGCACCTAAACCCAGCCGAACCAGGCCTTACGGCGGTCTGCTGGCGGTGGGGCTGTGAGGTGTCAAGGTCATCATGTTAACTGTTAAACAGATGCTCATTTAAATCCAAAACTGATCCCCGCCGTGTCCCTCTCCAAGTTCAACTTTTATACCTTGTTTAGTAACTTTTTTGTTTTGTTTGTTCGTTTGCAGCCATGCTATAGAGAGAGACAGAGAGAGAGAGAGAGCAAATAAAATGAGCTCATGACATACGGTCAGCAGGGGGTCCATGAACCATGCAGCCGGGTTTCATTTTTCTGATAGCTTCAAGCTGTTTGAAGAGGCTCAGATGAGAGAGCGCAGAAGCCTTGAGCGCTCTCTGTTTGTGTGCAGAAAAGCTATCAGCTTAAACTTGACTCACGCAACAACAAAAAAAAAGTATGTCCTGTTCAAGTCGTTCCGATTCCACCCTGCATCAGGCCTAAACACTCAATTATTCTGAAAGCAAATGTAATGACCTACATTTACAATCATTTAAATGGGAAGTGAAAGCGACATGGAGACGATTACAAAGCATTGCAGTAGGTTTTGTTCCATCTGATTCAATTAAAGTTGAGTTTCATTAACAAGCGCCCTCCTCCTTTTTTTTTTTTCCCACGTCGCTCGTGCCTGCACCCTCCCTGCCTCCCCCTCACTCATCTGTGGCCTTTTTCTCAATGCAACAATGACTTTCATGAAATCACATTAAACAAATGAGCCCTCCAAATTTGACAGCAGCATATTCTAGAGGCGGGGGTGGCTAAAGCCTTGTTGTGTCCTTGGTTTATCTTAACACCATCTCTGGAAATGTTATGTTCATCACTGAATAATTACATTTTAAGTACTTCAAATGACTTTGGATGAGAGGCCCGATGATTAATTACACTTGGTAAAGAATACTCGGGCGGTTAATGCGGGGCTAATGATTGTAAAACAGTTTTTTTTCCTGAAGTTATTGAAGACATTTTCTTTCTTCCACCACTAAACTTTCAACCTTACAAAGCAGAACCACAGTTTTCACTCGCCTTGTTTAGAGCTGGTAAGACTTTACATATCTTTGCATATCTTTGGATTATCACTTAAAGTCAGCCATGCAAAAGATGTTTGACAGTTTTCTCCCCAAAGTCAGACTCTTAACGAACCCTACCTACATGCAGGATGAAACCATTACCTTTCTGGTTGGGATTAATAAACTTGGGACTTGGAAAATGTTGTCGCATGCTTCAGTTAATAGATAGAACAACCTATTTTAAATGTGTTTTTCTCAACAGTCTCTATACTGACAGGCTGGGCTTTCAGCCTTTCTGTGCTTAATCAGTCAATAGTACATACTTTGCAAAATCCTGTAGTGACAACTGAGCTGGAGATGACGAGACGCGTTGCTATGCAAGGCCGCAAAATCTAATAAATAAAAACTGCAGTTATGTCACAGAAAATGACGGTTCCCTAATGGTTCCCTGATGGTTCTGATGGTGCCCTAGATGTTTTCTTAGAACTACATTCATTAGGCAGTCATTACTAAAGGCGTGGTCTTTATCCTCCAGTGATTTTACTACAGACTTTATACTTCAAACTCCCACACATGATTTCCTATTGCACCAATCAGATCACGTATATTGTGAGTCCTAACATTAGCGATTTGACGTGCATCTGCGTGATCGTGGGAGATCAAGATGCGCTACTGCACAATATCACTACAGAATCGACTGTAACTCGCTTAACTCTGAACTGATTTTCATGATATTTGTTTTGTTATAAATGTGAGAAACTCAACATTCTGGTAATTGAATTGAAGTTACTGGGGGTGGATCTAATCAGCTCTATGTCAAAACATGAACCTTCTGAACAGCCACAACTTCCAGTGGGAATGTGCATTTTCCGATCCATCTTCCGAACGGGGAACATCGAGTCTAAATAATTTAGAGTTTCAGCTTTTCAGAGCTTCTCAAAAATGTACATTTCTACATCTGTGATATCGTTATAACGCCGTGTCTTTGCTCGTTACTGCATTAATAATTAAATCAATAAATTATATCATACTATATTACAGTAATGAGTTGCTTGTGTCACTGTCTTAAAGGCACCGTGCGTAGGATTTACCTCACATCACCCACTGACTTCCTAGTGTAAAGGAGAAACAACACTTAAAAGGTCAGTATTTAGTTTGTCTGCTCTGGGCTACTGTAGAAACAAAGTGTTTCAACATGGCGGCCTCTGTGGAAGAGGACCCGCTCCCACTGTAGATATAAAAGGATGATTTTAAAGTAACAACAACAAAAAAAAAGATTCTTATTTTCAGGTGATTATACATACATGAAAACATCTATGAGAATCCATCTGGCCATCTTGCTTTAAGCCATGTGCTTGTGTCCGAATCACAATAGTTCAGACCAATCAGCGTTCTATGAGTTGATGAAGAACTACTAGCAGCTACAGGAACGGTTAAACGCAAGACAAAGTGTGTGAGAGAAGTGACGGTTTGCTCAAAAACAACAATGGCCGCTGCTGAAGAGGTAAGCGTAGATGCTGCTAGCTTCATATATATCACAACTGAAGAGTATTTCTTCATTGAAAGAAGAGCTTTTCTTGATGGATAAGAGGTTTCGGCTCTTCTTCTGGCTTGGGTTTGGTTCATTGATCTGACAGTGATCGCCTGTATTTTCCAAACTGTTTGCAAAGATAACTTCCCAGACTGTTCTGTGAAACACGGTCCTGCAGGTAAGTCAGTCTTCTTTTTGTTATTACAATTTTGACCAAACCAGTACTCAAGTCAGAACAAAAACTGAGCATATATATAAGCCAAGAGGAAATTGAATTTCAGTTTGGCTTTAAGAAGAAATCATTATGTGTCTATTGTACGCTAATCAGAGCCAATAATGTAATACCTTCAACATTACAGTGAATATAATCTGTATTCTAAACAGCTCCCCGTCTATAAAAAGTGGAGCCAAGTGAAAAGATTTGGCTATCTTTGACTCTTGTCACCAATAAACCGAAGCGGATTTAAGCTGTTTTACTATGATACATTCTCTGTGGTTGGACTTACAGTGCGCACAGATTATTGCCTCTATCACTGCTGGGACAGATAATATGGCATTCTCTCACTTTCATTAACATCCCACATAGCAGCCCAGTAAACTCCCGGGTGGCTTAGTTACAGTGAGATACGGATAAAGTTCTTCCCTCTCTCACTGTTAGTGTTGCCTCTGAGAACACGAAGAGAGCAGCGACATAAGGGGATTTTCGAGCTGTACAGCGTTTATGTTTAAAAAAAAAAAGTGCAAAGTTGGAACTCGTTCACTTCGTTTGCATCTTGTGAGCTGAGCGCCTAATATCAACTGTTTGCTTCGACGTTGCAAGTATTAATTTCCATCAGGATCAGTTGGAAAACACAAGAAGTGCTGTGAAAGGTTTAAATAAATGTCATGACCAAAATAAATACGCCTCGGAATACAAATAGGGTTCAGCGGCTCACAACTGCATCATGACCTCAATTCCTTAAATTCAGAACTGTAGCTGAGATACGACCTCTCTCTAAAACCGAATTTCACAGCGCTGGCTACAGAAAAGGCTTTAACCTCTCAGCGATGCCTCAAGTCATGAAAAGAGAAAAGTACAGCCACATCCACAACTCTGAGTGAGTTTTTTTCTCTCCTCCTCTCCCAGTGCAAGTCATACTAGAGGGAGCTGGATTTGTCCCTGCATTATTTACTATTACCATTCTCTTTGTGAGCCAGAGTCACATTAATGAATGCATGAGGAGTTGCCTATTTGATGACCACAATGCATGGGGGAGACTCGTGGTACACCGATGCTCCATTTGTGTGAGCTGAATCATTCATCACACACACACACACACACACACAAAAAGTGCAAAGGCACGGTTTTATGTGCATTATGTGTTCTGTGGAAGGAGTCAGTGGTCATCTTTAAGGAGTCTTAATGCCCCAAGTCTATATTTTATTTGGGATCAACGTTTTATTAGAATGAAAATATATTAAAAAAAAAAAACGCAGCCAGCTGGAGAGAATGTTTGGCCTTTATACTGTACTGAGTTCAGCTCGAATTTAAGATGAACAGTGTTGAATTGTAGCCTCTCTTTAAAAATCGGTGATCATATTTGATTTGCTAAAAAGCTCTTACAACCAAACTGTCTAAACTCCACAGAGGTCAGCTGTAATGACCTGTAAGGTCTGACCCTGCAGACGTCTTTGCGCTGGTTGACTTCTCGCCTGTTTTATTGTTTTTTTTTCAGCTTCAGTTTGGCACGCGCTCAGTTGGACTGACTGTCAAACCTTGTGTTCATGTGTTGGTTTGATATGACCACTTTGTTATGTGGGTTAAACTTTTTTCAGTCTATTTGGGCTCGAATCAAACAAACACACATTTGATGTAGCTTCAAATTTGTCCTCAACATTTGCAGCGAAAAACTCTTTGAAACAAAGTGTTACTATTCCGTGTGTTAATTTATAATTACGGCAGGAAATCATGATTACTATGTAAACTGTCTCTTATTAGTGAGCTAGCTAGCCAACGCTAATGATGTTTTTTTTTTGCATTCCTAATGAAACATTTCACTAAAAACTAACAAGCAGGCCCACACATCTGTGCCCACGAGATTCTGACAACACCTCTGCACATTTTACTTTTTTTAATCTAAATGAATATGCTGCTTGTAAAACTCAAAACAGCAAATTAAGTTTTGCTTTCTCTGCTTCACAGATTTGGCTGAGTTTTCCAACAAATATTTAAACTTTTACTGTTAGGTATTTCTTTCAGCCTGCTTGAGGTAATTTTAGGTGGTTTTAATGCAAAGCGCACGTATTTTTGCTAAAAAACAAAACAAAAACAAACTGTGTTATCTAAAATGAATGTCTTTAAGCAAAAAATATGCTAATTTCCATAGATTTCCATCGAGTCATAATGTTTATCATATGAAAGTCACAATAAAATAGTCCTAACATAACTAGTAAGTGTAAAGAGGACTAATTTAGAAGCCAAAATTGGTGCAAACATGCAAGTGCATGCAGAGCAACCCAACGTTTTGTTAGCATTTTGCAGGATTCAGACTGAAGATTGAAGAATATCATCAGTGGTGCGTCATTATGTTAATTACTCCAGTGATCTACACTCAACGGTTTTCGACCTATTTGAAATTGTGATGCAGTCTTTGCAACAGATCCCACTTTAGTGAAGCATTCGGTCTTTACAGATGTTGGTGTTGATGAACTGCAAAGGAGTCTCGATACTGTAGTTAGTAAACGTGGTTAAAATTATGACATGGTTAATATTTTTTCTGTGCTTGTGTTGGGAATCAAACACCTGTTGCCTCCAAACCTGGTTCTGAGTGGGTACTTGTGCTAAATTAGTAAAAAATCTATAGTCTGTACATCTATCTGTGCTTATAGGAATATTTTTAGTATCATTCCCCTGATGTAATGCCCTAAAATTGAGAAAGCACACGTTTAAAAAAAAAAAAAAAGGCAACACTGATCTCCCAACCTATTTCCTCAACCAGCTTTTTGCTGCTGTGAGTGATGACATCCTACACGAACATACTGCTTCTGCCAAAGTTAGAACTGTTTCGGTTACATCACATCATGTTTCTCGGTGTCGCAGAGAGGATTCAACACCGTGAATCACAATCACAATGACAGCTGGTGGGTTTGCAATCAAATCTCATTAAACCACAGATCCTGATGAGGATTTTTTTTTTTTTTAATACTACCTTAAAGAAGTTCTTCCTTTCTACTTACTTATGAATAATTTATGTTATAGAGAAATACTAAAAATTTGAAGCAGAGTTTAAAAGGGGGCTTTAAAGCTGAATTCAGCTCTTTAACCTCATCATTTTTTTTTTTAATAGCAAATCCAATGTGCTGGAAAAGAGCCAAACTTCTGAAAAAAAGGATAACTGTTCCAATCATTCTGCTTGTGCTGAATGTAATTATAATGTCTGACTTATAGATGAAGATACTAGGGATAGAAAAAGTAGAAAATAGATGGTTTTATATACATAAATTTAAACAAAACCATATAAACAAAGCTTCATCTATTACCATTAAAAAATATTAATAACGGATTGATGCATTATTAGTCATTGTATGTAAAGACCTGTCAATCATTTTCAGATTAATAGTGGCGTTCCACTTCTCCGCTTTGAAATTTGCTGCTTTTGTTTACGTACAGATCACAGACTGTGTGCAAAGCTTCAGATGCTCGGGCACACATGCAGGCTTTGATATTGACATATCTGCCTGCTGAGCCTTCACATGAAGGCGTGCAGCATCAGAGCGCAACACAATACACACACACACACACACACATACACACTACTACTCGACAGGACCGTCCACAAGAGCCTCATTATATATTCATTGTGAAAATTAAAATGGCAGTGGCAGGCTCTCGCTTTCACACACACATAAACACTCCGACTCAGAGGAGGGAGAGGGGGGGGGAACGGCGGCGAGAGTGAAATGAATACATGACATCTGAATAAGTCATAGCTGTACATCCTTTTACCGGAGAACACAGCAAACGGAGAACACAGCGATGCACATGGATAGATTTTACCGCCAGTATGTGAATGATCACCCTAACTTAAACAGAAGGAGCCAGAGAAGCTAAACAAATGGCAACTGCAGCTCTGGCTTTATACTAAACTGAGAAAGAAAAGTGCGGATGTGTCTGCGTGCTGCAGAGCAACGAAACATCATGCAAACAGAGTTACACTGTAAGTAAACCAGACAGATGACTGCTCCTCTCCAGGCAAGACAGGAGAAAATGTTACTTGTTTGAAGTGCAAGAAGCCCTCACCTCAGCCACAGGCACTCCCTCTGGGGGACGACAGTGTAACACAATCATGCCATTCAGAGGCACCTCAGTGCCTTGGGGGTCCTGCTCAAAGTTCTTCCTCAGGTCTAAGAGAGAGAATAAACAACCTACATTAAAGAAGAACTACAACAGCATGAAGGAGCAGGAATATGCCATTTGTTTCATGTGTGACCTTCTCCACCTCTCACACACACACGAACATGAAAAAAAAAATGATGCCTTCTATAAAATCATGGCACCGGTTTGAAGAATAACCTTTTTCAGGAGCAATAAGGTCAGTCTGGTATCAAAATGACAGAGCGGACTTGCTTACAGGCGATCCGGACAGTTGCCTTGCGGCTCTTGGAGGTTCCCAGGTGGCTCCAGGCGACGCACAGGCACCAGTAATCCTCCGGGCCGTGAAAGTCCTCCACCTGCTGACGCGACACGTTGATCATCACCTCGCGGATCTTCAGCCCTGCAAGATAAGAGATGGTTGATTGCTTAGATTAGCTTTCATTATATCGCAGGGAACGATCAATCAAAGGGATGAAGACATGTAGGGAGCGGATGGTAAGTGAAATTTGAATCTGATAAGATTATCAGCGGTAAACAGATCTGCCGTTTGCCAGGAGGAGAAAGAAAGAAGAGAGAACGCTCGTCAAAACAAGTACATTTGAGGGATTTTGTTTGGACAAGAGTTTAAACTGTACTGTATACTTTTTATCCGGTACAATTTCATAGAGCTGACAACTTCGGTGCCAACACTGACATCTCTGTCATTACTGGTCTTTTGACAAACTCTTGTTAAAACTGATGGCCAGCGACGGAAAATGCTGGCTGTACTGGAAATTGTTAGTGAGCCCTCATTTCCTCATTCGGTATCTGTAAAACATAATCCATTTATAGAGAAGTGACACTAAATGCTTTCCAGTGAGGACATTAACTGAGAGGAGGAACACATCAGCCTGTTTTTTTTTTTTTGTTTTAGGGGACTCATTTCTTTTTCTTTGAAAACATCTGAAGGGACTATAATTTAAAGTAGAGAAGAGAAAGCAAAACAACACAATTAAATACTGCACGGGAACACAGATACTTTCTATGACAATCAAATCATAGATTTCTGCAGCGGCAACTTTGACTTAATGTCACCCGGGTCATTCGTTAATATCCGTGCATTGTCTGTGATAATGAGCGAGGCGTGAGTTGAACATTTTTCGGAGACAACTGATGGGAATTTAAAAGCCTGGTATTTCAACTGAGCTCGACTACGCACAAAAGATGACAGGCTCGGACCATTAATGTATGATAGGTGGCTTTATTGGGTATCTGGGAAATTGCAGCTTTCAACCAAAATATGTGACGTCTGTCTGGCAGGGCAGTAACCTGAATTCCAGTGAGCCAACTTGAATAGATTTATTAATACATGAATACAGAGCTATGAGCGGCTAATGTTTGGTTTCAAATCTCTGACCTCGTCACTCCCCGCAGCACACAATTAGAGATGCACAAATGTCCAACACTCCTCCCCTCAAAGAAAACTGGCATTAAAGCCTTTGGGTGGGTTTTGGGTTGGAGGTGGTGCTGATTAAATGGATTATATGAGCAGCAGCAATGCAGCTGTGTTGTTATGTGGCATGAGCAGAGCATAAAACAGGTTTATGGAGTGTCAGTTGTCTGCTATAACTCGCTACCAGGCTGGTTGGTAGAGATGCACAGCTCTGACTGTATAATATTTAACCCAGATATGTTTTATGGCTAAAGTAAGGTTACAACTGCAAAGATTGAAGTCCTGTTTGATTTGGCGACAGAGGCGGCTACTGCTGGTAACAGCAAGTGTGGTTAAATGCTACAAAAAGCACTGCATGAGCAGAAATACAACAGGGGAGCAAGAGGTCTATCTGTTCACAGTGCAGCCAGACATACTCACATGTATCACGTCAACAATCAGCCTTTTTGCAACATATATACATATTTAAAACTGATCAGCTGCCAAAAAAAAAAAAGAGTCAGAAATGATGATTTCACACATTCATTCATGTGACTCCTTCAAAATAAAAGGCACCTTGTTTTATGCTTTTAATGTAGGAAATTTGGCATTAGGAGTGGCTAGTAGAGGATTTAATGATAAATAGTTAGGCTGGTACCAGTGAGATTACAAATAGTCATGTTAGATTAAATACTACATCATTTCCTGCGAATCCCTCACGTGTAGGCAGACAATATGAATACTGCACGGGGATGGCGGACTCCGCCACATACAATATAAACTGGAGAGAGTTAATTACAGAATGTTGAGAGAATACCTGCCGTGAAACAAAATATACGTTTGAATAATAACAATTCAATTATTTTTTGTGTTAATAAATCGACCAGAAGACGATTATGTACCATTTGAATCAGGCGGGACTGAGTCAACAAAGGTTTTAATTTACAGTGATTCTAAAATGGCTAACAAGTCGTGCCTAACAACACATCTCAAAGCAGCTGTTCAGAAATCACTGTAAAGCCCGGCCTCTTGTGACTTATTGCTTAATTACGCAGCCCTGCACTTGTAGAAGAGTTGTCTCTCTACAGGCTTTTGCCATCATGCTGTACACTGCAGACAGCAGCTTAGACATGGGCCAGGATTAAATGAAAACTAATAATGTGAAATGAAAGGTTATCAAAGGGAGCCTAATGAAGTAATGTAAAACAGAAATGTTCTCTGAAGACACTGTAATCCTCTGCAAAGACTGATATTATATACAACACACACACAGACACACACACACACCACTCCATCGACTCCTCCTTTCCACAGCTACAAATTACAGACTTAATCAACATGCCTGATTAAGTGAGAGGCAGATTTAACTACAGGAAAATAAAAACACAGGATGGTACTCCAGTGAGGGGGGGGGGGGCAAATTTGCTATCACATCATGAGAAATACGCAGCGTCACTGTGTTATGGTCTAATTCCTTGGGCTCAATGCTGTAAACAAATATGAATGCATTACTTCCAACCCCTTCCAACACACCGTTTCTTCTCAGAGTCAGTGAAATCAGACACATACAGACATAAATCAATAAATCAATATAAAAAAGGTACCACATATCCTTAGAACTTCTGTTTTTGGCTCACCGTCATCATGTTTATTCATCAGAATAAAATGTGATTAATTTCAGGAGACTACGCGAACAGGAGTTGCTCTAACTAGTAGCCAAAGCAGTACGACTTTTTTTTTTTTTTTTTTTTTAGCTACAGGCTAAAACCACAGAGGTGCAGTCAGTTTTAATTTAATATTCAAACATTCAGTGAGGTTCACAATAACCTTCATCACTGGGCGCAGGATAAAGCTTGACAGATGTTCCACATGTGTTATTTTTAACTCATAATCAGACACTGAAGTTGGCACTGTGCGCCACTCGATGGTAGGCAAAGTTAGGGACCGTTACAAAAGTGTGTTCAACATGGCCAAAAGAGATTTTAGGATTTTTGTCAATATCCATCTCATGTTTTTTTTCCATAAATATTTCAAACCAACTTATCACTCTTCTGGGCCTCCTCTCATTAAAAACACAAAGAAATATGCAATATGGCCCAATGCAATTATGACTTGTACTCTCCCACTGCTACCTCCCATTTCTTTCCACCCAGACTCTTACACAGCTTTTATTTTGACACAGTTTTTGTTCCATACAAATCATGTTTTATTCTTTAGGAATTTAAGCACATGGTAAAATGTCATGTTAGTTGCCTGTGAGCATGCAAGGGTCCATGTGACGTAAATTTCATCATCAGAAAGAAGATATGCGTAGGCTTTGTGCAGACATACATGTACCTCATTTTTTGTGATGACAGTGGACACACGTGCTGGAAAACTCAAACATGTCAGCGTTTATCTGCTGTTCATGCGTCTCCCAAACAGACTCCAGACAGCAGTATAAAACAGAACAAGAAGATTTCTCAAGTAGTTTCGAGTGTGCCTGATACTTACGCGCATCTCTCCCATCCAATAATTCAACACAATGTTTATGTCCGTTTAATATATTTATCATTGAGGTTCATAGCCGACTCAGCGCGGGCGTGACGCCCATATAAAGTTATTGACACTGTCAAATGAGTGTTGTCATTGAAGTTGAAAGGCCACACACTGTGTTTGTGTCGGTGACAGAGAGAAGGACAAAATGGCAGACAGTAAAAAAGACTCCTTCACTTTATGAACTATGGACATGAAAGTATGAGAGCACTTGTGAAAGGCTTTGACTACGTGTCTGTGGTGTCTATGTACACATCTGCTTGGAGTATAATCCAGGTTTGAGTGGTTTATATAGAAGTATAGAGCAATTAAATACAAAGAAATAAGAAATTCGGATGATTTCTAACAACTTCTAGTATACATCCAAATGCAGAAACGACGACTGATGTTTCGGAGACATAAACAAACCCAGATAGTGACAGATAGATGGTTGAATTTCCTCCTCCTCGGCTCAGTAGCATAATTTTAGCTGACGAAACAGTGACATTCTTTGATGGAAATAGAGTGGATGAGTTTGAATAATTTAACTTGATGTGTATTAACTATAGTGCGTTGCATTTCATCTCGGTGCAGTGGGAAAAAAAAAAAATGGAAAACTGGTTTAGTCTATACACAGCAGGACTCTGCTGCGAACTGTCTGAAAAATATCAATTTGGAGTTTGAAATTCTTGTAGGAAACTGTTAAAAATAACTAACCTCACACCTTCATATCTGTCTTTGACGTAACCTCTAACTTCAGTAAGTGCTTTTTGACAAGTCATTTCACTGCTGGATTGTGACAATAGCCTAAAGCGCTACGGAGACAAGGGAATGGGTTCAGGCATGTTGTCTCTTAATTTACAAAGCCTTTTTCACAATCAGACCTCCTCATCTTTATTAATGCCCCCAAAAAAAAAAAAAAAACAGAATAAGCTAATGAATAAACAACAGTCTACTCTTCCCGATGCAATGTTTTATGCTGAAAGCAGACAAACAGACTCATGCAGGGTATAGCTCTGCAGATTCACTCCCAAAGATCTTTTTTTTCCCCTGGCACACGGTCAGAACATTTCTGACCACTAAATAAAAAAAATTCTCTCTTTTCAAGCCTATTTCATATAATAATGTGAAGTAAAAACTGACACATGCACGTATCCAAGCACAAATGCATGAATTACTAGCAATAAATACACACCCACGCAGAAGGGTGGCTATTGTTTATCTGAGTGAGGGCCGTGGTGTTTCTGCTGAAGGCGAGATAAACGAATGAGGGGAATCAGAAAGACACTCTGACTCCCAGGTTCCCTCACATTTGGCACAGATCAAAGAGCTTAGTCCCTTTTCCAAGTAGCCTGCAATCACGCTCAGTGACACTGTGTTTGGAGAAATGATCCAATAACTACTTGGCCATGTTGAATACATTCAGCCACTTCTCTGCGCTCAGGAATACAAACCGCCGTTCAGCTCCTTCCATGAGCTTGTCCCTAGATGCCCGTTTTATTTTTTTTGCCTTCCCTTCAGGCTCCTGCCAGTGGCTTTTGACAGAGCGCCACAAAGTCTTGACAACAAACCTCAAGGTGGAGCAGCATTCGCTTGCCCCTTCAATCATGTCCTTTAATATGCCTCTATGTAGCCTCTATAAAAGGAGTCAGGGTGAGATACACCCATGCCGATGCTCACATATCATCCCACGTTGCTATCGTTCTCTCCTCTTTATTGTGTCTGTCTCTCTTTTGGTGTGACTGGCAGAGACAGCAGGCCTGTGGTGTGATTTCTCCTGGCTTTGGCCTATTGTTTCGCCTTGGCCGAGTCTATGAAAAGGCCTCGAGGGAGCCAAGCAGCGCCAGCTACAAGTGCCTCCTGATCCAAGCAGCTCAGCTGAACCCGACCGGTCCGGCTCGGCTCTAAACAGGTCCAGGATGTCTCTGTCGCGCTTAACGCCAGGCTGGATGGTGGGGAGGATTTTCAGTATTTTGTTTGTTTGAGGGATTCTCGTGAGGCAGCTGTGTACATAGTGGGGTGACACGGCGTGGGCCGCGGGTTGAGGTGGATGGATATGGCTTTAGGAGTGCTGACTGACTGATGCGAACTCAGCTTAGGAGAAATGTTTGTGTGATGTGACATTGCGGCATGCAGCTCAGCATGTGGGGGCTGTGAGGGTTGGCTGAGGGCCAGACACAGACGAACCCTGCTAGACAAGCGGAACATGCTCCCAGCAACATCTTCAGTCTGGTCCCAGCTGTGTGTGTCATACTTAATCCTGGAACCAAAGGGACGCATTACTCCATGCATAAAAAAATCATGATAATCCAGCCATTAAAATGCTGCGAGTCCTTATTTGTGTCATTCCCCCGGTTGCCTTGTTTATGTTTACCCAAAACCCACGTGTCTGCTTATTAGGAGGAGGTTTTGCATACACAAGTGGATTTCAGTCCGTGTGCCACTTCATTTGTTTCGCTTCCATTTCTACCAGCTAATAGTTGGTGACACCGAGAGACTCACATGCATCTCACTTTCCCCTCACCAGTCCCCACCTTTCTCTCTTTGTCCTGGTTGACGGTATCTATCATCTGGCTAGGATCATAATACACAACACTGGAGTCAGCCTTTGACAGAGCATCAACAGGAACAGATATCCATACTTCCCTTACCCACCCCTGCATTCATACGCTTTCCTTCAATCACTATCTCTTCATCGCTGAATCTGCAAGAGCTGCTATCTTCTCCTTCTCTAGACAACCGACGTGGTATCCGTTTTCAGAGTCTCTTTCACTCTCCCACCGCCATCTCCATTTCCAATGTCCTCTTTCTCCCTTATCCCCTCTTTCCTCTTATCTCTCCATCGGGGTATCAAGCTTTCAGCTCAAGTCTATAAACACAGATATCCCCTCTGTTCCACCTTCCTCTCTGCTCTTCTTTCACTCCTGTCCTTCGATAATCTCCTGAGTTCTATCACTCATTTCCATCTCTCACCCCACTTACAGCATTTCAACTGAGACAAAAATAAAGTCGCTCTCGCCGCGATAGGTCAGCGCGCGCGGCGTTAGCTAGGGAAAGAATCTGTGTTTTTGTTTACGGCCCTTCTTTCATTTTGTCTTCAGAATTTAAAAGGCAAATCCCCGACAAATAGCAGAAACGGAGTGATTTGCTGTGTGAAAGGACTCCATACAGCTTCTTAAAATCATTCTCAGGAGTTTATCAGTGCAAGCTGTTTTCCTGAAGGGAGGTTAAAATCTGGGTAGCAATGATTACATGGAATATCCAGCTGAGCCTTGTCTGCCTGTGGTTTATCAAAAGGCTTAGAAATTGCAAAAGGGATAAGGAAAATAACACTGATGCACTGAATGTGAAGATACGCTGCAGTGTGCAGCAGTAATCATGTCGTCCAGAAAGGCGACCCTTCACAGCCACAGGAATCGTGTTGAATAACAACACTTGACTGAGGACTAATTTCTCTATGATTCTACCTGTATGATTGTACGTGATAATGAAATTTAATTGCCAGACAAACAGCTTACTCCTAATTTAAATCCAGCTGGCTACTTTATCACATTCAGTTCTGCAATTCGCTAAATTCATCCGTACAACCACTGACGACATTGGTGCCAACTGCTCATCAGAAAGGAGCTAATCACATTCACACACACACACACACAGGTGACACAGCCTTCGGGAACAATTTGGGGTTCTGTATCTTGCCCAAGGACACTTCGATACGCAGCCCGGCATCGAACCACCGATCTCCTGATTAGTGAACCACCTCCTGAAAACGTCTGTCTGCATCAGGTCCGCCCCCACATGCTTCTATAGGAGCGTGTGTCCCTGCTGAGCAGGGAGCAGAGAGTCTTCGTCCTCACTGCTTGACAAATATTAGCAAAATAATTGATGACAAAACACATTAGGAATGGCGCTGATTGTGCAGGAGACAGGAGACATCCTCATTAGACGGGCTACTTTGGGAAACACCAGTGGCAGCAAGTTGATGATGGTGCAGGAAGAATTCAATTCCACTGAACGCGCCGCATTCTTCATACACGCCACACAGACATTTACGGGCTTAACGAATGAACAGACGCATGAATTATCTTTATTTACATGACGCTTTTTGACAACAGAGCCGCCTCAGATGCAAGAAGTCAGGGATAGGTTTTAAATATTAATAGCTTACAGACACTGTGTGCTAAATTCTTCTCTAGGAAGGCATGCTCCCAGATTGGTAACTTTTTCCCAGTGGCTGGCTACTCCATATCCACGTGGAAAGCCCTGAGGACTTCAAAATGTCCTCTACAGACGGCGCTCTCTATTTGTGTTTATGCGGGGCAGCCATTAGTGTCAGCCCCGATTAGCCTCCCGTCACTTTCACGCTTGCAAAGCCAAAAACTGTGTTGGCTCTTAACATCCACTCTGGTGGGTAAAACACTCTCATGTACACAATACATATTTACACATTTTCCCCAAACACTCACGCATACCCACACGGAAACTCTAGGGTGAGTGGAGACACATCTTTATACATCCAAATTGATAAGAAACTGTCTATTTAATTCCATTCGGTTACTCAAATTCCCGCTCTGATTGAACAGAAGTGGACCGTAGCAATGAGCCTCAGATGGCCGTCGATTACATTCTGCTTCGCTCTGAGCTCCCTTTGGGTGTCTGGTCTTGTTTTCCATGAAAAGAAACAATGCCAAGCAGCTGATCTGGCAAACAAATAGATCAGTTGCTTGAAAAAAAAGTTGCGAATAAGGAAAGTAATTATTGGGTGAGAAATGTACCTAAATAAAAAATCTCCCCCAGCGTTTACAAGCGTTACTGATTTCAGACTTTTTTTTTTTTTTTGGCTTTGCAGTATTAAAAACACACATCACAAATGTCAAAACTGCTCAAGCAGTGAACCCTCAATAAGCCTAATTACCCACCAGAAGTACAGCTTTTCACGGTCGAGTGAAAACCATGCATCTTAAAATGAGGTGATTTTTGAATTTATTTTTTTTTTTTTAGATGAACTGAAGGATTAAGTGTTCCTTTATAAGTTAAGAAAACTCTTCTACTTCCTGAGCTAATTAAACTTTTTAAAAACCCCATCTGATTATCTAAAAAAAAAAAAAAATCATAAATCTAGCATGACAGAATGACAGAACTGCTGAAAACTTGATATTTTCACAGGGCACTGACAAAATGTGCATGCATGTGCAAAAAACACAAAGGCCAAGAGTTCATGCACTAAGAAGAGTGTTAATGTGCATCCATTTTTTGGTATTGATCCTCTTGACATGAGTATTAATACTCAGAACACTTACTGGTAAGGTGGTGGGAAATTACCGCATATGGTGGCGTTTTTCTGGTCTTTCACCACTCAAGGCGCTCTTACACAACACATCACATTCACTCATTCATGCCGGCCTCGCATCAGAAGGGAGATGATCACATTCACACACTCGCACAGCCTTCGGGAGGACATGCAAAACCAGAGGATCCGGGGAGGGGGAATCGAACAAATGAGCCGCAGCCGCTCTACCCACTGAACCACAGCTGCCCAATATGCATATGTAGTGTCACTGCAACCTTTATGCACTCCTTGACGTGAGACTGGCTCCAGACTGTGCAGATAGAAAGTAGTATAAGACCTCTAAATTTTGCTTGCTTTGGGTAACTGCTGATGAGAGCAGAAGAGCCATGCTTCCCTTTATTTGTGACCTTGTTTTACTCAGGAATAACTAGACCAAACTGCCACCATTGTCCTGTCTATTTCTAGGTATGCGTCTTTTAAATAAAATACATTGGAAATAAGACAACAGAGACTCTCCACAGCCTCGCTTGTAAGTGCAATTTTTATTCATCTCTTACTATTGGTAGTATTGAAACTAAGTTGACCATGTGGTGTTTCATTCATGCAACTCTTTCTCAATTGCTTTGCGCTTTGCACAACTCTTTGGATATATGGACTGAAGGTTGGTCTCAAGAAGGTTTTTTTTTCTCCTGTTGTTTGGTATTATGGGTGGTTGGACTTCTCTTTGGTTGTCCATTTCTGTATTACGTCTTTACTGAGTGCAGTTGTAGAGGACACAAAGCCAAAGACAGATATGTGAAAGCTTGACTTGAATGATATTTGGCAAAGCTTCATTTTTTGCCTGAATTTAATGTCAGTGGAAAAAAATAAATACTCTGCACTTTGACATGCTGGTGTTTTCCTGTTTTTATGGCTATTTTCATACCGAGTATATTTGGCACAAAGGTGCAAGGAGAGGCACAAACTGTAGTTTCATTCAAATGAGGCAGCACCACAAACAAACAGTCATGTATTGGGAGGAGCCGGTTCACAGATGTGGCAAGCACAGACATCTGAAAACTGGGGTTGCTTTTGGTGCAATTTGATTTTTAATTAAACACCTCCAAACAAGTAGATGTGATTTCAGAATAACACTCTGCAGGAAGATAAAAACTAATTGGTAGTACGTACTGGATTCTGTCTTATACAGGTGCTTTATACTGAAAATATGAAAGTCTTCCCCTGCAATGCAACTGCAATTAAAATCTCACAACCGTCCGAAGGCAGCAGGACAGATATTCACGCTAAATTTGCAATTGAGAGGTAGCGCACTGGGCAGAGCCGTTGTGCACATGATTAAAGCACACACAAACAACACAAGGTTCCTGCAGACAACACAGACTTCCACATGGACTTCTGCACACGTCAAACTGGTCTCGTTGGTATCGCGATATCCTGTGGTTGTACTGGACACAAGCAGCTCACAGTGAAAAACACAAGGACAATTAAAAGTTCACTCCGCTCTCATTATCACTCATCCCTCTCTCTCTCTCTCTCTCTCTCTCTCTGTCTGTCTCTTCCTCTCTCATCAAAAAAAACACTGGATTACCAGCAGGCAATATTCCCGTGCGTCATGGCCTCCTTTTTTTTTTTTTTTTTTTTTGTCTGGCAAAAGTGGCGTCTTGTTTTTAATTCTTGAATGCATTTTTCAGCTGTGATATGATGCGATACAGCAGAACTACAAATGCAATTTTTCATTGATATAAAACATATAAACGGGCTTAAACAAACCGTTACTGCCTTTATTATTTATTTCTGTTGCTATTGTACAAATCTTACTGAAGCCTATACCAGAGTGTGCAGGTTAAGCACCGTAGATCACAAGAAAATATCAGTGGAAACATGACATAACTCTAAGCCTGCCCTTTCGATATCTCCACAATTCGTCTTAAAACGCTGTGCCATCTGCCTTTGGCTGCAGATTTGTTGTGCCTTATTATATTTCACGTCCACAAACTCTGCATCATTCAAAACATTATTTCCCTACTTGGAGAAACTCTCTCCTCTCCTTTTAGTGAGCTATTTTCAAAATGCCACTCCGATTGCCACAGCTGCTCAAAAAGGAATGAGACCAGTAATGAGACTGGCTGAGAGGTTTAATGCCTCCGTCTCTCGGTCTGCTTTAGCTCTTACCTCACTGTTTCAAAGTTTTTATTAACCCATCAAAAGCCTCTTCTTGTTCAGTAATATCTGGGCCTTTCATGCGGCTTTGCTTTTTTTTTTTTTTTAAATAATGGCCACATTATCTGAGTATTTACAGGCAAAGTTTGACATTTTGGGACTTTTTGGGATTTACTTATTTGCTTTCTTGCTGCGACTCAGAAGAGAAGATCAATACCAGTCTTGTGGCGGTATGCTAAATACTGCATGAAGCTACAGCCAGCTTGGCTTGACAAAAAGACTGGAGATAAAGCTGTTCATCGCTAGCTTGTCTTCAACTGAAGTGAAAAATAAAACAAATTGCCATTTTGCATCTATTGTATCCATTTCTTGGTTGGGACCAATGGGCAACCTCCGTGGCTGTGAAGTTAAACAAATGCAGAAGTACCAAAAACTGCAGTTTCCATAAGTCCCCATGTCCACAGCAGAAATAAACATGTTTACAGCCTGGTACAAAAAGCAGTTTTGGTCTCTATAGCTCTATAAGGTGAATTTATATACAACTCACCTGTTCAAATTATATTAAGGCTCAAAGTTATGCAGGATTAAGAGTGTGGACGCTTTGATTGACAAGTAGTTACCATTACAAGTGGCTTTGCTTGAGCAAACCGGGCTTCATTCAGCCCGCCTCAGCTCCACGTCATTGACAGGAAGGCGTCAGAGACAGGACTGCCAAGATGGCGATGACCAGAGCCAACCACAACGACTCTTCAGAAACCTATTGGTGACGTCCCAGATGTCACAAATGCGCTGTCCATGTTTTATACTACCTACGGTTGGGACCAGTTACTTCCTGGTGTCTCCGCTGGTTGCCGGGCAACTGGTCCTGACCAAGAAATTTTCCTTACTTTGTGCTAAGCTAAATTAGCTGGCCGCTGGCTACAGCTTCATAGTTAGCGTACAGAGATGAGAGGGGGTATGGATCTTCTCATCTAAGTCTTGGTCAGAAAGTAAACAACTGTATTTCCCAAGAAGTCAAACTTTTCCTTTAACATCTGACCAAAATATTCTCGCTGCCCAGCGCTCATAACTGATTCATGCTGCATCTCACAAAATTCAATATTATGTCTTCACTGGACATGTTATTCACTACACATCACCCCTCTCTGCTGTTAACAGTTATGTCTTAGACTGTGAATTTCTGTAAGTCGCTGTAAGGAAACATCTTTCAAACCACTTTTCTCAAATTTAAGACACAGGACAACACATCAGATAAACTCAAAGTGATAGCAGCAACAAAATGAGAGAAACTGTTTTGATGTTCAACATTCAGCTGTCCTCTTTTATCTCACAGAGCATTTATTTATTGATAGATGCAATATATTTTAGGTTGACAGCGCACCATTGCACAGTTAATGGTTTGAATAGCACAACAATGTTATTATTCATAATAACTGCATAATGATAAAAAATGGGCATTCATTATAGATTCTACAACGTACACTATATCCTGCAGTGATACCCGACAACAACATCTGGTTTAAACATTCAGAACAAACTGTTTACTCTCTGAACTCCTGGCCTGTGTAGAAAGTGATATATAGTCAAATTCCAGGTATCTGAACATTTCTGGGCATTCACAGTGAGCATCTTAGTTCCAGCAGGAAAATACATAAACCACAAGTCAAGAGAAGACAATTCTTTCAACATCTGACACTGCTGTATTTGCTGCTGTCTCGGGTGGTGAGAGTTAAGTTACATGCACAGTGGCATCCTGCTCTAAATAAATGTGGTCTAGTGAGAGCAGCGAGCTGTAAAGTGCACAAGGTTATATTTGTGGTGCAACAAAACACTTTTTACAGTATCTGTCTTACACATAATAAAGCTTAAAGGCCCAGTGTGTATGATTTAGGCCGCTTTATTTACAGAATATGGCAGAAATGGAATGTAATATGCAATATGTTTTCATTAGTGTACAATCAAGTGAAAATAACAATAATAATGTTTTTGTTAGGTTAGAATGAGACTTTTTAAGGAGGATAAAGGTGGAATAAATGCTCCTATTCCTAAACTCTAGACTTAACATACTACTCCTTTTTCATTTTATTTATATACATTTATTTATTTTATTTTTCTCTGTTTATGTATTTATATATTTATTTTTCTTTATTGCTTCATCTTTTGTGTTTGTCCATATACAATCCTGTATCTTATTTCATCTGTTTATCTTTTCATATGGATGAAAATGACCATCGACGTACTGAATGTATAATCTTCTGTGGCTTAATAAAAATATAAAAACAAAAACAAAGAATGATCTATGGGCGCTGCAGTAGCCTGGTCCATTGGGATGTGGCTTAGGAACTGGGTACTGGCCCAGTTCAAGTCCCAGTATGGAGGGTGGACTGACAGCTGGAGAGGTGCCAGTTCACCTCGTGGGCACTGCCAAAGTGCCCTTGAGTAAGGTACCAAACCCCTGACTGCTCCCAGGGTGCTGCTATGTGGCTGGCCATCACTCCACATTTGCATGTCTATGAGCCCTTTGTGTGTGTGTGTGTGTGTGTTTGTGGTTGTATTTTTAAGAAGTCCGCCATGTTACACTGCCATGTTTCTATAGTAGCCCAAAATGGACAAACTAAACACCGTCTTCAGGTAAGGCCTCATGTTTTCCGAGGCGAGGGGGTTAAAATCAGCAGCTACACCGCTGGATGCCACTAAATCCGACACGCTGCTCCTTTAATGTCTCTCACGCTGTACCGTCTCTTCTCATTTCGAGAACTCAAACGTATATTTGACATTTTTTTTTTTTTTTTTACAAAAGAACTCAGCATTAAATTTGAAGAAGTCACAGGACAAATACAGCTCACATTTGCTCATTGTCATGGAGAGCTTAGCAGTCAGGATTAGCTCGCAGAGAAGATGAGTTGCAGGTATGAAATATTTAGCCATTACATGGTGTTAAAATATCTTTTGACTCCGCTACACATCTTACAGATTGAGAAGCACAACACGATTCAACCAGTTGGAAGAGACTGTATATTGTGCCAGCTTTTCTCACGCTTATGGCAACGGCAGCTGAAGCTATTCACGGGAGCTGTAATGGATATTTTCTTCCGTCTCTTTCTACATTTCTTTTCCTTGTCTGCCGCTCGGTCTCCTGGAAGGCACATCTGAGCTAAGACTAAATCTGTGAAAAAACAACACCACACAAAGCTGAAATATATCTCCCTAGCTGAGTTGGCCGCCTCTGGACAGACACCGTTTCCGTCCTTTGCCTCGAACCTTCTGGTCAAACAATGTCCGGGCATGTGTTGTCAAGTCTGTCTGCATTTAATTCACAGCTTACTGCTTTAATAGCTACAGCCCCCTGCTTGCTGCTGAACCCAGGGGCCATTCTGCCACCTGAGTCAGACTATAATAGCTTGTACTGTGATACAGCTGTTCAACTGCCTCCTACTGATGAAGCCGGATGAGCAGCCAGAAGTATCTCAGCTGAGGCGAGATGTTCATTTTCTCAACATGTAACATGTTGGCCTGCCTCTGCCTGCGTATTTAAAGCCTAAGCAATATCATGGAAACTGTCAGTGATGGACACTGTTTAGAAACACTCACTAAGACCCTGGTCATGTCCACAGAAGTCCCCCTGTATCCAACACCTAAAGTGAATACTAAAGCATGTCCAAGCAGTAGCAGCAAAGCCTCACATCATCATGCCGGGCACCCATCTAGGAAGGTTCAACCAGTGCACACAATATTATAATCCAGCTTCCCTTTGAATTGTAGGAGAGGTGTAGTTGAGGGAGTGTGCTGCTGCCTCCACTCTCAAACCATTACCAGAGATCTCTATGACACTCACCATTACATGGTGGATAAGAAAGTTGGTCGGTCTTTTCTGGCACAGCGGTGTGATAAACACCTGTATCCTTTCATCCATAAATCCCTTATTGGGAATTCAGCACGCTACCCTGGACTGGATCACAGGACCCTACCAAACTCACTCCCTCACTACTCCCACTTGCCTTTAGATTTTGTGCACCAAACACAGGATTATACAGTGAAAAACACATGCTGATTTATATTTCGCACATGTTCTAATGCTAATTTCTAATATATATTTTAGTAGCTCCCTCCCCTCCATAATAGGACTGCTTCTGAAGGCTTTAATGTCCTCCGAGAGGCAATTTATGGTGCAGCACAACACATGAACACATCAAAAAACTGTACTAGCTGAAGCTGATGGGTATAACGTCAGTGCCCAAGTATTGAACAAAGTCAAATGTTGTCAGGGGATCAACAAGTTGTGACGATGCACCAACTGAACCATATGTATCTGCACCACATTTTGTGCCAATTTATTTGATAGCTATGGAGATATTTTAAATGGATAAGCGTCCTGCTGGTGGCGCCTGATGAACAATGAGGGGGATCACGCTTTAAAATATTGTTGTCTGCCAAATTTGAAGCACACCTGCAGTGATACGAAGTAAAAACAAGACTAAATTTGTTGTTTAAAGAGCGACAGAGTCGATGTAGGGGGAGTTTGTGGTGGATGAATGGGTCTAATACAGGACTTGAGAACTTGAGGACTCCGGAGAATTGAAAGGCAAAAGTCAGTAATGAGTTTTCATGATTAGACTTAGTTCTCTAAATATTCTTCTTTAAAAAGAGACCAAAATATGTGAATGTTAGGTGGTTTCACAGGGCATGGGCAGTGGCTTTCTGGCAGAAAGGCCTGAAAACAAACTTCTCTCCCATGTGCCGAAACAACATTTAGAAATCTCACGAGAGTTTCGCAAATCTGGGGTTACTATCTAGACAAAGGTTAGTCGGAATCATTGTCTGGGAAATCAATGAAACCATGAACGTCTTTACAAAACTGAGATTTTTCAGTCTGGACCAAAGAGATGGACCGATTGACCCAACCGAACCGCGAACATTGCCATCGGTAGAGCCATGTCAACGGAGACATGGCTTAATAAAACTGTATTTAAATGTCTGAAGACATGTAATTCAGTTGTATGTTGGTGTCTGAAATTTGCAACAACATTGGTACTGACGTACTAAACCCAATCTTTTCTGTAATAAACGGGATTTTAGTATTCTGTTTACATGTTTGTTTGTTTTTTAAGAGGATCAAAGAAAGCAATTAAAGAACACACAGCGAGTTTTATTTTTTTTTTACACATTACTAAAATTTTAACACAATTTCAAGTATTTGAGAGTTTTGCGTTATCATAAAACAGAGGCAAATATTGCTGCTGGCTATTATATTTTCCATTTTAGTTTTGAAATTTACCGGAACAAAACAAATAAGAATGCAATAGAGAAACGTCTGAGAGCAAAAACAGTCAACGTTTAAGGAGAATCATTTCACACTCCTGCTCGTTTAATGTTGGACTGAAGGGAGGGGTGTGTGGAATCTCTTATTCGGACCTAGAAATTGTGCCACTCTTGAAGGCACATATCTATTATGCACAAATGATATTAAGCAATGATGATTTTATCATTTGAATCTATTTACTGCCTTCAGAGGGAGGCTGTTGGAGTGTGGGCTGTAAAAGATGGCCAGGTCTAGTGTTCTTAAAAATCAGCGGATATTGGCATTAATTGGAGGACATTTTGTTCTTCTCTCTCTCTTTTTTTTTCTTCCTTTTGATGCATCATCCAATAAAATAACAGTTTTGAGATATTTTTATGTCATGCCAGAGGGTCACTGCTTGATGAAAATTGTGTTGCTTATCTTCTATACTAAAAAGACCTAAACTGGTCCATCTTTTTCATCAAAAGTGGCAGGAAACACAAAGGCAAGGAAGCAAACAAAATAAAACAGGAAACCATAAACCCAAAACCATGACGTATGGGGTTCTGATACGTGAGACAGCTGCTATGTTGCTCCAAACAGGTAATGGAATGGATTAGAGTTAAGATACAGCTATGGCCGCTGCTGTCTTGGCAGTCCTGCCTCCTGCGGCCCACCACTAATCAAGAAATGGTCAAAGACGAGGATTGTGTGTGGAGCTGAGGCAGGCTGAATGAAGATAACACCGCACGTGTCAATCAAAACGCCCACAATCTTAATTATGTACGACTTTAATATAATTTGAATGAGTGAGTTCTATCAGGAAGGCTGTAAACATGTTTATTTCTGCTGTGAAGACATTTTAACATGGGGACTTATGGAGACTGGCTTGTTTTGGAGCCAGCCTCAAGTGGCCGTTTGAGGAACTGCAGTTTTGGGCACTTCTGCCAAAACGTATGTTAATTGCTCCACTATGCTCACCAGCTCTTTGCTAACTTAGTTTGCCTGCTGTTCAGTGCTGGAAAGGAAGCATACAGCAGATTTTTAATAGCTTTTTTTTTGTGTTGATAACAGCTGCCTACTTTGGAAGAAGCAATACTATCAGATCAGCAAGAGTGAACCAAAACAATAATTATAGCTATTTAAAGCAACTAAAAGATTCCCTTAAAGATAGTAGCAGATTGCTATCGTGGTTCAAAGAGATGTTGCTAGGAGATGGGACACTGCGCACAGTGTAACTGTAAAAATATACATACATTGTTGACAGGAAGAGCAAGTCACGGGCAGCTTATGCAGGCAGCTTCTTACAAACAGCACGGTTAGTTTTAGAGTTCCCTGTCTCTCTGTCAGGCTGTCACCTCAGCTTTGAGCACTATATTGGGCACTAAAGTGACAGTGAAGCATTTATAGACAGGAAGCAGCATTCAAATGAACATACACAAAACTTAATGAGAACTTTGACAGTAAAAGTGCATTCATTCATTCATTCATTCATAGGAAACAACTAACTTCTCCAATCTACTCCTGCGGTGCTTGTACATTTTTCAGGTCAAGGTTACAATAAAGACCAATAAAATCACCTCATTCCACATGCGCACGATGTTGTCACATCTTCCACCAACTTGTGCTTACAGGAACACATCCTGGCAGGCCTCGACAGATCTTTCTACTTTATGAGATACAAGCACAGGTGGATTTTTAAGATGCTCTCGTTTTCCTACTTTTATTCTCTCCTCTCTCTCTCTCTCTCTCTCTCTCTTTCCCTTCTGTATTTCTTTCCTTCCTCGAATCTGTCCCAGTGGAAACAGATATGAATGGTGATAAGGAGCCAGATGGGAGCGGAGCTATGAATCTAGACTAGAGGCAGTAAAAATTTAGAGGTCCATTGTTAACTCTGGGGGGAGATATTGATTGGTGCTGTGTGTTAAGTGAAGCATCAACACTGTCGAACTAATAGCAGCAGAGGCAGCCCCATAAATAATTTGCCTTCATCGTCAACCCCTTTCATCAAGTTCTGCTCTAATTAGATGATGGTCATTTGATGTCCAGTGCTGTCCAGTGCTAGATCTAGGACCTAATTATTAGTGTAGCTAATATGTTTTTATGTTTTTCTCCAGCCCACATGAATACAAGATGGAGCCACTCAATAAAAAAAACAAGATTATTTTGAAAATCAGCCTGGCACCTCATTATCCTGATGCTTTGAACATTTCCACTGGATTAGAATAAGTAACATTTCACAGCATATACTTGAGAATCAGTCTATTTAATTACGATACAAAAGTAGATTTTAGAAGAATAAAAGAAAGAGTAAGACGTCTTTCTTTCTTTTTTTTTTTTTTTTGCCAATTTGCAGTACAATCATAATTGAATTCATGAGACATGCAATACCCATTGTGAGATGATGCAATAAAAACATACAAGGCCTTTAGAGAAAAAAAAAAAAAAAAAAGAGGAAATTTTTCTTTGTGGTTTGAATGACTTCATTTTTCTTCAAGTTAAAACAACAACAACTGCATTTCAGCACGTTGCATCAGTAAAAGACACCATATGGAGTACAAAGTCAAATCCTAAAATTGAACAAGTAGGTGCCTTTCATGGTCTAACAGTTGTCATTTTTAGTTTAAATCAAATGTGACACACAGTATGTGCTGAAGAAGTGAGGCGAATATATTTGCAGGGTTGGACGTAGCTGCTGGCATTGTCATGGAGCCCCATTTGTAAAGTTCATTCTTAAGACTTCAGTCCCCGCTATCAAAAAGATGAATGCTATCCTCATGAGTTAAAGTGACAAGAGGGATCCTGCATGTGCGCAGCATGTGTGTGTGTGTGTCTCTGCGTTTTTGCTGTACCTGTCCCCAGGTCGGTGTGCTCCTGAGACATGTGCTGACTCTGGTGGACCCATTCGCCGTTACACTTGAAGAAGATCTGAAGAGCAGGCCGAGCTTGACACCGGAGCTTGATGGGGTTACTCTTAACGATGTAAGCATCAACAGGCTCTTCCAGGAAGTGCGGCAGTGTCCCAGACTGGCCATGCTGCAGGGCTTCACCTCGGGGACCTGGAGAATTAAATGACAATCAAACGAGAGTCAACAGAATGACTGAACAAAATGGAAAAGTTAATTATTAATCAACGACAGCGGGATGGCTGATTCAAACCGTCTCAGAATTCTTGCTTGCCAAGCTAAGCATGCAGTTAAATCTTCAGCACACACACACACACACACACACACACAACCCTCACTCAAAACTAGCCCACTCTGCTTCCCACAGCTTCCACTATCCCTCACTCCCACCCCCTCCCTGAAACCAGACCCAACTAGTGGCCATTACTCCTTCCAGCGACGTCTGCCTCAAACAAATCACTCTGGAGCACAATGTGAGAAATAACAACAACAGAACATCAACACCACCGCCCCTCATCCCCACAGTCCATTCTCCACCACAGCATTACAATACAATAATTTACAGGAAGTCTGCTGGAGAGAAAATCCTCCCGAGTGCCACAGTGTTTAATATTTTAAGCACACGGAGACGGACAGACAATGCTACGGGTATTTTGCAGAAGGCTAGGCTGCACTTTGTTTTGCAAATCTGCAAAATATGTAAGCCCATCCCTGGTTAGCTTTTAATAATTTATGTCATTAGTGTTATTGTTTGTTAACATGTTTTATCTCTTTATTTATTGAAGGCCGAGGTGCCTCATCTCCTCTGGGAGACGCGAGGGTATCTCGACCGCACATTTCGTGTTTTTCGCAACAAATAGCAACAGCGAAAAAAACGCAGCTTTGATTTTAAGGGGAGTTTCCAGGGGGAGGCTCTCGGGAGAAGTGGCTGAGCTGTGGGACAGGACCTGAAACACGCAGCAGCACTTTCAGACGACACACTGCGATGTTAAAAGATGTCATACAGGTTACACAGATACAAAACAAAACCAAAAAAAAAAGCAGTATAAATTAGTGGAATAAACATGTCTTTGGATGAATGTTGATGAGACAGATCTACAGTGGTCCCATAAAGACTTCTGTGATCTATCAGATGTCTGTGATCGCACTGGCAACACATTAACAGGCATTACTCCCTTCCTCCCCTGCATGCCCGTCTGAGGTGTGTTCCAGTCAGCGCACGTTTTGCTACTTCTGAGGCCCGCAAGTGTAATTACACTCTGACTAATCCCCTAGTTTGCTGGAACCTCTTTCATGCAAGTGTGAAGGGTTTAGTGAGGCAAACCATCCGGCACCCGCCCCTCCCGGTTCCAACTCCCCACTGCATGTTTCTTCCACAGTGATGGGTGTACCTCTGAAAACCCCATCAGGATTAGAGAACCCACTCTCTCTTTCTCTCTCTCTCTCCCCTTGCTCTCCAGCTAATCTAATCCTCCTACCTTTCCTGCCGGATGTTTCCTGATTGAGGGGAATAGATAAAAGACTCTGTGTGATTCCCCGGCTGTGAAAATCACAGCACTTGCTCAGTGTTCTTCTCCCCTCCATGCGACACATTCACATTCTCTACCTCATTCCTGGAACCGAGGCTGAACAAAGAGACATGCTTTTAATTTCAAAATGACTCGCCCCAGGCAAGCTTTTCTTGTACAGAGTGCTCCAATTTGTTTTTGCGCACGGAGCGTTGACATGGCGTGTTTGTGTTTGGAAAGATGCAAAACATAGACGTGAGTACGCATCCAGACGATGATAGATGGGAACATGAATACACAAACACACAGTTGTCAAACAAAGCCAAAGCCTTTTTCCGCGTAGTGACTCATTTGTTAATAGATCAGGTTATTATACCAATGCTTGCCAAACATGACAGTTTAATGCCACCGCGACTAAAACCTTCAATATCATCATCAACAGCAGTGAGGTTTAGTTATTACAGGCTTTATTTCAAAGTTGGCTGTCTGTTCACTATTCGCATTTTCATTTTTTATTTAGCAGGTGGGATAGTATTGCAGCAGACAGATTAGGCCAGACGCAAGAAAAGACACTCTGGTGTGATTTAACCTCAGGCTGGCGGTGGGACATGTGACTCCAGGGGGGAAACACAAGCACTCAACTGTCTCTGGGAGCAGCATGGCGTTGTCTTTGCTCTTGAAATGGCTGAATATAGATCACAAAGTGCAACTACTGTGCAAGCACCATAGGATGCCCCTCCGGCTTTGCACCTTATAGAAATTACACACATAGAAATGAGGTAGCGCGCGCTATTATCACGCGAGATGTGGCTCATACGAAGCGGCTGCAGAAAGTGACGATGTTGACGGTGCCGTGGGGTTTCTGTTTGCCGCTTATTTACATCTCGTGGCGCTTTTCCAGGAAAAAAAAAGTCGAAGACCAATATCTCCTCAATATGCTATGGCGCTGTCACTCAGGAGACTGCGCGCCCTGTGCTTCACAGTTTTCACAGTGATCTACAACCAGTGCTTCAGCACGGCAATAACATAAGAGGCACAGATACATCTCTCCCAGTTTGAGAGGAAAACAAGATATCACTGCCAAAGGGTTGAGTGATTGCGCCATCAGACATCTTCTCTCCTTCTTCCTCCCTCTCTCCGGCTCTTTGTCTGTCTCGCACGCACAAACAAACTTTTGTCCTGGAAAAAGCAAACACAGTCAGTAATACTGCCGTAATGAAACCTGGAAGGGAAACTCACAAACGTTTTCATTTTCCTCAAGTACAGCGCAGAACACTCCATCTCTTCACATGCAAAATTTAAAGCAATGGGTAAGTTTGGTCTCTTATGTCAGTTCAACGTATTCATAGCTTTTAGTGAAAATCTAAAAGAAATGAGGGGGAAAGAGCCCCCAGCTGACTGGACTAATTCGGTAAAGCCTTTGGGTTGTAGCCCAGGCTGTTTCACATAGAGAAAGATGACTGCAGCCCCAGCGCACTCGTAGTGATTTGGAAAGACTGAAGACAGAAGCCAGGCTGATGTCTGCCAAAGTCTCCTCCACTTTCAGCACACTGCAACCTAACATATCCTGGCAGACAAACTGCTGTCCTGTTTCCATCCCCGACAACAGCTGATCCTACAGATAATTTCTCTTTGACAGGAAGTTTGCAGATGATCAGGGTCAAATCGGTACTCTAACCCCCCCCCCCTACAGAAACACAGGACCTCCAACAGGCTTCTGTCCTTTCCCTGCTACTTTTTGTGCTGTACAAAAACAACCACAAGCCCCATGTCACCACATTTGCGGATGACATAACCCCCCCCCCTCCCAATCTTCCTGCTCAGGCTGTGCAAGCACTGACTCGGTTCATCCAGTGATGCAACAACCCATGCTTAATTCACTGCATTAAAAAAAAAAACAAGGAAACACTGGTGGACCTCATTGAACAACACACTGTGTTATTGTTATGGATTTCACTACTTTTCTTGGTAAGACAAGCCGAGCATTGCATCACAATACTAGGACTGACCAGATGTCCATGCTCGAGAAGTCAGGATTTTCTAACCGTAACCCCAGAAAGGCTTTTAACATGTGACAAGGGTCTATTTAAAGCCAACATATCATATTTTCCTGAACCTATTCAAGAGGTTCTGTTGCCTAAACCTAAACAAGGCCATGGCCAGTCCTAGCACTTGAACATTAAGCAGATTGTGTCTTGCTGAGAAAGCAGTGGGGTTTATAATAACATGCCTACAGCCTCTTGAGTACCGTCTTTGATAAGGAGTTATTGAATAGAACACTGAGGGAATAATCAATTAACAGTTTAAGTCCTTTTGGATTAAGAGAAACATAGTAACAACATCCTCTAATCTTTCCGCTGATCATCACTCATCGGCTCGTTTCACGTAGCATTGTCCCACCAGAATCCACAGATGACAAACCGTCCAAAAAAAGCCAGCACCAGCCTACACGAAGACTTTGAATTCGCCTTCCTGGGATGCAGATTTGATTGCAGGGTGTGTGGGGGTGGAAGGTTGTTACCTTCTGAACCTGAACCTTCTGCCTCCGCTGCTGTGCTTTACGTGAAGTAATTGTTCCACCTCTTTAACGCGCAAACCCCTCGCATGAATCGGATAATGGACGCACATTTAATCTGTTCGATAATTTGTACAATACAATTAGCGCTGGGTTAATGGGGGTCATTGTTGTTCGTGTCAGACCCGGTTCCCAACTGCAGCTTCGTGTCACTCGCCTAACAGGGTTGTCATTGAAATATTAAAAACACAGTCACAGTTGAGATTCGACAGCATTTTTAGGATTTGTTTCCATTACTTGGTCACATTCTGCGTCTTAGCCAATAGCACTTTCTGATCATGTTAAGGACGTGTATGTATCTATGCTAACCTGTAGCTAGTAGGGTACCTGCAATTACAAAGTTTGGACCTGTTTGTGGGAATATTTGGGCAAACAGGTCTGCTCATTTGTGTTGTTACATTCACACTAAACATGTTTTCTTCGCTCTGAAAGACTTCTAATGGATACAAATGACCGCGGCGCTTGCAGTTTTCCGTAACCACAACGCCTGCCACACTCTCTACGCACTTTGCTGCATTTTTTCCATGAAAGTCTATTTGTTTGTGTCTCTTTTGTGCCTGCCACCATTTCAGTTGCTCTCTTCATCAGTGACTTTCATTGAACCGTAATGAATCGAAATACCCACCGCCACAATGACACGCGTGTGATCTCTGATTTCACCCCCGCCACCCCCACCCCAACAGGTGTGAGGCACAATAAAAAAAAACCCCTCCTGCTAATACCGTGCGTGAATTACCAGCATGAACAGAAAGCAAAAAAAGGAGACAGTGTGTGTGTGTGTGAAAGAAAGAGGAAAGAAACAGTGGGAGAGAATATATGGCTTTAATAAAATGCAACACTGCCTTAATGTGTTATCCAATAATCAGCGGCTTGCAGCCTAAAACATTTTACAGAACATCTAATTTTTTGAATTATTCTTACATGTGAGGAACTGGCCATGCTTTAATTTCCTAGATATACTGCAGTTTATAAATAAGCACAAATATCATGCAATAGCAGTTCAATTTAACTTAAAAAAAAAAAAACTGGACAGAAGCATAGCAAAGTTCTCCAACTCCTTCAACTCGCTAGACAGCATTAAGCAGGAAAGGAAGCTGCTGCTTAGCCGTGAATTAACCAACAAATCTACTAATTAATGCTTAGTTTGTTAATTAAGAGTCAGCGGCGCAATTATCTGTTAATGACTTCACTGTGATGGCATTTCAGTAACAGGTTTGAGTAATAAGGTGCCCGGTTTTTTGTGCGAATGAGGGATGCATTTTGTGGATTTTATTCACCGTCGTGTGTCGATGCCTTTCATGTAAACACTGACTTTCAGGCTAATGCGTTCGTGTAAATACATGAATAAATACAGCTTGGCAATGGTCAATGCTGCATTAATTACATACGCCCAAGTGTGAGGTGTCTTCATAGGCTGTATTGACGCAGTTCCGTGCAGCAGATGGATGGTCTAGATTGAGGATCAGAGGTGAAGCTAGCAGAGGAGATGGGGGTGGAGGGAGATTGGTGAAGCAGATGATAGGTGGGTGTTGAAGATAGTGAGAAGCACTGGGGGAGCATCTGTTCAGATCAACCGAGTGCACGGCAGGAAGACAAAAAATGTTTTCAGCATTTTTCAGGAAATGCTTATAAACCTGAGTCCAAAACGAAAGGCACTTCTTTTAAGGATCGCAGCCAATTTTGGCCCACTGGAGGATCATAACCTTTGTGATGCACAGCCCCCACGCAGAGTTTTCTGAATGACAGGTTCTCCACAGGGGAAAGATAGACAGGCGAAGATAGTTTCTTTTTTTTTTCTCTCTCTCTCTTCACCTCCCAGTACAACAGCAAAGAGGCGAGAAAAAAGGCAGTAACAAGCGAAAACCTTGTTGTGTTTGGTGGTTTACAGACACTACCCCACTATTCAACCACATCAAAACACACAACCTAGTGCGAGAGGTGTCCCCATGACAAGCTGACAGGTAATGAACTGCCTCACAACGACGCTTTGTACACAGCAGCTGGATGCTTCTCAGGAATCCACTGTCCGCTGACTCGATTTGCAGCTAGCTTGTTCCAAAATCTTCTAAATTCAAGGTGATGACCAGACATAAGCCAGATTTGATATCATTATTTAAAATCTCATCTCTGTTTCCTGTCTGATTCTTCTCCTCCCCGTCCCGAGGCAAGTCATACGGTGACTTCAGTCAGACTGCAGAAGTACTCGGAGCTCGGAGTAATTTTCTTTTGCAACGGGAGTTGCACGAGCGATACACTTCTGCTCAGCCTCTCAGCCTCTTAAAAACAGCGTGGCCTCAACAGAAAGAGTTGCCAGAGCGCTTTGTTCAAATATTGATGCAAACCTCTCGTCTGTCATCTCAGGACACAACAGACAGGCACATGCACATGCACATGAACCCAGATAATGTGTGTGTGCCACAAGCGAAGCACTCCCAGACAAAAGACAGTTTTCGTTACACACACAAGCCAGTTGTTGTCTGACCAAAACGGGGACAGACAAATGTTGATTCTTGGCTCTGATCATCTATTTCACACTCAGACGGCCACATTTTGTCATTTCTGCTGTGCAGATTCAATCAATTCTTGTTCATACAACACAGGGAAGATGCCTAAAATATATTTTTTATGTTGTTTTTTTAAATCAGCAAAGCCCTGTTTCAAATTCAAGTAACACACACACACGGGGGAGCTGCTTGGTTCATCCAAACTCTTATCTGTTGGACAGCAGCCCCACTAGAGCAGCAGGGGGTTAGCAGCCTTGTTTAAGCACACCTGGATAGTGGGAAATAAAGGAGGGGTAAACACGACTCGTACACTTCCCTTTCAAGATATCTGTGCGAGGAGGGTCCTGTAAGTGTTTGCGAGTTTATCACATCAGGCTTCTGTTGCTTTAGTATTAGTGGAATGGAGATAACAGAGATGGTGAACGCACAAAGCATGAACATTAGAAATGGAATCAATCTCTGATACTCGGCTCGGCCTCTTAAATCATCTTTTTGGTTTGTTTTTGGTGTGTTGCCGCTTGTAACTTTTGACATTTTTCAGGAAGGAATTCGAGCAGAATGTCAATATGCCCCAGGTTTTGTCTCTCAGGCAACGTGCTGGGATATCTTCATGGTGGAGGTTATTGGGGCCATATGCAGAGAATGCTGAGAGGGAGACTACACTATTTCCATCTTCCTGTGCAAAACAAAATTGAATCTGTGTTTTTTGTTTTTTTAATTCACAGTTGATGTTCTCTTTAAATTTGAACATCAGTCAAAGATAAAGGATGATGCTATTTGGGGGCAAAGATGCAAAAACAATACGATCTGTCATTAAGTATCAGATCTACATCAAAGACACGTTTTTCCCATTTTATTGGATTGGAGCTGATAGCACGGAGACAGGAGTGAGGTTGAGTGATTGAGCAATTTAGACAGTATTAAAAAATGTTTCTGCAGCGCTGCTGCTGTTAGCATGGGATGTATTCATGCATATACATGTATACAAATGCAGAATATTATGGTACACACAGCTAATACTGTATGTTTTGCTGTGATATTTCTGCACCACGGGAATACATTTTGTTGGCAAAACAAAGTACTTTTTTTTTTTTTTTAGGAATTTAGGAGTGTGTGTGTGCTCCTGAACATGCACAAATCAGTGCATATATGTGTGTGTGTGTGTGTGTGTACAGTTTGTCTGAATGTGTGTCACCTACAAACACCCAGGTGGTATTTGCGTCTTCATCGGTGTTGTGACAGCTTGCCAGCCTGGTTTTGGCAGGCGGGAGATAGTGCTTCCCTCAGCCCTCCCGATAATCAAAGAGTAAACATGCCGAAGCAAAAGTGGGTTACCTGCATGCCAAACAAACGACACACAAAAAAAGTCTCTATACTATCAGCCGCTTCTCCATAAGACTTACACACAAATTAATATGAGGAGGGAAACAAACTCAACTAAATAAATGTGCCACATATTCGTATGCCTTTCATACGCAGTGCGTCAAAGAATCCACTAGAACATGTTTTCCCTTCACCAAAGAAATGAGTGTAAACTAAAAATATGTGACAGTTTTTCAATATTTAGCGCTAATATTTAGTCAGCCTTACACGTTAACTCTGCTTACACTATACTTGCCAAACAATAAGGCCTTTGCACAGACTGCCAGACCAAATCCACTTTTTGGCACATGCAGATTGTATTCTGATTGATTTGCAAAAGTCTGGATGGCAAAAAAATAACAAAAAAAAAAAGCATGAAATGTGAGTTTTGCTAATCAGATCCAAGCCACATATGGAAGAGGTTTAAAATGCAATTCCAATCGGTATTCCTACAGATGTGTCTGGACGCTCTGGCCGCCAAGTCACGCAGATAGGTTGGGGACGTCTGGACTGCTGACAGTGTTGATTTGTTAACAGAACTTTCTCTCAATGAGAAAATACCCAGCTTCTCACTTAATTTATCATCTCAGTAAACAGTTTCCTTGTAAGTTTATGGTCTCTAGTTTCAAGTCTGCTTCCATGCACCATGATTTTTGTACATTATAGCCACGTTTAGTGTAAAACAGTCATAATCAACTAGCCATACATCACCCCCCAGCTCCATAATTGTCCAAACACGGTCATTTCTGGCTCCGCAAACTGGCTCCATAATGCCAAAGTTGTGCCGTCAAAACAGTTTAAAGCACGCTTTGAAAGTGTTTATGGGCAGCAACAGCCATCCAATATATTCTGTAATTACCTCAGAATTTATGAACATATAGTTGTGCATATTATTAGTGGTGCAGTCCCGCGTAATATTTAAAATTCAAGGGAAGCGATGCATGTGTGCGCTTGTTACTAAAGTAACAGCATTACTGTTTCTAATATTACTTCATTAATATGAGCTTCACTGTTTTTCAACTGCTGTATCTGAGCTGGATTGAGACATTTTACTATCACTGCAAAAGTATTCAACTGGCGCAACGTGTTGTGGGTTTTTTTATTGTGAAGCAGTCTCAGGAAACATAATGTTTTTGCCATAGAGCTTACTGCGATTGCTAATCAAAAATTTATCTACAAAACAAAACCCTTTTCTCAGATTTTTGACAGCGGATCAGTTTTAAATATTGCAGAACGTGATGAAACAAGAAGGAGCAGCTAAAGTGAGCTGTCAGATGAAAAGTTCACCCCCCCCAACCAACTTCTTTTTTACTGTACTCTGCTGCTGCTGTATGGAAAAACGACTCATGCCGTGTGCAGTGTGACATCAGATTGCGGTTCCTCGGGGCATGATGGGAAAAAAATTATCGATTGATTTCTTTATTAAGAACAACACAAAGTTAGTTATCAACCTCAGCTCCTGTTACCACCTGAACCACGGGGTGTCACCAAATCAGCCGGGACTAAAATCTGAAGTTGTTATTGCTGTTTAAAAACAAATCTCGACTGGAATTAAGTGTTTGAAGGGGAGACTTTAATATTCAGGATTTAAGTGTCTCATGTATTTATTCATACTGGAATATTAGTGCTCAAAAGAAGAAGTCTGTACGCAAACAGTTATCAACAATAAAATTATTCTATTCCACATCATTCAAGTCAGTTTAATCATTTGGAATGGGGGTAATATGTTTTTTTCCTTCTTGTTTTTAACTTAGTTTGTCCGTATTGCAAAAACAACAAAGCCACTTTTGAGTAATGACAGATGCAGATATGGAGTGCCTTTATTAATATGTTATATGCAGCACCATTATTACCTCATCTATCAGCGTTCATTCCCCCGGTTTCATTTAGAAAGCAGGCCTCCGTTGACTGACAGTGATAGCAGACAAAAGAAGATAATTGCTTACTTACTCTTTCCCATATAGCCTTTGATCCATTTTGTCTTTTCTGACACAGAAGAGACAGCGACATAATTAAAGGCATTGTGTGGCATATACAATCTCAGCTGCAATCACACTGGCAACCTGACAGCTCACTCTAATGTGAGTGTACTTTGTAAGGGGGCTCGATAAATAAGTAAAACCCTAGAAAACAATCCTCTCGCCCTCTCTTCCTCACATTCTCCCATCCACTTCTTCCTGAGAGCTTTAACACAGACCACAAATAAAGAGCGGGGGGCTCTATTATTGAATGAATTTATGAATAAATTACTGCTGTGTGGGCATATGCGAAAAAAAAAAAAAAGGTTTAGAGCACCAAACTTTATTTTAAACAATGCTGTTTTGTCATCTTATCAAAATGTTTGGCAGGGTAAAAATGAGATTCAATAAAAAAAAAAAGAGTTAATATCCTGCAAACGACTGGGCGCACAGCTTCTTTATTAATATCATTAATCACCTGTCATTATGTGCTTGGTTGATTATGGAGGGTGATATGCTTTAAGTTTTTTTTTTTAGTCTTCTTCACTGCATGTCATCCGTTTAATGTCGTTCCACTTATGAGCACAACAAAGTAGCACATTTTCTAGAGCAGTGATTGCCAACCTTTTTCTTGAGACACACACACACAATTACATCATGACTTATTTTATATGAAAAACAGTATCTTTATTATATTTCAATATATTCACTGCGGAAATAAATAAATAAATGGAACAGAGGGAAAACCTGTGTAAAATTACAATATATAAACTTCAGAAATTAAAGTTTTAGCAACACATTGTTCTCTGTATTATGAGCTCCTTTTAATTTCACTGTCATACGCACACCTTAAGAGTCCAGGCAGCCTGTCTTTTAATGAGAGCTCGATGTCTGCTGTGACTTTGGTAACAGCCAAACGAAAGTCACTGTGCACATCGTGCCTTTGTTTTGATGGTGACCAGGGCGCTGAATGCAGTCTCTGACAGGTATATGTTGTGGCAAATGGTAAGATGAATCTGGTGGTCGCATGATGAGCAAGTCTCGGAGCGACTCCTGGTCCTTTCACAAGCCAAAACCGCTTGTATCCATGTTCAGCATAAAACCGCTTACAGAGAGAATTGGACTTTATATCCATAAGCTCTCCTCCTGAAGTGGCCGGTGAACTGCCTGGCCAAAGCATCAGGTAACTTCCCCCCTGACTGTTCCTGTAGCAAAGGAAACTGTTGCAGGTCTCCCTTTGCCAATGTATTCTTTCTATACTCCACTTTGCACACAAACGCATCCACTGTCTCTTTGCACTCCATTACGTTGGCATCCGCGGCCTGCATGCGTTTCTGACGCCCCACCATTTTTCCATCCATCTCCACTCTCTGTTTCTGTTGCTAGGTTACCCCTGTGTATAATGCAGGAGGGATGTTACACACGCCCTAATTCTCGTGATATAGCCTATATTTTTAAACTTTTCTATAGTGATTTTTTTTTTTATTTAAATAAATGAATAAACATTTAATGTATCTGTAATCTTAAATTTAGTTGCTTTTGTCACACTAATGAATTAAATGCTGACTCATCTATATTTAACACATTAGCTTTATTACACCCCTTAAAATCAAAAGGGCTTCGCGACCCCTCGTGGATCTTTGGCGTCCCCCTAGGGGGGGGGTCGGGCCCCCCCGGTTGGGAATCACTGTTCGCTTCAAGTTTGATGGCGATCGCTTGTATCGACAGCACAAATGGCTGTTGACACAGAGTGGTGGTATTGCTAAAAGCTGGCGGTAAATAACAAAAGAAAGTGCATGACTTGGCGGCGTACCAACAATACGAGCTACTGATATATGTTATTTCAGATCAATGTGTCAAGTTCACGACCGAGACTCGGCAGCCTTGGAACAAAACAATTCACATTTACTTCAATGCATCGGACCCAATCACCATAATAGCCTCCTGCCTGTTATTTGTGTTGCATTATCCAGCCAGGATGTAAAAGAAGCAGCTTTGGAGCTTCGCACTTGATAAATTAAATGTATAGCCTGCTTTTTCAGTTGACATTTTCCCAGAGCACTACATTCACATTTATTATGTTAAAGGGGCACTCCGCCACTTTTGCACATGAAGATCGGTTTAGTCATAATGCCACTAAGTACCACTTAGTCTGTGAATACGGGTACATCATTTCTTCTGTGCTTCTGGAGGGTTTTTTTTTGGACATAAGGGTGAACAAGAACAACTACAGCCATGCAAGCAGCTCTGTAGGGATTTATTAATGCTTAGCATGCTAGCACGCTTTAATGGCTACACACTCACTGCCACTTTATTATCTAATGTATCAAATGTCAACTAATGAAACATCTCTGCTAGACTTTTATTAAGTTTATAATTTCAGATTTTGTTGACACTGTCGGAAAGGTAATACTGTTACTGATTATGTTTATTATTGAACTTGTAGTGGGTGGTGTTACCGGGCAGGATTATATTGAAAGGTGTTTATAATATCATGCCCCCTCTCATGTAGGTAAATGTGGTGGCCAAAATATTAGAAACACTTCTCAACATAGTGCAGTCCACTTTAAAGCCAGTGCAAACTACAACCTCAATAATAAACATGAAACTGAACATTACTATCGTTGTAATGGTAGAATCTATAGCAGTGCAGCAGACCCGTTATACTCCATCACATTAGATTGTAAGTGCACCTTATGAGGTGGCCGTTATGTGCAATCATTATCATGGTCACCATCTTGGTATAGTGTGCTAACATTTGCTAATTTGCACTCAACACAAAGTACAGCTGTGGCTAATGGGATTATAATTTCTTTCAATTATTTAGTCATAAACTAAAGTGTTGGAAAAATTGCAATTAATCACCAAAATGATTACAATTTATCCAGTGGGGGGGGGGTAAATTATTCATCCAGTAGTTGTTGAGACGTTACACTCGAAACCACAAATGTCAATCTCATGGTGGATAAAAGAAAGTGAGTGAAACGCCAAAGTCAAAAGGATTTACACTCATGAAGATACGCACTGAATATCATCTCAACCCTCATGATGGCACTAGAGAAAAGTCATCCTGTGGATTGTGTCAGTCCATCCGAAAGTTGTTGACTAACGCACTGAAGTTGCCGTCCCTGGAGCCACACTGCTACCTTGGCCAAAAAAAAATAAAAAAAATACCCCCGGTGATATCATCAGGTTTATCTCAGCTCAGGCTCGGAGGCTTCAAAGCTCGTGTTACAAAATGGGGGTGTTAAATCTGACACAGGTAGAGAAAGTCTCATCAAAGACACTACTTAGCTGAATGATAGGAATTGTCGGAGAAAGCTTGACCTCCGCTATCTGCTTTGATTTTTTTTTTTTTTTAAAGCTCTTCCAAGTCCCCCAACTTTATAGAAGCGCGATGATGAATCACTTGATTTATATAGTCGTACAGTTAACCTGTGCGGTCCGACCATGGAACATGCTCTGACTGATGAGCGAGCACACTGAACCCGGTTTGTATCCATCCACTTGTTCGGTATAGAAATATATCACTGTCCAACCTGTGACACTTAAAGCACATTATATTCCAGTCTGATTTCTAGCTTTACAGCAGAGATTAAGAGGTTTAACGTTTCATGAAAGCCCTGAACATTTTCAAAGGCTTATCTATAATTTGAAAACACACTGTACAAGAAGGTGTTAACTTCTGCCAATATCAGTCTGGCTCATTCAGCTATATCAACTTCCCTAGAGTATTAAGAAGACGTGGCAGGAAAGATGGTCCACACAATCCTCCACCACTCAGTAATGACATATTCATGATATATTCCTGAATATATGGCAAAAAAAAAAAAATTGAAAAATGAAAGACAAAGGAGGCGACAATGACGCTATCGGTTAGCTCTAGTGCTAAAGAAAATGGAAGTTAGCCAAAAGCCCATCAGGAAAGCAGTCAGTGTTCTCGTGACATTTAAAATGCATGACAATCAAACACTTTTACAGTGCTTTTCCATGTCCCCAAGCATCCTTGCATATATCAAAAGGGAAAGATCTCTAATGGCCCCTGAAAAATGCAAGAAAGCGAGTAACTTTATCCCGCACCTCTTCTCTCCACCAAGCACTATTCTCTCACCTCGTCTCTGATTTTCTTTAGTGAGCAGGGGGGCCAGCGGTTCAAAGCACCGCATCGGAGCCCAGTCTGCCCTGCATTTATGTCCCAGTGGAGGTCTTCAAACGTTACTTTTAACTGCCCCAGTAATGCAATCTGAGTGGATGGCGAAGATGTGATCCAGCCAAAAAGGCTCTGCAGTAAATGGCATGTGATCGAGATAACATGAATAATAAACGAGACCAAAGTTGAGGTAAAGGTTGTATTTAAATCACATATCCTGCTATAAAGAGGCTCACCCAGTGACAGAAGGATATTTTTGATTTCTGCCAAGCATAGCGGATGAAAGCCCCCGCATTACTAATGAACAATTTCCCATTTCGCTCCTTAATAACTTATAAGAGTCCTCGTGTACTGTACCGAGGATTCTTTATAGAAAACGCAGCAAAACAACAAAAACTGAGATCTTTTAAGGTTGAATGCCCTCATTTGTTGAGCTTAGATGGACATGGGAAAAGTGTGTCAACACCATCTCGTTGCTGTCGACACACAAATGATGCTTCACTTCAAATAACCATGAGCAAATGAGCAAGTGAGCGAAGTGAGCGGGGCATGCTCAGCACCTTGTGGCACATCCTCTGCACACAGTGTCCCAGATTTCCACCTTACGTAACCTGATTATTTGTGCACACCAAACAAATACTCATGACAAACAAAAAAAAAAAAAAAGAAGAAAGCACATTCATTGCTCAGTGTCTCAGGTATTTGCAGGACCTATGCATTGTAAAGGTTTGCTGTCTCAGCAGTGTGAAATTCAAGAAAGAGAATGCTGAGTAAAGCTCCCTTCAAGACTATAGTCGCCATAAGGAAGGGGGTTGTGCCATCAGCCGTCTGTATGGATGTTATGAGAACGCGCAGCCTCAGACAGAAGGCCATCTCTCTCCTCATTAGACATCCTATTGGACTTTAATTAACAGGTTAAGACCGCCATAAACCTGCTGCTAGAGCCCACCATCAGAGGCAATAACGCCTCATTAGAAGACCTTGACAGCCAGGAGCTTAAACCCAGAAAATCCGCGACCTCTACATGCATACACAAACACCTCATTTATGTGTCGTCTGTGTTGTCTTTGAGCTCACTCTCTCTCTCTCTCTCTCTCTCACCTCCACCCAAGCCCCCCTCCACGCAACCCTGCAGTTATTCTGCTCAATGGACAGCAGAAGAAGACCGAGGGTTGAGTTATACTGGACAACTCCCAAATGTGTTTGATGTGTGTAGCTGTATGAATGTGAAGCAGGATGCTGAGGGAGCAGAGATGGTGTGTGCCGTTCGCCTGAATGAGTCAATCTCTGAATAATGTCGCCTGCAGATCCTAGCTGATCGCCGAAAACGGCTAATTCAGAAAACACAGCTAATTAGCAAAAAAAAAAAGGCAGAAACCGAGGCAGTTAAATAAGCTTTTGGCCGTGCAGGTTGCATCATAGTTTTTTTTGTGTGATGGGGACTATTTTATCTGCTAATGGGTTTGATGAGATTTGTTGTGAGGGAGCTTAGCAGATCTATAAGTGAGTGTGATTAAATGTGGCAGTGGCTATCTACTGGAAAACCGAAGCCTGTTGTGATCGCAACGCAGCACTAAAACGAATATTGTTTTGATTGTCCCGGACGATCCATCTGATGGGAACCCTGAGTGCAACGGAGGCATACAGAATTACAGTGAAGTCACAGGAGGTCAAGGTGAGGCTGCCACTCAATCTTAAAAACATGAGAGGGAGGTCCGTGGTGAGTCGACCTGCGTGGTAGCTGTTTATGCAGCCTGTCAAGTGTGTGTGTGTGTGTGCCAATGCATAATGTGCAGACAAACAGGAGGTGAAGTATAACTGTGACCTGCTTTATTGAGCAGACTGAGCGAGGCAGAATGTGCCTACGCGGTCATGTATGTGCACGTCCATCAGAAAGCATACAAGTCAGCAGAAGTGCGCACACTTGTCCGAACACGTTTCTCCATTAATGAACGTATTCACCAGATACCAAGGATTACGGCTAATCCCAAACATTGACTGATCCCACAATGCAACGCGAGCGGGCTAAATGTCAAAAAAAAAAAAAAGATAACTTTGAATGGGATTCGCGGACAAATTCTTCCTTAATTAAAGATTATTGTGTGACATTTGTGCTCCTGTACGGCATACGGTACAATGGAAAGATGAGCGAGGGAACGACATGTAACACAGAAACCAGGATGGCCTCGGGATCAATATCAGTTTCTCTCTGTTATAACATAAACATCAGACCACAGCTTAATCTCGGTGCTTTATTAGAATCTATCAAACCTAGTCAAACACACATTCTTCACACGGTTAACCATCCCTGTTTCATATGACAGCAATTAGAATATTCATTAGATAAAAATCTCTTTAGGCCAATCGATGATCTTTTAGCCAAAGGGATCTCTATAGATATCTGAGTCAAAATCCATTGGATACAAAGGATCCAATTGCACAAGCTTTGTGACTTCTCCAGCCCCAGTATAAATCGATAGACCAGCCCCTCTAGTGGATTTAGCTGCTTGTTAGCGGGCCTGAAACAGCTGTCTTACCCTGTGTCTTGTGATGTTCTACCCCCATTCTATTTTGTGCACTGTTTCAGCCCACTTTTAGGTTCATTGTGGGTTTATCAGTGTAGTGTGCCCAGGTGAGTGAACACTGCCCCACATCCACTTAGGCTTTTCAATCTCACCGTGACACGGTCAAATCAGGAGAGTGCACAAGATTAAATCGATGCCTGGCCAGTTGACTGCTTGACGCAGCATTCTCCTTCCAGACCATTTCCTTGGCCACACCATCTATCACTCAAGGCCCGAACAGTCCTCATGTTTTTTGTTTTTTTGTCTCCATTCTCTTCCTTTCTTTTCTGGCATAATGGGATCACACCATCCAGGACAATGCCTGGTCTCGGGAGATGCGACACACTCACCATTGTCTACTTCATAATATCTGTATACCAAGTGATTCCTTCGGCTGGAGGTGGTGGTGGTGGGGAGGAGGAGGTGGCAAACAGAGGTGACATAGCAACACAGTCTGTGTTCGGAAGAAAAATCTAATTTACAGTTTGCCCCGGAGGTCAGCCCGACGGGCCAGGTCCAAACATCTATCAGATAAATCGGCTTTAGGGCGCAGGCAATCCACTTATGAACTCCACCTTCTGCCAGCTGCCCTGCCAGTTAAGTGACTAAATTGTACTGCAGTTGAAATAGACAGCAGATCTGTTCAAGTTCAAGTTCTGTTTGAGTTTAAACCTTTGAAATATTCAAAAAGGTGGCAGAGCTGGGAAGGATATTAAACAATGCGTATGAGTTTAAAAGAGAGGTTTGAATGATTGATTGGTTCCATTGCTCACCTCCATGTGCACTTTTCTGTTCTTTCTGCTCTATTTTTAAGCCTACAGGTGTCAGAAGAAACTTGCAAGCTTGTTACCAGGTTCTTACCTCCTAACAAGCATTCTCATCGATGTCCAAGTAAAAACACCCAAAGGTAGGTAGAGCTCCTTCAGTGAAAAGATATAAGACTCATATACCTTGCATGCCTGGGAACGCTGCACCCTCCTTGCGGTAGCAGAATAATGGTCAGAGCTGAGGCTAAATGTTTGAGAAAATTGCTGTTGTTTTAGCTGTTGGCTATGTCTTTCTAAGGGAAATCAGCTGAACAGCTGCTTAATGGCATGTTCTTTAAAATCCTGATATCAGCAAATGGAAAATGCTGACTTTTTAAGACTACTGACATCTTTATAAAAATGTCTTAGACACTTATAAAGACGGGGCTCAATTAAGTCCTACTCTCAAGGGAGGGGCAAATAGTTCATCGCACCCCATTGGGCTTATATTGCGTGAAGGTGACTTTTTGTCACTTCTGTCTGAAAGCAAACAGCGTAAAAATACATTTCTGTGTGGTGGGATACACCACCAACAGGGTAAAGAACCCAGAACTAAGATTTTATAAGCTGCCGAACTGAAAAAAAAATGAGCAATGAGACGTGAGGTAACATCAGCAGGAAGAATGGGGAAAACTGTGGGATCCTGACACTCAGTCCTTGAAGACCTGTAGAGGTTGAAGCTATGCATGGTCTGGTTTCGACCTTTGTCAGGTTAAATGGTGATCTTACATTCATTGGGGTCATTTCTCCTAGAAAAGAGGGGTAAAGGTTAGAGACACAAGATGACACACGATTGGTGTTGACTGTTTTCCCCTCCGGTGGATGTGGTTTTTAGATTATGCTTGCGTTGCGTTTCAACCCAGGGTGTGATGTTTCTATTCCAAGCAGTATAAATACACTCGCTGTATATATTTTATTCATGTTGCAAAAGCCTGTAAGAAACTGCTCTTCTTTGTGGATCTATAGCATGCTTCCAAATAAAAAAAAAAAAAAGGAACACCTCCTCCGAACTTGCCAATAACAAATCATCTGAACATAATCATTACCTTTTTCCTGCAGAGCCCTCGCCACCAAACTATGGACACGACCAACACTACTAATTATAACCACAGCCAATCTCACTTTATGTTCAAGTTCTGAGGTATTATTCATGAGAGGTCGTTATGTGTGAAACCGTGTTAAGAAGTTTCTCTCCAGACACACAGTCAGAAGTACACACCACTTCCAAGACACTTTTTTCCCCCTTCCCACAGTTCTCATTAACAAATAACAACATCTGGTAATGACACCAACACGCACACGCGCAAGCCTGTCATTAATGGGGCCCTTTCACTGAAGGAAGCCAAGCGAGAACCTGTCACATGTCCATGTTTCCACTCTCTACTCAAACACAGCAATTAGGAGCATTGAGCTGAGTGTCACTTCAGCTGCCTCATTGACCTTTCTCTGGCTCTGCTGTGCCGCCTGTTCGCACTGCTCTGCAATATCTTCATTAGTACAACCTGACTATGGAGGGTATATGTCTCTGAGCAGGAGTGTACTGTACTGCTGCACAGCTGATGCCTTCTTGTTGCACGCGGTGACCGTTAAGGCACTAAATAATCTCCATCTTTAGCAAGGTGTTTGTTTGCATGCTATGTGTTGCTTGGAGACACGGAAGTTTGGACATATGGCCCAAATCCAGCTTTTGCTTCTTCTTGGTACCCAAACTTGTTCAGCACCAGCCCACACACAGATCCTGAACTACAGTGTACATGTTACTCACTCTCACTGTTTCAGACATATACTCTTAGTCATGCACGGGAAAAGCTTCAGAATCTTTTAGGTTGCTTTGCGGAGTAGTTCTGTTCGTTTGTGTCTGACTAAGGACAAAAAAGACAGACACAAAGGTGATTTCTAGCTTTGGTCTGACACTGACTTCTAAAATATTAACCAGGATGAGTTAGTGTGAAGTCAAATGGACTGACGGCTGACTCATTTGGCAATCCTTGCATCCTACATTATCATTGCTCATCAGCCCACGAGGGTTTGGTGTCTGACAACACCTTATACATTTATTTATCTCCTCCGGTGTCACGAAGAGTTCACAAAGAAATAACTTATGATGAAAATTATTAATATCGACTGCAGCTGGACAAAAATAAGAGGCATACCAAAATAATTGGGACAGGATTGGGAGTTTGTGTGTGGTTACTGTGTTTCACTAATTGCCAAAATACACAGTAGGACACAAGCCGAACAGACCTAGGGTTGTCAAGATAACCACAATACAACAATAATGAGATAGAAATAATGAAAATGAAATATTGACAAGCCATCTGCAGGGGATGGTAAGCCACCAGCACAACTGCTTGTGACCCCACATTGCATCTCATCACAGTCAGTCTTTGGTTTTTAAGACAGAAAAGCGTCCCAGAGTGGAGGACGATTGTGGAGGATCTGCCGCTCAATATCCCTCGATTCAAAGAATCACACAAACATAAATGTCCCACAATCGCATTTGAGTTTTGCCCAAGATTACAATATCACATAGGGAGAGAGTCCCATCGCCTCCGCCTCACTCACTCTGGAGCTCCTGACAGGAAACGCAGGCAGTCTTAGTGGAAAACACAAACTGGGGTGCCATTTATCCCAATTTGCCACAGCTGTGGAGTTTGTATCCCTGTTTCAGCCTAACGAGTTAACCATTAACTGCCAACTTTCAGTCAAAGGCATGCCACTGTTGCCACCGAAATTGTTATTCAGCCAGTCGCCAGTTAACAGGGTCACTCGTTAAACCAAAACACCGGGAGGCAGGAGGACAGGGTGTGCAGGTGATTAGTACAAGCAGGTACTGAGATAAAACATTGTACCAAGATGAGACATTATCCTGCTGTACCTCTCGCAAAGTAATTTGCAAAAACATAAACATCGGCGCTAATGCCATGCTGTTAGAGCTACCCAAATTAACCGCAAGGGAAATTTCTTCACAGCAGCAGCTCTAAAAACACCCCTGTTATAACTTCTTGAAAAAGTCTTCCCAACACTCACACCAGCCAGCACTTACTCACTGGTTACCATTTTATCTTGTGGAAATACATTTGCTGCCTGTTCTTTAATAATAACTTAGCATTTGAATTCATGCTAGAATGCATTCACAGAATCCTGAAAAAAAAAAAAACTGGAACCAAACAGGCACCAGTTGGTTTGAACTTTGCCTGTTGAACCCTGTAGCCAATCAAGCCTCGTGAATGCAGCCACAGCTTTTCCTTATCTTATTAAATAGGATGTCACGAAACAATATGCACTTATCCAATTAAGCGGCTCTTATTTACGAGAAAAATAATGGGAAAGTAGATCCCAGCAGCGTAGATGCATTGTGCGGTATGTGCAGAAACAAATGACTTTAGTTAACATAAATGACTACTACATTTTGTAGGAAATAACAAAGAAAAGCCAAGATGCAGAGGTGTCAAAAGTATTCACATTCATTACCCAAGCAGAAGTATAGATACTAGGGTTTAAAAAGACTTCTGTAGAAGTATCAACTCAAGCTTTTTACTCGAGTAGAAGTGTAAAAGTAATGGAAAGGGGAAAAACATCAAATGTTATAGGGGGCCTATAGTGCTCTACACGACCTCCCCAAAAACATAATTTTTCTAAAAGGCCACAATGTTATATTAAAATGTTAATGTTGAAAAATTTGGGATGCACTAGGCTACCTGTTTCAGCCTCATATATGCCCAATGAAAATGAATGCATTTAACTATAATGCAAATACATTAAAGAACCATACTTTATATGTGTGCTACTGTCAAAATTAATGATTAATCCAAGTGATTAATCAAAAGAATAATAATTCTGATAAAAAAAAACTCAGATTTCTCTTGAGTAATCTGACATTTTCGCACTAGGCTACTTAAAGTCACAAGCTCCTTGCTTGCGTGTGACGTGATTTGTAATGTGCCCGGGGCGATGCATCGCGTACAAATATAGTGTCGGAATGGTAAATGTTTATACATCTCATCCAATCACAATCAAATTCACAAAAAAAATCTTTTGGCTGAAAATTTTTCAAGCTGCAGCCAAGTCATATTCCCCATTTGCAGTTTGTGAAAGATGTTACAGGTAACGTTACCTGACACGTGCTAAAAAAATAAGATAAGATTTACAGCCCCACTGCACTCATAATCATGTTCTCTAATGCAGACGTCAAGTTTAAACACTCGACAGTTTTACAGCAGGAGCTGTTCTGTTCACACTTTTCTTTAATCCTTTGCCAAGATTGTCTCAAGTTTTACCCTTTCAAATAATCAACCATCTACAGAACGTTATTTTTCTACTTCTTCTTCTCATCATCATTATTATTAATTATTATTATTAATATTAATATTGTTTCCAGTGAGCCTCTTATCATTTAACAGAAAAATATAACAACTTTTGCAGCCTCAGTTTCAGTGTGATGGTGAGCTCTCAGCTTTCAGCCATCAGTACATACTGTTAATAATCAAAGAAGCTCTGAGGCTTTACATTTGTTATACATGTTAGAATACATGATTTCAGCATTGAGGTACAATCAGGCTTCATTCATGATTTTGTGCCGCCAAACTAACTTATTGATTATCATTATAAAGTTTCAGGGCGTTCCTGTAACCATGGTAACTCGCGGTGAAGCCGTTTTACACGGATACACTGCAGACAAAGTCCAGACGCACCACAGGAGACTCTGTGTGTCAGACGAGTTCTCACGTGTTGACTAAACTTTAATTGAGTCTCAAAATGACATCACAGCTCTGTGACGCAGTCACAACAAGTCCATTGTAGCTAAGCGGCTAAACTTTAGCGCCGCTCTGTGTTTTTTGGAGCTTTTTTCCCCCCCATTTAGGCAGCACTAGTAGTGGATCAATTTTGTGTGACCATTGTTCTATGGTTGCAAAAGAATAAGTGACAGTTAAGGATGGTGCAACAAAAATAATTGGGTTGGGAAGGGGGTTGAACATTAGATTTCACTTTTTTAAAAAGATCCTATTAATATTTTCTACCTATGACTTAGAAAAAAAAATGATGCAGCACCCTCCCAAACATCTAAACTGGGCAATTCATTTTACTATTACTGTAATAACTCAAAGAAGCAAAGTATTAACAAAGGTAAGATGGTGCCCCTGGACTTGGAATGTGCATGTTAGAAGTCGAATTTTAAACAAACACCAAACTAACACAGTGTTAAAGGTCCAGTGTTGTCCACATTTAACGAGAACTATTGACAGAAATGGAATATAATATGCATAACTATGTTTTCACTTGTGTATATTAACCTGAAAATTAAAATCATTATGTTTATATCTACAGCGGGAGCAGGTCCTCTTCTACGGTGTCCGCCATGTTGAACCGCCATGTTTCCCACAAGTTTGACAGCCACTGTAGTTTTTTCGAGGGTGAGGTGAGTGGTATTCAGTTGGTTGCAATCTGCAACTTCACCCCTGGATGCCATTAAATCTTGCACACTCGATCTTTAAAGCTCTCTGCTCACATTTTATTTTCTTGTTTCTCCAGTTGAATGTTTGAGCTTCACTGCACAGAATGACGTGTGTGTAGCTGGGACACTTGAAGGATGTTTTCACATTCGTCTGCTTAAAGTGAAATGGTTCACCATGCTTAATGAAAATCAGATTTTTAGGGGTGGGCCTACAAGCGTTGATTTGTGGCATCACAAATAGCTTGAAGTAATGGATGTCATTCCAAAGATAACTTATAATTACTGTTTTATTAAAAAGCGTGTAGGATTTAGTGGCATCTTGCAGTTGCCGATTGCAACCTCCTCGCCTTAGCCTCTCCTTGCTAGGATGAAGGAGAAACAACGGTGGCTGTGAAATGCTTGGAAAATCTGAAAGGACTGATCCGGAGTCAGTTTTTGTGTCTGTAGATATAAAAGTCTCATTCAGAGGTAACAAAAACATAACAATTCTCATTTTCAGGAAATTATACACCAATAAAATATTCAATAAATAGAGCCTCCCAAATCTTACACACACAATATATCATTCTTCAAATATTATTGCTGCTTGACTTTTTAATAATGAGCTTTTAAATAAACAGTCATAACTCCCACTGAATGAATGAACCGGGCACAGATGGCAGCTCTGTGGTATTTGCGCCCACACAAATATTATATATTTTTTGAAAAGTGAAAAAAACCCCAGAGATCTTCTCCTCACATTGCCCTGCCTTCAGGAAAAAGAACAAATGCACCCCACCCCCCCAAATTCTTACCCCCACTTCCCCTCTGGTAATTCTCACACAGCCCTTTACTGTTGCCTGAGAAAATAGCCACGACAGAAATACTGAAAACTGTTGTGGACATAAATTTGGGTTATTTTGTTTCTGCTCACTCCTGTTGGAACAAAATGATATGCAGGGAAACCAGTGTCACTGCAATGCACTGCAAATCCCGAGGAGAATTGTTGGCAAATAAACACAAGTGAGATGTTAATGTATCAGTGTGTTTTCAGTGTATTTGTGTGTGTGTGTGTGTGGTGTGTGTCTCACACCTCTATTTGTGGGCCCCTGACTCTATGCTGTGACAGTAGGCAGAATAAGAGAGTGTTTTATGGCATCTCATTGAGACACCCTTGACGGTGACACCTCCTCTATACTATTCCTGTCGCCGGCTCCTTAGCTCTCGCCCCCCCCTCCTCCGCCTCCCTTTCACTGCTTTTCAGCTCTACTTCTTTCTCACCCTCTCTCTTGCTGTCTTTAAATCACCCCCCTTTTTTTCTGTCTCTCATCTTTTCCTATCCATCTTTCCCAATCATCTTCTTCCATATTGCTCCCTATCGTCACAAATCTTCCACTCTACCCATCCGAGCGCTTCCTCTGTCCGCTGTCTCCCTTACTTCATATCCCTCTCCTTCTTCACCCCCCCCCCACCACACTAGCCTCTCTTTTTCAGCCGGAGCACTTGGTATATAGTAATGGTGCACTCTGCCACCATGTTCATTTCAGCATCTTCCCCAAAAGTGACTCAGAAATACTTTTTTCATTTTGGAAGAGCTGTAGCCAAACAAAAAAAAAAGGACTTTTCAGGGTGAGTAAGGCTCATTCATCTGTCTGCCTGTGATTTGCATTTAGACAAACAGCATATACATTTACAAAACGGCGCGTACTGCGAATGCCAATGCTCAAGGGAAAAACTTTTTATGCTAATTTCCTGCAAGCACGAGGTAAAAAAAAAAAAACCCTCATTCCTCTACTCAGATTCACACAGGATCAAATTTGTTTTAAAAGGCGATGAAACAAACGAACAGAGAGATTTCTGTGCATGGTAAAAAGCCGTCAAGGCAATTTTCTCGGATTTCTCCTTTTTCCACCACCAACTTCTGGTTGTATTCTTTACACGAAGCACCAGCTTTGGAGTCCGTCCACTTATTGATCAGCATGGCGACTAGAGCTGGCGGCTGCCCGTATGACTTGTCTGGCTATAGTGTAATTAAAGCTGAGGCAAAGGATGTGTAGCACTGACAATGCTGGCTAGCGTTCTCAGAGAAAGCTATTTGAGGAAACGCTGCAGCTTATTATGATCAAACTGGGGCTTTGGGTGCGTAAGTAGAAATTTGAACAGCTTTAAGTTTTATTGCCAAATTTAGGGTCAAGTGGGGGAAACGCCGTTTTTAAAACACAAGCAATATTTAATGAGCAGTAAAAATGCATTTTAAATAATAACAAAATGGGATTTTATGCCCTCCTAGGGCCTCTTTTGCTTTCCAAAACTCATGTTAAAGTTTACAAGACCATCTGTTTCGGCATATAGAGAGAGGCAATCTAAATCAACCCGCAGAATACAGTTGAGGCCACTGGAGTGAGCGTGGTTTATGGCTCCAATTCCCTTTCCTCCTCAAAAAGCCTACGAGGAGAGTCAAAGTGTGGTAGGATGCAGAATAAAATCCCGCTTAGGGATCATGACTATCTCGGAGCAGTGCATGCAGGGTTTAGATATATTTTATAGGCTTAAAAGAAAATGCTGACATCACTGCAAGAGGAAATGCAGCTGCTATCACGGGCAACGGGTGAACGTGTTGGGAGTAATGGCGATGAGAAAATGAGCAGAGCAGGGCGACCCTTCCTTCTGTTACACTGCATTACCCACCCCGACTGCATCCGAGGGTGATTCGCTCAGAAACTCGGATACAGAACGTACTGTGGTGGGCAAGATGTCATACACTGTTAGAAGTACACTAGAGCACACACACACACACACACACAGTGAACAGTAGACTCATAGAAGAGCAGCACACCAGCATACATAGGCGTTTTTCATGGGCCATTTCATTTCACTTGATCTTGTGACACAGCGATGATCTCCATTTTGTCATTTTGAATTGTAATTGCCCTGAGTAGCCTGGAACACTGACAGAGGAGGGAGGAGGGAGAGAAGCGCCGCTGGAAGGAGAGAATGACAGAAAGGAGAAAAAAAAAAAGTGGAAGAAACAGACAAAAGAACAGAAAAAGATTAGAGCAGCTCAGAGATAAAGGGAACCAAGTGAAGTCTCTCTCTTTGTTTTCATTTCTAACACAAGAACAAAATGTAGTAACGGTCCACTTTCCTTTCATGCCTCGTCTTTGAGAGGTGGACGATATCTCTGATTTTAATTTTCTCCACCTACCCCCCTCTATCACTCAGTGAAGGAGCACACAAAATTATTCCCGCGGTTCTCCGGTTTGTAATTATAAGCTTCCAGAACAAAAACGCTCCATCAGTTTCCCTTCACCATAATTCTCCTTTGAGGCTGTCACCGGTCTGATGTTCTCCTCTGGGAGAGCTCGCCGTTTGTCCATGCTCTGAGTCGTAAATGTCACTTGATTTTTTTTTTTCACTGAAAGTGTCAATACTCAGTCCATTAAGGGTCTTTTCATTTTAAACATATACAGTACCACTCAAAAGTTTGGACACTCTTTCTATCATGTAGATTAACACTTAAGATATCAGCACTATGAAATAACACATGGAACTATGTGATAAAGTGTGAACAGAGCTCCTATTTTAGATTTTTCAAAGTAGCCATATTTCCCTTTCATGACAGATTTGCACAGCCTTGGCATTCCCTCAATCAGCTTCATGAGGTAGTCACTTGGAATGGTTTTCACTTAACAGGTGTGCCTTTCTTCCCTTCTTAATGTGATTGAGACCATCAGTTGTGTTGGCATACGGCCCTATTTGACTATTGTGGTAATCCATATAATGGCAAGAACTGCTTGACTAAGTGAAGAGAAATGATAGTCCGTCATTACGTTAAGACATGAAGGTCAGTCAATCCAGAAAACTTCCAAGAACATTGATGGCTTCTGCGACTGCACTTGAAGACACCATCAAACACTATGATGAAAGTGGCTCTCATGAGAACAGCTCCAGGAAAGAAAGACCAAGAGTTACCTCTGCTGCTGAAGAGGATAAGTTCGTTACAGTTACCAGCCTCAGAAATCTCCAATTAACAGCACCTCAGATAAGAGCCAGACAGAGTTCAAGTAGCAAGGCACCTGGCAACATCAACTGTTCTGAGGAAATTGCATGAATCTAGCCATCGTGGTCGAATTGCTGCAAAGAAACCATTACTGAGGGAACACACAAGGAATGGACAGCAGACCAGTGAAAATCTGTACTTTGATCTAATGAGTCACGTTTGATACTTTTGGTTCCAACCGCCATCGTATCTGCATGTGTGGTTCCCAACAATGAAGCATGGAGGAGGAGGTGTGATTGTGTGGGGGTGCTTTACTTGTGACACTGTTTAAGTGTAAATTTCGGCGTTCTTCAGTGACAAGTCATCCCATGTTGCTTGCAAACAGCGCAATGATCCAGAACACACCTCCAGGCATGGAGGTCTGATGACTTGGCTCCATGTATGGGCTACCTTATTAAGCCTGAGCATGTTTGGAGTGCTGCAGATGACCTAGCCTCCACAATCACAAAAACCTAAACCCAACTGGACCACAGAGTGCAACAACAAGTGCACAGCATATATGGGAACTCTTTGAAGATTGCTGGAAAACCATTTCAGGTGACGACCTGATGGAGCTGACTGATGACAGATTTGCACACACTCTCAGAACGTGGCTACTTTAAAAGAATCTAAAACATAAAACATATTTTGCTTTGTTTACACATTTTTTTGTGTACCACATAACTCCATGTGTGTTATTTCATAGTCTTGATGTCTTTAGAGTTAATCCACAATGTAAAAGTACATTAAATAAGAAGGCGCATTCAAACTTTTGACTGATAATGTACATTTACCGGGCTGTGTGGTTTAATTAAAGACAGCAAGGCTGTGAAAGCACAGCCCCCACAACCGCCTCTGCCCATTAACTAACAGAAAGAGTGCTCTTAACATCACAGGTCATGTACGTTATTCTTAAAACAGCAGACAGAAACCATTCTTCAGTCTGAAAGTTTGAAACTATCTTCACAGGTGGAAATATAATGGAAATGAAACGCATTTACTATCAGACTGTACTTGCTAAAACTGAGCTAGGTTCATTTAATGATGCCCCACACCTGTAAGAGCTGGAAAACTGAAAAGAGCAGACATTCAGAGACAGATGTACTAAGAGGATGGACATATTTCAACAGTTGGATTTGTAAAGCTCATAAAGAAATAATAACTGTGAGCCTCGTTCTAAAGTACTCAATACTCGACACAGTAGAGAGCCTGGTTATCACTCAAAGAAGTCTGATGGACCGAGCAATAGAGGTGAAAGTGGAGGTGGTGTTGATCCAGCTAATGTTTCACCAGAATATTGAAGTGAATGCAACTAAACAAATACAGTAGTGTGTACGTGTGTTGCCAAAAGAAAGCTAACTGATTTAAGATCTATATTTTTATTAGATTATTGACTTTTTTAGCTACTGATAACTGATACAGTGCAAATCCTTGGATATTTTTTGTGTTGACACCACTCTTCCTTTTCACACCACAGCTTTCCTTGCAGCTTTTGTAAATAGCACTTGCACTATTTTTCCAGCTGTTTTATTTTCCATTTCTCCATGCAGTAGTAACTGTCGCAAAATTATGTCACCTCCGTAACACCAGGGGATTGTACAGTCAAAATCTAGTAACATATTTCCCTCCTGGGTACATCTTGCAAACACTCAGTGACACCAGCCTGTTGGTCGTACTCGATAAACAAACGTCATGTTTTTAGGGCAGAATGTGTCAGATATTCACGTGAAAAACCGGTGAAAAAGTCTTTTTAAATGTCCCCGTGTGTCATACTTTGATTATGTACCGACTTCAAAATGTACCGTATGACATCAAGCTTCAATATCTTAGAAATGACGGAAAAAGAATCTAAATCGTACAACAAGCAGCGTCTTCAGGTTTGTGTGCACATGAACTAATTTTACCATTTTTTTTTAACATTGGTCTTTCATCAGAGTTTATGGCCTCATTTCTTCATGTATATCTGACTGCACAGTTATGGCTTTTTTTAGGGTTTAAATGTAATTAAATGGCTCTGTTTGAAGAGTGTTTCTCTCTTTGCATGTGTAAGGATAAAAGCGCAGAGGTTTTACAAGTTGAAAAAAAACATTCGGACCATGCTATATCTGATGTTTGATGCACATGTAACAATACAGAGCTTTTGATCTTCACAGTATGGGTGAAGCATAAAAACAAGAAGTTTATCACCAACATCATTTCATAAATTACACACACTAACTGCTAATATGAAACTGCCGTAAACACACGAGCATTAAATCAAACTCTTAACTGGGGACAGAAGTAGAGCGATTCTTTCATCTTGCTTCATACCATATACTGTAGATTCTTTCATCTGTTGATTTTCCTGGCATTGAAATTAAAAATTGAATTATTTCAGCATTTATTTTTTCATCTTGGTTTCTCGATCATGGAAAATCCCTTGAGGGGAGCGAATCTTTGTTTGTAATTAATAAAAAAAGATGCAGGGAGAGAGAGATGCAGCTGAATTGCCTATCGAAGAAGAAAGACAGTGGAGCCTTAAGTGTCTCCCCAATGATCAATTATGTTGGATCCAAATCAATACGAAAGCAAGAAAAATACATTCATGAGTCTTTTGAGAGAAGAGTTTGAAAGATAGTGAATGATGGGTAATGGTTAGAAATTGAACACAAGTGTGCCACGGTTTGTCAATCCGAAATAAATTAAGAAGCTCCTCCTGCCCCCTCACAACGAGGAGCAAAGAGGCTGCCAATCAACCCAATGGTGCTTTTAAATGTGGTTAAAGGCTGTATTGATCATAGCATATTGACATTTGAATAATACTGACAATAAAGTCAGTTTTTTTTTTAGTGCTTATTAGTGTTCGACCACGTCAAGCACAATTTATAAATCAAGATCTAACCGAATTAAAGCCTATTTATGAACATTCTCAAAGTGGATGGCTCAGATTGCAATCAGTAGAGGAATATAGGCCATCATTCACTGGAGGGGAAGTACAAAACAAAAGGAGTTTAAGGAAACATTTATGCAAATGTATGCACAATTTCTAATTTCACCGCAAAGCGAATTCCTGATGCTCGCTATATGTGTCGATACGGTTTGTCACAGAGACGAGTAACTGTCTGATTGCTGGGAAATGTCAAAGAAAATTGCTTTCAATGTGACAGTATGTCCCATCGCCTATAAATATACCTGCACAGACTGCATGGTTACAACCTGAACTTTCAATTGTTTTTAATGTGATTGCATAATTAGTTTAACAATGCAAAAGAGGCATTGATCTTAGTGGTGAAATATACGAGTCACGCTGAGGAACCAGTTGTGCCTTCAAAGAAGAGAAAAAAATCTCATTTAAACACTGATGTGTCCTGGCCAATAACCGCATTTTACCGTCTATTAGTAATGAATAACAGATCATTGTTTCATGCAGCAGTTGGGCGTACATTCATATTGATCCACACTGACGCTACAGTGGTGATCAAAAGTAGCACATTTCTTACATGCAACCAAAATCAAATGAACAGCTTGAGGCAGTTTATTAACTGCCAGCATTAATGCTTCTGTCTGGTGTGACTAATGAGGCTGCAGACAAACACTTAACAAGGCTAACATTGTGGAGGAGCGTTCCAGCATTACTCTGGTAACAAGGTAGACGATAAACAGCAAAAACAAAAGAAAAGAGGAAAAAACAACAAACAAACAACCACACAGAGCATGAGTAGTGAGTTGTAAGTGTCTGTCATATTGCAGTGATTACAGCGCAAATGTGACCTTGTTTACTCCTGCCATTTATATGTTGAATATCAAGCAGCATTCTGCTTCGAAATCCAACATGCAAGGAATCGCAATTTCCTTAAGTTATGAATTGCAAACACTCTGAATACTGAATGAGCCTCCCCTCAGACAAAGCTTGGAAAAAGCTGCACCCCCAACCTTAGTTCATGTGCTTAGTTTTTGCTTTTTGTTTGTGGGATCATGATTATGGCATTTGATTCACACTCAACAATTGAACAAAAAAAAACCCCAAAACAGCCTAATATTGCTGTTAAAAGAGGTCTGTCCTGGGGCATTTATTAGTTTCTGACTCTGTAAAAGTAGGAAAACAGTAAAATTCCCCCAAACTTCTGCATCTCTGAGCTTTCTTTGTAACCAAATCACACACATTTAGGCTATTGATCTCCTTTTGATAAATAATGCAATTTTTTTTCACTTCCATTCACCGTATCTCCCCTGATACTGTTTGGAGCCCCACTGGAAAGACCTGGCTCCCACTCTGAGACCCTCTGCTTTAGGTCGTAACACATTCATGCAAAATATGAAAAATATAGCTTAGAATCTTTATTATTGATCAATTATTTTATCATCACAGAGCTTCTACCCAAAGAACCTGGGTAAATAAAGACAAGAATAAATGTGATTTTACAGGCAAAGAAGTCTCGCTTTGGTCTCTAAATAAGCATTCCTCTATCAAAGACATAATGCTCTGGCATCAAGCGTCTTGGGTGGTGTTAAGCCCAGGATGTAGTACCCTAATATCAAGGGCGGAGGGCTTGAGGCAAGTGAGCCCTGACATTGTTTACCTTTAGCGACCAGGTTAGGGGTTAAGATGCTATTTTCCGCGTGTAGGTTGCTAGCTTTGAGGTTGTTGTTGTACTTTTACATAGCGGAGGGGGCTTTGAAAACTGTAAGAGAGAGTGCGCATTAGCAGGCTTCAACCAGCAGCCTACTTCCTGTGAGTCAGACTACAGGCAGGCAAAGAATAGCGCCTCCTTCAGCTGCTCCAATCCATTTATAGCCGATTTCCGGGACTGAATTTATGTTCAGCAAATGAATGTGCATGCACAGAAAATTACCTCCAACATAAAGTGAATTAAATATATTTTTATTTTCTTCGAATGTTGTCCATCTGCTGGTTTAATTCCCCCCTTCTTTCCCTGATCCCAATGACACAATAAAAGTTCATTCGTACCTTAAATTATCTCTCTGATGTCAGCCTCTAACATAGACATATTCAGCTGATATAACAATACAAACGTAAGGAGAACATTTGAAAATAGTAGGAAGAAACTACCACCAGCATCCCTGTTCATTAACACACGATGTGGTGCTTCAACACATTTACTGATTTTACACCTGCAGCTGATTAAAGCTCATGGATTAAATCAAATCATTTACTGCAACTGCAATTAAAAAGTTTGAAATCTAACTATATTTAAACCATAGTTAAATAGTTACGGTTAGAGTGTTTGTCTGTGTACTGTACACCTGTGTACTGTCATTTGTGTGTGCGTGTGTGTGTGGGCTGGTTGCAGCGTTCATTAATGTGTTTTGGTAGGTGGGCGTTTTTTCTTGTTTCTTCTGTTGATGCCTTTTCTTGTCCTTTGTATTATTGCATATATATATATATATATATTTCAATGTAAGGCACAGAAATGTGCTATATAAATAAAATTGCGGCTTCCATCTGAGTGGTGTAAATCACTGGGCTTTGTAGTCTGAGAAGTCAGTTGGATTTACATTTGCCTAAACTTCTGGATACAATGCACCTAAATCCCTGTAAAGACGCAGTTTGAGTGGACAAATCAACGTACGACAAGAAACCCTGGCTGCATTTACGTTGTTCACTCTATGGTTAAGTCGTCCAATCACGTTACGCACAGTATACGTTGCTTTGAATCAAACAAAACAATGCAGAAAGCGAAAATAACCACTCTGATTGCACAATTTACACCTTTGAAATCTTCCCTGTGTGTTACATTCAAGTTTGTTCATGATGGAATTTCACTTCCCAAACAACCTTAGGGAACAGAAAGTTTAAAAGAGAAACGCAGAATAATTCAAAATAAAATGTGAACAGCAGCAGCAGCAGCAGCAGCAGCTCGCTCACCGCTCACACAGTCTAAGCCTGGCTGTCAACCTCTCTCTCTCTCTCTCTCCTCAGCCCAGCGGCTCAGAAGTCCCCAACCAGAGTATGACCATGGCCAGATTGTCAGGACCAGTGTATCGTGGGAGGCCAACAGGCAAACCTCACAAGTGGCAGAGGTGACATCTGTAAAGTGTCATAATGAGATCTTTTAGTGTGCCAATGAGGTCCCCGAGAAGCGAGTGAGTGATGCCCACAGCTGGTCATTATCTGCTCCAGTCACTGCAGAATCATAAACAGCTCTTCAAAAAAAAAAAAAGACCCTCAAATCTCAGTCAGGTAGTCCTCTGCTGAGAGCTGATGAAACTCCCATTTATTCATCTTAAGGACTTGGCCATTTCAAGGTCTACGGTGTGGCCGCAGCTTGAAAATACATTTGCTTTATTTACAAGGATTTTTATGATGTACTTCATAATGTTACTGCTGATCCAGCCTGTGACCTGACATGGCTATACAGACACAGCCTTGAGGACTGTATAAAAGGCAAACAGCATATCTGTATCATTACAAATGGCAGCTCATCTCTGCATGAACCAGTGGTCATCAGTCATCAGGAGTGACTTTATCTCTCAGGTGCCAAGGATAACAACCCCAGGGAGACACAGGATGGGGACCCTCGAGGTGATCGTGGGAGGGCTGATGAGGGCAAAGACACAAACAAGATGAAAAAAGAAACGGTGTGTCTGAGAGGGAGGAAGGGAGAAGGGGAGAGAGTGACAGAGTGATGGAGGAAATACTATTAAAGGTAATGAATGTCACTCTGTCATTCCTGCTGTATGATCCAGGTGCCTTTGCCAATTATCCTGACAGCCAGAGGTCCAGTCCCTCTCTCCTTCTCACTGGGGAAAAAGCTCAGTTCCAGTGCCAAACGCTGGCCTTGTTATAGGATCCACCAGGGACAACGGCTCCAACCAGAGATCATCACTTTTTAGATAAAGAGCCACTGCTTCTGCACACCTGGAAGAGCAGAGATCAAGGGAGCGATTTTATGTGGACAGCGAATTTGATGGTCATGCACAGACCCCCAGGCGTTCACGGACAGGGCGAAGGACGGACAGAGGAGTCGTCTTTCACCTCAAGTTTTCTGAATAATGCGCCGAATAACACCGTAACTCAGAGCACATTTTTTTCCTCAGCATTGTTAATTGATAATTAAAACATGATCCATCCCCTGTAATTTAGTGAAATGTTTCATCAACACTGCATGGAGTGCTAATTGCACACAAAATATCCATAAACGTCTGGCCTCCCAACGATTAAAACCCACAGTAAATGAATACACCTATACATCAAAACACTGATGAAAGTTCTGAGCCTCGGGCCCTGAAAATAAATAAATGATTAAGTTTTCACAACACTTCACAAAATTAATCTCGAGAGTGCTTTTTCACCTAAAACATGCAATAAATTGGACTACTAATGAAGCATGGAAGAGGTGTACAGCATATGGCAACTAATATTTAATCATAATACAGACAAAAGCTCTGAGTAAAAAGGAGAGCACGCACACAACATGCCCTCGCTGAAAAACTAAACTATTTCAGCCACTTCAGGAAATACTCACTGTGACTTTTAAACACTTTACTGTAACAAACAGCTACACTACGACTAAAATTAGTCGAGATAGTCTCTGCTCTGCAGGAGGCTCATTAGATAAATCTGACAGAGTATGACGAGGATCTTAAGGAGATGGAAAAAGGAAAGAACCCCAACACCGATGCACTGAAATACATTTCTCTGATTTCGGCTCCTCAAACTGGAACTGAAACATTTTCTGCTTTCTTCAGTCCTGCACGAAAATAAACTGAATATCTTACTAAGACATTTCAGGACGTCACGCTGGGTCATCAACATTTTCCTTAGTTTTATGGACCAACCAACGGATATATATATATATATATAGGAGGAGAGCTTTGGATAAATAAGATTTTAAGTTTTGAACCAAGGATGGACGACAAGCTCTGATCTCTCTGAACTGAGTCAGACTGATGCAAGCACGTCAGTGTCAGATAGCCATTAGCCTGGATTCTGCTCGAAAATAGCAAAATAGCTTTGATAAGGGCCGATTTGCTTCTAGTTTACCAACTTAGAAGGACATAAGAAGGAGAGTCGAGGCTTGGAAACTAAATATTTATTTAAAAAAAAATGTGCATATCCACTTTCACTACCAATCCATGTAAATCCATTTAAAATGTAGAGTAATATAATATAACAGTTCACTCATGACAAACATAGATAAACAGATATTCTGGTGCTCAGCATGTCTTAGGTCACAGTGTATTTTGTAAGCTAGTTTCTGAGATACAGAGCTATGTATGCATTCATTTTCCTTAACCTGTTATTTTTATGAGTGTTGAGTGGGGCTGTAGCTGATCCCAGCCGACACTGGCTGACCTATTAACCTATTAATCTGCATGTCTTTGGACTGTAGGAAGAAGCTGGTGCACCCACGCAGACACATGCAAAGTCAAACATGCACCACTGTGCTGCCTATACATCGTTTTTTTTTAAAAACTGTCAGTCAGGAAAGTCAGCTTTCTGAGAACATCAAGCTATTCAGCTCACCTTTATCAAAATATGAAGATAGACTGTCGACTCAATAGTAGTTATCTTCAATTGTGACATTCAAATGTGGCCTTCAATGTGGCACCGCAGTAGCTCACCTGGTCGAGCATGTGCCACATGTACTAAAGCTAAAGAGTCCTTACTAACCTTTGCCGCGTATCATCCCCCCTCTTCAGCTGCTCCAATCTAATGAAGGCAATAAAGCCCCCCCCCCTAAAAAATAAAACTGAACAAAAACAACCTCATTCCAGTTCTGTTATTGGACCTATGACCAACGATACAGATGACAGCTCCAATTAATTTGATTAACTCTTCTCATAATCTCTCTGTGAGCACAAAAGGAAATTGTTCTGTTTTCTGCCACAAATGCCACCATTTATGATTAATTTGAAGCTTGCAAATAAGTATTGGAGAGTTGTATTACATATTTATTCAGCTGAATTAATTCCTCAGTTAGAAATCCAACCCGAGCTATAGCACAGAAGGCCTGGAAAAGCAGGGAGACAGTCTTGGCTTTCCGCTGCCCTCTTTCTGGACGCTTTCAACTTATTTTGGAGATAAAGTCACAGCTTTGATCTTCAAACAGTCTGCTTGAGATGGAATTGGATCCCTCGGTTATTATCACCACACAAGAGCTGGAAGTTTAATATATTTTCTACTTTTCTAATCTTTTATGTTTTTAATTTTTCAGTGCCACAGTGTCGTACAAAAAGCAGGAGGGCTCAATAATTCACTACGCAAACCTCATTGGAGGGCAGGAAATCCTTGCTGTGGACACGTTTTGTAAAATTAATACGTCTTTAATAATGCAAACTAACACAACAAATAAATTCAGTGTTTACCTCCGGATGTATGAGAATGTAATGGCGGTGCCCTTTATTATGTAGCTTTTTAAATTATTGATGTGTAACTCTAAAAACATTACTTATGTCCTCTTCTATGGGTGACTGATGACTGAGTCAACTCTGGATGTTAATTAGTCTGAAAAGCACACATTCGAAGGCTAAGGCAAATTAGCATTTAAATCATTTCATTGCTAATGGATAAATCAGAAATCCTCCTGATGTGACTGTGTGATGTGCTGCCATTCTGCAAGGGGCTTGATCAGTCGGGAGGCTGGCGTGTCAGCCAGCCTGGCTGCGGATCCCCACTGTGTCCATCTGTGTGTCCATCCTGCAGGGATCCATATGGGGCCAGCTGATAGCAGAAAGAGGACGACTGCATGTGGCCAAAACATGTGGTCAATACATAAATGAGGAGGCACTACGCATAAAGGAACTAACAAAGTGCCACAGAAATAAATGAGCTGCAGAAGACAGACGATGTGATGGAGTTCAGCTTTTTTTTTTTAAACGGGCATGGCTTTCAATGGTGAGCTGAGTTGATTAGTTGATTGATCAGCTAGTTGGTTGACAGAAAATTAATCAGCAACAGTTTTCCTTTGAGGCCAGAAATTATTTTCTGCTTCCAGCTTCTCCACTGTTCGAGCTTTTCTCTCTCTCTTTTTTTTTTTATATCACTGTAGCTTAAACATTTTTGGATCTCAGACTTTAAATCGTACCAAACGAGACGAGATCACATCGCCGATTAATCGATGATCATCTTAAAATAATCGTTAGTTGTAGCTCAAATATAGACATTTTAGAAGTGAAACAAACAACTCCTCTGAGACTTGTTCTGGTACAGTCCAATCTGTCTAGAAGGCATTTCATGCTCTGAATACCACTGTGACATATCGTCCACGTTATACATTGAGCCATCCTATGCTTTAAATAGTTGTTTAAATGTAGGTCACTTAAAGAAGTCATGTGTAAGGTTTGGTGACATCTAGCACTGATTGCAACTGCCTCGCCTCACCTTCTCCTTCATGGTTTGAAGGAGAAACTATGGTGGCAATGAAAACTTTCTCGAGCTGCTGTTTGTCTGTTTTTTTGTGCCGCTGTAGAAACACGGCGGCTTGGAAGAGCACCCATTGCATCTGTAGATATAAAAGTCTCATTGTAAGGCAACAAAAACACAACTATTCTTATTTTCAGGTGATTATACACTAATGAAAAAATAGTTATACATATTATATTAAATTTCTGCCATATTACTCTGTAAATGGAGCCTTTCAAAATATAACACTGTACGTTCAAAACCATCTAAAAATATGAATACTCCAAGCGCGATTATATATTTTTAGCTATGCAACATTACATTTTTTTTGCTCTAAGTATCACTGCCTGGGAGTGGGAAAACAACAGCTATGCTCCAAAGGTCTGACAAATCTACAGTAACCTTTTGGCTGTGTTGCCGTTCGTCCCTGGGTTCTCGCTCTCATCCTTGCAGGCTTTCTATAACAAGCGGAGAGTGAGGACGGTTCAAAGCTTCATTAGTAACTTCACATCCCGAACAGCCATCTCAACTGTTTGCGCCCTTGTCTTCTAGGAAATGGATCATAGCTTTGAGCTGAGAACTGCACAGACTCTGGAACAGGTTCCCATATTTCTTTACCAAAAAGCAGGCTCAGGATCATTTCACACAGCTGAACTTAAACAAATATTCCCACATCCGCACTTAACCCCTGTAAACGATGTCAATTACTGAACTTTAAATTCGCACAGCAAGACGTTTTCCATCAAAGCCACCAGTTACTTTGAATCCTTGCGATCAATCAGTCAATATCAGTTGACTGTTGATAGATTCTTGTAATTTACAAGCATGGTAAATAAAGATTTGCAGCTCATTTATATTAATGTGCCAATGGTTGTGCAACTACTATGCACAGCATGCTGTCTTATCTTTATTTTATAGCTATATTTTCTGAATAGTGTACATCAGTAGAAGGAAAACTAAAATAGCGATGCTACACGTAAAGACAAAGTCAGTGCTAAATGAAATGCATCATTAAATATGAATAAATATCCTCATTTATACGCATTCACAAGTCAGTTTCACACTTCAGAGATGCAAAGTGGTCGAGCAAAACTATTTCTGACATGCAAAGAGTTTACAGTGACACAGCCATTGTTTTGTCCATTATAGGATAGGAGACAACCAAGACACCTGACAACACAATTATGGTCGTAAATAGTTATTTAGGTGAAAAACACCCAGATCAGATTGCCCTGATAATCCTAAACAAATACTGTAAACATGTCCTTAGTGAACGTGCTTGCCATCTGTCCCTTTCCATCTGTATTAGGAGACAAGAAAGAGCTTTCCCCTACCTGCAGTACAAATACAGGTACTTTAGAGGAGACAAATAGGTATAAAGAACCAACAAGGAGAAACATAGATGTCAGAAGTGCTCCTTCTGTCCTTGAGTGCTCAGTAATAGAATAAAAGCCTTGTCTTATGCGGTGTACAACATCAAATAAGACACACACAACCAGGGTACTTTATGGGTTTTTTAAGAGAAAATCTTGAAAAAGCTAAAAGCAAAAAGGTACACGTAGATATTTATATATTATATCTCATACTTAGGCACACGAAAGAACTGTAGATCCACGTTTCCGGTGATGTCAGCACTAAAATATAAAAGAAAAACAGACATCCATAACAGTGCTATAACAATTACGATGTTTGATTACCTGTTACATTCCTTCCTTTCTTGTAATTCTGGCTTTTACAATGCCGTTCCTGCGCCAGCGTTAGCTTTTGTGTGCTGAGCTTTGTCACTAGATTGTTGGCCGGCGAGCAAAGACTTGACGCGGGCGGAAATGTTGCAGTTTTAAAGGGGCTGGGTGGCCTAGCAATGAGTGCTGTGAAGCAGGTATGAGTTGTGTACATTGGCAGGTGGTTTCCCGCACGGTTCTGCCAAGTCCATCTGGATTCAGCCCCACCACTGTCCAGAGTAATTATTTCTCCTGAGAGTCGCCTCTAATGCTTGCAACGGTGCTCGCCGTACAAAGCGTGCGACGTGACCAGAGATATGTTTGAGAAAACGGCTCCATGTAGGCGAAAGTCAGCTAATCTGTGTGTGTGTGTGTGTGCGAGCATGTGTGTGGTTGTTTTTTGATTTCAGGTTCGCGCTGAGTGAACAAGAGCCATTCAACTGTTCGGCATGCTCCGTGGCACTTCATCTCAATTTATAGAAGCAATTAGGACGTTTTTGTTTCCCATCTTTTATGTAACCACCACAGTTTAAAAAGAGTGAAAATTGTGCCCGGCTAAAATTAATAGCATAAATGCTCAAGTGGCTATGATCAAGTATCTTATTAGGCTGGACTAAATTAGTTATGTATGACTTTTTTCTTTCATGCTCAGTTCACTTTTAATGAGCATCTATTCCAATTTAATTTGGCATGTCATGCAATAACAATTATCTTTGAAAAAAAAAAAAAAGCCAAGAACTTCCCTCAACGGGCTGCTTAATCTGGAGACAAAACATTACAGTGTACAGTGACCTTAGATTTCTTCCTGAAGTAAAAACCTGATAAAATAATCCTTCAAATTCACCGTTTCTTCACTGCAATCCACATCTGCAGACCGTCGTTCTGCCTAAGAACGAATGTACATCTATTTTAAAGCAGAAATGGAGATGTGGGAGGTCAACCAAGCAGTTGAAAAATGCAAAAAAAAAAAAAAAAGGGGTGTGCCACTGACCCAGCAGGGTGCACACTGTGAACGCACTGCCAGTCAATTTTTGCCATAAAATCCTGCCTCTCTCTCCACCCCTGAGGCTATTCCCTATCTCAGGAGGGAAAGGGGAGTTCCTCTATGCAAATGACTGGAGCGAGGAAAGTAGCTGCAGCTCCCTCAACAGGCTCACCCCTCATTACTTCATACACTGTCCAATAGAGGGAATATGTATGAAAAAAGAGGAGTCAAAGAGCAAGTCACGACTGAGGACCTCCTGTTGTCTGCGCTGTTTTTGCCAAACTTGATAGAACGCTTGGCTGGTATGGTTGGATACTGGCATCTTCCTTTATCTTTCCTTTTTTTTCCCCCCTTCTTCTCTTTCTCCCTCCATGAACTGAGGCCAGGGTCCTCTTGGGCCTGCTCTATTGTGCCGCAGGAAAATTGCCAATCCGGGCTACTCTGATTGAACACTGAAAGCAGGAGTTTTATAAAGAAGCTGATTTGCTATTCATTACCTCTCACTCACTCCGTTTTCTTTCTCCCACACTCTTCCGTTTTCCACTGGCTCACGTTGCCACACTCCAACTTCCTTTCTTGGCCTTTTCTCCAGCTCTCTTTTATACTGCGTTCATCCTTTCCTTATCCGCTGCCCCCCACGCCCCTTCCTCCCTCCTTAGAGACTACCATGGTTAGGCTAGGATATAATGTGGCTTTCTCCGTTTTTAAAGTACCGTGTGTGTGTGAAATCACTGTTGGTTTGTCTGTCAATATGGCAAATAGTGTAATTACCTACTGGTTTACCATAGGATCAGCACACTCGTGCTTCGATTCTCAAGAGAAGGCAGCGTTAGGAATATGCGAGCCCTCAGACTAGGTCTGAATGTGACAAATGATGCAGCAATAGCACAAATAAATAAATGAAGAGTGTACAGGAATGAAGAACAAACAGAGCTCCCTTGCTGCTTGGTTTGACTGACGTTACCTCAAATGGCTGTGGATTTAAAGACATTTCAGTCATTACAATTTCTCTGCCAAAACAAAGATCAGTTCTAGTGATCACTGATTCGAGTGATACTTGAATGAAAGGTTATAGTTTCTTTCCCTCTGTGGAATAGAACAAGGGCGTGTTCTCCCCAGGTTTTCCCCCCAGGTACTCTGCAGGGTGTTTCCCTGCCTATCGACCAGTGTGTGCCGGTTTAGGCGCCAACCGCACCCCAACCCAAGCATGAAAGGGATAAGCAAGAATAGAAAATCAATGGGTGGATGAAGAAGATACAGCCCTAACAGTAAATCTCCGATTACTGTGGTATCAAACTTCACTGCAAAAAAATATTCCTGAAAACACAAAGTGGAGATATTATGATCTTTTGATTGTGTATTTACGGTATATAAGTGATTTAGAATGACTAAAAATAAACTGAAGAGAAAAAAAACAGACTTTAATGTCAAGTTAATGTCATTCTCGTAATTAAGGTCCGGTCACACCAAAGGGTGCCACAGCAAAGCTAATCCGTGCATCTTAATGAAATGTGTGGTTGTAGAAACTTTGATGCAATGAACCTTTGAAGTACTGCAGCTACAGAGCTAAAGAGGCTAGCATTAGTTAGTTAATAGCTTCCTGAGCTTCTTTCTGTCACGATGTTCTGAGCGTTTACTCCCTTCTGGCATTTTGTTCTCAGAAATGTTTTACTCAAGATGGAAGATGAGCAAACGGGCTTGCTTGCGGCTTACTGACTGCCAGTTTTTAAGCTTGTTAGCTTGCTCGCTATTCAAAAGACATATTTGGACCATGTCTCCTGTCTCACAATACGGCTGCACACCATTCTTTTTTGTGGAGCGTTGAAGGGGGTTAAATAAAATTCCACAGAGCTACAAAATTACAATAATATTCGATAAAAGCTCCCTCCATTTTGAGCTCTCAGAGGTCAGCGCTGTTAAAAGGCTAAAGCTAATGATATAGGTGTGAATTTGTGGGTCAAAATTCAGAGTTGAAGAGATTTACTTTATCCTCAAGTGAATCCACATTTCAACACTTCACAATTCACTTTAAAGTTAATCTACAAGCTAACATGCTAATTGTGTTTTCAAGCTCATTAGCTTGTTCGCTAACAGGACGCTTATTAGCTTGTTCGCTAACAGGACAATAAGTTCACACGGTTCAACCGACTGCAAACTATCTTTTTTGTTTGTGTTTTTTGTGAGTGTCCACACTCTGTCAGAGGAGGTTAAATAAAAGTGAAGCGACACGGTTAATATGCGTCCTCCATTTTGGTGTTCTCTCAAAAGGTCAGCACTGTTAAGACTGCTTGACATCGGAACGGGCGCAAATGGACGAGATGCACAACAGACATTTTGGTTCACTGTCACTGGGGCACTCAATGGAACTGAGCTGTTGTTGCTGTTATTAGGTGTACCTGTGCTTTGACAAGTCGCAATGTCTGCTGTGCAAACAGTCCATCCATTGCGTCAAAGCTCATCAGATTTATTCATCCCCACAAGCGAGCCCACTAACCTTTCAGAATCCAGCATGAAATATTTTGGCTGCAAAATTTCACCGCTTTAAATTTTTACAAATCGTACAGTGCACTGTGTTTCTCATACGGTGTTGTGACAGATCCCTGCTGCTATGTTGAAGTTTAAAGCTTGGATGTGCAGTCCTCCCTGGAACTGCCCTCAACTTGATGTTACAATACTTTTTTTTTTTTTCCTATTTTATCTCTCCCGTCCACATAAGTGCTACTGGAGATTCATTCAGACTGATGGATTGACTTTCAACTCGCCACCTTAAGGTTTGTCATCCCTCTTCGGGAAAGCCTTGGGGGCTTCAAATCCCTCAGAGCACTTCTGTACCATGTGTCCATATGAAGGGACCGCTAAACAGATAGAGGCACAGTCAGAGTCAAGATTAATGTGTCTGTCTATTTTCCCCACTTCCAACAGTAAAGGGGTGGTTTGTAATGTTTTCTCAGTGGGAAGGAATTGAGCGTTTAAGGTCCAGTGACAAGGAACTTATGTGACCACAGTATACATCACACAATCCCCTATCACAAACCCAGATCAAGTAGCTATTTAGTTGAGTTATTCCAGGAAAAGCAGCTCTGAATTTAACACCACAATTAAAGACTCTTTCCAACATAATTAGCACTTAACAGTAAAATAAAAATAGCTTTTAATTTGGACAAAGATTGGAACAAGACAAGTAAGCAGGTTTCATCTTTGATTGCCAGCTTTCTTTGGGACCACAGACATTGATTGTAAATGGCAGTCTTTAAGTATTATGCAAATGTCTTCATGAAGATGTTCTGTGAAATGACCTGCCGTCTGTCATGTTGTTTCACTTTTTTTATTTAACTTTAATGATATTCATGGGTTGTTTCTCTGATTCTAACATAATCTTCAATGCAAAAGGTCTCAAATATAAACACTGGAACCGCACGAAAGGCGCAAATTGGTGCTAGTCTTCAACACCCCGACGACACGCTCATGACAGGACACGCTGTTTGCGTCATGCCCATTAAAAATAAGAAAAAAAAGAAATTGCTTTTGAGCACATAATGTACAGAGTACACACTGATTATTTCTCAAATGTATAGTACGCCAAGACCTCATTATAGGCTGCAGGATTACCTCTCAGACAGTTCGGCGTCATCTCATCTGCGATCTTGGAGCAGTTCTAAACTAAAACAGTTAAAATAATGGGTCACGTTAGCAAACAACAGTACTTCTATTTTAAACCAAACTGCACCTTTCCTCTCTGGCCTGGATAACATCTGTGTCAAAGGCAGAGCAGAGATGAAAAATCTTCAAGCTGTAAACCGTGAACTGCATCAAAAGACTAGTGAGTAAGTAAAATATCTAATTGCAGAAGTTCGGGCTGAGAGAGCTCAGTCTTTCTTTGGCATTATTAAATGAAACTGTCATATTCCTTTGGGGTCCTATTTACTGACCAAACCATAGTTTCTTCCCCAAATGTCAACGCTGATCACTCCCAGTGAAGATATAAATATGGTTACGGATCGATCATTCACCTCCTCCAACAAGACTGTAGCAGACCTTGTAAAAATCCCATCTCCTCGAATTCCCTCTGAAAGGTCATTTCTAGGAGGAGACGTACCTCCTTTGCTCTGCCCACAACATTTCTCTAAGAGGTATTTCATCCAGTGTAAATATCTAGTCGGTCTTAAATTTCCCATTAATTAGTGGCTCTGTTAAAGCTAATGTTTACAACAGTATTGATCAAAGTGTTGAATGAACTGCTTTCAGGTGCGGATGATGGAAAGTCTTTGGTTTTTGTTCTTTTACACCTCGGTGCTACATTCGATACTTTCCAACACTGTATACTGCTGAAATATTGTGAACTGTGGGTTACATTTATGGTTTATTTGTGTGTGGTAATTTATGGTAATTTGATCTATTGGTAATTTAAGTTTGTCCCGTGTGAGTTTGTTCAGCGCGGTACTGAAAGGTTCTCTCCTCAGACCCTTTTGCTTTTCCATTTATATGCTGCCCCTGCGGCAAAATATTCGTAGTCATGGCATCGGTTGTCATTGTCATGCAAATGACACGCAGCTATTTCTCTCTGTTGATATAAAAGACAGAAAGCAGATTGACTCACTTAAAAAAAAAAAAAAAACCTGTTCAGACTCAAAAACGGCATCAATGTAATCTCTTACATTTAAATTCTGACAAACCTGAAGTAATGATTTTAGATCCTGATATTGCTGGTGTGCGATATTTCCCAGCCCATTATCTCCTAATGTCACCTTTCATTTCCTCTGAGAGGCTGACAAGGTGTGTGCTGGTTCATGACAGCACGACAACTGAGGGTGAGTGAGCCTTCTGTTGGGACCCATATTGAATGATCTCGTTTAGGATCCTTATTCTCCCCTTTCATTATTTTAGATCATTAAAAGAAGATTTTAAAAGCTTCATATAGATAATGAACTTTATTAATAACTATCATAAATTGTATAAAGTGCTTGCTGTACAAGTGCTGCCCATGTTACACCACGCTAATTTGATGTGTGCTTGGCTCAGGGCTGCCACGTTGTCCATCTTGAGCCAACGGTAACTATAATGAACCAGCTTATCTTTGAGATACTCAATGTTACAAGTGTTCCCACCTTCAATTTTCAAGACACTTAGCATTGTGGAACAAAGGTGAACTCCAGATATCAAAAGTCAACATACTTAATAGCTTAATTAGTTGTAAACCTTTTGACATCTACGCTGCAATTGAACCCATCAAATCAGTATTCGGTCCACTTATACAAAAACACCACTCTTGTAGTCCAAGAGCCTACTTAAGGACAGCGTACCTTTGTTAAAGTGGGAAAAAAAAGCCGAACGAAGTGTAATGATAAAATATCTCAAGACCTTTACCCCGTCGTCAAGCATTAATTTGTTGAGCTGTCTTTCCTACTTCAGTGGTAAATGCGGACGATTCAACTCCAGCCCTGGAAACGGTCCCTGGAGAAGGGGAAGCAACACAGCTGATATAAAACCTCTTGTCTATCTGTGTGTGTGTTTGAATTTGTACACTGTATGTGTACTTGTGGATGTGTAATAATAAAAAAAAAAAAAACCTAAGATGAAATTGATATCATATGAAATCTGTGGGAAAACGGGAAAGGTAAATTACGATGCCCACAGGGCCTCCTGCTCCCATTCCCCCTGTATCATACGCATCACGGATCCATTGAATTAAAATTCAATAAGATCTAGGCTGTTTCCCAAACCGTTTTGCACCAGTGAGCTGTGATATCACCCCTATTCTCCAATCAAATCCTGGCACCGTTCTCTCTCTACTATTTCGACCAATCAAAAGAGATTAATTCATCGATTTTCAATACAGAGTACTCATAACTGATAAATAATGTGAACTGATGTAAAAACACCGAGGAATGATCGACCATTTTTTTTTAGCATGTATTTACTGAACTTTCCATTAAAAAAAAATAGCATCAAGAGGTATGAGTACGGTCAAGCCTTTTGATTTTCCATGCTTTGTATTCTGCCTCTTGTCCTGGTCTTTAGCCCACACTCACATAATTTTAAATGGGATGCAGTGAATGACTTTGTTCCAGGCTCTCATTATGCAGGCAGCAGAGATATGCACTCTTTGTCCCATGAAAACTATTAGATTAATTAATGGCTGAACATATTTCCCTCTCCCCTCCATCCTTGCAATCAGCTTTCTAGGTCCATTCTCTGCTCAGCGAACTGATTCATTCTCTCTATCACGACAGGCCTTTACTCCTTTTTTCAAACAAAATAAGACCTGCAGCTAATTCTGATTGACTTGATAGATTTGTGCAATTCAAATGCCGGCAGCTTAATGAGGGCGAGCTATAATCAAAAACGGGAAAGAAAAAAGGCTCAAAAAAAAAAAAAAAAAAAGGAAGAACTTTTCAAGCCCATCTTCACCTCCAGAACATTTCACTCAAAAGAAGCCACCCCTCGTCATTCCCCCCCCCCACCCCGCCCAAATATCATCCGGTGAGCAATTACAGAGAATGTACAGCGAGCGATGCATCACCCATTCCTGCACGCCGGCGGTCGGTGAAAAACAGGAGTGTTTACTGAGTAGGGGTGCCATTTACCATGGTAAATATGTGCGTCCCAGGCCGGTGAAGGGTTGATGGTTTTGCAGCAGCGTGACATCTGATATACGGCTGTATGCAGGAGAGGAGCTGATCAAGGCCACCTCTATCACTCAACCAGATAATCTCTGCACCCCGGGAAAAAACAAATGATGGTCGCTAGCTAGCCTCAATAGGCTGTCTCACATCTTCATCCTATTCATTTACCGTGGAGCTATTCTCATTCTATTTCAGTCATTTGGGGGGTTTTTTTGCCCTGCCCTCCATTATTGCATTCTCACACCGTGTGATAAAATATTCCTTTATGCGTTTATACTACTCATTAACGAAATTCCTATCTTTAAACCCCTTCTAATTATGTTATTATCTGCAAGGCTATTGAGGTACAGTGGATATGTGTGTGTGTGTGTATGTGTGTATTGCCACGTGAAGGTTATCAGAGCTGTTTTGCGCTTACTTCTTGAAGGATGTTTAAATTGTTCCACAGAGACACAGGTGTCAAAGAGGGTGAGACAGTGATTTAGGCGAAGGCGTGTCGAAAAGCAGGAAACATGAGGAGGTCAAGAATAGTTCCCTGGGGCAATTTATAGGCCTCTGTTGTGGTTGGGGAATGAGAATAGACGAGTAAATTGCTCAGCGGTGGGGCAGAGGATAAGAAAGAGCCGCACATTCTGTTCATACGCAAAAAAAAAAAAAAAATACATACACCCCCGCCAAAGCCTGTTCCTCCGGTTGGGTAAACAGAAACCGAGGCGCTGGGTAGATTGAGATGGATTGGACAAAGCCAATCGCTGACCATGGCAGCTGAATGTCCTTTCTCAAATATAGAGCATGTTTGGTGGCTTTGATATTCATAAGGTGGTTTAGAGAAGGTTGGGGAGTCAGGCGGGATCTGTGATATACGACGGAAATGTGATGTGAGGTTGGCAAATGGCCTGACACGGGCATTTTGTTAACTGCAGAAGATGAAAAAAAGAGAGAAAGGGCACGAAAGAGAGGACACAGAGGGGGGGAAAAAGTAGTGTATTCTATAGCGTTTACACACATGCATGGAGCATATGCGTGAGTCACACACACACCGCACAGAGTACTGTATGAATTGTACAAGAGAATCCAGTCTCTGAATGAAGCCGTCACGTAACATACTCATTACATCCTACACAGTGTGAGCGCTTGTGTTTGCAGGGGGCTATGTTTATAAGATGTAATGAGTCAGAGATAAAGAAAAAAAAACACTGAGAAAAAGGGACAGTGCAAATTAGAAAGAGAGAGAGAGAGAAAGACTCCCAAGTTCCCCTACTGGCAGGGGGTTTCATGTAATCTGAGCACCCACGGGGCGAGAAAGAAAACTTTGATCGCAAATATTTTCTACAGTCCATTTGGAGCTCGGAGTCTGTTGTGGGACTGTGTGTGTGTGTGTGTGTAATGTAATGTGGAGGACATAAGCAGGTCACACAGACACATGCCTCATTCCACTTGCAGCAGACCCAAAGGATTAATTTAACGAGCTGTCGGACGCTTGTCCTATGCGGCCCTCGTTAAGACCATCATGCAGAATCTCCATTTGACTGCTGCCTGCCGTGACTAATTGACTTATTTTGCAGGCCTAAGCAGTACTGAAAGCTCTCATATTTCATATTTATCTCTTTTTTTTTTTTTTTGGAGCAATGTCAGGAAACTTCAGTCAGAGCGGGGCGACGCATCCTCCCTTGAATACCAGAGATACTTCCCAAACTGCTCTGACCACCACAGAAAATGAACCACGTGTCCCATTTTGTCTTAATTTGGCTTTATATGAAACAAAGAAATGAACTCTAGTAGTGTTTTTTCAGCGTATATACTGTATATCTGATCTGATCCCACTCATCATAATCCACTCTGACAGATATGTATTTATCTCCTTTTTTATCTCCTTCTACATTGTATTTTATCAGGATTAAAACAGGTTTCGAGCATGCTGCTCCCAGCCCAGGAGCAGTAATGACTGCATCAATCAGGCTTTACCCTGTGCTGGACTAATACGCAGAAAAATTGACTTGTTTGTTTTTCTGCTGTCATCTCATCAGCCTCCTCATTCCCTCCTCATACCATTCTGGCATGAGTATATACATTCAGGAAGTGTCAAGACACACAAAGCTCCTCTGGGCATACAGTCAGGCTTTTAAAAGCTCTCTTATTGACTTAAGTTTACTTTCATTTGTCTGCTACACTGCAGAAGGTTGGTATTAACAAAGGAGGGAAGTGTTGCACTTTCACATTTAACTTCGTTTGGATGTGAAACTTTAGCAACTCGTCTTTGTTAGCGGGTGAAAAAGGAGTCAATCACCTGCTCTCACCCACACACAAAAACACACACACTTCACCTAAAGTGCCACACCACCTCTCCTTCCTCCTCTCTCTCTCTCTCTCTCTTGCACATACAAATGCAAACAAAATGCCCGAGGCTGCCGTGCTTTACTCCTCTCAGTAGTCTCGACAGCGATGGGGCCCAATACATTTGCGTTAGCTGGTGGCGAAAAGCAAGAATGGATCTGAGAATGTCTTTTATTAGATCAGTATTGTGTCTGCGAACATAAAATCTGACAAGTAAATGGAAAAACATGGATCATGTCTAGAGAAAAATCAATGATAAAGACTAGGATGTAGCGGCCGGTGTTGTAAGGATGCAGCAGGCTTTGTGTCTTGTCTCTGCTGGCAGATTATCACTACACATTTCTTATTGCTTTAATAGAGCCATGATCCAACATGTGTAAAACACACGCACACAGAAATGGCCTCACTCGCACTCACACACACACCTAAACCCATTCCTTCTGCACTGCCCCCTTTTCTTTAGTTAGGGATCTACTGATGGATTGACAGTCTAATTGGATGTAAGCCATACTACGCTCCCTATAGCACAGACAGATGTGGTCCAGATGGGAGACAATCAAGTAAAACTGAGCGAGTGGAGGGCAAAGAGTGCAATCTGCACACCCACTCATGCAACAAACTGGCCTTAAGAGAAACAGAAGAGGAAGAGGGTGAAGAAGAAGAGAGGGATGGAAAAGGTGAGGTGGACGATGAAGGTCGGAAGAACAGAGATGTAGATGAGGAGAAGATGACACAAGATTGGCGGAAGAACAATACCAATAGAGGAGGGCTTTTATGGAGGAGGAGGCAAGTGATAATAGAGGAGAGGTGATGCAAGCGTTCATCCCCAGCATGAAGAGCTGCATTCTCCATGGCCATTTAAATTAATCTGCTGTTGTTATGCTCCATTGTGGATGTCCAGCCAATGGTAAATTATTCAAATATAGACAGTAATGTCTGAGAGAAATCAATTTTTTCTGCTTATAGTCAAACGCGCATTTGCTTAAACTGTTCCTACAATAGTCGGTATTTATTACAAAACACCGTCTACATGCCAGCCAGCAAACACAATAAAATACCGCTCTGTATTTCTGTTGTCATCGTTCCTTTGGTATATCTGGTGTGTGTGTGACATGCTTTCTTGTGCCTCGGCTCTGGTGCTGGCAACAGAATAAGTCAGAAAGTGAATGGGGCTTTTGTTTGCTGTATTACTAGTGTTTTGGTCCCAAGGGTAAGGACTAGCATCATTGCTAGGGTATTTTCTTTGTCTTTAAGAGCTGTTTTTGTAAAAAAAAAGAAAAAGCCCCACTCTGTTCTTCTCAGTCAGCCGGACAGCTCCTCCAGCAAACGAACCGTGCAACATTCATCTAGTGCTGCGCTGTTGTTTTGGTGCAGTCGACTGCCAGGCGTTGCTACTTATTGTTCCAGCTTCCTGTGCTGAAGCCAGTGGCAATGAAAAGGAAGTGGAAAGCAGTGTTACTTAATGCCAAGCTCAACTCTGACACAAATGTTACAACACTCAAATATTTGCTAATATTTTGCCAGCAGGGACCACCCGCAGGTCTGTTCAGTGTCTGTTTTGGAGTGTTTGACAGCTCTTCAGTGTGGACCATCCATAACAAGCTGGGCTTATATGGTAAGCCAAAAACATTGGTTGATTTTGCACAATGCATTGATCATTAAGGCTTGGTCACATTGGCAAAACTCTGTGTATTTGCTCACAGCGGTGTAGAAGTAAATTTCCCCCAAATTTTTTTAATGTTTAACTTTAGTCTGTCAAAATAACTCCACTGCCCTTGCGCTGCTCACATGTGGTAGACTCCTGCTGAATCTTGCTTCAGGTCAGACAGTCCATCATGGGAGACAGAAAATACTATTAATACTCACCTCTACTGACAGGACTGATCCACTCATGGTCTGTCTGCCATGCAGATCTGTAGTCGGACAGCCTCTTGCTATTTTTTTTTTACAGGCAGAATTGAGCTGGGGGGGTTTTTCGACAACCATATGTGAACAGTGTATGCATCAGGAGAAGCATGTAAATGAAAATATTGGATAAATCATCATCAAGGGACAGTGCATCTTATATGTAAAAGGGTGGCAACCCTACATTAACAGGCTTGCAAGTTAGCAAGCTTGTTAGCTCAGAGCTTTTATCACCTTTGAATTTATTGAATGAAATGATGTACAATCCTGAGGACAAATTGCCAGTGTAAATGGCACAGTACAGTGGAAATAGAAAGACGCATGGAGCCACAGTGACTGATTAATGCTAGCCATGTCCCTGGCAACTTACATAGCAATTAGCCTGCTAGCTGCATTAGTTTTATGAATAGTGACAACGTCACAAAGCTTCCCTGAGCCAAAAATGTTGAAAAGACAGTGTGATCCAGTCTTTTCTCCCTCGTTAAAGTCATGAAATTAAGGCTGGAACTCCAACGCTGAGCTAGACCTGGTGACATTTACTTTTTTACTGCTTCAAAAGAAACGATGGAAAACCCCATCCTTCGAAATCCGATCAAACAAAGTCGATCAAAACACAAAGACAGAGCTTTAAGGAGTGCTGTGGCGTGTGTGTGTGTACTTTTACACACCTGGAAGGTTGCAATCCAACATGTCAACATGATGGTGTGATGCAACATGTGAGCCACACCTTATCAATCATTCCTGTCAACACACTTTAATCTATAATTTAGGCTCGTGTCCAGTTTAGAGGGAGGCTTTTCTGTGTGGTAATTCTTCTGTTTGGACTGGTCCCACAGAAACTGGTCTACACATTCATGCCTCGGGTTAGCCACAGAACCTACTGTGTGGTTCCTGTTTAATTTGTATTTTGAGGTCAATGGTAATTTTTTTTCCTACTTTGCATGTGTTTTCTGGCCAGATTAGGTACCCTGACGGACCTTTCCTCTATCTTTTTATCCTCTGCCATGATAATAAACCTCCAACTGTCTTACATCTTACCGTTATTCATGTCGAGAGGCTCTGCATTGTCTATTTTCTGTCAGGGCACTCAAAAACAATGTGGCAGCCACAGCTTGGGATTGCATCTGTTTGAGTAAGTATCCCCGTTTCAATCATTTCACTGTGCGTCCTTGTCATGATCTCATATCGGCTCAGTTGTATTGCTCTCCTTCACTTCTCCCCTTTAAGTGTTTTTCCCATCTGTTTGTGAGTGTCGCAGTCAACCAAATGTGAGCCACTCTTTGTCCCTTCTACCTCTCTTCCTCTCGCTTCCAGCCCTCTTTCCTCTCCTCCTCCGCTGCCTTTAAGCTTGCGGAGTGTGACTGGAAGCTCCCGTGATTGCGGTGTGTGTGTGTGTCCCCTCGGACTGAAGCAGACGCTGCCTTGTGCTCCAGGAGGGGAAGCTCATTTAGGCTCTTCACTCATGAGGGAACAGTGGTCTGTCCTATTTGTGTGCATATGATAGATGAGATGCACAGACAGTTAAAAGCACGGAAACATTAGCACAGACAGATTATACGCAGGTGGTATACCAGTCATTTTCATTCCTGTTGGAAATCCCGCTCACGAGGAAGAGAACATGTCAATTTAAAGACTCGATGTGTAAGTGAGAAATGTAGCGCGAGACTAGAAAGACGGAAACTAGAAAGAGAATAACTGGTAAAGGATTGCACTCCCCAGCATGTTGACAGTGAGCCAGACAGTTCATTAATCCAACCAAATCCCTCCAAAGTTACTCAAGTGTGGATTCTATTTTCAAATTTCCTATTAGTTCCTCTTTGTGGATTAAGCACTGCAGTTCACGAGTGAGTGCCCGGCCCCAGCCCTGGCCCAGCACATATAATTGGCTTGTAATGGATTTGGGGTCGTCTTTGCATCAGTGATACGGATAGATCCGAGGCAAAAAAAAACGGCTGCTTTCCAGTCTCTTCCTCTCACACAAGCCCATGTCGGGAGGGGGCCTCTGGTACTGTGTAATTCCTTTCTTTGCTGCACATTGTCATTTCTATTTCTGTGTGTATCTGTGGCATCCATAGCTGGAGGACTGTGGCAAGGGAACGTGACACGGTTGGAGATGAAACATGTCAGGTGTCATGCAGCCTTAGGGCCCCTGTCACCGTCAAGACCCCTGATTCACATTCTGAAACTGTCCCCCAACCCCCCGAATCTCTAACCCTGCTTCTATTTTACCCTCTCCTCCTTTGTCTGACTTTATTTCTTTATTTCTTTGGATTTGTCCTTGCTTTCCCCCCCATTTACCAGTTCACATACACAATTATAAAACTGCTTTACAAATACAGAACTACAGTATAAGTGTACAAACAGAACTCTGTCCAGCTTCTATATTAAACAGGATTAAATATTAAATAGGTTGGGTTTTTCGCCGTGTTGTGATGGAGGGTTTATTATTCTGAAACTATGCTGCAAGGTGACATAAACAATTATTAAATGTCATTATATTATATCCTTATCTTATTTATTCAGGGGAGTACTGACAAATTTATCAATGAGGAAACAACAGGGTGATACAAAGTATTGATTAAAATCAGGGTAAATAATATATTAACAGTGACGCTTACTCTCATTTTCTGCAATAACACTGAAATTGACAATGATTTATGATGGCTCTAAAACAAATTAGTCATAAAATGTAGCATGACGTTTTGAAGGCTGACACCATTATTTTAGATTCATTTACTGCATCATTTATTACAGGGAGAGATAATTAAAGGAAAGAAAGTCTCTTAAATATAAACAGATTGATGCATACTTGCATGTAATCGATTCAGGTTAAGGCCATCACAGAGAATCAATGTGATGATAATTGCACAAACTTCATCATATCAGTCATAACAAAGCCCTGCCGATATTCTGACCAAGCGGTACGTCAGTCAGCGAGTCGTGTCTCAGAAAATAGCCATTTGCTGTAAGACTGATTCATGGCGATAGTCGCAGCATATGGGAATTAGTCAATCCTCAGCTGTGAGTCTTGCTATGACCTTGCCCTGGCTTCCAGCCTCCACAACATGATTGTTGAGAGAATGACATCTCTATCCTGGGACTCCATATAACAGCTGATGATGTGCTCCAGCGCTGTTATGGGATACAGAAAGCGATGATAGTGACTCAGCCTCGCCTTGGCAAAGACGGTCTGATAGACTCGGGAGGGTAGCCAGAGCTACCACATCCAACTGGTGTGCACGTCCAGTCAAGTATGCAAGATGCGGTTGACGATCTTTGTTTTATAGAGAGCTGCAACAATTAGTCTATTAGCTGATTGGTTGTGAACATTGTTGTAAATATCTTTGGGTTGTGGATTATTATCCGGACCAAGCAACTCATCAATTAATCCAAAAAAATCCTCGCCAGATTAATCAGAATGAAAATAACTGTTAGTTAGTTTAATATATATATAGACAGTGGGAGCGTAGAAGGCATAAGATATAACGATAATAGGACTGGATACAAATATTTTCCTGTGTACTACAGTAATGTTTTGTCGCCCAAACACGAGGAAGTTTAAAACCCATCTTCCTCTTCTAGAAACAAGAACTATGGGAAGCCTATACGGTGTAATGGAATATATTACCACAATAACTTTGTAATTTAATTGAATCATTATTGTAATGTTCTGTGAGGTTGGTTAGTTTACGGTCTCCAACAGACGAAGACATTGGCGTAAACAGAGACGGAGACATACACACTCATTCCATATTACACTTACACAATACATGCACGGCAGCAGTGTAATGGAGGTGCAATTCAAACTAACAAGGTTGGAGTCTGCCATCTCACAGTCTGATGGTCCCAAGCCAATTATCACATCATAATGAGCTGGTCAGCATTCATTTAGAATGCACTACCAGTATGGGTACACACCTTTTGTGCTTCAAATATGCGTGTTTTTTTTTTTCATGCTTATAAACTGGTGATGGAGATACATAACAGATAGGAGTGGAGTAATAAACTGTGCGGCAGTGTGAAACGTTGTACGTCGCGCGTACAGTACAACAGACACAACATGGTGCATTTGTTGATGAGTGATTTTGTCAGTGCTCCTACAGTGTGCATCTAATATATATAATATAGATATAATTGCTCTTGTACGCTCATTTAAGTATAGCATGTAATTAAAATTGGCCTACTATTATTAACAGCTAGAAGCACATTTGTTGTGTAAAACGGAAGCAAATCCACCATATTCCTAACGTCATGTCTCACCTGCCAAATTTTGTTCTCATCTTCTCATATTAACATCAAATACATCTACTGTACCGTGTCTACATTATGGAAGAGATTTATTGGTCTTGGAAAGCTGCACGGAGCAATTTAAGCTATGAAAGGGGACATAAACATCGTTCGATGAGATGCACATTTGTGATAGAGATCTATGCAAATTACAGCGTGTTTAACAAAATACAGATAAGCAAATACCAACCTTCAAAGTCATGGAAGTCAATGAAAAAGCTGTTAACAAACCTTGAATAAGTCCGCTACAGTGGTTCTTCTCTGTAGGGAATCTGTCCTATCCATTGAGTTTGTATTTTGCTTGATTAAAGAACAGATTGATGACTGGTGGAGTGCCAATGCTGGGTTAAGCAGTTTTACAAAGTGTCTAATATGTGTAATGAGGTAGCATCTTGCTGTACTTCATTATTTCACACTTTTATATACATAAAATATGCCCAATCCTTGAAATGTTGACACTGAGTCTGTATACTTGCAAGCTGCCAGCTGTTAGCGTATATCTGAAGTTGAAAATTCATCGAGTGAAGCCAAATCAATACCGTGAAATACAAATTCTTATCTTTATTTACTACTACACATGCTAACTAGGTCACAAGCCTGTTGGATCATCTGGTTTGTATTGGCACATGGAAACAGCATGTCCTGTCTACAAAACCAGAGTGGTTGTATGCTTGTTTTCAGAGGAAACCGTGCCCCTGACAGCTTTTTCTCACCTGTTCATTTTAAACTCACCACCAGCTGCTCCCACCAGTCTTTGCACTGCACCACCATCATCCACAGCAGCTGTCTTTGTGCCCAGCGTTACAGTGCTCACATATCAAAGAATGAATCAACTGGCCTCTGCAGATAATAACACTTTAAAAAGGGCACAAATTTCCATTTTTAGAATCCTATGAATTTAAATGCTTGTTTTTATTTGGCCACTAGTGGGCAGAAAACATGAAAAACACGCTGACATACCAATTGTCTACTTGCCCTTTCAGCATAAACAGAGCCAGATTAGATTTAGAGTGGTGTTTATGTTCCTGTTTTGGTCTCCACCAGCTCCTGAAAAAAAAATTGTTTTTAGCCTCTTTATCTATCCGGTGTTTGGTCCTGGGAGATTAACAAAGAGTGCAATGTAATGGGGTTGATAAGAGTGACTGAACCACAATAAATGTGCCGGCCATGAAACCAAAACAATTAGCTGAAGAAGCTAAAAAAGCTCCATACGACTGCAGACTCAGACATTTCTCTGCTATTCTAGCATTTTACATTAAACATTTAATTTAACATCATTATCAAACATATTGATCTATGCAGGTTTAAAAATGCACATTGCCCAAGGCTTGCAGTATGTGTTAACCCAGCCACAAAACGTGAACAGGAGAACTCTCTTTTCTTCTTTTTACCACATAGAAATAGAATGAACTAAGAAGCAATATGGACCCAGAGGGCTCTCGGCTCTCGGCTCCTCGCCACTGACGGCAAATGAAGCAGATCTGGTCAGAGCCGCTGGATTTTAATGATGTGGTGAATGTCTTTGCCCAGAGACAGCGAGCTAAAACACACATGGTTCAAGGTCAGATAGCTGTGTTACCAGGTGATAATGTTTACAGCTTATTTAATGAGTGCTGCAACAGTTTGTCTCGCTCCGTAAGCAACGCTTTGCTGATTCAAGATGCATAGTGACTTTGATGGGACATTCTCGATGTGAACATTAGTGGTAGCTGCCGGTTATCCATTATTCAAATTTTGTTTTTGCGAACAAATCTTTGTTCAAATGACAAATACAAATAATTAAACTGTGTTTGTATGCACGTGATTAAAATTTAATGGAGGCAGGAAAGACGCCTGCCGTCATTACTTGTGTATTACTGTGTGTGTCTTCGTGTACAGTATGTGCTGGTAAACGAGCGGCTTCCATTATGTTTCTTCATCCATCTATTTCCAACACTCCCTCGAGCTTTTGCCTTCGTACGTTTGTTTTTTTAACCCACTCATAATTATTTTCTCCTGACTAAACACTCTCAGTTCTACTTTTTCCAACATAAATGGATACATCAATCCAGAAAAAAAAAAAAATACACTTACAGCAGATGAAAATCTGACTTCAGGCCTGTCTGGCAAATTAACAGCATAATTTTAAAACAATAAATAAACCTTTGCTGCATTGATCTGTTTTGTCTGTCTGTACTAGTTCAGACACTGCGTTGGCCGCATTATTAATTTTTTATTTAGCTTCATCTTAAGCAGGTAATACATATCCTGTTTGTATAATTGCTAGACATCCCTGGTCAATGACACCTCAATTAGGGCCAGAAGCAGGAGGCAGTACATTGGAAAATTCGGATTATGTGGTTCGGTATTGATAAAGGTAAATTAAGAAGCTGGATAGATGCAAGTGTATCCTGTAGCATATACGAGCCAATGTCAATATCAGTATCTCGGTATCACTTAATGTGCTCATTAACATGAACCCAAGGTCGAAAGTTAAGTGTGGTTCTTCTGTTTCTTCGGCTGCTTAATTGAGGGCTGGTCGACTGTAGGATTAGATTGAGAATTGCTCCATTTATCATCAATAAACACATTTTTCTTCAGCCAGTGTGATATTAATGTCATACTGAACATACAGTATATTGCTCATTTATATTTTGACAAAAAGCCTTCCCTGTAACGCTTTTGAATGCATCATTAAGCATTCTGTTGTAATGAATTGTATGTAATTAACCGTTGGCTTTGACCCCTACTCAATCATTCATTTAATTTTGCTGTTGTACAAATTATATTTTAGCATTCTTGTCCAGTGTGTACGAGTTAGGGGGCTGTATTTACAGAATGTGGCAAAAATGGAAAATAATATTCATAACTGTGTTTTCATTAGTGAATATTAAATGTCTTTTACATGTTTCTACAGCAGCACAGGACAGACAAAAACACAACCAGTCACCCGTTTCACCTAGTTTCTCCACGCTTGAGGCTGTTGCACCAACTACACCACTAGATGTCGCTAAATCCCATGCACCGGTCCTGGTATCTTTTTGTCACGCAGCACGGGGACAGGACTCAATTGCAGTACTCGGGACGCAGGTACAAGAGGTAAACAGTCTTTAATGGCAGGCAAAGGTTCGGTACATGAGAATCCAATCAGAAAATCGGGCAAACAATCCAAAAGGGCTGAGGCAGAGGCCGGGTCAAAAACAGGCAAGATCCAAACGCCGGTAACCATAAATATACTAGAAAGTAGGACACAAAGGACACTAACAATCTGGCACAGGGGGAAGAGAACAAAGGGCTTAAGTACACTGGGAAATGAAGGAATCAGGTGTGGGTAACCAGGGCGGGACAAACACAGGGCGGGAAACTAGGAGGCTGGAGCGGGCGGAGAAGGAACCGACTGGGACACTTTTCTTTAAATGTAAATGTTGCACTAGAGATTGAGAGACGCCATTGTCACAGGGAAAATATTGAACTGTATAACACGCATACATCATGTGATTAATGTCTAGCTGTACTTACTCACTCCAGACTCTTATGTCTTATATGTCACTGTATAACATTCTGAGTTTCATAGAGAAGCTGCACTTTGTCAGGCAATGAGCCATTTCTATTTTCTGTTTTTCCAGCCTCAGCAGCAGTACACCAGCAGTCTGTCACACTCCAGCGGTCCAGCATTTGTATGTTTATTTATCCATAAGTATCTGTGTATGTTTGTGTGAAAGTGTGCGCTTGTAAAAGGCCAGCGTGACCAGTGTGCACACGAGGCACAACTGTGGCATTTTTTTTTTTTTTTATCCTGGCTCATCTCTTCTTTCTCTTATTGACCCATCACTGCATCCACGTGGACTGGCCCTCACATCCCTGACACCACACAGATAATGGCTTTTCTGGAAACTCGGGAGCATTAGGCATCTCTACTGAGCTGTAATTATACCACTAATGTGCCAATTTCCAATGCATTCCTCTAAGGTATTCATTTTTACTGTTTCAGCTGAATCGTGTTAAAACCAGCACAGCGAAGTCATTGAGAAAATAAGGCTTTTTGTGGAGGCTTTCCATTTATTCCCTGTGTAATTTTAACCCTGATGAAAGAGGAATAGAAAAAAATAAAATGTCACGGGAGGACATCAGAGTGATGTGCCTTCTGTTTGAAACCGGTCACATGGCTTGCCGTTGTAACCATGGAGATGGGATTAAAAAAAAAACCCACCTTGGAGGTTCTTGCCCTTGATATTTTTAATTTTTCAAAAAAAATTAATGATATTCTGTCTTTGGCTGCATATTCATTACTCTTTGAGAGGGGAGATTCAAGTGATGCAATGTGCGTCTTTGATGAGCCTTTGAAGATGAAATTTCCTCGCAAGTGTTTGATGCAGGTACGAAAAACCGTTAAACCACAACGCAGTGTAAATCTTTACCATTTTTCCCAAAACTTTATTCGTTACCTCGACCAAACACGGCCGTAATGACATGTAAAAATGTTGCTGTCTCTCTCTGAATCCCTAATTATTGCTCGAACGCGCTGTGATTTCAGGTTGGCATCAATTTAGATTCCATTACGTTTACATCTTCAGCTTGCCAGTCCCAGTGGTGGCGCTAATGCGGCCCTCCCAATCTGCACCGGTTGTAAATGAGGAAGGAGCATTATGATGAATGGCCCATTTGTTAGCAACTATATTAAACTGACATTAGCTTACACCGTCCGCGCCTCCCCAACCGAAACACACACACACACACACAAATACACACTCGCCAGCCACTGATTTAATTGATCACTTATTCGTGCTTAAATTTATGGTTATCATCTGCACTTTTTTCCATTATTAATCAAATGCGTGGGATTGTCACATCTCGCTCTGTGGCTGTTTTCTTTCCTCCTACCCCCTTTGCCTTTATCACATTCCACCTCCATATTTTCCTTCTTGCGAAAACTTACTTTATCGCCACTTACTCCTCCATTCTTCGTTACAGTCGCCTTCTGCCATTTTAACTTTTATCACCTCTTTTTTTTTACATTCTTTCTCCGTCGTTTGAAGAGGAGAGTGCACTAAAAAGAGTAAACGAGTGCAACTCTATTCCTCGGTGAAGGTTTTTTTTTGCGTGGTTATTACCATATGATTATTAGTGATGGACAATTGGTCTCAAAGATGTTTCATTATGAAAGAGCTCACTGGGATCTCATTAGCACTCTCAGTCTAAGGGCTGCTGCTCAAGCCTCCTCTGCTCCGGGGAATTACATTTCGATCACCAGGGCTAGAGTTAACAAGGCAACATTAAAGGAATGTGAAGGTGCAACAGCCAAAAAGAAACAAATTAGTAACCTCCAAGAGTGTCAGAGGCGCTCTATTCATATAAATAAATTATAAGAGCTATGCTGGATCTAAAGGCTATTACATTAATTTACAGTATAGCCTGGCTTACCCACAAAATCACAGCTTGGCGAGGATTGCAGCGTCTGATGCTGTAGGCATTTGTTTTTCTTTTTGTCTGACAGGAGCATCCATCAAAAAATGTAATTTCATTTCTTTTCAGCTGTTGATAAAGTTGCTGACTTGTGCCAGTCCTCCCCGTAGGATCAATAGCTGTTTATACAAATAACGCTGGAAAGTACAATACACCCGTCGCGTTGCTGGAGGTGACTCTCTCCAAGGGCAGCTGCAGCAGTTTGCCGAGGCGGCCCTGCGGTGGGCTGTTTTCATTCTGTATTGTGGATACACTTATATTAAGCACATAAAGCTTGAAGAATTGTGCAAGTGTTTGTGCGGGCCGACAGCAGAGGTTATTACATACACTGCCTCAATAATCGAATGCAGTAATTGTGTACATGTAGAATAACAGGACCTTTAGGTTGCTACCCACCATTCATCATGCTTTTAGAAAACACATTACAGCGCGCCTGAAGAAATTAGATCTGTTAAAGGTTTATTGACCTTAATTTTAAACACTTTTTAAAACATACCCTGTTCACCGCATGTCACACATGGCAGAGCCGTCAATGATGGAGGCTAATTACTTCTGACACGTCAACATTTCAAGCTGTGACGCCTCACTTACTGTAGTTACTGCTGCACTAAAGTCTCAACAAAACATCAGAAACAAAAAGTACAGCAGTCTTTTTTTCCTCCCAGACATCATGCACCGAAGGAAAAAAAAACACGATTCCTGCAACCCAATTTAAAAAATTTGTCTCATCTTTTGTTCTGAATGAAGTCACCTTAATCCTGTGCTCTTTGCAAGGTGCTATAATTACCGCAGATACCCTGCATTTACCCGAAACAGTCTGAAGAGACAAACAGAACACAAAAGGAAACAAATGTTTCTGGAACGAGAGCAAAAGATAAAAAGAAACAAAAGGAAAAAGAGGCGGAGTGAAGCGAGAGGCAAGTGCAAAAAAGTGAGGTGAAAGGAGGGAGAACAAAAAAAGAACGCGAGCCGACAAAAGTCACTATATGGTTGAAAGTTAATATATATGAGCCGCGTTATCAAAGCTCCTCTTCAACACGGGAAGCAGAGGTGTGACACATCTGAGAACACGTTGCAGATGACAAGCACCGCAGTCTGTGTGCACAACGAGAACTTTTTTTTTTCTATTTTCAGGCTAGTTAGAGCTTAATCACATGACTTGACTATAATGTTTTAACTCTCGCAGTGTCTACTACTCTTATCTTCCTCAGTTTTGTATTTTCCTCTTACACTACCTTGTGAATCGTGTCCATAACACGTTCTGAAATCTGTATTTATTCATCTTGTTCCAGGACATTTCTCTGCATTTTCACTGCTCATAAAAACCAAAAAAAAACCTCAGAAGTTATGTGAAGCTCTCTGCCTCATTTAAGGATTTCTCCCTTGTGCTGTCGAGTGTGTTGAAAATGATATACAAGTTTTGTCAGTCGGTTGTTTGACTTAATTTAGACCGAAAAACTGATTTTTTTGGCCACTTGGGGGGGGAAACAGTTGTGAACACTGACGTATTATCACCTTGTAAGTTACAGAGCAACATTATCATTCATTTAGCGTCCTGTTTCTACTCAACGGATGACTTTACACCCAATATTCACTTGTTTTTAGCTCTCTCCTCTCTCCTAAATTCTGTCTTTTCAACTGCTTAATGTTTCACCAGCTAGTCTCTAACTGTTCCTGCTGTTTGCTGCTGTGAAGGTAGCATACAGTGGGTTTTTAGAGCTTTTTGACTGAGAACAGCTGCCCGCTGTGGTTGAAAACGATGTATGAGAGCAGTGATGGTGAACCAAGACTGTAAAGTTGTGGGCTGGAAAGCTAAACAATGAGCTAAAGCTCCGTAAAAGACAAAGGGGAGCTGCAGGTTCTGGTGGTTTTAATGCTCATACTGTATGTGCAACCTAATAATGAACACAAGAGTGATTTTAATGATGCACCCCATGATCTGGGTGAATACTAGACTTTGTTTGTGGGTTGAGTTTGTAAAAAAAAATCCAGTAATCTTCTCTTACATACAGTATATGAGGTCACATTTGATGCAGCTGCTCCAGCAGATGAGGATTCAGCCTTTGAGCGCAAGAGGAGGAACTCAAACTTCAAAACATTTTAATCATATCATTTGACTTCTGGATGAAAATAGCTTGTGTGTTTTTTTGCAGGCTTGCTGACATACAAGATGATTCAGTGTCCAAAAAAATAATAATAATAATAATAAAAAATCTGTAATTGAGAAAAGAAAATCAGTTGCCAAGCAATCACAGTGAATGTCTTGTTAAATGTTTGGAAGATGAACATATTTTTTAAAAATTGTAGAATTTCTGTGAGGTTGTGATGCTTTACTCTGCTTTCTATCATGAATTGAATACATTTGCGTTGTGGACTGTTATTAAGACAAAATAAGCAATCACCTTGAGTTCTCAGAACTTTGCATTTAATATTTTTTTTGCAATGAATTGGATGATCACAGTCACTAGCTGAAGCCTCTGTGGTTTATACTGGACGTTCATTTTGTTCAAACTGATTGCAACAACATAAAAAATATATATATATATTCAATAGGTAATGCGCTCTTCAACAAACTCATTTCAGTGCTGCAATTTGAAGCTTTACTATTCAGCACGGTGGTTTGGCATTCCTCTACGAAACCTCCCACACATTTTCTCTGAAATGTTTTCCAGTTCAGCAGATAGAAAACAATTCCACCTGCATGAGAACTCTATGCCTCCTTTCCCACCTTTACCACAACACTACCTCCCTCTCCTCCCTCCTCATCCTCCTCCTCCTCCTCCTCCTCACCCTCCCTTCTCTTTTTCACAGTTCAAGCACATCAGCAGGCTGCTGAGATACAACCCTGGGGTTTGCAGCTCTCCACTCAATATTTCCTCATCAGAAAGAAGTGGCAGACCAACAGGAGTGAGGGGAGAGTGCAACGACAGGCAGGCAGACATTAATGACTGGCTGGTTATGGGCTGTGGGCTATATCTCCAACTTTGAGCCTTAGACCTCGGCTATCCAGCAGTTCACCTAAGCAGTTAAGCAGTGTTTGCCCGCTTCCTAGCTCCTGCGCCCTTGTAGTACTGCTGCTACTACTACCACTCAGAAACGTGATTAATTAATAGCATTGATTGACTAGCGATCCTTTGCACCTTCCCAAGGTCACAATGTACAGTTGATAGATAGGAATTGGCAATCAATGCACTTCTGGAAATACTGGAGATCCTCGGCTGACTCAATAGACTGTAAGGGTGCAGCAGTATGGTGTAAACACGGTGGGCATGTGAGAGAAATAATATCTGAAGAGCAAACAATGCAAGGGAGGCAAAGAACATTGTCATGATGAGAGAGCACACACACACACAGTACAAAGCCCGTAAAGCACAGACTGACAAAACGCATGACGCAGTCACAAAAAACAAGAACACAAATGTTAACTTCGTATTCGACGGCTGCACTTTATACAGTTTCATCCATTGTTATAGCAACTAATCAGTTCACCTGACAAGTAAGCCAGCTCCCTCACATTATAACAAGGGTCTCCTCAGCAAGAACTCATATGCACCGCGCGCTAAGTCGAGGCGGGTACGCATTCATAAAACATTAAGGGCAGCTTTATTTATTTAATTATTGAACACATTCCCTTTCACAAGAAAAAGGGATATGAAGCCTGGAGGAATGTGGGGAGCAGTTTCAAGCTTTGTTGGGGACAATAAAAGAGAGCCAGAGAACAGAGCAGATGGGAAAGAGATGATAGCTAAAAGTCGAATGACATGTCTGGAGAATTCTTTAGTCTGCTCCTCTGCTACTGTCACGAACTGACTTCGCTCTCTTGTGTGCTCTTTTTTTAAACCATCTCAGTATTTCTCTGCGAAACCAAAGCACTGCGGTCTGTAGGGTGTTGAATATGCAAAACTGAAATTGGACCTCATTTTGACCTGTAATAGCCTGACTCATTTTGTCCAAAAATGGCACTTGCTTTGTCTTCACATCAAAGCAGCGCTCTAAATTGACCATTATATTTACAAAACAAAGCGACTGAACTATCGTTCTAAAGATTATTTAAGCACGCTGACATTGTAACACCTCTGATTACTACATTCTTCATGATTGCTTGTTGTTAACTTTATTTTCCATCTCAACTGCCACGGACGGCAGACGTGATCGAATGTAATGCTTATGATAATTGTATAGGCTGCAGTGTGTGAACGTGTGAATGTGTGTGTGTTAAAGTGTGTGTGTGTGTGTGTGCACGCGCGTGCAAGGTCCAGTCTGGGAGATGGCGGCCCACTTTCAGTAACTGATGAGAGTGGGAAAATAGAACGCTTGATTACCCCCGACACCGCTCGAACAGCGCTCCTGCCAATGAAGGTTATTGGGCCTCTATACACGAGTGGTCAAATATAGAAGGACACAATTATGATCTAGTTTTGAAGTCTTTGTCTTACCTCTGACGCAACAAGGCTTTTGATTAATTATAAATAAGGTCAGACGTTTGAACGAGGCCCCGTGACCTCTGTCGCCGGTCCCATTGTTAGCATCGGGGGTCATCGACATCTTTAATCATTATCACCACTGTCAGTCATCAGTATTGTCACTGTCTATCATATCTTCATCATTATCCCAAGCCCTGAATGATATTTCCATTTCCATCACCTTGTTTCTCTGAATCAAAGAGTCACACGGTTCCCAAAACTACGATTTACTCCCAGCGCTTTTGCTATTCAAAAAAAAAAAAAAAAAAAGCGTGCCAGAAATACAGCGAAGGCCGAAGCAGCCCGACAAAACACTCCCCAGAGGACGCGGTACTGATGGTTTTTCTACTATGTAATGAATAAGAAACACAGAGTGCTACAGCTGTCCCCCAGGCCAGTAAAAACCCACTAAGAATCCTTGCATCCTCCTCCTCCGCCTCTTCCCCACCGCTGCCATCACCGGCTCGGGAAAAAGACGTGGCAGCCCGACACATACATTTTATAACTAACAACACCTGTCCAACTCGGCAGCCATGACAATGCATCAAGCAAATGAAATCCGGTGTAATTGTAAACATTGCCTTTGTTCTGTGAAGTGTAAAGGCTCCATCCGAAGACAAGCCAACAAACAATATGCAAACACAGATATATAGTACCGTGCAGCCTCCTGACCCCGAGTAAACACATGAACACACACTAATACACACCCTACAGATAGACGCACACAGACACAGAATGAAAAGGAAGCTTTACACCTCTGTCTTCTGAAGTAATGAGGAATAGGTTGGACTGTATTTTTTGGGCCTTAAGCTCTAACTGCTGCCTGCTCTTTGATACCAAAATGTAATTAACTTTTGAAGCTCTGCCTCACTCTTTTCACTGAAGGATGTGAGAGAAACAGACTCAAATGTGTGTTTCATGTGTTTTCTTTCTGTACTGACACTCCAATTACCGAGAAACTTTGTATAAAACCTCAAACACCTGAGCTCTAATTCTTCCCTTGCAGAACTGACTTTCCTTTGTCGCGCTTCCCTTTCCGAACACTTTGATATCTAACATCTCTCTTAAACTTAAGATGTGACTCAAACTCCATTAATGTGATAACACTCAGTTCCACTTTAACTTCAGAAAAGTGCCTTATTTCTTCTGTCCCCCCATCCCTCCCTGCAGACTGCAGCTCAGCACTGTGGTAAAGTCACAAAGAAGTCTCTTAAACCTTAAACTCTTGCTTGTGGTCTTTATTACGTTAAAGGTTTTTCCCCTTCTAAAAGTTGCAGTAAAAAAAAATCAAAACTTTTGAAAATACAGATAAAACTACTTACAATTGGGTTGTTGTCTAAGAGATCTTAACTCCACATTGGTGAGCGTCAGTGCGCTCGGCAGTTGTGGGTGTAAAGAACGAAGAGTGCCTGAATCACTTCTTCATGCACCAGGTAGGATGATCTTCTTGCTGGGGTTGTTACAGTAAGTCTGTGTGAATAATTTATGTACACACTGTGTTTTATATCCACTAACAAAACAACACACTCGCTGACTGAATATCAAACTTTAAAACTTGTGAGTTTCTTACCTTCTCTATTACAAAAAAAAAAAGAATTTGTTACCCCTGCATCAGATCTGCTGCCTTGCCTTGTTTTTTTTTTCCTGGATGTGAAACAGATGCAGTGTCAAGTCAAGTCTGTCTTTTTTTTTTTGCATGGGCATACATTAATGTGTTACTGAGGATTGTAAAAATAAAAATCACAAATGGTTGTAGATGTAGCGTTCTCTTGAGGCCACAATGCCACACAAAATCGACGGTACGTCACATTTGTTTTGCTACGCTAGCAACGTAGCTCGATGGAGTCCAGACTATTGTTTAATAGATGTTGGTCAGTCATTGTCTGAGTCAGAGGTATTGTTAGAATTGTAATTTTGTGGTTTCTCTGCAGATCCTTTCATTCATCCACCATTCAAGATTTCAAGAAGGTGTTTTTTTTCTCCTGCTCCTGTAGGTCCTGAGCAGTCGGGTAGCAAGGTTTGAGACGGGAAATGTGGACAACTTTTAAGTCTTTGCCTGAATTTTCTAAAACAACTTTACAATTCACAGGACCAGCTTGTTCCACTACCCGATATGGCCCTTGCCATTTTGGGGCTAATTTGGCGGCAAATGATTTTTCAGCCTTGGAGAGAGGATGGGCTCTCAACCAGACTCTGTCCTGTTGCTGAAACTCAAGGTCACGTCGGCGTTTGTCATAGTTTCTTTTTTGCCGTTGACGAGCAGAGTCCAGATTTTTTTTTCAACAAAAGGAACAGAGATCTTTTAGCTGTGTGATTTTGGTGTATGGAGGGGTGTCAGGAGCATTTTCCCGAGGTTGCAACATTGTATCAAGAGGTCCTCTCAGGGAGCGACCAAGATTAAGCTCTGCACTATTGTGTGGTTTTTCATTCATAGTCCCTTCAGGATGAACCCTACTGACTTTGGTGATCCCATTTTGTACCTATAGTGTGACAATAAGGTTCACATTTTTGTTATTTTGCAAAATGCCTGGACAACAAGCATGGCTAATTAGCATGCTAACACTCTAAACTAAGATGGGGAACGTGGTATTCATAATACATGCCGAACATCAACATGTTAGCATGTTGGCATTAGCATTTAGCTCTAAGCTGTGCCTAAGTACAGCCTCACAGAGCCGCTAGCATGGCTCGCATAGCAAGAGTCGTAGTCTTTTCAAAATAAAATAAAACTGAAAATAAGGCAAAATGATATTTCCTCATTTTCCAAAAAGTTGCTCAAAGAAGTTTTAAATTGCAAAACTCAGTTTACTTAGACTCAGTTCAACTCTGAGTTAAAGCCAAAGTAAATAAATCTATTTATGAAAGCTATGCAACGTTTGCAATGCTGAAGTGCAATTGGTATTGGGATAACATCTGCATAGGTTCAAAGGTGTGACCAATGTGGGCGACTGAATTTATTTAAGAGTAGGTTTGATGTTGATACATACTGTATCAGAGTCAGACTACTAGATGGAAGAGTGGGTGGTCATGATGGTGGAAGGCCATGACACCCCCTCCAGGCATGGGGATAATAAGACGAGCATTAGGAAGGAGTCATGTGCGAATCCAAATCCGTATAAAGTGGAATAAAGTTTGTGATGTTTACTGCATCTGAAAAATGGTTGAACCTTAGGGGTTAAGGGCAAGTAGGGTTAATGTGATATGCAACTACAAAACAAGATAATTGCCATGGCATTTAAGAAGTGGCTGTCAGCTGAAACGGCTTTAGCTTTTTATTATTATTTATTATTTTTTTTACAGTTTAAGTTCAATATTTGCAGAATTAAAATAGAAAATCAGTTTTCTGACAGCACTGACACTAAATACACTGGATGGAGAATTAGAATATGCACAGCAACACAAAAGGAACATATCTGAGAATAAATATATAAAGAATAAAGGCGTTATTAGAAGCACATTGAAATCAGGTTTAACGGCATAACAGATGTGACATGTCGGAATAAAATTAGATTCAATGGGTTAAAGATCAGAGGACTTAAGATGGGATGTTCTTGTTGGCATTTCATTTCATTTCTTGTCAGCATTTCAAGTCCACAGTCTGTGTTTTATTGGGAACGCTCAAGACTAATGCGGACAAGATTACTGAAATATGAAATGAAAGCAGTATTTCCTCATCATAAAGTGCGCTTGCTAGGATCAGCATTTCATCAGAGTTTAAACATGAAGGTTATTCTGCGCCGGCTTGCTGAGAAGCCACACAGAGGTGACGACTTTTAAACGCTACATCCGCTGTAACTCGTTAAAAAGAAGCAGATTTGATCGAATGAGTTTTTGACCGACTGAGTTTTTGTTGACTGAGTGCAAAATAATTACTGCAAGCTAGTGTTTTCTAAAGGCTGAGCACTTTCTTGTTGTCGTAATTAATCACTTAAATTAACTCCGAGAGATTTTTTGGAGCAGAACTAATGGTTGCACAACGGGGTTATTGAATTTTCATTCCATTTTAAGACTTGGAGTTTCCCCTATTCTGATAAACTGTAATTATAGCATATTCTAATTCATCTAGCAGGAAAGCAACAGTTAAACATTTGGTTGTGGCTTTATTTGAGGTTCTATAGAAGCAGTTGCTGAATCACTGTGACAGTCTGTTGTTTGAAGCTGTTTCACTACAACAGGTCCATCCATATTTATTCCCCCCCACATATGACACATTGCGCCACAGTCACTCTTAAGCACTAACTTCTAGCCAACGATGATTACTGTGTACACTGAACAGGTGAAGGAATGTCAAGCAGAAGTAAAAAGAAATATATAATAAAAACGTGTGCAATGTGTGACCTTTTTTTTCCCCCCACACTGATATCGGGAGCAGGTGTAGGTCATAGTCTTATCTCTGGCTCTGGAGCTAAATGACAGTCGCAATCACAACGCGAATATGTCACAGCGTTTCCTTTAAAAAGGTTGACTGGGTCCCTTGTCGGTCAGATGGAAATGAGCGGTTCCACGGTGAATGTCAGACTAACAAACGCAGCCTCAGCCGGAGCTTTATACATCACAGCAACATTTTTTTTTTTCCCCTTTTAGCTCAAACGGTTTCCACAATGAAAAATTTAAAATGATGTTAAAAACAACTCATGAGACGCGGGCTAGCCTCATTATATCTCACTGTGAGGAAGAAGACGGAGAATTAGATCCAACTGGTCGTTGAGTTAATTATCCAGGCGTGGAAATTCTTACACACAAACAATGTCATCATGAGCATTTAAAGCGTATGTCACATAATGGATAATGAATGTTGCTTTACAGGTTTTACATACAAATTCAGCTCTGCTATTGGCTACATGCTTGTGCGTGTTATGTGCACGTACTCCTCCAAAACTGTCACTTCAACCCCTCTGAATTATGCAGGGAGGGAACAAGCAGGAGTAATCTCTTAAATTAAACTCTTAAATGTTTAATGTTGCCATTAAACAACATCCAGTTTTAAAAGTAAGTGTGGAAAAAAAAAAAAAGAATACAAACAGTGACAGAAGTTTGCTCGATGTCTGCGGTCTGTTGCATGCAACAAATATTTTCCACACTCCTCAGTGCCCTAGGGTTTTACGTATCAACCATTTATGACCATGTGCACACTTTTTTATTTTTTGTGTTTAGACGGTCAGGAGAGAAGCTCAGGACAGCTCCTGTAGCTGACGTGCAGAGCCAACTGACAACTCAGTGGGGATTTTGATACTCATGAACCTTCGATGCCCGGTGCTCGGTGGCCCTACACGCTCTACTTCATTCACTCACCAACTATTCTGATATTTGAATTGTTTTGAGTCACTGAAAAAGTTTCCAGTCTCTTAAATGTATTAAAGTATTTTTTTTAATTTCTTTAATCCTCTATAGCTGTGATTCTATTTCAAAGCATCACATTAAAAAAGTCTGATCATAACGGCCAAATTTTTAAAAAGAAACTTCAGTTTTTACAAAGTTTTTACACTTTGAATAAGTTTCTTCTTCTTCTTCTGGTGCCACCTACCTACCTGTACTAATGCATGAATAAATGAATGGTAGTGTATGGAAACAAGCCAAATTTCTGTTAAAATTTGTCATATATTTGGATGGAAACACGGCCCATGACAGTAAATTGAATATGCTTTAGGTTGTGGACGAAACAAGAAATTTGAGGACAAATTAGTGAAAATAATCTTAGATAGATAATAGATATCACCACCATGTGCATTAAACCATGTATTACACCAGTGAGTCGGCTCTGACACAAGAAGCTCACCTTTAACCTTTAACACCACCTCTTCAAATAAACAGTAAACCAGCACTGTATTACAAACTCACAGTGCAATTTCTAGCTGTTATGCTGCACAATCCTCATTTTTTATGAAACGATCAATGCCATTTAATTGATTATCAATTAGTTAATATCCCTACCCATAGCTAATAATAAGAAATAATTAGAATTGGCACATTGTGTACTTTTTAGTATTAGAAGGTATGGAATTAGGGCACAACAAAAATTCTTTTGCAGTCATTTATTAAAGTAAGGGGGAAAAAAAAAAAGTTACATTAAACTCCCCCATCTTTGGGAACTTACCTGTGAGTCTACTGGGAATAGTAAATTTATGATCTATTCAGAGCCTATGCTGCAGTTACTCACTATGATTTCTCTCACTTTATCTATTGCTCGAGTTCACAGACTCCGTTTTACAGGCCTTATCCTGTCCAATTTTATGATGAGAAACATAATTGAACTCTCATTCAGCACGTTTTAAATGCCACAGGACTACTGATAGAGGCAGAATATTCATGAACATAAATAAAATTGAGTATTCTACACACTATTCAGGTGTAGAAGTGACCGAGCAACTTCTTTAATTCCCCAGTTTTCCGTTTTGAACATGGCTGCTGACAGAGCGCTTTCAAAAGTTACCCAATCGCGCTTCTTCCTCCATCTTTCTCCACAAGCGCCTGTAACAACCGCAACCAATAAACAAGACTTCAAACAACAGGAATTAGTTGTTCTGTGGTGTAGGTGTAGAGAACAGAAATCTACAAAGCTGCTCTTTGCTCTCCGCGGTTCCTCAAATGGCAGGATGTAAACAACGACGCTCAAATTAAGACAAGAGTGCAAACCTGCCTTGAGAGGAGAGCTGAGAACTTTGACACTTGCGTTTTTAAAAAAAGAACAGCTCGAGAAAAGCAGGCAGAGAGAACAAGCGAGAAAGGTGTAGAGGGCTGGGAGTGAAATGCCTCCAGGACAGAGCCCTTACTCATCCTTGCAGAAGTAAGACAAAAAGTACGGAGTCGGGGAAAGAGAGACTGGAGAGATGAGCTGGAGAGGGCACCTCGTGGTCTCCCACACCCATCAGCTAGTAGTTGGAAGCAGGGTTGCGTGTGGTTAGTCCGGGGGGACTTTCAAGCACAGGTCAGATCGATGTATGCCCTTAATGCGGATCAGAGCTCGACAACTCCCCTTGGCGTTGGCATTTCTGAGTGAACAGCAATTTTCCACCTCCACACGAGTGAATAACATCAAAAAGTAATGAAACTCGAAAGCTTTGTTGTAAATGAGGATCTGAAGACAACAATTTAAAATTGGTAAGAAACTCCTACTGTAAGACGTGCTTTGGGAATCCAGCTGGTGAGGCACGACGGTATAAAAAAGGGAAGAGAACGTGCCAAATTAACACGTTAAAATCTTGCTAAACTTAAGTACCATGTCATGCAGTTTTTTTTTTTGCTCACGTCAGTTGCACTTGTACTTTATTATCCATAAAGAATATATATATGCAGTGAGGCTTCAACACAAAAATAGCACTTATTTCAACGCTATACAGGAGCGTCTTCCTTTTTTTTTTTTTTTATGTCATCATTTGTTAAAATGGATTTTGGGGGCATAACTAGGTGTTATCTGTGGAGCAAGTTCAGTCCAATAATCAAACCTTTTAATAACACAAAACCGAACACACAAAGAAAAAAAAAGGCACATCTGTTCACATATTGACTCACATATTGATGACATGCTCTTGCGACAAAAGAAAATCATTCACTCTGCAAACAGAGGAACCTCCCACTAATGTCATGACTTTGAGGTAAATGTGCTGAAAACAACAGAAAGTTTCTTTTACTGAGAATTGACCATAGTCAGTACAATGACAAACACAGAACACAATGCCATCTGTCAGAGGCATTCGATCATGAAATGAGCCCTGGGCGTAGAGATATTAATTTCTTCTCTACCTGATGACATTTTTGTGTGCCGTGTCTCCTGCTACGACTGCACGTCTTTTACATTTCACAAACACAGTGGATTTCATGGTGTGGAGGTTTGCACATGGAAACGCAGCAGTTTTTCATGACAATCTGCAAAGAACAAGTCCTTTTTAAGAACATTAAAAGATTATATATATATATGAGATTTAAAACATGAATAGCAGCAAACAGCTATTTGCCATATAAATATAGAGTATCCTGGTCAGACATTTCACTACCTGTGCTGCTATCCCAGCCACTCTACACCTTGTTTACTTCTCCGGTCAGGGTCAGTATGCAACTGAGGAGATCAACTAAAGCAGATGTTTTTGGCATCCACGGAAGTGAATTAAGGATTTATTTTGATCCAACCCGGGCCGATGATTGTTGGAACAGTGGAAAGACTTGTTTTTGTGCACATATCCAAAATGATATGTAAGATAAAATTACCATTTTTTTGTCAACGGAGTCTGGTGGTGAGCGATATATATCGATATGTTTGTGGTTAAACAAAAGGTTTATGTATGGATCCTTTCCATAATGAAACAGAATAACAATCTGAGCCCGTCAGTAGCAACTCACATTTACAGAATTAAGAATTTATTTTATTTTTGGGCCAAACCAGGGCTGACGAGAATAACTGGAAAGACTTTGTTTCTGTCCGGGTCTGTGTGCTCTATGATTACCTCACCTGTAATATTATTGGTTTTATTTATGGAGTCTGGTGGGCTGTGGTGGCCATTTGTTTTGGTCTGAGATGCTGTGCCACTGGATGTTGCACTACAACATCTAGTGGAAGTGAATTTTGTACATAAAACCTTTAAGTTGATCCGCTCATTAAAGGACCACAGCAGAAAAGGAAAAGTTCTTCAAGGAAAAAAGGGAGTCATTTCATGTCTGTTTACTTCTAGTGAGAAGAAACACTAGGGTAAATTAACCTTTTCCTACTGACAATTAAACCTCATATGTATTTTTTCAGATTTGCAATCTAGTGTCATAAATATACAAGTGTTATCCTTTCGAGCTGACACTTTATCAGCACTCAGAAAATATCTTCTAAAAGGTAAACCATTCTTACACGGATCGACAGAACATAATTGCCTTTCTATACGGTACAAGACATAATAGGATGTCTGCAAAGGTTCACAGAATCCACTACACCTTGTGGGAAGAAAACATGCCAGGTGGTATTTTAGGCCCAATTACCCATATGTTTGGGACAAGTGACCTTTCCACATTGGTGCACTGTCTGAATGTCCAGGTAGCAACAGCTACGAGCCATCAAAAAAGGTTTATTGAAGTGTTTATTCTTAGCCTTTCCCCAAAGGTTAGATGGAGCCCTCGCACTCTCTAGCCATCAGCTTTCTAATGTGTGTCACGGACTAACATAGGCCCACAATCAAATAAGAGAGAGCAGATGGCTGATGAGCTAGATTCATAATTTCATCACTCTCTTTTTATCTCGGATAAAATATTAGTGTGCTGTCATCCACCCCTGACATAGTTATGATCCCACTTTCCTTCAGTTCTATTCCAAATGAGGTTTTATGGCTACGTTTAATTCTGTGGTGGTTCATCAGGGTATCAGAGGCAATTACCCAGCGATGGGACACTCATCCTAAATCTGAACCATGATACTTTTCATTAAATAGCATATGGTCTCCCATGGCTGCTAAAATACACTGATATGAAATTACTGAGAGAGTCACACTGCAGTGACATTTTTTCGCACGCCGCTGAACATTTGTAGCAGGCATCGCTTTCGTCCAGTACTCGTGCAGAAACGTGAAGAAACATTCAGCCAGAAATTCATTAAAGAAGCCGGGTGGAGATCAGTTTCTTCACTAGCTGCAGCTCAATAGAGCCGTACTGCAATGCGGCCACAAGACATTCACACAGCTTTGACTTGCTCTCAGTAAGAAGAATGTGTTTTTTTGTTGTTGTTGTGTTCTTACCACCTCTCCCCTGTGGTTTCAAAGGATGGGTTGATGTAACTATTTTATCACAGTATCTGAAGGTTGTTGGGACATTTCTACCTAAAATACAAAAGGGCAAGCTGAGGAGAAAAAAAAAAAAAAAGATTTCCGCATCATAACGACAACATGGAAACCATTTTGAGAAACTGGCAACCGATTCTTTGGCAACCCGAACCAGACAATGCGAATGAGAAAGTTCAACTAACCAGTCAACATGCATGAAAGATTCAACTGACGAAGATCCAGAAGAGCACCATCGTTGAGTTGAATTATACCGTGAAGCAACCAGCGACTTGCTGCATTCATTTTTAGGAACAGCTGCACTACTGGTATTTTGTGCAGCAGGAATTACAGATGGACTTGTTAATTATTCAAATTATGAAGGTGACAACTATGTTTTCAGTTCTGGCAACCAAAAGCTGATAACGGATTGTCAGCCCGGCAACCGCTTTTAAAAGTTAGCGTTAAGCCGTGCACAGTGTCATAAACTGTCCAGATGAAACGTCTTTCAGATTCAAGGACAGAATACGTTTGTTCGTGTCCTCCAGAACAACAAACAGAAGAGCTTCTGGATCGGCGGGACACCATCATTTGTCTGTGAATCAGTTTAGTCGTGCACAAAAGTAAATTTGTCAGGTTTAGGGAAACAGTGTGGTTTAAAATTATTATTTGCATTATATATAATATATGCATTTAAAGCATCATTGTCGTGGTGACAATAACATCCAGTCCATCAACAATTAACCTGCATGTCTTTGGACTGTGGAAGGAAGCCAGAGTACCTGTAGAGAACATGCAGACTAGCGACAATGCTAACCACTGCACCACTGCGCCGTCTGTGACAATAACAAACACGTGCTACAGGTTATGAAACAACTGTGCTCACACTTAAATCTTCTCTTTTATATATGTTGTTAATTGTCAGTTGGTAACAGGTGGTCTCCCATCTATCCACCTCCTTCCACTGACTGACATCACTGGACTTCCTTTGCTACATGACTCGTATAGCCGACACAGTGCTCTGTCGTTTGAACATAATCATTTGGCCCTATTTATCTATAGCGTATGGTCTAAAGTGCATTCGGGGCATTCCAACTCATTAGGTAATCAATTTTGGCAGGTCAGTCTTTGATAGTAGATCAATGTAACCAAAATATACTGGAGCCTAAAAGGAATGTTGGTTTGGGAAAGTCTCCGTTTACAGTCAGTGTAAGAAGTTGTTTTACCGTGACAGCTTTAACTTGCATAAAATGATCCCCATGAGTTTCAAGCAGCGAGGAAGTTGTTTGAAATTTATGTGAGCGCTGGTATCGGATCAGTGCTTGATATCTACAAATACCCCGAGTTTAGGTCTGAGGAGAGAAAGAGTCGAATCAGTGTCTGTACATATAATAGTGTAAGAAGGTACTACGCTGAGCATAGATAAAGAGAAAACAGCCGATCACATACGCCACTTTTATCAACCATGGAGGAAGCTGAACGCTTAAGATCATGCAGGCATGACACCCAATCCCAAGCTACTGTAGTTACAAGCCTATAGCCGAGATTCAGTCTGATAGAACTTAATTTCCTTTACTTAATTAAACCATATATAATGCAAAGGGAAATGAGTCTTGACATGAATATAAGCAATTATTTTTCAAAGCAATTCACCAGCTTAAAAAGGATTATACAACGTACTCTAAATGTTTGAGTTCTCAGAGTTTAAAAGGTCCAAGTACACAAACAGCAGGCCTCCCTTTGAAATCCCAGATTACTGTTCTTTCACGCTGCCTTCACGTTTCACTCTCTCTTCTTTTCTCCCCTTGTGTGTTTGCCATCAACTGCGACTGAGAAGAGAAGCCCTCTTTGATCAAAGCCGGCCACCTTTACTGAGCCCCTCATTTTTGTCTGTACGGGGAGGTTTCACAGTGGCAAGATGTGGAGATATTGGAGATTGGGGGATGTACTGTAAGGGTACCAGACTCCCATTGCCCCAGCCCTCATTTTAGAAGCATTGGCAAAAGGTTAATGCTCCGCTACCTGCAGAGCAGAGGGAGCGAGACGGGAAAAGAGCAGGGGGGGGATCAAAGCTTTTAGGCATATATTTTCTTTTCTATATTTCTTAAAATTCATATACTATATCTGTGGAAAATGATATCTCATATAACAGGACTGGATCTGACAGAATAAGCACTCAAAGTAAACACAGAGGCATTAACATGTTTTGCTTTTATGCTGAAATTTCTTCTGGACATTCTTTACTCTGTTCAAAACAGAAATGAAAGTGCAGTTCCAAAATGAAACGACTTATACAATATCAAGTTAATTCTGGCATGAAGTTTAATCAAAGACCATTTATCAGCTATGCAGCTATGGGATGCAGGTACATTAGAAGACCAGCACAAGCAATCTGTGCCTCAGTTTTTCGGCTTTAAAAGGAATAGCTATTCATCATAAATTCTCTTGTGTGCTTTCTTAGGGCACAGAAACAATATAAAATTATACTCATTTTATAGACGAGGTGATTTTCCTGGAGGTCCTGCTCCATATCCAATATGATTTTAATATAGGTGCAAATAGACACGATAGAAACTCAAACACAAAAGTGTCAAATTTAGGATGAAACACAGGTTAGGTTAGTCAGGTTAATGCCCCCCCTTCGTCCGCTTGACAGGTAGCTTTGAATAACCATGCGTTACATCCTCAGACTGGGCTGTGCACATTAGTGCACCCCGTTCAGAAGTGTCATGTTGTCGCCTGGCGCTGTCTACCTTTCCCCCAGGACTCTGTTATTCCTCACCTGCCCACTTGTCACCCCTGTTCTGTTCTCCCACCCTGACAGTCTTCAGATTCAGCCACCTGCTTGCACACCTGTTCATCGTCTCCCTATTAGGTCCTTATTAACCATTGCTGCTTTCGCTGGAAGTATCCTGTGTGCCTGTTTTCTGATGCTGCCTGCCCACTAGACTGACTATCGGCCTATAACAAGCTGTCATCTTCTTACTAATTGCCTCTAAGCTCTTCTTGTGTCTGCATGAGTCCTTCCTGTTTGTAACTTGTCGATGTGGGACACAATATTGGCCCAAATATGATGATATCGCTGCGTCACCACTTTTTTGTTTGCAAGGATGCTCTGAAAAAGCTGAAATTGGGTGGGTGTGGGGGTGGGTCGGCTGAGGGAATGTACATCATTATCTTTGACCATTGTGTATGGAGGAGTGCATCTACCCACAGGGGAGAACTGTCCGGGGGCGTTAGCCAGAACCACATTACAGTGTATGTTCTACTTTGTGCCACTTTCCTATATACAAAATTGTGCTCAGTGGTTGTCTCTTCATCATCGGCTAGGAGTTCATGAGAATCACCGTGGTCAGTCTTAAAAGGAAGATCGAGGAGGATTTGTCAGTTGGGCTTTGTAAACACAACATTCAAAGTTGGCCCCTTCTTCCTGGCTCGAGAACGCCGTAAATTCTTCTTGAATGCATACTTATAATCTGGCACCTTGTTTTTATAGAGTCTCGTCCTTATACCCTGTGCGTCGTTATCTGCTAGGGACAATGGCCGATGCCAAGAAGCGGCCGAACACAGCCAAATAAGAAAATAAGACACAGGGTAGGTGCTCTGCGGATACAGACGCCGCAACACACACTTTGAGTGGGTCATAAGTGATGATTGAGAAGGATTACTTTTTGCATGAGTCTTCACATTGTTTTTGTTGCATTAGTTTGGGAAATCCAACTCATTCAGGCAGAATGAGTATCTATTTCTACAATAACTTGCCTGCTGTAAGTAGGCAGACTGGAACATTGGCTGTTCTCTTGCCATTAAAAGAAGATGGATTCATGCTGTACAGATGCAATCCCTTCAAAATGGGGGCTGTAGAACTCTGATATCACAGAGACATGGATGTAAAAGTGGAAGTGAAACAGTTTTGTGGAGCAGTCAGAGTGAATTATGAATGAATTGGAGTTATTTGATGACCTGCTTTCAGTCCAATTGTAAGAAGGTGGAAGCGACAAAACGAGTCTGACAAAGCATTTTTGTTTGTTCTGGTAACAGAGAGGCTCCTTCATTCCAGGGGAAAAAAAAGCACAAACTATGCCAAAGGAGATGTGTCCGATGATGAAAAAGAATGCCTGATGCATAAGCAAAAGCAAAAAGCGGCTGGCCTCAATCGAGGAGGTGAAACGAGGAAAGATCCAGTTGGTCCGGGAACAGATTGATCCACCAGCTATGGTTCAAAGCTGCGGAGGATGACTGAGAAATGAAATGTTTGACTTTCCGGCAAGTCTCGCCCTCAGCAAGGTTTTGAAAGATGACAACAGGTTTTGCAGTTTCACATCCGTTATTGCCACCTGTCCTTAACAGCATCTGCATGAGCTGCCGAGGGAACGAGGATGTTTCAGACAAGTCGTCTCTATTTTCTGAGGTAATTTTGTGTGCGCCAAAATTAAAAAGTGTTATTATTTTATTGTCGTGATATAACTTGATAATGTGATCAAAGTTTTGGCAGTTGTGAAAAACACAGCGACATTTTAATATATATTTATGTATATTAACATTGCATTATCTTCTATCTATCTTTATGGAGCGCTATGGAGACTGAACGTGGTGGGATCAGACCAAATGCAGTGGTACATTTGTCCCCTCACAAGCTAGACACCACATACCGAGCTTTGAAGTGAAGCCAATAGAGTAATTACAGTTACTAATCAATTTTCCACTGTTGGACATGATTTACAAGACACACAAAAACACTGCTGCTTTTAAAAATAATTTGTGTCTGATACAGTTTTTTCCACAAAAATGTTCAATTACTCCACAAACAAAATCTTAAAATTACATCTCTTCGCTCACTCCCTCGCTGAAAAAAAAAAAAAAAATCTAGATTTTGTGAATATTTTTTTCATTTCAACTAGACACAAGAGGTCTTCTACTTGACTGGAAAGTCCATTATGAGTGTATGAGGCCTCATGCTTCCACATCAAACTAGTGTAAGATGCACATTGAACACCCAACTGGCCTCAACATGCTTGTACGTAGACACTTTAAACTTTGATTTTAAGTGAGCAGAACTTTCCCCCCTTTCAGCAGATGAAAGAGAAAACAGACAAATTCCGCACACATTGAAGGTCAAACGTTTAAAGTGATGTAACAATAAACAAAATACAGTTTTTAGGATTTCTGTTAAGGGCCCCTTTTTTGTATTCTTTGATTTCCTGGCAGTGTAATATATTCAAATGAATACTTCCATGTCTTCTTTATCTCTATTGTATGATCGCAACAAGCCACATAGGCAACTACAGCGCAGTTTTTTTCTAATCATTAGTGGTTCTTTGCAAGCCATCAAGGATAAATGGCACAAGGAGTAAAGAGGAGCAAACGATACAACACAATGTCAGACGTATTACTACAAAGCTATCTTCTTTCGGAGGATTTGCATTTTCATACAGCCAATCGCATTTTGTCTCCAGACATATAAAGTGCTTCTACAATCCTGCCTGAAAAGAATATTAATTTCCATCCTAACTGCATTTCCACATTTTCTCAAGCTTTTAAAAAAAGACGCTCAAAACTAACAAGCTGTCCATATATGTTGCTGCTGAAGCCCACGAATAATGAATGAATAAACGAATAAATAAATGAATACATCATAAATAAAGTAAGGACAAGACATGCCTGTTTAGGTTAACGTCAACCCTGTTTGTCCAAAATTGTTCAATCTTTAAAAGATGTGGCTTTGACATTTCCAAACAGCGTTCTGTCCTGTCATGCAGGAAAAGAACAGGTGTAACTGATAACGTTAACAGTGGCTCTGTTCCATTTAAAGCATGGAAGTAAGCCAGCATGCACAATACAGAGACCCTGGATCAGTATCTTCGTCTGCTCACCGTGACACGATGATCTCTCTCGTTCACTCCCTTTTTCTTTGTGCTTCACTGTTTGTCTTTTGTGTTGTCATTTTAGCCCTCTTCATGCCACGGCAGCCCAGTTAAGACCTTCAAAGAGAGTTCTGCACATCTCTGAATCACCTCTCTCGTCTTATGATGAGCATCCTGCCGCCACATCTGCTTTGCGTTAGCGCGTCAGTCGAGAAGGCAGCCTTCCTTTACTCTAGCTGTCAGATTGGCTAAGCAGCCTTAAAGCCCCATTATGTAACTTTTCAACCTTAAAATATCAGCTTCACTATCATTTTGATGCTACACTGACTCGTAATAGGGTGAATGGTGCCTGTCATTCCCACTTTCTGTCTTTGTTCTCACATTGTGTAACTTTGGGCTCCAGGTCAGGAGATATGCATAAAGCTTTAAGGCACTAAGTCACACACTACCAACTATTTAACTGACTTTGGTGAAAATGGATCATATTATATGGAGAAAATATTTTTTTTGGTTATCCCTGTGATGTCCTCCATCTTTTCCGCCTCAACTCTCAGTGATTTACAGTGAGCTAGTTAGTTGGTTTACTCTATGCTGCCTGGACTGGAAGCTCAATGCATTAAACTTTGGACCACCATGCTGATGGGGAACGGAGCTGATGTCGTGCCAGAACCGGAGCTTGGCAAGCGGCCAGTGTAGACTAAGAAATCCAAGAGGTCGTTGACGTAGGAAGCTAAAAAGAGAAGACTTTTAGTCGTTGGTGCGAGCTTGGTGAAATAAAAAGGCTGATGCCGAGCTGGACTGACTGCTGTTGGACCGGTAAGTTATATTAGCTGGCTGCTATGTCTTGTGTTGTTGCACCTGCTTGATGTTTGGCTGTTTTTTTCCCAGATCTTACAGAATTTTGAACACCATTGCAGTTGTTAGTCATGTATCACCGTAACCAAACAAATCTCCTGTTGCTCATGTTTAGTGCCTTCCATTTGTTTGTCTATTTCGCTGAGAACTCTGGTTGTCTTAAGGCACTAACGGGCATGTATACTTGGAAGGATACACATCTTACAGATGTTTGTTTAATTCATAAGCAATGTAAGTGCTGCCCTTACATAAAACCTGCTCTCATGGGTTTGGGCTTATCCTGAGTTCAGTATGCTGAGCTTGTTACAGGGCTCTGACTGCACTACAGTGACAGAGCACAATCGAGGCTACGCTAGCCCAGAATGACACTTCCCTTTTGGAAATCTGTCTTGCCAAAGACAACAGTCCTTGTTTCAAGACATCAGACTGGACATTTTAAGCGACATTAATGGTTGCATTTGGATTATCTTATTAATATAATGGTTATATGCAAAAATGGCTATATAGTAGGCCCTTAAACATGATTACACAGCATATGCAATCTATGATATCAAGGTGCTCTGGAAGGATAGAGTGTAGGTCAAGTAAGGCTTCGGTGGCAACCTTGTGTGTCTTAGAATAAACCAGTCTGAGAACTAGTCTATAGGGATCGTCTTCGAGAAAAAATGATAGTATAATTTGCACAAATATAAAACAAACTATGTTTATGTCTACCTGACTCGTGACCTCATTCGTGAGAATAATGAATGTGCTCTCTCGGTAACAAAAGAACAAGTAATACAATGTTTATTTGCCCTAACGTAGCCACACTCTCATACGAGAGGAGTGGAGTCATTTGTAGGGAGAAGCTGTATGGGTTGTTTTGGAAGGCACAACCTATTTTGCATGAGATGTTGTAGATTCCTAATAACTATCTCAACAGGCATTTGTGAAGGCAGTGCGTCTTCACTCTCTACTGCTTAAAAGCAGTCGTTTCAAACTTTGTAAAAAAAAAAAAAAAAAAAAGCACAACCGTCTCAGGCCATTAGCACATTAATCATGTGGAGCACAATAAAATGCAGCTCGATGCATCTTTGCAAAGTAGGTAAGCAATATTATGTCACAAGTGGGGGAAGAAATAAATGAAGGGATGACAGACAGAAAGGCAGAAACAGAACAGGTGGAGAAATGGGAGTCAAAAGACATACAGAAAGATGGTTGGAAAAAAAAAAAAAAAAACAGCCCGGTGTCCACTTGACAATTGCATGTGTTCACTTTGTACACCGTGAAAGACCCGCTGACTCAGAAAATTAACATGGCACAGGTGCACACATGCCTGATAAACACTAATATTTTGCTGCATCTTACATTTGCACGATGGTGGTAAACATCTTTCTGTGGCTGATGCAAAGAACTCGGTGACCAGGGACCAGAAACGTTTCCGCGTGAAACAATTTTGAAGAGAAGAATGACGGTAAGGGACATAAACTGAGATCAGTTGGTTTTATATTGGAATAACGAACGGATGCAGAAAAATCAATAGCACCTACAAACACAATTAGACCACATGAGATTTCTTTGCCTCCATAGGGTACAGTTGAGAGAATCAGTGCACGCATACAGTCAGAAACACTCAAACATAAATAAATCTAAATAGAATTGTGGCAATCGACATATACAGTAGCTTAGAATTGTGGCACTGGACGACGCACACAGCATTTAACATGGCAATATATCTTCCCGTAGTAAATAATTTAGAACATAAAACGAAGAAAGTCTATCCACTACATAAGATTTTTATTCAGCACTGCCTTCACACAAAGAACAAGAAAGCCTTGTAAGAAAAATGTGCATTTCTGTCACTCCCTTCCTTCAGACTTGTACAGGATCTCAACAAAAGAGCTGGTTGTCATAATCTCAGTAGGCAAGAGTAAGGTAGACAGCTTCTCCTGCCAGTTAACAAAATAGCATAGTAATATAGTCAATATTTCCCAGAAGGAGCTAATGGGCTGCTAAAAGAAATGACACAGGAGAAAGAACAATGGACTTGCAGGAATTCGTCACGGTGAAAGGAGACTGGTGGAAATAATATGAAACCGGGCAAAGCAGTGCTTCTCTCAAGCACAACGCACAATCACATTATATTATATTATATTATAAACACATGCAACAATATGACAATATGGGAAATGGTATGACAGTGAGAAGCACTGGGCCATGAATAGTGCTGCTGGCAAAAAAATGCCATTTTGTTTTGATAGGTGTACGAGTAAGCATGATCCAATCTCATATTCATGTATGTTGCGTGCAAAAAAATTGGTGGAAAATGACTGAAACTGATGAGGAGAAATATAAAGATATAAAAAGGTTATCGGGTCCATGTGTGAAATGCCAAGATATAAAGTCAAATAGAAAAGAATCCTTGTAAAAACCTGAAATCATGACTGCAAGGCCACAGTCCATCCTCGGGGGAGCGTGGAATGTGCTTTACAAATTTCACGACAAAACATTTTCAGTTTTCAATTGACAAAACAATTTAGAAACGCATGTCTTCAATGTCAACAGTTGTTTCTGGTTATTAAAAGATGACCTTCTCTTTTATACTCTTCTATCACTCTGAACCTTTCTCATGCGTCCTTGTTCTGAGTCAGAGAAAAGCAGCAAGTCGACCAGAGAAATACTGAAATTGGTAAGAAGTAACATCAGAAACTATTCTCCAACAGTCAACCTGCAGAATTTTAGATGACATATTACATGTATTAGTATCCTAAGTCTACACTTACAAATGCACAGTTTGGTTCAGACCTTGAGCCACAATTTGGAATATAAAGAGCACTATAAGAGCAGTTTAACATTACAATAACTTCACATAACAAAAAGAACTTTGCTGAGGACCAGTCTGCATTCACTAAGACTTTGTCCTGTTGATAACTCCTGGACCTGTGCTCGTTTACTGAGCTGCACAATAGACAGTCCTTTAGCATTATTCTCTAGACAGAGTATGGCCATATAGCCACACAGATCAGATATCATTAGTTCTTACTTTGGTCTGAACCTGCCGTGAGAGACTGCCTGAGCACTGTGGGGAAAAGAGCGGCTTCCAGTCTGTTTTTATCTCGTTCTGCTAATGGACACATTTGGGCGACACCGCTGTCGTGTTTGAACAGACAAACCCGACTTCCGTTGAACAATGTGGGCACACAGTTTGATACTAATCCTGGTCCTACACAGATGACCAGTGTTCCTTCATCAGCTTAGCTGACTAGTGCACGACAGCTGATACAACTGGTGCACTGCCATAATGTTTTGGATGAGTTTTTCCACTCTAGAATTTCTTCAGACGCACATACAACCGAAGATCACATTCACTAAAGGAGCCTAATGCACGTACACCAGTAATTCAAAGTCTAGTCTGTTTGAAGAACTTGGTAAATGATATCTAAGGCTATTGATTAAATTTAGGCAGTCACATTATATTATAGACTCTCCCCCATCTTGGGGATATGCTAAGAGTGAACACATCCCTCTGAGATGGGTCATGGCATCATCGGTTTCTGTTCTGCCTTGGGAGTACTCTCCATTAGCCCTGAAAACAAACCTGCTGTTCCTGTAGGTTATCATACACCTTGTAGGTCAGCGCAGAGGGAGCTGAATGTCAGCGGTATACTCCCTCGGTATGTGAGGGCCACAACAAACACTATATTCAACAGACAACAAGGACATGATACAGACCAAATCCAACTAAGAAAAATGAACACACAGACAGCGTACTTAAAGCTCAAAGAGACGGCAAATTCTCTAATCTTTTCTGGTCTGTCTTACACTTGGCTGTCTTGGGATAAACGAGCGTGGTGTATTAACCGTGACACCCGTTTACTGTCCAAATCATTTAACTGCAACGTAGCATTAAAAAAACAAATACGAAAAAAAGTTTTTCCATCCCGACTTTTATTTTTCTTTTCCCCATGTTTAGTTTGATTGTTGGCATTCATTGGCTAAGACCGGGGAGGCCTGTGTTATCGACTGACTATGGATCAGGACCACTCCAGCCTGTAGGCTATTAGGAGAGCCAGCAGTTCAGGCTCCTGCCCTGCTGTTCTTTAATTGGTCCCCTCAGAAACCCAGCGCACACAAACTTCACAATCACACTGGAAGATTATACTGAAGAGAAAAGAGAATCTCTGTGTGTAAGCCGCTTGGCATCGATTAGCTCACTCTATCACTTCACTTTCTTCTTCACGTTTTTTATCCTATTTCTTTTCACCTACAGATTACAATCAGCTGGGGTGGTCTTTGAGTAAACCATACAAGTCGAGATAAAGAGGAGTAGACAGAGGAGAAAATGGGAGATGACTCAGGACTGCCTACTGGGTAATTGGGTTTTATCCTCTCATTTTATCAGGCCTTGTTTTGGATTACAGCTATACAACGCACACATACACAGGAAAAGGAGAGGGATACCTACATTAACAGATCTCGAGATAACTGATTAGGTGTGGGAGAACGAAGGCACTGCTGCAGTCTCATTATGATACTCCACAGACGAGAAGCTTAAATCATTCACTGTGGGAAATGCACGCTTTTCAGCGCATCCAAATCTGGTATTGAGGCATTGGACACAGTCAGTAAACACAATGCAAAAAAAATGTCAACACGAGACGCCGCCGCACAATAGCTTGTCTTTTCCGTTTCCACATTTCTAATTCGAGGCATGTTCATTTCAACCTGACATTTCAATTTCAGGCGATTCTACAATTCAGTGCTTTGAATATGGATCTTGTCACTACATGTGTATGTTCTGGTCAGAGACCACGACAGGCAGACAATCGCGACACATCCGGCAGAAAGACTGTACATATTTTAGCCTAGACTCTAACGCGCAGGATTTCTACCGTGACTTTTGACAACATAGCGGTCGTGTTACAAAAGTCAGCTATGGCAAACTACATGACTCAGTTTATTGTATACATGAGTACTTTATTCAAGCAGCTACATGGTTCAAAGTGGACATGACACATGAAATTCATATTTATATATATATTCCGCATAACCATTTCTAAACCAAACTCAAACATAATGGTCTTATTTCCGTCAAATAAGATCCCCTTGAAAAATAAACTCTCCCTAAAGTCTCTAGACGCGTCCGACCAATTGGTACAGGAAATGTGTTTAATGCGCTTCAGCCTGTCAAACGAGCGATGCAGCTTAAATATGGAGCCGGGTGCACCAGCGTGACATCTGCCCAACGCCGAGCTCGTCGTGGAGTTGTTTCAGAATAAACTACACCCCCTCAGTGTTGATTGCAATAAAGGAGCATCTCACCCAGTGCGACAGTACGGCTGTTTAATGTGTTTTTAATAGTTTTTGGACGACAGTGAAGCTGCACAGCTCGGAGGCATACAGTATGCTATTCAGACCGTGGCTTCATGGAAATACTTGTTAGGATGAATTCATTGTGGTTATGTTGTCTTCAGAGAAAAATTTTAATAACAATAAAACAAAAACAATAAAATAAGCATTAATTCATCTAACTTCTAAATAATAGATGGGAGTATATAGGGGCCTTGACTTTATAAATGCTGTGCCGTCTCCAGCTCTGGGGTGAAGTTGGTCTAAACCAGCTAAGATGAAATGAAGCAGAAATAGGCAAAGCTATTTATTGATTCTGCTGTCTGTGAGGTGAAACAAAAGTAGTCTTTAAATGAATGTAGCCACATCGATGCACAGAATAGATGTTATCTATCTTAATGACAAAGGGGAGTACTTGGTTGAAGGGGAACCTCATCAAAGTTACATATGCAGAACCTTGCACCGGCGCTCAGAGAGCAGACGAAAGACGCACAACCTTACGTATGGATAAACATTAAATTCAACTCTTCAAGTCATTAACCAGTGTCAATATGGAAGAGGGAAAGAATTCAGTGCTCGGGAGGAATGTGCATCAAAAGGTAAATTTGTTAGAACCATATTTATTTAGCGTTTTGTTTTATGCTTAATTCATTCTCATTTAAATGTAAATCAGTACCACAAATAGAATTGAGTTTTCTCATTCAAATTCATATCAAACAAAATGTGACCAACCACAAGGCAGAAGACTTAAAAGGAGGTGACGCAGTGACGAAGAGTGTGGACAAAAGCGCTATGTAATGACTCACACTAGAGTAGGTGCAAATCAAAAATTTGGAGACAATCGACGACGTAAAAAGCCGGCTCGCCTCAATCAAGCAGTCAAAGCTCTGACATATTTTAGGAAGTAAGAGCATGACTCATGTTTGCAGATAGTAGGCTTTAGCGGAAACACTGGTATTGTGAACCCTGGTCTGGATAAGTGGTCAGGGTTGAGGGCTGGAGGAAGGTGGAGCAGTCTGAAGCAGTCTTGACTGAAGAGCAACGTTTTACCACGGAGGAGGCCAAGAGGAAAAGGAAAGGAAGGAGAGGTTGATCGCAGCTGTACGAGTCTAACAGGGAAGCCCGCGAAGGGGACAACACGGTAGTCATGCTGGGAGATGAGCTGCGCAGACTGTTTCGTGAACTTTGACCTTGTTACTATTGAAGACGCTGCCCTTTTAAAAAGCTTTTCGCTGCCAAATAAAAACAAAAAAGGGGAGTCGACAGCGAAGATAAATGGAGAGAATTGGTGTAGTGAATCACAATGTGGTTTTAAACAGCTCCTCCAAAACACGAGCGCCTCGTCCCATGGAGTTTACTCTTCACGCTCAGCAAGAAGCATGTCGATCAGCCCCAAACCACTAAAATGTCCTTACCAAAGCCCTCGTTGCAGATTCGACACCTACAGCATGGTGAATTTGTGTATTTTAGACACGACGGTGGCAACGAACTACGTGTTCAGCCAAGAAAGTAAATATAAATATGCTCTGAAATATTTTTTAGTTACTCGGTGAATCATTACCGTTCATCAGGTTTACTCATACATTTATTTTCAGCTTCATTAACCTCTCTTCTTATTTATCATATTTATAGAAAAACGTGATGACAAACTGACATTCTGATGACATACAGTGGCGAAGGTGTTGCTGACTTGCAAGCATTTTCTCCTGCCTCCCGTCCAAACATGTAATGAAATGTTTCGGTGCGAGCGAGAGAGTTTTTTCATAGCAATCATAGCGACACTGCTGTGAGCAACAGAAGTCAGATATTTTTTAATCTCACAAACATCTTCCTGCCGTTGAGGGATGATTGTGACTGACTATTTTTGAAGCTAGGGAAAAATGAACAATTATTTGCAGGCAATTTTGTCTTTGAAAGCTTGCTCCTTTTAAGATTTGTGAAATCTGGATTGGATGCATTAATACGATGTGAAAGAAAGTATGTCTTTACTGTAGGCACAAACAATGTAAGTCATCTCTTTTTTTTTTGCAATATCTTGAATTTAACTTTGAGTTAAAAGACATTAAAATCAAAAGGCAGTGGGTCTGAATTCCTCCCTGTTTGTCTGCAGCACTGAGCATTCCCTCTGAAGAACACAGAATACATCTTCAAAGACGGATGGACTTCCACTTTCTGTTTTATTCGAGGAATGACGGAGCTTTGTTGGTTTTACAACCTACAGTCACACATGGCTACAGAGAGGTATTATGTAGGCTTCATACGCCAAGAGGGACTCTTAAACCACATCCTGCATCTCTGACACTCACAAAATCTCCAAATGGCCATTGAGAACAGACAAGGCTGCGTGAAATATAGCCAGGCGTGATGCTTTTCTGTAGCTCGGGGTGTTATCTGAATTCTTTTGCTAACAGGAAGACGAAGAGCAAGCCTCACTTAAATTCATAAAATGTGATCTGGATATAACGGATGTGGACAAACCAGCCAAACGGCTTCTCGACCATTAATCAACCTTTTAAAAAAGACAAAACATAAATAGCGCCAGGACATTAAATGGGATCACAGTTCATCAATTTGCAAAGCGCATGCATTCAAACCACATCTAGTTTTGCACTTTACTCAAACATTGCACCTTACTGGTCTCATACCATTAGAGACGGACAGCGTCACAGCTAACATGGCTAATGACTACCATGTATGCAGCCGTAAAGCATACGTTTCATGACGCATATGGTTATGGGGGCTGTATTTGTTCTGAAGTACACTAACAAGGAAATCAATCACATGTTCACTGTGCGGATTCCTTACATCTGTCATTTTTGATGTGTTTCCAATAAGTTTCACATCGATATTGACATGTGCTGCGGCGTATGTGGGGGGAGAAAACAAGGAGGACATTAATGCAGATGTCTGAATGTATTCTTTATGATTCACTTTCATCATATTTTCTCATACGACACCAAAACCGACACGTGGGTATGTTGGCATCTGCATGTCAAAAACACTGCGCACATAAACAAACGCTGAACTCCTACTTTAATCCAAAAGTCATTAAATATGTATTTGCTTTTGATTACTCTTGAAATTAATTCATCAGGGAGCGCGGTGACAGGTGCTTGCTGTTACTGACAAACTGCTCTGGTAGTTACTGATAACATGAGATACTTAAGTATTCTGCACTGTAACCCTCCTATCTATCTTTCTTTCTCCCTCTCTCTCTCTCTCTTCGTCTTTTTCCTTCGAACATTCCCCGCTCTCTCTCTCGTTCTGCCTCTCCAAGCTCAGCCCTCCTTTCTCCTTCAGTCAGGTGAGTTGAGAAATGATACAGAACCAAAACATTTGTCACGGCAACAATCCACTGAAACTAAATTACATCGAAAGGAATTGCAAGAGAGGAGTGGACAACGAGAACAGATGAATAGACGGGGTATTTATGAAATAAAAGTGCTTTAGAGGAAACAAGGGAGAGAGGCGAGGAGCGGAGAGAGGTGGAGGTGGAGGGGAGCAGAGTGTTTGGCATTGAAGGGAACAGTGTATGGTGTGAATCTTGCCCTTGAGTTAGCCAGTGAGGCATTGAATGGTGCATTGTGGATGGGCAGTTATCTCCAAGGCTTTCCTTTCAGTGTTATTAGAAGACACATGACAGCAAAGCTAGTTCTTATCGAACAGAAAGCTTCAAGGCTGCAGAGACGAGGCTGCGAGGCAAAACCTGCAGGACGCGAGTGGAAATGGCAACATCTGACAACCCATCACTCTCCCGGCATTTGAGCACACGGGCTATCGTACAACATTACAGTCCATGCATGCAGTCATTCAGTATGCATGCAACATGTATAAATGATGCCGAAGGATGAAAATATAATCACTATGTAGTGTGGAACTGCATAGAGATACCCAGAGATGATCCTTAGAATTGGCATCAAGGCCGATCTGGATGTGTTTAATTGACCGGTATCCGCTTAAAAACACACCCGATCGTATGTCAATCCTTTGATTACTGCACTCTGCTGACCACCACAGGACCTTCAGCATTTGGACCAAGCAGCTTGTGAGTGTAAAATTTAGTAGGCTACATCTGTTATTTAAATGAGCCAGATAGATATTTAATCAACACTGCATATATTGTGCTAATTATTTTACTAGATTTCCGGTGGTACCTTATGTGTGTGTCATTTAGATAAAATTAGTATCAGATGTGTTCAAGGACTTGGATTGGGATCGCGTCCAGGACACCCCTGATAAATGCTGACTCCAAACAATTATAATGCCAGCAATAATTGTATCTAATTATGTAAAAATTATTCTACAAAGACAAAAAAAAAAAAAAACTTAGATAGCAAAGTGGAGAAAGGCCCTCTATTAATCTATACATGACCACAATGTAATCGAGCAAACAAACAAACAAAAAAATATATTAAGCTGCATCAACAGACTTGCAGAATAATGAAAGCACTGTTTTTTTCTTGGAGCAAACAAAAGGATAGTGTTGCAATCAATCCTATCCCTCTTGGGAATATCATGTACAAAAGCTTATCTATTGACCAGATTCCAAAGTCTCAATATCCCATAGAGAGGAAAAACAATAGCTTTTTGATTACTACTGTAGTTCTGCCCAACCCAGACTCGCATCACACTTTGTCTTTGTAATGAGCGTGTGTATGTTTAACTTCCCAAATTTATTTTCTGTGCAAAACATGCCCAATCATTTCCCCCGCCATATTTGATTTTGTAGCTTTCTGCTTTCACCGTAGACACCATTTCCTCTCCTCATTTGGCCGCTGGTGAGCTTTGTTCCCTCTGAATGTGGAGAAAGAAATGATGGGAGATGGGGGGGGGAGTTGGTGCGTTGGATAGAGAAATGGGTTCCCTTTGAATAATGCAATAGTGAAACTGGGCAATATGACCACCACGCGATCTCCTACGGAATAGAAACAACTGTGGATACCAGTGAATTCATCTCATGTGAAATGTCAGTTAAATCAAAGCTGGAGCTTGAGAAAGAGTCTGGCAGTCATTTTTCGGATGATAAATAAAACATGGCAGAGATGACTGTGTTGCCCTTTATTCCTCACTCACTCGCTCCCTTCTCTGTTTCCATCTTGGAGTTTTTTTCCCCACTTACACCATTGCTCAAACCAGGGTGCGTTTTTAGCAGCAGGAGGTACCACAGCTACACGCACTGCAGCTCCCAGCCTCTGCCATTAAGGGCTTGTCAGATTTGATTAAATTAAAAGCAAATCCATGCTTTGAAATTTCAAAAGAAACCGTGTACTGTTGCTCGCAGCTTTACAGTGCTGCTGTGTTGCTGAGGCTGTCATGTTTTTACCTCGGCGCTCTGCGTGACATTCTGGCTGCAGGAAGGTTACAGTGACGGTTATCCTACCTGACCTACTGCAGGTCAATCAGGCGTCTGTCATGGAGCAGAGCATGCTGGGTCTTCTCCTGCCTGGCTTGCTTCAGGCTGACCAGTTAAATGGCTTAACCGTGTTGTCATGTCAGTGTCACAGCACAGGGGTACATTTATTGATTTCACCCAGATAACATTATATACACCATTAGGACCTGACTGATGTTTTAAATCAAGCAGTCTAACTAATTAGTTTATGCCATTCAAGCATCACATTTTAAAAGGATGAGGCTGGCATTATTCAATATTTTTTCTTAATGTTGACAAATCAACCAAAGACAGAAATATTTTAGTCCATGTTTCAGTGCTTTCTGGCTCTCCTAGCCCGTCTGTGGCCCCAAGCCAAATTCGTTAGGCTATTGAAGATGTACATTTTTAAAAATGGGTCACAAATACAGTATCTAATTTCATTTATTCTTTAAAAAGACTGAATAATTTACCTAAAAAGCTGGGAGCTGTAGTCTTCAGTAAACATTTGCTCAAACAACAGTAAATATAGTGCGTTCTGGGGACTATTTCCAGCTGTGGATTAATACAAATTTGGCACTCTAGTGAGTAAAAATGTATGTGGGACTGACAAAAGATCTGCAGATTAATTGATTAGCTCAGCTATTTTGATAATCCATCCATCCATCATAATCCAATCCCACCTGGCGGGGGTACACCCTGGACAGGTCGCCAGTTCATCTGACACACAAAGACAAACAACCATTTACACTCACATTCGCACCTATGGGCAATTTACAGTCATTTTTAGAATCCATTAATCACTAATGCAATTTGTCAACAATGCCAAATTGGGAGGATTTGCTGCTTTGTCTTATATGGTAGTGTTAACTCGACATATTTAGGAAATTGTGATTTGTGTTGTTTTTCACAATTTTCTGATATTTTATAAACCAAATGATAATCTAAGGAAAATTACTGTTGTTGCAGCCATAATATAATAGACGTGAGGACCATGCTTCATGTTTTTGCATCGTTTTTAATGCAAGCTCTTTATTTTCCCATTGAACTGAAATCCACATATGTAATGTCAAATAGTTTTGAGGTTGGCTTCAGTTAAGCGTTTTCTTAATGACACAGAAATGTATTCACAGTGATGAGGAACTCATAGAAAAGCCTACCAAAGCCAAGGTTCTTCTCAAGATGACTCAAAGTTGTGCAGCTACACACACACACACACACACGTGACTAACTCTACTTCCATACAGACTCCAGTATCCAAGCTGTGGAGCACTTGCTCAATCTCAACACTGCTGCTTCACTGATCACACTGCAATTTCCTCTGATATGTTCGTAGCTCAACGTCTCAACATTTCATCAGCTCCATTTCCCCCCTGAATCCACCTGTAGGAACTAATTCTTGGTTCCTCCTTCGGGGTAAGTTTGTTATCATCACGTCATGTTCTCTCAGTGCTAAATTTTAAAATTGCACATGCTTGCGGGTGAGTGACAGGGGATAATGTTGGGTCACTGAATTATAACCAAGCTTCTAATTGAGAATTGAATTGCCATCTCTAGAGGTCTATATATGTATGTGGCTAGAAACCTTAAAATAACTTAGCCTGGCCTGCATGTTTTACATTATTTAGTCCGTTTTTTGTGCAGTCTGCCTTTTTTCATTTCATCTCATTTCATTTCTGCATAAAGTATTTGACTGTTGACATCCATATTATTGCACAACATAAATATTTATTTTACAGCCTGGCAGAGAGCCATTGCAAAAGCAGGGCCCCACTTTAAATCCTGGCAGATGTATAACAACATATACCTATTCAGCTCGCGGAAACTACATATTGCACACACAGGCATATTTTACTTCCATGCACTCTGCCAAGCACAGGTTACTCCTTTCAAGTATCATGCATCGTTTTACATGGAAATGTAAGCACTGTGGAGAAGAGAGTCATGTAAATACAATGCACAGACAGATCTGAAAGGTTATACTCAATGCCATTCAGGCTAGTGTTAAAAGAATGACAGAAACCCTCCTGATCCCTACATGGGAAGTTGCCCTTAAGATACATATTCTCAATCTAATATTTATGCTATGCAAATTTCCAAGTTGAAGCTAATTTCAAAACTTGGGATGCAAAAATTCAAAAAACCTTGGGGCTAGTTAACTAATTGACTTGCAAATGCATCTTTGTTACACTGCCATGCGAGCTAAATGGATGTCAATAGGTCAGGACAGACTTAGAAGAGGAAAAAGGAAAAGATTTCACGACGATGCGTTCACGTCACCGAACGGAGACGTTTTTAGACGATGACAATGCATAACATCTCAGTCTTCTGTCAGGCTTTCCTCCATAGGACAACCCAACTCGTGTACCAACTGGATCAAAAAGCCTTATATTGCTGTCAAACGTGTACACGTGTCTTAAAAATTGAAATAAAAAGCACCCACTGCTTTCAAAGCAACCGATATCAATTAGAAGTCGCCTTCGAGCACTTCATTTCCATAAAGAACCTTTAGTTACACTTTTTTTTTTTGTGGCAAAGAATAGCTAAAGCTAAGTATGTGAGCAAAATAGGACCAAACCGCTGCAGTCTTACTGAGATTTTATCAACATGTTCGATTGATTGCTTATATGAATGAATTATCAGACACAGGACAGGAGAGAAAACATAAAAAAACATTCAACATAACAACTAAACTTCCACAACATGGCACCAGCATAATAAAAAAAAAGGAACATGACAACCTCTCATGGACCAGTTCATGTGGTTTATCCTCTAACAGCCTCCCACATGTGGTGACTTTAGCAGCTCGAATCATCTCAAAGGCAAACATCACCTGCACAGTGGGCTGTGGTTAAGATATGAAACGCTAGCCCCTCCATCATAGATAAAACAACAGAGCAGACGTTATGAGCGTAGCTGTAAACCTGAACAAATCTGCTCTCCAAACTCATTTTGCATTTCTAATTAGCCTCATTACAGCGCGTCAAACGAACAGTTTGGACCTTTAAAAACACCCAATTACATCACCCAAACAATGCTCGGCCAGCGCGTGGCGCATTGCAAATAAAAACTTGCAGTAATTCAAACGCAAGCTGAGAAATGTCTTACTTTTTACGCACGTACACACACACCGTTCACACCGGTTGGAAACACACTTTTTTTTCCCCGAACCCAAAACAGCTGCAAACACTGTGAGACCCCCCCTCGTGAGGTGAAACCGTTCAGCTCATTAAAGAGTGTGTTCTGTGCTTACCTCTCGCTAACGTGGCCGGTACTCGCGAGCCGAGAAGCACGAGGATGCCAAAACTCAAGTAGCATCCTCCCGAAAACTGTCCCATCACTGCTCTGCTGGGCTCCCTCCCCGTCGGGTCTGGGGGCACCGGTCGCGGGTCTCGAACATTTGTCTTTTTGCTCGAGGCACTTCCAAACACGTTTCCGTGCCCCCCTCCCTTTCCTTCCTTCCTTGCCTTCTTCCCTCCCTCGACTCCGGACGAACAGCTCTGTCCAGGTGTGTGTGTGTGTGTGTGTGAAGGAGGGGTGGGGGTGTGTGTTTGTGTGTGTGTGTGTGTGGGGGGGGACTAGTTAGCGTCCGCCAGGAGAGCCGTCACCTCACGGAATCGCAGTGCGGAGTGGAGAGATGGAAAGTGGTGCGGAGCTCTCAGCAGTCGGCACTCTTCTGCGCGAGAGTGGAGACGGAGAGCGCGCGCGAGCCAGCCAACAGCTTTGGGGTTTTCGGAGAGAGAGAGAGAGAGAGAGAGAGAGAGAGAGAGAGGACTTATACCCCCGAGGACCTGTTGAGAAATACAAAGGTGTGTGTGTGTGTGTGTGTGTGTGCGCGCGTGTTTATGGAGATCAGATGAAAGAAAGAAAGCTATTTCAATTATCTCTCTCTCTCTCTCTCTCTCTCTCTCTCTCTTTCCCCCTTTATATGTTCTCTGCTACACCCATGCCTGTTCTCTGGACACCGGTGTGGTCATTGAAATCGACAGCACTGCCTTGGAGCTCTTGCCAATGGCGTTGTCTGGAAAATTACGTTTTTACTAATTAATGCCAATCCTCAGCCTATGAGCATATGGCCTCTGATTGGTGTCCAATTGCCAATTAAGCAAGACTGATTCAAATTAAGCTACTTCTGTCCAGTTTTTTTTTTTTTACAGATTATTTCAATCATTTTAGTGTCTATATTACTGATCAGCTTCACATTTTGTCCTGGAAGAAATATTGAAGCAGGTGGTGAAAGTATCATCAGCAAAATGTAGTTAAAGTAGTCATTTTCAGAGAACTTTCAGGGTGTATGCGGGTTCATGAGCAGTATTTTAAGATAGATAGATAGAGATGAAAGAAGTGTTCAGATCTATACTGATTTTAAACTATCTCTGTAAAAAAATCTCCATAAGTTAAAGTCTTAAAATCAAAACTGTAGTTATGTAAAAAGTACATAATCAGCTAAAAGTGCCTCCTGTGCAGGCAGATTTGCTTCTGTCAGCACTGTATTGTTATATATTATTTTATTATTGATGCATTAAAATGTAAATAGTATTTTAGTTGGCTGAGGTTAAGCTGATTCTATCTTATTTTATACATACTGGGTTTGCTTCACTGTATGACAACACTGTAAAAATTTACACAACACTGTAAAATTATCTAAAATAATTCTTTACATTTTTACAGTAGTTTTCTGTTTTTTACAAAGCTCTATAAAAACACAGATATTGTCTGCAGATTTGTTATCATAAGAAAAATTACTAGATCATTATCATTTTTCTTTCCTGAATTACATACAATTTTATGTAAAATTACAGTATTTTTCTGTAATTAATTATGTGTATTAAACATGTATATTAAAGGTGTTTGATTGTAACAATTCAGGGAAAATCTGTAAAACAACAGCGTTTCTCTGCAAAGCATTGACTGAAAAATCTGTAAATTTACATTCATTTTACTTTTTTTGTTTGGCAGCTGCTGCCGCCATTCAATTGACCAATTTTTATTTTTTTACAGTAAATTTACCATTTTTATTACACCCACCAAAAGTTTTTCATGTGAATTTGCCATCACGTTAATGAAATAAAAAATATAACACAAAATATTTCAGTATAGTACCCCAGAATTGTTCAAGTATAGTAATTGAGTGTTCTTAGTTACTTTACACCGCTGCAAAACTAGCTGGTAATCAATAACAATGCATATTTTATGGAGGGATCGTATGTTTTGGAAGAACATTTAATCTGAAAGGTGTCAGATGGATGTGGAGTACAATAATGGAGTAGAATATTCCGATGAGAAATGCAGCGAAGTGGTAGTATACAGTAATATATGAGTACATTAAATTGTCATCAGGTACAGTACTTGATTAAATTTCACCGCTATGACCTGCTGGTCTCACTAATCCTGGGAATATTGTGATGAGTCACTCTGTTAGCTGAGTGTAAAAGTTTAGAATCATTGTCACACCTTGTTACAGCAGTAAATGGTTGGATATCCCGTTCCAAATGTGTGTCTTTATTCGTTTTTTTTATGTAAATCGCTGCAGTTTGACCTTCTCTGACATAATTGCCCTATTGACCAGAAAATTCAGTGGTTCATTTCCCAGAGTTCTTGCCTGGGGTCAGCCTGTCAGGCAAGGTTAACTACATGATAATATTTCTAAAGGGAGCCATAAACTGTGCATTAAATATTTGGGACGGCCTTAAGGCTATTGAGCTACCTGACAGAGCATGAACAAAAGAATGACACTGCAAATGTACTTCTCTTTGCTGAATGGATATTTGGAGAACATCAGGAATTGCAGAATGACCCATTTACTTGCTAGCACGCTGCAAACTGTAAATTGAACCATGAAGCAGAATTTGTGACAGCAGAAAAAAAACATTCATAACTTGTCTTCCTTGTGTCTGTATGTGATTCACAACATACCAAGTGTGTTTTTGTAAAACCGTTTCTCTCCCAGCCTCTATAAGCCAAACACACAAACATTTCATTCATTAAAGGACAAGTGTGTAAGACTTACATAATATAGCAGAAATAGAAAATAATATGCATAGGTATGTTTTTATTCATTTATAGCGACCTGAACATAAGAATTATTATATTTTTATGCGCTTATATATCTATGCTGTGGGTCCTCTTCTACAGAGTCTTCCATGCTGAGCTGCCATGTTTCTACAGAAGACCTGGTGAGGTGAGGTGTTTGCAATCTGCAGCCTCACCACTAGATGTCCCTAAATCCTACACACTGCTCCTTTAACTTAAAGGTCCAGTGTGTAGATTTAGGGCGCAACAGAACAACAGAAATTTTCTGGAATATTTTCATTAGTGTATAATCACCTGAAAATAAGACTTTTAATGTTTTTTTATACCTTAAAATGAGGTTTTTATATCTATATCTTCATATATTATATAGACACTGAGGGCCCTCTTCCAAAGAGTCCGCCATGTTAAACCGCCATGTTTTTACAGGTACCATCGTTTCTCCGTGGAAGGAGAGGGTGACACAAGGGGGGTGCAATTAGCAACTTCACTGCTAGATGCCACTAAATCCTATATACTGTTCCTTTCAAGCAATGTACACCACACAATCAGGCAAACATCAGCCTCCTTAAGACCACACAATCCAAATGAAATGAAAGGTTTAACTCCTTTTTAAATTAATTTATCCCTTTTTTTTAATATTAATTTACTCAATGAAAGAAAACACCATAATCAAACTCAAAAAAACCCAATATGGTTCCAACACATTGGTTGTTGATTGGCAATAAGAGTATCTAAATGCCCTTGAGGGGGCTCCGTGGTGCCTCCCACTATTTTGTTGCTAAAATGCTAATGGGAAATCGAAAGTGTTCCACTGTGGGTCATGTGGGGTTGATAAAACAACAGCTTTTATCTCAAATTATTAAGACCAAAAAATTATTTTGGCTGTGTAATAAGACAGTTCCTGTACAGTTCAAAAAAAGTGTCACAGCAATCTAAAACAATAAAAACCTCATCACAAAAGAAATAAATAAAAAAAAATACCCTTCTCCATGGAGACAAGATGAAAGCGTGTTTTGAGCCTTTAAAGATTTATTTGCTCCATCCAGTGCACAAAGCAGGCAGGTCCAAACAGCCATACTTTACTGTAGTGGGTGTTATTTCTAAAGTCAGACTTCTTAATTTATTTGTAAAACAATGTCTTTGCAGCAGTGGAAAGTATCTTGGTCTTAATTATGGCTTCTGAAAGCTTCTTCTACAGCTTCTTTAAAATCATGTCAAGTTAATTCATCATTCAAAACATGCACATGTGCATAAAAAACGCCTCTTTAAAACGTTTTTTATGTTCTTGTTCGACAAGATTGAAGATGTAAGCACCTTTGTATGAATAATTAAGATGCAGGGAATTACCCTGCAAACATATGGTAATGTTAATAAACAGACATGTTTACCTACAGATACATTCCAACAGTGTTTATATATGGAAAGAGACACCACAGTATTTATTGATGCCAAGATTTTCTTGCTGTATCCATCTGATGGAGGGATACATAGAGTGCTTGCAGAGAAAATTATCTGATAGAAATGTGCAAAACAAGCATTTTTTTGTTTGTTTTTTTGCTTTTACCACATAAAGCATTTAAAAGAACAAGGCAAAAACTTCATCGCCACCAAGCAGCTGCGGCATCAGGCTCACAGCAGCAAGAGTGACAAGCACAAATAACCCACCTTATTGTCTTCTGTATATTGAATTTGGTGTGTGTCATGGAACCCTTTAAATTTCCCCTCGCTGTGTATTGCATTTACAGTCGTCTCACAACTTTGCAGGGCCTCCGCTTGAGGAACAGTGAATGTCACTCATTTACTCAGTCAACCAAATCTGTCTTTCAAAGCCGAGCCTATGAAAATGATTTTTTAATATGCAAGATTTTCGCTGAGGTTGCATGTCTTTTGCAGCATCACCCTTTATGCTTCACAATCACAGTCATACACAAAGTCAGACTCGAGTGGTGCCAGTTTCACTCTTTTCTTTTAGAGAAAAACTCAAGGTTAAAAGTTGCTTGTTGAATGTTTGGCCCCCAGTGATACTGTAATGAGAAATGATTTGATTGTACTGGACTGTCATTTTCTCTGTAAAGGGCTTACATCCTGTCACATACATCTGCGATTATCATTTAAATTCTTATTAATCATAACCATGATCTCTCCATAACCCATACCACCATGTCTTAGAGAAAAGTTTGACATTTTGGTAAATTCGCTTATTGTGGAGGGGCATTAGTGACATTTTGGGCAAAAACGGGGTTATATATATATATATGAAATGGAAGCTCTTGATGAGCTCTTTCTACTGCTAAAAGGCCACGGGAATTCTGAACAACTCCAGAGTTATTAATCAAAACCAAGAGACCTCTAACGCCAAACTACTTAGGGCTAAAAGGGCCACTGAAAAGATAAAAAAATATTTTTAATTAATGCCAAATTGTGGTTCATTAAGTATATTCTCATCCACATATTAAGTAAGTTAAAATTTTAAAGTATAACTGAACCCTCAAACCAAAAGAATAAACATGTATATGTAAAAAACATCCACTGCTCTCTACTGGTTGAACACCGGCTATTGCAATTGAATTTTGCTGATCAGTGGTAGATGATGTAAACGTTGGCAGCTTTGGTCACCAACTAACCAAGACTCCTCGTTCCTGCCTAAAAAAACAGCGTCTCCTGACTCTACGACCTGTGGCGGGTACCTAGCCAAACTAACACGCAGATAGACACATGCACCTGAGACGTAGCCTCTCTGAGTCGCTATTTTAGCTTACGTCACAGCACGTTTACCACACAGAAACTTTTACATACGGCCATAGATGTGCTTCAAGTGGCTGTCAAAGTACCAGCAGACTCTGTGAGTGTGTCCAGCATGGACACACACACAGCTGAGCCCTACCAGGTCAGAGAGGCAGAGCAAACAATACAACACAGGTACCACACAGAAACTTTTACAAATGGCTGTGAATGTGCTTTCGTGTGGCTGTCAAAGCTCCAGCAGAGAGAGACAGAGAGAGAGAGAGAGAGAACCCCCCCGGTTCTCACCCCTGTATGTTAAGCTATCACCAGCAGGCAGCCAACCTAACTTAACATAAAGACTGTAAACAGGGGAAAACAGCAAGCTCTGTCCAAAGGTAACCAAATCTGCCAACCAACACCTGTAACTAATTAACATGTTATATCTCATTAATTTTAGAATGGCAATTTCATCGTTTTATGTGGAGTTATGTGCCAGCTGCTAGCTTCATATTTAGCGTAGGAGATAGGAGAGTTGACATCGATCATCTTATCTTAACTCTCATAGAGAAAATGAATGTGCGTTTTCCAAAATGTCACACTTTTTCCTTTAACCATAGTTTATTTGCCATGTGCAGATATTGCAGAAAGCAAGCATTTTTAAAACCTTGGCACTGGTTGTTAAAAAAAAGACAAATTGTCAGAGATTTGTATCCTGGAGTTTTGCTGACTTGTCCAATATACAGTTTATATATATGTTCTTTTTTGGCAGAGGATCTCGCATGGGCACATCCTCTGCCCGTATGTATGCATATGAGCATGGGATACGCATTATTTTTTGCAGACTAAAGAGGATAGCAGCTGTCGGTGGCGGTGTGCTGTAAAAGGTAAGAGCATGTCGATACAAGAGAAAGAGAGGAAGGCTGCTGCTTTCCATGTTATGAGGGCTTATGGTTACATAGTGCTTTGTTGATTAATGTTGAATACAAATGTATAATGAAAATCCTTCAGGCATCTTTGAGTGCATCACTTGAAATATAGTTGAGAGATGATAGACAGCTACTCATTGACCCTTCCTTCCAGCTAACCTGGAGCTTTGAACCAGCAACCCCCTGGTCATAAGCCCATAAATCTAACATTCCCTGAGCTCAGCAATATTGCAGTGCTCATTCAATACACCGCATGCGTGTATGTGTGTGTGTGTGTGTGTGTGTGTTGATACTGAAATAATTGGCTTCACTTTTCAATTCACCATTGTTCTTTGTTGTTAAGGGGCTATGAGGATGCAAATAGCCAAAAGGTGCAATTATATTGCAAAAGACAAGAAAGAAAATCAATATATCGGGTGTATTTTTCGATCTAATTCAATCGCATAGCGTTCACAATTCATATATTAGTCGCCGTAATCAATAATGGAAGAGCTTAGACAAGAGCATAGCATCATTTATTGAATAAATCACTCATATGGTGCATAGTTAGCCTGAGGGAATCATTCATCTGTCCTACATCATATTCCATTTTCTTTGTGTGCAATGCGAGACACAGTTATTAAGAGAGCGTGAGGAAAAGAGTGCTGATGCTAATTACAAAGAACACATACTGTACAACAGCAACATATCACAAACATGCATGTCTAAAACGATTGGAAATCAAGTAGAAGTTGAGCCGAAAAGTAACTTTTATGACATCTCTTCTACATTCCCGTTAAAGTCTCGCTGTGGGCGCTCTGACTCAACTGCAGATGTGCCTCAGCCTTCTGTTCAGAGAGGCAAACATGCAGCGATCGATTCAAAATTAGATAAGGGCTTGATCTCCTTGTATCAAGGCACCTGCACGTTGCTGTAGCGCGTGCTCAGAGTACAAGCTCATTTGGGCGTGAACAAGCGGTGGTAATTTCGTGATCACAGGCATGGGATGACCACCTCCAGTGTGGTCGTGAAAAGGGAGTTATATAAGGAGGTGTGCATTAACAGTGGATGTGGTGGGGAGCTGGTCAATAAAACCAGGTCTTTTCATCTCTTGTAAAAGCAGAGCACCTCCCACCGGGCCGTGATGGCAGTCGTATAATGGAAAAGAGGGTCGACACCAGCTTGTAGATCATGTTCTTGTGTAGGAGGTGCACAGTCACCCCATATATTAATATATGACACCATAATACATTCCCCAAATATGAATATACAGCACCCAAAATTTGTCACCAGGGCTGATTCTGTTGCATCCAAGCGAATCGCAAACCACATGGAAAGATACAGCTGTTTCATCTGTTGCTTGTATATTTGGTTAATGTACTAACTGAATAAATTTGCATTCAAGTAGTAATTTGGCTTGCATACAACATGCCTCTGTTGCCAATGCACTGCTTGAAGCCATAGTGTGATTAATCTATTGACACAAACTGACAATTCTGCATAGACTCCTTGTTACAAGCCTGAAATGCAATAATCATTTCTTTTAAGATATGAACTTGAATGACTGAAAGACTTCACTGACGTCTCTTGTAAGACTAGCTGCTTTCCTGTTCGATAAATCATTGATATATTGGCCAGTTCTTGGCTATATGTTGTTTATTTTAAGGTCTGCATTTGGATAGCAGCGTTCAAACCTTAGTTGTTTTAAACGCTGGAATTTAAGGCATAACCGTGTGACACTGGAATGAATCTGTCATGGTTTCATTCAGAAGAGCAAACCCGAATGCAGATGTGTGGGTGGAATAAACAAAAGTTTAATGACTTAAGCAACAGGCAGGCTAACACAAAATAAGTGGCAGCCGAGGAGGTAAAAAAAACTTAAAAACTCAAACTTAATCCAACAATTCAAGAAAAATTGCATCAGCAGAAGTCCAGCAATGAAAACTAAAGAGCTGAGATTCGCTGAGAGCAGGAGCAGAGGCGCAAAGACCGAATAACACAGGACTGTTGAACAGATGCATGTTTTTAATGAACTAATTAAACAGAGGTGACAAAGAAAACAGGTGGGAAAAAGACAAAGCCGGGAAGTGAAATAACACACGACAGAATCAGCACAAAGATTCAGTGCAATGATACGTGTTTCCTTTCTTTTCGTCTCTTACATGATACAATATTCCGGTTTCTATTGATGCATTATGGCCTATTCAGTTTTCTTAAAATCTGTATATTTATACCATGATGTATATTTATTTATGCAACACCCTCTTTGTCCCCTGTGAGAGATTCAAGGTCACAATGAGCTCCCTCCATCGTTCCCTATCCTTGGCAACATGTTGAGCTTCTCCTCTGTTTAAGTTAATCTTGGCTAGCTTTGTCAGCCCTTGTCTCTATGCCAGGTCATATTTGATCCTCTGGGTTTTATTTTGCCTCAGAGCACCTTTGATATTTGATCTGCCTCCACGTGAAGCTCATTGCCCAGCAACCGAAGATGTCTGCATTATTTCAGTGATGATTTACTTTTGTTTTTTTTCTTGTCTATTTTTTTTCCTGTATAATTCCAGAGTTCTCTCAGATCTTTTCAGGCCGTGGACGCCTCATTCCTCGTGATGTTTACATGTGCGGTCTATAACCAGCATATATGTAAACGGAGCCACTTCTCTTGTTTGTCTCCACAACACTGTTCTGCATCGTACATCAAGGTCATGTTATATTCACTGTATCACAATGGCTGTGCCACAGTTTGCACAGACTGGAGTGGCAGTAGGTATTGTGAGGTGTTTGTATTAGATCAGTGGTTCTCAAACTTTCCTCAATAATAAACCGCCTTTGAATTTTTCTTTTTCTTTTTTTTCAGTCAAGTGCAAAACATTTTCGGTAGAAAAAAAAAAAGAGGTACAATACAACCATCTGGTTTATGAAATAACAACCTTGGAAGTGAAGAACACTTCCACATTTTTCAACTATTTTCTTGTAATTATGATGCAGTGACACAAAGGCGGCATTGTATACGCATTAAACTGCGTCTTTTTGATAAATTGCAGTTAAACGTTGAAAGACAGAGGTTTGTGCTTCACTGCAGAGAGGCGGGCGGGCGGGCAACTGCTGTGATCGAACTCTTTTCTTTTGATCAGGGGCATCGGTGCTCGTGGTGAACTAACATCACGAACCTGATTGTGGTTCTTCTTCTTCTTCTTCTTCTTCTTCTTCTTCTTCTTCTTCTTCTTCTTCTTCTTCTTCTTCTTCTTCATCATCTTCTTCTTCAATTTGTATTGCATTGAAAACAGAAATATTGAATCTAAAATGTGGCTTACTGAACTTAACGTATCACCGTTATTTTAGGAGTTTATGCGTGACTGATCTTCTCTGGATCACACCATCAACTAGATACCTTTAAATGATTTACAAACAAAGCAAAAGGGATTGCCAGTGAAGTGTGAACTCTTCGGTCTGTTGCTGCATCGTGGAGAGGAAGAAATAGAACAAAGAAACGGGGTAGGTGGAAAGGGTGTGAATACGACAGCAAAAGAAGAGGAGAACGTTAGCAGTGTATTTATAGGAACGTGGATGGATGGTTGAGGAGTGGTACTGCACCTGAAACTCTGCCGATTGCTTCGATTAAAAAGAATCTCACACCCCTGCAGTAAATCCCTTGCAAAACCCCCAAAAGGCAGAAGTGTTGTATTTGGCCATAAATATGTTAGCCATAAATGACCAAAACACTACTTTAACTCACAGATAAAAGATGTTATGACTGGTAATATTTTTTTTCAAGCGGGTATCGCCACAGCTAGTGTAAATATTCTGTACCGATAAAACATGTCTGACATTTTTTGTTTACGCTAAAGTACAGGAGGGAGAGGGACCCGCTCCTATTTTGATGAGGCAGCAAACACACGTCGAGCCCAGCAGGTTATCTGTGACCGCTGTGTCCTCATAAACACAAAGCGATTATGCTGAAGACGTGGTAGAAACATTTAACCAACATGTCCTTGCCTCTCTCTCTCTCTCTCTCTCTGCGGTGTTCTGCCAGCCTTCGGGCAAAAGCAGCTGAATAAAATAATAGAAAGAAAATTACGCAGAGGCATTGTGTGGGAGGTTTCACTGTAAAGCAGTTTTGTTGTTCTGGTTTAGTAAATAAGCTCTGAGTGCAAACTGACTCAGTCTTTTAACACTATTGGAGATTATACAACAACCATGACTTAACAAAAGATTCATTTATTTACCGATTTTTCCAAACGGAGGTGAAAACACACTCGTTGAGGTGTTGAGGACCAAAAAAACAAAACATACAATTGATGATGAGTCATTATTTTTATTTTTGCTCTGTTGTGGTTTTGTGTGTGTTTATTGTCTAATAGTGAAGTGGAATGAGTCACTGGTTTTGGTCTTTTTCCATATTCTATATTCCCATAGCCGCACAGTACTCTCAGCTTTAATCGTTTTGTTTTGTTTCCAAGAAATAATATTTTGTCCAGCAGTCTAACATGGAGGACGGGCTCTGACAATATCCATGAGATGGCTGCTGTTGCTAAGGAGAGGAAGAGGTGCAAATCAGAGTAGGTAGCAAATTTAAAAAAAAAAAAAAAAAAAGCTTAATTGTTCAGTTTGTGAGTTTTGTAGTTACTGAATTCATCCAAGGAATCTAAAAGTCAACTGATTCAAAGTGACAGTCAGTTCTCCCAACATCATAATGTTTAGCCTCTTACTGAAATGCACATTGGGAGTTGTAGTTAACTTCCACCCTGAAGTTATTATGCACATAAGCTGCTATTTGGAACTTTTTTTGTCTGAGAGTCACACATTCTCTTCTGAGAATGTCGATCCAAGCGCTTAAACTGTGAGCCACGTAAACAGCATCCTTTTAGTTTATATTCTAAAAAAAGGGAGTAAGATTTTTACTTTCAAAACCAAATACACACACAGTAAAGCAAAACCCACGGATAGCTTGAACGTGAATGAAGATGAATGAAGGGAACGCCAGGGCCACAACTGAATAGTCAAAAAAAAAGCCCTTTCCTGAACACATTTCCATGACCTCGAGGGAAAACGCCATGAGGTCAAGGAAAGATGTGAAAGAGAATTCATAAGGACTTATACATAAAGACATCTGCAGTGCTCGTACACTAGACTATGCAATTATACAATGGCAGATGTTATTGACCTAGCTCTTTGGTAAAAAAAAATACAATATTCAGAAGATATCTTAGACACTTTTCCTTGTTCCCTCTTCTCCCGTGTTGTTGTTTCACAAAGGCTGCATAAACATGGAAAACCCGGTGAGAAATATGACTTTATTTTCAAGGTCGGGATTGAAATAATAAAGGAATGAAACAAAGTGGTCGTCGTGTCGAGAATGTTCGCTCAGCTCGCCCTCCTGTCCGCTCATATATGAGCATATTAGCGAGTTGTGGCAAAATATGTAAAATATTTAACAAGGTAACTTTCATGATGATCTGCAGGGACGCTGGACGTCCGTCACAGTTGAAGGAGAAGACATTGACCGTCACACTAAATCCCGTGCTATATTTATATTTTGTGCATTATTTAAATGACCAGGACAACTTGCATATGCATTCATTTGAGAATATTTTGCACAACAGCAGACTGGAAAACTTGAACACCTCTGTATGTCAAAGCAGCCACAGCAGCTACAGAGTCAACATACAGAACTAACAGAGCTGCAGGGGGATGAAGAAGGAGAGACAGCGGCTGGACGACGCACGAACAGCTCATCAGAGTTTATGAGGATGAAGCGCTCGGTCTGGTCTGAGGACACAGACTAGGTTTCATAGAGGAGACGAGGGTATATAACGAGGATCTATCTGCCTGTCTGTCTGTTAGCCGACTCCAGTCTGCACTGATGAACCACAAAACTGGAGACGAACATGAGGCTTTATGATCAAAGAAAGTTTTTATATCACGTCAACATATATGTCCATATTCATACACTCTCTCTCTCATCCACAGAGCCCAGGGTCTGCATGACACACTCATCAATTGATGGTTTTTATGATGCCTGGTCGTGAATGGACGAATGATGCGTTGGAATTGTAACGGCATTATCTCCTTTCCTTTCCTAAAGGATGGCCTAGTGTATCCTATGCCAAAGGAGATAAGAAAGGAAGCACTGAAGCACCTTTCCTTAGCATTTAGAGAACAGTTCTTATCATGGCTGCCACGTAAATAAGGTAGGTTGGTTCCCTGAGTGAATATATATACTATATATGTACATATGGAATATGTAACAGGGTGGAGAGAACAAGGTGAAACTTGTTATTACAAAATAAAACAGGAAATACTGCATATTAAACCCCAAAACGTGTCTACTTCGCCTGTTTTTGTTTCCGATATTAATATTTTTTATTCATTTCAAGCTTGCACACCATTTTCCCTGACTAGCTGGGTTGTACAGTATATGTTGAACAAATTCTCAACATATAACAAAACATATATAAAAGTGATGTGCTAGCGGTGCTTTGTGTTTCTATATTTTTGTCCTTTCATATCTGAAGCATACCAGAGGAGGCTTACTTTTTGTTAACCTGCCGCTGAATAAAAGGATTTGAATGAAAATAAAATATGCGTTCTCGCCTCTCAAATCTGTCTGCTCAGACCCCGAGGAGATAGCTTACCCTCTTCCTCTTTAAGTAGAAAGAAATATCCAAGCCGATGTCAGTCCCACATGCGTGTACACAAGAAGCAGAGACATGCATTATATGCGCATAAATGTCTATGAGTGTGGTTGTGTGTGGAACCAGAACACATTTTGTGCAACACAAAAAGGCATTGCCCTCGGGGCAATGGGCTCAAGCCTTAGAGAGCCATCCCAGTGACAGGGCTAGGGGTCCGTGGAGCTAATCAGGCCCCTGGGACTTGCTCTCAGGCAACAGTTTTTTGTTGTTGATACTTGGGGATTCTCTACACATAAGGACTATGAGGGATAAAGTCAGACTGAAGGTCTTTTTCTCCCCTAGCTCACCCATCGCCCACCTCTGTCTAGGTGCTGACTGCAGGAATTCATGTGCAGGTACGTGTGAAGTTGACAGCTTTCTCTTAAATGCAAATAGTTACACATGAGTGAATCGATTGTTTCCGTACGTTTTCAGATGCACGATGCAACAAATCAAACGCTGAAAAAAACAACAAAAAAAAACAAAACACTGAAACCATTACTGAAAGAAAATCCAGTCTAATTAAAAGAAGTATCACTCAAATAAAATAAAAAGCTTCCAGACAGGATTTGATCATCAATCATGTAACAACATCATCACTATTCAAAATAACCAGACATCTGGGACGTGCTCTCAGGCAACAGTTTCTGTTGTTGACGCTTGGAGTTTCTCGACATCCAAGGACACAGCGGGATAAATTCGGTCTGAAGGTCTTTCTCTCCCCTGCTCATCGACTGTATTTGAGTGGTGGATGAAGCAGTACATCATTATAGTATATATGCTAATATACAGCTACCAGACTGTGGCTTCACATTTTATAACTGGTTCAAGGTAAACAGATGTCTGATTCTTATATATAGAACTGAGAGAACGCCTCATTAATTAATATTGATTCAAAGGACTGAGATTGTATCGTCTGAGCTAACGTCTAATTTTAGATCTGAATCATTATGATCAATCATCACGCATTGCCAGTGTGTTATGTCACTGCAATTTTAGACACATGTTACATGGGATGGTTTGAATAAATCTAACAGGAGATTATTATTATTCAAGAAATATGGCATTTGCTCTGAACAACTCATGCATCTGTTAATTCTCAGGCATATTCATTCATTTATTCCCCTTCTAATGTGCTAATGTTGGTTATATGATCATGGTATATGTCATCTTATATTGTGATATTAGTTCATATTGTGATACAGTTCTGGACATAATTACCAAAGAGGTGTGTCTACTTTCAGTTAATCCAGTGAGTTAGGTACCTTAGAAATCAGGGTACTCCATCACTTTGATGCAAAAATCAGACAAAATCCAAAACTGCCATAGTTTTTCTCACTTATTTGTGATTATTGTCGACCAAGGTCTAATACAGACATACATTAAAAGGCATAACTTCCTCAGAACAAAAGCTAAAAGCAACAAAAGAGAAGATGCACGCGCATTACGATTAAGGTCTTTTCGCCCAGCTCAACACCGTGGCCAGAGAAAAACCTCTCCAAGTGAAATAACGTTACTTGTAACAGAATCTTTCCACTCAAGTCTGCCTGCACGGATACCACTTCTTGTGTTTTATGGAAATCAAATGTCAAAACTGACTAACTGGATTCCCCCAAAGCCTCTCCAGTAATCTTGCCCCGAAGCTTCTGACATTCATGCAAAGGTGAAGACAAACCGTCTTTGGTGATCGGTGCAATATTGCCCCGGGGGTTAGAGCAACTGCCAATCAGCGGCCTTGCAAAACAGCTAGGATTCTGATCCAGATTTTCTCTGTCGAGTGTGATGTATTCGCAGGAAGCAGAAGAAGAAAGACAAAAATAAAGGCTAAGTTCAGAAGAGGGAGGAACACATGCATCATGTGGCACCTCAAAGCCTATTCTATATTATGTTTGATTTTTTTTATTGTCCTGAAACTTGTGTGATATTCATAAAAGGTGGAAGAAATCCTGCAGAACATGCAGGTCAAGGAGTAAATGCAAAAACTGACACACATAAACTGACAAAAGAAATTCTGTACTTGTGTTCCCCTCGTTTGTAGCACAACTTCGATTTAAAAAGTCTGCATTCCTGCCTCTCCCTGAACTTAAATAAACCATACTAATGAAACGTTATTTTAAAAGAGAAGCGGTGCTAAGGATGACAGAAAGCAGAAGAAATCACACTCCCTTGTTTTGCTTCATTTCTACAAAGAACAGGAAGTAAAAAGAACTACATATCTGCAAGATATTCTGCCTTTTATATTGTACTCCAGTCTTGACATATTTGGGTAGTTGTGAGTTTGTTAGTCGGAGTGTTATGAAAGTAAACTGTGTGTGGAAAGAGGAGAGAGAAGAGAAAAAAGAAAAGAAATATCAAGCTGGGCTCACTGCCAACTGCACCACCGGCAGTGTACATCTTAAAACAGCATAAAGATATCTCAGAACAAAGTTCAGATCATGTATCACATCCTCTGAGAGCAATTATCTGTTTCTTCTTCTTAACCACGCAACTCTCAATTTCCTCTCATTTAAAAAGAAAACACAATAAATTACAGGAGAGGGTATTATGATGCAGTTGTATGTCTTTGGAAATGTGATGTTAACTGTAACTGTACAAAGACAAGAACTTTCTTTAATATGAAGGCATTTCTTCTGTTCGTTCGTACCCTGATTTATTTCAATATGATCAAATAAACATCTACCACGCCTTTGTGTATGACTTGATATGATTTGTGTTCAGGTGAAATCAATATTTATGATGAAAACACAAGTCTTTGTTAGATGCCAAAGAGCACAAGAGTCATGGATGACTACGCAACATAAGATCATCTTGCTCTGTATGATAACATATAAATGTGCTGTATCCATGAAGAGCACAAAAAAACCCGACACGTCAACAATATATAACAACTCCCCCTGAATAAAAGTTGTGAAAAAGTAAGGCAAGTGCATGGCAAGGTCTTAAATCAGTGCTCGACAGCTCAGGTGTTTTGTTTGTCTGCCACTGTGATTTGTACCTCTGGGAGAAGGAATGACACCCTTTACCCTCCTTCCACTGTCGACCTTGAGTGGGAAAACCGGAGGAGGGATTGGCTCCAACCCAAACTTGAACAGTCATCTGTCCCCCCCAATCAGTCAGCCTTTCTCTCTCACGACAAGGGCAAAGCGCGGAGTGAAAACATGCAGGGGTAAAACGTCAGCGTAAAAACAAAAGAGAAGCCGATCTTGCCAAAAAGTCCAGGTGTTAACAGGAAGCCTCCCGCCTTGTTGTAGGCACCATTCCCAGAGAGATAAATGCAAAGACATTTGTTCCTCAACACATGTTGTGATGTGATGTAATGGCTGTGTTGTTCATCACTGCGGTGGGTTATAACGTATGAAAAAGACATAGCAAATTCAAACTGAGCTATTAGCACAGCAGTGATGTGCAGGTCAGCTCCGATGTTACTTGAATGTGCATGTGCTCCTCAATTATCTCCCTGCAAACCGCCTTTACACCCATGAAAATCCACATCTGCCTGCACCTGCATAAATCCATATTTTCAGTCACATCAGTACTACCCAAGCTGCTATTATTTTTAGCTCTCTATGTACGCACCCCATATGTTCTCATGATACTAAAATATGCCAGACAGAAATAAAGCCTCGGTGATGCATGGCTGTTTTTACTTAAAGCTGCACTAATCTGTTTTCCTTAACCGCTCATCCTTATCAGGGTTGCATGGGAGGCTTCCAGCCGATCCCGGCTGACATTGAGCGAGAGGCAGTGTACGCCCTGGTCAAGTCGCCAGTTCATCGTAGGGCTGACATATAGAGACAAACAAGACAGGCAATATAGAGTCACCAATTAACCAATTAACCTGCGTGTCTTTGGACTGCGTGGGTTCTCTTCGAGTACTTTGGCTTCCTCCCACAGTCCAATTATTCTATATATTATATTAAAAAAATATGTGTAATGTATAAGGCGTCACTTGTAGTGACAAATCCAGACAGTATCATCGACATTGCAGTTCACCTCAGCTCTACAAGAGTCTTTCAGCTAATTGTTTTGATTTTAAAGAACCAGTGTGTAGGATTTAGTGGCGTGTAGAGGTGTATTTGTTGATTTGTTTAAACTGTCCATTCTGTAATATTAAAGTTCATCATGACAACCTGCTGCCGTACCATAACATTTCGTATTTTCAGTTTCATAGTAGTCCTAAATTTCTCACTCTGGACCTTTGTTGTTTTCGTTTCACTCTCACAGCTCTCATTAGCCGTGCCTTCAGATGCAGCCGGCAGCTGTTTTTTTTTTTTGCTCTTGTAAACTCACTGTACTCTTCCTGCACAACACCCAATAGCAGACGGACAAAGGTAGTGATTAGCCGGTGGAAGAAAATGGGGCGATTTTGCAGCTAACGAGCCTCGAGATATTTCCCTCATGAGTTGGTGGAGACCAAAACAGAGATAAAAAAAAAAAAAAAAAAAAGCGTTTAATCATCATAAGAGCCCAAACATGATTATAAATGAATGTTAATGATCAGTGTCTGCCGTGCATGTAAATTAGCAAATGTTTGCTAATGGATGCCGTAATCAGCTTTATAAAATGACAAGACGGTGATAACATTGTGGTTTCTACTGAATACAACAAGGGCAATTCAGAAACGACACAAATTATTATCAGTACAGGTTCGTGCTCATACATTTGATATGAGTGTCTAACACCAATATGCGCTACAGCATAATATCCAAATATTTTAACTATATGATTTTACATTATTATTTATATGAGGTACTAGAAACTGCTAAATGGGAGAGAAGCAGCACATCCTCCTGCAGACTGCAGAAAATGTTCCGCCTCTTCCTCGATAAGAAATATTAAGGTTGACATTGGAAATTACTGATGAGAGCTTTGATAGCATTATGGGGGCAAATTCAAGATGCTCATCTAGTTACTTTTCTGTTTTATCTAGAGATGTGTTGCACACAGAAAACAGAACAGAATAGAAAGCATTACCCGGGGCAGATGTGGAGTTCAATCACGTGGAGTCCTCAGGTAATTCTAGTTCAGTGCTAATGGGCTATCTGACCCCCAGTGGCCGTGAGGAGGCATGGCTCACTGTACGGATGACACTGAATCAAAATGATTCACTTTCCTCCTCTGCAATGATAATGAGCTGCACAGGGGTCTTCTGTGTGTCCTTGTTCAGCAAACAGAGTAAGAGGAATTAAGACGTAAACTGAATATAATTAAGAAGTCTCGTACCTTTCTGCCTGACATAAGCTGCTGCGATGAATCTTGGAGGTCTTTTATTATCCCGTTTCTGTCCAGCTAATGCAATCTTTTTTATCCACATGCTTCCAGCTGAACACCTGTATGTTTAATTCATGGAGTCGTGCGGATCACTCAGGAGTCTTTCATTTTTTTGAGCACAGCTGGTTATACAAAGACAATGATGCCACATTTTCTCAGCAGACTGGAAAACATGCGGAACAAAAGGCTGTCTTCTCATTCGAAAGCCTCATCACAGTCTAAAGCGTCAGACCCACAAATTAGCGTCTGAAAGATGCAGGTGAGCATTGTTTCTGATTTCACCTAGCCATTTTGGAGAGAGAGAAATATAAAGTAGATAAGTGACAGTAGACATTCACAGAAAATCTTAAGTGGAGAAATCCACAGAAACATATTGTAGCGGGAAAAGAAATGACTTCAGATAAAGAACATTCATAACAAAGACTCTCCAGCTCCCTGTCAAACATATCTCATTTTTAAATAAACTAATCATATTTAAATACTAACTGGAAAATAATAGAAAGTATAATGAATTATTCACACGTAAAAGTTACTACACAGTTACTATTTCTTAAATGATATTGGATGGGATTCCTTACCGTATTATTTATGTACCCCTCGGCAAATAGCTAATTTCCCAAAAGACTGCATAATTTTCAAGTTTTGCACAAGACATACACAAACCATGTATCATTAGACAATCTTCAAAATAAATAAATCTGCCCTATCTAGAATTACCAGTACAACTTATGGTCGCTCATGCTGCATTCATGTCATATGGGAAAGGGCGATTCCCGTCTTTATGACTTGAGAGTGTTAAAACCATGACTCTAAAAACAAGCTGCATTTACACCATATCCGTTAAATTCTAGTTTAATGACCAACCAACCACCATGCTGTTTGTTTAGTTCTGAAGCGCTTCCTGTAAGCCTGCATGGACAGACAGAAAAATTCCCAGTTTCTTAGTGCTGGTGGGAATTATTGTGGAGGTGTCTGGGGAAAGCGTCTTAGGTGAGAGGTGAAAACATCATCATGGATCTACAAAGTCCAGTAAGTAAATGCACAGGAGTCCAACATGTCTTAGATTCAAAGGTTTATTGAAGCTTGATCACGGAGCGTGAAGGATTTATCAATATGCTTGTCATGACAGGATCAATTCTGAAGAAGTTGTCCTCTGTGGCTCGTCTACATGCTCCCAGAATAGTGCCGCAACTACTTGGAGTTCATAAATGGTGGATTCATCTCCACATTAAGGTATTTGCCTGTTGATCATTCGTCTACAAACAAGGTAACATGTTTACCCTTATGGGGTCCGACATTGTTATCTGACTCTGTAGAGGCTTGTGTTTTGTCTCGGGGCAGAGACAGCCCTACCCTCTGACCTTGGTTACCATAGTAACAATCAGAATGTTGCCTGTTTTCATACATACAAACATACAGCTGCTGTGTATCTCAAGGATAGAAGTCTTTCACAACCTAAGATAACACCCAACGCTGTCCCTACAGTACATACATATGTGCTTGACCATGTGTTAACCCCCATATGTGGCACGCTAGAATAGAAGATTCCCTCACAGTGATCAGAATGGCATGAACTGAAAAAATAATATGATTATGAATTTTATGATATGACATGAACCTATGAGGATAACCCTTACACTTTTGTAGAATTGGTTCTTCTTTAATGTAACTCTAGCTTTGGGAAATCTTCCCCAGCTCAATGTTTAGAAATAACACTGTTATATGATGTCACAACGCTCTGGTTAAGGTTTAGTTAGAGTCCTTCAAACTTGGTTCAACCACTTAAAGTGGTACAAAGTTGTAGCTTCAACCATCCAGAACTGCTTGATCAAACCATCCTCCCTACAGTCCTGACTTGTCACCAACTGAAAATGTTTGGCGCATTATGAAACGTAAAATACGACAAAGGAGACCCCGAACTGTTGAGCAGCTGCAAGTCTTACATCAAGGAAGGATGGGAAAACATGACTTACAGTGAAGTCTCCTCAGTTCCCAGACGTTTACAGTGTGGTTAAAAGAAGAGGTGATGCAACGCTGTGTTAAACATGACCCAACCTTTTTGAAACATGTTGCCAGCATCAAATTCAAAATGGGCATAGGATGTTCCGAAAACAATAAAATGTCTCAGTTGCAACATTTGATAAGCTGACGTGCTATTTTCAATAAAGTATGGGGTTTCAGGGGTTGCTGTGAAGCTGCACTGCATGATTTTGAGGACTGTGCAATCAAGCAAATCTTAGAGGAATCGATATATTAAAGTATGAGTTTCTGTGGCATTTATCCATCCATCCCTGCAGACAACAAGTTATCGTCCTCTGCAAAACAATACATACTTCATAATCAGTCACCGGAACAAGAGCTCAGTGAAAAATTCTTTGTGGTATTGAAGTAAATATGAACAAAGTGATCTGGTAATATTGGTGTCAAATCCCTTCCCTATTAAGAAATAATAAAGTATACACAATAACCTTGAGAGAGCCTAACCTAACAATCAGCCGAAGTGATGGATGAACTCGACTGTGGAGGAAGTGCACAGTATAAATGCATTCCCCACCAGCTGAAGTTATTTGCTCTAGCATTCACTCAGTTATTCAGTCAGTCAGTAAGGGAAGCCGAGGCTTAAATCAATCCATTAGATCCATCCATCATCTCAGTATCTCAGTGGGAGACAAACACTGATGGATCTGCTCACATCGACTGGCATTCCACCTTAAAAATGGGTCTTCCTCCTGTGTTTTCCATATGTGCCAGTGTATACAGTATACAGAAAGGGGAAGTCAGAGGAAAAAGTATATTTGAGAGTGAAAAAAAACAAACAAACCTCTGTATACCTGAATGTGTGACAGGTGAGCCTGAGGAAGGTGCAGCTTGAAAACAATGAGAAGAACTTGCCTTGCTTACTGCTAAAATATTTATGTGATTACAACATTTCGGTTTGTCCGGCCTTCATCAGGTACACGGACAGCATCGCAACACTTCCATACACATAGGAGCTGCCTCAATCGTTGAATTAAAGAACTACAAATACAGAGATAGGTTTAACTACTCACAGCATTGTGTCACCAGACAAAAGATAAGCGCATGTGATTGAGTCATGAATGAGCAACCAATCACAAATAGGAAAAATAACATATACACCACCTGCAACGGCCGTCAGCATGTTGGCATTTCGACCCACATCCATCTTCCACCTTGGCCAATTACACACCTGTAAAGTTTCATGACTACATGTTGCATCTTGTTGTAATTCTATCGTGTTGACACAATCTGCCTGACAAACAGACCTATGAACACGTGCCAAAGTGCTGAGAATCGCTCCAGTGGCAGCTCTGGTTACAGTACGTAGGTGTAAGGAGCACATTTTGCCATGACGCCACGCGCGCACAGACTCACAAGGTGAAAGCGATACCAGCCGTCTGTGTTGCAGTTTGATAAAAATAGAGGTGTGCCAATCACAGCCAGATGTCGTTATGTGAGCTTATTTGGGATAGCCAGTTAATTAGATTGTAATCTCTGTGGGGAATCTGGAGAAAAAAAAAATTCACATAGACTTGACTTTAACTCTGGCCTGCACGCTTGTGGGCCTGCGTATGTGAAGGTGTTTTTAAAACAGAAATAATATAAAAGAAAAAGAAACTTTCACCGCATCAAGAATAAAACTTGGAAAACTGCTGTATTGTATTTCTAAACCGATAGAATTATTAAACTTAAATGAGGCTAAAATGCTGAATGCAGCAGATAAACACAAAACAATCAACCAAACGAATACGGTTAATAAACCAAATGCAAATACTCTGTAATACAGCTGCAATTCTTATTTTGTTTAGCATCTCTCACACACTCAATTAGTCCAATAATTAACTTTAAAATATAATAAATCCAATAATTAACTTTAAAATATAATAAAACTGTCCTCCTACTGTACCTCCTTAACCAGTTGATTAACCTGAACTAGCAGTTACCTGCACTATTCAGAACAGATGGAGTTAGAAATGCAGCTGAGTCCAAGCGGGTGAAGCTGGTTTCTCCTGCTGCAAGAGGAACTGAAGAATTGTCGACCTGAACATCTTGGTCAAAGTAATAAACACTAAAAATAAAAACATAAAAGAAATAAATCTGGATCGCTGAACATCAAACTTGATCATCAAAAGCACCGGCAGACAACAGAAGGCACACAAGAATTTAGGCCACAGTGTGTTTGAGACTCAGTACAACCATTGGTCACCAAAAATAAATCAAAGTGAAGCCTCTCGTGTCTAATAGAAAGCTTAGTGATTCTCCCAAGACTCCAGAGTTTACCTCACATAGTCCGTCCAGTACACTGCTGTTGGCTCTGGGGAATTGCCAACCTGCGAGCCGCAGGCTGTTTGATGGTGGGTCCACAGAGTAATTAAGTTAGAGGCTGGAGTTGGAGAATAATCCGATTCTGTAGAATGGGTGAACCATGAATTACGGATTTTTGGGCTTGCTGCCAGGACTTGGCAAGCAACCATCACTCTCAGGACAGGCTGGGCCTCCTCTTCCTCTGGTGAGTAGATGCACCCTTTTTGGCTTAAAATACCGGCATAGATATTCCCTGAGTTGACTGGTGGGTGTGATGCGGAGGCGCGTGTGCTTACAGGCACCAATCTCTACAGTACGTCTCCATGTGACTGGAGGAGGCGACGTAGCCATCGGCCATAAACCGATCCAATTTCCTCCAATCAACGCCCTATCGCCGCTGATTAGTCAGCCGAACCGATGAATCGGTGGACCTCTACTACACAGCTAAGCACCAGCTGCCACTGGCTTTAATATGAACATATATGTAATAAACTGTGTGTGATTCCACTTGTCATCATATCCAGTCGTGTGGGTTTAGTGGCTCACAGGTACCATTTCGAAGTAGGTAAATGCTGCTGGTGGCAGTTTAACTTTGCTAGGTCATTAGATATATGGCTGAAGTAGGTTGTAGCCAAGTGCACCACACTCCGTCTTGACTTGTTTAAATACTATTAAGAGGTGTAACGAGGGAGGGAGCTCTGCTGCTGCTTCTTCGCGTCAAAAAGGAGCCAGTTGAGGTGGTTTCGGTTTCTGATCAGGATGCCTCCTGGGTGTCTTCCTCTGGAGGGTTTATTAGACCTGGAACACCCTGGAGAGATTATACGTCCCATCTGGCTTGAGGATGCCTCGCATTTCCCCAAGAGGAGTTGGAAAACGTTGCTGTGCAGAGGGACGTCTGGACTACCTCGCTCAGGCTGCTGCTACTGTGACCTGGATAAGTGGCAGAAAATGGATGGATGGATGGTTGAACGTGTGAAAGTAAGAAATGTTATGGTGGCAAATTGGCCATATAATTTGAAGATGTGCAGGCCTCCTGTCCATCATTCCTCCACCCAACGTAAATGAAAGCAGAGATCAGGGTGAACTTGAATGTAGTTAGCATAAAGCCTGTTTCTGAGCTGTTCTGCAGGTCAGATTGTAAGATTGAAGTGGCAAACTTCAAAATCCTGTAATGCTTTTCAGAACAGGAAGTTGCACTCCTAAACAAATAAATTACATTTGATGGTAGAGACAGTGCTGTACAATATGAATCGCAAAAGTTTGGCAGTGAATCAAATGTTGTGCTGCACTGTAGACAAGACTGCTATATCCTCACATTGCTGCTCCAACCATATAGTTACAGTATTCTCGATAAAAAACGACCTTGTCCCATCAAGGATATTTGGACATGCTGTAAGGAGGAGCCGGGAAAGGAACCAACGCTCCTGTGAATACTGGACCACCTGCTCCACCATTTGAGATACTGTCAGCACTCAGGTCAGATGATAATCAGATATTATAGCAACTAACTATAAAAAATTACCTTTAAAACCTCGACTGCATCCTGGGATCTAAAGGTCAACCGAAAGCCTCAAATATTTACATTCTGTATGCGCAAAGAAGAGGTGAGGGAGTGTAATGAAATCAGGAAAGTGTGGCGCGTTGGCATGTGTGCATCTTGTGTTTTTCCCCTCACTTTTCCCCACATAGATTTGTTTCTCATCACATGTCCACCTGCAGCAGATAAACTATGTGACCTTTTCGCTGTTCACTAGTATGCAGTGCAGGTGGCTATTAGAAAAGAAGTTTAATCCAAGACCCATGATAAAACTCAAGCTGTTACCAGTAGATGTAAGCTGAGCTGGTGCTGTGAGAACTCAAGCCCAGGCTTTGAAGGAAGGATAAGGATCAGTCAGCAATGAGACCACCGCCTATTGCCTTTGCATATCTAACTCTCATCAGTCTTTGTTGGGCAGCAGCTGCAGTGGAAAAATTGACTGTGAGAGTGCTCACTCTCAAATGACATGTGGAAAGCCGTGCTGCCACCAGATGAGGCACGCTGAGTGCAACATTTACTACATGAAAGACCTTTTTCAGTTAATTTTCTAATCAATTGAATTAAAAAAATATATACATAGAAACCATTTGCAGTACAAAGAATGGACACCATCATGTTCCGTCTTCCACCTCCAGGCTAATCAGCAAACATCAGTGGACCTAAGGTGGGCTGAATGACGCCTGGGTGCTCAAACAAGTCATCTATAATGGCACCCACTTGTCAATCAAAGCAGCCACGCTGTTAATTCTGCATAACTTTAAACTTTAATATAATTTGAATGGAAAAGTTGTATAAAAATACAGTACAGTTGTCATGAACGGGGAAATTAGCTACAGAGACCAAAACTGTTTTTTGTACCAGGCTGTAAACATGTTTATTTCTGCTGTGAAGTTGGACATTTTACATGGGGACTTATGGAGACTGACTCACTTCTGGAACCAGCCTCAAGTGGACGTTTGAGGAACTGCAGTGTTTGCCACTTCGCATCAGCTTCACTTCACAGCCACGGAGATTGTTTAATAACCAATAGGACAGTCAAGGCTCGGAATCATCGTTGTTAGAACTATTTCGAAAAAATAGCCATTGTCGCTCACAATCCATTTAAAATATAAAACAGTTCACTGATGACTGTGTAGACACAGATTTTCATTTCTGGTGCTTTTTTTTTTTATCTTCTTGAAAAAAAATATTATTAATATGTCAGTGTTTCAATAAACAATTATGCAACTTAATTTAAAACCCAAAATATATTAACATAAAGAAAACATGGCAAAAAGAAAAAAAGCCAAATCTGCCATAGGTTATAACAGATGTACTGGGAAAAAAAAATAAAAATCCAGTCACATTTTTCCTCCGTTATCTTCGGAGTGCCAAACTGGTTGAGTCAGATCAAGTCTGTGAGCATTACTCATCCAGGCATCCCGTGACTAATGGCGTTGTTTTGAAGAATGCACCACGATGTTGCACACCTTTATGGTATGCAGGCAGCCCCCTCGTGTGATTGAAGCAACAGAAGTTAATCTTGAAGATGCCAAAACGCACACTCACCTGTTATGAGAAAAGCTGTAACTGTGCACTGTAATGGAATTGTTTAATGAAATAACAAGCCAAGGTTGCAGAGGATGCCTTCCATTGCCTTTGAGACCAACTTGGAAAAAAAATCAATACATCTCACATGCACAGTTCATAAAACCGTAGAGCTGTTATAATAATGTATGAGTGTTAAAAATCTATAAAATAACAAGTAAACATGGCTGCTGCTTTAATAGAGCCCTAAATAAATTAATCAAAGAGGCGGCTGTAAGTACAAATCAAACAAGCAAAGTAATGGTTGAAACATAATGCTGGAGCACACATTTTAATTCATGATAGGAGCTATATATATATATATATATATATATATATATAAGAGCTTTTTCAACAACTCTGACAATAACAGCATGTGCATATCTGCAGCAGCAGAGCTCACTGTGTTCTTCAGTATCATCCATTAACAACTCAGACACATTGAATATCACACACGATACAGCAGAATGCGTGAAAGTGACATATAGGTGAAAAGACTATGCATACATGATATTCACAGTTGCACTTGAATCCATATTTGCCTGCAGGCCTCTTTGTAGGTGTAGGTCTTTTGCTTTGTGCATCATTTCCCCCCGGTGCCTAAAGCGTTCCTGGGTGTGATGAACAACTCGTGTGGTTGGAGCAGAGTTTCGACTGTAATTGCTTTAGTTAAATTTGATGCTGTGGTTTGTTTGACAGCGAGCAAGCAAGCATTTGTTACAGAGAAACAAAAATGCGTTCATTGTGCATCAATATGCGTGGAAAGCATGACCAAACTTACTGTTCAATATCTCCAGAATTCAAATTCAAAAAGAGAGCTATTGTTTCCCCATGATTGCATATTTGTAGTACCCCATATTTGTGCTGCTGTATATTGTTTCACATTTTGCAATTTTACACGTGCTGAGTATTTCTTTCTTTTTACAAGATGAACATTTGAAGTTTTGTACTCTATTACCAAGCTGTCAGAGCGCCACAGCCAGGAGATCGCGGCCTTTAAAGGAGCAGAGAGGGACTGTTGTAATTCCTTATTTGTCACAATCTGCTTTTCTGTCCCACCCTCCAGCCACGTCCCCACTTCTCCAAACCCGTTCATTATTATTATCTACCTGTCCACCAGATGCCCTCAGACTTTTCTTTTTATTCCAAATCCCGCCGCTCCGCAATAACCTCATTCTCCTCACCTGAGCTTCCCCGCCCATCTCCCCACCTGCACTTTATTTCCTCATCAGCCCTACGGCACATAGACCAGCTGCTTTTCCCAGTCGGTTGTCAGATCCTTGTTGTTTTTTTCTTGTCATGTTTCTTTGCTTTCAAGCTGCCTGCTGCACCCCCCTGCCTGTCAACCTACTTTTATCTGCCTGGAAGATTCTTTGCATCTTCGACTGGTCATTAAATCATTCAACTGCCCCATACCTTCCACAGCTATCTGCATGTGGGTTCTTCTCTTATGCTGCTGCAAAGTCAGAGACCACAATTTCCAACTTCCAACCTCCACACAGTCCAGTTGCGCGACCACAAACAAAACACATGGCTGACCGTGACAAACTGATGTTTCTTTGGCAAGTGTACACGCAATTGAAGTCTCGGCAGAGCAGCCTTGCATACATAAACAAAACAGAGGAGGAAAAGTGATGCATGAGGAACAGATGCCTTTATACATTTTATTTGATGGCATTTTTATTCTTGGAAACTTATCTAAATATTCAATTCACTGGCCTGATACAAATACTGTAGACTAGAGAGGAGAAGTGTGCGTGACGTCAGAGGTCGAGGTAAATGGATTAGCCGCAGGTTTATAAGTAGGAAGTCTGACTTTGAGTGGCATTTCATTGTACTTTTTCTGGTAGGATGTTGAGAAATTTGAGTTCCAAGTTGTCTGGAACACAGCATTACTCCTTAACACTCACCTGCTTAGCAGTTATTAATTAATTACACATATAAGACGCAGTGCCATACCCATATGACTCACAAACGATTGACTAGAGCCCTATTTGCACGGTGCCATTTAGAAATGAACCCCCCGTGTCTGCGTTTTGTGCGGCACATTTGCACAGGATGAGTCTGTATTTCACTCAGGCTTGACATCATATCCCCAGGGTATGATGTCAAGTCTCTGAGTAACATAACCTACCACGTAATAACTGTTGAGCCTGTAAAATATTTTTACTAGATGAGCCTCCATGACTGAAATGATTCAAATGAGAAAGAGGCAGACAAACAAAAAAAACTTAAACCAAATAATCCCCTAAATCCAATCACTGTGATGTAATTTTGCACTAATGTTATCACATGACCTCTGGGTTTGGCGAAATATGGTAGGTCATTTGCACTGGAATATTTACTTTAGCATTTACAAACATGGCAGATTTGCATGGGATTAAGATCACAGATGATCTCCATAAAGCTTCATCCATATGTATGTATAATAAGATGACCTCGTCCTTTGAATGATATTTGAACATGAGGTTAGAAAGAAAAGAAAGGAACCAACGATGTAGCCAGCCCTTAACCACTGAAATGATCATTTACAATCCTGCCTAATTTTCAAGTGCACACTGGGTTTGAAAAGTGCAAAAATGTGTTCCCATGGTCAGCTTTTCAAGCCCTGAGCCATGCCCCGACTGTGGTTGATAACTGTGGCAGCATGCAAGATTGGCTACTTTATAGTTCCAGGAAAAGATAAGCTGCTGGGTGATTATGTCACTCAGACTGGCAGATTAGAGCTTCAGGTATATACAGCACCTGTTGTTATGGCAGCCCAGTACTGCCAAAAAATTCGGTAGCTGCTGGCAATCTCCAGGCTTATGTGTTCCTAAAGAAGGAAAAAGGATTAATTACTTCACAAAGTTATTCCTGAATTCCTTTACTTTAACTGTGGATCGGTTGCAACCTTTAGGGCAGGGAAGTGATTTTGCAGACAATGTCATGCAACGCTTAGTACATCTAAAGCTGCATGCCTTTGGGGACAGTTACAGGTTTTAAAGTCTTTAATTCTGGCCTAAAACAGTCCTCGGTGCACTGTCTGTGCTTTCTCTAAGCACCCCCTGTACTCCCTGCCATCACCTTCTGTCATCAGACAAACTTGGCAGCTTTCATTGGGAAGTGAAGAATGCAGAGCTCCAGTGAAACATCTGTTGAGATGGTTTGGAGCTATACTTCATGTCAGATCATGTCACTGGCAATTGCTGTAAATTGCGTCAGTGTACTACTGTGCAATGGCTGATATAAACTAGTTCACTGCCATAGCACTTGTGCCTACGGCCGTTAATGGCACAGGCAGTAAACACAGCCATGGAATGATTGGCTGCTGATGAGTTATGCCAGTCTATTTCCTGGATATTTTTTCACGATGCAGTGTGGCTTGTTTCTGGGCTGTAGTTGGTTTTCTAAAGATATAACTGTAAGACTCGTACTTGATCTTTAATTTTAGATTTTCCATCATCTCAGCATTTAGTTTTACTGGAGTCGCTGCTGCTGCTGCTGCTGCTGCTGCTGCTATAGTTTGGTTAATAACACACCCACATCAGGATTTAGGGATGAGCGAGTACAGCATTATCTGTATCTGTATCTGTATCTGTATCTGTTAACCATATGAATTATCTGTATCTGTATCCGTACTCGGGGTGGGCGGGGCCTAACCCGGAAGTGGTCGGGTTGTCTTGAAATGGGCGGGGCTTTAACTGGTATGTTATTTTAAGCATGCAATTGATATGGGTTGATCAGAAATTGTTATATTTATTGCTGATTAGAAAACTATTTACAGGACAGCATCAGCATTGAGCTTCAGATTAATGGTTTTGCAACAATGAATACAACACATGCGGTTGCAATTATGAAGTAAAATGTAATGAACAAGAGTTTTCATACTCAACATAACTTTCCTTTTTTAACTTTTAATTTTTTTTTCATGATCAGTGTGATTTTTTTTTATTTTTAAAAAAAAATTTTTGGTTCTTTTTTATTTTTTTTTTATTTCCACACCAGGTGTGTGTGTGAGTAAGAGAGAGAGAGACAGAGAGAGAGAGAGTGTGTGTTTGTGTGTGTGTCCAGCTTAATTTGTGATATTATTTATACCACTACTACCTTTATTTTTTTATGAAACACAGCAAGAAAGTGTCAGACACTCACAGTGCGTGAAGTCAAAAAAACTGGTTAGAGCCAGCTGACGGTTTTAAAAAAATCTCCAACAGGCAGAGACGCAACACGAGTCGCACTCTACCAAGCACCACGTCTCACCGAACCCACGTTTACCAGAACTCTACTGGTTAATAAGTAAGCACAAACTGAAGCTGAAGAAACCCTGAACGTTAACGGAAAAGACCCGCGAACCTGAGTGACTGAGGGAGAGACAGAGAGCTGTTCTGTGTGTGAGTGAGCAGAGCGGGACACAGCAACACAATACATCTGTATGTTCCAGCCGAGATACTCGTTTCAGCCAAGTATCCGGCTCAACTCTTATCAGGATCGTTAATTGATTGTAAGTGACCGTTTGCTAAACCCTGCAGTGATTGTCCAAATCAGCGTAGCAACCATAACTAGGCACAGCAGGCTTGTCAAAGCTTTGTATTTGAAAGTGGTGCACATGGGGCTGTTGGAGACTCATTTACAAAGTTTGGATGGTGGTGTCGTTTATTTTTCTTGCTTTTCTCAAACCAAAAACTCAACAGCTAAAGTCTAAGAAACAGATTATGAGTTTATTTGCACCAGCACTAGCTAATTACTCGGTAATAACAGCACATTACTGCCCAAGGAGCTCATTATTAACCATGTGGATTTGTAGGGTTTTTTTTGGTTAAAAGGATGGCATGTAAATGTCAAATGAATATTTAAATATCCATTTGCAAGATTCTCCTTTCAAAGCAAGTCAGCTGGAAACGTTCAAAAGTTTCCTGGAGCCAACATATTTTTCAACCAATCCACAGAGCTAACATTAGCTTAATTGGCTATAGTTAGCTATGGTCAAATCTGCCAGCAACTGCTGCTGGATACGGTCTGCTTTTGTCTACCTCTGTCTGAAATCATAAAGCCGGTTGTTTTAAAAACATTAAATTTCAAGTGGTTAATCTGCCAACATCATCACTGCAAAACTGCATATGTGCACAAAGCTTGACGGGCGTAGCAACCATAATTGAAAGGCCAGGGCATAGCAAACGGTCAAATGTAAGGCTGCATGTAGTCTTGTTTAATATAAAAATACATTCAGCTGTGTGAGTGACAACACGAACTCATTAGCCAAGCATGCCCCTGTGTGTTCTGAAAATCACTGTTGCAGTCTTAATGGATACTTGAGAATTGCTGGCAATTGGTGGAAATACATCACACAAGCTGGCACTTAAGCGCTGTGCGGGTGTTAGGACAGACCTTTCATTTCACATTTCAGCTCCATGGAGAGAGACAGACATAAGCAGATTGATTCTTACTGTTATGTGACCGAATGCAGTCAGTGCAATGACAGTATATATATATATATGTATATATATATATATATAGTATAGTGCATTAATCAAAGGAACTACTGAGTTACTTTCATATGCAAAGTTTGCTCCTTACCAATTTACCTTCCATGGCAACACTGATTTGCTCTCATCTTCTCATTGTACCACAACTCCCATCAACTATGCTTTTATCAGTGTTTCAGCAGCACAGGTTTCCCTGCTGCTAAGACCTCCCAGTTTGCCTCTCCTTGTTCCACAGCACTGCATTAACCAATCCAGTTTGCCACCTCGCCTGAATTGGTTTAATTAAATCCAAGGGCCTTAACACCGTCATGAATTTCAAAGAGTGCAGGGATGCATGCACACATATGCCAAAAAAAACCTACACCAGCTTGGTCCTGCCAACTGAACGTTTGATCGTCATTAGTTTATATGCATGCAGTGCACACCAGAGGTCCTAAAATTGAATCTCATATTCTTTAATATTCTGATGTTCATCATGCTTATTAATCATAGAATTTAAATCATGGGAACTGATTTGTCTCTAATGGACTGTACAACGCATCTTTATCAGTTTTCTTAATTCCTTTTCTCCTTTCAGGTGCTTAAGCTGACATGAGACTACGTAATTAATTCACTTAGTGTACTGAAGACAAGGCAATCAGTCAGGGTGAAAGACAGTAAGATTAATTCAGGCTTTTTATATTGATGACTGCTGGCTGAATATTATATACATTAATGAAATTGTTCATAAGCACTGAGAGAGCTACAATATAATAAATGACCATAGCATAATGGGGTGCATATATTATTTCTATAATGCCGGTCTCCAAAACGCTGGGGAGGACTATATGCATACTGTATTGAAACCTAAGCCTCGCTTAATGCCAGAATGCGAGTGGCTGTGTATTTCCTGTAATCCTCTATGCATTTCCTGGATCCTTGGGAAATTTCATCCCTCCGTATTCTGAATTGTTGGGAGGGAAGTAGGAGGGGAAAGAAGGAAAGTGAAAAGAAGTGAATTACTGCTGAGCCGATGCTTAGTGATGCCTAACACTAATTACATTTTTGCTGCTGTTTTAATGCAGTTTACATAAAGTCTTGTGGCAACCGTGTGGGGAGAAGAAGTACCTTGTTTTCATTAGATTGATCACTGATGCAGGAAGTACCTACAGTTTTGTTTTTTCGTTTAGAAGAAGAGCACTGTATTGTGCTGCATGTGGGCGAAGGCCAGCCACCATTTCTGCCAGTGATGTCAATGCAAAGCTGCTGGTGACATTCTTGGAATTCATCAAATCAAGGCAAGAGAGAGCAAACAGTGTGATATATTGGTTTTCCACTGTGATAAACATTGACGCTTTTATGAAAACCTTTTGCTCCGCAGGATGTCTGTGTGCATATTTGGGGGGGCTTAAGTGAAAAGCGGCTGAGATAAGGTTGATCTATGTGATATGCTTGGAGAACCACCATGTGTCAACCTAATGTGAAGCTTCTCTCCAGAGGATCCACAGTCTTTGATGTGCACTCTAATTAACCTACCTTCACTCTTTGATCGGTAATTTTCATGAAGACCTCATGTGTTAGTTACTTCACACAACACATATTGACAGCCTGTGTCGCCGAAAGCAGGGCCGAGGCCATATCAGCCTGTTTTTGATGTCCCGTTTTTCCATAAAATGATTAATGATTTTCATTGTCACAGCATTTTACGTATTAAGTACAGCTTGAGGAGGAGATGCGTTACAAAGTTCAAGGTTTTTCCATGTTCAAGGACGACGGGCTAACAAGGGTACATGTGTTTCAGAATCAATGCTTTACATTTGAAGAAATATGTCACTGCGATTGCTGAAGGAAGCCAGCCTTGATGACAACGCTAGTTCGAGATCAGTTAAACGTCTCCACTTTAGAAAATAACAAACCTGGTTAGTCAATAATTTCCACTACAGACGACAACAACTTAACAAATAATACTTGATGCCCTGTCAAGTTTGTATATGTATCTGTATATAAAAATGCAGACTGCAAATTTTAATAGGAGTCAATGGGCAAAATGTTCAAACATAGCCATGCTCATAGCCATAGTTCCTGCTCTTGGGTCGATTGATTGACTGACCCACCAGTTTGGTTCAAGCTTAAATATCCCAACAACTACTGAATGGAATTTTTGTGAAATTTTCTACATAGATGGATAGTAGCATGGTAACACACTAAACTAAGATAGATGCTATGTCTCAATTTGCGTACCTAACCGTACTCGGGTGGTGTCGGAATTAGAGGACCACGGCATTAGCAGAAAATAGCAGCCAAGGGAGCTGCTGAAACTGAAGCGGTTGTGCATGTGTTTTATATTTATACAGTCGTTGCTCTGCATGCAATTCTAGGCTGCAATGACTGTACTCGAATTGAGACAACACTACTCTGCTGAAATTAGCGCACAACACCAGAAAGTACATAGCGTATATGGTGTACTACATAGAAGTGTACTAAGAGAAGTATATGAATTTAGACACACCAAACGAAAATGAAAATGATAAATGTTATACATATTAAACATTAAATTGTTGGTATAGCCATTGTGAGTATGTGCATTCTGGGATTAGCATTTAACTCAAAGTACACCCACACAGTGCTGCTAGCCTGGCTGCTGAGTCCTGTTTATCCAGCTGCTATGCTTTGAGGTAGAAGGGTCATTAAAACATAATGTCACAGGGGTCACCTTTTTTTTCCTTTAGGTATGTATGTAGCACGGGTGGGTTGTCATTAGACTGTAATTTAATTCAAGTAATAAAACCCACATTAAGAATATTGAGCTGATATCTCCAGTATTATGCCTTTTTATGAATACGGCTTGTCCTAATTCTATTCCTTTTTGCACACTTCTCTTTGTATTTAACACAGATAAATTATTTTACATTACACGTAAATGTGTCTATTATTATAAATAGGGGATTTACTGCAAGCCTTTCTGCATTAGATAGTCGTAATAAATCAGCAACCTTAGACATAAATGAAGGTTATCATGGGGATTGTAAGACCTTGTTGGGAGAGCAGAGCTGAATTCCTGCATTAGCATAACCTTAGAGTCAAGTCTTGTATTTTTCATAAGCTTATTTTATGGGGGAAAAAATGGCAAACTTAAGTCATGTGGATATTCATCTATTAAAATATTTACATCTGCATTTAAAATCATACATATGAACTACCATGACATTACTAATGGATTTCTTTGTAGTCTGTGCATTAAGCACTTTATTTCACTAGCTGTCAGAGCTTAATGTGAACGGTTGCTATTTAGAAGTATTCTGTGAATGTCATAATTACGTGTGCAGATATGTGCAGATACTTGATTAGGTCAAGCTGTTGGCGGTGTTTTTGAATGGACAATTCAAAAGCTACGGACATGCATGTACCAAAAGTCTTTCTGAAAATGCTTAGAACTTTTTGGAAGGAGTTACTCTGACTTTGTTATTTGGGATTTCGCCCATTTAGAGTGCAAGTATCTCAGTGTTGAAGGAATAAAACACGACAACATTAGTTTGGTATGCCGTATCCGTGACGTCACCCATTGGGTTCAGAGTGTGGTGGCTCTGGTCTCGGCGGTCCTGTCTCTGCCGCCTCCCCGGCCAATCCAAAAATGGAGATGTGGGTGAGGCTGAATGAAGCCTGGTTGCTCAAACAAGCCACCTTTAACTGCAACTCACCTAACAAAGTGGCCATGCTTTTAATTAAGCATAGCATTAATATGATCATGAATGAAACATGAACGGGGAAATTAGCTATAGAGACTAAAAACAGTTTTTTGTACCAGGCTGTAAACATGTTTATTTCTGCTGTGAAGCTGGGCATTTTAACATGGGGGCTTATGGAGATTGACCCCTTTTTTGGAGCCAGCCTCAAGGGGGCCATTGTTATGTGAGACTACTACTGTAGTACTAATAATACTACTAATAACAGTGCATATATTATTGCCACAAAAATAAATGATACTGCTATATTCAATAGCTAAGAACACATCAGTAATGCAAAGCGACACCGACAGTAATCTGCCATGAAATCTATAAGCACTTCTGTGGGAGGAAGAAGAAAGCAAACAAAATTATTCCAGTTTTCCCCTCTCACAATTCAAATAAACTATAATCTGCGAGCATTCTGATTAGACCTTGACTTATTATTATCGCATAGAGCAGCATAGCAGTATGTTACTTTTCAGAGTCAAAGCTTTGCCCGCATCTCTGGGGATTTTTCTATTTACCGATCCTATCAGTGACAAACCTTTGTGCAGCCAAGCCCCAGTGACCATGTTTATTAATAGACAGTCGTCTCAACTACTAGCCAATGAAGCGCTATTCCCTAAATATGTGATGGATTTGCCAAGTGCTGAAAGAGAATGTGGGTTGACCAGACTGCATATTGTTTTGCAGCAGTAGATGGAAAATCTGGAGTTGAGATAGAGAAACTCATCAGAATTAAAAATACTTCCTCGTTCCTTTCAAAATTTAGATATAATGCGCGCACACACACACACACCTACACACAGATTTCTTTATTAAAGATTCTGACAGTTAAGCGTCTAACATAGACTATGTAACCTCACTGGAATCACAGCTTTCTTCAAGAAACTGTGAATATTGGTCTATTTTTCAGCACGTTTCAAATTCTATATACATGCATACACATGCTAATGTGATGTATGTTACAGTTTATGCTCAGAGGCTACACTGTATGTGTCCACCCGCTGGTGTGATATGTGCATCTTGTTTTGACGTATACACAGCATAATGTTGATGTTAGTCATTAATAAAAAATAGCACCATCTGCTCCCTCCCTGTGCCAGTGCTCTGTGCACGATATCTGTCTACTCCAGCACTGTTATGATGGACAGCTATTCAATAATCCACCTCAGAATAACAGCATGCAGGCCAGCACCAGGAGGTGCTTTCTCCTTCTGTGAACGGTCCAGTGACACATTATGCTTGCTGACCCTCACATAATCAATAGTATCATGGGAGCAGGCCTCTAACATCCACTTCTGGTCTGCTAGGTTTGACTTAGATTTCAATTAATCAACACAGCAGTTAATTGATTAGCCGTAATATGCTAAACAGACCTGCCTGTGCTTTGACAGTTGTTTAGAAAGGGATTTGGGGGGTGTGATTCATTTGAAGAATTGACTCAATTCAAGTGCAGCTATCGCCATATGTCCCCTCCGTCAAAACAAAACAATCTCACAACTGGTGCCCTGACAAATGTGTTTATCTCCACCTCAAAAATATATAATACGCAGAAGAGAATAAAGGGATTTTTAGCAAAGCACATGATGGTTAGTGGGTTGCCCTTGATTATGATTATTTAATTCAGTTTTATTTCAATAGCACAAATCATAACAGAAGTCGTCTCATGACATTTTCCATATCAAGCAGGTTATGCAGAGACAAAACAGCCACGACGATGGCAAGGAAAACCTTCCTTCCTCATTGCACATAATGTGATGAATTGGAATTGGATGATAACATCGTGGCATCATTAAAAGAGCAACTTTTTGCTGACCTATAGCGGTGCTACTTCCCGTCTCGCTTGAAGGCTGTGTCCATGCAACATCGCAAAGTCAAAGTGTGTTGTACTGCAGACTAAATGTACAGACTATACTGTATTACACACATCCAGTGGGTAATAGTTTCTTGGAAAAAAACAGGAAACACAAATTGTTCTCACTAGTAACCCAGTGTGAGCAGGCCTCGGGTCTGAAGTTGATCATATTTCTGCTGTCCTGTTCGCTGCAGTAAACAAATTGTGCGCTCTATAGGGGCAGTGTAAGCACACATGTGTGGTTTACCTGTTTATTTACACCCTCCTCACTCTTGACCTTGGGTAGATGAGCAGCTTGTGACACCAAGATGAATTAGTTTCAGGCAACTTGGTACAAAATCCATCTTTTGATTCAGTTCCCTGAATGCACAAATATCTACTCACACTTTTTTTCTTCTTCTTCTTCTTTCTACCACATTGTACAGCTGCAGTTTCATTCGGTCTATTCTTGAAAACATTAGAGCAAAGCACGTGCTAATTCCAGTTTTTTATATATATATATATGCTAATTGCAGATAATATTCTTCAACAGCACCTGTACTTGCACCTTTTAGGTATGAAAGGAAGAATAATTATCAGAGAGAATGTTCTGGTGTGATTTATCACGGCTGTACTTGTGATTAAAGAACAATAGCAAGAAGTAGTTGGTCAGCAGCTGTACTTAGCACCATTTAGAAAGCCCAGGGTAAAGAATTACTGATAGTCAAGCTTAGTATGTAGAAAAACCTGCAGTTATCAGATGTTATGTTAAATTATCTGATATGTTTCCATGTCTGTTTGGCATGTTTGCAATAAGTACGAGGTCGTGCAGAGTTGCACTTCTCGAGTCTACACAGATTGGATCAAATATTTGTTCTCAAGGTCCAGGAATTAGGAGATGTTTCACGAGATCACCTCAACCACTCCCCCGTAACTCGCCGATTGATCTAGATTATTGGTTTTCCAGACTCTCCCTGTTGTAAATACTGTGCTCGTGAGATGGCTGAGAGGCTGCTTTACAAGGTATGGACGATCATTTTCTACAGAGTCAAAGGTTTGTTACTTTTATGGTCAAATCAATCACAATCATTACTGAGCTGTTGGGACGACGAAACACTATTTCATGTTTTTCAAGCGTGATTCGGTGTGTGAAGGACACACACGCACACATTTACTGCTTCAGGGATTAATGATTATTATGTTAGTAAGAAATCTCATCACATTATCCGTGCAGATAAAGACAGAGTTTTAAATTCATGTTTAAAGAAGCACTCCAAACCCTTTTGCACATTAAGATTCAGTTTATATTGGATTTAATGCATTAAGACAAAAAGGGGATCTAACGAAAGAGGCTAGCATTATGGGAAATGTAGTTTCAAGTGATTTTGAGCTTTACACACACTAACCATTAAAGTTGAACTAAAACATTGAAGTTTGGTGTGTTCACATGTCTTTGAAGGTAGCAATCACTAATACCCCCTCACTAGAAAAGGCGAGTAATAAAATAAATGTCAATACAAAGGCACCACAAATGTCCATTTAATGTTCACATCATCAACGTCTACATGTCAGACAGGGTAAAGGAGAGGGAGACTACTTTTTGTCCTCCCTCCAGTCTTTATTTCAGGCTAATGGCACATTGCGGTTAAGGACCATTAGTCCGCTCCCTGGACTATAGCTGCACCTATTATAGTGCTACAGCATAGCTTTCTTCAATGGGCCAACCCTACTTTATCACTGCTTACCCAAGACCTTTCCCAGAAGGTTAGGCTTTTCTAATGACTCGTGACTTGAGTCATGAGGAGGAGAGGAAAAGTGAATGGGGGGAAAGTGCCTGTAGAGAGAGACAGAAGGAGACAGAGCAAGAATGAAAAGCAAAAGGAAGGAGGAAAAAAATGAAGAGGGCGAGGAAAAGGTTAGTGGCACTTGAGAAGGATAGATCACAGGGACAATAATGGGTCTAATGTGGATGCTGGTGGATAACTTGGGCTGTTTAAAAGTCATCGTGAAGGTTTTTGATTTAATCAGAGAGGCGTCCAGGAAGACATTTTAAATAATCCTAAACAGAGACTTGATTTGATCGAGTTAGACACTTTACATCCTCATTTCACGATTACACAAGCGATGGCTTGACTTTGGCGATCGAACCAAGACCGAGCACGGATAATCTTGACAGAGAATAAGAGTAATGAGATGCATTATGTTGTGAAATGAACCTTTGAAATTGAAAACAATATTCTTCCAGTATGTTCATATTATTGGTGTGGTAAGATTTCCTATTGACTAATTTCCCGTTATTGACTGATGGTGTAGGGTTTAGGAAATCTGAGTACCAGATATGCAGCTGAGGATACTTTTCATTTCCATGGTGTAAATTTGCTCTGTGTTCAAATCCTTCAACCTGATTAAATGGTCTGACCTGTGATTCAGTCAAATTCCTCTTTAATGAGCCTCGCTGATTAATTTGCCAGGGAATCTAAAAAAGTAAATGTGCAGAAATGTTTGGTACAATTTATTCTTTTCTCACTGACCCACTTACAGTTGGCTTCCCCAGGTGCTCTCTGCATTTGCGATGAGATGTGGTCAAAGGTCAATTCTTACAATTTTACAATAAAGTGAGGAGGAATTCACAAAGGGAAGCAGAAGATATAATTGCTGGAAAATGGTAACATACAAAAAGGGACACGTTTAAAATGTAGGTTTTGAAGTAAAAGCGCGTTCAGATGAAGAAGAAATAAAAAAATGTCTGAATTATCTGATCTGCCACGTTTGCCTGTTTCTCTCCTGGTGAGACACATCACACTTTCCTCTCTTTCTTCTCCTCTGACCAGTGGTTGAATATTTTCGAGAGCATTCCACATGGTGTCCCTGGGTGTAGCTGCATCGAGACTCAATTTGATGGCTAATAAAATGATTTCACAGCATCCATTCCTCCTATAAAAGCAGCATGGTTTATTTTTAATTGTCAACAAGTGAGCAGGACCAACCAAAAATAAGTTTTTTGGGGGGAAAGAATCTGTACTGGTGGACATTACATCCCCGTACTCATATCATTGTGCATGCAGCATGTATTTAACCATGAATTCACCATGTATATAAATATGACATGGGTAATGTATGATTTCTTCAGTGACAATGATGCAGGTGCTTGGTGGATTCAGTCCCATGACAAAGATGCTTGCTCTTCTAAAAGACGTGATGTTGTTGTGGGCAAGACACCACAAATATCGGTTGAACATTACATGCTGTATATACAGTAATATCTGAGATCCACAGGTTGTTTTTAAACATTAAATATTTATTACAACTGTATGGTGTCAGCAAGTCTACCATGTATTTTGCTTGTACCAGCTTCAAACAGGTACGAAAATAATGGGCTAGCTTTTCTAAGTTGGTTATCTAGTATTGGTCACTGGCTTAAATGTGCTTGGTGCCTTTGGGATGGGACCACAGGTAGCATACATGTCTCGACTTAGAGATTCATGTTAGCTCTGTTAGCTTGAAACATATAATTTAACCTTCCACGGAAGCTTTCACTTCTCCACTCCACTGAATGGATACAAAATGATGAAACATCTGATGGACCAATGAGGAGACTAACGTTCCTCCACTTAATACATTAAAATAAATGTAATATTCTCATCACATTTGTGTTTCATGTTTGTTTGGCACACTTTTAATGATGTCATTTTGTTTTGTTGTCCTCTTCTGCATTGGTTTAATGGCACCCGAGTGCAGAATGTGACACCAGGTGCATCCCGATGCGCCCAGCTATTCGAATAACAATGGTGAATGGAAACGGGCATCCATTTGCATTTTATTTGCCAACTTTATGGAAATTCTGTTACATTTTTCACCACATTTGGATGGAAACTTGACTATCTGGACCTCCATGCACTCTTACACACTCAGCTTCACATTGACAACATTAGGGGCCATTTCATGTAACCATATAAACAAGGATCGTGAACGGAACAGACCATGGCATTCAAATGACACTGTCTATCAGGCCAGCACAGCCTGTCACTATTGTTCCATTGGGGAAACTGGGAACTCAAGAGGGAAAGGTCCAAAAGCAGACACTAGAGGAGGAGAGACTTGTGCAGGTCAATGATTTTATTAACACAAAGTCAAGGATCAAGGCTTAAGGGATCGTGAAGGAGGTGAGGGTCAAAATCAGGCAAGTAATCCAGCACAGGCGAACAAAACCAAAGGAACAGGAAGAATCTAAAATCCAAGAAACGCTGGGAATTACCAAAGATGGGCTGGGGCGCTTTTCACAAGGTACAACAACTGATACTGAAACCGAGGAACACACAGACTAAATATGCAAGGGAGGGCAGAATAACAAGACACAGGTGAAAACTAATCAGGGACAGGTGAATGTAATCAGGGCAGAACAGACAATCAAAGCTGGCGGGAAACACAACAAAGGCAGGAGGTAAAGTTACGGACACAAAGAGGGGGGAGAATTAGAAAATAAAACAGGAAACAAGAGACCCCAAACCTTGACACAGCCAGCCAGGAGGCTTAAGCAGATACAATAGCCATGTGGGCATCAATATGTGTATATGCACGTACTGAAGCATCAGAAAGGCATGATAGAAATGAAAGTTTTCTTCTTCACCTGGCACTCTTTTAATTGAATTTTGCCCTCTTCTTCTTCAGTGGTATGACGATCAGCTAACACCTACTCCTTATCTCGATGAAGCAATGAATAGTAATTGAATAACTGATGAAAACAAGCTTTCTTTGGCCAGTCTGCTTTAAATTTGCATTACATTTGGATGGAAACACAGCTAATGTAAGGCCTGGTTTAAGCAGCAAAGTATTTGGTCTTTGCTGGGTCAAGGCTACAGCGGGATTTTAAGAGGGCTTAAAGGTATGTTAGGTTAGCGGATTGTGATTCAAAGGCAGTTTAGGGTTAGAGAATGGGGACACCTCTCCGAGGGCTCAGTAGATTTATGATGGCCCAGGATGATACCCCACTGTGGAGCCTAATGACATAATTTAACATAAGCACTGGCCTTCCAATATTCACCCAATTTGTGATGCATTTTAACATGTGTATTGATAAACAAGACGTGTATTTTTATTTTATTGTACTGTATCTGGTCACAGCTCCAAAACGAGTCGATCGAGTTGTCCGGTTTTTGTGATGTTTGCTCTTATTATTATCATGAGGCAGGAGCAAAGCGAGATTAAATTGAAGGTGTTTGATGATGATATCCATGCCAGATTTAAGCTTGGTTATTTCAGCTTGGAGCTCTGTGTGTGTATATATATATATAAAAAAACAATAAAAATGTTAACAGTAAGTGTAAGAAATAATGTAAGAGGAAGCTGAGAGAAGAGAAGGAAGCAGTGGAGATCCAACAGGGAGAACAACACAGAGAAAGAGACGTTATCATATCAAAGAGGAAGAGATGAAGACAGAGCAGCAAAGGCAGCAGACATAATTCATTGACCATAACTTTACAGATTTATTGAAGCCTGAAATAAACAGGTACTGTAACATGGCAGTACAAGGTTTTGGCATATTCAAAGTTTAAAAAGTATACTTTTTGAAAGTTTTGAAACCTCCAATATAATGTTGATAGAACTGAATTAATAATCATGACTGACTATTGGAGCTTAGAGTAGAACTACAGCTGTTTCATGTTGAAGGGACTTCAGTTGGTTTTGGCGTCTGATCAAATTGCTTCCGCCTCTTTGTAAAGTTATTCCAGACATATCCAACAGGAAGGCAATGACCTTGGGGCAGACCCGCATGCAATCCCTCCACAATAATGGAGGGAATACATATCCCATCCCAGCCTGGGAACACCCAAGGATCTCCTTGGTGGGGGACGTAGCTGGAGAGAAGGACATCTGGGTTTCTTTGCTCAGCTTGCTGCCACCACAACACAGATAAGCAGTGGAAAATGAATGGATGGAAAACAGAATGTGTTATGTAGAAAATATGAGTAATGCCAGACAGTTTTCTGGGTGAGCTTATCAGCCATTAGGCATTGGTCCACAATGTCTCATAACCTCCACATTTGGGGTGCACTGGGCACAAATGGTTGAACAAATAGAAGACAGATAAGCAAAGGAAAGGTGTATGAGAAAAGTGTCATTGTAGGAACATTGCCTCCACAGGTACAGGACACAGTGACTTGATAATGTCAGCCAGTGATTGGAAAGTAATTGCTTTCTAATGACTTTCAGTTTTTCCCTGGTATGTCATCTGTTGCCTCTGTGTATGAGATAGCATGTTGATGTGTAGACCCGCTCTCACTGAAATAATGGACACATAATTTTGACTGATCTGTGGTGATGCAAGCTCTGGCTCAAATTATTTTTTTCTATGTATTTGCCAAGTTGTGCGGTTTTGGAGCATTATCGCCAAAACTGTGGGGTTGGGCGAATGAAAACATATTTCGTAACAGTGAATTGAAAATGTCGTATCGGGTGCCAGTCAGGTAAAAGTATGCCAAAGTTACGTGAAAGTTAAACTTTAAAGGAATAGTTTGACAGTTTGGGGAAATGCACTCATTTACTTTCTCGCCAAAAGTCAGATGAGAGGATATCACACTCATATCTGTCTGTTCGATAAATGGCTAAAGCGTGCGTTAGCTTAGCTTAGCATGAATCCTGAAATAGGACGTACATTTCAGTTCTTGTATGGTATGTAGAGATATAGCATGTTTATTGGCGCAGTGACCTTTAGAGGTGCTAACTTTGGACAAAGCCAATCTTGCCGTTCCCCCTGTTTCTAGTTTCTATGCTAAGCTAAGCTAAACAGCTGACGTCTGTAGCTTCATATTTACTGCACAAACATGAGAGTGGCCTCAGTTTTGTTTTATCTAACTCTCAGCAACATATTTCCCAAACTATTTCTATAAAACAACAAATACACATGCACATACAAATTGAATTTATCACAGGATACCCTTCATATTGTCAAAAGAATCTGCAGGATATCTAAATCCATATCTGAATAATGAAACTGCAACTAGTTTGGGGATTTTTAGGAACAGTGTGCACCCAAAATCCAACCAAATCCTGCCCATGGTTTTCCAATTTGTTGTCCTTGTTCTCTTGAAAATTGTGATATTAAAGTATTTCCTACAGATCCAGAGCAATAGCTACAATTTAAAACTACTGAAGTGTGGCTGCACCATCTGCACTCTGCCTTACTAATCAGATTTAAACTCACCTACACGGCGTAGTATACACAACCATGCAAATATGCTGCTTTCTGAAAGCATAGGAAAGTTGCAGATTTGGACTTTTTTTTAATTTATTAACCTTGAATATTTCATTGGCCAACAAGCAAGTCAAATGTTACTCTAACATTTCTGTTTTTCTATTCTGATTTTTGTACGTATCATTCTGTCCAGACTCACTTCTGATCAGCCCAGCAGGATCGTATGGGAGTCCTGTATCTCACAGGGGGCACGGCAGTGCAGACATTATTTTGTTGGTCCAATTCTGGAATTGTTTATTTCTTTTCCTTCTCCCGGCCAGAGGGCAATGTAATGCACTCAATACTCCTCTATATCCAGAAACTGATACAAAAACAGTTGCTGCAGAGTCCAATACATGTGAGGTGCACTGGTGCCTTAAACTACAAAATAAAACCAGCAGTTCATGAAAGCATCAAATTGAAATATAAAAGCTAATAGGGAAACTTTGGAAAAAGCAATAGCACAACATGGATGTTCACATAACGTCAAAGGAAGTCGTATTTGAAAAACTGATAACGGTGAATGATGTTTTCATATTCAAAAAAAAAGGACTGTGACAGGAGCGACGAAAATAACCAAACTTTGGAAGGAAACAGCATCCTCATAAACACCCCGTCTGTCCTTGTGGAGTCGTGTTTGTACCAACAAAGAGTTTGTGAGACGAATGTGTGCGTGCGCGCATGTTCTGGCACATCATTTGTGCAATGCTTTGGCACACAAGCTGATTAAAGATTGAATGAGGAAGTTGATTTCTACCCCACAGTGGACCAACAATGTGCAGGATTAATCAGACCCGGCTCCTATCCGTGCAGGTTAATTAGGGTTAAATGATAATTAGGACACCATTAAAAAGGCAAACAACCACAGAGGACCCTTAATCCGCACGATGCTGCGCTTCTGCATGAAGGTTTATTTGTTTGTAGAGGGATGTGTGTATGGACAAAAGGTGTTTGTGCGTCCAGTCATGGATGTTTGTGAATGTGATATATCTCCACGTATGAATTTGTCTGTGTGAATTGAAAACGACTTTTTCTTTTCAGCTTGAATTTCCTCCTTTGTGGAGGCTAGACGTGGAAACTTTTTTTTTTTTTTTAAATCTCGCTGAAGGAATATTGGTTTTTCTAACTTTGCAAAGATGAAGGTCATGGCACACCGCACAAATCTTACATCTAAACTATTAAATAATGATTAGGGATTCATTCAAGTCGAGGCCAAGGTTAAAATATCTCAGCAATAGTCACAATTTATCAGAGAAAAAAAACATGTATATGTAACATGTTTTTTGTTTTTTTTACAGCATACATGCCACATTGTATTATCCGCAGCCGCGCTGAAGCCCTCCTGAAAAGTTCACCACAGTGAAAATAGAATTATGACTAACACCCACAATGCCTTGCACCATTACTGATGCGATGTAAATATGCCAGAGTTGACCTGGATCATCCTCTTTGTCCTTTCTCAGATACAACAATTTGCTCCCATTTTGTGCTCGCAAATGTGACACCAGGATGTTGCAGTGACAAATTGGAATTGATTGGAGCCTTGGCTAAAATGTCTCAGGTTGTGACCCCTGAAGCTCAAAAGCATTTTCCATATTAGTATTCTGCAGCTCACAGCTCCTACCTGGCAGCTAAGGTTTTAGAGCATGAATAGAATCAAATTGCATTACTGTATCTTTTCACTTTCCTTTAGTTCATGCCACTATTTTAGCTAGTAGCATTTCTTTTGAGTTATTATTACTATTATTAGTAGTAGTATTCTGATCAGATCAGCTATCTCCACTCATAGCTAGTTGTCTGTCCTCTCCTTCATCCACGTTAAGTGATGAGTACCATAATGCGACACAATGACACGTATGATGGCCACTGAACAATCTGCGTCACAGATCTCATATTTGAATCCCTCAGTAATGACGGAGCCTTTCATACTTGTGATGACGGATAGGACGCTGCAGTTTCTCCTTCGTGCTAGGAAGGAGAGGGTGACGCGAGTGGGGTTGCAATCAGCAACTACACCGCTAGGTGCCACTAAAACCTTCACGCTGTTTTTGTTTTAGTGATGGTTACAGCCTGTGGCCTTGACAGGGCGTAGCAGTGATGGTGGTGGTTTGTAATCCTCTTTAGAGTCCCCCAGATCTCCAGGGCATGAGCTGAACTCCTTTCCTCTCCAGCATCCAGATGTACGCTAGGTAAATTTATCAGCACAAAACACCCTGGGCATGCCTGAGCGAAAGCGGGAGCTTAGCACTGATAGTACGGCTGTACAGTAGCAGTGGGCATTTTATTCCATCCTATTTTTTTATTTTATTTTATTTATTTCTTGGAAGGTTACATCTGAGGGCCTCCTGTGATCTGACTGCAGCCGGACTGAGTAATTCCTGAGCTGCGATAAGGGCTTGGATAAGCATAATGACGTTTGGAGGTGTGAAGTTTTTGCTCCCTTTGAATGGATATGGTGATTCTCTCCTTACACCTCTGTGCTTATTTAGAGCTCAGACTGTGGCCTGGAATTTCAATGGAGGATCTAATTCACAGACAGGTTTTTCTCGTGTGTGTCTGTGTGTGAGGGCGTGCGTGTCGGTGTGTGACCTGCATTTTTTTTTTTTTCCTCTGGTTTTTACCGCCCAGCACGTCGAGCTCCCTCCTGATGAGGGTTGAGCAGGCAGTGTGTCAGTCCTTGGTGGAGTTGAGGCAGTCACTCTTTTTACCTGCTTATCCAAGCAGCTGTTTCAGCACTAGAGGTGTACAATATGTATATTATGGGAGTTCATATGCATTTTTCAAGGTTGAATCCTAACGCCGTTGGTAATCCCCTGAATCTAGCGCCATAATCAGAATGATCAAAATTGTGTTTGTCCAGTACTAAAATAAAACCAGAGATATTCCCATCAGCCTCAGCTGTATTTTGTGCTCACTAAATAGCAAACGTTAGCATGCTATAAGGCCTATTCAGACCAAATCAGGCGTTGTGGCTGCTGCAGGATTGTGCAGCAGTGTGTTGGGGTGGAGGGATGAGGGATTTTGCAGCATAGGCTTCAAGCTAGACACAGAAGCTTGTACATGAAACAAACCAAGCCAGAACACAACAGGGAGAGAGTTTAGTCCATGAACTCCACCTGGATAGAGCTCAGTTTCAGTGACATTTCAGGCCAACTGTTGAGGGGTTTGACCAGTCTGATTGTTGGATAGCTCAACGAAGCATGATGTCAGGTTGAATCTGGCTCCTCGTGCGGCCCGCACCACTGCAGCCAAAACACACTACTACTCCTGTTCAAATGGGAAATAGGAAAAAACTTGCCGGATGTCGTCTGAAACCGGCCTAAAACTGTTTAACATCAGCTTGTTGGCATCATCTTTTCAAGTAAGTTAGAATCTTGTGTGTAGGCCTTTATGAATGCCATTATTATAAGTGAATACAATCAAATGAACAACTCATGTAGAACATGGCCGCAAAACAGCAACATTTTTGACAGCCAAAAGTTTGGACCATTTCAGTGGGATTCGCCGCAATCAGTGGAAGTGAAGTAAATTAGCAGAATGCTCTGTGGAGTTTGACTTTAGTGAAATTTGACATGCAAATTGCATGACCATCATCTCCACAGTGCTGACCTTTGATGGAATGGAGATAATTGGAGACTACATAATAGAGGATGCTATCATTGCATGACTCACACGTCACTGTGTCACCACGCTGTTGCATGCTATTTCATATGGATAAAGTTCACTGTGTGGTGCTGTGTGCGGCTCCTCAGTCGAAGTTTAATGAGGGATGGACTTGCTCTACAATTATCTCTCTGCATATGATATGCAACCAACTGAAACTGTGGACTATTTAGATCAATATCTAGTAACAGAAAATGCACCAAATATATTCAGCAAAAGCTTCTCAGGGTTATTTCATCCTTTCAACTTTGACTACAATAATGCAGGCAGAACTATATAGAGCCTTTTTAGGATTTTTGAAAAATTAAAGTATATATTTGTCAAGCAGTTACATTTTCCGAAGGAATAAAGGGGCTTGAGGTTGAGTGTCACAAACAAGGTATCGAAGTCAAGTATTGAGAGACGGACTTATGCATTATTGGACTGAGTGTTCTTGACAGAAATAAAAGGAAAATAGTATGTTGCTGGTCTTATCCTTGAACAGAGCAGGATTTGCCAAATAGTTGCATTTATCTCGTGCAACATCTGTATTCTCATTTCAGTAAATCTGTGCACACTGTGGCGCACTGCGAAGATCAAAGCCTAATGTGGGGATACCATTTTTTGAGGGGCTTTCATTTTGCCAATGTAAACCCACCATATTTCATTTTGGAGTATACTTCAGAGCTTACATGTGGATGCCGGGGTGTTAGTGGGGCTTGATGAGTCACAGAACGGTGTGCAGCCGTAGTCATAGCAGTGGTTGCAATCTGAGCAGCGAATGGCCGACTGTGTGAGTGATTTACTCCTGCTACTGTATTATAGGGGGATGTTGGATCTGTGCAACAGTAAGCCCACTGTGTCGTGCATTGAAATGACTCGAGCTGTCTGCATAAACTATACCTTCACAAGCCTTTTTTTAAAAAGGCATTATGACTGAAATGTATCATATTGCACCAGAGCAAAGAGGATAGGTATTGTAGTATTCTTTGAGAACTAATAAGAAAACCACACCTGCAACAGCAGCACAGGTTTGATCTGATTCTTTTTTTATTGCATCTTTTAGGAGTCCAATGTACCCCTCCTAAGAAGTCCCGCTGCAGCTTGTAAACCCTGGAGTCACATGGCTTTCATAGACAAATAACTTGAAGTTGATAAAACATCTGGAGCAAATGAAAGAAGAAAAGGAGGGGAGAGGCAACAGAAGCAATTTTATCGCTGAAGTGCAGAGAAAAAAAAACACAATTACTGGGGGAGGAGGGCTGGAGAGCAGTTGAGTGATGTGCATGACTGAGGATGTTTGGCCCCGTCTGCATTGAGTGAGGTTGAGGTTGAACCGCACAGGGCTGATTACTGCAACAGAAAATATATTGAACGGCCTTTCACAACAAGCCGCTATTGTAATTGTCAATTCCACTTATAGGAGCAAAATCATGCTAAATGGTCCTCGAGCAAACATGCAATTTGACTTCCTGTATGTCAGGCTTGTAACATGAAAGTGTGCAAGTCATCTGGGCGTTCTGTGGCTTGCACGGTGAGGACCGCTGACATTCAAGGTGGCAAAATGGAAATATGTAATTGCTACAGGACTTTAGGTAGGGTTGGTTTTGAAGGTGTGTGTGTGTGTAGCGTAGGAAAGTAGCGTGAAAGAGATCACGGAGTGGAGGAAAACCTCAAAAACACAGAATGCAAACAATAAACCAGCTTATGTTTTATACAGCTTGTGTTTGTACCTTCAAACTGAAGTCGTATAAAACATGTAATGCAGGTAACGTAGTGAGAAAATTCATGAATTCAGCCGTAGGATAAATAAATGTCTGCTTACGAATTCCAGTGCATTTTATTTCATGTATTTCTATTTTACGATACAGCTGCTCAAATGTTCACTTTAGTGTGCTGAAGGGCTTGGGTAGGAATACTTATGTAGTAACATGTTTCATTCAAACATTTGATCCCTCAGTCAATGCAGCCCATACATTTAACGATAAATTAAAGATGGAATCCCTTCGATGGTCTCGGTTGGACCTTTGGTCAGGCGTCATTCATCCCTGTCAACATTTTGTGTTACATGGCTTGGCAAGTTAATTGGAGTCAGGCGAAGTTCAAAAGGTTGCCGAAAAACACTGTAGTGGCTGACATCGGCTGCCCTCGGCGGGTCGTGTTCCTCAGCCCTCTCAGGGGGAGAAAGGACACATAAAATTCTCTTCCATCACGTGCAGAAAAATGTCAACTTCTGCCACAGTTTGATATCACGCAAGATCCTGCTCCAAATCTCAAACTTATTACCCTGCTTAGCGGGGAGTTGCAGTTTTCTTTGCGTGGATTTGATTTTTCTGGAACCTCAGTTGTCCTCAGTTGTTTATTTATTTCTTTTTTTTTGGTGAACGGATTGTCATGCTTTCCCAGAATATAAATCATTCCAGCATTTTCAAGCTTTTTCCTCTAAATTAGACCAGAGGCCAAACTGGCTGCGTTTGCTGTCTGAATCGCTTTGCTTTGATTCACCTCATTCACAGCATCCACTCAGAGTGCATTGAATGCCCTGAAGTATTGATTGAATTAGACAAAGAACCCTCATGAGGAGAAAAAAAAAGACTGAATGCAATCATATTCCCATTAGTGCCAGACAGGATGAGGGAAGCACGTGCTGGCCTTTTCTTCTAGCCTTATTCTTATTCAACATTAATTACCGTTCATTTCACACATTCTGTTTCGTGCACTCTCCCCACTTTCCTGCTCCACGCACCATTTTCAGCCCCGGCTCATCAGGTTACTTTCTCCCTGCTCGTTTGAATTAAACACCAAATAAGGTATCAGCAGTGGTCAGAAGATTGTTAGTCTTTTTGAAGCCCGCAATTTCGAGGGTAAGTCAGAAATGAAATTCATGAAGCTGAGATTTGAATTTGATATCCGCTGTGCACATAAATCAAACATCGCAGGGTGAGAGTGTTTTTACATTGAAGAAGACTACTGTGAGAAATACATTGTGCTTACGTAAGGATAGAGAGAATTGTGTCCTTTTGTTCTGCCAGTGGCGCCTCAAGCTTTTGTCTCAGAGCAATTGTCTGACTGTGTTTTCATCACTGTCACAAACTCTCCGGGTTTCACTTTTCTGTCTTCACATGTGCAAAGACAGACGCTGAAGACTTCATATTCCAAACGCTGCTGCAGAACTCTTTGGCTTGTTGGGGTAACCTTGATGGAGTGCTGATGTGCTTGAGGTTTATTCAGCAGAGAGAGAGAGAGAGGCTGAGGTGGAAACCAGCCTGAATAGGGATAATACAAAAAACGGAGGTGTAAAAATGGAAGCCTGATTTTGAAGAGTCGAAGAGAAAATTGTTGACACAGTCCAGAAATGTGCTGCTTCCATCAAAAATTAACTTATTTCATGGTGCAACAGTTACTCTAAGTTACTCTACTGGAAGTTGGATGGCACTAGTTAAAGGGAAACTCCACAGATTTTCACTTCAAAGTCCGTTTACAGCTTCATACTACTGAATATGTGAATTTTTTTTTTGGCTACAGAGGAAGCTGTGAGAAATCTGATAAAACTGAAATGAAAAAAATCTGAGGGTGAAAAGTTAAAGAAGTAAAATTTACCAAATCTCTGTAGGACTGAGGCTGCTTCTAACACGACATATCCAGATCTGCTCGTCTCTGACAGCTGAGTTGATAATGTAGACATCAGGTTGAGATAAGGAAGGAAGATGAATGTGAGGAATAAAAAGACAATATCTGTACAGTGACCACACATCCAGGTGTCCAGAGTCCCGACAAACACCCTGTAAGCTACCAAATTGTTCTGGTTTTCACCACAAATAACTATAATATTGCAATTACATAGATGTTTTTCATGTTCAGTCTAAGCCAGGTGATTAATACCTCACAACAAACAGTGTACCACACGCCTGAATTCAACACTAATTCGTCTGTGCGAGTGTCAACAAAGCAGCAGCTCAGAGACTGACAAAATCAACGTCTAACTGCAGTTCCATGAATGCGCGCTTGAGTCTGGCTACAAAAGTTATAACTCACCTGTTCAAATTATATTAAGGATTATAAGTTATGTATAATTTGTGGTTTGATTGACAGGTGGGTGCCGCTACAGGTGGCTTGTTTGCGCAACCAGGCTTCATCCAGCCCGCCTCAGCACGGACTGCCGAAATGTCAAGATGTACTTTTTTATTTTGAAAAGCCATGCTTTTCTTCACATCTCTCACCAAAACGTAGCATGTGCATCCTCAAACAGCAACCACTCTGACCACAAGAAGTACCACTCGGCCTACAGTCATAAATCCGTTGTCAGTTATGCAACGATATCTATTCAAAGTTTGTCACCATGAACTATACGTGAAGTGAAGCTATAGCAACAAAGCCCTTTAGTTTTCTTGCTTCATGAATTCAAAATGGAAATCTTTTATTTCAAAAGTTACATTGTCTCGTTTCAAGGCCTACAAACAGTCATTTTTTGAATGTTTGGAAAATCTGCATTGTTTTACATATTTCTGGCGTTCTCCTCTTTTACTGGCACACGCGCCTCATTTTGTAGAAACTCACTGAAACATGATGCCCCACAGGCTTTCGAATGTAAATTTAAATTTAGATGAAGATTATGGAATTGTGGGAACAATTTTGGACCAATTTTAGACTCCAGGCAACTATTTACCAGCAGTTGTACTTTGGTGTGAGCTGTCAATCATAACATTTCCATTTTTGGAATACATTTATTTTTTTTTAAATTGATTTGCATGCTTGGGAGAGTTGTGAACTTCAGCCAACTTCAGGTTCATTTGCTGTAGGCCTGTAAAATTTTAAAACCAGACAAATCAACATTGCCAAAATGAAAATATCCTTCAACTGCTGGAAACTTGGCAATGCAGCTGCTAGAGAAGCTAATGGATATGGCAACGCTGTTGTTAGTCATTTATCTAATCATGGGTAGGTAAGGTCCACGTCTAAATTGTAGGAAGAGAACTGTCAATCATCTATTGAATGGCCTACTTAACTCTTAAATGCACTCTTCAAGCCTTTAGAGATATCACATTACTCTCCATCTAATCCATTCATTTTATCCAGTTAAGGCTTCAGCTCCCCGTTATTCCCCAAGCTATTTGTTGGTGACAAAATGTTAAACCTTTTGAAAATGCTTCTGTCCAGAATGTGTACAATCCCTGGACCTTTGACTCACATCTGTGCACTGTGAACCGCACCACCATCCACACATCCCATACTCCTACTCATAAGAAGTAAGTGGTTATAAAATAGCCACTCGATGCAAAGCGCACAGAGGTTTTTCTCCTTTCTTTGTGGAGGTAAGTCAGGGATGAAGTGCAATACTCAACACGCAGCATCTAGCTTGGAATGACAGTGAACCAAACCCATTGCCTTTCTACAAAAGCTTCAAGGCTACACCACAGTGCTGTGATAACCCTTTGCAAACACCTGTCTCCTGATGGACCACTCGCTTCTTGTAATTTAGAGAGCGAGTAACCAACATCTATAACCCCTCCAAGGGAAGAAGAAGAAGAAGCGAACCACCTTCAAAATAGATTTTGTGTGCTTTGTTTTTTTCTGGGTTTACCTTCATTATCATCGCCACGAGGCTTTTCATCTCGGGAATGAAACATCTGCTGTTTTGGCTTTTCGTTCAACTGACAATTATCCACGCAAAGATATTGTGTACAAACATTTTTCATACTAATCCTTTTCCCCATCATTGCACATTTATCATTCCTCCGAGTCCATTGGCGCAATATTTCAGCATATTGCCAAAGATGTCAGTAACATAATGCATGTGTGAGTCTGATTGTTTTATTTTTCTTTATAAATGAACTGTTTGGCACTCTTCCACCATTTAAAATGGCTCTGATGCTTTGTGCGACTTTTTTTTTTTTTAAATTTTATGGTAAACAACATTATGATTTGCAGCAGACTTTAATGACTGGGATCTCCATAACAGTAAAACTAAGACTGGCATGAGAAAAGAGGGACAGGCCTGAGATTACATCATTAGCTTGTGTGACTCAAGGAATGAGGGAAAAAAACACTAATATGCAATGTATCCCATTTTCATTTTACTGTGTGTGAGCAGATGCCACTTTCAGAGGATGATGTGTGTATAAAGCACAGAAGACGAACTATTCGTGATCAAGATACGTTCAACATACTTAGTCTATTCTTTGGAACGGAAGAAGCTTTAAGTGTTGATAAGAGCAGAATTACTTTTCTTTTGTGAATTTTTCTGTACTTGAGAAGTGTGTGACTTCTCTTAATGAACACAGCTTAGGCCCAACACAGCGGGGAAGCACCGGGCAGACGCTCTTTGAAGAGGTTTTTACTTAAGAACTTGCATTACTGTCTTGCCTACAGCATGGAGGGACAGAAAGCATGAGATATCACATTCCAGTGTATTCTGGTCACTAGATGATTGCGCTTTGAAATGTTTAAAGGATCAATGTGTTGGACATCTAGTGGTGAACCCGTCGCTTCGACAGCTCTGATTCTGCACGACAACAGCTCCGCTCTCCTGAGCAATGCCCCTGCCCTAGTCCTAAAAATCTCATCTTCCTGGTGGTGCCTGGCTAACAAAGTGAGCTATATTTTACAGCAGTTTACATTACTGTCCCTCAGGAAACTCTGAGGGACACATCTGGAGATCTAAATCGCCTAGAGTTTCACCAAAATAAGTGAAATAGTTGGGAATGAAAGAGAAATCATTCACATGATTACAAGTCAGCGTAGCATGATGAGAGAAATGCTGTAAAATCTGTTATTTTATGGTCAAAAAGTTACACGGTGTTGCTTTTCATGTTGCGAGGGAAAACCACTTTCAGATTCATTCAATCAGATTCAACAAGCAATCACAGACTTTTATCCTATGTTCTTTTCTTCAGCCCTCGAGTGCAGGTCCCGAGTTTTCTTTGAGGAGCCACTTGTGCAACTCTAAATGGAGATTTATTGCACTAACCAGGAGAATCACGCTGGTCCAATGTTACCGACAATGCTGCTGCTGCTGCGTTACGACGACTACACAGCGAGTCAAACGTCAACGATCAAAGTGTGAGGAGTAAGTAACTATTATTTAATCTTATGTTCTTTGCATATTATCTCACATACACTGATTGTGTGTCTATCCTAGCAGTTGTGGTCCTAAATAACCGCATAGAGTGTTAATACCAGCACATTTAAGTGTGTGCCAGGTGGTTGTGCAGCACAGGACATTTGTCTTTCTACGCATTAAACAAATCTCTTAAATTACCCACGGGTAAGAAATCCTGAGAAGGTAACGGTTTACTGTGACAGGCGGCAGAAATGTGGACGCAAAGACAAACACGCGCAGACGTTAAGGGAGGATAATTTAAGGCAGACATATTAAGAAGGTGAAGCACAGGTGTAGCTAATAACAGTGAAGGTAGCTGCAGTGCATTTAGGTGACCACGTTCCAGGGCTTTGATGTTGCAGATGTGAGCTTACCGGTTACATTTCAATGGAACGCAGCCATCGCTAACGTTCTTAGTTACACCGGTGCTTATGCTGCTACAACAAGTGTGCTGCGAAACGAGGCCAGTGGACAGGTTTTTCGAAAGATGTGCACACATGAGCGGGATGGGGAAAAAAAAATACCACAAATATATGAGAGTTTACAAGGAGGCCAACATTAAACAACACGAAATGCAAAAGAAATGAACAGTGTTCAATATTAATGTCGCCAGATCGAGCTGTTTTCCTACCCAATTAGGCTACTTTTTATTTGACTAGGTTAATAAAAATGGTTTTGGGGGGCGGCTTGAGATCATTTGGGCTACTTTTTTGTACCATTTGGATGATTCCCTCCTGATGAAACGTTAGGCTTTATTCCAATGAATCAGCCCCTCCTCTCCTCCAATTAGTATAATTTAGATTGCCAGGGCACTGAGCACACTGGGCTCAGCACACAGTGACTGCTATGACAGAAAACATTTATTACAGCTAAGCTGAAACTTGTTTTTCCTTTTAAATTAATGCTCGGTCCGCTCTGTGATAAACGCCTTGAAATTTGCACAGCTGTGCGTGTAAGTGGAGATTTACCACTGGATGAAATCTAGAAGACAATATTTCATTTATTATTATAACACTGGGTATAGTGTATATATAAAAGCTGCCATCTCTCACGGGAATTGTCATAGCTATCAGTGTGTTGTAAGCTTGGGAATGAGTGCTGCATACAACTAGTAGCAAGGGATTTGTCTGCAGAAAAGTTTCTTCATTTCTAAAATGCTGAAAATGTGTTAAAATAAACCGTCGCGTGCCCAATATGCAAACAGGAAACAGGAATCTAAAATCACTTTATTAAAAAAAAAAGGTGGAATAGCAGGTTCTTTAAGGTCAGGGTGACTGGGGATCTGTGATGAAGAGGCGTGCAGGGAGGTGCAGGGCTGGTCGGTGGCAAAAATCCAAGAAACAGAGAGGACGAGACCAGGCCGGATGTGACAGAGGTGGCAGGCCAAAATCCTGAGGCACAGCAAAAAATAGGACATGACAAAAAAAAAGGCAGAACAACCTGGTCTGGTTTGGAAGGTTGAACAGGTCTTTAATCCTGTGCAGATTGATTTGATGATGGGATTACGGGAGTGGCAGCGTTTAGGCAGGTGAGAGGGAAACTGGAGGCCACGCCCAGAGAGAGAGACAAGACACATGACACTTAGAGGAGCTAAAAAAAAAATGGGCAGAGCCTCCAGCCACCCCTGCTGCGGACGCATCCTCAATTCTTTGTAAATGGGAAACCCATTTGCAGGCACCAGAGGGACAGATAAGAGAGTCCAAGGCTAAAGAGGTCGATGACAGTAACAGTAATGGACAACATGTTGTAAGGAGTCAAGAGTGTATTAAGGTGCTATCTAAATGAACTGGTACGAGGGAGGGAGAGTGGACTGACATCTGAGAGAGAGAGAGCTTGAGCCACCGATTATTTATAGAAACCGTCGGTCCTTTGACCATGAATATTTAAAGCTGCTACATCGTCCACCTACATAAGCATTTATTTTGTCTTCATTAGACCTCGATCCTCTCAGGACAGCCGGGTGTGTACAGATTGAGTTTGATTGACATGTCTGCCGTCACCCTTGTCTAGTTGCATTAGGGCATGGGCAAATTACACCTTTATCATTGTTATTAGCACATAGTTTGGTGACGTCGTGCAGTTTCCTGCACGCACACCGTGGCTGCGCTCAACTCTAACCCGAGCTGTGGTTTAATCAGCCAGTTTACTGTGACATTTAAACACCTGTGTGCAGTCGGTGCAGTCACCTTTAATCACCTTGGGAGTTTTGATCGCGTTTAATTTTGTGTGTTGCTGTTTAAAAAAAAAGTCGTGACTCAAAACAGTTTCACACGTTTAAAAAAAAAAACTCTAAATTGCCGGATGATTTATTATTTGACTGTAAGACTTTTATCACACAGTTACCATGACAGACTGTGATAGATTTTAACTCGTACAGACATAAACCATCATTGGAGACATTACTGTCTTCACCTAATTTTAAAGATGCCTCAGGTAGAAAAGTGGCTCATCTCACTGCACTCTCCCCTTCACCCAAGTGTCAGAGCTTTCAGCTCTATCAACCCCTGATGGGTCTTATAATGTAATTTCTCACAAGGTAAAAGCTCATAATGCATCCTCATATTCGCTGAGGTCAGTTTAACACAATAGGGTTTTTCATTTGCACCCCTCGCTGTTTGGTCTCGGTAATAGCATCTGAAACTGCACACGATGGAGCCATATTGAGTAGTTCTTCATGTGCAGGCGATGACTTTGGGTTATTCTCTTCATTTAAGTCTGATGTTACAAAAGGATATTTACAGCAATTCACTATTTTATTACACAGCCCACCCAAAGTCACCGAGGTTACTGTTATCGTTTGCTACACACGGGTATGGTAACGTGATATTAAATGACGTCAAACTGGAATGTTATGGGTTTAGACTTTTCCTGTTTTAGACCTCCAGATGTGCTCCTCAATGAACACGTTCATGATTAAAAAGCTAAAATTATCCTTTACAAAGTTGATTGTTTTAGACGTAAGAGGTATAGAAACACATCGAAGAGAATGAGCCATAAGGCTGAATGCAAACGACAGGCGACAAAATTACCATTTTATGATGTGAGATTTCCCACAGCCACGCGCCACGAGCGGTTCAGGGAAAAGGGTTCGTTAAAACATCTAAATTAAAGTCATATTTTGCAGAAATAATGTTACTGTAGTTCCAGCCTGAGCTAAATCTGTGTTGTGAGGCTCCACAGACACATTTTTGTTTTCATACTTTCTGTTTTCTATCATCCGCCGCGGGTATAATCCTGTGACAGTGATGGCTGACAGTGATGGATTGGCATCGACGGATTAAACACTAGCTGTCAGACAGTCTCTCTCCTCTGCAGAAGAGCACTCTGCCTCTCTGCCTGAGTCGATTCCACAGGTTAAAAAGAATCAAACCTCTAATTGACTTCACTTAGCGCGGGGACATGTTCAGTCTGTGTTTGATCATTAGGAGGCGGACAAAGCTCTGATGCGTGGAGACTTACAGTGCAGCAAAGCTCGGGTTCAGAAAGAGGTCATTCTCAGGCCCCATGCCGTTGCCTAACAGCTGGCCAGCTGTGACAAGCTGTTCAAAGAGAATCATGCAGCCAGTTTACCTTTCAAACTTTCTATATGCATAATTACCGGAAGACTGTGTTCAGTAGAATAACGTGGAGTGGAATAGCATGCAGTGGGCACAAAGACAGGAAGCTATTGTTAGTTATTTCATTTAAGATTTGAGGTTATCGAATAATAATGCACCATGCTGGAGGGAGGGTCTGCGTCCACAGTGTGATATATGAACCTTCTTTATTTCAGCAATTATGATAATTGTTAATAATTAAACCATTTGGGAAAATACTCCAGCTACAGGACAGAAAAAAAAAAGACTAATTCTCAAGATGAACATGATGAACCACATCCACATAATGAAATAGTCCTGATAAAACAGTGTTTTCCTGGAAGAAATGTATTTAACCTCATTTTTACGATGCTGTAAGTGTGTCTTGAAGGAATAGTACAACATTTTGGGAAATACACTTTTGATCTCTTGCAGAGTGAGTCGAGAAGATCGATACAAAAAGGAGAGACTAACCTTGCTCAGTCTAAGAAGGTAACAAAATATGCCTACCTGCACCTCCTGTTTTCAGTCTGCATGCTGGCTGCTGGCTTCACATTTATTATAAAGACATGAAACATAAGGATGAAGAATATTCTTTAGCTTTTGAGGCAATTTCCTCAAGAATACTTGACAATGTCCTCAGTGAAGTATAATGTGCCAGCCCACCAGACAGCAAAAATCCCGATCTCCCACAGAGTAAATAATAATACATAGCTTCAAGGCAGACAGGAACAGATTCTGTAGATATGTTGAGATGCCAAAGCGGCGAAACAATATGGCGGGACAAACGGCTAAGCACCGAAACGACACTGAGCCTTGCAAACAGCCAAACATTATTATATACAGTAGCTTGGAGACAGCTTAAAGAATGCTAAGCAATAAGCATTGTCTGCCAGGAGGCAAAGCCGCTGTGCAAGTGGCAGTCAGACAAGTAGCTGTTGATCCTTTTAGGCAGCAAAGTGTCTTGACTTGTCATTTTGCTGCCCAGTGCACTGCCCCAGCGTGCTTTGCAGCCTGGAAATGTCGTAACCATTATCTGGTATTCTTTAAGCTGTGCAGAAGCTGTCCGCTGTTACACAGGTCTCTGTATGACTGCAAGACTGCCTTTAAGATGTACCTAGGAATTTGAACCACAGCATGATTAAGAGGTTGACTTAGAATTATACATTTCCCCCCAAAATCACATTATTTATATGTTATTATGTACTGCTTTTATATGAAGCATACTTTTTTATGTTCCAAAAAGAAGCTGTGAGATGGTGAACAATGGGAGTGTCGTGGTTATTAGCCAAAAAACAGTTTTATTTACACCACATTTGGTGACAGTATCACATCTCTGGTGTCAGTGAGATAGGTGAGAATTCGCTGCTGAAAAAAAATACTAATAATTGCACAACTTTTCTTTTCTTTTTTTTTTTTTTTTTGTTATTCCCACTCTTGCAGAGACACAATGTGGCACAAGACCAAAATAATACCAGGACCACCCCAAACCATTAAAATGATTTTTAAAATATCGAACATTTGTGGGTATCAATGTAAAACACTTAATGCCTCACTGACATTAATGAAATATGCGGTCAGTTAATTAATTATGTGGCAAAACATTAACCTTCCATATAGGTTGTGCATTGTAAATTCTTTTTGTTCATTTTAAAATAAACACATTCGCGAGCTCATTAATTGTGTACAGCGTTGGGCATGCTTTTACATTGAGTAAATGATTTAGCAACAAAAGTAAAGTGAAAGACCTTTAATGAAAGATTACCGTGTCCTACATGAGATGATGAAATAATAAATCATACGATGCATTATATAATGTCCTTTAATTGACCGTGAAAGGACTTTTTTCCTTCGTTGGATTTTTTTTTCTTTTTTTAAACTGGTTTAAGTCGGCCTCTCTGTCCCTCATCACCCCTCTCTTGTTCATTAAAATCTGTCCTCAGTTGATAGATGTGGAAAACTGCTTATCCTTTTGTCATTTAAAGGAGAAACTTTTAGCTGTCATGCCACCGGTTAAGTTTGACGCACAGCGTCTGCCTCTCTGCTGCCCACTGACCTGACATTTTTAAAATTTGAGAAGTCTCAAATCAAAATTGTTCAATTTAAAGCAAAAGAAATGGATTCATCTCCGAGGACTGCTTAAATAAAAAGTAGGCATGAATAATAAATAAGTGCATGGTGCATGGTGAAATGTTAATATGCTAAGTGCTGAGTATTTAGCAGACAAACTCAAGGGAGATAAAAGCGCGCAACCGTGATTACACTTAAATTTCACTGCGCCCTTGCAGCAACGGAGAAATGTGACTTGGAAGAAAAACACAGCTTAAATTAAAATGTGTCAATTTGGTCAGATTTGTTGATTCATGTCTTAAACCTGCACAAACTGATTCTTTAAGCCACTTGGGGGCAGCAGGAACTAACTTGTTAGTCACCTGGAGGACATTCACATTCTCTTTTAGCTCTGTTTTTGTCTCTACCAACTCCCTGACAGGAATATCTGCCTCTTTGTGCCTGTCTGCTGTTTTTGGTGCTGAGCAGGCAGTACAGTTGCAGTGAGATTTTTACAGCTCAAAGGAGCCGCCTGCTGTGGTGGAAGATGACGCTATTAAGAGTGGTGAGAGCGAACCATAACAGTAAAGTTCTGGCCGGACAGCTAAACACTGAGCTGAAACTCACTATAAAGAGACGAATAGAAGTCATGTTGTCCTTGTTGAACAACAACACCGCTGTCGGTAAAAATCTATCTGACATGTCTCACTCTTTGACACATTCTGCATCTCCTTTGCAGTTGTATAACTTGAGGGGAAACAAGGGGGCTATAACAGCATTGACAGGCGGACATTTGGGACCACCCATCTGGACAAAATATATAACATATTGCAGGTCTAGTATAGAGTAAATGTTACATATGCATTATACCTTTAAAGCATTGTGTAAATATTGCAATAGAGTAAAGGAATTAAATGCCACCATCCAGTAAATGTTATGAAGGTTGGTGTATATTCCACAGCTGGTACAACAGAAATGCTGAAAACACAAAAGGCTGCGGTGGCTTAGCCTTTTATCAGCGTGGCTGTGGATGGCGATGATGACCTTCATATAAAAGGTCAGTGTGCTCCCTTTTGAAAAAAGTTGCAGTGATTACCCTTCTCATGAGCATACGCTACTTTTTCATTTCTACGAGTTGCCACAAAGCAAAGCTGTTGCAGCGCGTTTTACAATGGATTGTTTTGGGGTTTTTCATCGCACTAACCGTAATGACTCACCTCACATATTCGAACGTGCTTCAGATGGGCGCAGCAAATGCACTGTGCATGAGAATGAACTGTAGATCATTGTCTGTATGAGAAATGTATATATATATATATAAGAAAAGGAATTAGTTGGTCATTTGTTTCTGTGGATTGTTGTTATACACGGACAATAAGTCAACATAGACTCGAACATTCATCGCATACAACTCTCTGCCATTGCTCCTGTTAGAAAAATACATATTCATTATGTCTGACAAGCAGCAATGGTGATCAGGGAATGTGCGAATGTGCCACATTCTTGTTTTATTTTTTACATAACATGAAATATTATTTTGTTAGTCAATTTAGAACCTTATTATGGAGAGTCAGGAGAGCCGGAGTAAGTGTTAATCACAAATAGCGCTGAAGCAATGCTGAGTGAAATATACTTTGTTGAGAGCAAATACTGTATATGGCACACTGGTGGTTTTATTAGTCCGTGCTGAAAGCTCAGAGAGACATTACTGTATGCATGGGATAGATCTCAGTATGCGTGTTTCTGCATACAGAATGAACTGAAGCAGTTTCAGCTCTTCTTCCAGTTGCTTTTTTGCCTCGCAATTTTCATCACTGTCTTGTGAAAAAGAGTTTTCAGCCTCATTTAATAAGAAGGAAAAAAACAAAAATCTCATCCCATGGGGACGAGAGCAGTCAGCAATCTTCAGTTTTATGAGAAGTTTAAAATCACGGAATTGGGAGATATGTCACTATCTATGACACCTGTGTCTATAATGCATCATAAACATACTTATAGCAGGTTATAACCTGCTTATAGCGCTGTATAATCATAGTTAATCAACAATAATCATAACACATTATAAAGCATTTTTTAGTGACTTATAAGGTTAAGTATAATCATACATAGTTTTTGTAAGGACGATTGTATTTCTCATGGTTTTAATGCATTATAAATGATCATAACTATGAGATTTATTATACATCCTTGCCAAAGAAAATGTCAGCGAGGCAGTGAGATAGAGTCACTGATAGTTGAACTTGTAAGTCATCGTAAAATGCTCAATAAAGTTTTATTAAGCAAATTAAAATACATTATAAGTAGGTTTATAATGCATTATAGATATTGGCATCATAGAAAGTGTTTCCACTGGACAGTGGCTGCATCAAGGATCATGCATTTGCAAACATACCATACCTTTACTCTACATACAGAGCCTTTAAACAACATACAATGAGATATATAAGCATTGTCCTTCCAGCAGCAGAGATAATGCACACTCTCATTACAGTACATCACCTTCTGCAGCCTTTCCACGTTGATAATTTGCCCTTGTGGGCAACAGAATTTTCATATATTTATTTTAAATTCCATTCAAGTGTAACTGCAGCATATATAGACATGGCTGATTGCTGATATTACCAGATACCTGTATATTTTAGATTCAGAGTGCCACACTAATATGACAGTAGGAATACTGATTAGCTCTATTCAGGGATGTAAGCTTGACATTGATGTTATGCTAATGCAGTGCCACTCTCCCGACTGTGTCCACACACACTGAGCACCTTCCAGCATTAGCCGTGAATTTTCATACAATCCACCGATAATAGAAACTCATTTTATTCAGAAGAGGCGACGGAAACCAAGCAAAGTTATGTCAATGTAAATAATAAGCTTATACCTATTCATCTTTGTCTTTTACTTTTCGCCTCCGCTAACTCATCCACGTAACCCCAGTGAAACATTTGACATGTTGTTTTACAAAGAACAACATATGACCTTTGATTTTGTACACAGAACACAACGTAATGCATTATGAATCTGACTCAGGAATATAAAATATAAATCATCAGTATGGGTGTTTAATTTTTAAAAGTGCAAAGACAAGATTAAACCCGCACTCACCGTGGTTGGTAGAGGTAGGTCAATATCAGAGAGACAAACAATTGTAATCAGTGTGACAGAAGCCTCATTGGGGGTAACCAGAGTCAGCATCGCTGAATTGTATTTTAAAAATCAATTTATTTTGCACGCATGAGGCTTCTGCTAAACAAACCCACCGCTTTAGTGGAAGTGACAGCCTGCTGCTTGGGACAAGGTGTGTCTCGGATTCCCTGATGAAAGGTGTGCGTGTATATCTTTGGGAGTCGACCTATGTTTGGATGCTATGGGGATGCAATTGGCAGGTTTTAATAATCCCATACCACTTATCTCGGGTCGGGTTTAGCAGGACATTTCAGGTGTCCCTCTCCCTTGCAGACACATTCCAGCTACTCCTGGGGGATCCCGAGGCATCTCCCAGGCCGGATGAGCTACAGTATTTAGTCCCTCCAGTGAGTTCTGGGTGTGCCCCAGGGTCTCCTACCAGTTGGACGTGCCCAGAACACCTCCAAAGAAAGACGTGAAAGAGCAGCGTCCCTCTAGATGTCCAAGCGCCTCACCCAGCCACCTTACAGAGGTGACTCTGTATTTGCAGTCTCACTACCCAAAGGTCATGACTATAGGTGCGGGCTGGAAAATTGCAGATAGATTGGAAAATTGAGAGCTTTGCCTTCCGGCTCAGCTACCTCTTCCCCATAACAGTCCAATATAACGCCCACATTACTGCTGACGCTGCACTAATATGCTGGTCCATCTCGTGCTCCATTTTTCCGTCGCTCGTGAACAAGACCCCAAGATGCTTGAACTCCTTTCACTACAAGCAGCAACTCACTCCCAACCCTAAGAGAGCATGCCACGGATTAATCATCATATATACTGTATACAGTACATAAGTATGTATATACTTCCAGTATTCAGCATTGCAAGTTCTAGCAAAAAATATGTATTCATATGCCCCCTTTAAACCTTTCTTCCTCAGCAAGGTGAGTCACGAACAACACAAAGGCAGCAGCCTTGTGAGGGAACACATTGTGAGAACAGTGGTCAGGGAAAAATACTCCGACAAATGGCTCGATCTGTAAATAAATCAGCATTTGAATAGAAATGTTAATTGGGGTTATCATGGGGGTGTTTTCTGCATTGTGCCAAAACAGCAAGTTAGTCTGATTTTAATAACCTCTAAGATAAACCATCAAAGTTCTCTCCTCTGGCCATTCCCATCGCACTAATACGCTGAACGAAGCAGGAGATGTGAACGTCTTAATTACGGTGCACTCCGAGATAATGATAACACTTGCATTTGCCTGCTTGAGGAGGGTTGCGTGAATGTGAACACACACACACACACACGCTGGTGAATGGTTGAATGATACAGCAAGGTGAAAATATCTTTGAGCAAACTCTTTGTGCTTTAATTCCTGCTTTCTTCACAGATTAAGACTGACATGGTACTTTATACAGTAACCAAATTAGCAGCAAGGTCAAGCTCAACTTCATCACCACCAGCTCTGATCTTCTCCACAGATAAACATGGCTGAATTATTTGCTGCTCATGCCTTATTGATCCCCCCCCACCAACCACCACATCTAGCCCTCTTTGTGTTTATACCCAGTTGGCTCCGAATTCCCATCACAGCACACGGTACACAGCAGAAGATACATAGTTCCCTGTATGTTGCTTAGCTTGTGTTAATATAAACACAGGTTTATTTAGAAATATGTGCTAGGTGAGCACTATATAAACTGTGCGGCACAGCAGAACCAGTGATATTGTGTTTTTTATTGCATATATATATATTTTTTTCCTGACCTTTTTCTACATTAAAAGCCACTCGAGAGCATATGGTTAGGAGATTCGAGGGTGTTACGCTCAAGCCACCGGTCTCAAGCAGACTACAGATGTCTGGTCTCACTTCTTCCTTGCTCCAGTGCTCCAGATTTGTTTCATTTTTGGCTGAAAAATCTATTCCTGACTCACTAAGTGAGTGATGAAGTTCCACCATTGGTCGGTCGAATGTTGGAGTTTCCCCATTGGCCGTTGCTTTTTCCAAAATGAATAGTCGTGGACAGTCCTCAATTAGGTCCTCGGGAGGTTTTCCAGCAAGGTGCAGACAGTCCTCAATTAGGTACTCAGGAGGCTCTGCAGTGAGGTGCAGACAGTCCTCGGGGAGGCCTTTACACCGGTTCAACTCATTCCAAATCTGTTTTGCTGTTCTTGGCTGTCTTTCAAACGTCAGGAGATATGAGCGGAAAGTATTGTTCCTCGCGAGCAGCATTTGTAACATTTTCTGACTCAAATGTAGCTTAACCATGCCACAAGATTTAAATTGGCACATACACGGCCCAATCATATACTAGGTTTCGACCTAGTTTCATTAAACCTGTACTCTTCAGCCCTAACCGATGCTGAAAATCGCCTCAAGTGATTACTTGAGGTGAGAAAGGTGAGAAATATGCCAAGAGGGCTTCGTACGTAGCAGTGCTACTTATGAAAAGGGTATGCAGAGAGGAAAAACTGTGGAAGAAGTCTGCTTATGTGTAGTTAAGTATAGCATATGCTCATTGTTTTGAGGAGATTAGCAAGCATTTACAGTGAAACAATCGGTGCACAGAACACATGCACGTCTTTCTTCTCCAGTCCAAAAAACTGGATTCTGCCTGTGAAAGACCCCTTTAAACTAACTTTTTATTGTATTATGAGCAGCACAATATTTCAAACCCGTACTGGCTCTTAATCCTTCCCTTTTAAGCAAATATAAGACGGCAGAGAGGGAACGAACGCATTTAGAGAATATGGCTCTAACAGCTTGGTGAGTGCTACATCTATCAGTATCCACGGTGATGTATATTTTCTGGTAGAGAGTGTTAGAGAGTGCTGTGTGCGTCCCACAGTTTACCTGTTTATTTATACATTCCCCCTTAACAAGGAGGGTCCTCCACAGGTGTGACTGTGACTCGTGAAGGGCTTGTGAAGAGGGATTGGTTTGGGAAAGCGTTTTCGTCATCTTGTGTCCCTCAGGATGAAGTCCTTTGCCTGATAAATGTACACAATTATGCACTGAGAGACTCATATTTTAATTGGAGGTTTGTATAATTTTAAACTAGGGCGAGAAACTCTGAAAAACACCCATCAGTTAGCTTCTAGACTAAATATGCAACTTTATGGCTTTGTTTTCAGATTTGGCTGAGCTACACAGAGAGAGAGAGAGAAATTCTGAAAGACAGAGAGAGAGAGAGAAATTCTGAAAGAAAGTCAGTGCAAGAGATCAGCAGCCACACAAACTGTGAAAAAGAGATGGGTGGAAATATGTTAGGAGTGGCAGGCAGTCCAAAAGAGCCCCCCCTCCCTTCTTTTCTTTTTTTTCCAAAGGCAGGGATCCTGAGGAGACCCCTAAAAGCTGATGCACAGCCTCACATTCGTTGTTAGACCACAAAGCCTACCTCACGATAATCTTATAATAACTGCGTCATGGGAAAACAAAAAGACATTTTGGAGAAACTGGCAGAGACCTTCCAGATCCGACATGTGCTCCTCCGCCAGGCCCTGGCAGAATGCCTGGGATCCCTGATTCTGGTGGTGAGTAAAGAGTATTTTTGCATCCCTCCTGCAGGCTGCTCAGCGGATCATTCTGTTCAAGGAAAAGAGGATAATAGAAATTATGTTTACCATAACTTGCACAAACTAGTTAATAACTCAATTTAAACTTTAATGTCGAGGATTTTCCTCAGATTATTGTGTGCTACAATTCAATTACATTTAAGCCGTAAACTGTGTTTTTGTACTATTTAGGGAATGAGGGGGGATTAAAAGTACCTTTGGTTACATTTAAATAAGAATTTGAAAGTAGACGCATGGTTAGCATAACAATTTGCTTCTGTTGCTTTTCCCCATTTACTTTGGATGTTTGTACCTTTGTATCTCTCGTTTTATCACCTGAGAGAAGCACCACTACCAACAACCACAGAATCATTCTTAACTAAATGTCCGCATGTATGGATGACCTGCTTATTATAAAAAGTAAAACATACATGCAGTACACTATATACATACTTTATGTGAAGTAATTAAGAAGCCATCAACCAATAATTAAAGATGCAACATGGTGAGAAAAGAAATTCTATCTACGCTTTTCGTCACAATAAATGGTGAACAAGTTCCGAGATTCCTATCCTAAAGCCTTCCACCAGCTTTTCAGTTCAACATGAGGAAAGAGAAAATGATCTTTTGAAAATACCCCCAAGGGATCCCGGATCCTTCTTGTCCAACGCGTTTGTGTAGAGAAAGAGGTGAAGGTGCTACCATGTCTGAGTTTAGTTATCTGATGACAAAAAAAAAAAAAACAGTGAATAATTTGGCTTTTGTTCGGTCCTTAGGTTGTTCAAAGGCGACTCTGGCTGCTCTCTTCTCATTAAATTGCTGCTTTCTTAGAAGTCTGTGAAGAAAAGAAACACTGAATAATTTATTTAAATAATCATTTTTCATAAGAACTTCAGGGTAGAGGCACCTGCCATCAATTATCTCCTGTTTTATTTCCTTCCTTCTACTTAATTTACACTTTGTTTTATATCCATATTCTTTGCTAATAAGAAAGCTTCATACAGCATCTGCAGTTCCCACTGACACCTCATCCAACATACCAGGGTGTCTTGAGATATTTTTCAAATTAAAACAGAATCTCCTTTAGCCGAGTGCAAAACAACCCGGAGTCCGTCTGTTTCTCATGGGTGCCCACAGACAACAAAAATATCAGGAGAGGGCACCAAACGGTGAAACGCCGGGGCCATTTGTTATTCTGCTCCCCAGCTGTGACTGATCTGTTAATACCAGGAGACCTTTCACTCTGCTGGCAATCAGGTCCCCTCGGTGGGCTGAGATGGCCTTCCGTGGAGGTAGACTCTGCAGGTGGGGTCAGATTGTTGTCGGCATCAATAGTTTCACACAAAGTCCACCAAAACATACACATGACCTCCGAGGTCAGAGAGACACACCCTGGATATGACGAAAAGCAAGACTCAGCTAGACGTCTGACTCGAGGTCAAGCCACTGTAGAGCTTTGTTATTCTGTTTGAAGCTTTTCTACTACTGTCTGTCCACAAAAATAACTCCATCTCTGGGTTGTTTGTTGTTGTTTTTTTGCTCGACTCCAACCAGACTGATTTTTGTTTCGGGAATGTTAAAAAGAAACAACTTCTCTGTCCAGATGTTTGGTTGCGGTGCGGTGGCACAGTTCGTGCTAAGCAGAGGATCTCATGGCACGTTCCTCACCGTCAACTTTGCTTTTGGTTTCGCCGCAACTTTGGGCATCCTCGTGAGTGGACAGATCTCAGGTGAGGACATTCTGTACACAGTTTCATTATTAATCTTCTTCATTATAATGTTCTTTTTGCAGGCCCCATGCCCTTTTTAACAGCTAATACAACTTACTTAACATTATTCATCACCTTGATACTTCATGACTCAACTTTATGATAATTGCTCATGAGCACCATTTTGAACTCATGTTTTAGAAGTCCTTAAAAAAAATAATGATAATTATAATGAAGTTTATTTAGAATAGCACCTTTCACAGAGCAAGGTCACAAAACTTTGCAAGAGCAAATTATTAAAAACAATAAAAAGAAGCAAACAATAAAACAACAGAACATGAAAATGCTAGCTAGCACGAGGTGAGACAAAGGCCAGATCTTCAGCTGCTTTTTAACGACATCAACAGTAATGCAGAATATAAGTCTACAGGGAGAGCGTTCCCCAGAGTCGGAGCACCATTTCAAAGGCACGATCCCCTTTTGTTTTTTAGTCAAGTACGAAGGACAACCAGTAAGCCCCGGTCAGAAGACCTGAACGATGTACTGGTGATATAAAGATGGAGCAGATCCGGATGTATCCCGGTGCCTGACAATGCAGAGCTCTATATGTGAGAACAAGAACCTTAAAATGAACCCTGAACTTGATAGGAAGCCAAGATGGATGTACGTTGTTGTTGTTGTTCATCTGAGCCTGGTCAACAGTCTTGTCTGTCCAGAGACGACTTACTGACATACTGACTATGTTTGGGATCTGTAGGTGTATAACATCTGCGATTGTGTTGTTTTTATGCAAGACTACCTCTCCCAATCCTAAATAAGTATATCTGGGTTTCTTTTATTGGAGTTTGATGACCATATATTTGTTCATAACAGGTCTAGTGTTCAGACAGAGCGTGGGGTGGATCTTAGTGTGTGATTGCATTGAAAGTCAATGCAATGACGCAATTAGACACAAAACGAAAATGTGGCAACTTGAGCGATAAAAAATATCCCAGAGTTTTATCAAACTATTTCATAAACGTACAAAGATTGGGAGGAAAAAGAGGACGAGAGAGACTGGAGGGATATAACAGAAAGAAGAAGTTTCTGGTGAGTTCTGAGTTCAGTCCGAGGCTGAGCTGAGCACAAACACACTCCCACAGGCACGGATGATGCATCCGCTGCTAGCTAGCTTAACTTACAACTAAAGTCCGTACTTTGTGGTGAAATTTGTGCGAATGACGAAAGGCGAATATTCACTCTCTGTCTGGACAAACCTTCAGAGAGGCAGAGCTCTGTGGAGTCAACAATCAATAGAAATATGCTATAGATTTTTCTTACATAGGCCATATAGCATAGAAAAAATATTTCCTAACTTTCGATTCCTTTCTATATATTGGGTTTTAATAAGGTTAGAAGGAAAGAAAACATGTTTAAAGGGAAAAGAAATGTTAATTTTGCAACTGTTGTTATCATATTTTTATACAAACATCAGCACTAACTATGAGGAAGTGAAGCCGGTGTCAACAAAAAAAAGGGGTAATTTAGTAAAAAAGGAGGAAATAAGATAGTCACACTTTGTTGAGCTACAGTCATTTGCATCACTGTCATGAAGTAGCTGTCATTCAAAGAGCGTTTCCACAAGACTCAGCTCTTTCTCTCCCCCCCCAACTTCCATCAACATAACAGGGAGTCATTATTATTGATGGCTTGACAGACACTAAATATCAGCAAAAGGTAAACTGGCAGTTATCTGAAGTGCAGGTTTTTTTTTTACCACGCTGATGTGTTTGCCTGACGAATGACGGGCCAGACGCAGCACGGGTAGCAGAACAGGAAGAAGAGGCGGTGGACGGAGGAATGCAAAGTTTAAAAGCGACACACACATAAGGAGGAGGTCACTTACCCCTTCACTTCAGAACTACGTGGTCTGTAATTGAAAGGAAAGCGAGTGAGTCAATCCTCAATCCCACTATTTCGTCTGTCAAAAGCAGCAACACTACAAAGGGTTTTCCGCAGTTCACTCATGCTCACTTCTTCAGTGCTTTTATAATGAGGCTGTCCCCCCTCTAATACACTTTGCAGCGGAGAAAATAAGCTCTTATAATTAGATAGCTCCCACCCTGACACGATTAAGGTGTGAATACAAGCGAGGCACCCAGATGAGTGTGCCATCAGAGCAGTTATTTTCTCCTTCAAGGTTAGAAAAAAGGATACTTTTCTGAATCTTTTCATCCCGCCAATTTAATTTGTGTCACAGAGACCTTCCATCCTAACAGGACTTTACGGAGACCGCAATTACTGAATACACAGTAGGCTTAGAGCTGTTTCCTCTGGCTCACTGAGAAAAGCGGGGGGCTATACTGCATGCACTTGAGATAAAGCAGCCTCCATGTGTTTGTTTTTTCCGCCGGGTGAATCTCACAGGGTCTGATCAGAGATACATGTATAAGAATATATACGACGGTTTCTATATTTTTCTCATCTTTAGGTGGTCATCTGAACCCGGCGGTGACCTTCACGCTGTGTTTACTTGGAAGAGAGCCTTGGAGGAAGTTCCCGTTGTTCTTTTTCTTCCAGACTCTTGGAGCCTTCGTGGGTGCAGCGATTATATTTGCCTTGTATTTTGGTATGTGAAACCGAAGATGAATATTCAGCTAAATAAAAATGTTAATGTTTGATAAGCACCTCTAATGCTTTGACAAATCCATCTCTTGAGTGGTACACCCAACAGTTTATGTGATTTTGAACCTTTGATTTTCTTCAGTATACAGCTGCTCGGTGCTAACAATGTGTCAGTGACAACAAAACTGAATACTTGTTTGCTCTGGGCAATGTGTCAGTGAAAGAATGAACATCTTCATTTGCACCTTTTTTTATATGTTTTGCAGCTCTTGGGTAATATGCCTCGTGGCTTCCTCCTTTCTACCTAATGCTTACACGAGGGATCAGTTAATACACCAACACTTCATCTTGATCAGAGAATCATGAAGGCAGGAAAATAACTGCCATTCTTGGTTTATTAATCAAAAGTTACTCGTCAATAGTGGATAAAATGTAGTTATTGTAAGAAGAACCGCCATATTCTCTGTTTTTTTTAAAGGAGACAGATGAACAGGACTAAGAGCAATGTTACAGCCATGCTAGCAGCTCTGTGAGGCAACGACAACGTCGACATGGAAACAGGTGTAATGCTCACCACATCACCAGCTGAGGCTGATGTTTATTCTGTTACTTTTGCAGGACAGTACTGGACAAGTTCAAACAGTCCAACAGTTGTTGAGACATGTTGCTAAAAGTTTGGGCACCCCTGTGGCTTGGAAGTGGAGACGCTGATCATGTTGTCCCCATTTCAGGTCTAACTGGGGACCTCTCTTGTACTAGTTTCCTGGCATCTTCCACTGGCACTATCTAATAGCATAAAAGGCATAAAATATCCCCAACACTACTTTTTCTACTACTAATTATACTAATGATAATGCCGGTTACTCTTAGCGTTACCTATAAACTTGACTGTTACATCAGCACACTTCGACAGTCTTAGTTATCACTTACATTACATTATAAATCTTCAGAAAAAGAAGAGGAAGTAGAGTAAGGACAAGAAGAACAAGCATGAGTCACCATGAATATCTGCACCACATTTCATATAAATCTGATAGTTATAAAATAGAGATATTTTAGTCAAAATTATGGACTGACCGACCAACATTTCCATCTTTACAACCATGTGCCAATAAAAACCCTTCAGCATGTGGATCTATGCTCATTTAATAGAGTCTGTTCTTTGGCTCTCTATAAGGCATCAGTGGTTATACTTGCATTCATGTGTGCTATGGAACCGTGTGTACCATTTGTATGAACATCTCTGTGTATGTTGTTGTACCACGTGCTTGTGTGTTTGTCCGTCCTCGGCCCCCATTCAGTGCTGACTGCAGCTATATAAGCATGCAGAAAGTAAGAAACTGTCACGTGTTATTACTGTTTGTAGCTGTCAGCGCGATCGCTCAAACATGCGTCATTTAACCAGTTTAACCTAACATCTGCAGTTATCTTAGGTGATTAGGTGTCATTTGCCGTGACTCTGATAAGGATGAGCGGTTACGGAAAAATGAATGAATGATATTATTTGATTTGAAAGCTGTAATTCAGTGTGGGAGCAATTTTACCCTTCGAAATGACTGCAGAGGAGGGAGGATGTAGTTAAAATAATCAGCTGAGTGTCTACTATTAAAATACATAACTCACTGAAGATTTTATTTTTTTTAAAATGTGCTCTGTTCCTTATCCCATCAGATGCATTATGGGACTTCAACCAGGGGGAGCTGATCGTGGTGGGGACCAACGCCACGGCAGGGATTTTTGCCACATATCCGTCCAAACACCTCACCGCGGTTAATGGATTCTTTGACCAGGTAACACTGGGGATTTTTGTCGGTGAAAAGTCGAGTCGAGTTTACATGTTAAAGTAAGAAAGGAAAACAATCACAGACTTAAATGGACGCTTCAGGTCACAGTGACGCATGTCTGGTGGAGCTAAATAGACAGCATTGACTTTTTTTGAAAAGCATGGCTGAGTCATGTCCGTCCAGGACAAAGTAGAACTTGCGTGACTCCACTGCTGGAGGCCCAAATATTTATTGCTCATAAGTATTATATAGAAATCCGGCCATCCTGTAATAACCTCATAGCCAATAACATCACATCAGCTCCTCTTATCCTCTTTAACCTTTTAAAAGCAGTAGACAGTGTAATGAGCAGGCCAGTGTCACTATTCATTTGATCTGACTGTCTAAACTTAGAGTCTGTGTGTGAACAGCTTGTAATGGTGTCAAAAAAAAAAAAAAAAAAAAAAAGGACGGTCAAATCAGACCCGGCTGTGCTGGAAGATTCAAATAATTAATGAAGGTAAAATTACGCGCCGTGCATCAAAAATCTGGACACTGCAGATAATCCTGCTGCTGATGGCTCCACATACAGTATTCATCTCCAAAAGAACTTAGATTCCTCCAACAGGTTTTTTGGAGAGGTACGTAGGAGGCTTTTGCCTCCGCAATTTGCATGTAATACCTACTATTACATGTTGGAACTACTTTTTCAACAAGATATCACAACTCAAATTGCGCTCTCCCAAACAGTAGAAACCATTAACAGCTGTATGTTAGCCATGCCTAAGCAGCCCGTTCTCACTCCCAATGCATCATATACAGCAGCTCGCAGCTGTTTTGTCATTTCTAGAGGCCATTATCCGGTGTGCCGTCGATGTCAGGTGATGTAGTATCAAGAGTGAAAAGTCTAAGGGTGGATCGGTCAAACAAACGCATGCATTTTTACGCAGGAGAGCAGAGTTTGTGTCCTGTCGGACGAAAACACACCGACCTCACAACAATCAGTAAATGCTAATAAAAAATATTGGGTAATATGCACTGTTAGGATGCTAAACAGCTCTTACTGATGGTCCAAAACGCCTGTGGTACAACAGTAACACTCCCCCGCGGTGCTCTGAGCTAACATCAGCTAACAGCAGCTATATAGTTCACAGCAGTTTACTTTAATAAACTCTGTAAATCACAGCAGCCGGAGGATATCAGATGGAAAACAGAAAAATCTCAATAAAATATCATCCAGTTTCACCAAAATCAGTCAAATAGTTAGCGGCGTGTGGCTTAGTGCCGTAACCGGAGCACAAAGTTGCATAGTGCCCGATCACAGGGTGGGAATGACAGAGACACCTGATTACATGTCAGTGTAGAAAATGATTTAAACTTTGTTATTTTATGGTTGAAAACTTACACAATGTTGCTTTAATGCCCCCAACTTTCAGCCGTTTGCAGCTCTCTTACATCAGCAGTGCTGCGCCTGGCCAGCAGGGGCCACGAAGCCAGCGCTGCATCCGCAGCCCTCATGCAGATCCTGACATGTCATATCATGTGTGTTTGTGTGTGTCTATACTGTATCTACTGTGCGCATATACTGTGAGAGCGAGTCCAAGACCTGAAGTGATGCAACCAATGCGGATCGAAGAGGGCACCCTATCTATCAGCTAAGCTTCCGCCATCCATTGATGTTACGAGTACATCAGTGGACGGTGGAAGTTCTGTGATGTGCTGTTTCCTGATGAAAAAGAGAGCAAGAAGTTTGACAGCTCGTAAACATTTGTCAGAACAAATCCACTGTGAATATCACAACTTCTTAAAAGTGATTAAACCTTTGATAATAATATCTCACAGACAAAACACATTCATGAAAGTGAGATTTGTGTAATTAACAGGCTTTCTTAACATCTCCATGGAGATATTTATTTAAATAAACTGTTTTAGATTTGATTGTTTAGGCAAGACTATTTTGTCTCTTTAATGAAAAGAATTAAGGATCACATCAAGTGAATGTAAACAGTGATAGATCATTCTTCCTGTGCTGTATCTCAGATTATTGGAACGGCTGCATTGATCGTGTGTATCCTGGCCATAGTTGATCCGCACAACAATGCAGTCCCCAGAGGTCTGGAGCCCTTCGCTGTAGGCTTTGTGGTGTTAGTCATCGGCCTGTCGATGGGCTTCAACTCTGGCTATGCCGTCAACCCGGCGGGACCTGGGGCCACGTATCTTCACCGCTCTTGCAGGCTGGGGTGGGGAGGTTTTCACGTGAGTACGGCCATACAGTTGAACTGTTAGGTGACAGTAAGGTAATCAAGATTAGACGCCAGTTTCATCATTTGCTTGTCAGTCAGTAAAATTTGCTCAATATAGATGAAGTCTAGATGGAGCACAGGGCAGAGAAGCAACCTCCATGGCAGATTTTTTTTTATTGTATCTCTATTTAACCAGATAAGTCAGCTGAGAACCGGTTGAGACACCTGTCAATCAAGTATAGCAAAGCACACTTGTCTTCATGTAGAGAAACATATTTTATCACTGCATATGAGTAATAGTGACATTATAGTGAATATTTGACTAAATATTACTTCCTACCCATTTAATTGCATTTCTAACAAAAGCTTTTATGGCTGATATCCGTCCTTTATGAACAAAGAAACTACTTTTGCAGAGTCATAGAGCAAACGTCTTTAACTTTCAGATGACTCACATTAAAAAAAGTGTGATGAGCAAAAGAAACATTATCTTATATACAGTGTTAAAGTTGTGCTGCAGGGTTTTAATATATTTAATATAGCACTATAAAGTCAGGAGGATCACCGAAGATAATATTTTAAAAGACTGGTTAAAATCGAAGCAACAGAAGGACCAGATATCCTGATTTTTTTAGCTCCGAGAGTCAAGCTCTACATACCGGATACTACATTTCCCACAAAGCCACTCACTTCTTTCAAACTCCAGTTTGTAATGCATCCACAGAGGACATTACTAGTTTTTGCAGGCTCACGAACATTCAAGTAAACTACATGAACTACATTTCTAAGATTAGTGGAGTGCCCCTTTAAGCATATTAAAATGAAAAAGTCTTATTAACATGGCACACATGCTTTATGACTAGCAATACTTCATCTGTGTACCTGAACCAATATGCACTCATATCTTATTCAGGCTTGTTACAGTAGCTAAATTGAATAAAAAAATGTAAAATGACACCATGCATCACCAATTTATTATTTTTTCCCAATTTATTCTCTTGCAGAGCAAACACCTACTGGTTTTTTGTGCCCATCTGTGCCCCCTTCTTGGGTGCATTGGTGGGTGTGCTGATGTACCAGCTAATGATTGGATATCATCTAGAAAGAGAAGTGCAAGAAAAGCTGAAGGAGGAGGAGGAGGAGGAGGAAGAGGAGGAGAGGTTCAAACTTTCCAGTATTCCAACCAATGAAGATGCATAAGTGCAGCTGAATTTATTTTTACAGCTATGTCGCAGTAGATATTATTCCTGCCTAACAACTATATTGTTTAGTTTCACATATCACCTTAACTAACATCATTTTTTTTTTAGATATAACATATCAGTAATCACTCAACAGTTTCCCCGGGAAATATTGCACACGTTTTCTGAATTCATTTCACTTAACTCCAGTGAGCTCTTTTCATTTCAGCTTGAAGCACAAAAAGTGTTTCCTTCATGCGGCGTGTCTGACAAAACAAATATATCGGCTCACGCAGGAAAAAAATGAATAAACAAAAGACAGTTTAAGTCGAAGAGGTATTTGAAAGGTGTCTTGTTTATTTCCGTCTAAGGTGAAAGAAACCTTTAAATCACCTTTCTCTGCTGCAGTTTCTTTCATTTGTAAAAAAAAAAAAAAAGTGTAGAATGACACCTCTGGCATATTTTATAAATTAACACAAATGTTACAGATTAGGTGGAATCTGGAAAATCAGATATTAGTGTCTACAACTAGTGTCTATTTCTGAAAGTGTTATCTGATGTTTACCTCTCAAGGATGTGATCCCGTCTATTTCTCTCTCACTTACAATGAGACACATTTCTTTCCACATTTGCATATAATTAGGTTTTCATAGCGCTGTGTGAAATCAGACCGCTAAAAAGGTAAGATATGTGGCAGAAACTGTAAGGTACATACAGTATAGTGATTTACTGCAGGCCAGGCGCTGTGCGAGCTATACCAAGCCTTTCAGGGGAGCAAACTCTCCAAAAATTTCACAAATTGGGATTTCAGGGGAGTCCATGTGTCATTCAGAGGAGCCAAGCTCCTCCTGGCTCCCCTGTAGTTTGGACCGCGACTGTAGGCTATATGATATGTTATGAATGAAAGTGAATATGTGCAACAAGTGCAGAGAACAGGCTTAAAAATCCACATGCTTGGGGAATATGCTAATTCACCATATTGCCAAGAGTTACATGGATAGATGCTATGCTCATATCTGTCTTTCAAATGTAAAGCTGGAGCCAGAAGACTGTTAGCTTAGCTTAGCATTAAGGGTGGATGCAGAGGGGAATAGCTAGCACTGTCCAAAGGTTAAAAAAAAGTTGGCATAACCTCCTTTTAAAGACAATAAGTTGTGGTTGTACAGACATATGTGCACGACTGTTTCTTGGCTGGCAGCAGTGATTTCCTTCTTGTCACAGTGAGTTTGGCAGACCGAGGATTAAACAAATTAACTAATGGGGTCACAGTGGAATGGGGTTTCAGGAAAGGACCCAATTGCAGGCAGGTGTGGGTAAACAATAGCTAACTTTAATAACCAAAAGCGGCTGGATAGCCAGGAAAAAACACAAAAGGGCAAAAGCAAAGAGCAGAAAAGAACCACGAAACAGGAGGGACTCGGACACACTGAGAAACCAGGTAGAAGGCACAGACACAAAAACAGACAGACAAGGAAACACAGGAACTAAATAGACGTGACTAATCAGGGACAGGTGAAACAAATCAGGGGCAGGTGCAAAATCAAAAAAGGCGGGAAACAAGACAGGAAGTAAGACAGATACAAACTCAAAAACTTACAAATGGATCGATTGCTTTACCTGAGTCATAGTCCAGCTTGTACAGAGTCAAGCTGGCTCTCTGTCTCGCCCTTGAAGTCCACGCTAAGCTAAGCTAAGCTAACAAGTTCCTGGCTCCAATCTTCTCAACTAACTCAGCAAGAAAGTATGATAATACTTTACTATTATTGTCATTATGAAATAAACAATTCTTATATTTTCATAGTTGACAACTGTTGCTTAGGTTTTCTGGATTGCCAAGAGCATCTTAAATCATGCCATCGCGTGGCGTGGCTTGTCAAGATCCACATACTAATCTGTCTCTACAAATTCCAAGAAGACCTAATCTGACAGTTCTATCCAGGACAACTGAAGGCTGCGGGGAACCCTGCTCCGCCGTCACCAGATCCTTCCATAATCACTGTCTATGGGGCATTTCATGATCTTCTTAAAGCCACAACGTGTCGAAAATGTGAGCATTTCCAGCTTCGCCACCCCCCCCCAATGGCAGCATCACAAAAAGCACAGTGGTAGACAGCAAAGTATGCTGCAGACTCACCCCCACCTTCTTCCACTCCCGTCTCCCTCAGAGACTCTGAAAATGAAGGTCTGAAATGCACAGGCTGCACTAATTTGCACCCGATTTTCTCGTTTGTCTAATTAAAATGAAATCCAATTTTTTTGTGGGCTTAAAATAAATGAATCTTGAATGTTTTAGGCAGAAATGTTCACTCAGGCCGTACAAAACAATTTACCGAGATCTTTTACTTTAAACTTCAACAGCACGCACGTCTTCCAAACCTGCTTGCTCCTCTTGACTCCCGTCATGCTCCTGTTGCACAGTGGTTGCATTTCTTCTCCTGCACCCACACACTTTGCTTATTCATATATCCTTGAAAACAAAGAACTGTTGGTATATTGTTCAAGTGAAAAAAATAAAAACAATGTTTAATGCTGTGGTTGGTGAGCAGAAGCCTCAGAGCAGCATGCAAATAGTGACATTTACTACATAATAAATGCCCTCCAAACTGTGTATATGCCCCTTTTGATTTATAGTGCCTCAGGTGGTTATCACAGTTAGAAGTTCGATCTTGGCTTGAAAGGGCGCTAAGGGCAAAAAAGGTCAGGGGTATTTGCTCGGAATAACACTCCCACTAGCATTGCACAACAAAGCACACACTTTATACAACATCAGAAGTTCATATCACTAAACTAATATCTTCCACAAACATCCATCAGTGCTAAATTACCATTATCGGAGAAGCAAGCGCATATTCTGCATCAAAATATCAGTAATGACATTTTTGGAGTCTGGAAAGAATATCAATCCATCAGATCTTACAAAGGCTTAAACTTCAGAGACTGGTGTTTGACATTTGGAGTCCCTCTTTGGCATGACCTTTGCAGCAGTTCACCAAACATATCTAGTGTCAATCTAACCATTTGTCTCTGAAATTATAATTTACCTTCCTGTTGAGTTGCAGAGCAGAAGCAGAGCGTGCAGCAGGATTTAGCGTTCTGCTTTCACAGATGTCACGATAGAACCAAAACCCGAGATTCAAACATCTTTTCAAAAAGTCCCATTACAAATATTACGAGGTCTGTTGATCTGAAAAAAAGCATAACCACAAAGGAAATCCAAATTCACTATTCATTTCCTATGCATTGGAGTCAGTCTTCTATGGATGCTGGGGCAGAAACACAAGGCAGAAATGAAAAATGTTATCTATGACCGGAAAATAAAATCAGCAACATGAACTACAAGAGTAATAAAAACCCTTTGCATGGCTGACACAGTTGTTTGTTGCGAACCAACTTGTTGCAACAAAACAGGGCAGAGCATTAAATGCAAAAGAACAATCGGCAGCAGGTGTTCCTTTAAGATTAAACATATAGAATATTATATGCCATATTCAGCCTAATCTTTATGTCATGTCACATAGGCATTTCAAAGCAGGAGTTGTAATATTAAAGCTTGAGCCACAGCTCCCCTGTGTGGCGAAGCAATGAACCTTCAACATTTTAATCACTGAGCAGTATTTCCAGGAAGTCACACATGGAAACCTCTCGTAGATTAAAGAGGTTGAAGTGCCATAAAACACAAAATGTTTTAATGTGTCCCCATCAATTCAGTGCAAATGTTCAATCAAACTAATCAGATTTCTAGACATGCTTCTCTCCAGCGTGTCGACCGAATTCTATTAAGATCTACCTGACTGACATGAGTAATGATGCGCAACCCTTCAAATAAATCCTTATCCAGACAAACATCTGTCCTTCGCTGCTATTTACCCTCGCACCAAATCATATAACAAACCCTTCCCCTTCAGCTTTATGTTACTGCACAGTTGGACCCATACACTAAATGAGAAAAAGGCACATTGTCTTCACATCCTCATTCCATATAAAATTCATTTCCCTCACGCATTATCCCATCCGCTGTGTCACAATGCGACAGGGCGATCATGTTGCACGAAGGGCGTAAAAACATATTTCGGTTCCAAGTTGCAACAATAACCTGTCATGAAATACCTCACAACACACACACACACACACACACACACACACACACAATACACAGTGTTTAAGTAGGCCTACTGTAGGTGATTATCCTGATTATCCTGCATGGTTTCCTTTCACAGTGTCACATTCAGTTAGATGATTTGGGGCTAGTTAGACTTGTTACACCCTCTTTAGCTGTGAGTGGCAGCAAGTGTAAGTCACACACTGCTGGGCAGTCTCACACTTCTAAAAATGTCTTGATTACGCATTAGCCACAGCCAGGCACAATACAGAGTATGAGTCAGTTGTTTCTGTGTTTTTTTCTTACTTTCTTTCTTTTTGGAAGGGGGTTGCTTTTCCTTGGTTACCACAACAAATCTCCAAGACTCTAACACTGTTAGAATCTTCTAATACTGTTAGAATCTTGCCTGAAGTTGTAGAGGTTTGTTTTTTGAGAGATGCTTTTCCTTGTTCTCTCGTGTTTTTAACACACATGCGTGCACATTCGAGTGATGCAATACACATTCCTGCAATGGTTTCACGCCAAGTTTAAACCTACCGTGACGTCGGATAGCGTTATGGATGTTGCCATGTTGGTCTTTCAGAGCCAGAAGTCAACATTGTTGAATGAGGTGATTGGACGTACCGTTGATTTTGCAGTTTTCAAGCAGAAGAAAATGGCAGCCTGTCTAATCGTGAACATATTCATTTCACCATTAAACCAAAATATGTTTCCGAAAACATTTGACGAAAGAAGCAGGCAATGCAGTAACAGAATCTTGATTCATGTTTGATCAGCATTGCCTAGCTGTTCAGTTTCGTCAGCCTGGTTGTAGTAGGCGGGCCTGCCAATCACAAGGTAGCCAAGCTCTAAAGCATACTCTGCTTTATTGTCTATTTTACTCTAAACAACACCATAATTCACAAAATGAACATCAGGCTGTAAGGAAGAAGACTGGAAACTAAGCAAATAAGGCCATAAACTTGTTAGATAACTGTTTACTGGGGTAATAAATCATAGTGGTGTGTCGGTCGTGAACGTATCGTTCAGTTTGAACTAATCTTTTATATGACTCGGAAGTAATGAGTAGTCTCAGTGAGTGATTCGCTCATTTTCATGTAGTACGTTCCCTCGCCACATGGCAGCTGCATGGCCGCTCAGGCTGTGTGATGAGCAGTAAGCGCAACAGTTCTTTCATACGGATCGGCCTTTCATTCGTTTGTCGCGTTTACATCGGCCGTAAGAGGGCTACAGCGCTGCACGCGTGAATGAACGAAATGACCGTCCGAGAGTAAGTGATCCGAGTCAGTTAAAAGACTCGAACTTCCCAACTCTAATAAATCAAAGATCTTTCTTTTCGCCCCCTACTGACCATTAGACAGAGTGCAAGTTTAAGATACTTCCACGTTACATTTCACAAACCTAGGCGCTCTATCCACTAATTATTACTCCACTAATCTACAAGGGGCGCTAATGTGTCGAGAAACACAGAAAGGCAGACTGACGTTATCCATGCTGGTTTCAAACACTTTTAAAAAGGGTTTTCCATGAGTTTTATATGGGAGAAATGCGCATTCAATATGTTAGTTAGACTTTACGGATACGTTTTAATCAGGAACGCTGAATGCAAACAGAAACTTGTTTGTTTGTTTGTAAGGAAACTCGACGGGGGACCTTTAAATTTGAAAAAAGTCACATTTGTTTAAAAAATCAAACAAATATTCTTGACATTTTTATGAATTCCTTTTGCAAGCAAATATATGTATTTATGTGTGTATTTACTCAGGTTGGTTTGCATTTGTAAGTCTTGTTTTTATTTTGTGGATCATGAAACATGCATTTGTCACCAATGGTGGCGCTATCTCTCCATAGAAACCCCCATTATAAAAATGCACCAGTGCCAACTGACGGCACCACAAACCCATCAACACCAGTCGCTCAGCCTTTGTGTCATGTGTCAAGATATTTTCATAATCCCCTGACACGCTCTATCTTTTGCATCTCATGTAGCCACTGTTTGACATACCTCGATCTTTAAATCCCTTGGATGATTACCAATTATGATATAGCACAATAAATCCATTGTCTTATTTATGTTCAGTCTATGGTGCACTGATACCTTATCTGATATAGTTTTCAACACGCTTGTCATCGATATGCTTCATGGTGTCATTGACCTCACCCCAGTGTGTGCCTGCATTCCAAAATCATATATACGTATTGTAACAAATGTCATTCTCATAAGACATAAGACACAGGCTTCAGAAGAAGACATGGCAGCACAAAAATAACCTGTACACCTGCTTCATGACAGACGTGTGTAAACCTGTTGACAGGACACCGCAAACAAAGTCACGCTCATGTGACAAATTCCAGAATTACAGGCTCAGAAAGTTACACATTTTACGTGAAAGGCACAATGGCATGTTTCAAAGGGAGATTTTTATCACTGCAGCCTGTCACATAGTTTGAGTGTTCGATAGATGAAGCACTCCACCCTTGCGCGAATTTTCCATCGCAGTGTGTTTCAGTTTGGTACTGTAGACAAATATGATAAGCAACTAAATATGTGATCTGCAATCCGGATCTACAGATACAGTATATTTTACATATGTTTGAGCTGATAAACAAGACAGTTTATGTTTATTTCAATATATATGGACAGTGGTTCAATATAGTGCGTTAAATATTTGAGTAATTTGACACTTGCGCTTGCAGGACAAGGCATAAATCGACACAAATGGAGAAAGTAAAGTATTCAAAAAGGCTTCACAAAAATTACAACAATTTAAAATCCTATCTTAAATAATGTATGCATTAACTAAAAGTCAAATATCTCTGTGTACATTAGCAATAGAAACAGCCAGGTTTAATAGTTGCGTTTAAGTACGGGAACCTTACTGAAGACATCATTCTCGGTTTGCAATATAATGTTTTATATAAATGTTTCACCACTGCAAAGGCGTTTCTGTACTCTTATAAATCCATGTGGGCAGGGCGCGTATGTATGTGAATGGCACAGCTGTATACTCAGGCCGTCAGGAACAGGAACCTCACATGTTAATCCAACATAAGCTTGTTCAATACCTGCAGCAGTATTTTAAATGTCTGCTGTACCAACACGAACTGTGAAATCTAAACACACCTTCAGAGCAGATCACAATTTAGAGTGCGGAGTCACACTCAACTTTCTACCTAAAACATAACGTATTCGGGATCAGCGGTCGGTATTAATCACTCAATCACTGCGGTCTCATATTTTATAGCCACACTGAACAAGTGACACAACGCTTAATGAAATATTTATTTTGGCCTGTTCAAGAATTTATTTAAGTGATTCGTGCACAATTGAATAAACAGATCTCTGATCTGATTTAGACGGATCAGTGTTTGATGTCTTGCTGTATTACACAGTTACACCGCTGTGGTTTATTTTTCCAAGATGAGTCTAATTTTTTTTCTGCATGGTTAGACTTACATGGCAACAGTGGCTCATTTCTTCCTAGGTACATTCTTTGCATAATAGGTTAATTGGTTGATTGACTCTGAAATGCCAGTTATTGTAGGTGTGAATGTGAGTGTGGTTCTTTGTCTCCATGTGTCAGCCCTGTGATAAACTGGCAACTTGTCCTCTCGCCCAATGCCAGATTGAATCAGCTCCAGCTACTCCAACCCTGATACAGGAAGTGGAGAGTAAAAATATGTATGTATACTCTTACAGTTCCGTGGGTTGGTTCAACAGGTGTTTCAAACCTTTTGATCAATGCATTCATTCAAATATAGAATAATTGACTGTGAATGGATGCCATTGTTCTAGTTAGTGCCTCGTGAGCTACACACGAGGCGCTACTCCTCCAGTGCCTTCAAAGGTTGTCTGAAATTCGCTGAAACTTTTCTCTTTCCACGCTGCTCGAGGGCACATATTATGCTGGACACACATGATTTTTTAACACTTTTGTAGAGGAATCCATCCTGATTCACGCAATGTGCTCGGTTAAGTCGAGACATTTTCAGAATTTAAATGGCGAGCCACAGAGCGAGGAGAGTTTCACTCCAACTGCCATTAACTCATATACAAAATTTGAAGCAGATTTTCGAGAAAAGCAGAAACGACCGTCTTCCTTCATTCGCCGCTGTGTCCACAATATTTACTCGAGAGACACCAAAGCACATCAGCACGTTCGGGAACTATTGTTAGTTAATTTGAACTTGTCTGTCTAAATGACAGACAAGTTCACAGACATTTGATAAGCATGAAACTTGTCATAACTATTAAAAATAGCAATGAAATGTCAGCAGTACCTATACCTATCGAGGCTGTGTTACCTTCATTTTAAGTGTGCGTTCACAGACATTTTCTGTAGTGACCGTCAATCTCATGAGTATACATGGGCATATGTGCACTTTTGTGTGCAAGCGTGTGTGTGTGTCTATGCGACTATAAACTCTATATATGTCTAAATGACAGACAAAAGTCATATAAAGTGACGTAAAAGTTGCATCAAATCTACCTTGGTCGTTCACACTGGGGTTGCATTGAAAAAAATTCACGCTAGTTCAAAAAATCTGACCTGGTCACTTGACCCCCCAAAAAATCTGATTTGGGCCACTTTTGTCTGCAGTCTGAACATAGCCGGCGGTCAGCAACATCTGTAACATCTGGCCCGCAAGATTGTTTAGACTAGACTAGAGAATGAAAAAAAATATATACAAAATATACTTTTTAAAAATCGGACTATAAATGTGCATGCATGCGCGCGGTGCACTTCTCTTCATCTTCTCTTCTTGAATACAGACTTCTTCTTCTTCTTCTTCTTCTTCTTCTTCTTCTTCTTCTTCTTCTTCTTCTTCTTCTTCTCCACCGTAAGTTCATGTTTGGAAAAACCTGCAACAGACTTATTTTCCCAGCACTCATTTTGACGTGACAGAAAAGCACAGGTGCAATTTATATAATTAGTAAAGGGTGCATTTGTGCGCCATTTCCAGGTAAGCTGTCATTAATGTAATTAATTACTTTTGCACTAATGTGACAGGACAAAGTGGCTCCACGTCGCAGATGAACCTGCTTCAATTAAAGTAATATCTAGCGGTTGACTTTGATAGATGAAGGTGACACAGTTGCAATAAACAAACCATATTTTGTGACACTCAGCTGATTGGATTAATGGATAAACACATTTTATATGGCTGTAGGGAGTATTCAAGTATGAAGTGTTATGAAAGTTTGTTGATCAATCACGAACAAAGAACAAGTCGTATTCTTTGCAAATATTTGAATCAAATATCAGAAAGGAGAATTTTATACTTCTTTCGTAAAACAAAGAAATATAATCCTTAAATAGTTTGTCGTTCTCCCGTTTCACCTGATGATAAATGAGCTATCACTACTAGAAATTCTTGTTCAGTCAGTAGACCTGAAAGTTCTGATCCCTTGTAAGTCCTAACACACAGTAACAATCTGTCGTGGGATTAGTGACTCAGTGAAGAACATGTGTGAGGTATTTGTAAAAACAACCTTCACATTTGAACAGATTTACTTGTCTCATGTTGTAACTCCACCATCTTAAAGACCACTTCATCACAGTGCAAGAAGCATATTAATTCAAAATCCATTTTCCCAACCTACGTTTATCGCAGACACTAATATGGACAAATCTTATTAGATTTCCACAAAGCAATGTGGTTGTTACACCATAAAGGAAATCAGATATTCTGTCTGCACAGAAACTGTGCTATTTTCCAGCCTGCGTCGCTTGTCAAACTCAGACTGGTGGTGGCTGGATGTTGCCCTGGACGGATTTCCTCAGATTTTTGTATCAGAGTGAAACAATGCATGGCCAACCAGCAACACATATGGCAAAATGTTATAAATGGGGTACGGTGTGATCAATGTAGAGACAGGCAGAGGAAAAATAATTTCATTTCTACTATTAATGCGTGCATGTGGCCCACTGCTGTTCAGCTCGGTTCAGCTTTATGTGAAAATACATATTTTTTGTAATGATGTAATGGGAATTTTATTGACTTTTTAATAGTTTTTGGTTGGCGATGAATGAACGAGATGAAAAATGTGTATTTTAATTAATCTGTAATTTATGCTAATTTCAAGCCTGGCATCCTTAATTTTCCTTAAAGCTGCATCCATCAATTTGTGACCACTAGGGGGTAGAAAACATCAAAACAAATGAAATAGATAAATACACCATCAAATATGCAAATTATAAAGCTGTTGTTGACGTCTGAGTATTCTATTGTTCATTTTAATGCATTCATTTTTGTAGGCACACAGCCACACATATCACACAAACAAAACAGGCATCTGATGGATGACAGATACAGTATATTTTACATACGTCTGAGCTGATAAACAAGACATTTTTACGCCTATTTCAATACACGATGTTCAATATAGTTCAGTATGGTGTGCTAAATAGTGGAATGAGTTGACGCTGGTTGCAGGCCAAAGCATGAGTCAACACAACATGCAAAAGAGAAAAGAAATATTCAAATAGGCTTTTTCAAATTCGGTTTGGAGTACAAGTAAAACTATGAATATGAAATTCAATCTCAATGTATGCAGAACATTGTGTCCTTAAAAATGTATTTGCACAGACTCTTTTACACAGTAACAATGTGAATGACTAAATGAATTAAGTATTTCAATAAAAATTATTTCCAGGAAATCAATTACGAAAGCCAAGTCAAAGACCTCTGTGTTACATTCGGGCACACGGTCAGGTTCAGCAGGTGATTTAAAACGTTTGACTGCAGCATCCTTTGAAAGATAGAGAAAGCTACTGTATAATTTGCTACTATTAATGGACGCCATTCTTCTGGCGTTGTCTCTTCTTCTTTGCCACCAGATGTACATTCATTACAGGAAAAGCAAAGGTGCAATTAATATCATTAGTAAAAGGACGGTGGTGTTCCAGTTTTAGGGAGGCTGTTATTAATGTAATTAATTACACCTAAACTGCCGTGACTAGACAAAACGTCTCCATGATGCAGTTGAACCTGCATCAATTAAAGTAATATCTACTGATTGGCCATATTTTGCGACACTGAAATAAATTAGATGATGGATAAACACATGTTTTATGTTTTTCAGTACATACAGCATGCGTGTGTACTGATTGCATGGAATCAACCTGACTGAATTTCTTCATCAAAATGAAACTAAGCGCGCTCTTCCCGCCATGTGGTGCAATGTACACAGAGCAGTGGCAGTCCCTCATTTCCTAGAACTTGCTTTCACTGGACTGGCCAATCAAGGTATGACAATGCCCTTTCTCATTAAGGGCTTAAGGGAGGTAGGTAACGGCACACCCAGGGCATTCTGATCTTTTCTTGTCTCACTGTCGACCTCATTTCAGCAGCTACTGTCAGCCAGAAAGTTGGGTGCAATCTGTAGTTAAAGAACCCCGCTTTCGACTAAGTTACCTGCATCAGGGCGGATCACAGAGCTATTTGTGCAAAAGATTTTGCTTGACTAATGGCAGCCTAAGGCTAGGCATATTAAGAAATGAATGCATGATTAACTTAGAATGTAGCAAAGAAAACCCAAAGACATTAGGAAGAGTCACTGAATGTATGTTATAGGAACATTTGAATAAAATATACATATTTCATTATTTGATTGCAGGATAGCTAATGTTGCTGTTGAATGAGTTATGTGTATTATTACACGTGGTGGGTACACTTCTGGGATTAAGACATAGTATAGATGTGTTGATCGTCTACCTGTTTGTTCAATGTAGGCTTTACAGTGAAGAACTCAATGCTAAGTTAAAGTTGAGTAATTATCAGTGTACAGCCGGTGCACTTAGGAGCATTCACGCAAGAATATGTTGGTGCCTTGCATAATATTTGAAGGTGATGCACTGCACTTTACTGGTCTGTGTAGCTGGCTGACTTATTAAAACGAATCAAACCACGTGAACGAATTGTATCCTGCACGCACGCAATAGCTTTTCTCAGTGTATCAAACGCCTATGGCTCTATGGCCACTCCAGGTCAACGTAAGTGTTCAAATTAAACTTCAAAAAGGAGATTAATCTTAATAATGCTTATGTGCATTAAAAAAATAAATATAATCCTTAAATCTTTTATAATTCTGATACATCTACAGGAAATTCCTGTTCAGTCAGTAAACCTGATTCTTTATAAATCTTTATAAACACACAGTGATGAATAATGACTCAGTGAAGAAAGTGTGTGAGGTATTTATAGAAACCACTTTCAGATTTATTATCTATTTTATCTATATCTATTTTTTTTTGTTAACATCATCACCAATTCATCACATTAAAAGACCATTCAATGTGGCACAAGGCAGATACAGATTCAAAGTGAATTTCGGCGTATACCAACGACACTGTTATCAACAATGTGGCTATTGTGCAACGTGATCATTATGTAATAAAAGTCTCCGTCTACTGGGCAGACGTCGTTGGTTGAACTTGTCAAAGTGGTTTGTCATGAGCTCTTTTATTAAGGAAATGTCTGCACATTCTTCTTTGTGTTTTGTCTTCCAGGTACAGGTGTGTATTGTGCTCCTGAAAGATGGCATCAGACAGTAATCTTCCATTCATTTAATGGCTGAATGTCAACAACCGATAATGGTGACAAACTGGTGATGAAAGAAAATTTGTAATTTAGGCTAATTACGAATCTTGCTTTTGTACCTAATTTGACTTACAGCTATATATTGATGAATTTGACCACTAGGGGATTAAAACAAACAAACAAACTGATACAGTTCCCATCAACATCAGTTTTAAGCATTCATTTGGAGTTAATGTTCATGCACTCGTTTTTTTTCGCCGCCTGACAAATGCAAGTCAAATATTTAATCCATTTTGGCCTCCGACCGAGAGAAACTATCCGGATCTTTGGCCTGCTGTGCTCAACATTCTTCGCTAACTACCCAGCTTTGGCTTTCTGCTGCTTAGTGCTGGGTAGGAGGCGTCCAGTGTCTTTATCTGACTTATTTGCTATAAATATCTGAGCTGCTGAAACTCATACTGTGTGTGCAGACTGTAGAACCAAAACAAGATAAAAGAGGCTTAAAAGCTCTGCTGAGCTGCAAAGTAAGATCATTTTTGCAATTTGGCACTACGAGCAACAGCTGTCACCTTACAGATGTGTCATATCAGTTCAGTTTAAATCTTTTAGAGTTTAATTACTTAACACAGAATTATGAGCAGAGGCCTATGGTCACATGTTGCAAGATGATCACACTTTAATGTAATTTGACTTTATTGCCCCCCAAAATTATTTTTCACTTAAGAAGAAGCCTGTCTTATGTCCTCCTTTTAAAAGTGACACAGTCTTGCATATTACATACTGCAACATGGTTCGATAGTCTTGAATAGATTTGATGAATTCAATGGTAAATTCATTTAATTTCGCAGCTGTACTAAATTATTTTTGACTACTAATGAAGAAAACTCTCAGAAATAAAGACAGAGCAATGAGCCTGTTTCTAGGTCATGTGTTGGATGGCAAAATATATTTTGGGTATGGAATTTGAATAATCATAATAATGCATTTTAGCTGCAGGTGTGTCTGCAAACTGCAGACAGGGTTTACAAACATTCAGGTTCAGCAATCAGATGCTCATCTTGTGCTTTTGCCAGTCGACTCTCTGGCATTTTGGCTCTCATTGGCATGGTGCATGAGCTTGTTTGCTGGGTGTGGTTCTTGCTATTGTCGCCGCTTCATTAAACAAAAACCATGAGATTCACCAACAATAGTCAACTATTTATCTACGAAATTTATAGCAAACGCGTTTACAAAAAGCTGGGTCATCGTTATTGTGACACACTGATTATCTGATGAGTGAGGCACCAGGGTTGCGACGCAGGAGCTTCCTGATGACGCAAGAGCTGCCAGCACTGCGCCCGGCCCTCGGCCTTTCACTAGAAAAATTCTAAACTTTTTCAAATAACAGATTTAAAAATCAAGTCACAGATGCATCTTCCAAGACTTCAAGAGCAGACTGATCAAATGTCGTTCCTTAAACTGGAAAGGAATCTCCATTAGAAGGTCGACCAGCGCTGTAATATCTTTTTAAAAAAAAAATCATTTATTTCTAATTGGTTGGTAGCAGGTTGTAATGGCACTACTGGATCTGATCAAATGGAAGAAATGGCAGCAAACACATTTTAATCATATTAACAAAACATAACTTGCCGAGGCGGGAAAACTTCAATATGTAGATGTTTGCCTCACGTACAAGATAATACATGACTTGACCTCTCCTCCGCTCACACAGTTTGTCACCATAACAACAACTGTCGGTTCACATGACGTGCAGCAAGAGGGGGTTGCTTTATACCACTGAGGAAAAACTGCTCTCAGTCAGTCTGCGTTCTCTGTTAAAGCTGCACTAGAACGCGAACTGGACACGTCACGTAGCTTGTTTACATAGTTCAGTTAGTGCCTAACAATGTTGTCTTAGTCAATCCATACTGTTAACATTAACATCACTCATTTTATTGCAATCATATGTTCTCTTTGGACTTTGGAACGTCTGTCCAGGAGCTAACTCTTGGCTAACTCGAATGCAATGGCTTTAGCATTACATCATACTTCCATTAAATATTGTTCCAAATCTCGAGATGTACATGTATTGTTTTGTCATTAGGTGAAAACAGATAAGGCAGCAGAGCATATCTCATTACTATAACATGATTATAGAACTGCAGTCATGCAGAGCTGAGGTGGCTTAACATCCACCTCTGTCATTATCTGTGTCATATTGCTACCTTCGTATTGTTGCAGTTATGGTCACAGTTCATCAGTGTTACTGTGTTTTGATAAGGTCAGTGTCACACCCCTGTGATCTGAACACACAAAGGACAGGCTTCATCATAGGCTGATGTCATAGTCTATAAGTTCATAGTCTGCACTCAACACATCAAGCCCGAACAATAAGATCCCGCGTTTTGGTATTCACTGTTGATTTTTGCAGGAATGCCCTCACCTTTTTGTTTAATTTGTTTTAACTGCAATATCTACAGCCAGATTCTGGAGCTGATTAGACGAAGCATGAGAAAAACTCTAAAAATCTAAAACAAAAAAAAAAAGAAATGTTTTGACAATGACATGTTTGTCATGTCAAACATGAAGAAAAAGAATGCAGCTCTTAAACAATATGGAGTGTAAAGCGCCTATCCCATTTATAGAAATGGTGTGTCCGGATCTATTTTTGAATTGTTTCTACAGGAAATAAAATAATCATGACAGCACTCTGTTAAGCCTTTCATAAGGTGAGCCCCAAACAATGAGCCCAAAAAGAGGCTCTCATGGAATGTGTCCTAACCACTCAATATAACAGCGACAGCAGTGATCTGATAAATTGGCCCCTCCTTGCCATTGACTATGTAGTTATCGCTCTGTGATGAAAGATTTCTTGTAGCTCATGTCCGTTCACGTAAATTCAGACTGTTTTCTTTAATGAATGACACACACACACACACACACAAAAAATACACTAAATAACATGTAATAAAAATGAATAAAGCAGTGTGTGTGGCCAAAACTGGGTTGTGACGACGACAAACTGTTTGCGACACTGACCTCAATGGAATGTGTCACAGCCACATGGTGCAATTACCCAACATTTAAAGTCTCACATTTCTTGTTTCCAAACTAATAATTACATAATCAATATTATAATGCACGCAATTTGCTAAATTAAACGCCCAAACCAAGAACAACAACTTCCCTCTCCTCCTCCTCCTCCTCCTCCTCTCTCTCTCTCTTCTGTTATTCCTGTATTTCCAATGGCCAATCTAATGATAACATGATGAGCAGAGACTTGAGTGTTTTACGGGCTTGTCTTCTGTCTCTTGTGATTTGTAAACCCACAAATATTTAAATTTGACTTGTCTGAACAATAGTGTTACTCGGATAAGATGATGCTTATCATTATTCTGCCAATTTGTGTTGAGTACACCGAGCAAACCGTTTTTGGGCACATGCTCCAGATCAGGTTGAACTGGTCTGACGATGATAATCTCAGCAGGAAGACGTTAAAGTAAACACCCCCTCTCTGTGTCAGTTGCCCACATTGTCACACAGACACTAATAACAGGTGTGCGACTGAGGCAACACGACTTAAATATTTCTAAATAAGTCTCATCTCTTACACTGGAAGGAACACTAAACGGGACACTACTTGTTCTCTCATCATCGGGGCATTGACATAATATGATCCATGGTTATTTTCTCAATGGAAACACAGGTGAGGTTATTGTTTTTATTAATAATGCTTTTTATAATCTATGATTTTATTTGAAGTGATACTTTTTTATGCATTAGCCCTACAGGTTTAGTCTTTTAGCTCTTATTTTGTAAATGTGCAGAAATAAAATCAGGGGCTTTTATTTTGAAAAGCATTATTATATTCATGTTTTTTAACAGATAAAATGATAATAAATGATAAAATACATCATAACTAAATGATTCTGAACTAATATTGGAACAAGTAGTTTAGCTTGAATACATCTTTAAACTTATTCCAAGTGTGAGCACGTGACGTGTTTGATTCATTATAGTTTTGCAAATAATGGAAGCTAGGGAATAAAAGAGTACATTGATGCCATCAGCGTCATATTAATGGCATGTTGCCTAAAGGGACAGGGTTGACTGCACGGAGGCAAGTACAAACATGTGATACATGGTCAGAAGTGTTTGACAATCATCAGTCACGGTGATGTGACCTCAAAACAGTGAGGCATTGTCACCTCAGGTTCACAGGTGTGCGCTCACATGTGCATCACATTTCAGGTTTCACAACAGGTCTGTGATACCATCTTTAAAAAAAATATATATATATATATCTAAATATTAAACATTCGCCTGTGTGATCATCTTTTCTTAGACACACATAAATATGGCACACAGGATCCAAGAGGAGAGAACCACAGAGCCGGCCGAGGAGATGGGAGAAACGGAGAAACTGTTTCTCAAAGATCTCTACTCGTTCATGAAGAAGAGAGATACACCCATCGAGAGAATCCCAAACCTGGGCTTCAAACAAAGTACTTCAGAAATATTCTTCATTTTATCACATTTTGTTTTTAATGCATTTTTAAAAAGCACAGCTACGATTTCAACATGTGACATGGTACAAGTATACTGTTAATTGATAGATATGCTGATATTTATAGACATAAGTTAGTCCTGATTGTAATTATACTTATTCTGACTTTAAACAATATAATATAAACAGTATCTCCAGTATATATAACAGTATTATCTTTAGCAAAATGATTTCCTTGTTCCAGAAATTTGCTGTTTCTCTTTCATTTAACGTCATTGTGGATTATCTTTTAAAATCGGACTGTTGGTCAGACAAAACAAACAATTTGAGGACTCACTATTTTCTGATATTTTCAGTCAATCCATTAATTGGGAAAATTGATGAAATGAAAAGCCCTATTTTCTAATAACGAACCGTATTTGATGATGTATATTCTCTGTTTTTCAGTTGATCTATTTGTGATGTTCAAGACTGTCAGAGACATGGGCGGCTACCACCAGGTAACCAAATATATCCACTATGTTATTAGTAATTGTAGTGACGGACAGTAGATTGACGTCAACCTCTTCTTGTTTTCATCAATGGCCGATCTTGAATATACAAAAGCTATAAATACTGTGGTATTTGTTTTTGGTTCTTGCCCCTTATCTGTCACTATAAAAACAAATTCGGAATAAAATCAAGTGTCCTGCGCTCTCCCAGGTGACTGCTCAGCAGCTGTGGAAGCAAGTCTACAACATGCTTGGAGGGAATCCACGAAGCACGAGTGCAGCTACCTGTACCCGCAGACACTATGAGAAGTGAGTTTAATCGTGCATGGATTTCTCACAACGATTGGGTGGCGTGTTGTAATTTTATATTTTTAACGACGTGTTACTTGTGCAGGCTGCTTCTGCCATATGAATGTCACATAAAAGGCGTAGAGATGAATACCTTGCCTCCTCATCAGCCGAAGAACCTACACTACACAGTCAAACATGATATGGGCCTCAGACCGGCTAAGCGTAAACTGATATCAATACCTCTGCATCAGGTTGGTATTATTTTACACTTAAAGAAAAAAAAAAAGAACATAGCAAAGTTTCCCGACTGTACTGTATCATCCTGTGTATTACTGTATTATTATTGTATTGTATTACTGTAATATATATATATCTATTTTGTGAATAATCTACTTCTGGTGCAAATTAATTCATTCCTATTTATTAAACCTTTTTCTTATATAGTGCTTTCATGCTGTGAGTTAGATAAGAAAGTTTGTACAGTAAACATGCAGCTGAAGACAGCAGTTGGTTAGCCTAGCTTAGCATAGACTGGAGACAGAAGACAAGGTGAAACCCTCAAAGGTGACAAAATCCGCCTACCAGCACATCTAAAGTTCACTATTTTAACCTGTTTTATATTATTTGTACAAGTGAACAACATCCTGGAGCCTCCACTGATCTCCTGGCAACTACTCCCAGCCAAACCACAAACGTCTAGCTTTTAGAATTAGTTTTTTTACAGATTAGTCAAGATATGACATGTACATTAGCGAGCTTTCAAAGTGATGGAAGGCTGATGTTGTTATCTTTGGCTAGAGTCAGACTAGCTGGTTTCCCGTTGGCAGTTTTAATGCTAAGCTATGCAGTTGCTGGTTGAAGCTCCACGTTCAGCTAACGGAGATGAGTGTTTTACAACTCTTGGCAAGAGAGTGAATGAGCATATTATAAAATGTCAAACTATTCTGACGGACCACTTACCTTTCCAACAGCCACCACACGGTCATCAGGCAGGCCAGCATGCAAATCCTTTCCCTGTGTCGCTCTGCTACCCTCACTACTATCATCCAAGCCACGCAGTTCTCCCTCCCCACATTCCTATCGCCTCCTCACTTTTGGCACCACATAGCCCCCCTGAACCACAGCCCCAGTTTTCTTTCAATCCATATCATCTAAACCCAACAGAAAGGGTCACGGAGCCACTGGACCACCTGCGATACCTGGCAGAACGCTACAAGACCTCATCTGGATTGAATGAGCCTCTGAACCTCAGCGTTAAAGCATCAAAAGAGGGAACCAGCAGGCCTGTCTCATCGTTCGCCCCACCTTCATCCAGCAAAAACCCAAAGTTTTTGAACAAACCCTCCCCTCTGTACACTGCTCATTTCCCACAGGTGGTGAGAAGTGAAATATGTGAGACGCAAGATGAGGAGGCAGGTTTAGGAGAGACATATCCTGCGAAAGCTAGGGAGACATACGTCATTGATGTCAAAGCATTAACAGCCTCAAGCAGCCCCACGTATGACTCTGCTCTGACACTTAGAACAGACGAAGGCGCCTTCGCAACAGCCCAAAGTCCCAGCTCTCCGAGAAGAGACTCCGCAATGCAGCCAAAAGGAGAAAGAGAAGGGAGTCCAGAAGTAAGAGGGCTCGACCTCAGTCATATACTGCCCAACCTCCCTCAAGAGAACAGAGGCGAGATGGAAATTGAGATACCGCTGTCTGTGTTTAATAAGTGGCTCAGGCAGTGTAGGTCCTCACCCACGACGCATGGAGATAAGCAGCTACCTACTCTTCCTACTCTGGAAGAACCCTCTGGGAAAAGGATTTGTTCTGACGCAGACGTCATCCCCGCCAACGTAACGTTTCGAATGAATCCCCAGCACCCGAGCTCAGTCGCTGAGGATCTCCGGCTGAGGCAGAGAAGTCCCACACCGGTCGTCCAAACAAGCGATTATTGCAACAACGTGAGCCAAGATCCTTTTACCAGCTACAAGCCTGTGCCTTCAGGTGGTATTCTGAAAAATGCAGCCAGCCGGGATGTCTATCCATTCGATCAGCAGGATATCAACAAGTCATACAGCTCCAAACCCTCAAACAGCTGGGAACCATATGACCAACAGACCTGGGTTCGCACAATCCAAGCAAAAAGTGACTCTAATCCTCTCACAGTTCAGCAAAACTTTGCAGCCTCTAAATCCTACAGTGAAGACCGAGGCCAGGGAGGGAAGTCCGAGATAGTACCCTCGGCTCTGCTAATGATGGATCCCAGCTCCACTTCTCTGTTGCGGCTCACCACTGAAGAGGTGATGAAACTGAAGAAAATCATCTCGAGCTCATCGTGAATATCGGCTCAGACAACTACACTGACACTCCAACACCACATTAAAGCTGACTCGCATTGCATTGCTCTTTCACACACTGTAGCTCATTGAAGTTTTGTATCATTCTTTAATATGATTAAATATATTTTATAAGTGTCAAATAAAAATCTGAATTTTAATGACTAATAATTCACTCACGTCTGGAGCAGAACTTCAGTTAAGGAGAAAGTTTGTTTTTCTGTACAGTAATATTTCTTGCATGATACATTTAATACTTTTAATTATAATGTAAACATAAATAAATTCAATGACATGAAACAGAAGTATCATGACTCATCTGTTGATTGGATAATCCCGTCTTCACTTCACACTATCAACATTTTATCAATCTTTCGTAGCTGAACTACCATTACTGCATTTCACTGACTACTAAACTATAACTGGGCTGGAGGGAGTGGCCTCAAGCTATATTTAGGAAAAGGTGTGGTAATTCTTTTGCATGATTTCACAGATTTACTGTTCGGGTTAATGCACCATGTCTAAAATATTTTTTTAACAGAGAAGCTGTGTCAACTCAGCTTCGGCGTTGTTGTTGTTGTTGTTGTCTTACCAGCATGCTTGAGGATTACGCACGCAGTCTACTAGCATACTATTGTTGCTGTTATTATAATTATTTTCTAAATCAGTGTGTAACGTTTGGAATTTTCATGGTGTGACAAAAACATAACACATGGAAATAGAACTGACACTCCCATGCTTGTAATTCCAGACAGTGATTATTGCGTGCACGTTGCTTATTAACATCACAAAAGCCTGTAGCAGCTATTATGATTCATTGTTCAGAAATTGTATTTCACCTAAATAGGGCTTTAATCCATTGACAGGAGGGATACGTATTGAAATATCTGCCAGCTTACAAGCTCCCTTTCGATTGCTTTGTTCACTTGTTTACCCGCTCGTTATCACATGAAATGCATCGAAGGAAAATGAAAATGATGTCAGCGATCCAGCGTGAACATGTTTGAGCGAGTATTTTAGCGTTGTTTATCAGCAGGTTATTGCTGAATTCAGTGGCCTCTTTTTTGCGCGTAGTCACATTTTTTAAATTTCTGCTGCTGTTTGGTTCAGAAAAACAAAAAAACACACACACACAAAAAAAAACACTTCTGTTTTGAGTAACTCTACACTAAAAGCATTTTAGTTCCACAAGCTGCTGAGAGGGATTTACAGGGCTCAGTGCGGGCATGAGGCCTTTTATTTATGACTTGGAAGCCCACAATATGATGCTTGCATGTTGCAAAGGGAAAAAAAAGTCAGACACTGACATTTACTTGGAATTCATACTATATATAAAAAAGATTGAAGTTACATCATGAGAACATTTCCTAACACCGTTAGTCAAATAATATGATCTGATTATTTCCAAACCACTTTATACATGGTACTGTATGTGTTTATGGTAATCAGGTAAAAATAACTGGGCAGTGTGTGTTGAAAGTTTGTGCATTTTTGGTGTTAAAAATTCATACTGAAATGTAATTTATTGGCTTTATGCCGTCAGTTTTACAGATAGCCCTGATAACTGAACCCAAGCAGTGTGTTCTATTGGATCAATGATGGAGGAAGACCCCTTTTAGTTTCATTAAAAGTACTAATACCACACTGTAAAAATACTATATTACAAGTAAAAGCCCCAACAAATCTCACTGTGTATTGTGTATGTAAGACCTTTTAAACAAGGTTATCTATCTGAGACTATTTGCCTCATGACTCATCAGGCAGGTACAGCATCTGTGGTTTCAGTAGGAAAGTATGAGAGACTGTCTGAGAATCCATCGGAACTGAAAACGAGCAAACCTTAACAAGCATCAGGAAACAGGAACTACTTGTATTAATCTCTCTCTCGGTTAAATGACCTGAAAATTAATTTGAGAGTGACACCAGATTGATTTCAATTTTTTATTTCCTTGTTTTTGTCATAGGTTTATCTGAAACTCCAATTATCAACACATTAGTGGCAGAATAATCTCAAAATTGAGGGTGTGGATCTACCAAGTGAAATCAATAATATAATGGACCTGCTTATGGGTCAAGAGAACACTTGTTAGCGGCCACTGGGTAGACGTACCAGTCTGTCTCTCTTTACAGTCACAAAATGTACAGTGTAGCTAGACAGTGAGATTTGTCTGCGTTTAAAAGTCAGTTACAGGTTGGGATTTCAGGCTATACCGTTAAAATTCATGGTGGAGAGGTAGAAGATTGTGTAGAAGGATGTGTCCTGTGCAGCTTTGGAAATAGCACCATTTATCATATCCATGTTCACGTCCATGACCAGGCGTCGTAACCACGAATGGAAAGGACAGGTCCTCGCCACACTGGTGAAACTAGCAGCAAGGTCATCAATAACTGAGAGGGAGAGAGAAAGAAAGAAAAGTGTAGTATCATATTACGGAAAGATGCAACATAATTTTAGTATCTGTTATAATCAACGGCTTGTTTATTGAAATGGAAACTGTTTTTATGTGACTGACATAGATGATAATTAATTATCATTCTGTCTGTACAAACTGCGCGTACCACACCTCCATGACAGACAGTAACTATTCATGCTTGTATCTGCTAAAACCACAGCTGCAGCTGTGTACTTTGCCAATATCTGATCTGGAACTGGATTGGTATGAGGATATGATCACTTTTCACTTACCAGAACACAAGCAAAACATGATTTGCTAGATCAAATGACATATGACAAGGACATACCTTGGTACAACATTGTTCTGCCAGTCTGCATTCACACAGGAGGAAACGTATGACACTTCTACATTTGTCTTTAAATTTATGCCCATCAGTAAAACATGTATATAAAAATAGATCTCCTTGATGTCACATAATATATAATACAGTTTTAGCCATGTGGCGTAATTGTACTTATCTCCGCAGAATAAACTTCAAGCCTTATTCTTTAAATTCATCCCTCGTCACGTCATTTTTCTTCAAAAGAAATGAGCTCGACTGCACAGACCTGCAGATCTGACTCACTCATCTGTCGTTACAAACATGGAAAATCACAGCTATGCTATATAACTAGCGTCTATTGCTGCATACAGTGTGGTCATGACTCATTGCTATACTGGTAAAAAGATGACATTCACACATGAAGCAAGTTTCACAAAGCCACCATTGTAAAAAACTTGTTTCTTCACATATATCAATTATCTTTCCTCCAGTGCAACCTGTTCTCCGGGATATCTCTTGTCCAATCTCTGGCTTTTCTCTGTAAACAAACCATGACAACTCCTGAACAATATCTGTAGCATTTAACACATTACATATGAACCTGTACCTTTGTTTCTAAGAAGTCAGATTATCTAGGAAACATTCAGTGTTTGATGACATAGCCCACAATGTATAAGAGGACCATTATGTGTTAGAGTAAAAGAGGTATTTATCTTAGCTTAGCTGGGACGTCAAATATAAAGTCACGACCTCGACACATGCGTGGAAGAACAGTTCGTGACCTGTGTCCTCTGTTACTGCTTTTTTTTTTAGTGATGATGAATAAACTGAAAAAACTTCATACAAGACATGAAATCTAAGAAAGAAGCTATCACATATCTGCTGCCTTTGTTGACATACTTTGAATGCTGACGGAAAACTATGCAGCGGAAAATACACATGCTTATCTAAAGTATGTCTGGAAGGGTCTAATTCAGATAGACACACTGCCCCGAAGTTAGGCTGCGTGCACTGTCGAGTGTTTCGCTGCCTCTGGTTACAGTGCAGGCTTTGTTGAACTATCACAACAAACAAGTGATGATGCGTGTAATGATGAACAGGAGGAGAGGGAAGGGATTTTTTTTTTTTTTAAGTTTGATACACCAGACGTCTGCTGCTACCTTTCCTTGTAGTAAGAAGAGAGCAAAGTGCGGATCTCAACGGATAAATCCGGAACCACGAGGCCTTCTCTGGGGGAGGACGGTGTTACTAAGAAAGAATCAGGAAAGAAAAAAGACAATTAAAAAGGGGGAGTTCCTGACATTTTTTTTTATCAAACTCCAGATCAAACATTTGAAACATTTTTCTTTGTAACTGGAAACAAAGTCATTAAGAAGCGGGGAATTTTAGAAAGACATTTTTACTTCCTTTACTGAATTATTATGACCCTCTCTTCCGTCTGAGAGTTGTTTATTTTTCTCAAAGGCTCTCCTAAAGATTGGAATGCTCTTTAAAAAAAAAAAAGAACATTTGGTCATTGAAACAACACACCCACATTTTCTGTATGTAACATACTTGTCTCCCTCTGGTTGATCTGGTTGTTGGTATAGTCATAGGTGTATATTTACAGGTGTATATTTTCTGATCAGCATGACTGATGTTTTTGTCAGCAGGTGTTGTCTCTATTCACGGTGACGGTGTGTGGCCTGTGGGTTCAGGCCATTGTAAGGCAGCATTATAGATCTCTTTTACATCCTACTATTTACTCAAACCCGTTTGTCAGCTTTTAAAAACAGGCATCACTCCAGCTTTCTGCAGAAAAAAAGACAAAACAAGCGCACATAAAGCATTACGTTTCACCGTTCATCATCCTGTCAACGCTTAGTCCTTTTGAAGACTCATATTTTCAAGTCGTCATTGTGGTGTTTAGGGTCAAGAACTTTTTGTTCATTTGCAGTTTTTGGCTTCAGCGTGCGTCTGTTTGCAAAGTGAAAAAAACTTCCAACCATACCTGACCAGCAAAGTTATTGACTACCTGGCAAACACAGTGGAGAATTTAGCAAATAAAGAGCCAGATATTTTCTTTAGGGGTTTAGTGATGCGAGAAACAGAGTAAAGGTGGACACAACCACGACTCTAAATGAATGTTAATGTAGATCAGTATCTGCGGGATGCCTAACAAGTCAACTATTTGCTTACAAGTTGGTCATGCCAACTCAAAAGGTGATGATGCGTCATGTTTCTAGCATCTTACGCAGCCAAAAAAATCTGTTATTGCAGCTTTAAAAGTTTCAAAGTGTATTTATAGTATAACTCTGTTATACGCATATGTATGTAATAAGTGTAAGTTGTTGTGTTTTTTGTTACCTTAGAATTAGTTGTTTAATATCTACAGACATCACAGGTTCTCTTTCATGGAGTCCACCACCATATTTCTATTGTAACCCAAAACGGACAAACCAAACAATCACAGGGCTTTTTGCATTTTTCGTGAATTTCGTAGCCAGCGTAGTGTCTCCTTTGCTCTTGGTTGCGTCAAGGGGTTTCAAAGTTGGTTGCGAACTGCATTCTACCACCACTAGATGCAACTAAATCCCACACACGGTGGTCCTTTTTTTTTTTTGACTAGTTACACAGTTTAAGTGCTGGTTGATTTGAAGAGTCTTCACAGAATCTTGAATATAACTTTAACACAAATACAAGCAGACTTGTCCTTTGCTGTGAAGATTCAAGAGTCTGCCAATAGGTTTACACAGAGATGAATGAATGAAAACAAAGGCCCAGAATAGCAGAAAAACATAGATTAAAATTGCAGAACCATTTTTTTTTTGCACAGCGATGACTTGTAAAATAGCAGAAGTTGACCAACTGGAAGTAATCAGCAAAACCACTGATAAGGTTCCTTCCTATTGTGTTACTCTACCTATTTCATGGTAGAGCGATCCCTGCTTCACTGTAATGGGTTTCCTGGGTCTCAGCGTTTCAATCTTCATGAGGTGATCGCAACATTGTTTCCACTGGCCTGCAACAAACAGTATGAACAGTGATTTCTTGAAGCACATGATTTTTTTTTTGTCAGCAACTGATCTGCTAGCGACTTCTGTCTGACTACAAACGAGCTGTCAAAGTGTGTGTGCAATAGTTGGCAAGTACAATACAATAAAATGGCATACAACATACCAGACAAGAGGTATATATGTTGTTATATGTATACTAATAAATAAAGATCTAATTATCAGAATAATTATTTGTTGTTTATGTCGTGCTTGCTCATCATATGCGGCCCTGCAGGCTCAAACTGCCCCGAGCAACAACGACTTCTTTAGATTCACAAGACAAACTCTGTCTTCAAAACCCTTTCAAGGATGATGGCAAGCCAATGCAAAGCTCCCATACACACCCGAAATAACACCTCTAATTAAAAACCAATTCAAATGAATGAGCACTGTAATGGGAAATGTGTTGACTGTCACACAGATAGGTGTGTGGGAGAATAACTGACGAGCAAAGCATGTCACATGTCATTTGTAATTGCCCGGGGAAGGTCGCTGTAGTGAAACAGTTCAATAAATCTGATGTTAGTGCGCTGTGCTATCAATCCTCCTGTACTTTGCAGTTTGCACTAATGATATGCAGATCATTTCTCTCCAAAATAAAATCATTAAGTGCAGTTAAACGCTAAACAAAAGATTGCTGACAAACACACCCTTGTTTTCTACACCAAGGAGTGGCATATTACCACGTTCGCTCATTCACACAATTCTCAATCCTGTTCTTTCTGTTCAGCGAAAGGAGAGGATTATTTTAGAATTATTTATCTTAGAAATGCACTGAGGCATGAAGAAACTACAATAACAGCCCCGAGGTGCACAGTATATTATTTATGTTGCAGCAGACTTTGACTTAGGGACACGCCTTCCGGTGCAGGCACCTAAGAGACTTGAATAAATGACGGACACACATATATATATATATATAATCAAACTTTTGAATATTTAGCTCACTTTTTCATATTTAGGTCAGTTTCTTTGAGACAGAAATGTAAAACAAATGTTATATGTTATTGTTATGTCACTGGAAACTTGTCCAGTATGATATCGGCTTTAGCCTCCTGCATCCCTGATATGGATAAGTGGTTTTGGAAAATGAATGGATGTTTATGTAAAAAATAAAAATGTGAAATCTAAACCTAAAAAATAAATGCTAACTAAACGTTGTAAGTGTAATGTGTTTGGCAGTAATCGAACTAACAATGAAATAAATGGCAATGAAAGTCCCAAAATAAAAGTTTGAACTAGCTAAATATTTAGTTTTTAAAGCGCCACATATAAAAATGACTTCTCTCTCATTTCCTGACTAACTTAATCAAATATTTGGATGGGAGGGCTCCTCTCCAAATATTTACAATATCCAAGAAATAAGCATCCAAGCTGGATTCAGAAACATTTTTTTTTTTTTTTTTAAACAGTAAATTGCTCAACTGAAGAAGTAAAGTGAATAATACGTCCTTAGCTTGAGACAAACTTCACGTAGGTGTCACACAACCATATTGTTATTGTTTTGGGGTGTGCGTTGGCAATAAAAAATTAATTGTCAACTATCATGTGTGGTGGTTTAACACAGCTGAAACATTTGGCATCACTGTCAAACAAATTGTATTCTTATTGAGATGTTGTCTGCATGAACTCTGCAAACGTGCGTGTCCTATGTATGTATAGAAAAATACAGATGTGAAGTCCCGACTGTTAACTCTGCTTATGATCGACGTAATGTCATCTCTGGTAAAAGAAAGTGAACAGGCAAGTAGTTATTTTTGTTCTGTACAAGGAAGCTTAAGATGTTCCAGAAATGTTTCACATGACGATGAGATGATATGATATGATGATTGCAGTGACTGCAGGATTTAATTGGGGAGGGTGACAATTTTGTTGTCTGTGTAAAGCTATCACATACCTATTGCTGCATATATCAGCAATGTATCAGGCCGTCAATACGCGCCTCTAATAATCCCAATTTGATGTATATTCTCTTATTTAGCATGCAAGATTTAGGGAAGAAGGTATTCTTCCTTAAATCTTAACTTAAATGTCAGGATTTTGCAATGACATCTGTGCTCTGCTCACATAGAGACGTTTTTTTTTGATTAAGTTATTGTTATGATGCAATGTGACAGGTGATGTGCTGGGTGTTATTATCTGTAAAAGGCTCATGGTATGTGAGACAATTAAAAAAACAATAATGATGGCACAAACAGGACAAAACACACCTCAGTACTGTGAGTAATATGTCACGGCAGTGTGTTGTGATCAAAAGAGCGCTTGTTTTCGTTGTCAAAGCAGTCATCCGTGGCAATACAGCAATACTGTGGTTATTTCAGAAAACAAGTTAGCGACCGAGTAGTGAACGTGGCTGAGCATCTGACTCAAATGCCAATGTCACTCTTAGAGAGTTGACAATTGTATGCGAAATACCAAAAAGACTTGTCCGACGGCGTCGTGAAGCATTGCATTCTGCTCTACTCGACTGACTCAGACAGAAAGTGTTCACCAGACAAATTCACGCTATGCCTAGTCTCATTTAACGACTTCCCGTCCTTGTTCTCTGAAATATCTGATAAATGGACCTTCGTGTTAACACAGAAGTTTATAAGTAAGAAATTTACCAAGAAATCAAGTAAAAATGGAGCCAACATGCCAAAAACTGCAGTTCCTCAAACGTCCACTTGAGGCTGGCTCCAGAAGTGAGTCAGTCTCCATAAGTCCCCATGTTAAAATGTCCAACTTCACAGCAGAAATAAACATGTTTACAGCCTGGTACAAAAACCAATTTTGGCCTCTATAGCTAATTTCCCCGTTCATGACAACTGTACTGAGGGTGAATTTTTATACAACTCATCTGTTCTTACAAAATGATGCAGCGTAGCCACTTTGATTGACAGATGGTTGTCGTTACAGGTGGCTTGTTTGAGCATCGATCAGCCAAGATGGCAGCGGCCGGAGCCAGCGCACTCCGAGCTTCACATACGTCTCTTCATAAACCTGCTGGAGACGTCAATGTAATAAAGTTACAACTTTCTTTGGGTTTACGCAACTCAAACTAAAAAGAACTACATAACATAGTCCTCGTGTTTTTAGATATTTTAGCGTGAAAATGTTACATATTATATCTTTCATTTAAATACTGGCATGTTGTCTCCATGTGACCCTGTGGTGTTATTTTTTGTGTAATTACATTAGATTTACACAAAATCAGGCCCTGGAATGATTCAGTGTAAGACAATGCTGTGCCAAATTATTTCTGCCTGGAACATCAAGAAACACCACTCCCTTTGACTTTTAGATCTTCTCTAAGGTCCTATACATAGAAGTACTTCAAAAGACGTCACATATGATGAAATGATAATTAAATCCAGTATAATGATACCCCAGCACAATGGTGACTGGCTTCAAAGTGCTCATTATTGTGTAAATATCACAGTGTGAACAAATATTTTCTTTCGTGGCACTCAGGAACATCTCAGTCACAAGTCATGTCACTAAGGAATGCAACTTTGAAAAGCATGAAAACATGTTGCTTGCAGATCAGGCTTTTGGACCCCACTAAGTGTCTACAAGTGTTGTGTTCTACTATAAAAAAAAAAGTCACCACAGAGAGCTTCAAGGTATTCTGAGATTTGCATCCTGCACAAATGTTTCTAAAAGATACAGTCGGTCCTTTGTGGTCTCTCATTTCACTTCCTGTTGCCATGGCAGTCTCTGAATTTGAATTCGTACATCTGTACATCACAGCTGTTGTTGTCCAATTCAGGTTGCTGTTGTGTAATTGTGTTTTTGTGTATTATGTGACGTCCTTGAGAATGAGATGATGCATCTGAAAGCAAGTAGTTTGACATTTTGGGAAGTACGCATTTTCACTTGCTTGCCAAGAGTTAGATGAGAAAACAGAACCAAGAACAGAACAGAGGTGACTGAGTTCAGAGACGGATTAAGTTAAAATATCCATGGTTACATAATCGACTATACTGCATATGTATTCCAGTGCAAGTCAAAGGCTGATTCTGTTCAACACCCTGTACTTGTTGGTTTGCCAAAGGACTTTCTAATTATTGGTAACACTAAGGTGTCAGTTTTCCGTTGGGCAACAGTCTAAATTCCACCATGTAAGAATAACATGACAAACAAGATCAAGACGTAAAGATCAAACATGTCCTCAGGCTGCAAAAAGCTGCTTTGCTAGTAGCTGGTGTTAGAGGCTAATAGGTTTAAATGATCAATTTTGTACATCCAGGCCTCACTCATGTTATAGACGTGCTGCCAGAGGGCCACAGTCCACCGCTGCGTGTCTTCAGGTGCGTGCGTAGTCAGCGTGTAGGTCACATCCTGTCCTTGGTGCTGTGTGCTGATGTACAAACTCTGGCAATGGACGGGATCTATCTCTGACAAACAGACGGGGGTATCCTGAAACGCAGACATTATCATTCCACCTTTATTCAGATATAGAATACGCATTATAAAAGAGAAGAAACGCCCACATAGCTAAGACATTACCGGTAGTTGTTAATTGACAAAATAATCTGCAGTTTGACAGAAGCTCAAGAGTAAGAAGAGTAAATCTGCTGTTGGCAGAACAGCAAAACATTCTTTTATAATTACATCAGCTGCAGTTTGAATTCAACTGAACTGTTGACGTTCCAAACAGACATCTGTGTCTTCAGACTAGAATATGTTGATAATAACACCTGCATGGGTAAAGACATTCTCTTTGGCTAATTCTGGGCGTATAGTATTTGTGGTTTTATCTCGGGGTTTAAAGTCTAACCACCAGGACGAGTTCGACAGAATGTGAGACCGACTCAGGCACTTCTGATGTACTTTGAGAGTGTCTCTAATTCTCCTTGACCAAGCGTCAATAAATAATACAGCATAAGAAATCAGAGGCTCCTGAACACTTTCTTCCCTCCTGACCTCACCATTGACCTTTGACTTCAGCAATTTCTCCACAACAGTTCTCAGTTTGAGGGTTGGGCCCTCAAAAAGGTCACAAGGATTAATGAAATAAAAACGAATCTGTATTCTTTTTTTGGGCCTTCTCTCAAGTCTTTTTAAATTTTTAAATCATTTTACCTCTTTGAGATTTCAAGGGGACAGTTCCCCCTTAAAAAAATACATGTAGTAGTAGTACATGTAGTGCTATTATTTAACTATCTAGGTTATTTCGGTGTGAGTTTTGTTGATATCGGCCTTAGAGATCTTCTCTCGAGTATAATGGAACTAGATGGCATTCGGCTTAGGGCGTTTCAAGCACGTAAATATCTCTACGGCTAATATCTCCAAAACTCAGCAACTCACACCAAAACTATCGAGATGAATAAATGACGCTATAAGTAAGAATATAAATATGTATTTTCGATTTGTGGGTGAACTGTCCCTTTAATCACCTCAAAATGTGACAAAAGGCAACAAGTAGACACAAGCCAAAAAGTTTGAGAACTACTGTATGTGTTGTATCACCTCAGCTTATCCAGTGTCATTATGAAATGTAACAAGTAGCTAAAGCTGTCAGATAAACGTGATGGACGTAAAAGTTCAATATTTCCCAATGAACTGTTGCAGAGTAGAAGCAGAAGCAGGCAGTAGCATGAGTGATCCTGCTCAAGGTTTCTGCATGTTAAAAGGAAGATTTTCCTTCCCACCGTCGCCAAGCGCTTGCTCGTGGTGGGAACTGTTAAGTCTCTATAAATAATACTATAAAGGGTACGGTCTCCTTAGATCTAGATCATAAAAAAGAAACTTCTGTTATTATTTGGTGCTATATGAATAGAATTTAACTGAATAAAATGAAAACACCAAAGTAAATTTAAGCAGCTCAGAATCATAAATATATAATCCTAAATGAACTGCATTCACACTGTTTTGTTGCAGGTAATAAAGCGTGAATCTAAAAAATAAAAGTCTTCACATCTCTGTTGTCTTATGGTCAAGGAATTTCCAAAATGTGATAGGGTACTACCTGATTTTACATTTTTGAATTATGGCTCTAATATGTCGAACACGGTTTGGCAGAAATTAATCACAAAATATGATATTCCAGTCTTCAGACGCTCACCATTACAACAGGTTTACTCTCCTTAGACAGTTTCCATTAATTCACCAGTGCACTCTGGTGGCCTTGGCATGTTATCGTGATCAGCACGGACGAAACCACAAATGAATCCATCTATTTATTCATGACTGTGCTCATTTCGAAACCAACCTTTTTGATGTGGATTACAAGTAATGGCTTGTCCTCAGACTCCGGCTCTTCTTGACACTGATAGCAGAGAAGACTTTGCCCCTTGAGGACACCATAGACATTTTGCCAGCAATTAAGGTCCTCTCCTCTCTGAATGAGAGCAGGGAGTAAAGCGATACAGTGAATGATAATGTGATACGAGATAAAACACTATCACACGGCAGGATAATATATGACAATCTACTCACCATAACCTTGAGTTGGCCACTTATGACTGGTTCAATCATGCAGAGAGGCTGAGCAACTAGGCGGCAGCACATATTGCCATACAGAGGCAACCAGAATGGACTGTCCTCTGGAAAAATAAAGACATTAGGGATTAGAGGAGAGGAGAGGAGACAAGAAGAAAGGAGGACTCACAACTCACCTGTTGCTTCTAGTAACAAATCATGTGTCTTGAAACTTCCTGGACATGTTCCATTCTCAGTGTTGTGTGAGCCAGCAGGTTATACTTAGGCCCCCTTCAGAAAGAAAGCAAGTGGTGAAACCAGTCTTCATTTTTAGATATATATATATAAAATATATTCCTTTAGTATGTGTTTCAGGGAGAACTGTCATCCTCACAGCGTAGACAAGTCAGGGGATGAAGGTGGTGACACCCGTCCAGATCCTTCATCTCCTCCACTGGATCCACAAACAGTTGCAGACTCAAACGCAGCACGGATCTTTCTCCCTGAGGAGCATCCCAGAGAGCCCCCGAGACGGCTCACTCTCCTGGGTCCTAGAGCCCCCGGGAAGAAATCCTCCACCACACAACTGCTGTACAGTTCAACACGAAGCTGAAACTCTGGACTGGCCTCATTGCTGCTTACACACACACACACACATTTTACACAAAGACATACAGAATGGCTGAAAGTGGAACTGGAAAAAAAATCTGTCCACACGAGGCGACTTACAATATGATGGTGTCTTCAAAACAGATGTCAGTTAAAGTCCTGTCTACCATCACCAGGTCAGTGTCATGGATCTCTGTGCCACACTGAAGCAGGCAGAACACAGCACAGCGATGGAGCTCTGCAATTGAAAGGAACAGAGTCAAAGCTACAATTGTTTCTAGACGTCTTGCTATATGTATTTTTATTCCCTGTCATTATACACAGTCAGGCAAGTCAGGTCCAGAGACTGTAGGACTGTAATTTCAGTCTTTTCAATGCATTTTTTTTATAAACTTTATAAAAGGACTAGGCATAACAAAGAGAATAACAAGTTTTCCATGCAATCAAAATCAAAAATTGTTCATCCCTTTTCATTTTTTTTTTTAAACAGAGCGTGTAGACAAAGACTTTGCCTAAGACAAACCTAGACGAAGTCAACAAAATCGCTTCCCTTGATCACATTATTCAGAATTACTTACCTCCTTTGTTTTTGAAGTACTCCGAGTCCTTCCACATCAGCGGGATACGAAGGTCTACGCGATGCAAATTGTGAAGTTAGAAATATAAAAGACAAGCTGAAGTATTTTTATGAATTTGTGGCAGGAGATTTGAATAAAACTCACCTGAAATGGCCACTTTCCCCAAACATGGCACTATATCTTCAGAGGGCCTGCAGTAAAAGAAATACATCATCTGCCCACCGTACAGTACAGTATATACAGGGGGGGGTGGACAGAATAACATGAACACTACACACATGCAGCACAACAACAACAGCGCAAATCACAGAAAACATTCACAAAGATAATATTTGTGTTCTGTTATATCATATAAGTGTCCACCATAGCCATGTGCATGTATATTCCTTATGTAATGTTACATTACAAAACACATTAAATCAGGCAAACCCACGCATCTGAACAAAACACCTCAAGGATCGAGAAGCTTGTCTGACATCTAGTGGCTGTTAAGAGGCATGGCGATGTCCATAAACAACCTGCTTTCACGCCTCTCTCCACTGACGATGGATGAATTACCTGTCTATTTACCCACTCATATAATGCATCCTTGAACTCAATCTGACCTGCGTCCTGCTCTCTGCAGGACTTGAGCTTTCCTCATCCTCTGCAGCTGGCTGAGCAAAGCCAGGATGCGGGCATTGCAGGTTAGCAGACTCTTGGAGGCCTCCAGGGCCTGATCTCTCCTGGAACAAGCTGCCAATAGCTTACTGGCCCCCTCCCGCATTCGCACCTCCCTCTCAATCCGCTTCAGCACCTCTTCGTCCTATAGATTAGTGTAGAAAATAAGAACATTCGTTGAATCCAAACTATGAATGTTACAATTATATTTATTATACATATATATATACTATTATATATTATATTATATTCTATAAACAGTTACAACATGTACACCACATTTGGTCACCCACTTTGGTCCAGACTAGTACAACTATTCAATGGATAGCCAGTGCTATTAGTAGGAAAGTACAGATATCCGTGAATCCTAATTACTCACTCATCCCCTTATTTTTCATGTATCACAGCCGACAGGTCCAAATTATCATTTATCCAGTGAAATAACTCAACATCCACCAAATGGATCGGCCCTAAATGTTTCCTCTAATGTCACCATGATGTTTTGAGTGTAACATCTTGACAACTATTGGACAAACTGCCTTGAAATTTGTAACATTCATGTTTCCCTCAGGGTGAATTTTCATCACGTTGGTGATCCTCTGACTTGTCCAACTAATTTAGATGAAATATCTGCAAAACTGATATTCCCATCAGCCTCAGCTGCACTTTGTGCTCAGTGCACACTAACGGGGATAGTGAACATGGTGAATATAACTGTTACGTCGATGCTGATGTTGCCATCTATGCGTATGTACAGCCTAATAGAGACACTAGCAGGTTGATGCGCACCTACCGCATTATATCAGGTGGTAGCCACAGTCACACTGTTGATCTTTCCAGCAACAGATTTCAAACACACACTGACCCAGACGTGTTACATAAGAGTCCAGAATCCATGGGGTGACAGTGTTAAAGTGCATCACATTAATCCCTGGATCTAGTCGAACTGTCAGAGATCTTCCAGATCAAGAGGCAGGAAGTTGAATATACACAGTTGATGGTTTAACCGCTGAGGACACCGCAGGCAATCTTGTTCACCATAGAATGATACAGCTTTGAGATACGCACATCTGGAAACGCTTTACATTTCTCTGACCCTCCTCCATTGGAGCTCTTATCAACATTTAGGGTCTCCTTCTGAACCTGATCCGTTACTCATCCTATAACTTCAGGAACAACACCAACACATCTGTCTTGGGCCTCCAGATGAAGATTCCTACCAGATGTGTGAATGTCAAACTGAATGCAAACACACTTTTACACCGGACGTTTCGTCACATATATCTTGACACAAATGCATCCTAACAACGCTCTAAGACCGAACAGATTTCTTTGTTTTTGTCGGTAACAACAGATTTAGTTGTTCTTTGATAGGTGAGAAAAACATCGTATCTTTATTAATAATCCACTTAGAGGCATGATTCCTAATGAGCCCTGTTTAATGTATCATTTCTTATGTGGTCATTATTATTATAGTTCTAGATTTATAATTAGACAGACACTTTGTGGTATGAATTAATACCCTCCAGCTGATTTTTCTCATCATTAATTTAATGCAATTAACACACTCTCAACATGAATTTTACATACCTGTTATAACACAATTACACAGATACACAGTGTTATCTGCTGGTTAATGCAACATTCTCGGGCAGTCTTTTGAGGTTTGCCATGCAAAATAACAAGCCATACAAGTAAGGTGAAGCACAGCTTTAGGGATCAGCACAGCGTTGCATAATTCAATCGTGTTTTCTGAGCCTAATCCTCTGTGAAATGTTGTTTTTGTTCTCACATAATTACATAACCTGTCGCTCACTAACAAAATATTATAAATGATTGATTTTTATATTACTTTATTATTATTATTGCCATATTACACACTTCTAATTGTTATTAATTATTATTCGTTTCTTTCATCATTCAGCATAAGGTTAAAGTGTGACTCCTTGACATCTCACATCTTTTGTAGCTACCTTTTCATACAAACAAAACATAATCATAAATTCCTATGCTGAGCCACAATATGAAAACTTGTTTCACTAACCTGGGTGTTATCATTCATGATGCTTCTCCGCTTGTGCCTCAGAGGTCTGCTCCGGTGCAGTCAGCAGTACAGTACAGTGAGTAGACTGACTAATCTCACAGCTGACTGGAAGAGAGTTAGAGCGGACCTGCAGACGGAGCAGTTAGTTACTCAACAGAGAGATCAAAACAGTCTTAAGCCTCACTACAAGAGGTTTCAGCCTGAGGGATTAGAGTAGTCTTTTATTCCGTCAGCTCTATCACATGCAACAATGAATGAGTGCTGTGAATATTTACAACGGATGAATTTATTTAGGCTAAGAAGTTCAATAAAATGAGGGTAGTCATTCTAAAATAGGTACTATTATTAAAAACACAGTCAACCAATTATGGCAAACACCAATCCTGCAAAAAAAAATAGACTTATTACTACTGAGAAGCTTACACATTCACGTTCCCTTGTGACTGCAATGCATCACTGGTGATTGTTTGTCATGTGGACTTTTTTTTTCATTCAGATGGTTTGAAGAGTCTTTAAAGGGTTGAAGGGTTGTTAAACATCCTTCTGGGTTTTGCAAAGATCACCAGGTAATTATTTTTTCTGACAAACCGTGACTCCAATGTAATGACATAACACACCAGGTTTATATAAGAAATTTTTTTTTTTTTTTAAATTGCAAATATGTATTTTGCACGAGGGTGTTCAAGGTGTCAACGAGTTTCTCTTAATAAACCAGACCGCACGATTTCATTAAAGAAAGGCGACACAAATATTCTACAACCTCGCGGTGTGGCAGCAATCTGCCAGCTGACACACTGCCAACGTTGAGATTAACCACGGCTGTGCCGAGTATAAATAAATGGAGACAGCTCTGATGAAGACACAGCCACAGGTGATGCGTGATGGTTCACTTTCATAATGAAAATGTTTTAATGTTTACATGAGACAGTAAACGTATCTTCAGAATCAAGCAAACCAGCGTCCACGTAGATGAAAGACTAAATCAAGTGTTGGTGGAAGAATATATTTTATTCAGATCTTACATAATCCCACATTTTACTTTTAATAAACCAATGAAACCTAAGGTCGATAACACATGATGTGTTTTCCTTTCAAGTATCAAGCATAATAATTTGAACGCTGTGTGACAGTACAAGGACGTCTGAGTGTCTGGTACAAACAGACCTCCGCTCTGTATGGAGTCAACTGCTACAATGCTACGAACTGAAATGAGAAGACATTCCTTTTTTGGTAATACGAGCAGATTTGTTTCAGATTAGAACATATTAAATATTAGCACAACATATTACACAAAAGAAACATTAAAAAAACAACAATTGTACATGATTGCAAGTAATCCAGTTTTTTTCCTGAAACCAATCGTGTGGTCTATGTTAACGGAACAGACGTGGGAAGAAAAGAAAAATCATAAACCAGTTTGTTATTGTACAATATTTACACGTTCACATATCTTTAAAACAACAAAATGAATGGATCTGAGGCTGGAAACATAATGAATACTTGGGGAAAAGCTGCCACTTCAAGTTAAACTGGTGATGTAGCAGTGTTTTTAGGTGTTATAATTCAATACTAGTTATTTGAACTAATGGCTGTTTAAAAAAAAAAAAGCATTTCAGTAAATTGAAACTACTGTACATATTCAAAGTGCTTGTGAAAGTGAAAATGCATGTCAGTATAGTAAATTTAGCTTCCCTTCATTACATCTGACAGCAAAAACAACAAGAACAAAACAGTCTTAGTTATAAATTAACCTTTAAAGACATAACTTAATACAACAAATCTTTAAAAAAAAAAAAAAAGCCTGCAAGTCTCCTCTCGCTCCTCCTCTCTATGGCTTTCATCCCTCCTCCACTTCTGTAAAAATGTCACTTAAGAAGTATTGAGACACGCTCATGGGCTCCTCCTCCATAGAGCTGCTCTCCAGGCTGTCACTTTGCTGGGATGCTGAAACCTACAAACAAAGAAGAACAAAGGATGAGCTGTACTCATCTCTAACGTGGGTGTGTGACTCCCCACATCCACCTGTGCGGCGCACGTGTGACCTCCTCACCTCAGCCGTCCATGGAGAAGTGCTTGGAGCCGGGTCTGAGCAGAGTCGGCCGTGCTCAGAAGTCTGTTCGATGGCCGCCTCTGTTTGTGTCGGGGATGTGTTAGAGGGTGCTGAATGGGTTTCTTCCTCCCGTGGCGGCTGTGTTGGACTGGGTGTAGGAGAGCAGTTGTCTGATGGCGTTACCTGCGCTCGGGTGGATCGTTTACCTGCAGCACGTGACGTTTTGGCCTTTGAAGCTGTTTTGTTAGGTGGAGAATCGCTTGTGATGCTTGTCTCAGAGACAGGACGTAAGCTTTTGGGTTTTCTGTAAACAGCAATTTACATTTAATCACAAACGGTCAATAAACATGAAAATTGGGGATTTCTTTTCACTGTTTTTTTCTCACCTGTTCCGACTACTAGTCCCCCTCCTCCCTGTAGTCTGTGCTCCTGAGCTGCTATCCTCAGCGTCTTTCCCACCTGTCGGGATCTCCTTTTCCAAATCCAAGCGATCACCGCTTTCTTTTTGTGGCTCAGTGCTGAGCTCATCCATGACTTTTGGCTCCTCAGATGGTCCAGGAAGCTCTGAGTCCTGAGCTGGGGTTGACTCTGCATCCTTGCTGGCTTGTTTCTTCTTTTGAGTTTTGGGCTTAACCTGCAGTTTGGCTTCTTCAAAGATAAAAAAAAAAAAATGTGTTCAGAGTGTTCAGAGTGTGTATGAGTGTGAGTTAGTGTTGATCTTATTGCATACCGGTTCTTGCTGGTCTCTGTTTTGTGGGGAGGGGTTCAGCCTCATCGTCGTTCTCTGCAGTCTCTGCTGATATGGATAGCTGGACTGAAGAACTCTCTGTTGCACAAACACAAACAATCCACGTTTATCATTTCTCATACGACATTAATCATTAGTTCAATGAAATGACAGAATAATGAAGTTACTATACCATGTGGATCCACTGGGTTCTCCACGATCGAATGCATCTGCTGAGGTTGAGAAAAAGGAAATGTGACAAATGGATACATTTCATCACACTGCAGCTACGAGTGCTTCCATGCAACTTTACTTACTGCGTGTGCAGCTGTGTCCGACCCAACGAGGCCTGTTTCACTACTCTCCTCCATGGACGCAGGTACAGCGACATCAGAGAGAAGTCCGTCTCCTGCTCCAAGATCACTGCTGAGGGGTGAGGAAAAGCAGTAAGACTTAAGACGCCAAATAAAAACCAGATCCACGCCTGCCAGCTGATAAAAAAAAAAAAAAGGCGGGTACTAACCTCTGTTGCTGTACCGATGCATCTGTTGCAGGGAGATAAGAGAGGGGCTCAGACACACTGTCCACCACCTCCCCTGATGGACAGACCGGGATTTCAGTCAAAGAGAGGATGAAAAACGGTTCATCTGGATCTGAAGGCACCTGATCCGACAGCACTGAGAGTGAGAGTGACAGAGGTTTCTCAGCTTCAACCATGCCGCGTGCGGTGTACATAATTCATGATACAGCATCAACTGATGCTGAGCGGAAGGTGACCTCTGACTGACTTACTGTCTGGAAATATTGTGAGACTTGGATGAATCTGGGTCACTTCTGTACTGGATGTTGATGCGTCCAGGGACTGTGAGTAGAATCAGAGACATTTGAGGGTTAATCGTTAAATGTGGCGGGAGCTTCTGAGACCAAGATTACATCGCTGCCTTGTTGAGCAGTGCAATGACTTTGTGCTACTTTTAGCTAAGTGTTCAGACCTCTGCTTGCTTGCGGAATAGTTTTCATGCACTCAATCACAACAACTGGATCGCTCTGTGAAGAAATTATCAACACCGGTTTGGGAATAAAAGCAGAGAAAGAAGCCAGTTCACTGAAGAGGTAAATTGAAATTGTCACACTTTTATATTGAATTTAGGCAGGCAGAACAGGCAAAAGCTATTGTTATGATGCGCGCTGCAGTGTAATAACATAGTTTGAGTAATGTTATTGTTTGGCAAACAACTAACTGCAGCGGGGGTTGATGGGAGAAAACATCAGCGGGCCTTTCTTCAGCCATTTAGTCTTTATATATATAAATATAACTCTCATAAATCGAGCTTTTATTTCCTCGGGAAACATCGTGCCCGGCCACAGACAGAATTGCAAAGTCAAAGTGAGGCTTACAGGGAACCAATATATGTGGACGGTGTCATTATTCTATAGCCATTACACTGTGCAATCAACATTGACTTCATAATGACACATTAAAGCTCCCGAGTTCCTGATTTCCACTTTAAAATCGAATCTAAATGTTGTTTTTCCCCCAAATTTTGCAACAATCTTTTCACATACACATTTGCAACTCCTGAAATATCAGCTGGGAATTACTGCTGTATGATATAACCTTGTTGGTTTGGTGTCGCATGGTAAAACCTTATTGGTCAAGGCTAATATTAAGAAAACTTCACAAGAATTCTTACACAAAAAAGACACATGTAATGCTCACGTGATACTGCTCCTCCTGCACATACTGATTAATACCTCACCTGTGTAGAATTGTCAGGTACTTGTGTCAAACATCCCAGAGAGGATCCAGCGACATTTGAAGGGGAGTCCTGTTGACTCAGCTGTTCAATCACTGGTGTTATGCAGGCCAGCGAGGACACGGCATCATTTAGAGGGGGGTTAATGTGTTGCTCAACAGCTCCCTCTGCTGGTTCTTGGATGTCAGGTCGTATTTCAGACACAGGTTTGTGGGAAACCGAAGCATCCACATCTTCTGAGTGACTACCAGAAACTGTGGAGAAACAAGAACTGTAAGTGATCTGCTCTGCATTCTTTAAGGTAACGGAGCGTTCATTTTTAAAAAGGTGTCAAACCTTCTTCCACTGGTTTTATATTCTGGACTTGTTGGGGTTGTGGAGGTTGGCTGCTGCGTCCCAGATTGGGTTTGGGTTTAACAAGCCGGCCTCTACGAATCGGAGGAGCTTTTCTTGAGGACTTAGAAGAGTCTATTGACTCTAACTTATCAGTGCTGTAAGTGGAAAACAAACTCTGTTACAACAGAAACTATTAATTCCTAAACATAAACTGTAAAAAAAAGACAATATTTACACTGTGTTGTGTCTTTTGCCGACAGAACTCACTCTTACCTTTGGGCAGCTGTTAAGTTAGTTTCAGTAGTTTGAGAACACTGTTGGACTGCAGCTCGACTTTGTGCCTCGCAGTCATTCTCTGAACGTGGCTGTTGAGTGTTTTCTTTGGGATCTGCTGTGGACGGTGTATTAGCAGATTTAATGTTTGACTCTTTTGAACCGTCTTCTGATGGCAGGACATCTGAAACCGCAGTTGTTAGTTGGGTATTTGGCTCAGTAGGTGTAATGGACGTGTCCTGTGAAGCAGGTCCAGCCTCCACCTTGTCCCCTGTGGATTCCCCTTCAGCTGTGGGTTTCTCAATGCTCTTATTTTCAGGAACTGAGTCGGTCACAACAGACTGATTCTCAGAAACCGAAGATGTTGCTATGACGATACCATCAGAGGACGTACCCACATCTTTTGTGTCGTCTTGTGACTTCTCTGACTCTGCAGGTCCCAACATTGTTGAGCTGAGAAGTTCGGTATGTAACGAAGAACTTGTTGATGTCAAGTGCTCACTGTCTTTTGCTGCGAGTTTCAGTTCTGTTTGTGCATCGTTATTGTCCATGGCCTGTTGTTCTGAGGTTACATTTGAAGAGGTGTCCATATGGCACTGTTCTAAGGGTTTACTGACATCAGTTGTCTGCGAAGTTCTAGTGGAGGATCCTAAATTGGGTTTGGGTTTGACCTTGGGAAAGCGTCGCCTTCTTTGAGGTACATTTTGTTCTGGGGCCTCTGAGCTTGAGTCTAGAGCACTTGTCCTGTGGTCTTCTGTTGAAGATAATTCCTCTGTGGGTTCATGAGTAGGGCATGGTTTTAGTGATGGTACTGAAACTGAAGAAGGGCCAGTTGTTTGAATTTGGGTTGGTTCTTCAGAAGGGGTGGTACTGCAAGTTGTCTGTGCTTCTGCTATTGTGTTGTCAGTGGTTTCAGACCTTGAAGGTGGGCTGGAGGGTTTCTCCACGAACTGCATGTGTGTGTCAGTGTCTTTTGTGGTTTGAGGTCTGGACCGCACAGATCTTGTCTGTGGTAAGTTGGGTTTGGGTTTAACTTTCTGTAACTGACCTCTCCTTGTCTGGGAAGTAGATGCAACTTCACTCTCTTCTTTCTGACTGACAGGTAACTCTTCAACATGTGTAAAACATGGAGAAGGATGATCGCTGCTTGCTTGGACTGTGGCTGAGTCTATGTTTGACCCAAGTTGTCCAACTTGTGATTCTGATGAGTCAGATGCCAGCAAATTACTATCAGTGCTCTGGGCATCCCCAGCATGAGACATCAGTTTTTCTTCTGTTGACTCAGGTGGTGTCCTTGTGTCTCTGGAGGCCTGTTCCGTACTAGATTCAAACTGGGCTTCAGAGAAGTTCTGGTTTTCTGAGGCAATCTGGTCTGATGTTGCTGCACTTGATTCTACCGGTCCAAGAACTCCGACATCTGTCTTTTTCTCCTCAGCTGAGGGTGTAAGAGTAGAACCTAAATCCAACAATGGTATCAAATCTGAAGCGGGACCAGTGATTTGACTCGGTTTTTCCGGAGAGGTGGTGCAAGTTGGTTCTGCTTCAACCTCTGCTATTGTTTTTTCATGTAATTTGGGCTTTGGAGTTGGACTAGAGTCTTTCTCTATGGCGTCTTTTGTGGTTTGGGGTTTAGAATGGACAGTTCTCGACGTATGTGCTAGGTTGGGTTTGGGTTTGACTTTCGGAAATCTACTCCTCCTGGTCTGTCGGGTAGAAGCGTCTTCACTCTTCTTTCTGACTGACAGGTAAATCTTCTACAGGAGTAATGCATGAAGCAGGATGGTCACTACTCTGTTGAACTGGAGCTGAATCTATTATTGTCCCTTGCAAGCCTTTCTCAGATGTCACCATATTACTACAACTACTCTTAGTTGTCCCAACAGGAGAGGTCAGCATTTTATCTGTGGACTCTCTGGTGGAGTTTCCGGTGCCCTGTTCCAAACTTTGGTTTGGACTTTGGTTTTCCGAGATACTCTGATTTGATGTTGCAGCAACATGTTTTATTTGACCAACAGACCTCTCCTGACTTCCAGATGGCTCTTCTGCAAATTTAATTTCAACACAAGAAATGTCTTCCTTTGACAATTGTTGACTACTGTCTGCTGTCGTAGGGGTTTCTTCAGCAGCTGATAGAGTCTCAGTGGTTTGAGAAAGGTCGGGAGCAATTGTGTGGCTCTCTTCAACTGTCCTCGCTGTTGATGCCTCTGGTTGGGATTTTGCAGTCCGTGAGGACTGGCCTAGGTTAGGTTTTGGTTTCAACTTAGATAAGCGACCTCTCCTGGTTTGTGGAGAATTTGTCTTTGACCTCTCAGGAGTTGACTGCAATTGAGGGGTAGGGTCCATCTCAGAAGCAGTCCTCTGATCACTTGTTTCAAGAATAGGCATGTCACCGGTGTCCGTTGTGCTGTTTTGTGGCTCCACAGTGGCAACATTTTCTAATGTTTCTGTGACTACTTGACAAGAAATTGCAGACATGGCACTGTTTTCCTCTTGCACAGCAGGCTTTGGTGCAATCTCAACTTCTTGGTGTTGGCTTGTTTCATCCACAGTGACTGACGGTATCTCTGCAATTAAACACAAGGGCACATTTTGAATTTGCTGTAATCTAAAAGAAATAAAATCAAGTTTCAATGTAAGGAATGACTTCTGTCTCAAACCTGTTGTGTGATCTTGTATGGCTGTTTCATTCTGAGCTGGCTGAGCGAGGTGAGCCAAGTTGCCGATGGTCAACAGGGTTTGAGCAGCCTCATTGTAGCTCTCATCCTCAGTTACTTAAACCAAAAAGAACCCCCAAAAATGAATACTTTGAGACCATCTCAATAAGGTTACATGAGTGGCACACAGAATACTTCTTCAACATACCTTCTGGGTGTTCTGAAGAAAGGAAGTCTATAACATCCTGCAAGGGAAACAAATATTTTGTAAGCCATATCAAAAGCTTCACATATAAGCCAGACTAGTTGTGAATACGGTAGCCCCAGTTACACTTCTTTGTCATTTTATTTCTATGTCTTTTTTTAGTTGATTATATTTGGACACAAAAATCAAAATATGAAAGGTAATGCATGCATAATTGTGCAAACTGGAACTTTTTTGTTTAATATAAAGTGCATATGACCGCAAATCAACATCATGCACTAAAAGTGAAAAGAGATGGATGAAAATAAGGTTGTATTAAATCAATGGTGACCTTTTTATATATAAAACTATGCAGAAAGATCACACAGACTTTTTAAAATAGATCTCAGAAATTATATTAAAATTAGGAGTGTAACTGGGGATAATGATTTAATTTCACTAGTGCTACATTTTAGAATAAGAAACTTACAACCAGCAGGTCCAGCTGATGTTCACATGGTTCAACAGTGCCTGCCTCATTTTGTGCCAGCTCGCAAGAGGCATCAGGGCACATAGCATCTTGGGAGATGCCCAACACATCAGGCATATTGGCAAAGATATCAAGCTATGTGTGGGATGGGGAGGGGGAGGGGAGTCAGAGTGGAGGGTTTGAATGATGGAATGCAAAACCATGCACAAATAAAAACAAATGCAAAAAAAACAAACAAAAAAACAACACAAAAAATGATTGTTATAAGAATTATGCAAAAATAAAATAATGGGTGGAATGTATCTGTGCAAGACCTGATGGGGAAACAGTTTTTCATACCTCCTCCATAGTCTCTTCCACTTCTGAAATGACAGGACGTGGCGAGCGCAGGCTGGCGGGCACGAATGCAGGGGCAGTGCCGTCCTTACTGAAGCTGCACGCAGGGTGTTGCTCTTCCTCCACCTCTTCTTCCTCCCACTGCTTTTCGTTCTCCTCATCACTGTATTCTGACTGAGAAGCCCTGAGGGTGACCAATTTGGGCTTTTTGGACTCTTGGGTTGATTGTAGCTTTGATGATCTTCCCCTCTTGGCTGTGCATTTGATTTTCGGCTTGGCAGCGACAGCGGCGGACCCCGCTGGTGAGGCAGGAGTGGTTTCAGATGCAGAGGAGTGTGCATCCTCTTTGGCAGGGTAAGTCAAGGGCTTGGTGGGTTTGGGCACTCTTCCATACCTAAAAAAAAAACGCAATTACAAACTGATGAACCACTCACTTATTATATCTGGAGTATTTTCTGTGGGAACTGGGAGTGGGAACATTTCTAGATACAATGTTAAAATGGAAGTCATGAAATATTGTACCTCGTAGGTTTCGGAGGTTGAACGGCGGCATCCTCTTCCTCAGATGAAATGTCATCATTGTCTGACTTCCTCTTACTAGCTGCATCTTTATTTACCTATAAAAGGATATTATAACTTTCAGTAAGGAAAAGCAGCAATGTGTAGAAAGATCCGATGATGAAACTGAAATAATAACCTGTTCTTTTGAGGCTCCGTCACTCACACTCTCGTCCCCTTTATCTGACACATCGTCTTTGGCCTTCGTGGAGGGTGGTGGGGCCTTTTTACCCCACTTCCGGCCTAAAGGCAGCAGTGGTTTTGGCGCTCTGCCCCGTGAGAGCTTAGCTGGCTTAATTGTGGTGTCCTTGGCTGCATCTACATTCTGCGTTTTTTCGGACCTGATTATTAGGATGAAATAAGAGAATTTAAATGACAACTGAAGATGCGTGAAGAATACTTTTATCCAAAAGAACATTTTTAAAGTTTGATTACATGTCTGAATTTGCACGGTCCTCAGGAAGTGCTGCCTCTGCGTCTTCGGGTATGCAGACCTCATCTGAGCAAAAACAAAACAAAATTGAGCTACAAGCAACAATCAACAAGGGCCATGTAAGGAAACTATGATGACTTTAGGGAAGAAGACAATCTTCCTCAAATAACTGAAAGCTCCTGTACCTTTTTCAGTACTTTTTTCACCCGTTCTGTTTTTCTTGTCGTCTGGTTCCTCAGTCAAGGCCGTCTTTCTTTTGCGTTTCCTCTTCGGCTTCGAAACAGGGGTTCCTCCCTCATTCTCCTTCTCTCCCTCCACCTCCTCCAAGTCAGGCATCTCATTCTCATCTTCCTCATCCTCCTCCTCCACATCACTGAGGTTCTTTGCTGCTTTTTTGCCTATAGAGGGAATAAGGACACGTAAGGGTTATTTAACTGAGACAAACTCGGGGAGAACCATTTTAAATCTGTGCCTCAGTTACCCTTTGACTTTTTCTTGTGCTTCCTGGGGGAGTTCTTGTCGGCGAGTGACTTAAGTTTCTTCCTGTTTTTCTGAACTTCTAGAATCTTCTCTAGCAGCTTAGAAAAATACTCTATATCCAGTTTGCGCCTCTCTCCTACGAGACAATCAGCAGCAAACGTTGCATCAAAAAATAGAAAGGGATTGCACAGGGAACATTAATCATTTAATGTTATAAAACATTGTGTCCTACTCAGTACTTACTGAAAGCTTTGTCAATCCTCCAGGCATTCTCTCGCTCTTCCTTTTTGAATTTGTTCTGAAAGTTTAAATCAATGCAGGATCGTGTTTTTAGGCAGGGCGTTGCTTCATCATACCATGTTTTATAAACATATGTATATCTGTATTCATCACCGACCTTTATCTCCGATCGAGCCCTGTGAGGAAATAGCTGACAAATCATGGAAAAGTCTGTCCCCACCATGCTAATTGCCAGGAAGAACATGTCTGTCTCTGGTGGAAAACAGCAAACAATCAAGATATGAACGAGGCATCGGAGCAAAATGTGTGCTCTAATCATTTTATGATTATCTATCAGTTATACCTTCACTGGACCAGGGTTTGGAATAGGTCCCTTTCCTGAAGCTCGAGTAAGTTGTAGTGGAGCCACGCTCAAAGATGGGGTCTCGATCCTGAGCTGGGTTTGGACCTTTGGCTCGCAGGACTTCCACTGTCAGGCTGAGAGACAGTTCAGAGGATATGATTGGTTCCAACATCTCCAATATCGAAATAATGCATCAATGTTTATGTTAAGAGGAAAAAAATTAATCTCTGGGGGATGTTAGGGATGTTGTCAGTCAGTTTCTATCATAGAAGATAATTAAAACAATAACTGAGAAAAGGGAAGATAAATATGAAAAAAGTTTAAGTAGTCCACTGACCTCTCTTCATCAATGATCAGCGAGCCATCCTCTGCTACTTTGACCTGAGGAACCATGAGCGCTTCTTCATCCTCCTCTTCCTCTTCCTCTCCCTCTGCCTCTGCCACCGCCTCCGCCGCCTCCTCTTCCTCCTCTCTCGGGCTTCCAATTTTAGGGGGGGCTTTAGGTTCCTGTGCTCTCTCTGGTGACCTGCAGGGATTACAATGCAAACATAATGCAAGAGGAAGGGGGTATACAAGCATTATACAAACTACTGGCCTTATGATGTCTACAGGAAAGAGATTTTTAGAAAGATGATGAGATAAACGTACTCTTCTCTTCCTGGAGAAGGAGGGACCACAGTCTCATTCTCTGGAGCTGGATCTTCTAAACTAGATCTGGAAAAATTGTAGTCACAGAAGGCAAGGAAACACAAAAACGCTTGTCAAATAAGACCCAGGATAATCAATAGAAAACATTATCTCATGGGGTAAAGGTTTACTCAGCTGCAGAGGAGACACTTACGTCATGGGGTTAGACACTGGTAGATAACGGATAAGGTCCCTCATGGTCATTTTGGCAGGATCTAAAGTAAATTCCTTCACACGTGACTTAGCTTTCTTCTTTTTCTGCAACGTCAAATGATGAAACACCCATTTCATGTAGTGAATAGAGAGAAATCTAATTACAAAGTGAAGAGAATGAGCGGTATGCCTACTGTACTTGTAATGTGAGCTCACCTTTTCTTTGTGCATCTCCTCTCTGAGCAACTCTCTGAGCTTTCGTGCCTTTGCAAGCCTCTGTAAGTCTGATGGGTTATTCAGGAGTCTACTCAGAGAGAACGCAGGTGGTGACAGTGAAAGCCCGTACTTAGAGGACACCAGGGTTTTGGCTTTCTCTGATAACTCAACAGCTTCTTTGTCTGGCAGAGATAGGGGGATTTTATCTGGTAGTCTGGAAGGAACTTCTTTAACTTGACCACCTGACGTGCTTTCTAACTGTTTGCTGCTGTCCTCTGGTAGATGGGTTTGTTCTAGCAGGTCCTCAGCTGGAGGAACAGCTGAAGGTCCTGAACTGTCAGAAGGGGTAAGGATGGGTTTAGGTTGCACTTTGAGCTGCTTGCTCTCTTCTGAAAGCCTCCGTCGCCTTGGGGACTGGAGTCCCTGAGGGGCCGGTGTAGTCTCAGTTTGGCCAGATGTTGTTGGCTTCTCATGGTCTGAGGGAGGGACTTCAACGGGAGTTTCGGAAACTGCCTTGGCGGGGGACTTTGGCGTCCGAGCAAGAGCGGAGGGGCGACCTGGGGCCACTTTGGGCTTGATAGCAAACCGCTTCCTCCTCTGGACTGCTGCTGAGGAGCTGGTACCTTCCCCATTTTGGTCATTACCATCCCTAAACATTGGAAAGAATAGTTATTATACATAACAAAGTTAGCAGAAGTAAAATACATTTTGGAGGCTATTTATTGCTTGTTACTCACGCTGGGCCTGCAGGTTTTTCTGGTGTCCCAGCAGACTTGTTATCTGTCACAGCAGTAGCAGTGCTGCTCTCATTGGTGTCTTTGAGGGTCTCACTGGCCTCCTGGCTGACTGAGGGGGCTTCCTGAGGTGCTGCTGCTGCTGCTGCTGCTGCTCTCCCTGCCGTAGCAACATTGGGCCGAAAGCTGAATCTTGACCGTCGAAACATTTTGACCTGAAAAAAAAACAAAAACACAGGAAGTCAAAGACACTACATAGCTCATTCACACCATTCATTTGGGGTTCAGTATCTTGCCCAGGGACGCTTCGACATGCAGACTGCAGGAGCCGGGGATCAAACCGCTGATGATCTGATTAGTGGACGGCTGACTCTACCCTCCTGAGCCACAGCTGCCTTCAGTTTGCCATTTTATACACAAGCCCCACATGCTGTTCAATGTGTGTATACTGTCATATCCACCTAACTCACCCTGCTACATAAACCATAGTCATTTTAGCACCCCTTGCACTATTGTCTTATTCCTTCTATGAATGTTATTGTGGTCTATCTATATATCTATACATATTTTTAGATGCAATTACTGTAATATGAGTGTATTACTGCTCATTCAAAACACTGCTGCAAAACCTGAAGAAACTATCACGTTAAGTACTGCAGCAATGCGGACAAACAGGACTTCTCGCTGTAATACATTCATATTATTTGACTTACCGTTGTGCCAACTTCGCCTATTCGTCTAACTGACAGAGCTGGTGACGTTGACAGGTGAAAATCCGTTAAGTCTAACCGTACAGAAAAATCACAGACACTTAAACCAACAGAGGTTTAATAAGCCAACACGCCTCAGTCAAACGACCGCACGACATAGAAAAAAAAGCCTCAATAGCGCACAAAACAAGTGTAAAAAGTGCACAAAGCTGGACTCGAACTCGCATGTCAACACTTTTAGTACGCGAGTCTTCCGCACTTTGACCGCCCTTGTGTTAATACAGAGAGGCTACGGCGCGAACTTTTATCATTTTATCACGTCTACACGAGTTATTAAGCTGGCAGCGACGTACCTGTTCGGGAAAACGTCGTTTTCTGGGAGAAATAAGCTTTCATTTATCGACGACCGTTGGCAAGCGGCGGACCCCATGCACACACACGCTAATCCGCCATGTTTTTCATGACGCGTTATTTTCGCGTGAGGGAAAAGGGGGGTTGTGGGAAATGTAGGCCTAAAAAATGGCCCCTTTTTCTCAAGGAGTGTGAGCATGACAGCCCAGCTGTTTGAAATATGAGGAAGTATCGAGGTGTTTTAGTTAAGTAGCAATGCACAAAATGAAAAAGCATTCAGAGTATTATTTAAGTAAAAGTACAGAAGTATTGGAGAGAAAATGTACTTGAAATATCAAATTATTGGATTGGTAATACTTGTAGTTGGTTGAGGTGTAGCTAGTTTTATTACTATTAAGTAGTTTAATCGATAACAATCAATAATTTTGTGTTTTGTATATAAAATATATATTTTCAAAGTACATAGTAGCCAATCTAAAGTCAGAAATCACAGCAGAAAGTGCAATATTTCTGCTTTATAGAGGTATATGTAGTCAGTCTGAAAGAATGTAGTTACTGTCCATGTAATACATGTCATTTATTTATTTATTTAGATCTAAATCAGCTTTTCATTTCTTTTAATGAATGTCCAGTGTTGTCCTTTAATTTACTTTTTGCTGCCATTTTTTTCAGATACTTTAGTTCATACTGTATATCTATGCTATCTATTTATAATTTATACTATATATCTGGTAAAATATATAATCTATATTTCTTTGTGGGTTAAAATTGTACATACAAATCCAATGATGCACTTATTAAATATAATGCACTGTTACAAATGAACTAATGTGCAATCTCCATCACTTTTGTAGTTCATTTGAATTCCTTCATATACATCGTCATATCAATATATCAATAATATTAAAATAATCATACAACTGAGAGGAGCTATTCTCTTGCATGAGTACTTTTAATAATATTAGTACAGTTTGCCGATAATACTTTAATGTAGTTGTAAATAAAATTTAGACTGCATGAGTTTTACTTGTATTTTTACACTGTGGTATCGCATCTGAAGATTTGGGTATTATTACTTCTTGTATGTACATTTCTGAGTCATCGTAACTGTTTTTAAGTCCACCTGTGTTTCTCCTGCTGTGACGGATCAAAATGTCCGCTGTGCAACCAGTCCTTTCTGAGTCAAGTGTTTTTTGTGGTTCATCCATGTGTAGTAATATTTCAAACCACCTACTGTGTGTCTAAAATATAACAGAACAAAGATAGAACTCAGACTTTTACATCCTGAATCATGGAGTATATCTGTTTCACTAACCCCGTCTGAAAAAGACCAAGAACTTGTCAACATCTTGCAGCGTTATCATTGAATTATTTTATTTCTTCAATACAGACAGCATCAGCAGTGAACCTCTTTGGACGTGCCTTCTTTCACACACCGCATTTCTTTCTTCAGCAGATCATGACATAACATTTACTTCTTAGATCAGTGGTCTTTAGAAAAAAAAAGGAACTACTGATTGGACAGAAAAGAAACAACATCAGAGGTGGAGGTGTAAAAGAAGGGTGGGTCGGGGACAAGAGTCAGAAAAGTTCATAATTTGGATTGTCTTGCGCACGCTGTAGCAGCTCGTCCCAATGGTGTTATTTGATGTAAAGATCTCCATTCACTCCATTTCAACTGTCAGAGCAGAGGGAAGAGAGAAAAAAATGAAAACAATGTTCGTTCTGTATATATAAATTCAGTTAAGGAACAAACAAATATGCATACATACTTACTTATAGACAAAGTTATGGTCAAGCAAAGGGATTTCCAAAAGGATCCCCAAAAGCAGCTGTTGAACCAGAAGTCTCACCAACAGCAGTCGTCTGCTGCAAGATCAAGAGAAAAAAGTCCAGAATTAAGAATTAAAAATTATGATGATACTTTCTGTGTTGTAAATATATGCCTGTGTGAATCTCCGTACCATAGCTACAGGCGGTGCTCCAAACGGACTGGAATCTGGGGCCCCAAATGCTTTATCAAACATGTCCTGGTTGTTTGCCTGATCGTTTGCGGTGGGGGCAGAACCGAAGGCAGCATTAAGGAGGCCAGGGTTAAAGCTTGGAGCTGGAATTGGAGCTGCAGCTGGTGCAGGAGCTGTATGACAACAGAGGACACCATTAGTGACAAGTTTCACAGTAATATACACATCAACATGCAAAATCTTGACTATGTACACTATGGTGCCTTCTACAGCTGGTTTACCGTTAACAGCTGCTGACATTTGATTAATATCAAAGTCGTCATGGTCTGCAGTATCCTGAGCCAGGCCCACTTTTTTGGAAAAGTACTGATCAAATGCTCCGGCTTCGTTACTACTGCTGGCTGCAGGGGGGTTGGCCCCTTGCTCCCCTTTCCTCGCCGGGATGGCAGGGGGTTTGGCAATCTGGAAATCCTTGAACATGTCCTTTCCAATCTTCTTCTCTTTATCTCCAAGGGGGTCCAAAGCTGTGAAGGCACTGTTCTCTACCTTTGGATGGGCGTCCTTAGCAGGCGGCCTAGGGGGAGGGCGTGAGGGACCGTGCTGGTCACCCATTGCAGGGAACGCACCAGGATGGAAAGGATTGGTCATGGCGGGCTGACCCCAGCCTGGACTAGCAACTTGCCCAGGTGGTGGAGGGAAGATGTGGGGTGGGGATAAAGGTGGGTTGCTAAACTGAGGTGGCAACTGCTGGCCCCAGGCTGTGGGTGGTATGGGTAGACCACCAAAGGCAGATGGCTGTGGGTAGTTGAACCCAGGGCCTGGAGCTGTCACTCCTGGCATGTGGAACATGGAGGGTGCAGCGGGAGAGGCTCCCCACATGGTTACAGCAGGGATACTTGTGGTAGCTGGAGGACCCAACTGAAGATTCCCTGAATATAAAGAAGAGTTATGAAAGTTTAAGTTTAGGGAATGAAAAGCCAAAAAGACAAATGACATTTTAATGTATGAATAACACAAAGTTTCCCTCTTGTGTATTACCCAGAGCTGCTATGGATGATGGAGCGGAGTTGGCAGGGGCACTGTTGAAAAGATCACCTGAAGCAGATGATGCTTCAGACTGACCAGGACCTGCAAAGAGGTCTGCTCCAAACAGGTCACTTGCTGTGGACTATTCCCAGAAAATGAAGTTAAAATCGGAACTATATTTGCACCACATTGGCATCATTTTACACATGCTGTACTTTGAAATTAAGATTTCTAACTTTTTCTAACAAATTATTCACTATATTCACACAGTCACCTGAACACATGCATGCTTTGCCACTTACCCGTGTTTTTATCACTGAAGCATGAATGTTAGAAAATAGATTGAGAGCAGAGATGACAAAGGATAGATTTGATTCAGCAGCACAGTCAAAGTGTAACGTACTCAGGCCAGACAAAGAAGCACGTGACCGCCAGTGCATGCATAAAGACAAAACAGATCCAAACAACAAGCCCTTAACTGCAGTCCTTAATTATAGGCCTTGCATCTTATCTTAACCAAGTGCATCCTTTCACAGATCCCGTCAGACACCAACGCATACCAACCCAAAATGCTCAGAAAGGGAGGTGTTAGCAGACTTATTATGCTCTAGAAAATGTGCATAAATCCCATTTTTAGGCATCACACATGCAGCTCTTAATGTAATTCATCCGGCTATGGAATTTCACCTTTGCACTCCTTCGACCTCGTCCGGCCTTAGAGCTCTGTGGAGGCGGATTTATGACTACTGAATCCTTGCTATGAGTCACTGGGGGTTGTGGGTGATGAGTAATGCCGTTAGAGACAGGGCCAGTTTTCAATGATGAGTCAAAAAACGGGTTTTTGGTTGAGAGAACCGGTCCGGATTCATTCCCGTCCATCATGGTAATTGTGTTGCCCTGAGTTATTTTGCCCCCTAGTGGCCACTGTCCGTTACTGAGAGCGAGGATCATGGTCTTACTTGACAAACCATTTATCTGCTGACTGAGATGTTCAGAGTCTCCATTCAAACCACCATTAATAAATGTCTTACTAGTGTTGCCAGCAATGCTGTTTAGGTGATTAGTGGTGGCGAGGGAGATGTGCGAATTATCGGGTGCCGACTGAGTGGGTGATTTAGAAAGGGGGTCATCTCTGAAAGGGTCAGTGTCTGGAGTTGGAAAGTAGCCAAATGTCGAGGAAAAGGGATTCTCTGTCTGGGAAGATGCCCTACGGTCAGGGGCACAGGACGTTACAAAGGAGTTTCCCTTTATGCAATTCTGATTGCTGTCAACTTCAGCAGAAAAGTCCAGCAAGAGAATATCATTAGAGTCCTGGTTAACATGAGAGGAACAGTGGGGGAGAGAAAACAAAAGAATCATGAATCAGTTCTGCAGAAGAAGAAAAACACGTGTTAACAAAATGAAAAATAAATCACATGGTGTGAAAGGACGACATGACATGGTGTGAGTATTTAAAGCTGCTACCTCGAAATGTCACTTTTTCACAGTCTAGAGTCCAATTTCCAATGACGTTGTCTATTAATCCTGACTTGTTTTGGATGAAATATGCTGAAGTCAGCACTAGCTCGCTGGCCTGAAACTCAGCTTGTGAACTGACCCGGCATCAGTGATGTAAAACCAGTACAAGACTGCAGGTGTCACCACAGTCAACACAAATGTCTCTTTCATGGATTCATCGACTACGTAGCAGCTTTAAATGTTTGATGAACAACAATGAGATTGGTATACACAAAGAATGAGCTCAATTCTTCAAAGACCTTTTTGATTCAAGTCTAAAATCTACAAAATGATCAATGAAAACATAAAAAAATAGTGACCTTTTTAGAATTGAGTTCACACACATTGAAGTTGTTTAGTGGATCCGAGGTTTTCTTACAGATCAAATCTTCTTTTAAAAGTCTTCTATATTCTACTTTAATTAAGATGTGTAAAAAAAAAAAGTATACACTGTAAATACCCAGCTTACGTCACTGACTAAGTGCCACTATGTTGCCCAGATAAAGGGAACATTTTACACTATGGCACCACACTTACATTTAGAGCCTGGATGTCTGGAGGGGTCGACATGGCTCCAAAAAGGTCATGCTGCTCCACTGGCTGGATGTCAAAAAGAAACATACTGTATTTATTCAGCTTCTTAAAAAAAAAAAAAATGTAAAAAAATCTGTGGTGTTTTATTTCATGTTCAAACAGCAGAAATTCTTCTTACTTGGGTAGTTTTTGCTTCATCCATACTTAGCAAGGCATCGCCTCCATTCTGGAAAAACAACACAGAAAAAGCGGATGGTTGAGGAGTGAGCTGGAGGAACTATTCGAAGAAAACAACTTTGTCCAAGAGCTTACCTCAACTACAGTGCTGCCATTTTCACCCTGTAAACAGAGGCAGACTGTTAATGGTTATACTTGTTTTCTTAATAAAGCTGAGCCGTGTGTCATTTCACATCATTTCAATGGAATGTCTGAAGATGTGATTCATTGAAAGAACACAGAGAGGCAGTGTTGACACTCAAGAGGTACATACGGTGCGTACCCTGCCAACGCTCCCAGATGGCCACACCAAAATGCTTTTCTTTCAGAAAGAAAATGTTTTCGCTCTCCAACTTTCTTTGGAGAGAGAGAGAAAAAAAATTGTTCCAGTTTAAAGCGAACCAGTTACCTTCTGTGGAGCCTCAGCCTCCTTCTTTCTCAAGTTGAAGATGACCTGGAACAGATCTTTCAGATCAATGACGAGGGGCTCTGCCTGTGTGGTGACAGAAAGGCGACACATTTTCATTTTTGTCCGTTTGTCTTTACAGGATGTACTCATGTGAAAGAGACAAAAGGGTTACCTGTTGTGCGGTCTTAATGGCGAAAAACTGATGCTGCCCTTCTGCTCCGCACACGTATCCGAACGCCCTGTTATCTGTTACGTCTCTGGCAATGAAGGAGATCTTGTTCACCACGTGCTCATGTTCGATCACCTGAGTTACGAGCACAAGCAGGTTTTATTAGCAGGCCCGGACATAATCAGCTGAACTACACGGAGTGATGTGACAGTGATGGAACTCACTCCTGATCTCTCATCAATGATCTTGATGCCCGACATGGAAATGTTGATCCAGATCCTCTGTTTGTGTTTGCCTTGGGACCGAGCAGCTACTGCCATACCCTGGTGTGAAATAAATATTACATACTGTGCTATTTTTTTCCATCTTTTCTAAGAAAACATGCGAGTTATTGAAGCTAATATCCACATTTGTGCACACTGTCACCCTCTGCTCTGAGGACACGTCTACAGCAAAGAGGTAAAGTGATGTTCCCTTAATATATTTCATGAATTGTAAACATAGCAGGGCACAGTCAAAGATCCTGTGCTGCTTTACCTTAAGTTTCATCATAGAGTCCTGGCACATCTTGTCTCCTCTGGCCTCTGGGACATCATCAATGCCAATCAGCTTAGCCTTGTACCTCACGCCATCTCCTTGAAACCTGCCCAGCAGGTACTCATCTGTCTTTTCTGGTACTGAAAAAAAAAACACACACACAACAACACTATGATTTCTACAATTTGCTGGCATGCTCATAACCATCGTTGCCGCGTCTTCCGGCACTCACCTTTCTTCTTTTCTTTCTTGAATGGGACCTTGGATGTGGCAGGGGATGCGGGAGGGGTGTTGGAGGTCGAGGCTGTAGTCGGGGACGCTGCGCTGGGATCAGCCGGGACGGGAGCGCTGTTCACCACCTCTGCAGACATGGTGCGGAGTGAGCCTCACTGGACGAGCAGACAGTCGGCGGGGTGGGGGTGGGGGTGGGAGGGCAACGCAGACGGCAGCTCCGTGTTCAGGGGGCAGCGAGGTCAACCGAGCAGATGACTCCTTAACACCCACACATGGTTTTCTTGTTATTTGTCTGGAGCAGAAAAAAAGTGAAGTGGTGAGCGAGAAAAAAGGAGAAGGGGATGTCACGCAAATACGCACTGTTTCCTGGTGAAACTGCAGAGACACTGGATTGTAAAGGGCTGCAATTAGACTACTTTATCACTGCTAGAAAGGTTCGTAAGTAGCTGCTGAAAAGATTTTTGCATGTCATAAACATCACATTCTTTTAACAATGCGCAGTAATCATTTACAGCCATCTGACAGTGAGGCATCAGAAGACACATGACCCATAAAGCATGAGTCTCATAAGAACTAGACACAGAAAACACCCTGCTTTACACATGCTGGGTCAGATGTTCAGCCCTGTAAAAGGAGTAAATTATCCTAAAGTTCCTGCACCTCTTAAATCTGTTGCTCTTCAGCTATTTAACTCCACATTTACTCAAGGAGAATCATGTAAGACGAATAACTAGGCACCAGTATAACTGCACAGATGGACAAAGAAAAGCACATTCTGTAATCATACTGTCACATCATGTGATTTGTCAGACCCATAAAAAAAAATCCCATCCAAAAATCCGGCAAGCTGCGCTAACTGTGGCTCAGAGGAAACACGCCAGTCATACGCATCTGCACATCATCATCAAAAACATCTACACCAGTTTGTCTGCCAACATACTGAGGATCAGTCATGAATACCTCTGCATTTACTGTGCGGGAAACACAAGTCCAAGTCACATGAGGCAACGTTACAGTGGACTGCAGCAGACAACACAGCAGCACCTACTTCTCCTCAACTAAGTTAGACTTACTTTAAACTCATTTTATCATTACTAACACCATTTAGTCACTTCATTTATTGAACAACTACACCAAAGTGGTGACAAGCCAGACAAAAAAAAAAAGAAAGGTCTCCTGCTCTGCACAACCACTGGAACTCAACCAACACAAACATGACTCTGTGTGAGACATACATACCTATAGGACCAGTCCCAGAGGCTACACTGGCTAGAATACCGGCGTAAAGAGGCTGTGAATACTGTAGGACGGACCAAAGGTTGAAAGTGGGCAAAGGTTGAGCAATTACCTGAGGTTAATCTTACTCTAGCAGAGCAAAAGATCTCGTGATGCCCAGCTAAGCAATTACAAATGTCTTTGGAATGATCATTTACCCGCAGCGTTTTTTAAAACTACATTTAATATAGTGATAATGTTGAATCAGGGTAAAATGAGCCTCAAAAGGAGGCTAAACAATCCATATGCACCTGTGCGATCCTGCAAATTTAAAAAACACACAGTCCGGTCCAGAGGTGTTATTTATAATTAAAAGCAATCAGGCAGGAAATTTGCTTCATAAAGGAAATGAGGGCTGTAGAAGATTAGATAACAGGTGAGAACTAAAGGGCAGTGAGTGCGTCCAAGTTTGTGTGACCTATCACCTCTCTTTGAATCAAATGTGAGCACATCAGAGATCAACATAGGCCTAACACCTATTCAGAACAGAGGGTGCAAAGATGGATTTTAAATTGAGCAGAGTTTTCTCATTAACAGCATCACAAGAGTTACCGTACAGCCATAAAACAATAAAAACCTCATTTTATGCACCAGTGCCAGTCTCAATGTCGAGGAAACAAGCCTGGTAAGCTCTTATGGTTTTCCGTGGTGACATTTAAATTCCTGCAAGGCCCAGAGTCACACATGCTGTTTATGTTGCAGTCCGAAGAAGGGTAGAAAAACAAGACCTAAACGCCGAAATACTTGTGGATGCTCAATTTACACGAGCGTGACACATGACTGCACTTGTCCAGTGACTTACAGTGGTGTCAGAGTCCCGCTAGTTGGAGGGAGAGGCTAATAAAAAGGGTGAAATGTCAGCTGTTCATTGCAGATTTGAGTTAAAGGATTACATTTTAACAACAACAACGACAACAAAAAAAGGTTAGTCAGGGCTACCAGATGAAAGAGGAGGAGGGGAAGAAGAAGGAAGAAGAATCTGTAGCTTTTTACAGCATCCACCAGTGACACAACACAAGTAACAGTTGGCCACAGAACACAAGTGCGAATTCATTTCTGTCAGCAGAATAACTGCAGCGCAAGAGCAGAAATGTCACAATCCTGGTCCGTCAGGAAACGTAAACTAGTGCACATCTGGAGGAAATCAGAGGGAATGACTCAGTCTGCAAGTGAATGAGATGGTGAAATACCACAGGCCCACTGTGAACACAAAGGGCATGCAAACACTTTCAGACAAAATGAGAATTGTTTTGCATTAAAAGCTAGAAAACAGACACATTTGTGTGTCCACAGAGGGTTGCAACTTATTCAAAAATCATATATTCAAAGGCTGAACGTTTGTTTGTTGGTTGGGTTCCAGTTAGTTTTCTAAAAAAAAAGGAAACTTGAAGGAAGGAAGAAAAGTGATTTATATTGTTTGTTATCCCAACAGTTCAGACAGAAAAAAAGACCACAAAATGAGTCACAAATTACAACACTGAATGCTGAAAAGTTTTACCTCCTATGTGCTGAACTTTTTCCTGCATCTAATGAAAAACAACAGATTTTTTTTAAGTTTGTTTGACTCACTGCCGCCACTATTATGCCTTTTATAGGCGAACTAACAGTAAAAAACTCAACAAAAAACGACTACCTGTAGTCCTTTGGTAGATCCTTAATTAATGCATGGATGGAAAATGTTTAACAACACAGTGACCTACCTGTTTGAAAGCGCGCAGTAAAGATGTTGGAGAAACAGTGACTTTTGTTTCCCTGATGCCTCCGCGGCTCCGGCGCAAAATGAGTAAAAACCAAACACAGCTTCGGAAAACGAGCAGGAGTCAGATGTTTTCCGCTAAATGCCGTGGACAGAAAGGAGAGACTGCTGCAAACTCCCAGTTTAACCCTTCCCTGACTGACAGCAGGCTGAACTCACTGCAGATCTCTACTGGAAGAGGGGGCGGTCTCTACACGTGAAAGAAAATATCACCATCACCGTCATACAAATGAAGATATACATAGGCCTACGGTAAGTGGGTCAGGGAAATAGATCTGATTACACATGAATTTTTTTTAGATTGTATTTAAAACATAAAGTGTGGTCTGATTATGACAAAAAAAGAGAGATATTTAAGTTTATGTGTAAGTTTAAAGCAGCTATAATCTATATTTTTATCAAACGACCGTGTGAAACAGGTTAAATGGTTAATTAAAAGCTTAATTAAAGAGCTTTATAGCTTCTTTCAGCTTATTGTTTTGCTTTTAGGCCCTGCAACTTTAATATTACTGCTTTGGTTCACTCCCACCATTTTCATCCTGCCATTTTTGGCAGTAGCAGGCAGTTTTTAGAGGGAAAAAAAGGCCCAAAAAGCCACTGTATGCTACACGTCCAGCACCAAACAATACACCTTCATTCTGCTGCAATGGCCACAAGTAGAGACCAAGATCAGACAGTATATAGCCTACTTAGGTAGCTAATATTCACCAAACTTCTTTGGGTGATGGCCATGCCTCCCGGCCTTCTCAGTAATCATATTGCAGATTTACATACTGCTGTGTGTCCTGTTACTTTGCAGATGGACTCTTTGTGGTTTAGGAAAGTCAAAGCATCCTGAACTGACAACAGTTCATTTATCAGCAGGCAACATGAAGAACTTTGCAGCTGTTGGTTCATGTACATGTGGTTAAACCTCAACCTGAACTCTCCTGTCCTCTTTTGAGTTTTCTGTGCCACACAGGTGTTTGCTCTATAACTGCAGACTGTGCTGAATGTGTAAACAGGCAACAATTTGCCGCCATATCAACTTAGAAAGGTGATAATATGTCACCGTTCTCTTCACAGCTTGTTTCTGCTGCCACCAAGTGCCCAAAAATATGTTATTGCAGCTTTAATTTTCCAAAAATAATGACCTCTAAAGAAGGCCCCATACCTTTGAAGTCTAAAAATAGGCAAAGTTACTAGTTTTTTCATTGTCATTGTTATTTAAAGCAGCCTATCTTTCAGTGGCTAGAGAATGGCAAAGGCTTGGCTGAGATAAAACATGGATTCCTTGTTGTTCAGCATGTGTGGCAAGAACTTCTTTCCTGGTAACCGTAAAAAAAAAAACACTGGTGGTCCACAGCACTTTCAAATGAAAAAGCTCATTCATATAATCTAAACATTTTGTACACTGAGAATCATATGATAAAATGTAGAAGAAGTGAGGGGAAAGAAGAGCCCAAACCAAAGAGGAAAGTTCCAATGTTGCAAACACAGCACAATTTTCTGAAAGACCAGGCACTACATTTCCTTTGCCATGCACTAGTGTTACTGCAATTACAGTAAACTGCTGTCTGAAAACGGGTCATCAACTTCCTCAGAATAAATGTCTATTTTGCTTTAGATACCATATAGTGATTGAGCCATGTAATGACAGTTTTTATATTTGCTGTTCTAAGCACTGAGTGCCAGTTATGGTATTCCCAGGAAGAAAATCCTCAAGCCACACAGGAAGTGCTTTGTTTTATGTTTGCACAAGCATCAATAGATGTGTGTTTGGGATAATTATGAGAAGAACCAGGTAGTTAGTACATCCAAAAAGACAAAGAAGTCCAGCTTCTTCAACACAAAAACCAAAGAAATAGAAACAAATTATTGGGAAAGAAAATCATCCATTGGTATACCTACAAAAACTAGAGTAAACATCAACAGTGAGATCTGCGCTAACATGAGTAGTGATGTCACTGCGGCTGGTTTCCTGTACGCTGGTATAGTTATAATTTTACATGTCAGACAACTTTCAAATGATGATAAACATCCCACAGCTGTGCAGTTCAATGAAAGGATGGCCTACCAGCACTATTGGTTGAGATAATGTTTTCCTTTGGCAGCTTATTGGTTAACAAACAAAAACTCCTTTTCTATATTTCTGATCAGTTCTCATCCATTGGCATGTATGGGAAGAGGTGTTGGAGCAGCATGTATTAATGTTGACTGTTTGATAAGAAATCTCAACATTCCTGCACTTATAATCAAAACTATAAGCACCGTTTGACAAGACTATGAGTGTGTGAGAAAATGTTTTTCGATGCCCAAACTTCGTGGGCCCTGACCCAAAAGCAAACACTTGTATTGTGTTATTAAGTTGCAAATGGCTACTAGGATCCCAAGTTCCCAAGTTCCAGCGTGAAAGATTTAGTTTTCATTATCATTAGCGCCTGAAATGAACCATTGTTATGGTTCTGTTACCTTAGGATGAGAATTTTACATCCAGTCCACAGAGTCTACAGTTAGACAAACTAAACCTTGGTGTTTTCATGCCGTTTGTTGTCCACTGTAGTTTCTCCTTCACTCTAGGAAGGAGATGGCAAAGCGGGTCGCAATTAACAACTATACCGCCACTAAAACGTGAACACTGGACCTTTAATTGACTGACTTCCTGTGCAAGGTGCCACTCTTGACAGCAGCGCTCAAATTATGAAAAGTAAGCCTACATATTTAGAGCATTTTTACCACAGTATAAATAAAACTTCTTCTTTTTTTCCTCACTAGAAACATCTGTCAGGATAAATGGAAATTTATGGCAAGTCAGCTTTGGCCTAGCCCTGCTTTAAGCTGTTAAATATATATTTGAAGCAACAGAATCCTTCATAATACAAAAAACATACTGTTACACAGCTTTGGTGTTTTTGTTTTTTTATTTCCTTGGGTAAGACATTTTAGCAGACAAATACAATCTGGCTTTTCTGTTAAAAATGATCCTGGAAACAAGCGGAGGAGGATCTGATCTTCTGAACGTCAACTCGAGCAAAGTTGCACCAGTAAATGAAATCAGATAGTTTGAGGATCTTGCTGCAGAGGCAACCAACCAACCACACGACAAACCGCGACAAGACAGATCTGTCAGTCACAATCACGTCCGTATCTGTTACTTCAACACAGATCATAGTCATATGCATTCACTTCTGCAAAACCAAATGATGTCTGATATTAGAGCGTAGGCTGAGAGCTGATGAATGAGAGAGAAAGGGACAAAGGAAGGATGTCCTTCCTGCCTTTGTATCCTATGTTCTGCTGACAGAGGCTGCTTTTTAGGAGATGAGTCCCTCAGAAGCCAGATTACTGACTAGCTGACTAACTTTCCCCTTCAGTCGCCAACTACTGGAATGATCTATCTCATAACCTCTTATTTAATATATCAGTATCTGTCTACAGCATGAACTTATACAGACAAAATTTAAGAGCTGTTTCTGCATCACATCTGCGATGTATCGTGCTTTATACCCTTTTTATTTCGCTGATATGAACGCAACGATATTCATATATACACACAGTATATGTCAGCAAAATATGTTTTCTCCTTTAAGACTCGCCGTTAACGTTTCCCATCAATTACGCATCTCTCTCTGGTCTAGCATCATCGTCTGATGACGCTGGGTTAAAATGATGGTTCCCTGTTCCTCTGAATGTGAATCATTGTCTCTTTAGATCAGTGGCACACCCAATGCAACCGCACACTTGCATACAGGAGGACATGTTGTACGCTGTTTACTCATGTAAATCGCTCTGGCGGCTCCAGTTAGGAAAAGGAAAAGTATCGGACACCCAGACTGCGGATGGCACAAGTCAGCACATGCACATTAGAGGATTTATTTTTGTTATAGAATGCTGACAGGGACGAACTAATGGGAAGTGTCCTTTCCAGTTTATGACAGGAAGGCCACAATCCAAACATCAAGCATTTAGGGCGTGAATCTTGGAACCGGCTGTAACCACAAGCAGAACCTAAGATAGCCACTTATCTCCAGTCCATAATTGAGGTAGCCTTAGATTTTATCGTCTCTGTCCTTTTAACTCTCAGCTGCCTTCGCTGCTCTTGACCATTTGGGTCTAAAAATACGACATAAAGCAGTAGGGCACGCAACCTCATCATACCCTGTCGCACATGATGACAAATTCCATAGGATGTAGTGTGTAGATTACAGTAAAGTGGTGCAATTGGCTGTCCCACAAATGTTTCCACACAGTTCCAACTTCACTCCCCCCCCCCAAACCAAAAAACAGGAAGTCTTTCTAGTCAGGAGAAATATTGGCCAAGCACCTTACCTACCCTCTGGTTTCCTGAGAAAGCTGGGAGGAAACTGCCGAACCTTGTAAAAGTGGTGACCTAAGCACATATTTGTGCCTCTCCGGCGGGCCATGACCACATAGCCTCCAGACTACCCCAGTTCTGCTCACAGATAGAGGGGAAAGAAGCAGGACACGGCAGCCCCCAGATTGACTTTGGATACATGAGGGAATAGTCCTACTGTGTTTGTTTAAGTCAGCAGAAAATACTTGTCAGCATGCTGAATACTAGGAATTTTAACATTAGTTTTTCTCTCTCCGTCAGACGGATGAAAGCAAGATGATTTGTCAGCCTCTCGACGCTGCAAGATCTCTGATTCACCTGGGCACTAATAGTTAGCTAGTTTTGATCCTAATCTTAATAAATCCGGTCCACTTTTACAATCACTACTGATTTCATCGCTCTACACCAAGAAGTGTTTTGTAATTTATACACACTGCACTCCCTCCTTTTGAAGAACAAAGTACTGCAGACTCAGCAAAAGCCTCTCAGATCACATGACAGATCATTAGGCACAACAGTTTAAAACTTCCTGCGCATTGTGCAAGGCTCGTTCGAATATGTTTCTAAAAGAAGGCAAACAGCGACCTGTCAGAGAAAGAAAGTAGCCCGAAATGAACGCGTAAAAGCTATTATAGTTTCTATAGTGGCGTTTCTACACATGGACAGAGTGAGTGTGAATGTAAGAGATAGTACCACTTTAAATGCTGCTGTTTATCTGTTTGATGTTGCCATCTTGTGGACAAAGAGTTGCACTTCAGTACTCGCCTGTGGAGCAGGTGTTTTATCACCACTTGTGACTTGTTTTCCAAACATCTTCTGGGTCGGTATTTTCAACGAGTGTGCGCATGCTCGAATTTTGATTCTCTTCCATTCAGTTTCCCAATCTGAGTCGGTGACCCGAATGTACTATGGACGTTTCTTATAAATGTATCACAACCGCCTCTTTAAATATTTGCTCTGCTTTGCTGAAAACCTGCCCGCCTGAATGATTGCATAATCCTGGAAACACCAAAATTAACCAGTGAATCAAAATCTTTCTAATTAATATCAGTATTCTCAAAGTAAAAACCAAAAACACAACAATGACCTTTGGCCTTGTGCGTAAACAATGTGTATACTCTTCGTTAAGTGCCTACATTTCACCCAGCGTATGCTGGGACAGTTTCCAGCTTCACATGACCTTTGTGGAGGACTGGATGGCTACAGAAAATGAACAAATGGCTAAAAATATAACTTATGTAAAGACATTTTCTGAATAATATGTACTGCAAAATATTGTGAGGACCACGGTTCAGCATGACAACTATTCAAACCGTAATGCTGAATAAGATCTCTGGTGCAAAATATCTACAGGGTGCAGTCATTCATTTTTATTTTTCCCATAACTTCAACAAGTCGTCAACACTTTTCTGGTTTCATTTAATTCGTTTCGATCAGTTTGATTAGTCTTCTGTCGTGTTTGTTGCTGTGAGTGCTGGTAATAGATAATTTAATCAGCTTTTCAAGCAATGGATAAGCACCTAACAGTTCACAGATCAATGATCAATGAAACAGTTATATAAATCATGTTTTTGGAGAGTCTTTTTGCTCACGCTGAAGAAGAAAACATACTGACTGAATGAGTAAGATGTTTTCAGTCAAACAAACAAAGTCTGGGAGTTTACATGCACTGAATCAACATTGCTACACCAGAAATCCAAAAACTATTGACTCTGCTGACAGCAATGGTCCTTTCACGGTTGGATAATAATTGACAGAGAGGTTGCTACAAAAGGGAACAGCATCATTTGTCTCTTCAAAGGTTCATCATGAGGATTGATGTCGCTCTCCAGCTGGGCTTCTGTGCCCTGTGTCTAATTCTAGCATTTCTTGGAGAAGGAACGTAAGTATTTTCCTTATTTCATTCACAGTACGATATATATATATATATATATTTTTAATTCACTTGTGATTTGAGTTGCATCGCTTAATATGTGTATTTTAGGGGAGTGGAACTTCCTGATCCACAAGCAGAAAACTGCGCTTGGAGCCGCTGGTCCGAGTGGAGTGCTTGTGATCCTTGCACGAAAACCAGAGTGAGTCCATTAAAACTGTAGTCACACTTAGTCTTATAACAGTACTGCACTAGCTAGCATGTAACAACCTGTTCAGGTTCAGTAAAGACAAAACACAGTAACTAAGGAAAAGGATGTTTTTCCTCGCCGCCGTCGCCAAGTGCTTGCTCATGGTGGAATTGTTGGGTCTCTGTAAATAATATTCTAAAGAGTACTAGACATGCTCTGTATGGAAAGTGCCATGAGATAACTTTTGTTATGATTTGGCGCTATATAAATAAAATGTATTTGAATGAACTACATATCTGACAACTGAGGTTGAATCAGAACCTCACTCCCTGACATATGTTTTATATACATAAGACGTATTATGTCATACAAAATTTGTAATTCTGGGTGGAAAAATACCGGAGGAAACAAGTAAAAATCAAACTGCAGTAACTGCACTACAGCTAGTTATGGTTAGATGGTTAGGTAATTCATTTTTAGGAGCTCTAGCTAGCAGAAAAATCTTGTGAAATTAATTCATGTTTTAATTTAAAATATTTTGTAAGACAATGTAGGTGCTTAACAATCATTTGTAATATCATTTGTCACCATCAGAGGCGTTCTCGAAGTGTAGATGTGTTTGGCCAGTTTGGTGGCCAGGCCTGCGACTCATCAATAGGGGAAAGGGAGTCCTGTATAACACTGGATATATGTACGCTACCGCCTGCCCCTGAATGCTCCGACTCAGAGTTCCAGTGCGAGTCAGGTACTTCGCCGTCTTTTAAGTCATCTGCAGTAGCTTTTTCTTTTATTATTTTAGGCCCAATCAATTGAACACCCATCTTTACACAGATACCTGTATCAAGAAGAGATTACAGTGCAACGGGGACTATGACTGCGAGGATGGATCAGATGAGGACTGTGATGAGCCTTTGCATAAACCCTGTGGTTCGAGAGTCCTGGAAAGCAGTGAGCAAGGCCGGACAGCAGGATATGGGTAAGAGTGAATCATTACAAAGCTAGTTTATTTGCAATCAAAGAGTAAACAATGGAGGCGGTCTACCGTTGGACAAAGCCAGGAAAGCTCTTTCCTCTTGCTTCAAAGGTTTATGCTCAGCTAAGCTGACCACCTCCTGGCTCTAACCTCAGATGTAATGAACATGTATGTATGTGAGTGGTATCATTCTTGAGTCTAAATGTCCTATCAATGGCTTGCGGCGATTGCTTGAACCCCAGAGATTTATGGAATAGAACTTTAGCATGAGTATAATACTTGAGTACTCTTCAAACCTTTGAATTTCAAATAAGTAGGCACGAAACTGTATAGAGTCTTCAAAGTGGCTACTGTGTCCATGCACCAGAATCAACATCTTGGGTGCAGATCCTCGAAGGAACCCCTTCAACAATGATTACTACGATGGGAGGTGTGAGCGAGTGATGAATCCAAACACCGGGAAGCTAGACAGGGTTCCGTGGAATGTCGGTGTTCTCCACTACGAGGTTAGCCAGAATCTTTTCTCCTGTTTTATCCAGAGGATGCGTTCACTATGTGCATGTGCATTTGTGTGTGTATAAATGATCAGAACTATATGTCAGTGACCTTAACCCTAACTCTAAGACCCCCCCCCCACATCCTATCAGACTCTAGTGGAAGAAACCGCGTCTAAAGAAATCTACGAGGACACACACAGTCTCCTGAGGGAAATGTTGAAAGAGATGAGTCTCAAAGTTGAAGCTGGATTTTCCTTCAAATTCAAACCAACTGAAAAGTCCATGATCAATACGTCTATAAGTGGCAGTTATGGATATGAGAAGAAAGAAATGATTAAGGAGGTCTCGGAGTACTCCTCCACTGTGGTACGTGTCAGCCAGTAACAAGTAATTCATATTGCAATATAGTTCATAGCACACATAGCAAAAATAACTTAACTAAAAAGATTCAGTATGTACCATACGTGTCTGTATTTACCAGTACTTCTCTCCTGCACACTCAGAACAAGAGCTTTATGCGGGTAAAGGGCAGACTACAGATGAGTACCTACAGGATGCGCTCCCGTGGGCTCAAAGTGGCCGAAGAATTTCTAATGCATGTCCAATCTTTGCCTTTGCAATATGAGAAAGGTATTTATTTTGCCTTCCTGGAGGACTATGGAACACACTACACCAAAAACGGGAAGTCTGGTGGCGAATATGAGTTGATCTATGTTCTCAACCAGGACACCATCAGGCAAAAAAGTACGTGTAACGTTCATATCATTCTTAAAAGTTTCCCAACATGAGTCTTCTCAAGTTATGATCATCCTCTATGCTTCATTCTCTTGCAGATCTGACGGAGAGAATGATTCAAGATTGCGTCAAGTTTGGCTTCACGGCAGACGTGGTTGGACCGGATGTATTAAAAGGAGACGTCAAAAGTAACAAGTGTGGCAATGTAACAACAAAAACTACAGGTCTGCTTTCACCGTCTTAAATGACTGCACTGATTAGTCAAGCGTGTAAAGTTAACATTCATAAGATAGGTGCAGATTGTTAGCCAAATGGAGTGGGTATGTTTGACAGTTAGTCAGGTCACTTGTAAAAATCCAAACCTAACCTTTAAAACCGAACCTCTCTTATCTCATGGGTATATTGTGCACAGTGATATGTGTGAAGTTAACATCAATATATATCAGTCGAGGAAAACGTCTATAACCCGGTCTTCTGTTGTTACACAGTTGGTGCTGATGGAAAAGCCCTGGTGGACCAGGTGATGACATCAGTCAAAGGGGGTACTCTAGTAGCTGCTACTGCCATGAGAGCGAAATTGAATAAGGAAGGGCTGATGGACCTAGCTACGTATCAGAACTGGGCGCAGAGCATCATTGATGGCCCTGCACTGATTAACAGTCAGGTAGGAATGATCGATTGGCAAAGTTGAGCTGTGACTGGTAAAGTCCACCGCTTTCATCCAAACAATCTCAACAATTATCAGATGGACTACAGACATTTGTAGATTCCCAATGATTTTGGTGATACCCTGACTTTTCATCTAGCGCCACCAGCAGGTCAAAGATTTCACTTGAACTGCGAAATACGTCAAGATCTACTCGATTGATTGGCACAAGACTTCAATGACTTTCTGATGATCTTCTGACTGTTCCACTAGTGGTTGTCTTATATAATGTTTCCAGTGGCTTTAATTAAAAGATGGATTAGTCAAAATCTTCAAATTTCAAATTTTCAATTATTACCTATTAAATGTTAGCATGCTGACATGCCAAATAAAGGTGTTGAACATGGTAAATATTATACCTGCTAAAATCACCATGTTAGCATTTAGCTCAAAAGTACCGCTGCACTAAAGTACAGCCTCACAGTGGTGCTAGCATGCCAGTATTCTTGGCAATGAAGCAAATGAAAGATGAACTGTAAGATTTTTTTTCATATTCCAGCAATTTCAGACATATTCTCTTGTTTCTGACAGCCTGAGCCCATCTATATGCTAATTCCAGTGGACATGCCGGGCGCTAACAACAGGACATCCAACGTGAAGCAGGCCATCGCGGACTACGTGGCAGAGTATAACGTGTGCAAGTGTAAGCCTTGTCATAATGGAGGCACTCTTGCTCTACTGGATGGGAAGTGCATATGTATGTGTCCTCACCTGTTTGATGGTCTGGGCTGCCAGAATTACAAGGGTGATAGATCAAAAAACGCAGGTAAGAGTGACCAGTGAGAACATACCAACAAGTCCATTCATATCACTTTTTCTTTTTTGTGTGTGTGTGTTAATTTGGACTCTGTTTTGCAGGTACAAGACCTACTGTTAACCAGGAAGGTAACTGGACATGCTGGTCTTTCTGGTCAAGCTGTAGCGGACAGACGCGCACCAGGACACGCAGGTGTAACACAGATGGGGTCCCTGGAGCTGTGTGCAGAGGAGACACCAGAAATGACGAATACTGCTGAGCAGATTAATGATCATTTAACAAGCAATGATACACACACAAGCTAAATCGAGCAAATCAGTAAAAATCAAAAAAAAGCTTTTTTATCTTTACATGTTTAGTCAGGAGAACGGAGCCATCTTGAGGTTGGTAACGGATAATACAATTCACTTTGTTAAGATGTGTTTTATGGTCCTATCTTTTGTGATTTAAATGTATGGAATTTGAGGATATCAATTGTAAATATGTTTGCGTATGATTTCTGTGAAACTTAAAGGATCCATTAATACAAATGAAACATATTTAAAGGACATTATTGATTAAAAAAACAAATGCATCAAGCCAAATCATGTCTGTGATTATAATTATAATAAATATGTGATGCTACGGTACTTAATGTTGCTCCAAGTAACTTCTCAGAACCATTTCTTACAAAGGTTTCTGCTATCTTTTACAGCCCGCAGTACCCTGGACAGAAAAGAAAGAGCATGACCTGGTCAGTCATCAATCAGTCTTACGTTTAGATCCCAAATAACGTGTGTCTTTCCACTTTAGCCCACTTAAAATAGTGCTGGGCTAAAAGTATGTATTAATGGGTAAATAACTCATCTTTAAAAGCATGGACACATTCCAGCTGGCTTTGCTGTGCAAATGAGAACCAGATGAGTAGAAGCAGGATGCAGAGAGGACTGACAGCGCACAACAAGAGATTAAGGTGTTTGACATAAACATGACATTATACGTGCATTCTATACTTCTCTCAGTTACCATTTAGAGTTCCTGAAACTTCATATTTTATGTTTATTAACCCATAAATTTTATGGCAGTTGTACTTTGAAATCAGGAACTGTGGTCCGTTTTTACATCAGTAGCACCACTATAAACTGTGTTCATGTTGGGGGGGGGGGTAAATTCCACACCAAATACCAACACACCAAATACCAACTCTCTTCTATGTATACAGTATATATTTGCTTTAAATGAATGATGTATTTCTTTTTGTACAATTTGTTGTAAGTTATGACCCCAACAACAGCCAAAATTGTGTCCGCTTCTGTTGAACTGAACTCTACAAGCTCCGAGGGTGCACTGAAGATGAGAATACATAATACATTTTAAATGTGTGTATCTTGGGTTAACGTGCAAAGACAAATACCAAATCCTTTTTTGCTTTCACAATTGTCAAAAAGGGATGACTGTCATATTTTCTTAGCTCAACCGCCTTTGATTTTCATGTTTGCACATGGATTTAAACTCAGTCGTTGAGCCTCGACACTGCATGCATGACTGGAGACTCCTCGTGCCAGAGAAGGCCTTGTTAAGCAAACAGCAGTGACTGTTCTGCTGCAGCCTTGCACAATATTGAGGAATGTGCACAGACCTGTAAAAGGGAAATTTGCTTACAATAAGTATTTTTTTTTCTGCCTATTTTAGAGAAGCCTGGAGTCAAATCTTTGGTTACTTGGGAATCTTTTCAAACGCTGGACAAAAAAAAACCCTTTATAGATTTGAATAAAAGACTCCTGGAAGGAAACAAAGCGTATAATAACACCTTCCACGTCTGAATATCGGAGTATATCGGATGTATATCTCTGTGAATTTGTTTAAAATGACCTGAGCAGCTTTCGTCCTTCGGGTTTCATGTTATTTATAACTTCTCCTTCCTCTCACAGTAAGCTTTCTGTGAATATTGCCTCCTGTCATCGCTTAAATGGAGTTAAAGTCCAAAAGATGTGTGTGTGCGTGTGTGTGTGAGTAGTTGTGGGGGGTGATGAATGCATGCTTGAGAGGTAACCACTGGGGGTGGTACCCCCTGGCCTTTAGGAAGTCAGCATAATGAAGTAAAACTTTGGGACCTTATTGAGCTCCAGGGAGACCCCATTCACTCCGGACAGCAACCCAGCCTCAGGCTATTATCTTAGTCTAAAATGTTTTGTTCTTTCTTCAGTCTTCAACAGAACTGTTAGCACGAAATAATGAACCCCTCTTCATCGATAGACTGCCCAATTCTCTTTTTACTAATATTTACTCAAACTATAAACTGAAGAAGAAGCGGACATTTAAAGCTTAAATGAGGAATTTCAAAAACCTATTTGAGAAACTCACTAATATTTTCAATATTCTCTTAGGTGGGAGAAATACATTTACATTTGCCTTTTTATACATTAGATGTTAAAAATCTGCCATCTCAAATAAATGCAAACAAGAACATGTTGCACTTAATTTGCTGAGTACAAACATCTTCATAACCGAATAAAAAATAAAACATTTCTTGAGACATTTTGGCCTTTTTTCTGCCTTCAAAAAAATATTCTGAATACTTTTCAGAGCTCACCATGCAGGATCCAAGAAAAATATGTCGGCAGACAGAGAACACAAAGTTCATGTTACTTCGTAAAAACTTGAAATCCCAGAAATCCTCACCTTTTCAACCTGTCGCTCACAAGTAAAAGAAGCAAGAAAATGAATTCTAAGATTGCTTTCAATCTGCAAACCTTTGTTGTTTAATCTCATAAACATATAGTCCTCACTTTCTGTGAAAAAAGAAAAAAAGTAAGGTGAGGATATTTTTTTAACAAAAGCACTTGGAAGGGTGTGAAAGGAGCCCCCCTTCACACCTCCTAAATGCCTGGACACAGTTGGAGTTGCCCCCTCCCCACTTCCCTGGGTCACTAAAGGCATTGAAGTTTTAGAGGGCTGCTACGGCAGATTACTCCACACAGCTGTCCCAGCACCGTGGAAATGAAGTTATGCCCCTGTCAGCTATGTTTTGTGTTCCCCACTCCTCCTGTTCTTCTCTCACTCCTTAAAAACGTTGCACCACTTCTCTATGGCTTTGCATCAGGGGAGGCAACTCATGGAAGACAAGAGAAACCTATCTGATTGGCTGATTTAATATTCCCTCTTTGCATCATTATTCAGGGAGGCTTGAAATCCCTGACATTCAACCCAGCACAGCCTCTCTGCCATACCATACCCTTCCCCCCATTAACCCTCAATCATAAATCAACCCCTCCTCCACCTTTCCCACCTCTCTAAAAGCCCACGGTGCTGCCTTCCTCAAGTCCACCCCCCAACCTCCAATTATTGTGGGTCACTGGGGTTTATTCACTTCACTTTGCTTTCGCTAAGTTTGTTTATTTTTAGTCAAAACTGAACTGTAACCTGAATCCAGCAACGTGTTAAAACGTTGGAAACGAACATATGACAACATATAACTTTAGAAAAAAAACACTCATTTTAGAAAATAAAAGATGGATTCACGGGCAATAAAACTTTTGCTGAAATCAATACACTCAGACGTTTTACTGCCACAGCTTGACTTAATCTGGTATGACCAGTAGTTTATGGTGGCAAATATTTTTATATTATACTGCTGTGTGACTAAATCAGTTTACTGACTTTACGACAACTCTTAACTGATACACTATCTTTTACCATCTCACAGAGCGGGTCAAGTCAAATATATATTTTATTTACTTTTAGAGCTAGGAATAGATTAAGATCTTGTACAGCGTCAACAGATAATTATTTTCATTATAAAATGTTTGATTCTTTTGAATGGTAAATCAGTCATTTAGTGTATAAAGTATAAAAAGGTGATTATGATAAGGGTATTACATTTATGATGCTATAAGATGCTGAAGATAAACAAAGAGCCTCACATTTGAGAGATCAGCAAAAAAAGTTTGATCTGGTTTCCATATTACATAATTCAAATGAATAATAGATCATGAAAACTGTCATTGGACTAGTCCACTGTTATCATTTTGAAATATTTGGTACTTTTTTTTTTGGGATAAGTAGATTAATAATTTCGTCATGACAAGTTTGGTGAGCCTAAGAGGACGTCTTCAAATAATTTTGTCTGACCAACAGTCCCAAAGCAAACCATATTCAATGTCTGATGCTATACAACAGAAAAATGCAGAAATATTCTCTCATTTCAAAGTCTGCAATTAACAAATGTGTCGACATCTTCCCCAATAAACAATTTAAACAAAACTCTCAATGAAGTAATCAATTAACTGCTTCAGCAACTTGTTTTGAGCGGAGTGGAAAAGCTAAGATCATATGATCCCAACATCTGCAATATTCATTATTACTCTGCTCTTTGCATCAAAGTACATGTTGTGGTTATCGTATCTTGTATTTCTTGTTTAAAGTTAAGAAAACAATCCTACCACAAAGTCTGTTTCAAAGCTGTGTCCAAGTTCAACACTAAACTGTGAACCTCAATAGATATAATGCTTCCAATTCATCACTGCGTGTTAGCTTTTATCCTCTGCCTCTCTTTGTTTTAAACTGATTTTTTTTATTTTTTTATTTATGTCTATCTCACTTTGGGTTCACATGAGGCGCACGTGAGTACAACTGAATTAGAAACAGTTCTCTTTCTTCCAGGAGTTTCAAAATAGGCTCAACAGGAAAAAGTCAGTCTGGCGGCTGAGCAGTTTTAAAAATGTTATGTGAAGTTCCACTGGGACTTTAGGAGGGAGCCACTGCGCTAACTTAACTCGGGAACAGCGCCTGAGATCAAACTGGTTTGCGAAATAGGCCTTTCCAAAAAAGCTTACGTTGTAATTTAAATGTCCATTCACTATTATAATATAATGACATATTGTGTAGTACTATACGCATCATGCCAGTAGCCAGAATATGAGAAAAATACCTCACTGATCTGATTGAACATTTTAGTCTGCAGAACCAAGCTAACGTGAGGCTGCCTGTTTTCTTTTCTTTAGTGTAACCTAGAGGATGGAGACCTTGGGGCGGGGCCGAGGGGAGGTTGGCCGAGCAGCACTTTGAGTTATGATGAAGCAATTTTAATGATGTTCTGCTCCCTGCACCAAAAAAGCCCCAGTTGACTCTTTTCTGTTTCGGCATGGGAAAAAAACAACATTCCTATTTTCCTCCGGTGCCAAAAGTTAATTGAAAACATTTCAGGGCAAAGTATGGTCTGGGGCCCCTATGTGATTCTCATCCCTTCATTATCCTCGACAATAATAAAAAGGCATTACAATTATTAATGGTTGGAGTAGGGGCCTGTTTTCTTAAAGTGACAGTGGCAGGCTTTTGCTTCTCATAACAAAAGCCCAGTAATGCCCTCACCACATCACTTTGTTGGTATTTTTTAACAATCGCTGCCATTGTTGGATTTATTATTTGGGTCTCTCTTTTTAAGATTGTTTAAAGCCTAATGATAGCTTATGTTTTTCACAAACTCACATTTTGTAATAGAGTGCCAAACTGTGATACAGAAAGTTATCCTCGTAGCTTCAAAGAGAAGTTACAGACGACCACTAAACATCTTTTTGTAAGAGAACTGCGGACAGAATCTCAGCAGGAGTTAGACCAAGCAATAAAACTGAACTTTCTCACATAACTCCTCTGACTTCCTCTGGGATAGCTGTCTCCTCGGGCTCCCCCCGCTCTCCCTGAAGAAGGGTGACAGAGAAAAAGAGTGAATGAAGTGCCCCCGCATTGTGCCGCGGCACCATTGTGTATTTTGCATCTCCATAATAGAGGTGCCACTCGACTTCTCTTCCAATCAATGGGCTGGAGGGCCCATCTCTCTTCCTTGAAAAGCAACATGGCTGCCATCAATGGTTTCAAGACCCATTATCACAAGTGAAGGAGGGGACACTGGCTTCTTTTTTTTTTCCTCCTATGTGTAGAGAGCTGACTGATTCATAACATGAGACACAGGCATGTAAACAGACACATGTACCACCACTATGCTATCATCGATTGCATTGCATTATACTCTGAAAAAAAGTCCTAAAATCTGACTGTTTGTGACAAAACTATACGCACATTTGTGATGTATAAAAGTTAATTTCTTACTTTCTGTCACTGCTGCATAATGGTAAACAGTTATGGTGAGCTGAGCTTTCAAACTTGTTGATTTATTAAGCAAAAAGTCACTTATGGGTGACTTATGAAGTCTTTAAAGCAGGTAAAAATATGCTTTAAATCGATTTTTTTAGGGGCCTGTAACCTGTGACTACGGGAGGAAGCGTTTTGGCTAGTGACCCTTATCAGATGTTTTACATAATGGCACTTTAAGATGCAAAAAATAAGTGAGGCCTCTGTATGCAAACGTGTTAAATCCACTATTAAGTTAATGAAATGACTCTACTTTCAGGGGCAACTGGTGAATAATTATGTTAAATACTTTCAGGAAGGAGCTGTTCCCAGATCCATCTGGTGATTGCTTCAAACGGGACCCAGTATATTAACTTTTTCTTACTTTATTTTGTCAAATGATTTCAATAAACCTCAAACAATTAGTCTAAAGTGTTTAAATTAAATAATAAAACAGATGAACCAACATTACCGTACACTCCTTTAACGCAAAGACTGGATATAAAAATAAGGATCAAGACAGAGCCACACAACTTCCAAACGAGTCGTTTTAAAAACTCTTATTTATTTAATGTGCATGTACATTCAGAGGAGTGTGTTCACAATGGGCACTCACCCGAACACAGACATCTTGTTTTTTTTTTTTTCCCTCAGTGTGTCTTTGTGAAGACTTCTAACAAACACACGGGGTGAGGATAAAACAAACTGACCGAACAGCCACTGGCTCCAGTTGTGCCTCCAAATCCCCCCTAAAAAAAGAGGAGGAGTTTACCTTTCTCTCCTCTGTTTGACCACTTTTGAACACTTTATACCTTCTGCAAACATCCATGCTTACAAGGTCAAGTATGGACTCTTAAAGAGCTTCTGTGTTTCAGATGCTTTATCGGCTCTGGGATTTTAGACACATTTAAGTGGCTTACACCAACTTTGGTTTTTTAATGAAGGGGTTGTGGAAAAAGTCTCCGTACAGCTGGTAAAAGAAAACTGCTGTGCTTTCACAGCACGTCTCTGATATGGTCACGTAATGACGAATATAAAAAATAATAAAAAAAAAAACAGTACAAAGACTTGTAGGCACTTTTAGGCAAAACATTTTCCCCCTCCTCTGTGGTCATGATGCAGTTTAAGAGTGTGACTCACCTACTCATACAGTGCAAATCTCTTGTCACTCATAAACAATTATTTTTCCTTTGACACAAAACAAGTTTATACAATAGACTGTACAATTTATCTTTATATAGCCGGCATACAAAAATAGGCTCCTTCAGCTTTATCTGAACATTTTTTTTTGAACGTGTAACTGAAATATTAAGTTACATGTGTTATTGATCTGATCTGACATTTGTCAGATTTGTGCAGATCTGTAGCAGACACTTCAGAGGTTGGATTTAATTGCCCCAAATGTAACTTTAATGACAAACATGGTTACAACAAAGCAAACACATTCCGATGATGTGACAGACTTTCTAGCTGCCCTTCACGGCAGCAGCAGCTTTTCAGATGATTTTTTGAAAAACCAAAATGGTGGTCAGGACTTTTAGCACAGTCTGACAAAGTCTGGATTCACTCGAGCTCTCCACGTATTGATAATCCTCCTGTTCGATGTAATCGTCCTCAGAATCCTCCTCAGAGTCTGAAAAGCCGCTTCCCGCGAACCTATCGCTGGAATCGGAGCAGAAAGTCTTCATGCTGACTTTGATGAACTCGCATATGTTCCTCTCCGTGCCATCACACACGCAAGTGTCTAGCTGTTGCGCTTTGGGTATGGAGCGCATGTTGGCTATCACCTTTCGGCAACCATCCGAGCACCTTTCCCCTCCGAAAAGTTTCCTGCAGTGGAATAAATAGTCCCTCATAGCGTAGCTACAAGGCAGATCCATCTCACACTGCCGTCGGGCCTCGGTGCAGCCCATGGTGCTTGTCCGCGGCAAGCACGGCTCGATGGCTTGTTTGGTGCTCCTGCAGACCGGATCCGTGGCGCAGTCGCAGTCCTCCAGAGCCGGGCCGCTTTGGGTTAGGTTGAGCTGGATGAGAGATGATATGCAGTGACTGGGACACTTTTTACGGTCCCCATTGATGACAGACGCGCACGCATAAAGGTACTGATCATACGCGTAATGGCACTCCGGCTCTCCGTGGCACTTCAGGATGGCTTTCCAGCAGACCAGCCGACGGCTGTGGTTAGGAGATCCGACACACAAACCGATGATTAGAATCAACACACTGCATATCAGAACCGCTGTCCGCTCCATCAATATGGCACGACTTGCCATTTCCAGGAAGAATGAATCTTAAAAATGTTAGACTTCATCGGGGCTTCTGTAATTCCATCACGCTGCGTTACTCCTCGATGGTTTCATATCATGTCACAAATGGGGACTTGAAGTCACAAAGTAACCAATAATCTCATCAAGCGTGTTCATAACAAGCCGATCATGTTAAGAAGAAGAAGTTTGAGCGTTCATACAAACTTTACAAGTCCGTTTGGAGGCTTCACGTGTGCTCGTGTCTGTAGTTCAGCACAAACACCGGCGAGAAAAAGTTTTCATGTCCCGAACTGTTCCAAAAGTACCGCGTTATGTCCTCGTTCTTGAAGTCACTCATTCGCTTTCACGTCCAACCCGCATCCACTCAGACTGCAGCAGCAGCTTTGTGATGAGGGAAGTGTGGTGATGGGCTGATTAGGTTACTGCAACAACCGCGTCCGATTGGTCCGATAAACTGTTGTGATTGTGTCGTCACGCGCGGGCAGTGACGCAAGCTACTGTTTTAAAATGCATGTAATTATCTGGTTATGAAAACGAGTTGTAATTTCAAGACCCGAGACATTTATTAACCCATTTGTGTTTCATGAGATCATCCAGTTATTATATAGATAGATAGATAGATAGATAGATAGATAGATAGATAGATAGATAGATAGATAGATAGATAGATAGATAGATAGATAGATAGATTATAAACCTTATAAATTATAAATTATTAAACCTATACATGTATATAGATAGATACTCACGCGTATTTTTTATGATTATATTACTTATGTTTAAAAACTAGCAAGTCGACAACACAAGACGTAGCAGCCAGCTAATATTACTTACTAATCCAACAGCAAGAAGCCCAGCTCGGCGTCCGTCTTCCAGCAGCAAAGCTCTCACCAACAAGATGCCAGATTTATTCTTGTCTGTAGGTCACTCTCTTATTTTCTCTTCTTAAGCTTCTTCTGTCAACGTCACCTTGTCTTTCGCCTCTGTCATTATGTCCAAAGAGGCTGCTGAACCCAGTTACATTGCCTGCTTGCCCAGCTCCTGTTCTGGCACAACACTGGCTCCGCCCCAGTAAGTTAATATAGATTCAGCCTACACCTTTTCAGTCGTCACAGAACATCTTTATGCTATGTTGCGTCGTTTTCTACTGCACTGTCTATCGAGAGTCCTTTAATCTTGTTTGTTTTTTCTGTTATAAATAGATAGGTTGTGACTTATGTTCGCTGTAGTCTGGCCATAAATCTCCAGCTTTGTATTAAACCACTGCAAAATTTGGATTTCAAATGATTTATCGTTGAACCGCTGTGGTCTGACTCTTGAATAATTGCTCTTCCTTGCAATGAGACCCGTCTGTAATGAGGCACAGTTTCATTGGAAAACACTGAGATTGTTGCCTCCCCGCTGGGTGAAACGACAGCTGTTATAACACATGCGGGGCTCCTGTCTTACACTTTCCACCATAAAACATAACAAGCTTCGATTGCACAGCTATGATACAGCATACCCGTGAACATTGCACTGACACCTTTGCGCACACAAATAAAGACGTGACAGCTAAGATGGTGAGAACTATGAATTTCCCGATATGTAGCTGGGAAAGTACCAGCCTTCACATGAGAAAAGACAGAAGTTATTTCACTGCCCAAGTGCTATTGTAAGCAAGCAGCGGTGTGAAATCCTAATGACTCAGTACTTTACCTTTTGGTAAAGGGTATTTCCTATTTCCTAACAATAACACTTAGCACTAAAAAGAGTGTGAAGTGGAAGAACTACTGCAGGCACACACCGTGTAAACAAACATGAGGCATGCAGCCACTAGGAGAGGAAAACAAAATGGATCTGCTGGGGTCTTGAGGCAGAGAGAACAAAGTGTAGAAAAGAAAAAACCACTCAGTCACTCGGATAATTCCGTTCTCCTGACCCCGTCACATCAGCGCACTATGACCACAAAGATCTGGCAGCTCTCAGGGGACCCTCAGATCCCCCGATTCCAATTAGAGAGATTAGAGAGGAGTCAAGACAAGAGCAGAAGAGTTTCTTAGCCAAACAACCCCCCTTCCACTTCATCCAGCTGGCATACCAGAGCAACAAGACGACTGCAGACTCAATTTGAAACAACATCAAAGTGGAGGTGAGGCTAAGCCCAAATGGTAAACTGCTCAAGAGTGTCCATTATCAGCCTATAGACTGCTAAGGCTTAAGCTAACACTTAACAGAGATGGACAGATATGGCTGATGTGTTGCTGCTGACCTCTAATTTCTGCCCTTTGTGGAGCCACACACTCTGATGCACGAGGCCGGACGGAAACTTCTTTTTTTTAAACAACTGGGAACAAACTAAAGAACACACTCTGACCACACCTTCATTTCACATAATGCATAGCAGAACCAAAATCCCATCAGTGTTGGATGGCAGCCAGATAAGAACAACGGCCAGATTCAGTCGAGCCAGCGGCTCTGTATGATGGAGCAGGCAGCTGCTTTCCCCCAAACGGTACCTCTTAAATTACTCTAATACATCACTTAGATTCTTTACTTTTACACCAAACCTCTCAGATTGTTGTAAGGGAAATATAAGGCCAGTTTCCCTCGCAGTCTTTTCGTCTATTTATTTCAAACGAGTACCTCCGGATATGCATCCCCTACATGCGGTTGTTCATGGCGACTTGCATATAATAGTGTTTCCAGAATTGGAATGCGGTTCCCGAGAGTAGATTTGTAAATACTCATGCAGAGACAGACATGCTCTTCAGTTTGTCTCCACTGCTGTCAGAAGTCATTACACACAAGCTACCATGCCAGAACAATTCGCTGAACTTTGTATTCAAGTGCTTCCAAGCCCAGAGAGCAGAGAGAGAGAGAGAGAGAAAAGGGGAGAGAGGAGAAAGAGGAAAAGGAGTCAATATTAAAAAGCTGCCAAGTGTTATTCTGCTTGCATTTTTTCATTTTCCTGTGGCTCATGGAAAATTCTCAGATGTCTGTCTCAGATATGTTGATATTTTTCCTTCATTCTTTTCACATGAAAGTGAGGAATTCATACGCCTTTGAAAACAGAAAATAAGTTTAACTTTTCGGTTGGCCCGTGCAAAGTCATGACACGAATACGCAGAATAAGTGTCATCTTGTATCATGTCAACAACACGGCACTACAGCGATGTTGTTTTCTGGTCTACATCTGAAAGATTAGACAGAAGAGATCGAATCGCATGGATCGACATGTCTTTGTAGCCACGCCACCGGCATGATGATAGCCACGACATTTGTGATTCATGATCCCCAGAGGATCAATTCTGATTTTGGTGTTCTTGTGACATTATATTGGCTCTAGCCACTTTGACATGTACATTTTTGGTTTATGGGATGAATTGTCATGAAATTTGGTACTATATCCACGGTACCCAGAGGATGAACCCTACTGACTTCTCGTGAAATGTCAGTGGAGTCAAATGACTCCTTTCCCATGTATTTTGTGCATTGCCATGACATTTGGTAAAGACATTCATGTCCCCCTCAGAATTGATGTTGGTCCCTTCGTTTTTCATCTAGCGCCAAAGTTTCATTTGCCAAACTTTGGTTTATGACCAAATGTCTGATACTAGCATTACAGTTTAGCTTAGCTAAAGCCCTCCCAGACTCCAGCACGCCCTGTATTTTTTTTTTTTAAATCACAGCAGAGATGTTTTAAGATGATACCACATGTTCTGAGTACATCTCTCTGGGAGGGAAGCCACGCACTATGGCAGGAACAGGATTTGACTTTGAACTCACAGTAGACAACACATCCAAAAGTTCAAACAGGGGTCACATCGGCTGTAAAGCAGCCAAAAGTACTCAGAAAGACACGACCGCCGAAGCCAAATGTTTGTGACATGGAACGATGTGAGGATGAACAGATAGACAATTGTTTTGTTGTATCGGTTTCCCAAAAGCAAGGTTGTTTCATGGATTATGTTAACACCATGACAGGGAGTAAAGTTGGATAATGTTACACAAAGAGGCATGTTCTGGTTGTTATTGTTTCGCTTAAGGATTTTGCAGGAAAGCAGATGGAGCTGTTAAATAGATTGGAACAGAGAGTTAAACTCCAGACAGAGGACAGATGCTGGTTTTGCCATCATAAAGGGTAATTGATAGTGGGTGCTGTTGAAGATTAATGACACCTGCAGTAAAATCTGTGTTATAAGGAACAATGGAAACCCTCCAGGGTTGCTTACGTTTGCAGTATGGAGATACGCAGTGACATTGGTCGGGAAATGATAAGAGAACGGAGCAAGTACAAAGAGGGGAAGATAATAAAACCACACAACTTCACTTGTATCTGTGTCTAAAAAAGAAGGCGGGTAGCTCTTACAGAAGAAAAAAAGAGTGTAGGGCAGACAAGGGTTTTAGTTTTTGTTTAAACCGCCCCTCTCCTCTCCTCTCCTCTCCTCTCCTCTCCTCTCCTCTCCTCTCCAAACCCTGATCACATTTCTCTTCGACAGGAAATAGCTCCTCAGGGACAGATATGCCACCACGACCTAAGCACAGAGCAGTCATTGTTCACTAGATCAAGACCTTAACAAGAAACCTGAAAGGAAAACGACTGCTCAGCATCCACATTACAAGGGCTGAAGAGAAATAAGGAAGTGCACCTTAAGTTTTGAACAGGAGCGATCTAACGTTTTGAAACCTAAACTTAGGACGCTCCTCCATCAACTCCTGCAACTACAAGCTTTAATCCGATCTACATTATGTTGATGAGCATGAATAAAGACAGAATCAGGCACAGTAATTATTGCTGTGGCCCAATCAATCTTCATGTGACAGTGTAATGACTGCTTATACCAACCACAATGTTTAGTGTTCGGGATTGCTGGGGTGTGATCCTGCCAAGGGAAATGGATTTAGTTGTCAGTCCTCTCAATATTTTAGCCACTTACATACTTCTAAGAACTTGGATGCAAACGCTTGGACTGTTCTGTAATTAATGTAATCTGTCATTTGCTTAAAGTATCTTGGGAAATACACTTATTCGCTTTCTGGAGGAGAGGTAGCTAGACGAGAAGATCAATGCCACTGTCAGACTGTTTCCAGCTTTTGTGCTAAGATAAAGCCCTGATATTTAAATAGCAGAATTTGGTATTTTTGTGCTCTAGTGCCCCCAGTGTCAGAGTGCAATACCACGCTTGTAAATATGGATAGCTGTAGATGAAGATTCGTTATGATGTATGAAGTGTAACAACACAAGACGTAGCAGCCAGCTAATATTACTCACTAGTCCAACAGCAGTCAGCCCAGCTCGGCGTCTGTCTTTCAGCCTTTTATTTCAGCTCTCCCACTTCTTGCTCTGTCACGCTCTCCTTTTTTCTTCTTAGCTTCTTCTGTCAACGTCCTCTTCGGTCTCTTCACCTCTGCCGTTGCCCTATGTCGCACCCCGTCAGCATTCCCACTTGCCCTGGGCCTAACAAAAACCTCCTCTTATTCCTGGAGGTCCAAAAGACCTGTGGTACAAACACTAACTGCCTGGCTAATAAACTGAGCTAACATTAGCTAACAGCAGCTACAGTTTGCAGCAGTTTACTTTATTTTTTGTACGGATGGGGCACAGAGTAAGAATGATGGACACACCATGCACCTGATCATTTTATAGTATAAAAATATGATCCTTTCTAACTTCATTTCCCAAAATGTTGTACTATTCCTTTAAGTCCTCAAGTCACACAACATAGAAAGAGGTTATGTTTTTTTGTTTTTTTTTTATAAATCTGAGATACTTTAGTCAGGACTAGGAGGGATCAATGTGGGATTATTACTCTGCATGTACGTGCACACAGTACAGTCCCAGAAGCAGAATATAAGATTGCCAGTTTCTCATTTCCATGGTACATTCCGTAACTCAGTCCGTCTGGCATCCGGCCAATGTGGGGCACATTTTGAGCTCAATCTTTAAGGCGTAGCTGCTGTTTCGGGAGACAGAAAATGAGATGTGACCCAGGGCTTCACTGACATTTGCCTGAGTAATCACAATGTTTGAGCAGAAATGAAGACGCTGTTTAAATAGCGGGGGCTTTTGTTCAGAGATTCTCTCTTCTGGCAACCTCAGGAGTATTCTTAGAACTTCTAGACACAGGAAATGAGTGGGTTGATTTATGGCATTAGAGTGAGTGTCAACAGTTCCTGTATAATCCCAGTTGACAAAGGTGCATCTCATTCTAGCTCAGTGTAAAAGCAGCCAAGCAGTATACACACTAACTGTATTACATGGGAAGAGCGACACATCCCTCATGCCAAAACATCCAAAGATAGACAAATGCAAACATACCCGAGAGCATCCTTTAATATACTATATTTTTTCTTCATGTGGATGGAGAGGCCTGTAGTTTGGTGGTTAGATTTCTTCCATCTACATTACAGTTATTGTTACTAAACTTTATTACACACATATCCTTCAAGCGGGAGAGAAACACTGACTCGAAGCTTCTGAAGAGTTTGGTGGTCAGCGCTCAGATGAGGCTGTTTTCAGTGACAGTAACCACATGCATGCCTTAAATCCAAACACACCAGCCTTTGTAAGGCGCAGCACCAGCGGTGGTCTGTTCCAACTGTCCCCATCCATGACACCATAGGATAAATCAAGATAATCTGAGTGGACTCCATGGTTACTACTGTATTTGAAGCACCACAAATGAAACAAGGGAGATCAGCTTTCTTTGTAGGATTCAGGAAGCATTCAGAGGACACACATGCTTGTGATTATTTTGTCCTGACGTACTGAGATCTATTCTGTTCTGGCCAGCAAGCTATTTTTCTGAGGTAGAAACTAACCATAAAACAGGTCTCATTTGCACGAGAACAGCAACATTTAATAAAATCTGCTATCAAAGGTAAATTTGAGAGAAACTATTGGCCAGGTCAGTACATTGCAAGCATTAATGTTGCCTAGTAACATAACTTTGGGCAAAACATTACACTTCTTTACCCTCTTAAATGTAATAATGGATTCTCCCATCCATCTCGGCTTTACTAGACTTACATCTGCTTTGGTTGCCGTATTAGACGTATTTCTCTGAAGTGTCAAAAAAGCTTTCAGTGGGTAACCAAAGAGGATTTTTATACTGTACTACAGTCACTCAGATGTCAGTTTGAATTAAAGATTTTGAATGTGGAAATATAAAATACGGTCTTGTAATGGGAAACTACCAAGGAGATTTTTAGATGTTTTGACTGTTACCTCCAAAATAAGAGTATTTCATGAGGCGGGGGTTTGGACAGGATTGCGGATGCATAAAGTATCAGGTACAAATATGGGTCCTTTCTGGACAAACGCTGAGGCACTATTTGGATTAGCAGTTAGCTCCAGTCAGGGTGGTCTGCGATATAGAGTTTATGTTTAATTTAAACATAGGCCGTCTGCAGTCTGCATACTGTCACTGTCCTGAGAAAAGCCATGCTGATCATTTAAACAAGAGGTGAGGCCGTAGGTCTAATGTGTAGGCTGATGACTGAAGTCATAAAAACCCTTTTATTGTTCACAATCTGGCAGAGAGAATCTTGTTTAAAGTGGAGGTTACAGACTGAATTTTCTAGTTCTCACGTTTTGCCTATGTGCTTCTTTGCACTACGGGCACACACTCACACAGTCCTACATAATTGAGACATTTCTTGGAATGTGATAATTAACTTTCGTTCATTCCCATCTTCTGTTAGCTTGCTTCATGAGAAGAAACTAAACTAAAACACCAGAAACAGCTGTTTACAAATCAAATATAGTTCACCCTCTCAGGCAGGTGTACATAATCCTGCACGCGGTATAAAAAGATCGACCACCCAAGGCCGAGGGGTTAAGGTGAAGTTTGCCAAGTTCTGACACCTTAATTCAACACAGGTACAGTAGGCTACACTCACACACACAAGGCCAAGTCAGATGACCATCAGAGTCAGTAGGACTGATCATCTGGAGACCATGAATGTCACAGTTATGTGATGATCCATCCAATAGTTGTTGAGATGTTTCAGTCTGGACATGCTTTTATTTTTTAATCATGTTTTCTTTGTTTACTGCTGCGTAAACATAAATTAGAAAACCTATTGTCTTTGTGGCCTTCCTTTTTATTTGGCAGATTTGGAGATGAGCTGCAGGGAGGTTGCAGGGGGAGGTTGTTGACTGAGTAAGCTGTCAGTTGAACAGACACACCACAGACGTACCACTATAACGCTCTTCATCAGAGTGTAAACAAAGCCTGTCTGGACATGGGCTGGAAATCAGTCAGACCGTGAAGGGCTACAACAGAAAACAACACGTACTGACCTGTTACAGTTAGACAGAAAGAAAACGACAAAACAGTGTTGCATAAACAAAATGAAACAGCAAAAAGGCATATTGTTTTACATCATAAATTAATATTTATTATTAATTTAAAGGTCCAGTGCTGTAAGATTTAGGGGACAAATGGAATAAAATATGCAGAGCTATGTTTCCATCAGTGTATAATCAAATTGTTATGTTTCTGTTACCTTAGACTGAACCTTTTTTATCTACAGACACCGCTGTTCCTCTTCCGCGGAGTTCAGTATGTTGATGCAGGAGCCCAGAACGGACCAACTAAACACTGGCTCCAGATAGGATCTTTGGGATTTTTCATCTGTTCCGCAGTTTTTTTTTCCGTCACGCTAGGAAGGACAAGGTGAGGCGAGTTGTTTGTACCGCTAGATACAACACAATCCTACACACTGGTCCTTTAGAATAACAATAAATCATTTTTATTATAATATTCTGTTATTCTACGCCCACTATTGTTTCAGGGCTCTGTTATATTGATGTTATATTGTTTTGTTTTTGTCTGGGAAATATTAAAAGTCAGACACCGATGCAGCTAGATGTAAAAAAGATGAAGTATCTCCTTTGGGTAAAAAAAAAAAAGAAAAAGGAAATGCCTCTCTTGAAAAACGTGGTGAAGACTTCAGTGCAGCCAAACACATTCAACCATAATCCCTGAAGTTTTCCACTTATTCTGAATTCTTATTTCAATAGTATGATTATTATTCAAACCGAGATATGTCATCTCATGTTGTCCTTTAGACGTGAGCAAACACACATACATACACCACGCAAACACACACGCCACACACACACACACACACACACACCACACACAGTAGCAAGGGAAACATAAACAGGCTCGGTTTTGCTTTTCCTGCAAAATCTAAATATTGACTCAGAAACCTATAATCATACACAGTCTGAACAAAATCGAAATAAACAAGTGTGCCTGTAATGTGTAAGTGTTTGTGTGTCTCATGGGCACTGAGGCCCTTGAATGCTGACACTGACAAACACACATAAAACAAAGGAAGTGGTTCAGTTTTAAGCGAATACCAGACAATATGGATCTGATCCAGCACACTGGAGCTACATAAATTATTTTGTATTCTCCATATATACAAAGAAGTCCTTTCAAAAGCGCAGAGCCTTCCGTCTCCGATCAAACATCTGCTATCAATTCCCATAATTTAACTTTCAGATGACTCACATACAATATTCTCACATTAAGGGGGCTTTAAATTGCCAAGACGTAAGTAAAAAAGGCAATAAAAATTCCATTATGCTCTCAGTGGAGCTTTCGCACTTCAGTGCCAACTTTCCAAGTGACATCAGCAGCCAGTCATCCACACAACTGTGTTATTATTGTGTTGTAATGTTATTATAAGCTCATTAAGTTTCGTATCAGACGCTTAATATCCTTTACTTTTCCTTGCTGGAAGCTACAGTAGGCTACAATATTGAGAAAGATACAGACTGAGTGAGCTGATTTATGGCAGTGTTGTACCGTGGACCATAATGACTGCTTTCCTAAATAAACTTGATTGATTGAATGAGGCTGTGGTGTTAGCACACTGTTGGATCTTTTTGTTTCTCTTAGTGAGTCTCATCAGTGAAATGGCAAAGCTGTAACATTTCTGGCTTGTCACGGTGTGCTGCTGATGCCAGAAATCATCAGAGGCTAGCGAAGAGTCTGAAAGAAATTAAAGTTGTTAATGGACACTGACAGAAAGTTTTTATTAATTCATTGATTGATTAATTAAAAAAAAAGATGTTCCACATGTCCTCTAACTCTGTGTTGTCTCCGGTTAAAGGAACGGTTCGACAACGTGAGAAATATATTAGCTTTCTTGCCGAGATGAGAAGATCCACACCACTCTCATATTTGGTAAATATGAAACTACACCCAGTAGGCGATTAGCCTAGCTTAGCATAAAGGCTGGAAACAGAGGGAAACAGCTAGCTAGCCTGGCTCTGTGCTAAGGTAACAGAATATCTCTACCGGCACTCAGTACAAAAGCTGAACTATAAAAACTGTAATTTGTGGTTTTGTGAGGGTTATGTGCTGGAGCTATTTCTTGACACGGTGACTTCAGCTCAGATAATGAGACTAATGAGATATAACATGCCAATTAGTGAGCTTTAGAGGTGTTGGTGGGTGGATTTAGCTACTTTCAGACAGAGCCAGACAAGCATTTTTCTCCCATTACCAGACTTTATGTTAAGCTAGGCTGTTCACAGTCTTTGTGCTAAGCTAAGTTAACTGGCTGCTGGCTTTAGCTTCATATTAACAGTGCAAACATAAGAGTTGCATCAATCTTCTCACCTAACTCCTGGCAGGAAAGCAAATCACCAGATTTACCTAAATGTTGAGCTATTCCTTTATGTTTAATTAAAGGCTAAGTCACCAACCGCAGGAAAAAGATGCCAAAAGTCCGACACGTCTGAAAAATATTAGAGAAAACACAGAAAGCTGTTTTGAAAACATGTACATTAGCAATGGATATTCTCAACAATAGTACTACTCTTATTGCTACTGATTTATGGTTCTTCAGAACAATGCTGTCCTTTTACTTGTTCTGAAATATCTGGGCTTGCATCCCAAAATCCCATTATGTCCAAACAAAAAAGAGTTGGTCTCAGCTTTCTTAGGAATAATATGAAAGGAAAACATTGTTCATAGATACTTAGAGAGAGGAGAAGCAGGCTGGTTGGATTCCCCAGACTGACTGGCAGATCAAATCTGAGTAAGGAGGGTGTAAGATTGTGTACTTGGCAGCTTCCAGGTGTCATTGTGTGTAAACATCCCGTTTTACCTCGGTGTTCTATGAGGTGCGTTGCTTTCGAAAGCAATTTGAGCCGATGTTCATTGCTTTCGCGCAGTAATTTTCATCTTTTGAAGGAGGGTTAGGCTGTGTGTGCTGTGGCGGTCACAAGAAATCACAAAATGGAAAATTTGGATGGGAATAAAAACTACAAATAAACTGCTTATGACATTCAATGTTGAGTTTAAGTGTTTTTTTTTATCACATTTGTGTAGTACTGTGTGTCAGTATCTGGTGCCACAAGTACAAAAAGTTCATTTTGGGGTATTCTTCATGGAACTGGTAAAACAATAAAATGCTTTCTCTCTCATGACGCCGCCGTAGCAGAGTGATTTTCTTTTATGTCTATGAGTGATTCTGAGGGCTGATACATGCATCTATGGCTGGGCCTCACTGATTATTATTGTACAAAAACACAACTTTCTAACTTTATTCAGTGAGTTTGGAGAACAAAGCCTCAGAGAGTTCTAAATTTTTTAGTCCAGTCTGAAATACAATGTGAGTTTTTTTGGTGCCATGCCATTATTCTGACAGCCCATTACTCTGAAACTCCAGATGAAGATCACCAGACTATTGTTCCCATGACGATAAAGATCACCTGTACGTCTAAATACAGGATATTTAGGGCAAAAAAAACTCCAGGGAAAGTGTGTATTTTTTAAAAATCTGGGCTTTGGAGCAGGCTGTCAGACAAACGGGCTTTCAGTCCAGTGGGACATTTTTCAGACTAGTGAATTTCTGAATAATGTGGTGTTCGAATAATGAGTTGTCCCCCTTTTTTTTGACTTATATCCTTTAGATAGAGACATAGACGACGACCCATACATGCAGACAGCACTCTGAATAACACGAGCATCTTTTCATTTGTCTTTATTTAAAAAATACAGGCTAAGACTCAACAAATAACACTTACACCAACAAGATGGAATTGACATAGTGTGTGACAGACGTTGTAGGTCCATCAAGGTTCCTGGTTCCTTCATCAGTGTTAGATCTTCAGCTGAAGGAATAAAGAAAGCACTGAAGTATCTTGATTGTGATTAATTGATCCTGTGTTAGGCTGATATATAGAGAGTTTAATACCTCATTTGTTGTGCTTTTTACAGATGGCAAGATACTCCTGCACGTCGTCGGGAGATCCCAGGACCACGGGAACTCGCTGGTGAATGCCGGTGGGCTGGATGTCCAGAACATTCATGGATCCAGTGGTGGCCATGCCTCCTGCCTGCTCCATGATGAAGGCCATGGGGTTGCACTCATACAGCAGCCTCAGCTGAAAAGCAAGAAACAGATCATGAGCGACGAGCATGAATAACAAACAGAACACTTTTTTGTCATTGTATAAACCCTCTCACCTTGCCCTTAGGGCTCTTGACATTAGCCGGATATAAAAAGATCCCTCCATACACCAAAGTACGATGAACATCAGCTACCATTGAACCAACATATCGACTGCCATATGGAGCAGAGCCATCCTAGAAACACAAAAAAGTGATGTTGAATTTATTTCACCACTTTATGAGTCAGTGTGTCTCTTTCACACCCATTTGCAGTGTAATAATGTTCAGAAACAGCTTCATTACCTCTGGGAATTTCTTCTTTTGCAGGTATTCTGTCACGTCTGGATAAAAATGCTGCGCATATCCCTCGTTCAGACTGTAGATTTTTCCCTTCTTCTTAATCTTCACATCTCGATCCACCAAGATGAACTCACCGATTGACTGGAGAGAAAAAAAAAGGAGAGGAGCTGATGAGTAACCTTTCGATATGAAATAATGTGCAAAATGGAATCATTCAAAAAAACATACATCATCAAAAAAAAAACACCATAATCGAGTATCAGTTGTGATGCAATCCATTAAAAGTAAACTATTGGTCTTACGGGGTCGAGCATGAAGCAGTTGACTCCTTGACCAGTGGAGAGGACCATCATGGTGGCACTGCCATACAGAGCGTAACCAGCTGCCACGATGTTTCTTCCAGGCTGCAGAGCATCGTTCTCAACTGGCTCGCCATCTGTCGTCTGTGGAACAATATGTGAATATAAAAACAGGGAGAGGCACCGTGATGGACCAGAACTATAAAGTAATATAAAATAGAAATACTCAAGTAAAGTACTTATTTATGGGACCTGAATACTTAGTTTTACTTTGTTACTTCACCACTGGAATCTACTGTTTTAATTTACAGATGCTGATTTGTAAAAGTCTGAAGAGGAGTTTCCCAAAGACTTAGAAATGAATGGAATTATAGATTAATATTTAATATAGCACAAAAAAAACATTTGGCTGATAATAACTTCAGTTGCTAACCTTTCTGTAGATGGCGAAAATTGTTCCAATCGAGACGAGACAGTCGATGTTTGAGGAACCATCCAGTGGATCAAAGCACACAATGTATTTCCCCTGTGAGTTGAGGACAAATCATTTTATCACTGGCACAATAATACCACAAACACGTGTGAAAATCTTACAGATTTATACACTTTACCCGCTTGTCTGGTTCCACAATGATGGCCTTCTCGTCTTCCTCTGACACCAGCACACAGGAGGTGAAGGAGGACTTGATCATGTTGATGACCAGGTCATTGGACAGGACGTCCAGTTTCTTCACCTGGTCCCCTGTCACGTTGGTGCTTCCAGCGATGCCATACCTTCAAAAGAGGAGCAGACTGAAGCGGTTAAAGTCTGAATAAAAGCTATCTGTTCTGTCACAATACAATGAAGGACTTTTTTTTTTGTTTGTTTGTTTGTTACTATTTTTGTGAAACCAGTGAGGAAAGTCTGAAAAGCCCATTATCTTCTTGACCTTTGCACAGGGGGATTGTGCACAGCGTGTGAAGAGTTCACCTTTGGCCGGGGGCCTAAGTTTAAACTGCTCACAGATCCTCTTGTCGTACTGCACGTAACTAAAACTAACGCTAAACCCAGATATTAATTCTTATTTTGGACAAATTTAAATGAAAAAGAGAGACCCTGAAGCACTGAGACAGAAGAGAAATTGAAACTTGCCAACCTAAAAGTAACGCTAAGTTAAAATCAAATGGAAGTTATTAAATAACCGTGACATTTAACTCATCTATCAATCAATTTTATGTGCTTGTAGTGCTGTAGGGTCTCCAGTAATTATTCTTTTATTCACCTTCATATTCAGATGCGTGCATGTTTTCTTCTCTTATTTCTACCATTAAAGAAAGAAAGAAATACTACTCACAGGTTAGCGATCCCAGCCTTCCTGACAGCTGTTGAGATGGCTTTCACAGCTGTGCAGATGGAGTTGAGCAGGTTTGTCAGCTCACCTGTTCCCTGGGCCTTCCTGCCCTCCTCCAGAACAAACCTGGTGAGGGTCAGCACGTTGGTATCGAAGGCTCCTTTGTCAGACATGTTGCTGTCAGGTGTGGGACTGGGACCTAATGCCTAGAAGAAGTGAAATAGGTGAGCATGGCCCTAAAGTTAAAAAGTGGACCGTAGAAGCGAGATAGGAGAACAGGATGGGGGGGTGGGTGTGTGACTCTTCTAACCAATCAAAAGTGTCCTTCCTCGCTGTTAGGGGTTGGTTGGATCACTTCTGTAACTGTGAGTTTAAAAGAGCAAAGTGCAAAGATAGTGAACATTTGTTTTGTTTTAAAGTAACAGTGACCTTTGCCGGCTCATTTTGATCTGAGATGATGTGTTTTTTTCAGTCTTGCACTGTGAAACTGTGAAAAATGAATGAACAAAATCACTTCATTAAGTCAGGACTGTGTGATTTTACACTTAAAATAGCTCTTAGTCTCATTTCGTTGTGTTCTTGATGCAGGCATGCGTCATTATTCTAAAAGCTGTTCACAGAAACAGTGTTAATATTGCATATGTTTATACTAGATGAATCAGCTTCATTCCTATCTCCTTACAACAAATGATCTATGCTTTTCAAACGTTTGATGGATTTGCATCATTTAATCTGTTTAGTTTTGCAAGTGCCAAGCAGATCATGAGTTTTACTTTGCTCGCATACTTTAACGAACACTAATACTCCTTCCTTGCAGTAACTTCCCTGACTAAGAATAAAAATGGGTGCACAGCCCGTCGTGGATGTGACTAACTCAGCACTTCTCTGGAGACACTGCTGAAACATTCCTTCCCTGCATGATCCCGAAGAAGTGTAAAGTTCAAATCATGGGACTCGCTGTCCTGATTTACGTAACACCTTTACCTTTAATTTCACATGTGCTGATTACAACAGTATTTGCAAGGTGACAGACGGCCACATTCAGAGCCAGCGGTGGTGCATGTTGTCTGTGTCAGTCTGCATGCATGTAATTAGTTTATGGCTGTCTCTGTCTGTGGCACAAACACGGTAAAGGTAAAGCTGAGTTGCTCTGACTTACAAAATAAGCTTACAGAGACCTGTTTCACAACAAAAAGCTGAAGTTGAACTTTGACCCTAAACAAGATAACCGGGTATGTTAATGGCCACCACCATGAGGGAACATGTGATGGTTAATCACACGCCATTCATAGCTTTCCCAGGTTAATATTAGAAATGGAGTTGCAAAGGTCGGTTTTGCAGACCAGCATGTGAGAGCTGAAATCATTAATGGATCCCTCACAGCACGGCAGAGAGAAAGATATACACACTGATGGTCACCAAATAAATTGTTCTCTGGAAAGTTGCCTTAAAAAGAGAAAAAGGAGCTCGTTAGCTGTGTGTAAAGAACATGGATTACACTAAAATACACTATTATTTACTGTTTGTCCAGGCACAAATATGACATTTCTGGTCTAATGTGGAGTACAAAATGTATTTCTCCAGTTTGTCCACATGATGTCGCTGTGCAGCTTACAATCTGTTGAACGGGCCCATAAACAAAGTCTGAGCAAAGACTCAGTGCACTTAAGGAGAATGCCATTCCTTTACTGGCAGCTCTGCTGTTAATCTATTTGAGTTTTGTAGATCTCTGCAAAGAAAATCAGACGTTTTATTCTTAAAATTTTTTAGCATCATCAAAGCAGCTCTGGTTAGGTAGAGTAACATCCTGCAGGATGTTAGAGTGACCAACTTTATTTGCCATTTGTTATTGTCATTTAAGTGGAAACGTGAAGTTACATCCCTTCAGGATGTTTAAATATTCAATGTTTTATCTGGCTGTAGGAAAAGTTATATTATTAAAAGTTACACTATATTTTAATGATGTTTGATTAGATTTTAAAACAAAATATACACTTGGAGTTCCTGTTTAAGGGAAAGAAACATATTGTTGATGTCAAAATATCCCCTTCTTTTGGACAGTGGCCTTCGGGAAGTTGTAGGAAAGATCCTTCAGAGACGATGGAGACCAAAATCATGCAGTCTTCCCGCTGTGTAATCGACTCAGCAGAAGAAAGGACATCATCTATATTTTATCGAGAACTATTCATCACCTGACTGACTCCCAGGAGCACCTGTCGGGCATGCTGACAGCCCTCTGCACATGCGCAGTGGCTGCCCTACTCCTCCTGGCGAGTGAAAACTTGTTTCTTCACAGGAATGGCGTTTCACAGGGAAAAGGTGAAACAAACGAGGGAAGAGGAGACAAGATAAAGTCGACGAGGCATTAATGTCTTTCAGAAAAATACTATTCGACCTTTCCAAAGTGATAAAGCCACTGTGTGACTGTGTTTTTAACTTCTACATCACCCGAAGTTTGTTGTAGGGGTTCACCTACCTGCACAGGTGAGTGGCAGCTCATCACATCAGCTCGCTAACGTGGGCTAACGGTTAGTTTGCATCTTGAATTTGAGTTTTGCACCAGCATCATAATGATATAATATATATTTTTTTATCTTGTAGTATTCTCTCAGGGTGACCACAAGGCGTCAGGCTGAGGCAACATCCAACCCTGCCAACTGTGTGTCCCCATTTTGCAATTATGTCATCTTTAACTAAAGAACATCTTTGCAGAAGTACCTACCTGTTTTCTGCAGGTTCTGTTTACACGTGAGTGTCCAAACCTGAATAATTCATTGTTGAATTGCACATTGCAGGCTAAATGATAATGAGGACTTCCCTAAAAGCCCTGCAGAATAGAACAGGGAAAAACAAGGAAGTATCCATCCAACCGTTGTGGCTTTTGACTTGTCAGCAGTTGCATATCTTCACCAGTTATGGTCAGTTCAACCAAAGAGTGATTTTCTTTTTCCTCTGTGTTATTTTAATCTTTTTTTTTCCCCCTCTGTGTTATTTTAATCTTTTTTTTTTTCACTGCTTACGGATGCTGTTAATCATTTGGACCCAGTAGACTTGTCCCATGACCCCCAAGTTGAGATCCAAAGCCCTAGACTAGGAGATTATCTTAATGATCATATCCCACCATTCAGCTACATTTTAAAATAAACTGCCCAATAATATTTTTCCAGCATGTTTATAGCCCACTATGCTAAAATCCTGCCAGTATGGCACACTGTTTACGAGTAGCTGGTAATTGTAGCCTCCCAACGTAATGATCTGACCCCCTGATGAAAGTTCAAGTTTCCTTTTCAGAGTTTACATTAAAACTTTTCATAGACCTACAATTTAAACACAAGGCTAAATCCTATGATAATAATGATACATTTAATGTCATGCTGATGACCTTTTTTGTATCCAAGGCAGCAACACTGACAGAAGCAGAAAGTATGCTAAAGTATGCTGTACACACACACACAGAAAACACATCCCAGTGGCCCTTGAGTGTCATTCTGTGTGTAAGATACTGAATGAGGATATGTGCGTTTCTTTGTGAATGCACATAATTCCCTAAATTGAAAATATATATTTAAATAATGCTGATTGTATATGCAGTACAATGTTTTATTTAAAAAGAATATATTATTATATTCTTTTTGAAATAGAAATATATATTTCACTAGCAAGGCCCACACCATCAACAAGATATGCTTAAATGATTTATTAAGAAAAGAGAGTGAGTGTAGTGTGAACTCTTGTACTTCTTTGGTCTGTTGCTGCATTGTGGGAAGGAATCTGCTGTAGCACCCGGGCACGACAACCCTCTCAGGACCCCTTCAGGACCCTCTGGAGAGTAGGACATAGAGGAACAAAGTGTTAGGAGGGTATTTATAGGAATGTCAGAACGGGGACGGCTGAGGTGTGGACCTGCTCCTGAAACTCTGCTAAAAGCTTCAATATGAAGAATATAAATAAAAACAATACATGAATTAAGTAAAAAACAAAAGGAACTCACAAAATGGTAAAATGATAATAAAATAAGGACGTTACAGGCATTAGGATAGTGTAGGAGTTATTATAGGAGTCCAGGAATGGTTACCATACGTCTTGGAATTTATTCACCAAGCCCTGAGTGGAATATCTGAGTATTTCCAACTTCAGCTGAGCATTATACTTGAACCCAGAAGTAGCTACCAAAAGGGCAGTGCTAGATTTCCAGTTATATAGAATAAGACATCTCTGCTAAAAGTGACGAAAAAGCAGCAGCATGGGCCTGCGCTCAAGAGAGATTCAGATCTTTATGAGCAACTACAACAACTGCCAGACCTGCCTCTGAGTGCTGAGAGTGTTTCAAAGACCTTAGCCAATATTGTCCCGGAGTGGGCAGGCCAAGCCAAGCCAAGCCAAGCCAAGAACTGCTGGGTTGCACCAGTTGACGAGGGGGTTCAAATTCTGGATAGAGTCGGGCAAGCCTTTTCCTTGACATATGAAGTGTATATATACATTTTGACTTGAGATGGTCTCAGTAGGATGAGGCTACAGACAGTAAAACATCACAAATCTGAGATATCAAGTCGTGCTCAGCAGGGCTTTCATGTATGCAGTCCTCCAAACAGTCGGTAGGAGCTTGTGAAGGGAATGTGATACCTAAAAAAAAAGGAGATTGTCGAATGCCAGATTCTTTGACTATCTGGTTGAATTTGATGTAGATAGAACTGAAAAAGGTATGAAGCATAAAGACACTTTAATGTCATATTTAAACTGTGCGCTGTCGCTCTCACCCTTTCATCTGTTAGTTCCACGTTTTTTCCACTGCAAACCTGTCTCTGCTTTCCTACAATAAGCTTTCCCAAGTCATTCAGTAACATTCATCTGAGAGCAGCAGAAATAGTACTTTAGGTCCCTGTGGCTGATTTTTAAAGAGATCTTGCTAAACCTATTGGATTTATGGCCTGAGGCTTGATGTCATGTCTACTTGTTCACTCCTGCTTCAGATGAAGACATCCGTGTGAGGTGAGGTTTTTCTTTTACCGTACATGCTAAATGTTATATTAATCAGTGATCCAAGCATAATTAAATGCACTATTGGCGACAGTTGGAAGTAAATCCACAATCGTTAATTATCATATCTACATGAAGTTACTGTTTTACAGCCTTAGCGCCCCCTGTTGTTACTGTGATTACATTATGTATGATCAAAAACTAGCAAGTTGGCAACTCTGCCAAACGTCAAGCAAGTGCAACAACACAAGACATAGCAGCCGTAGTCCAACAGCAAGAAGCCCAGCTCGGCGTCTGTCTTTCAACCTTTAATTTCATGAAGCTCTCGCCAACGACTAAAAGTCAGTCCCAAAATGTACTCTTGACCAGCAGTTTCCTGCTTGGTCACTCTCTCCTTTTGTCTTCGTAGCTTCCTCTGTCAACATCCCCTTCAGTCTTTTTGTCTCTGTCATTATCTTCTAATGACTAAAGCCCAGTTGCTTGCCCAGCTCTGGTTCCAGGTCCACAGAATCTCTGCTGGCTCTCAGAATTCACCTGCGCCCTGGCTCTTTAAAACCTTCTTTTTCGAGCTCACAGACTGGCCAGCCCAGCTAAACAAACTGAGCTAACAGCTAAATCAGCTAACAGCAGCTACAGTTCCTGGCAGTTTACTTTACTCTAGTGTGAACAGGCGTACAGGGTGCGATTCACTTGAAGTTTTGCAGTGTTGCTTCTTATAAATTCCAGATTGAATTTTCTTTTCTCGTATTGGCATTTTAATTTCTTCTTCCCTATATCATGCAATCTTTTTTTTTTTTTAAATAAAACACTATTCAGCAATTTGCTTAACTTGCAAATGTTACCAACTCTATGAAGGGAGAAAAATTGTTACTATACAAGACAGGAAACATGCATTCTTTGCAAAAAAAAAAAAAACCCTTAAAACCGCCACATACTGAGAACAGAAGGTGCTAACTAATGAGAAAGTGATATGGCATTGCAATGCAGTGAGTCACTGTTGTGCACTGAGGCTTAGCCTTCTGCTCACTGTACTTTTGCAGAATTAACTATAATATGTCATGGCCTGGTGTTGCATTTCCTTTATGTAAGCACTGTAAGGTTAGCTGTTATTGACTGCTGGACCTGGGCTGGGAGAGAGGAAGGAGTTGGAATGAGTGATGCAGTACGACAATACATATACGGTAAAAAGCTAAATATTAAGATGTGAAGAATGGTTAACTTGCTTTTTTTGCTTTTTATTTACAGATGTATTCAAAGTTCTAACTGGATTTAAAAGGATTGCTCCATTATTGATGCTATGTGAATCATATTCATGGCTCAAGGCAGTTACATCTTAAGAAATGTGCCAGGTAACTATTGCTGTTATTTTTCCAATAGCTTAAATGCTCATTTTTGCTCATGGATTTCATAACTTGTACTTTTTTTCTTGTGTTATGCACAAAGTATCTTCAGCCTTGTGTTTATAGGAGTTAAATGGCATTTAATGAGCGATCACAATGGAATATCTTAAAGGCACATTGTTCTCTTTGATACATTGCTATTTCTATTGTGTTGAGTATTTGATAAGTGAAAAAGATTTCTGTATTTTTGTGTGCTCGCTGGCTGAAATACTTGGAGGATGTCTGTGGCTGAGAAAACCTGCCAAGAGCATGGTCAGGCATTTAGAGGGAAAGTTGGAGAGTAATTATAGAGTAGGTTCAGTCTATGTAGAGACATACCATTTGGGGAGAAGCGACTACTGAAAACACAGTGTCTACACAATTGGTAAATCCTCTTCTGTCCCTCCTCTTCTTGTGGGACGGACTCAGAGAGTTTAGAGTCAAAAACATTTCGAGGTGATAGAAGAAAGGCTCTAGACTCAAGTAGAAACCATCGCTGATGAGAGTATAATATTAAGGTAAGGAGAAAAGAAGAAACTGTAATGGCAGAAAGTATATAGCATGATGCAGTATAAACAGATTGTATTTGCCAGATCTTTTTGTGCTTTTTAACTATATCTTTGTGTTATGAGTTAGAAGAGTTAAGAATGATTTCAAATTTCAGTATCACTGGTTTAGAAATGTAATACCTGGTTTTAAGATAGTTTTAAACTTTAACTCAGTGCTCAAATTTTTTGTACGCAGTCAGTGGCGTTTGTAGACATTTGCACATATGCGTTTTAGATTTCCCACTTTCCAGGATTCTTTTTTTACTCTGCAAGAGTAATAAACGATGATTATTCCACTGTTGCTCTAACAGGTCAAAGCACTGACGAGTGCGGTCCTAACTTCCTGGGCATTAACTACAATTACCAGTCGGACTTGGACTACCTCAAGTGTGTGGACAGCTTTCAACACGGCACCACCATTAAGCGGCTAAGCCTCAAGAGAAGGCCCAGAGTGGCCATCAATAATGTGGAAAAGACACAGAGTGGCATTTCATCCAGTCAGTGGCATTCTGCAGAATCACTGTCATCATCTAGCAGTGATGATACAAGACTACTGGGCATGTCTTCTACAACCAGAGGTCGACCTCCTCTCCCTCCACCACATGGTTCTTCAGTGGAAAACAAACCCTACAGGAATGAAGGAACAGCAATGTCTCTCATACTTAATGAGTCCAAGCCTCAGCCTGCTGCAAGAACTCTTGCTTTACAAAGACAAAGCCCGGTACTGGAAAAGACCATGGAGACACACAAACACTTGGATCAAGGGGTGACAAACCAGCCTCCACCTCAACCCCATCCCCGTCGACGACTAGCCAGCTTTGGAGGCGTAAGCTCCCCTGGGTCACTCTCCCCCTTCACTGGCCTAGGTGCCTATAACCAGAACAACAATGGGAACAAACCTACTGGTGCAGGAAGTGATATGCACGTCCACCTTAGCTCATCCCTGGGCAGTAGTGGCAGTACAGGATGCCTTAGGCTAAGCCCACAGAGCTCTGGAAGGACCACCCCAGTATCAAGTCTTGGCCCCATGCACCTGCAGCATGTCCGTGACCAGATGGTAGTAGCTCTGCAGAGGCTGAAGGAGCTGGAGGAGCAGGTCAAAATTATCCCTATCCTCCAGGTGAAAATCTCAGTCCTTCAGGAGGAAAAGAGGCAACTGGTCTCTCAGCTTAAGAACCAGAGTGACAATGAGGACATAAATGATGTGATCTGGAAGAGAGCGTATAGCCTGGAAAGGTCTGACATTGGGTTCAAGGAGAATACTGACGAAGCACTTGAGGATATTGTGAGAAGTGACTGCACTGACCTCAAGGAGTTCAAGCAACTAACAGAAGAAGTGAAAGCATTGGAAAGAACCATCAAGGGCGGACACTTGCAAGCTTGGCATGATAAATGCCATCGTCCACTACAAGACAAGACTAGCAGGTCAGTCGCAGTTGAAACTGATAAAAATATTGCCACAAAAGAAAACAAATATGCGTACACTGATCAAGTAGAGATGAGGTCCATTGCAACAGAAGTGTCTGAAGTTAATCTTGGAATTTACGCAGAACGGGAAGCAGAACTTGATGCTCAACAAGTACTGATTGGCGCCTTAAAGGAGAGAATTTGTCACTTAGAAGCCGAGTTGAAAGAATCAGCTCTCCAGACAGAGATGAGCCGTCTAAAACTAGAGCTTCAAGCTGCAGGAGCTAGGAACCGAGCTGATAAAGCCTCTTCTGCTAGACCATCCACAGTGAGCACAGGCACCGAGGCGAGGCCTCACACCACAAGCCAAGGAGTGGGCAATCACACAGAGGTAAGAGATGCCAGCACAGGAGAGGTAGTACAAGTGAAGACTGTGGGAGTTTCTTGTCGTAGGCCTGAGTTAAAGGATGTTTGCACAGGACCAGATGTACCCATGAGCTACTGGGAGGTCAGGAAGCGAGTGGAGACCATGGAAAAGGGCGCGGGGATCCACGTTTTTACAAACACGCAAGGAGTTGGGATGGAGATAAAGTTATGCGATGCAGAAACTAACACAGAGGTACCAGTGGAGAATTTACGGTCTAAAAAAGGAAAGATTAAGTATAAATCAGTGGCTTGTGGTGACTGTTCTGTTGATGTGATCATCTGTGAGGCAAAGGAAGTGGTTTCTCAAGGTATTGCCACAGATCAAGTCAGAGGAGTGGATTTGGGAATCATGGCATCACCCCAAACAGCTTCTCAGCGTACCAACACTGTGTCCAGTTCAGTGTCTCGCTTTACCAACACCAGCCATGCCTTCAACTCAGACTCCAGCACTAATACTGTCCTAAATACCAAAGATAAGCACACTAACACTACTCAGATTGTTACTAGGACGGTGTCAGTCGGCAACGGGGTCAAAGATCTAAAACGCTCTCCAGAAACCTGCACAATCGGCGTTGGAACTGCAAATATGAATTTCGGAAGTGCCTTAAAACAAACACCAGCGACAGTCACAAAGGTAACCAGGGACACTGGAGTTGGATTCACGAACATTAATGATAATTTTCTGATTGGACTGAAAACCCGAAATATGGCCTCTGGACCGTCCCATCTCCCTGACCCCATCAAGACGAGGAGCATCGGTGTAGGGGAGGGGAGGATACGGGATTTGTCAGTTTCATCCGGGAGACCTGACCAGATGTTGCAGCAATCATCACAGTCTCAGTGGCACCCTGAGCTAAACCATTACATAGAAAAGATGCACAGGCTCCTCAGAGAACATGGGGACCTGCTTACAGAGGATTGCACTCAGCAGAGGGAAGGATTTGTCCAGCAGCAGAGTAGCCGAGGAAGTGCCAGCTCCAAGCTGTCGTGCAATAACAAAGCTCCAGCACAGGGAGGAACAAAAGACCATCCTTTAGATTCTCAGCCATCTGGTAAGGCTGTAGAGATTTATTTGGTATTAAAGGTACCCTGTGGAGTTTCTTGTCATTAAATGGTACATGAACATTACATTTACATCTCACCTAAAAGCAATTTACATCCAGGTTTATGAGCGCTAGCAGTCTTCTTTTCCCTTTTTTCCTGTGTACCACATTCACTGGCATCTTACCACCTCCAATTCCCACTCAGTCTCAGTCAATAGCATAAAGTTTCACCATATAGTTTGCTAAACCATTATTGTCTTCTGCAATCAATAAGATCTCTTTGCCTGCAAACAAAACAAAGAATCAAATAACTACTCCTCCTACTACTAATTCCACTAGTGGTCAAAAATTCCACAAGGCACTTTTTAATGTTTTAAATTCTTACTATTATTATGAAACACACTCTGTGTAATATCTGTAATGCCATGCCGGTGGTGGTAAATATCACTAATGTCTGTCTTCTCTGCAGTCAGCAGAGACTTCCAGTCCACATCTCAACTTTCCGTTGACTCTTCTAAGTGTGACAGAGCAAACCCAGGAATCTGCCAACAGGGTGGCACTGATTCAGAGGTCAAAAGAATGATACAGATGTTGGAACAACAGGCATCCTCCGCTCTGAAAGGTAAACATGCATTTATGTGTGTCAGCGTGTTGCTCATCAAGTTCATCTTCATGAGAAGTATAGTAAATATTAATCAGGAAAGGATACAGTCTGTGCAAAAGCAGTCTAGTTTAAAAATATTTGACTTCCAGACCACTCCTGAGGCCCAGTTTAAACTTGTGTTGGTTTAGAGGAAGTGGCTGCCTTTTGGTTTGGCAAGTTGTACTTTCTGAGGGATACACTTGCAATGTTTGGAATGATATCTGGTTTTGGAAGGCGTCTAGCCATATACCGGTTTGTGGCTAAGGGTCTAAAATTGAATGGCTTCGTAGGCGGAGCCGGCGTCAGAGAAAGCTTTCACTTTTAAAACAAGGCCTTCAGATTTGCAGAACAATAGCTCTGTGTCAGCATGCTATGCTTTGTTTGAAGTTGTGAAAGTAGAGGATAGAACATATACTATAATTTTCTCCATCATTGATACAAAACACATAAAATTGACTGTTTTGAAGCTACACTTCCTAAATTTGATCGTAGCACACTACAGCAAACATTTTTCTCTCAGCCTGTTGTCAGTGCGCTAATCTGACTATCTTTGGGTTGTGGACAAAAGAAGACATTTGAGCCTGTTTGGAAAGAGTGATCAACATTTTTCATCCTTTTATGATGTTTTATGGACCCGATGATGATTAAAAAAATAATCATTAGTTGCAGCCCTGCTTTCCAGATTGACCTTTCTTTGCATGTCTTGTATTTAATAAAAACACACTGCAGATGATACAAAGCTAAATGAATTAAGTGTGGTGTATGTTAAAATTCAGAGGCATGTGCTGCATTGTTGTTTCTAGACAGGTCAACTAATACTGGTGTGCTGCGGTCTGTAATGAAGAAACAGAATGGTGACCAAGGCTGTAGCAGCACCAGGAAGAGCATGAAGTTCATGAGGGTGACCACAGGGTGATCATTTAATTTCAAAACTTTTCACAACAAGGCTCTAGGACTGCGTACCATGACATATGTTCAGTGTATTAACTCTTGTGTTTTGTTCTTAGACTGGACCCCGTGGCATCTTTCGAACTTCCTGCAGGTGAGAAGGCCATCTCTGAGGAAGTGGAAAGGAAAGGAAACAAAAAATTGCGGGAACCTTCTCAAGATGGAACGCAAGCAAAAAAGGGCAAAGGTGGCTCCAACAAAGGATCAAAAGGGTCTGCAAAATCACATGCACACCAAAGGTAACACGGAGTCCAGACAGTTTTAAAGCCCAAAAGAAACTCTTGAAGATTTTTGCTGATTTTAAGAAGCATCGCCAGACAGTCTTTATATTTTATTTTTTTAGTCTAACTTCTGAGGTCTGACCTTGCACTGTGTAACCCGTAACATTTTGTTCCTTTCAGGTGCAAGTTAAATGACAAGATTTTTTCTGCTTGTCAAGCCTTAAAGATGCACTTGAGTGACAACACGGCTTTATCTAGCAAGGACTTGGTATGTTGTTTTGACTATATTCAGTTTGAGAGCCTCTGTGTGTGTGTGCGTGTGTGTGTACGTTTTAATGGCATGTCACAGCATGGGCGTGGAGAGACGTCGGGCCAGGGTGTGTTCAAGTATGCCATTTAAAAAGAAATGACTTTGGCATTCAATTCAAGAGGCGCAGGAATGTGTCGGCTCTGTAATTTTCGTCGTATTTTCTCGAACTTGAAAACAATATGTGTGAGTGAAAGAGAAAAGGGGAAAATAAAGAGAGATTTCAGATCAAAGCTCCTTCTTTATGATGTCATATTGGAGATATTAGTTGTTGCTTTGCTCTACTGTCTGTGCTCTTTCATTCAAATCCCTGTAATAAGACTTTCCCATCTGTTTTGTAGTCCAAATTTCTCTGCACACTATGAATTATGACATGGCAAGACATTTATGAGGACGCTTTAAAAAAGCATTGATGCTGGTATTCTTTTTTTCTGCCTTGCAGCATGACTGTCTGCAAACCCTGCAGCAGGAATGGTTTTCTGTGTCCAGCCACAAGTCAGCTGCCCCTGACACGGTGGAGGACTACATGTCTACGTTTCGGGTTATCTCACCCTCAGTATTGCAACACATAGCTAATATGGCTGACGGGAACGGAAACACAGCTCTGCACTACAGTGTGTCTCACTCCAACTTTGGCATTGTCAAGAAACTGCTCGATGCAGGTACAGTCACAGAGCAACAAGAGATCATCGTGTATTCTAACAACATTTTGGCCTTTTCATCTTCTCTCCCCTCTCGCTGTGAGAATGCATTTTGCTGATTGCTTCACGACCACCAAAATGAAATGTTTTTTTTTTTTTTTTTTACTGCCAAAGCTGATCTGACAGAGCAATAATTCTACCACATTTCCATGGAAGCGCATGGGACTCTTCTAGCTTGCAAAGCAGTAAAAATACTTGTCGATCTTTAGGTGTTTTGTACTGCTACAGCAAATTCCTGCACCTTCACTAACCTATAGTGCAAAGGGTATAATTTGTCCAAACAGTCTTTCTGAGAAGTACAGCATGTAATTTCTGCCGCTATGCGGTTACTCGCATCGCAACAATAACAAAGAGATGTTTGTTAGTAGTTAGATGACATTGTGAAGTAGTATGCAATCATGAGAGCTCTATCTGATTAAAATCTATCTGACGTGACCGGGGAAAGAAATTGTTCGCTTACGAGTTAAAGTATTATTCATGTTATGTTTAGTTTAGTCTGATGTCAGATTTACCCAAAAAAAACTACAGTAGGTCTAGTGTTTATAGACATTTAATGCATGACATTATATCTTTAAAAAAATAGAAATGAAGTGGTACTTTAGAAATCTAATTTTTAAAATCATATTGAACCGTTCCAAGCTTTCTTTTCTCCGGCTGTGAACGGGACCAGAAGAGATCAGAAATATGATTCAGGGCCAGGCCATTCAGAGGCTTTAATCAATATAAATTGAACAGGCAAACACAAAATAAGTGTCCTAATGGAGGAGATAAAGTACTCTTTGTTATTTTTATCTAAAAGCCTTGCTGCAGTTTTTAGAAGAGATTGGACCCTCCTCTGTCTGATCTCAGACCAGGGTTAGGGTTTCTTCTTTCCTCTGTGTCACAGACATTAGACGTTATGTTTCCAATGTTCTTGATGGAAAAAGCATGACGAAAGCTTTTTATTATTATTATTATTATTATGTTGCTCAAAATTACTTCAAATATCACCTTGTCCCAAAAGGCAAGCCTGACTACTTCCAAAATGTCCTTGTACTTAGAAGATAAAAAAAAAGTGACCCACTTGAGTCATGGTAGTCTGACAGGATGCACTGAGTGAGCGTTTTAGTAGCTGGTTCTTAGTGTAGCAGAGTCATGCCAGAATATGAACTTTGTTGAATTTTAGTCCTCACAAAATACTTATTATTGAAAACTTTTAATGACACAGCTGCAATGAAGCCAAAGTTATCTGAGCACCCTTTCAGACTACTCACTGTGCAGTTGAAGCTTGGCTTTTGGAGTGCTAAAAGTTTTTCAGTGTCTTTAAATCTACACCTGTAAAAATGAATAACCTTTGGTGGAGGGCTCTTTAATTTCACATTTTTTTAGAAATAGTTTGCAAGTACCATCATTTTCCTCTGCTTTTCTCTCTTTTTGCCTTTTCTCCTCGGACCAATCGACCATCATTACCACAGAGGTGTGTAACGTGAATCAACAGAACAAAGCGGGTTACACACCCATCATGCTGGCTGCGCTCGCCGCCGTAGAAAGTCCAGATGACATGCGAGTCGTGGAGCAGCTCTTCACTAAAGGAGACGTCAACGCCAGGGCCAGCCAGGTCAGTGGATGTGACGTCCTGCTGCTCCCGTAAATTGTGTCCATATGTTGCAGGCGGTACTAAAAACTGTCGATTATTTCAAACTGTAAATGATTTGAATGTCGGAGATGGTTTTGTTTCTCTGTGCATAAATATGATTAAACCGGAGAAAGGGGAAAAAAAACTCAAACAGAAGTGAAATCTGGATAACCGGCCTGTCACATCAACTTAATGGGAGCCAGCTAACCAGCAGGAAGCAGTGCATGGTGATAGTTAAGCTCTGCACAGATTGGATTCTCTATCACTCTCTATCATCATTTTCTATCATGGTAGAATTATTATTTTTTTTTACAAGATGGTTATTTTTAAACCAGTTCTGCTGCAGTCTCATTCGCAACCACTCAAAACCCATTCCAAATGTGGGTATTACTGTACTGTATTTAAATTATTTCATGCAGGACTGAATTTGGACAAAATCACGAGTTATTATGGAACTACAGGAAATGAATGGTATGTTTATACAAATAGTATTTTGGGTTTTATTTCATAGATCTGTAATTTCCAAAGAATTCCCTCTGAAGTTTTCTTGGAATGAACGATGCAATTTCCTCCTAATTATTAAAACAATATACAGAGGCATTTCCTCGTAAAGACCTCATCCATCTAAACTCAAGTTAATATTCAGCTGTTATTGGAAACTTTGGAGCAGACGGGATGAAAATAAAAAGTGAGGAGATAATCCGTGAGCGTCATGCAGCATGGAGTGAGAATATTTAAAGGAAGAAGTAACTAATATTAGCTAACTATTGTTCATATAGTGGCCTGACCTGTGCAGGCAGTTAGGCAGAAAACTGATCAGAATTGCCTGTAAATATGAATAAAATTGCACACTGTGTCTATACTATTTTTTCCTATAATTAGTACCAAACTTCCTAGTTCTTTCCAGGAAAATGATTACACAATTATGAGGAAATTGCAGTGTTTTTCAGTGGGTGCGTTTATACTCAATGAGCGAATAATAAATAAAGTTTGATCTGTCTGATTCCACAGAAATGCTATAATTCTATATTTGAATTGTATATTTGAGATGTGTGGCATCATTAACCCTATTTTCCTGCGTTTGACCCACCCGCCATCTGCCGCCCAGGCCGGTCAGACCGCTCTGATGCTGGCCGTGAGCCACGGAAGGATGGACATGGTGCAGGCGCTCCTGTCACAAGGGGCAGAGGTCAACCTCCAGGACGACGAGGGCTCCACGGCGCTGATGTGTGCAAGCGAGCACGGCCACGCTGACATTGTTAAACTACTGCTGGCACAACCAGACTGCGATGCCACCCTGATTGACAGTGTACGTGAGTCATTGCATCTACGAGCGTGCTGGCTTCAAGCTGAGATGCTGAAACACTCTAATTTTGCCTCTCATGTTGTGTTGCAAAAGCAGGGGGCAAACTGACATAAGTATGTCAGGGAAACAAAGAGTTAGAAGTTGCATAGAACTAAATATGCGTAGTAGTTTTCGATGATTTCCAAACGTGTCATAATGTGTGTGAGTTTGTGTGTTTTACAGGATGAAAGCACAGCCCTGTCCATTGCTCTGGAGGCAGGACATAATGACATTGCAGTCCTCCTTTATGCACATGCCAACTTCTCCAAAGGACAGACTGGAGTACGTGGATCAAACATTTCCCATTTAAGCTAATTACGTATGCGGGTAACTTTTTTTTTTTTTATTGTGTGTTTATGTGTCTTAACAGGCAGCTGCACGGCACAGCGGCAAGTCTCTCTCCTCCTCCGGTGGTAGAAACGGCTTTGAATGAGGTGATGCTCCATCACGGATGAATGGATGCTTCTCACATCTAATGCATGAGGTGATTCAGTAACACAGGGGTCAAATTTAATAGCATCAGTTTCAAACTTGTAGTTGGATATCAGGTTTCACCAACTGACCGAATGCTCATTATTCTCCTTTGATGATGGTTCCTAGTGTAGCATAGCATTGTATAGAGTGTATTATATTATATCTCAGCAGGCAATATATGCATGGCAGAGTATATTACTATTCTGTGTCCATTCAGAGATAACAGTTAATGTTGTATCCTGCAGTAACGCCTGGCGACGCTACGATTTTATAACTGCAGAAGACAAATGTAGTATCAGGAGTATACAGTACATTATCATCAGACCCAGAGAGGTATGAGCAAATATGTAAATGAAGAAAATGTGTTAAATGCTTGATTTTGTTAATTAATTTAGGAAAACTAGGTGAGTTTTGTACATCCACAACTGATTTCTTTGTATTTATAAGGTGATACTTTTGCTGTATCTGTACTGCTTTACTCCAAGAGTCACGAAGAGTCGTGAAGCGTGATAAATGTTTGAAACATGTTTTATGTTACCATTTTGCCACGCACATGCAGTTACATACATTTCTTTTACCTTTACCGCCAGAGCTAGGCTAACTGTTTCCCCCCGTTTCCAGTCTTTATGCTAAGCTAAGCTAATCGGCTGCTGCCTGTAGCTTCGTATTTAACAGACGGTCAAACAGAGTATCTGACTCTGTGAGAAAGCAAATAAGCGTGGTTAAAAGTCAAGCTGCTCCTTTTAAGTGGTGTTTTTTTTTTCTTTCTTCTGTGAATAAAGTGACTCATCAATGACTGCAACGCTCTCCTGTCATCATAGGTGTTACCTGTTTAAACTCGTGAACTTGAACAGTTTGTCTGTAAACTTTAAAATCTCACAACACAGTAGTTTTAGTGTTTCATTTTCATTTAAAGGTACAGTGTGTCAGATTTAGGGGGTTCTATTTACAGTATATGGAATATGTTAAGCATAATTTTGTTTTTGTTACCTGAGATGAGCATTTTACAGATGCCACAGAGTCGGCCATGTTTCTGCAGTAAACCCAGAGCAGACAAACTTAAACACGGGCTTCAGATAGAGCCTTACCTGTCTTGTGAGTCTAGAATTACACCACTAGATGCCACTAAATCCTACACACTGGTCCTTTAAAGTATTTTACCACACATTTTATATGAATCAAAACATTCATTTCATCCCGTCCATGAAGGGAAATAAGGAAACTAAATAAGTGTGATACCTTTTTAAAATTGTTTCCTCTCTGCTGTTGGCTACAAATCAAATCAAAGATACACTATAATTACATATTTTGTGATCCCTTTTCATTCTTTCTACGCTCAACAGGTTTTCTGTTTCCGCAGGTTTCAGTGGGTGTCTTGGATGAACATTTTCTCACTTTCTTCTCATTAAGTACCTCAACCAGTTGAAAAAAAAAAATGCCCACTGAGGCTTTACTTGGCCATCAACACTTCTGTCCCCCATCATCGGGGGTTTGACTCATCCCTTGACACCTAGTTTTCTCCTTCCTCCTCACCAGATATCTCCCCTCACGTCCTTCCTGCTCTCCCTTGTTTTGTTTTGCTTTTTTTTTTTTTTTTTCCAGAGTTTTTCATTGACTGTTTCTTAAGGCTGGGGCAGCATGATGCTTTAAATTTTTTACATCTTTTCAGAAGACAGATCTAAACAACTGGCTCATCGTTAAGTTTGGCTTTGTGACCTGACAGTGTAAATCACAGCCAGGATTACTGATCAAAGTATGTATTGGGCTCCTTCCATGCTGGCACTACTGCAAATTAAAGCTGAATTTTTAGCTTTGAATAAACTATGAATCTTTTATTAGCATTCAGAATAACCTGAGCCCTCGTACAGATAAGGCTGTTTTAATGAATATTCCCTTGGACAGAGCTAAAGAAGAGCGATTGTGGGGTGATGTTGGGCAATAATTAAATTTTGCATCAGCCCTGCAACTTAGAGACTATAATTGTTTAATTTTACATAAGAACACTGATGGATAATGAATATTTGATCAGTTATAAATTATAAGAAGTCATACAATGAGACCATTTTTGAGTGAAATGTTAAATGTCTCTATTTATTTTGAAGCGCTTTCAAAAAAACTTAAAACCATAAAGATATTTTCGACATTAGTGAAACATGCAGCGACAAGGCAGGGACGGCTGGTTGTCTGTCGGTCTCTGTGCTTTTATTTTCTGCGGTCTACCCCGTCAATTTACATTTTGTCTTTTCGCAAAGGTCGCAGAAGAGGTGCTTGGATGTAGAAAATGGAAAGCGCCCATGAATAGACAGGGTTTGATGTATAAAATTATGCTGTCATTCCTTGCAGCTTGTCACGCGTGAGGGCTCGTGCATGTGTGACTGAGAGCTCTCTGAGTCATTTCCCGGCAACAGCAATAAAATACAATGATATACAAGGTCCACCATCACAATTTGCAGTTGCCATGGTAACAGTCAGCGGTTTTGAGCAAGCGGTTCTTGGGAACATAATGCTGGAATGATATCTTTATTTCACTGGGGTAACTTCTCATTGGCATACTCTTTGAGTAGCAACTTCACTACACCTTGTTACCTATAAGAATAGATGTTAGAATAAGTCATGATTTGGTGCTTTAAAGTACAAGACATCCTCATGTCAAATCACACTGTAGTGACTTTATGTAGAAACTGGTATTTACTTCACAAAGCTCTTGCCAACAACTAAAAGTCCCGGATTTACTCTTGTCTGGTGACCTCTGGCTCGTTCACTCTTAGCTTACCTCTGCCATCTTCCTGAGTCGCTTCCTTGCTGCCTGCTGAGACCGGCTACAACGCCTGCTTGGACAGCTCCGGTTCTTCTGGTGCCCATTACAGCATTATCGCCCCCGCCCCAATCCACCCTTCCCTGCCCTGGGCATGAAAAACCGTCTTCCTGGTGATCCAGTTTAAACTCACCTTGTGCTCTTAGCTCACCATACCCAGAGCCCCAAGGTACATAAAAGTTACACGGCGTGATTTAAAATCTGTTATTTTATGCTAGAAACATTATGTAATGTCGCCATTAGTTCTGTCTGTGTGAGTGGAAGTGCGCCGCTGACATCAGTTTTCAGTCTAGATGGCTAATTAGCTTGTCAGATGCAGCACATTAAGCATTATATGCAGCAAACTTATGTGGAAATAGCACTTAGGTCCATCTGCCAGCTGCTGTCAATCAAGGAAAGAGGATTTATATTTGTGATATTCACCAGACCTTTTTTTCTTCCTTTTGTGAATACAAAACCATTAACAATAAATTAAAAAAAACATTACTTTTCAACACAAAAAGGGACGACTTAAAGTGATTTTCAGTTGGACTTCAGCTTGTCTTACAGAGGAGAAAATAAGAAACAGAGTCGTCTAATAAAAATATTTGTATCATGGTGACCGGAGGGAAAGCTAAATGTTTTTAATCATATGCCACATCATAGAGCTGGAGCAGTAAGTTTTCACTTTTATTTTCTCTTCCAGCGGACTGTAACCCCGCTGTTAAACATCTCAACATGTGCAGTAAGTTAAATATTAATATCAGAATCCATTACACCGTACGTCTTGTCATCAAACAAGATGCTGATGAAATCGTGTTGATATTAAAATGTTCTTAGTTTTTAGTTGTTTGGATTATTTGCTTGGTCTTTGTTCAGAGTGGTAAATGAAGTTCTGGCATTCTGGAAAGTGAGTGAGGTTTATTATTTGTGGGAGTTTTGGCAACGTATAGAAGAGGCTTCAGAATGAACTCATTCAACTGTAGCGAGTGGTCAACATAAGATTTACTGCCAGACTTACTTAAAAGCCTTGAAAACTTTTTTTTTTTCTTGCAGCATTGTTGTTGTCTTACATTAGCACAATATTTTTTGGCCGAGAGGGGAACAGTTCTGGTTCATTTCACATGAGAGATTTCTGTGTTTCTGTGTCCTGTCAGTGGGTGGGGCTCTCTCGCAGTCAGGATTCAGCTTGTTAGATAGTTGGGGAGTTGCTCTTTTGGAGTTATTTCTTCATAAATAATAACCATGGATATCTTCCCTGCAGTCTTGGAACTTTGATTATTGAGTCCTGAATATTAATGTTACAAAGAAATACCAAACAACATTGTGTAGAAATTGGTGTTTTTGTTATTTAGTTTCAGTGCAATACCACTGTGGTAAATAATGGACCACTGTACATGTGTATTTGTTATGAATATATCAGCTAGCTACAAACATCAAGCAAGTTCTAGCAGCCAGCTAATATTACTTAATAGTCCAGCTCAGCCAGCTCCGTCTGTCTTTCAGCCTTATTGTCAGTCCCAGATTTACGTCCAGCGCTACGCTTCCTCCATCATTGTCCTTCTGCTCTGTCACGCTCATCGCTGCTTAGCTGGCATGACACTGACTCCGCAGCATACAAACACTAACTGCTCTGAGCTCATAGTCAGCCTGGCTAACAAACTGAGCTAACATTGGCTAACAGCAGCTTACTGTCAACATGAAACTATGACCGTTACAAACTCCTCGGGTGGTCATGCCTGAAACACAGTTATTTAGTGTGCTAACAGACGTACAAATAACAGAGACACCATTCACCTGATTAAATGTCCATGTAGCATCAAAATGACTGCTTATTTTATCATTAAAAAGTTATGCAATGTATGTTTAATCCAGTCATATTTCAACTTTTTTGCTAAAGCATTTTATTTTTGGTATAAAGACCTTTTGCAGTGTGGCCAAAAAAAACCTAAGTATGACAAATGGCCTCGACCGGCTGCTAGAATATCGATTTAAGTCCATGGAATAAAAGCACTGCTGTGGATTGCCTGGTCAATTCATGTGCATCATGATTTCTCCCTCTTTCCACTGAATTCCAGTCCCAGCCACACAAGTCTCTCCGTTATACAAAAGAGGGCAGCACTCTGTCATTATGAGTTTGACCTTATTTGAAGAACATGCGGCAGGATCCTTTATTTCCCATCCTGTTTTTCTTGCTTAGCCTATCCGCCATTTCCTGTGTTGTGAGTTCTGACATTGTGTGCTGTTTTCCAGCAGACTTATGCACATGTTGTCAGAAAGGGGAGGAAGAAAAGAAAAAGAAAAAACCCGAATTGTTTCACAGAAACCAGATGTGTCTGAATATTGGCTCAAGCTAGAAAAAGTCCAGTGTTATTATTTCAATTGTTACAGCTCAGTGTTGCAGGGATGTGTTTTTTTTTTCTTGGCATAGAAATGAAGTGTAATCTGATATTAATACATTAATCACCCTGCTGGAATTCTGGGGGCTGCACTCACTAAAGCAAAGACGAAATGTTGAGGGTGGTGGTGGTGGTATAACAAGACAAAACTTAATTATTTATGTTTTTAAGGTAGGATAAGGAGACAATCTGAGGTAATCTGGAGGTTGCCAAAATATCTCACCGGCTCTTCTTTGTATCCAAATGCGCACATTCCTGTCACATCTGCACACACACACGCCTGTTTGGTTCAAATAAAAACGAGCAAATGTTATTTATGAGTCTTTAACCATCAGCGTACATGTCGGCAATTAGGACCATGCGCCAGACACAATGCGCGCCTGGCGCACACACACGCAGACACACGCATGGAGAGAGAGAGAGAGAGAGAGAGAGACGTTGCCACCCGCCAGCGTGTCTGCGTTTTGACCAACAACATACTGATAAACCTGGTTCGGTCTGTGTCTGGCTGTGTTTTACGCGTGTGGACAACGTGTGTGTGTGTGTGTGTTAGAAAACTTCCCGTGGCTGTTGCGTGTGCACCAACAACATGGAGTTTATTATGATCATCCAGTGCGGTTTTTTTAATATATAAATATATATTAAAACTAAAAAAAAAAGCCTAGACACATTTTGATCTGATGACGTGTCTGGCTTATTATTTGGGGAGGAGGTGGCTAATTTCCATATTTTATATACTAAATGGGACGTGACCCCCTCTTCCTCCCTCCCTCCCTTCCTTAAACGTGATTATTCCACGCGCTTTGCACAAACATGCTCACACTGTATGATCCATGCATGTCCTATATATGGCTGCAGGCAGGCAGGCAGGCAGGCAGGCTGGACTCCCTGCATTACTTTATATATATGTATATATATACACATATATCTGAAATGTCCCCTCTGAAATACAATGAAAACATGTTTTCTTTTTTTTTTTAAAAAGAAAAAAACTAAAATAAAAATGGAGCCGATAACTTTAACAGCAGGATAGGAAGAGGGGGAAAAAAAGCGTCTGGCAGCAGTCGATATTAAAAACATGCAGAGGGAGACAAGCTCGGGGCCTTCCAGAGTCAGGAAAAAGACTTCGGAGAGCTGCAGACAGGAGATGGGTATGGCATTTCTATTTTCCCCCAGCCCATTGATTTGTATATGAAAACATAGCGCTTTTATTCTGCCCCCCTTCTGGGCTCTGCTTTCTGAGTGATCAGCTGATGAAGAGACTAGCAGCTCGCCGCTATGCTGGCTTGCTAATTCTCTCCCCCACAGCTGCAGCCGATCCTGATAGCCAGCCTGCAGATTGCAGTCAGGTAAATATCCTTCTCCATGTCTTTTTTTTTCTTCTCAGGCTTTCAGGATTCAGCCAGGCTACATCGCATGGGAAGAGAGGAAGAGATGGATAAAATGTGTGTGTCTGTGTCTGTGTCTGTGTGTGTGTGTGTGTGTGTGTGTGCGCGCCAGGCTCTGTGAGTTTATGTGTGTGTGTGTGCGCGTGAGAGCAAGCAAGGAAGGAAAGAAGGGGGGTTGGGGAGGGAGTGTGTGTGTGTGTGTGTGTGTGTGTGTGCTGTAACAGATGAGAGGGAATCTTTGCCAGATTAGTCAGGGAAGAGGCAGGCTTGTTAGGAGATAGCACAGGCATGGAGCATCACATGCACACACACACATACACACACTGACACCCTTTCCTCTCACACATGCACAGTCAAGCAAGCAGGCAGGCAGGCAGGCGGCTCTCAGGCTGCGTTATACATCTTTGAGGATTACCCCCTCTATCCCTCCAGTATTCCGCCTGGAACGGAATTGCAGCCCCCCTTAGAGAGAGAGAGAGAGAGAGGGAGAGAGGGAGAGTAGCGGGGCTTTTCAAAGCCTACATTTGAGCCAGAGCGATGAGATGATGAGCAGGATTTCTATTGTTACCTCTCTAGTGTTGTTGTGTCCTCCAACTCAATTATCTGCCGTGTCTTTTTGTGGTTCGGAAGTGCAGGCATTCGTTTTGTTTTTGTGTGTGTGTGTGTGTGTGTGTGTGTGTGTTTGCACGGTGTTTTTCTGACTCCGATGAGGCTCGTGAATTCTTTTTTTTCCTTAGTAATCCTGCATGATTTTGCTCCTGTGCCTCTGACCAGTGTCTGTGTGTGCAAAATACAATATGTCAGCATGCTTTCATTTCTGTCCTTGAGAAACACATCTTCACAAGCGCGTGCTGTATTATATGATCTGAATGCTGTGTGTGTGTGTGTGTGTGTGTGTGTGTGTGTGTACTCTATGAACCTGTATGATTGATGCATCAATAATTCTGTTGGGATTGGACAGAGCGCCTTTTCTCTCCAGCCGGGGCTGCTCCTGCTGCTGCTTCTCCTCCTCCTCCTCCTCCTCCTCCTCCTCCTCCTCCTCCTCCTCCTCCTCCTCCTGCTGCTGCTGCTGTCGGAGCTGCTCTTGCATGCATACTCATGTTTCTGGCCTCTAATTGCCTTTGTGGAAAATACAGTGGTTGCAGCAGATATCTGAAAGGGGAGCGATGGTTGAGAATAACTCAGGATGCAGCGTGCATCCTCACTGAGCAGCATCCGTCTCGTTTTTTTGTGTGCATGTAGCAGGGAAATATGGATTCATGTTTGTTGTGCTAAGTGAGCTATGGCTTCTTCATCAAACGTATCCCCATGCTTTGCGCGTTTAAAAAAAATTATGCCTCCCCTCGATAATCATCTGACATCAAAGCCTCCAGATAAAATATTCTGCCCTAAATTTGCAGGGACGGCACGGCGGTCCATGCAAATTTCGATGCTATTGTTTTAAATAAATAAACCCTCTTTCATTTGAATACAAAAACCATACTCTGTTATTCTGTATGCTTCAGCTCTGGCCAGCAATTAGCCAGAGACTGTGACTGTCTTGATTTGAGTGTTTTAGACTCTGTACCTTTGGCGTCTGAAGTGCTTCAGGTTTCTATCTTTGTGGCAAATTAATGCGTGAAGCACGTCTGAGCACCGCGACTGTCACATGAAAGTCAGAGGAAGAGTTCAAATGAATGCAAACGGAAGAATTTGTAATTGAAATCCACCACAGTTTGTTATTGTCCATATAGTGCTGAGGTATGACAGGCGTTTGTGTGCATAATACATACAGTACACATTTCCTACTGTAATGTGTCCCTCATAAATATGAGTTTGTTTCATGTACTCTGCTCATGCTCATGGCTTCCTCTTCCCGCAGCCTGAGAAAGGAGAGAACGGGTCCCTGGAGGAGATGGAAGAGGACATCAGTCTGAAGAAACGTAAAAGCGATCAACATGGTGAGAAAGAACTGCAGGCCGGGCAGGAAACCGGCGAAAAGGTCAAAAGGAAGCGAGGGCGCCCGCCAGCTGAGAAACTGCCTCCAAATCCACCTGAACTCACCAGAACACTGAGCACGCTGGTAGACATGGTCATCAACTACAAGGACGGGTGAGGGCGCTCGATTATTTGTGTGACTGTGTCATGACACTGCGATGCAACCATGTTAATTGTTGGTCATGAACTGAGGGGAGGAAACAACTCTGCTTGTTAGTGATTGTCACGCAAAATCACAACGTGATGCTCTCATGTTGTAAAGACATCAAAGTAGTCCTTATGAGCATGAATTCATTCATTTATTAGCCCAGAATACATTTTTAATGCTCGTATTTATCATTTAAACCCTTAATCCCAATAAACGTACATTTAAATATCCATAAAGAAAATATCTTGCATGTAGCGTTTTGTGTGGTGGAATATTGTAAAAAGTCTACGGCCATGCTAGCAGTGGCTGTACTTCACCTGATAACTGCACCATTTTAAAGTTATTTCAAAGTAATATGAAAGCTGCAGTCAGGAGTGCAGGCTGGCTCCTAAACATGAAATCATAATAGTTCTCATTCAGCTTCGTTATGATTTTTATTTTCAGCTGCACACGAAAAAACCTCTGCCTTGATGTTGAAGCAGACATAAGCTGGCCTCATAGCTTCTACGGGCTCCTTTTGAACTGACGCAGTCTGTCTTATTTGTCGATCTCGTACAGCCCTTCACCTCTCCAGCTGCTCTTCTGGTTTCTCACCTGTCAGTCACACTCCTCATCTCCTGTCTCCTATCCTGGTTCATATCAAAGTTATACATAGGCTAGAACAATTATTTGAACGCGTCAACCAACATCAGATCATACAAAAGCAAAAATCATTATTGCACTACTTCCCGCCATGGCTGCTGCTTCCACGCCATGAACCGACAGATGAACATCGATCAGAAATCTATCGCTATGTACCCTCTCCATCCGATAACATCTATCTTCACGACCTCAGCCCTTCCTCTTGTTGCTATTTGAGTTTCTCTCCCTTTATATTATGGCCGTAATTATAATTGTTGAACGAATTATAGATTGAAGATTTATCAGTCGGATTCTACAAAGGCAAAGTGAGGTCATCCCACTTTCTTTCTTACTGAGTCCAGGCTACTTAGATCGGTGTGTGCCGTCACACACTGGGAGCTGCCTTGGAGTTAGTCTTATTTATGATGATTTACACATCTATAATCAGATGTAAAGGTGCTAAAGAACTAAAGAACTGACTTCTTGTAGATGCTCCAACAGGAGAGAAGTCTTCCTCCACCTCCTTCAGCCTTTCCTGCACCTCATTGCCTTCACTGACGAGTTTTGTTTTTGCCCGGATGTCCAACTTAAAATGAATTAATCAAGTTAAGACTGAGGCAGTCTTTTCATTTATTGTCAAGTAGATATTTACTGGTGATGATTGTGAGAAAATAATATTTGCTAACTGCAGATAATGAAGTGATCGAATCATTCATTATCTTGGAAAAACAGCTTTGGAATTTGTTTTTCTCAAGACGATGCCACATGATCTCAGTGTAACAGACATCACATCGCCTACCAAGGCCATTCCGGGACTTCTGCAAATGTCAACCGTATACTGACGTGTTGATCAAATGAGATTACGTGAGCTGTCGCACTGTGCTTTCAGGTTGGGTCGACAGATCAGTAAAGGCTTTGTGCAGCTTCCCTCCAAGAAGGAGGTACCCGAGTACTACGAGCTGATCCGAAAGCCCGTGGACTTCAGAAGGATCAGGGTACGTGTCACTGAAAAAGCCTCAGAACTCGCGTACACATATCATTGTTCTCTTACCTGCTGAAAGAAACTCAAACAGAGGGAGGTGAAACTTCAGCAGATACATAATACATTAAAAGACACGAGTGTCTGTATTGAATGGTAAAGCACTTTTCTGGGTAAATACTGGTAGTTAAATTATGTAATAAATGCTTATAGATACGGTGTGCTGCCAAAAAGATAACATACATCTGAAATGTGTAAAACTTTCTATAGTTATAGTTAGAAATGTTGATTTATCTTTATATATAACACATTATTTCTTTTAATATCCCCCTTTAGTTATCCACATCTGTTGAGTGTCTTCACAGTTTAAATATGAACAACAAAAATCCTTTGAGGGTTTGGATCGCCTGACATATTTTTTTTTTTTCCTTTTCTTCAATAAATATGTTTTAAGATAGATAAAAACAGCATAATTCAAAGACTAAATGGATCATTTATATTCAAAATACTTTTGATCCCAAAAGAAGACAAATTATACAAATAAATCCTCAATTAGTCGATGTGCACGCAGAGTTGTGGGGACATTATCGTTGTTGTTTTTTCCATTTCGAATGTGTTGATTTTTTTGCTTTAAATGTTTTTTTTGGGGGGGTGGACTGCTGTAGTCTGTTAAATGCATAAATTAATTAGGCTTAATCAGTGATTTGTGAGTTACGTCACCTGATATTTAGTGTCCTAATTCCAGCACTGCTATATCTATTTTGAAGTTTTAAGAACAGCTTTGCTGTAGCAACAAGCCTGTTAACTTCCAGCTTGTTAACACTGTTGTGCACTATTTATATTTGCACAGATTCTGACGAAGTTCCTCATTTCTTTTAACAATGACTGGTGAATCCTTGCGAATCCTTCACACAAAATAACACCTATTTGTAAAAAGGGCTTAGTAAAGTAAGAAAGGCAGTGTGAAACATCATTCAAAAAGAGTAGCCCTTTCAGCATCTGACTGCAGCAAATGAAGCTTTTGTGGCAGGCGCAGATGTGTGTACTGAATTTTATAGAAATCCATCATAGTTGTTGAGAATCACGAGAGTGGCGGAGCAACCTACCATCCATCAGAGCAAACTGCATCTTCATTTCTTGACAGAACTGGTAAAAATAATATATGACACTCAAACCAAAAATATCGATCAACAACCGCTAACTAGCCGACACATTTGAATGACAGCACCAATGGGATCAGCTCTGAAAATCATAAAACCTGATATGCCACACCAAGGTGCCAAGTTGAGTGGCTTTGTACACTTTGTAGCATCTTTGTAGCTCCTTGCCAGGTATTCACCACAAAATAAGACACAGCTTATAAAACATCCTGTCTAATCAACCAAAACTAAGCCACAAACACAGTCAAGGCTTCGTTTAACGAGCTTGTTGGCTGCAGAAAATGTGAGATGTGAGGTTGGGATTCAGTGGCACATCAAAGAGTTTTTAAGATAAAAAATTGATCAAATCATCTCTGATGTTCGCCCCGAAACTAGTGAAAAATGCATGCCCGCGTAACCGCGAGACGGTTTCCTCTTCAAAATGGTGACGAAAATTGGGTTCCGTGAAGTTTAAAAAAAAAAAGTTGCAAACATTTGAATCGATCTAAACTGGACTCACAAGTGATCTTAAATCACACACTCGCTCGAGTCACACACACTCGCCTTTATCCTGACATAGCACACACGAGCAATCAACCAAAGTGACAAAGGAAATATGGCGTTCTTCCATTTGATCATTGATCATTGATGGAGTCCGTCTCTCAGTGCTTTCTCTCTTAGTTTCTCTTCATCAGCCCAAAGTGGCACCTACTGTCCAAATTTGGGACTGAACATGTCAGATTATAGCTTTCCTAACCTTACATAAAAAAAAAAAGCATGCATTTCACTGTGAGCTCCACTCCAAACAATGTAACTTGAGACGTGACTTGATTGAGTTACATAAGAAGATTGACTTTCGCTTTCATGTCTGTACATTTATTGTGTAGCTCGAGTGGGTACGTGGCTCGCTAAGATCAGCGGTACAAAAGCCATCTCTGGGCACCATGAGGTTTCCAGGCAACCAGTATAGACACTCCAGGAAGTCACTGCATCCGGCCACGCAATAGCTCTCTTGAAATTCATAATCTCAGCATTTGTATGTATTAAACAAACAAGATAAATCATGTGTTAATTGGTGAGCTTTCGAGCTGCCAAGCTGGACACAGCTAGGCTAACCGTTTCCCCTTGTTTTCAGTCTTTATGCTAAGCTAAGCTAAGATAAGCTGCCTGCGCCAGTTTAATACTTACTATACAGGCATGGTAGTGGGACTGATTTCCTCATTTCGAAGTGTTAAACTAGTTCTTAAAGATGGGACACTTTATCTGTGTTTGTATTTTTGAGTTAAGAATACTCTCTCTTGGATTTCTTGTTAACTGCTTTATTGATAGCCGATTCTTTTTCTGAGGTTTTGATGCTGACCCTCTGCTTCACAGGAACGCGTGCGTAATCACAAGTACAGAAGTGTGGGGGATTTGGAAAAGGATATTTTCCTCCTGTGTCACAATGCACAGACTTATAACCTGGAGGGATCTCAGGTGAACCCCTAAGGATTTTCCTTCATTTGAAAGCAACAAAATTGTTTTGTTTTTTTCACAGTCTTCCATTCTGTTATTGTAGTCGTAAATGAGCTCGGACCTTGATGTGGTGAAGGACAACCCATGCTCTGTTTATCTGTGTGTTTGTGTGTGTGTGTGTGTGTGCGTACGTCTCTGCATTTGTCTGTTGCATGTGTCTGTTTACAACCGCAGATCTATGAGGATTCAATTGTCATTAAGTCTGTTTTCGAGAGCGCGAGACAGAGAATCGTCACAGACGAGGAACAGAAAGAAGCAGTTAGTGCCAGTCACAGCGATAATGGCGGCGGAGCTGAAGACCAATTTGTTCCATCGGCAGGTAAGTGTTAAAACACAGTCAATCAGGAAGGATAAATGAAAGCAAAAAAAGAAGAGTTTGGATAAATCTTTCTATTTGTAATAACGACTTGTCTGACACCTATCCTGTTCCAGTGAAACCATTACCAGTCCAGCTAAAGAAGGAGAATAAGGTGGAGAGAAGCAGAAACACCATGGCAAAGAGGCTCCACAGTGATTTAGACAGTGATGAGGATCTAGAGGATAACACCACAAAAGATGAAGGTTGAACTGAAAGGCCCTCCATTCTTTTGTATTCTGGTTCATGTCTATTCTCTGCCACATCCCTTTTCATTAGTTTCTTCATTTTCTAAGCAACAGAAAGGTATTTGAAAATAAAACAGGATAGACCACTCAAAGGAGACAAGGTACTTCTGATTCAATGCTTCTTTTCTTTTTTTTTTTTCTTTCACACAACACAGGCCATTCAAACGCGTCTTGCTGCACATAGTGCTGTTCTTTTTAATTAAGCTAGCCTTTTACAATAATTTCCATTTTATCTGCCTTAGTCCCTGTGATTGCTTCTGCAAAAATATTCTGTAAAACACCACTTCCACTGACTGTTTTTAATCCATATATTTGATTGTATGAAATGCCTTCATATGTCTTGGAGCATGATATGTACCGTATATCTTCTCCTGAAGCTGGCTCCTCCAGGAGCAACACCCGCTGGTGACAACGTTGATGTGTTCAGGGCTAGAGACTAAGAAGCACACGGGGGAAGGTCTTTTTAAAAGAAAAACGAGATCAACGAACACTGTTAAGTTTGTTTAAAATCTCTGAATGTGATTTTTGGAGATGATACATCTTTGATAATAAAAAAAACACACACACACACAGTGGAAGTTTGAAGACAAAGACACTTTACTCGATGGAATAGGTTTTGGTCTAATCAAGGGTACTCTAGTTGAACATTTGTATCCCCAGTATATTCACATATTGTACAGTTTGTGTGAAAAAAAACCTCAAATTTCTTTTCATTTACTCTCCTGATTGTTGGGGTGTGGAAGACATCATTGTTAAGACAATCCCTGGAAACATGTATCACTTAAACACTTCCGGAATAAATTTTACCAAAAAGTCCCACTGGTTGGTGATTATTATTGTTATTAACAGTAGTAGTGATGTATAAATCAGTCCGGAGAAGGAAAGCAGACATTAAAAGATAAAAAAAAAAAGATATGTTGCAGGAGGCTTTACATTTAAATGTAGCAATTATGCAGTAATTACAGCAATTTAACCTCCTTTAACATTAACCTCCAGCCCTGCATGGTGTAAATACTGTCTGTGAAATGCATTTTTGACAACGTGCCAATAGGTGGTGCAAGAGAACCGCACGATTATCTCTTTATTTCTATTTAATGAGTGTTTTTCTCAATGTCAGCTCTCGTTTATGTGTTCACTCACTTGCAGCATTTCTTTACTTTGTTCTCCCTAAATTAAAAGCAGTAATTGGAAGGAATGTTAAATGTTTTTGCACGACATTTGCAGATGAAAGGTCACGCTGAAAAAAAACCCATCAAACAATATCTGCCAAGAAATACAAGATACATTACCTAATTTGCATTTTTCTTATTCACCAACACCGCTCTGCACGCTATCTGTTAAGTGTTTCCAGCTAGTCAGAACATTGTTATTGCAAAATTAGGAACAGTTTCTTTTACAACAAATCCTGTAGTGGGTACAAGATGATGAAACAGCCTCTGCAAATTGCACATGCTGCTAGAACCCGTGCCATGTGGGCGCACGCTCCCAACTGGGAACTGATGTTTACATTTTTGATGTCATAGGCTTCAATCAAATCCTCCATCGCAATTGCCTTTTGCGTCATATGTCACAGTTGCCCATCTGTGGCAATGTCACAGCCAGTCTGTGCCCACCCATCTACCCACCCTTTGAAGGATTTCAATTTACGTCACTTATATATAGGCTACCAATCATAACATAAGTGATGTGCCGTCAGGGACGTGAGAAACGTGGATGTCTTCAGCAATCCACATGCTGTAACTGGCTCATAAGCAAGTAAGTTATGTTGTAGCTGCAGAAAATGATATTTCCTGCCCAGGTTTGCCTCTATATAAGCTTGTTTTCTAAATAATAAGTGAATATAAGGATATATATATATATATATATATATATATAGATGCAACGAGTAATGATACCAGGTCAAAAATGATCAGGTAACAGTTAAATCTGATCGTTAAGTAGTGATTACTGGTGCTGTGATTTACTGAGATTCAGGATGAACAGTGAAGGAGACAGGAACTGCTGTTAGCTAATGCTAGCCCAGTTTGTTAGCCGGGCTGCCCAGACTGTGGGCACAGAGAACTCAGTGCAATAAAAGGCTGAAAGACAGATGCCAAGTTGGGCTGCTATGTCGTTGTCGTTGTTGCACTTAAAAATGTTTGGCTGTGGTAGTAAAGTTGTCGACTCGCCGGCTAGTTTTTGATCACAAGTAATGTAATTCTAACAATCCATACAACAAGTGGCATTGCATTCACAGCATTTTAGGCCCGGTTTGGACAGAACACTCTTGAGAAAAACACTTGGATTTCTTTTACCTGCTAGATGTTCAGCTCACTTCACAGGCTACTTGTCGACTTTATTTCACACCTTAAAGGTAACATACAATCATTGCCTTTTACATGCTAGAAACCAGCCTTCCACAGTTTTTTTATTAGTGTGTGTGAGAGAGAGAGAGAGAGAGAGAGGCTCCTTTGGGACTTTACCATATGGGTTGAGGAAAAAAGCTGAAAGCAACTGCGAGCTTCAGCCTGAACTCATCCTCTGTGGGATTCTCAGTTTATGCAAGCCTTTCACATTTCAGAGAGTTATTTGAGGCAGTGTTAATATCACAAATATCACTCACTCCAGCTTCAAACGGTTAATTTAGGTAATGTAAAAAAGTTTCTCTGTCAGAACAGACGTGCACACTGCAGTCAGACATGAGTATGCACAAACAACAACAGAGGGTATGTATGGGCTCAGTGAGGGCTAGTGTTAGATCCTGTGCTCGCATTGAAATTCAGTGTCATGCAAGCTCTACATTAATTCATGTCATTTCTAGATAGGAATGAATTTATCATATCGAGCTGTGGCCTCACTGTAAAATATATATATATTCTTAAAAAAATGGACTGGCAGCTGCCAAACAAAAACTATAAAATTAAAGTAAAATATCATAATTCAATTCAATTTCCAGTCCAGGTTTTTACAGAGAAACGTTGTAATTTTAGTTTTTCCCTTAAGTATTACAATCAATAATTTCTTCAATAAAGTAGTGATATGAGAAAAACATTTATGTAATGAGCCACATATTTAATTACAGATAATTATTGTAATTTTACATAAATGTGTATGTAATTTATAAAAGCAGAAATGAATCTTGTAGTAATTTTCTGTACAAAAATGATAAATAATTGTCATTATTGGCTTATTATTAACAATAACAGTTTGGTTGTTAATGTACAGAGAAGTTTTGTTGAAGAAAAAAAACAAGCAGATAGCGAGCTTGAGTTTAGTTTTTGTGGTTAAAATTAGAGTATCTGTACTGCAACTGTTTTTGCTTAAGACTAAGTGTAAGCGCAGGTCAAGTGGAATCAAGCATTCTTACCGGAGCCTGCCTCGAGAAGCTCAGCGTGTTTCACATGAAAAAACAAAAACCCATACATGACACCATGATTAGAAGTGCCAGTTTCTCCTCTCACACATTCTCCTCCCCCTCGAGCTTTTCAGACCTGAGCGAAACACACATTTTTAATGTGCTCTCGCTAACAGCAGCCTTTAATTCGGCTAAAATAAGACTACTTAAGACCTCAGCTATGAACACAGTTTTTACTTTAAGGTCTCAGTGGAAGAAATTAGCAGTGGCAGTAGGAAAATAATAACATGACACTATTGTTGTAATATAAACCTACACAATTGTATTGATTTGTCTATTATCTACAAGTTCATGGATATCTGTCTTTACTTATTTGCTCTTCAGATCTAGAAATGAAGCACGTTCTGGGTGTTGCCTGTTAAAGAGTCTTCATTTGTAAGGTTTTTCTTTAGCTGAATAGAGAAGGACAGAGGGCATTGTGTGCTGTACAGATTGTACAGCTCCTTGAGACAAAATATGATTTATGATGCTGGGCTATAAATTGACTTGACTCTGGTCTGTTCTGCCTTTTTTTCCCTCCGCAAACTTCATAGATGAAGGCAGTCTAACCTTATATTAAAACAAAATCACTGTGTTTTAGCGGTTTATTCACCACCCTGTAGACTTGATTGACATCTGAGGTTTCATGGATGAAACTCTGACAACAAAGCTCATTATTGCGACGCTTCCTGACAGCCGACTCACGACTCTGGAGATCAGAGTAACCTTGAGTGTACCACCATGAGGGTTGCCTGCTGGTAAGTACATGAGCAGATTTTTGTAGCGCAGAAAAATGAATGGAACCCAGCCGTGTGCCTGAGAGGCAGGACATAAAAACTGATGATTGCCGATGGTTTGGAGAACGTTTTGCAAGGAAGAATGGGAATGTAATTGTAGTCAATGGGCTAAAATATGCAAATATGTAATATTACAAAACCATTTACCCAAACAGAATTATTCAGAACTAGCCAGATGACTTGACACAAAGAGCCATATCTATATATTATAGATCAGGAACCTAGTAAAGGAAGGATTTATGGAGCAACAGAAAGAGTATTCTTGAATGTAAACCTGCAAAAGAAATAACTATTATTTATCTTTCTTTGCAGTAGATGTTATTACACTGACCTTTACTTGTAGCCATACTAGGCGTCAGTCAGTCAATAACTTTGGTGATATGTTGACATTCCCAGAGGATGAATCATACTGATGACTATAAGGTTGACATTTACAGTGAGAAATCTCAACAACTATTAGATGCTATGAAATCTGGTCCAGACTTTTTGACAAAGTCCAAACACCTGCAAACTAGCCTCAGCTTTACATTGCTTCTAGCGTTATCTGGCAAACGTTAGCATGCTTAACATGCTAAATTACATTATACCTGCCTTTATGAACAACCTTGCATGCTAACATTAGCAATCAGCTCAAAGCTACCGCTATGCCAAAATATAGCTGCTGGGATGGCTGTTGACTCTTACACCACAGGAGTCTCCATGAGGCGTTAGCAGCACGTTAGCAGAGCAGCAGCTTCGGTGCTCCATATGTGTCTACACCAAGTGGAAACCTCTGATGTGGAAGTGCCAAAAACCGCACTTGAGGCTGGTTCCAGAAGTGAGTCAGTCTCCATAAGTCCCCATGTTAAAATGTCCAACTTCACAGCAGAAATAAACATGTTTACAGCCTGGTACAAAAAACTGTTTTGGTCTCTATAGCTAACTTTCTCATTCATGACAACTGTACTGAGGGCGAATTTATATACAACTCACCTGTTCAAATTATATTAAGGCTTAAATGCATGCAAGGTTTTATGCATAATTAACAGCTGGCTATAGGTGACCCTTTTGAGCAACAAGGTGTCATCTAGCCCACCTCAGGTCCACAAACGATCCACGTTTTTAGATTGCTGCCAAGGTGGTGGCGGACTTTGAGCTTTACAACATCCTTTCAGAAACCTACAGGTGACGTCATGGATCTGACATCCATATTTTATACTGTCAGCGGTCTACGCGGGATGTGTTCTGGTCACCTGCGCTTTGGCAGCGCTCAGAACCAAAAGACTGTAGAGACGTGAAGCCTAAAATTAGGCTACCTGTGCGACCTGAGTAGACAGCCGGATTGATTATAGCATCTGTTCTGTCTGTTCATCTGTTCGAGTGTGACGGATGAGTGAAAAACATGGCTCAAGCAATTGCAACAATTACCCAAATAAACAATATACACAGACATGCAAGAAGTAAATAGACACCTTCATTCAAATTCAAATTAAAGGTGTCTATTTACTTCTTGCATGTCTTGTATAGAGTCTTTATTTTGCCCCGTGATAACATTTTCATCTGAACTGCCTCCAGCTCGTCTGTACGTTTTCAATTCCCACATCAATCACCAACGAGTTCTTGAGAATATCACTCAACATGTCTCAGTGTTGCAGATTCAATATAAAGTGTCTATTACCTTGCTCAAGGTACATTTCTGCATTGTGTCCCCAGGTAGAATAATATAATGAAAACTAAATAAATCAATTTACAATATTGAGATATGCTCCTTTTAATGAAGTGTCAGAAGTAAAAAGCACCATACAGATGTTCGGAGATTAACAATGTCCTCGGCGTGGGCCAGATAAAAGGCGTGGGCTGTTACAGTAAATAGCTCTGGGAAACAAAATGGCACGTATGTCTTCTTGATGAAAGTCTCACATACAATGACACATAAACCTAATGGAAGAGCACGGATAGAGATATTGCTGAAAGTAGACGCACTAATGGCTTTTGGAGATTAGTTGGCCCAGAAGGTGACTTTAATCTGTTGAGATGACAATCCATTTTCTCTTTACCCATAGGACACAAATTTAATAGATAGTTAGTGTGGTCCATATTTCACTAATCACCTCTAATATCAGTGATCATATTGGTCTTTCTCACTGTCAGTGTTGGTAAAAACCAACATTTATCGTTGATTTTATGCTTCATTTGCCAGATTCAGGTCATTTTATATATGACGTTTTAAATTTATTACATTATATTATCAAATATTTCTCTCTGTCACAGGAGGCCCACCTATTAAACACTGACTTTCCAAGTCAGTAACCCCAGACTGTTAGAGTGCTGACGAGGTGGTTTATACAGAGCACTAAAACCCATCAGCCGTCTTCTGTCACAGTACACAAATATTGCGACAGAGCTGCTTTTTCAAGAAGCAGCTTGAGGAATAATGATGCGAATGTAAAAGTCAATAATTCAATGATTGTATTTCCTCTGCCGATGTCGCTGTCCTCCGCTTCGCTGGGTACATACAGTGCACCTATAAAGGTTATGATCTGGGTAATAACAACCGACAACTCAGCATTGTGTGTATATATGCTATATTCAGAGAGGTTTTCAGTCGCATTAGAGGGATTTTATGTAAAGCATGGTGTAGATGTTCCAAAGAGTGAGCTGGTATTTTTATATCTGTACAAGCTATTGACTCAGTGCGAGGTGTGCTGCAGAAACCTTTTTGGTGCTGTAAATAATGAATTCCCAGTTCATTTAGGTGTTGCTTGTTTGTATTATATGAAGCTGTGATTGCCAACATGCATCAGGTGAACTGACACACTTCCCAAGTGTTTTGAAGGATATAGAAGGCAATCATTACTTTGTCTGTTTTTAACCTAAACCTGATGAAAACTCTGTCTGAATATGAATATGAACCAAGAGTGTGATATATTATTACAAATAAAATTGGCTGTAGTGTTTCCCAGGATGGGTGTGAAGAACAAGGCTTTGAAATGAGTCATGATTTAGTTTAGGTTTAAGATCTATGAGTAGAATTGAGTCAAATATGGCTCCAACTCCATCACCTCGACCAGTACTGGGGAGAGTGGATTAATTTAGGCTAACATATTGATATTGATATACTGATATTAATTTATTTACAAAGACTGAGTTCTGATCTGATCTGATCTACACTTAATTCTCTTAATTTTGCACTGTTGCAGAGAACTCCTCTTCTGTTTACTTTGTCTTTGAATTATTTAGGTGGTCGGGGGACAGACGCAGTCTCTGTACTAATGGAAGTGTAGAGAAGTGTGTAGGACTGCAGCTCTGCCTCCTGGTCTCATCTCTGGGTTGCCATGATTTTGGTCCACTAATAAGCTCGGCCGTTTTTCTAGATATGAGAGCCTGCTACATCCAGAGTGATCAGACCAGGTTCCCCCCTAGAAAGTCATCTAATTGTCTACGAAGCTCAGCCGTTGACACGCAGCTAAACATGAAAAATGGAAGCACTGGTCAGATTTAAATTAGCATGATGAATGTAACTATCAAAACTTAATTAGGTTAACAGAACCCAGGATTTATTCTGATATTTATTCTTATTGTTCTTTCAGAAATATACTATATATATTGGCATTGTTTGGCAGTTCAACTATATAATCCATGGTAATGATACCATGGTAGTCTAATTATCCTTTTTTTTTTTTTAATCTCTCCTTTGCCAACATCCTGTTATGATTGAGCAATCAGTTTAGGTCTATTTAAAGTACTGTTGTTTTCATTATCCTCAGTGCAACTACGTTCTGCCTCCTCTTCTCAAGCTGTTTATCTGGCCCAGGATCACAGGAGCACTTCACCCCAGAGATACATACATACATTCATATGTTATATTCCTGATTGCTCTTCATTATTTTCCCTTGTTATTCCTCTGTCATTCAAGTCCAATCAACCCTGCTGCAGAGCCCATATATATATATCCTTGTACTTTCCTTGTCCTTGTCTTCCTCTTGCTTCCCATAGTATGCTCTGAAGGATTCACCAAACATCTCTACTTAGAAATATAACCTATGGCAATATAGCAGCACCAAGGGAAGCAGTGAACCACTTAAATATCATTTCCTAAACTAATAAAAGATGCACATGGGACTATATATATATCTTGCTCTAATGTGATGTATTTATGGTTTAAGTACAACTGTGGATGGCTGATGGATTGCTGAGATTTCTCTCCTTTTGAGATTTAATATATTAGCACACGATACATATTAAAGCGTGAGGAGAAGAGAAAGAAAGCAGTGCTGGGGAATATTACTCATTCAGTGAGTAATGTACCGGAGGGAGTCGGAGATGTGGTTTTCCAACCCTGTGAGGGGAGGTTTCCAGGAGCCGAAGAAAGTTTTCGCCTTAGCATGTGTTAATGAACGTTAAAATGTATTAAAGTCATGTCTGCGGTGACAAATCTCAGTTCAACAGCTGCTTTTTTTGGAACAGGACAGTTTATCAAAGTTTGATTTGTGTACAAGACATGATGATTACTTTGTCTGTCTTTGGATTCAGTTCCTGCGTTCTAAACCCAACAAGCTTTACCTTCATTCCTCTCATTTCTCATTTGGCTTGTGATTCGCGTCTGTTTCTGCTGCTTAAACCAGCTGACACGAGAGTCATTTTTTAAATCCATAGGTTGAATTCCAGCTGTTATTTTAGGCACAAAAGTCCACGTAGGATGTCTCATTTCCAGCAACATTTCTAAAAATGATTTATGTCTTGCATCTTGCATTGAGTCATTGAGTTGGCTCTGAGTTCCAGCCTCATTCTACAAAGTCATCATTGTCTGCAGATTGGCTCGAACTACGGCAGAGGTTTAAATTAAGAATATTTCTATATGTGGTACATCTCCATCACCTGCAAGTTTATTTCAGTTGTCATTTTAGGAAAGCAACATTGTGTAGAAATTGGTATTTTGCCGGTTACAGGGTGCAATTTGTTGATTATATTTCTTATGATCACCTGCTCACTTTTTTCCCTCTTTTTAGCTTCCTCCATCAGCGTCCTTGGGTTGCTTCTTCTCTGTTGTAATGTAATGTAATGCTGAGCCTGGTTACAATGCCCGTTTGCCCAACAACCTGAGCTAACAGCAGCTAACAGCGGCTACAGTTTATAGCAGTTTACTGTTTATGAGGAAACTGATTTCAAATCTTCTTTTTTTGTGGTATAAAACTGGAAGCACAATAATTTCCTAATAACATCACATTTGCATAAACATAAAAAGTGCTTTTATGAATACATTTATGGTTGAATACACAAATGACACAAATTGCAGTATAATCACGTCATTTAATCCTATTTTAAGATTTAAAGCAATCGTTATTATCTATTACCTGAAGGAAACCGCCTTTAAAGTCGTACCTATGTGGTCTGGAAGCTAGTGAAAGCGTTAAAGATTTTCTTCAAAATGGATTTCTAATCGTTGGTCCAATTGCCAGCAGAAGCAGTACGATGATTGTTCAACCTATAATGGTCAGCTCATTAAAGCTAAGAGTTCAAGTCACAGTGAAAATTAATTTTTTGGGTTGGGGGTTGAGGCTAAGCCTGCATACAATATCTTACTCTGAAGCTCAATCAGCAGGCACAGTCCCAGCTGAATGTGACACATTCTGTATGGCAGTACATTACTGTCAGCATAATGCGAGGCATAGATGAGCAGTCACATTCTATTCTTCATGAATGTCTAAGGCTTCATCCTTCATTTATATTATGCTGGCCTTTATGTCCATCATCTGTACAGAGTGCTGCAGAGGAGAGCATTTGGCCAGAAGATCATACACTGTTTCTATGGTGATATTTTTCATCTACCTCTTCCTCCTCTTCTCTGCTTTTTAATTCAATTAAACTCAAACTTATTCATTAGCCTCGCTATCGCAGTTAATCTTTAAAAGCCATAAAACATATTTAATGGCTACGGACAAATTTGTGAGTCACAAAAACGGGCTGTAACATTTTAGCTGTGTAGAAAAACTGTGAGGGTTATACTGTTTAACAAAAAAACTGATTTCCTGTCTTTAACTAACTGTTGTTGTTGTTGTTGTTGTTGTTGTTGTTGTTGTTGGCATATGAATACATATGTGCGGCCCATTTTTAAAGATCTGTGTCTTCAGTAGAAACCATTGTTTTGGGGCTTGAGAGCCACATACATAGTCAGGTCATCGTATACGTCATAAAAAATATTAACAAAGTCATGTTTTACCAAAAAATGATCACAAATTCTTTTTTCTTCAACTAAGTTGTGCGCTGTATCTTGCCGGTCTGTCTCTCTCTCTTCACTTGCTCTCTGTAGCCTGATATGAATATAATGAAGATGAGGAAACAGACTGTCAACACTTTCTGTATTTTTATTTTTATTTAGCAAACTGTCTGAAAATTGCTTTTTTTTTTTTTTCCATTTTTCAAACAAGCAGCAAAGAACATTGGCAGTACAATATAAGCCATATTTCTGGTCATATATATTACATGTAAAGAGCTACCACAAGATTGCATTAATAAATATTCTGACATTTTCATTGCTCACGTCCTTCTTCACGTAGAGATGACAAAACAAGCTTGTTCGGTGCAATCTACAGTATGCGCAGATCAGTGAAAAAGCAAAAATAAAACACATCAGAATAATAAATGAGCTACACACTGAACACACTCCATAGCCAGTGAGGTATTCTCTTCCTTCTGTCCCTGAGGCTGGTTATTTGTCTGCTCTCTGTAGTGTTATTGAGAGCGCTTTCATAACCATCACGCACGATAAATTTGACATTTGATATGTGTCCTTGCTTACAGAATAAGCTGCTTGGAGAAACATGGTGATTATCCTCACTAACACACTAGGTAAGCATGCACAAGTACAGCTGAAAAGACCAAGTAACTTAAGTCACACCATAACGCACTTCGTCACGTAATACCTATTTAGCAGCAGGTTGTTTGAGAGAGCAGGGATTACGTGTACTGTTATCATTTTCACAAATTAGATTTTAAAGGTGCCATGTTTGGTTTTCTCTCACTAAAGTGCCTTATGTGTATCCTTGAGGTCTAACAAACCTGTTGATTGTAGTTCAAAACATGTGCAAACCTGTAAGTATTTTAAAGGAATCGTTTACATCCATGTTTGCTGGCTTGCTTTGCTTTTAGCTTAGCTTTGTTGGTTGCTACATTTCTTGAAGGACAGCTACCGTCGATCAGCAGAAATGTTTACAGTAGCACGTCGTGTGCATGTGCGTCCTCGTGCGTGAGACACAACAAAACAAGAACCCACTCCTAAAAACATTGTTCCATAGCGCTGCTGCTGCTAATGGTCAAAAACTCCACAGGTCATCTTTAAGACTTTGGCACAAACACATCATTTACTGTAGCTTGCCAAATATTGATCACAAAAACTGTTTTTTAATAAGAATCAAAAATCACAATTATAGAAAATAATAATAAATAATAACACAAAACGATACAATGGTTTCCATCAATGAGGCTTCAAGTGTAAAATTGCGTGTGGAAAAAGAGCACAAAACCCATCATCTCCAGAAAATAGCTTCTACATCAGTACTGTATTTTCGTGACACAGCTACTACGTTCAGCAAAATAACACTATCATTATGTGAGAATGCTAGCCATGATAGCCACTCCAAAGTCAGGACATCACAGCAGAATATACTGTAGTCGACATATAGTGAAGGTTCAGACCTATACAGTATGTATTGATAGTGTACAAATTGATGCCTTGTGTAGAGCAAAAATGGCAATATATTATTAAGCTTTGCTTCCATTTTTCATAGTCTCCCCCGCCCTGTAATGTTAGCATATGTACTTTATGTGTATGTGCTCATGCAAGTTGTTCATATAAAAAGTAAATTTCTCTCATCTGCTCAGCCCTACTTTACAAACTTCTTCGTCTTTGCCTGAATCCTACTTCTACTAATGAATGTAACTTCCCCGTCTTTGACATTTTTGGCAGTTTTTTTGAAGTTTCCAAATTTCAAAGTGCCCTGTGGGGAAGCAGAGAACAGGCGACTTTGCAAATAAGCCTGCACTCTTCTCTTCCCATGCCACTGCATGTCACCACCGTCGGCCCAGCCCAACTGCCTGCCTTGGGGCCACCAGAACATGTACTTTGACGGTAGGAAGTCGACACAGTTCTCATCATACTGCCATGCACTTCACCCTTGAGAGCTGTGTTATTCTAATCTCAGGCATCTTTAGTTGCCAAAGATGCAGAGACGGGCCGTCATACTTCCTGAAACATTAAAAACTTTCCAGAGAGGGAGTAATGTTCAGTGTGCTCCTGAATAAAAGACAGATTGGACTGCGCCTCTGTGTCATTCATTGAATCTCACAGGTATTACATCACCTGCAGATAGAAATTATAATAACAATTTGATATACACTATGCAAACAACAAATACACGACCCTAGCAATTAATGCTTAAAATCTCATCCTACATCTCAAAGGCCCTAAAGGGTTTTTTTTTCTCATTCAGCTTGTTGTGTGTTGCTACATGGTAATAATGCATATACACACAGCGGAGCCTGCCATTCCCATGCTGGATTAAAATCACATTCACACACACACATGAAGCGGTGCATGCATATGCATATAAACTCACTGCCTTATCAAGCTGTGCTGCTATGTTACAGCTACTGCGTTGTCTACTGACGCTGCTTCACATTAAAAGTATTAAAACAGGTTGGCTTTTATTGTGAAACACTCACAGGGAAACACAATGTATTTAAAGGCTGGCGCTCATTCATCAAAAATACATCTACAAAAGCAAGACATTTCATTATTTTTGGCATATTGTGGTCGGCGGATCATGTTTTTGTGAGCAAGCTGCACAACTCCGAGCTTTACCGTGCCAGGTCTTTGTTTGCTGTACGGATACACCGGTTAATCTCCAGGTATATTTCTGGCAAAGTGGCTGGCAAACTGCACTTGCTGTTACCATGGTTACCACGGTGGCAAAAATCAAAGACGGAAAAAGGATTGGAACTTTAATGACGACATGTTTAACTTTGATTTCTGCTCATTTAGAGGAAGAAAACATATTTTAAGTTTTAAACTCTCTTTGTTTATACGGTTCTTTTCTATGCACACGATAATAAATCAGACATTCCAGATGACACACGATGACAAAAAAGTTGTAAAGCTTGCAAGTACATTCATTTGAAGACATAGAGTTTAATCGTGTATTTTAGAGGCCTCTTTTCCGTTGTCCTTGAAACTCAATACATCATTTAGAAGCCTCAGATCCTTTGAAAGTGTCTACACACTGCACAGTCTCAGTCTGTCTAAATCTGGGAGACTTTTTCTAGGTCCTCCATGATCAGGTCCTGTTCTTTCATATCACTTCTACCAGACATGCACCCTCCTTCCTGACATGAGCACTTCCCATTCCCCACTAAGCCTGATCTGTTTTGCGAGCCTGACCTATTGAGGGCAACAGGCTGGACTGGGAGGACAGCGTGCCCGCGGATCCGATGGGAGTAGGTCTTTTGGCGCTCAATGTCAGCAGAGCACAGCTGGAATTTGAAAGCGGCCTGAAAGCCTCTGCGAAAGTTCTCGTTGAAGAACCCGTAGATGATGGGGTTGACACTGCTGTTAAAGAAGGCCAACCAGTGAGCTAACGGATACACGTAGATGTTAATAACACGATACTGGTGCTCTGTCAGGCTGGCGTAGTCACTTAGCATCATCAACGCCCACAGAGGAAGCCAGGATAAGATGAAGAGCAGAGCCACGACCAGAAGCATCATTATCACCCGAGTCTTCTTCTTGGAAATCGTGTGACGACCCTCCATGCTCAACTTGTTGTTGCCAATGCCATCGTGAGACGCAATCCCACTGCCCCTCATCGTGAGAATGGTGGTCTTGGAGAGGGTGAAGCCGATGCGAGCGTACATGATGACAATAAGGCTGAGAGGAGCGAGGTAGATGTTAGCGAAGAGGACAGTGGTGTAGATTTTCCGCATCTCCTGATTGGGCCAGTTTTCCCGGCACCAGTAGAAAGGACGGGTGTCGTTGTTGCGGCCAAGAACTATTCGCACCCTCTGCTCCTTTGTGACCTGAAGCATGACCCCAGAGGGACACATGATGGACACAGCCAAGACCCATATGATGACGATAATTAGCTTTGAGGTGGCGATGGTCAGTTTCTGCTTGAAAGGATAGACGATGCAGCGGAACCTGACACAGAGGGAATCGGAGATAATTCATCAACCAAAAGAAGTCTCTTAGGATAAAACATAACAACACTGAAATGATTACAACCCTTACCTGTCAACAGCTATTGCCACTAGAGTAAACACAGATGCTGAGACAGATATCCCCTGAACCATTCCGCTTAGCTTGCACACCACACTGCCAAATGGCCATCCTGCAGAAAAGAGATACAAAATAGGAAAGGACACTGCATTAATTATTTAAATGCTGTAATTACTCCCAATGCTCAAAAAGTACAGGCTTTGTTCATACTGCCACATCTGTTTTTTGGCATATCCAGACTGTATCCGGATTGATTCAGGACATGAAATATGATTTTTGCAAATCAAATCCACATTGGAGGTGGTTTAAAAATGTGATTCCAATCTAATTCCTCCAAAGGCATCTAAGTCTGGACACTCAGAGCGTACTGTCTGCCAGCCTCCTCATCTCTGAGTTTGTCTGGAGTTCTCCGCCGAGAATTGACAAGTCCATTGTTTGCTCTTGTTCTGCACCGGGGCCTGCATAACCAGCTTATGTACTTACTGAAGTTGTTACCACAGCAACCCATGCAGGAGGATCTGATTACTTGCGACTAACAGTCAGTCAGACAGTCGGCCTTAAAGATCTGATTTGAGAAACAAATCTGATTTGCCTACTGTCGGATCAAAGCCTTGCCTCCTTGAACTTTTGAACAAGGTGAATGTTTCATTATTTCCAAATCAAAGACAATAAAGAAGTTCTCTCTGACCTGTTATGATGTTATCCACCAGCGTAGTTGGCATGCAAAAGATCCCAACCAGCAGGTCACTGATGGCGAGGTTGAGAATAAAGAGGTTGGTGACTGTGCGCATGTTCTTGCTGCGCAGCACGATGAAACACACCACCCCGTTGCCGAGCATGCACACCAGGAAGATGAGCAGGTAGGAGACAGTGAAGACCGCAGCCACAGAGGGTTTGTGGAGGTAGAAATCGACATAGGTGATGTTCTGGTGGGTCAAAGGGTTTTCCTGCAAACTTGAGAAATTGGACAGGTTCAAGTCCTCCCAGGTAGTGTTGAGAATTAGATTCTGGGTCATGGTGATATCTGTATGTGAGGGCAGAGAAACAGAGAGAGGCAGAGGCTCTGAGTATAATGTCCGATATCCTCTGTTAACAAAATTAACCAATTACAAAGTTAATCATTGTTACACACATCCTCCCAGCGGGAGTGCAATCCCACAAACCAGAAGAAGAAATCAATTGGTAATTACATAAAACAATAGAACCGACCCAGAAATCAATAGTCCCCATTCTCGTGTCTTTTGATTGTTGAGGGTGAGTTGATTTGGTCAAGTGCATGCTCTCAAACACTGCAATGACCAATCTGTTCTGAGAGCCGTGGGGTTGATGGCTTACCGACTGGTTACATCCATCATCGGGTCACTATCGCTTGTTTTTGACCCTTATGTGATCGGTAAGTTTTACACATCATTGATGGATTTTTGGAAACTTTCTTCTCTCAAATGTTCTGCAAGGTTACGCTCGTGCCCTCTGCAGGAAGATCCAACTTGTGTTTTTTTTTTGTGTGCAAAAGAAGGCTCCAAATCAAATGACAGCCTTTCTTTTGTGAGAATTGTCTCCAGTGATATAAACAGACCAAAGTAGGACAGATTTACTCCATGTTCAATATTTAATTGCTGTCATGTGATGAATTAGTAATTTGTATTTTCATTAGTAATTACCTATGAAATCATGTCCTACTAATTTCATTTTCACACTTAATAAAAAAAAAAGAACTTTTAATCTTAACCTCAGAAATGTGTTGTTGAAATTCATCGAATCTAAACCTGTACGTCAAAACTGATTGTGCTGCTGTGTTTGTTTGACTCAGATTCACTCTGCAACCTTCTCAGTCTTCAAAAAGATAATCAGAGTGAAGGGGAATATTTCATTACAGACACGGTGCTTGTTATGGTTTCCTTGCTGATACGATCACATCCATCATCATGCTCATTATACTGTAGCGAACGCCAGAGAAGAACTGGATAACATAATCTAAGTCTAGCAAAAAAGCTGGAAATACAAAACCCTTCATGGATGAGAGGCGATCAGTCCGTGTTTTGTCTTTGGACTTCCCTCGAAACTACACAACTCTTTGTTGCTTTGTTCTTGTTGTATTTAACAGATGGGAAGATGTTGGAGCTCCATTCCAAATTTCTATGAATGCACCTGAGTTCAAAAATCAATTCCTGGACATCTATATGTTAACTGAGCTTAAATATTTTTTATGCAATACAGAAAAACTATACAATTTCATTACTCTAAGTTCAGTTCTTGTACTTGCTATGCTTTCAAAAGTGATGCCTGGTGGGTATTTTGTGTAGTCTTTATGTGCCTCAGTGAAGGACAAACAATTCAGTTTAACAGGTGCAGTAAAAAGTCTTTCTTTTTAATCAATGTGCAGTCATACAGCCTTAATGTCTTCACTGTTTTACTGGCAAATCTTATACTATATGAATGATTAATTAGCCTGGTTGATGTGATGGAAAGTGATCATTTCTTCTAGAAGTAGATTATCAAGGTTAAAAATTCTTTAGTTTCTCAAATAAATCTTCACCATACACTTATTTTCTTACCTTACAGGAGTCAGAGTCTGAGTTGTATTCCTTTCCTCTGTCCTTAGAGATGGCACAAGTCTGTTTCCACGTCGTTCAGAAACAAAAGCAGCGCGCTCTCATCCCTAAGTGCGCTGCTCAGTCCATTCGCCAGCCACAGACTGCTGAAGAGCTTATAGATGACAAAGAGAAGATGAGATTTACCCGAGAGAGAGAGAGAGAGAGAGAGAGATGAGCTGGGCGGTGCAGGTGCCGGAGGCGGTGAATATAATGTACAGTATGTAGCTGTCACACTTTGCACTGACTGACTGACTGACTGACTGACTGCTTGCCATTGTGGGGCAAATGTTGGACATCTGAAGAGACTTAGACACCTGTTGACTTTGGGAATCAGTCAGATAGTTGTCCAGGAATGTCATTGTTTATCTTGGATCAGCTGTCCAGTTAACAAGCATCACTCCACCTCATTGCTCACCCCTGCACTGATCAAGTCTCACCTTCTACCTTTTAATCCTCACACCTGCACTGCTTAAGTGGATAAAATCTGAAGTCTGAGTGGTGCACATACATCTCTGCAACTGAATCCCCCACTTAATTGGATTTATATTTTGTTATATTATGTTTTAAGTACTTTCATACAGAATGAGGACCTGCAAAAATAAACAATATATTGCAAACAGAATTCATCATTAATGTCATGCCCGAGAGAAAATTTGATAGAAAGATAGATTGAGGAGGGAGAAGCAGAAATGAGATTTACTGAAGGGTCATTCAGCACAGGAAGGAAAGGTGAGAGGAAAGAGGGGAGGAATGAGTGATACCTGACCAATGTGGTGCAGCTTGAAGCAGGGGGAGGATGTTGATGCCTGATAAGCCGATGGCTGACACTTGAGGAGAGATAAAGATAGAACAGAAGAAGCAATGAGGCAGTTAATGCAGTTGCCATGCAAAATACTTAGTTATCAGATAGTTAGTTATTACTGTCAGTGCCGACTTGCAGGAAACCTTTTAAGCCACTGTAACCGCAGTTGCTTAATTAACACGTTAGAAATGCCTTTAGCATAAATCCTGTCAAAACTGTGGGAATTCTCACCTTAGAGAGGAGTACGGGGGAGGAAACATACTGTCAGCCAGAGTTTGTGTTGAGTTTGGTAGACGGGACACATTAAAAATAGAGCTTCCAGTATGTTCTGAAGTTTGTAATGGCTGTCATATCAAGTTATAAAAATGCTGTTCAAAGTAATACTCGGAAAAGAGCTGACAAAGTTGCTGTGGGGAGATGTGGGAGACTTGTGTGTGACTGCGTGTGTGTTTTTGTCAAGGACGTTCATTATCAAGGACACAAAAGAGTCATTGTGCGTTCAGTTAATTAGGCTCAATGCGTGCTAATTAGACATGCTCTTATACACGCACGAAGAGAATAACAAACAGAAAAATCTAGTTCGAATTAAATCTCATCTCACGTGTTTTCATTAACTCCGAGTTTATTCCATTCGGAGGGTGTGAGGAAAGCTACACCTGTGTGGAGCAACACATTCTACTTCTTTATGTTTAACTCTTATTTGACTACTACAACTCTTATTTAAATCTTCTTTAGCAAAGGTGCCTTCACCATATTACTTAGGCATGATAACCAAAGATGTAGAGAGAACTACGAAGAACTAAACTAAACTCAACTTAGTTGAGTACTTGGAACTTGTCTGCGTTGACCATAAACTGTATAAAACATGGACGTAGTATGTGTGACGTCGCCCACAGGTTTCTGGAGACCTGTTATGAAGCTTGTTTCGATCCCACGCCTGACGCTAAAATTTGCTAATTAGCACAAAACATAAAGTATACATAGATGTCCCTATTTTTCTTTGTTCGAAAATGTAAGGATTGTGCAAAATGAAATTTTGATCTGATGATGACGTTAGATGAAAAGTCTGGGGATCACCAAAGTTATGGCAAAGTTATTACCTATTCCTTCTGTCCTTCCCCAAGGCTATTGGCCAATCACAATTTCTAACAGTGCTCTTTTTTTTTTTTTTTTTACTTCCAAGGCTCCCTGCGCTCACCCCTTCAGGCTACATTTCTGCCTCGTCTCCTATAATATCTGTCCCCCCGGTTAAAAAAAATGCTAATGCCCCAAATGTCATTTGCAAGTCACGATTCAATTTCAGCCGGGTGACCCCTGCAGGAGTTTAATCAATGCTGGAAGCATCTATTTTTTATCACCAGTGTGTTGAACCAAACATTTTTTTCATGTGTCTTGTGATTTTTATAGAATCGTTGAAAAAAAAAAAAAAAGTCATACTTTATTATATGAGATCATTTATTCACTTTGTCTGTCAGACACAAAACAATGAGAGTGCAAAGGGGGGAGAGACACTAAAATACATTTCAAAACTCACAGAGGACTATGTGGGGGTTTTAAGAAATCGCTAATTAGCATTCTCTTTTTTTGAGTTTCACAGCAGTGTTTGAAAAAGTTCCTCCTGAACTAATATCAACCTCCTGCTAATGAAAGAAAGCCTTTCACTCTCAATCAGGTGAGAGAATATGAGACAATGTAGCTTTCTAGATTTCTGAACCCAATTACTTCACTTGAATATGTGGCGAATAATCTAACTATCTATCCATACGGCGGTTTTGTTGTGCTTGTAATGGGCTTTTTAAAATGTCAATAATCAGACAGTAAAGCTTTTATTTGCACACAATGCATGGCAAAGAAAACATGTAGCAATCAGTACATCGGTAATGTAGAGCTTGTATGGATGAGTGGCTGTGTGTGTGTGGAGAGAGAACACAAAAGAAACTGTTGCCATGCTGCTTGCAGAGGAAGTCCAAAGAGAGAGAGAGAGAGAGCAAGAGCCAGAGACATTTATAGGACAGGTCCAGGTGAAGCTCGAGCAGCTGATGACCCCCCTCTATTCAGCATCGACAAAACACTTAGAGCAGCAGAGAGCAGCAGGGACATCTAGTGCCCAGGTGGAGGTGTTGATGAGAATTTCAAATGGTTACAGTACATTTGGACACTAACCGACAGCCGTGCTGTTGCCTCACAGCAGGGTAGTCATTAGTTTGAACCAGACATCCAGCGGGGATCTTTCTGTGTTTGGCTTACATGTTAGATTATTAGTATCTGTGAGGATTTCCTCCCACAGTCCAAAAACATGCACACACGATCATTTATATAATTCTACGTTGCCAGTAATTTCTTGCTGCCTTATTGAGACATAAACGAACATGAAAAGGGAGTTTTTTGTTCTCTAAGCTGAGACAAGATACACGTGTCAGCGTGTTCACGTGTTATAGAATTATTTGCTATAATTTAAAATTTGGGATGATAAATAAAAATTTGGACCAACCAAGGTGAAAGTGCCGCATGAGGCTGGCTGCAAACGCAAGTCAGTCTCCATAAGTCCCCATGTTGAAATGTCCAACTTCACAGCAGAAATAAACATGTTTACAGCCTGGTACAAAAAACAGTTTTGGTCTCTATAGCTAATTTCCCCGTTCATGACAACTGTACTGAGTCTCAGTTTCAACTCACCTGTTCAGATTATATGAAATCTTAAAGTTATGCATAATTAAGAGCGTGGCCGCTTTGATTGACAGGTGGGTGTCGTTATAGGTGGCTTATTTGAGCAACCAGGCTTCATTCAGTCCGCCTCAGGTCCGCCTACGCCGTTGGTATGTCGTTGGCTATTTTTGGGGAGCTGACGGAAGCAGGACTGCCAAAAAAGATTAATTTTATAGTAAAAGTGAGTCAGATTCTAATTCAGACATGGGACCAACACGTAAAACTGACATCACGTTTACATTAGGATGTTATATGTGGGCCCAGTGAGTTATTTAGACTTTGTTACTGTTTGTTTACTGAATGAATAATAGACGTCTTTTACTGTATTAACATTTTTTCTTTGTTATTATTTCTTTCTTTATTTCTTCATATTTCCCCCCACACTGCTTATTATTAATATGTACTAATACACCAAAGCAAATGCCTTGTATGTGAAAACTTGGCAAAAGTTCTGATTCTGAATACATTTGTCCAAGTAGTGGAGATGATCTATTGTGCAAATCTTCAAATAACCTTATTGTTATAAGTGATTAAAATGCAAGCAGTATTGGAAGCTATTCAAAAAAGAGCAAAAAATGTAAATATTCATAGTTTAAACAGAATACTTAAAGTCAGCTGCAGCATGGCTGTCTGCTCTATTTACTTCATTATTAAACTGTCAAGTCAAAAGTCCCACTCCTCGTCTAATTAGCTCCCCCCAAGAACTGATTGTAACACACTTCTTCGCTCCGTATGCTCTGCTTTGTTTGATTCACACAATGCTTTTCTTCCCTTTTGCACATTGTCATGATAGTATGATTCTATAACATTCTTATGGTCATGACAAGAATGCCACCAAAAACTAAGTTGCACTCTGTCGATGCTGTCGAGCTATCACGGTGCCTTCAAAACATCAGTCCAACAACACTTTTCTTCAACGTTATTTTTCTTGCATGAGACTCGGAACAGACAGATATTAATTAACTGACACACACCAACACGGAGTACAGACAGTAAGTTGTCAGGCAGCGACTAATCATCAATCTAGAATGTTTTTATTAACTGTGAGACTGCGAATGACAAATTCGTGATTGCCCTGGCTGGCAAAAAGAAAGACGTTTTATTGAGAAAAGACTGACTGCCTGTGTCACAACACCGAGAGGAAAAACACACTAATGGCTCCTCTCGACTGAGAAATGACACAGTGAGAAAAGTCTGGACAGACAATCACAGGACATTGTTACGAACCTTGGAAACCATGTGATGGGAAGAATGCACAGTGTGTGTTGAGGAGCCAGCAGGTGTCTATAAGAGTGTTAAAGCTCTCAGAGAAAGAAGCTACTGAGCAGAACGTCTATTTCTGCCCCCGGTTGATTGTTTTATTTAAAGTATTCTTCTTTAAAATGAATTTTATGGAGGTAAAACCTCTAAATCAGACCAGACTGTACTACAGTTCTTTAGATAAAACATGAACGTAGAGTTATGAAAGATATACGGACAAGATCTTGACTCAGAGAACGTGAATATCTTATAACGTATATAGTGTTATCATACATCCATTCGCTACATGCAGGGTTGCAGCAAGTTGTGTTGTGAGCACTATAATTTAATATAATAATCAGCTTTAGTGTTAAAGTGTGTGTACACGCACAAGAAATAGAGATAAAAATAAACATACAGCTAAAAACAAGGACGACAAGGAAAGACAAAAAATAACAGAACTTATTACATAAGTAGGTGAAAAAAGCAACAACAAACAACAACATACCAATGTCTATATACAGTATATGCAGCGTGCAGGATATATATTTACATATATTTGACTCGTGGGTTGCCAGGTTGTGAAGAATCTTTCAACATCAACATCATTTGACAACTGCAAAGTTCATTTAAAAAAGAGCATGAAAATGATCTAGTTCACTTTTTGTGAACTTCAGATCAAGGTGAGCACATCAAGCTTTGCAAAATTCTCTTCATTCTTGTCTATTTCTGTTTTTGCTGTTTTCTCTTTGACGCACTTTAGGCTGCATGTTTGCATGAACGGTGCCATGCAAGTAAATTGTTTAAATGTGGGGCTGGTCTGTGCTTTATATAAAAGCTAAAGCTTTGTGTACTCAACAGAGGTATAGCGTGGAACTTAAAGTCTTAAAGGAAAGCCCGATTACTCCAACAAAGTAGTAGCAGTAGTAGTAAAGTAGACCAGCAGGGGGCGATGATAAAAGGCTGTAGTTTCTAGCAAAGAACAGATAGGAAGAGAAATATTTACATCCTGTTTGATCCATCTGTAGGCTACCTGTAGTTTTCAGACCATGTTTGGATCTGTGGCTGAAGAAATCATGTTCGTGTTCTTGTTCTGATGAAGATGAAGCAGAAGAGATCACCCTGCTGTGCTATGAACATGGTACTTAAATGAAGGTGATCTGTTTTATGTATATATTTAAAGGAACAAGTATGGCCACTTTGTTATTCCAGTGTTTTTGTTTTTAGTTTGATAATTTGCTCCTCTTTGTTAACTTGGACTTTATGACCACACTGGGACCATTCTCCATGAACAGACCAGCAAACCAGAGTACCAGTGTCTAACAAGTGCTCACCTGTCTGTGGACTCAGGACTCATAAAGATGGTTGACAGAAAGAGCATCTCAAAATCTACAGCGTCAACACATCACCGTCACATCTGCCCCGTCACATTTTCGTGCCGTACAGGGGAAGCACTACGCACACATCTCAGTTACAGTTTCAAACTTACAGTCTGTGCTGTTGATGGATGTCACATCCCCATTGTAAAACCACACCATAGCTTATTATAACAGGAAACTATCCTGTTCTGTCATTCTCACCAGCTTCTGTGCCAGTGACAGCTGGCGTAATGCCAGAGCATTTCGCAACACAGATGTTGCACAGCTACTGGAAGAAGATCCGCAGGCCCTGATCCCAGAAGGAATGCACATTAGCTGCAATTCAGTTTATGCTCTGTTGCGACAAGTGATGACGCCCTGCAGGGATAAATGGCACCTAACTGTTAGGCAGGAGCACTTAAACAAAAACACTTACTGCAGCTTGTGTGGCCACTGAGCATGCTTTTGAAATCCCGAAGTTCAGCAGGCTTAAGTGTCTGCACATTAAAAAAAGTGCCAAATATCAGCGCAGCAGACACAGCATGTTGATCAGCTTGATAAAGATGAGCAGGGTCTTCATCAGCTCAGAGAGGGCACTGATGATCCCCTCCAACCACAGCCCAACAACCAAGATGCATCTCATTACAGAGGCATGATTTGTGCCCATAAAGGATAAGGATAGGATACACCTTCACACTCTGCTGGATGGATGATGTTAGGCCCCTCAGGACAAAAGTTTATCATGGAAATCAAAGTAATATTTGATAAGATTACAAGGCATTAGGTTATTTACCTCTTTACTGCATTGCCTCTACATCACCAAGACTTCTGCACTGCCCCCAAGTGGCAGTTTATAGATACTAGGTGGTAACAAGCCAAGCATCAGTGGTCTCCAAAGGCAGTTTTAGTTTCAGATACATAATTTAATCCAAGTTAACTTTATTTCAGACACATATCAGTATCAACACACACACACATAAATATCACCCAACATTTTAATTTTTCTCTGATCCCTTTTAATTGGATCAATATTTGACCCATGCATGTGACCATTTTCTCCTTCTCTTCTTTAGCCTCCTCCACTTTCCATCAGTGACTTCAGAGCAGCTGTCCTCAGCTCAGCATGGGACTCGTCAGTGTCATAAAATGATGCTTGGTTATTGACCTTTTTTTTTTTGCCCAGTTGCTTGTATGGTGTGTGGCATTTCAGAGACCAGGCTGCTGATCTTCAGGGTCCACAGTTGAGTGACTTCAGTTTCTAATGAGGTAATTTTACTGGGAAGAGTGGTGCAGAAATAATGGTTGTAATTAGGCTTTAATCTTATAATTTATTGATTGATTTCTATTTGTTTAATTAATGTGGAAGTGTGTGTGTGTGTGTGTGTGTGTGTGTGTGTATCTGGCATCCTTTGTTCTTTTTATGTCTGCCTTCCCTCGTAGCAATCTATCCAATCATTGTCAAAATATTTCAGTCTGAAGGATTCATCATCTGGGGACCATGAATATGTGTTCAAAATTTAATGAATTCAATAGCTGCTGGTGTTTTAGTCTGGACAGAATGACATTAGCATGCCTAAAAAAAGTTGAGAGGTCACATTTGAGATTAATTCTGTACAAACATTTTCCCTAAAGTATATATGTATGATCTCTCCTTGATCTGGTCTTGCTCTCCTGCAAATCAATAGACTGGAAGATGTTTCATGTGCACCTGTGTTTCATCTCCAGCTGGGCAACATAATGACGGTAGCAGTGCTGGATCACAGAGCGGCTGTGATTGCTGGTGATTGGGAGAGAAACAAGAAGTATTTGGTCATAACCATGCTGAGGTAATCTTCCACTTCCACTACAGGGATATTCATTTACTCTGTCAGAGATAGATTGAAAGTCTCCGCAGTGGCAGCTTCACAGAGTGCATAAAAACTGTGGAGTGTTCAGTACCTATCAAAAATGGTCCAAGAACCAGCAGCAGGGTCATGGGTGGCCAAGGCTCATTGATGCACATGGCAAGCAAAGCCTGGCCCATGTGATCTGATCCAACAGACAAACTACTGAAGCTCAAACTGCTGAAGAAGTGAATGCCGGTTGTGATAGAAAGCTTTCAGAAAACACAGTGCACCACAGTTTGTTGTGTATGGGGCTGTGTAGATGCAGACCGGTCAGAGTACTCATGCTGCACACTATGTGTGATGCTTTGTTCAGCTGGGAAACCTTGGGTCATGCCATTCATGTGGATGTCACTTTGACATGTACCACCTGCCTGAGCATTGTTGCAGATCGTGTACACCCTTTCATGGAAACCGTATTCCCTGATGGCAGTGGCCTCTTTCAGCGGGATAATGCACCCTGCCACAAAGCAACAGTGGAAAAACAACAACAGATCCATGGAGGCCCCACCTCACAACTTACATAAGTTAAAAGATCTGCTGCTAAAGTCTTGGTGCCAGATACCACAGCACACCTTCTTAGGTCTAGTGGGATCCATACATCGATGGTTCAGGGCAAAAGATGGACCTACACAGTATTAGGCAGGTGGTCATGATGTTATGGCTGATCTGTATTCGGATATAAGCACAACATGAAAATTGTGTTACATTGTTGCAGTACGCGTGCTGGTTATCTGCATTAATCATATTTACATCCTATTTTGCACGTGCACACATGTATTTTGAATCTTTATAGCAATATTTCCCACAGTTGAGTGTCTGTTAATGTAGCTTTCTTTCTGATCCTGCTACATTAAGCTGCAACATTTTAAATGAATTGATTTTGAATTAAACAGCGATGAAAAATCTTTCAAAAAAACACAACACGGGAAAAAAAAACATTTCAATAACATCTACTTTGTTGCCTGGTTGAGGAATATTGTATCTTACATCTTCTGCAGTCCTTCGTCTGTGCATAAAGGCTCTTTGTGATCCCGGCCAGGACCAGCTGTCAGTGGTGTGACTCCCAGCAGCACTACAACAAAGAAGTGGTGGGAGACGTCTGATACTCAAGGACTCAGCTCATTCACGCATGGTTACAATGCCTGCAGATTCCCACAGTGAGCTCAGGTGTGTGTCTGATAATATTAACAATTTTTGTTAGTGTTGACAAATTCCATGAAGGACCTCAACCAAATGTATTAACCCATCTCACAATACTTTCACACTAAGAGCAAATCGCACAGGTGTATAATTTTATTGTGAAAAACATGCGAGACAAATAATCTATATCAGCTACAGAGCTACACGGAACTGTGTCATCCTTCAAGATAAATATCGAACATCACCAGAGTTATCTCTTAAGTCTCTGTGTGCGTGTTGTGACAGTCATTTTGTTATTTCACCAATAAAACTTGGCAGAGTTATGGTCTACCACAGTCCTGAAAGTTTTCCAGCACTGAGGAGTTGAGACCTGACAATAATTGAGATCTTCACAATGTTGCTGAGACTTGCAGAACATCTTATGCAAGATCACATCACATATTTGTGTGAAGATGTCCACGTAGGCTGTTACCAAGGACACAAAGTGTTTTAGGGTCACGGATGATTTCACACATGAACACATAAATATAACTTATTATATAGCGTATTATTAGATTGTTAATACTGAAGCGTAAGTCGTAGCTGGTTGAGGTGGGGTGCAAGTTTTTAATACTTTATATACACTGTAGGTCTTTTGGTCTAATGGCTCTCGACCAGAGCTCCTTCAAAGGGTCACAAGATAATAATGAGGCTTTGTAAGATGATTTATGGGATTGGAAAGAATAAAAACATAGTTCTGCAATGCAAATCTGCTCTTTTTTATGCTTTTTTTCCCCTCTAATCTTTACTTTTGTGCAAAATAGTGGATGACTCAACCTTTTTGGGGGGCCTCAAACTCACTAAAATCAGCGTCAGGTTTATTGCCAAGTGGGTTTCCACATACAAGGAATTTGCTTTGGTGCTTTTGGTGCGTAACAATAACAATAGCATGAGAGAAATATAAAGATGAAAGCCAGCACTGCAGTCAAGAAGCATAAATTGACAATAGAAAAAATATTATGAAGTAAATAAAAAGAGACAATCTGTGCGACGTGACTACTGACAGTTGTGCAGGAACAGGCAAAATATTGTTCAGTGGGATGCACAAAATTAAAAAGTATAAAGTTCAAAGAATATTTGCAAAGTGCAAGATAGAGTTCAAGTGGAACCATCTGGGAGGTTTAGAGTAGAAATATCTCTTTGTTTTAACTCATAGACATCTGAACCAACAACAACTAGACAATACATTGTTATTTCTAAGTTTCTGATATGATTTTATGTATAATCTTAATCTGGAAAATTAAAAAAAAAGACCTGTCAGATGAATGCTGTATGTTTGTATATGTGGGTTTGATGAAGAAGAAGTAGAAAGTATGAGAAAATGAATTCTTACTTTACACACACATTGATGCATGCGCTAACGTTCAGCGCGTCTGCAACAAAATGAGCTCAAACTTCACTTCAGAGTCGTCCTGTCATTTTGTATTAGCTGCAAAAGGAAGCATTTCACATCTTGTATCAGCTTGTAAAAATTCCTGTGACATTGTTGATAAAATTATTGCTTGACATGGAAATGTTTTGCTGTGAGCCAGTTTAGGCCTCAGGGAGGACTCAGAGGAGAGGGCACCTGAGGACTTGAAGTTACCATTCCAGGCATACCTTTGACCGCACAATTATCAATGCTGCCAAGATTACTTGTTCTGGGCTTTCAGATATTAACATCACCTGCAGTACACATTATTGCTTTGTGTCTCTCCTTCTCCGGATCTCGTCCTTGAATGACAAATGCAGGGGGATAATATTGGTAATATAATTATCAGTGGAGATTTCTACCTTTCATGTTTCATGTACCCCTTGTGTTTTATTGAAAACTTGCTATTTTCTTCCCATGCTTCTCTGGATTTGGGGATAAAAAGCAAAAAGTCTCTCTTAAATATAGTTTCAGAGCCTTTAATAGCTTGTACCCTCTCTGAATGTTGGTTAGAGCACTCATTCCCAACCTGGGGGTCCCGATAAATGAAAAGTTGAGATCATTATTATTATTTAAGATCTTACTGGGCATGGTAAAGACCTAGACCTACAGCACAGGCTATATTCACAGAGCCTTTACACTCTCTGAAGGGCCTCATCCTGCATTGGAAAACTATGACGTTAAAACAGCCAAAGAGCTCATTGAACATAGGCCAAGTGTCGGGGGAACAGAATACACAATACATGCATACAGGGAGAACATGCAAAAGAAAGGCCAAAGCTGAGGTTCGTGAGGTGCTGTGAGGCGACACTGCTAACCACTGCAGCACGGAGCCAAAATATATTCAGTGTTAAAAACTGCTAATTTCTAAAAAAATATTTTTAGTAAATATACACTCAGAAGACTGAGAAACTGGTATAATGCTCAGAAACACCTGCTTCAACATCCCACAGGTAAACTGGTTAATTGGTAAAATGACTGAGTATGAACAGGGCATCCTTTAATAGTCATTCACAAGCACAGATTAGTACAATACATGAGTTATACATCAGGCATGCGTCTTGTACATATAGTTTTATATAAGAGTTGTTGTTGGAGTTTTATGATTAATTTTAGGACCTCTTGTTCAGCGCCTCCCCCCTTTCCTTTCTCTGCATGATCGTCCTCCCTCAACTCGTTCACAGGAGGACAAGACAACAATGTTAAGTATCTCAAGGCCAAGCTGGGACACAGGAAGATAAAAACCCGCGTTCCCAGGCCCTGACAAACAATACCTAGTGCAGCATCACTGTCTGGTCACTCCTGTCTCCTCATCCAACCAGACACACAGAACCAACCGGCGCCTTAGCCCTCTGTTGAGTTCATCTTTAGATTGACGACCCGGCTCAAGCACCATGTCCTTTACGTTCATTGTCATGATGATGCTTCTGGGCTCTTCGGTGGCGAATGCATTTGTCTTGCAGTCATCCGAGGGAGAACCTGCAGTCTCTGCAAACTCTCCTGTTTCCCATCAGAGGTGAGTATCAAACTTGTTTGTGTGCAATGTTCTGCCTTTGTTTGCAGTGACTTTTCTTTGTCTACATTTAAAAGAATTTTGATTCCAGATTATTGTGAAACATCTTGAAAGGTCACAGAGGTTATTATATTTTAAAATAGACTCTAGTCTAGACTTGCCAATTAGGTTATGTGTCGCAATCTGTTGAAGCATGCACGCTGAGGCCTTTCCACATGAGTTAAAGGCAAATTCTGTACATGAGTCAGAGTCATTTTGACGATTGACTTTCTAAGAATGTTGTGCAGAGATGTGACAGTTGGCCTAACGCCTATAAAGTGCTCAGTAAGCACAGTATGTACTAACTAATGCACTTTTTTGATTGGACTGATACATGCATTCATCAGTTTTAATATTATGCACTATTTAAATGTTATGTGATGTTCAGGTGCCAGGCTGAGTCACTGAAGTCCATCAGGAACAGTCTCCTCAGGGCCCTCAACCTGCAGGTTGAGCCCGACCTGCCAGCAGGTGGGCTGGACACTATCAGGGAACAATGGAGGTTCAACATCGGCAACATGGCATCCAGTACCAAGGACACTGCACGTGAGTCAAACCCTGAAATTTGTAGAAACTACTGTAGGTCCCACACTTTTAAAGCCTAAGTGTACTCCTCCTTCACCCTCCTTTTACTGTGTCCTTCCAGTTCCAGCCGTCTCTGGCTACTCTGTGTCACCTGATGGTGGAAACAATACGAGCCTGACGTGCTGTGCCACGGCCTCTGAGATCTTCATGACAGGTATGCAACATTGCGTGTGCATGCTCGTGCATATTGACATGAAAAAATAAAGCAACGCATGTAAAATCCATTTCTTATGATTGCCAGATCTGGGATGGGACAACTGGGTGATCCATCCTACCAGCCTGACCGTCATTCAGTGTGCTGTCTGCAACCCCGAAGGGAAGTCTGTGCGATGTCCATCATCCCACACCAATGTCCCGGAAACCGGCTCACAGGTATTCATTTAAATAATGAAATAAGCTTCCTTATGTTGTATTGATTTACATTTACATACATTTACAGTGTTTTGCTTTCAAAATGCAAAATACATCCAAATGAGGTGACCTGAAAAATCTCCATAGGTGTGTTTTGGTGTGGGGGGCATGAATATCAAACTGCTCTACCGTGCCTGACTCCTCATGTCTTTATCTGTCTCCAGGTGACATGTTGTCAGCCCACCTCCCAGATAATGGTGCCTGTCGTCTACGTGGATGAATTCAGCGTCGTCACCATTTCCTCCGTGCACCTGACCGACAACTGTGGCTGTGGACGCGGCACCATCCAGCAGCCCGGCATAGAGTAAAGTTTGTTTTTTTATTAGTGTGCGACATCTGTGTGGCACACACACACACACAAAAAAAACATAATATGCATTATATACAGGCCTGTCATCTCTCACAAACACTTTGATTTTGTAGATATAGAATATTTCTTAAACCGTTACACTGTGTCTTCAACACTGAGCGTGGGAACACTCTTGTTTCTCTTTTGGAACCAGAAATGATGCAAATGACAGCACAGATTTGTTGAGCCGACATAAAACAAATCACTATTAGTTTAGTGGTAAAACTGATGGGTTAGGCTTATTGATGTAAAATTGAAATCTGGATTTGTGTGTGTTTGTGTAACAGTTGCCAATAATGAATCAAAAAAAAAAGATAAGAATAAAAAAGTGCATTTTTGTTGATAAATTCAAGTATTTCTCTCGCACAAAGAGCTGGACATGAAATGAAATGCAGTGATGCGTGCTGCCAGTTTATCTTCAAATACATTTCATGAGCTCCATTTAAAACTGTTATTGAATGTTCCCTCCAAAAATGTGAGACTGCCGAGAGCCAAATCCTCGAACAGGCCAGTTGCCTCTTGTCTGAACTGTTTTCTCTTATGGGCAAAAAGTCAAATTTAATCCCAACAGGCAAACTGACGTCAGATAAAATACATAACTGTTTAATTGTAATGGTAAATTAAGTTTATTTTTTGCTGTTTTCAGCAAAAAAAATCAACTCCCTGCAACTTAGTATCAGTCTCTCCTAAGCATGAACAACATCTGTGCTGTGCTTTTCCACCAACCAATGCTCCATTTTAATGTTTCGAGTAGTAGAAAAAGCAAAAGGGACAATACTGCCCCCCAATGTAACTTTTATAGTGGACAAACTGTTTATTGATGATATGAAAGACATAAAATATCAATAAAGAAACCAAGAAAAATTACAGGGCTTTCTCTTGAACATACCTTGTAATATCACATTTATTGCTTTACTTTGACCTGTAAAATTAGAAACATTAAAGCCTGCTAGACAAAGTATAATCCAAATGAATTAGTGTCTAATTGTGATTTAAAACTCTAAAACAAAGACAAAAATGTTAGTTTCAGTTTAATTTCAGTCTCTGTTTTATTATGAATCCAAAACATTTTGTTTGATTTGCATACTGTGTTCTTTTATATGCTCTCATATGTCTGTTTGACCATTTGTTTTTTGTTATATGCTCTCACGCACTGTGCACTTTTTCAAGTATTTTTCACACATGTGGACGACTACATATTAGACAGATATACACCACGACTTAATCTAATCTTAGTCATTTGTATTGATTTACTGATTTCTTGTTCACAGTTATTTGAATAAAGATGAGTGAAATCAACAAGTGTTTGGCTTTTGTTGTGGAAAAATCTCTCATGTTACCAAAGACGCAGAGAAATGCTGAAATAAAGAGTTGCACAATGACAATTTGCTTCGTGAGGTTTATTTCTGCGCAGAGGGGTGTGCAGGCAGTGTCAGTGAAGCTCAAGGAAAAAGTGTATGTGTGCAGGTGTTTTATCATACAGGGAAAAAAAGTACCTTTCGAGGACTCATTAGCAAATGAATTTATGCAAAACATCTTGCTGTTGTCTAGATTGTCAATAGGTCATAAGAATCAACATGTTCCACTTATTTTTAGATTGTCAGCCAAAAGGTAAAGGTATCAAAAAGTCATACATTGGAAAATTCCATCACACTTTCATTTGTTTTTCCTGGCAAATATGATTCTTGAAAAAACAGCATTTATTTTTTTTTTTTTTTAAAGCTGTTTCTCATGCCAGCCTTTCAGGGTGGTTTCCTTAAATGTTAAGTTTGGAGGGAGGAAAAAAAACAGAGGAAGAAGAAGCACTGGCATTCTGCCCCAAAAAACTAGGCGTTGGTGAGGGGCAGAGCAACATGTTGCGCACTTTTGAGAACTCTTCAACGTTTTCAGTTGCCGTGCATCCACACTCAGGGCTTTTATAACTCATTCCGTTGCTTGTGCCACCAACGTTTTGATCCTAAAGCAACAACTCTACAAAAGGAGAGCAAGATCTGGGCCTACAGCTCAACACAGCCAGCAGTTTTATGTTTTATTAGCACTGGACAGAATGTCAAGATATTTCAGTGTGTGGGTGTCTTTTGGCATACTGTCCCCCCTCCTGTTGGCTGTAGGGGCAATTGTTTGTTCAGAGAAGGAGACATTGCTGAAACCGATCCCCAGCACGGTGACACAACTAACGGACTGTTTGATGGAGTGCACTGGGATGACGTACATCAAAAAACTGCAACTTCGAGACACTCATAATATTCGGCTTAAAGATTCCACAGAAGGTAAGGAGCCCAGGATGCTTCAAAATCACGTGTGTGTCCTAAAAATGATACTTGAATAAGGCTGGCAATGGATCAGTACATAGGGACTTGGCTTGGGAACCGCAGGGTGGTTGTTTCAAGTCTTCTGTGTATCACCTCCTGGGGTACTGCCAAGATGCCCTTGAGCAAGGCACTGAAACCCTAACTGCTCCAAGGGCATTGAGGCTACCCATTTTCATGTCTATAAACCCTTATATGTGTAACTTGAGTGAAAAAAGAACATCTCCATCGAGGGATCACTAAAGTTAATCTAATGATGAAACATTATCAGTAGAAGTGGTTCAGATCTGCCTTTCTCTTCCTAGGAGACCTCTGGGAATATTGCTGGTCTATGAAGCTCAAGTGCACCATTGGAGAGAGCTTGAAGCGTGCCTACGTGGTGTTGCCTGTGGATATATCTTCAGTTGGACATCAGATGCTGGAAGTCAGAACCACTATCCCCTCTGCCACCACACTGCATGCACATAACAGCCCCACCACAGTCGCAGAGAGCTGTGGCCTCCGTTATGACGTCACACAGCACTTTAGCACAGAGACGGCGGGGACTTCATTCTGCGTGCAGGTTGTTGCTCAAGAAAACATCCTGGGGGACAAAGTTCTGAAATGTCCTCCATATCTGGTCACTTTCTGGCAGAGAAGTCCAAATCAGTCGAACCAAGAACGTGGTGGATAAAATCTCAGTAATGGAAGAGGTACTCATAGGTAAAAGTACTAATACCATACTGTAAAAATACTCCATTACAAATAGAAGCCCTGCAGTATTAAGTGATTAAGTATAAAAAGTTCTCAGTGCAGACAAATGTCCCCTGTGTCTGATAGCCTATGATATAGGAGACGGCTGTGGCTCGGAGGTAGAGCGGCGGTTCGATCCCCGGTTCCCCTCCAGTGCAGTGTGTGAATGAGATACGTACTGTAAAGTGCTTTGAGTGGTCGAAGACTAGAAAGGCGTTATATAAGTACAGTCCATTCCCATTTATTACATCATTAGAGCATAATTGCTTCTGCTTTAAGGTAAAAAAACAGGATTTTACTGCTGTAGTTGGTTGGGGTGAAGCTTCTTTTTAAACTATTTTCTATAAATATGCAGCTAATGTTTATTTTCATTATGGATTCATCTGCTGATAATCTTCTTAATTGATCCATTGATTGATTGTTTAGTCGATAAATTCCCAGAAGATAGTGAGAACTGCCGTCACAGTTACGCAGGGCCCAAAGCGACACCTTTACAATGTTTGTTTTATCCAATCAATAGTTTAAAACTATAACAAAATGATGTTATGGCTGAATTGTAGTAGAGTAGAAGTATTAGGTACAGTTCTTGTGTATTTAAGGATCACTGACCGTCAGAGTATTGGTTTGCAGGTTGATTTAACATGATGTATTTGGGCTGCTGCCATGCTTAAAAGCTAATCTAAATGTCTTGCTTGTATTACAATCATAATGTAAGAATGTAAATATGAGATGTTAATGGTTGTAATTGTGTTAAAACATGTATTGTCCTTTTTCAAATACATTATTGTAGCTTCAAGTAGAACTTTACTGTCTCTACTACAACTTATCTTTAAAACAGAATAAGTGTACACTCACAGATTATATAATCTGTGAAAATATTTGTTGGGTTGGGGTTAGTAATTGTGCAGGAATTTTTGGAAATATACTACTATATTTGAAAAACTACTATACTAGTGCTATAGTATGTGTGCAGTGTGCATCCTGTATGTGTTTGACTGGTTACTGTACACATGTAGTATGTCACTATGTGCTGCTCTGATCTGATCATATATAATATAAACGGGTTTCTATTATTAACCACTGCCCTTGTTGTGTGACCATTATCATCCATCCATTGCCTCTTCTGGTGTATTCTGTTCTGCTCACAATAAATGATATAGTGCCACCTACTGGTAAACTAATACAAATGTCAGACCTCTTCATCCAGCCTCTAAATGGATGTCAGAGGGCAGTATTGTACGTTTGTGTGTTGAAATTCCTCAGTGTAGTGTGCCATACAAAAGGTGAAACGGAAACGTGTATTTTTCAATAACAGAGACACTGTACACAACTATGACATGACAGGATGCATAATGCCCTCGTGAAATATGAAAGGACAACTCCAGGGAAAGAAGAAATAAGCTATTGTAGGTTGGCTTAATGAGCTTAGTGATAGAAATAATAAGATGTTGAAAGTGCCCACTCCTCCATAGAAACAATCCATGAATGTTCCTGTCTGTAAACCAGATAAAGATCCAAATTTGGCAGCATGGACTGATAACTAAACTAGCTCTAGTTTATTATTTAAAAATCAAATGACAATTAAAATGTTATCAAAGTGGTTTTAAGAAAGGAAGAAGCACCACAGATCCTGCTCCGTGTTTAGGACACAAAGTTAGGAAAGCTCGTGTTAACAAGGAGAGTGTAGTGGCCTTATTGTGCAATGTCAAAAAACAACAACAGATGACGTGATGTTAAAGTGTGAAAGTGTGATGTGACAGAGGGCTTCATGGTTAAGCTGCATGAATAACAGGAAAACATGTAGATCGATTCAAGTTTTTTTTAAACGATAGGATGATCTCCGATGAATCACCAAGATCTTAGTTGGAAATATTTAGTAAAAATGGAACCCCTGAAGGTAGTATAAGATCTTGTTTTTTATTATAATGCATCATATATTTAGCGATGTGGATAGTTCTACTGGGCTCTCATTACACACAACGAGAGTCATCGGGCTCAGAGTAAAACCAAATTTAAACCATGTTGAGAGAAGTAAAAGGGACAGACAGAGTTTTAGTTGAACAATAGAGAATAAGGTCAATAAGACAGGAATAGCTTATGAAAATATTAAGCCCCATTGTCCCATTCTCTGCTGTTCCACGATGGAGCCTCAAAGAAGTAAGGGCCGATTTAAACATGTCAGAGAAGGAAGAAAAGAAGAAAAACGTACTGATGGATTCAAACTTCTCAACTAATCTCAGGAAGAATACGATTTTAGTGTATGAACCACAAAGCGACATGTTATTATCATATGTGTATAAGTAAAAATTCTTAAACATTGTGGTTATGGTCAATAGCAGTATACATCGCAATAGAAACTGTAGCTACTCACTCCGAGATGGAAGTTTTGATAGCTTCTGTCGTCTTAAATACATGCAGTCAGATACGAGGCATGACACTAGAGGAATGTTGCAGAGGAGTTCAGGTGATGCAGGTCACAGAAACTCTTCTGATCCACACTCCTATCCAGAAGGTGGTGGTAATGCAACTAAAAGGCTGTCATTAAACAGCAAAGGAAGAAGAACCTTCCCTTCAACAATGGATACATTCTACCCTGATTTATGTAGTCTGTGATTCTTCTAATGATGAGCCAGCATGTACTGCATTTCTTTGAGAGTTTTCTGTAAGTACGCCTAGACAAACTCAGAAATTTTGCATAGTTTTGTTTCTGGTTAAAGAGTTCAGGCTATTGACTTGTCATTTGTTTACATTTTGTTTTGTTTTTTGTTGCTAGGGAAGTTCAGGGTTCAACAATGAACTCTCCATTGTTATTTTGGGCACTGGTCCACGCCAATGAGGTCCACACCGAGATTTGTACTGTGCAGCTGGCCTTTCTTGTCACAGCATGTTATATAGGGATCCCCTATAGGCTGGGATCATAACATTATACAGTTCATCTTCAAGTTACCAACACACATGATTTTGAGGTATAAGTTTATGAGAGTTATGTATGTGTTTATATGCAACTGTGGTATCGCAAGTGACAGCCTTGTTCGTTGTCCATTAATTGTCTCTAGTGTAGTTTGTATGGATTCAGTCTCGCAAAAATATTAACTTTGTCTGCTTGGAGTTTATTTATATCGATAAATATGGTGCAATTTTAGACTCAAAGACAAAATCCAATTTAAGCTGTGGTTCAGTAAACATTCTAGTTTCTTCTACCACAACAAGCAGAGGGTGACATAAAGACTTTGATATCCCAACTTCAGATTTTCCTTTCAATCTCGTAACTATGTCTGGGATATCCAAATCAGAGCCAGCATCCTGTAGTATATTCGTATTATTATTATTATACTGAGTTGTGCACTGACTCTTATCATCACCTCATTGTTTGCCATTGTTTTCAAAGAGGAAAGGGAGAAGTACAGGTAGATAGTGCAGTTATAAGAAAACTATTTTTGCCATAGTCCCAACTGGCTAAAGCCAAGGCTGCTGCAGGAGTGTACTGAGCTGAATGACAATCAGCTCAGATGACAAATTTAGTGAGCTGGTGGTGACTGAAGTGACGGTGGTAGGAGCTCTTTTAGGGGAAACTATAGTCAGTCTAAAACGTGGAGGCCTTCAGTGCTGACACACTGTGCACTTTTTTTTTGCAGTCCCATGTTTGTTCCTGATTGTTACAAAAGGATTGTTAGCATAAGGCTTACGTGTATCACTTATGATAAACCTGGACAGATTGAGTATCATTTTCTTTAAAAAAAAGAACCTATAATAACAAATGATAAGAGGTGGGGTTGCCTAAAACGCATGATACTCAAATGCTGCTAATTTAATATCACACTGTGTGCTAGTCCATCTGAGATTCTGCACAATTAACTTTTGCAGGAAGTATTCACTCTGTATTTATAAGGCCTTATTTTAAGCAAACATACATAATTTAATAGGAGCTGAAAGCCTGAGTGTAAGTTGAGGAGTGAAGTTGAGCACATTTGGCACCAATACTTTAGGTTTGGCTATATTTCACTTACAAGTCTCCTCAATCATCTACATAGTTATTTTAGATTCTGATCTACAGTGGTGATATCAGACACTTTGAGTTGGTTTCATGCACAGTGAAATCACATTTTTTTTTTTAAAGACAAAGACAAAACAAACTATTTTGCATTTGTTGACACTGTCAGAAAGATAATAATTCAACTTTATTATCTTCATTATTGACGTCATAGTGGGTGGTGTTGCTGGAGTGCACTGTGTTGAAAGGTGTTTCAAATATTATGGCCTTCTTGTGTGGGTAAATATTAGAAACACCTCTCAATATAATGCTGTCCAGTTCAACACCACAGCAAACTACAACCTTAGTAGTAAACATGTAGTTAAATGAAGATGTCTCTAGGGAAGTTTAGGGTACAACAATGAACTCTCCATTGTTGTGTTGGGCATTGGTCCACGCCAATGAGGTTCACACCAAGGTTTTGATAAACTGCAACTCTGAACATTGATTTATACTGTGCGGCTGGCCTTTCTTGTCACGGCATGTTATATCTAGGTGTCCCCTAGGCTGGGATCATAACATTATACAGTTCATCTTCAGGTTACCAACACACATGATTTTTAGGTGTATATATATATATACACAGACATGCAAGAAGTAAATAGACACCTTCATTCAAATTCAAATTAAAGGTGTCTATTTACTTCTTGCATGTCTGTGTGTATATATTACTAAAAGAGTGTGGAGTTATACAGTCTATATATTTAACTTTATATATTATTATTATTATTATTATTATTATTATTATTATTATTATTATTATTATTATTATTATTATTATTATTATTATTATTATTATTATTATTATTATTATTATTATTATTATGTAATTATCTAAGTAACAGCTACCTACCTGATGTAGGTGAGGATCCGTTTCAGATCTATATCAGGTATATATTTAGATTATTGTTATGATTATTAGACATTTTGGCACAACACTTTAGCATACAATCGCCGTGCTTTTATCTTGATAGTGACAGTGTGCTGGTACTTCCGCCAGTCCCGTGCAGCAGCAGCAGTTATCTCCGCGAGAGCCGCCGAGCCTCACTCCCCTCATGCCTGCTCGAGCGGTTTCTACCTCCGTCACTGTCGTACGGGGCTCCGGCCCGGTGTCCGAAACCGGCCACAGCTGCTGAGAAACGTTTGAGAAATGTGTCACCCGTGTGAGGAGGTGGCGAGAGACACCGGCTTTAATAAAACAGGTGGGTCTTCATTTTTTTTAAGGTGTGTAACTAGCTAGCTTTGTGGTTTCAAGACTGATTTCACTGCCGCAGTTTGCTAACTGGGCATCGGTATGAGACATCGTTTCCCGTCGTCAGTCGGCTGTACTGTTGGAGGAGAAGTCCACTTAATGAAAAGGTCGCTGTCTGGGTTAGATTACACCTGGTTTATATTAGACCGAATTACTCTGAATCCCACATTAAAAGCTTACGAAACATCCTCGGTCATATCAGTAACGTTTTGTCCGGCTGAAGGCCAGCAAGGTAAGGTGTTATGGCACAAACAATATTGGCGACAAGACATAGTAAACAATAAGATTTTAATGACCTATGCCTTTAAAAATGTGAGGCCTTAAGAGCAATAAAGCACTGTTGTTTTATATGTAGTGTTTCCATTATGAAGCCCGGTGTTTTTGTAGTGTATTAGTGAATTAATATTCCCTCAAATAATTTCACGCACACTACAGGATATAGGACACAGTGTGACTGTGTCATGTATATAAGGGCTTGTATGGCTGGTGTGATATTAAGTAAGCTTATTATAGTCCTTTCTGATGAGAGGCAAGTCTGCCCATGTAATATTGGCTTAATAACCAGACACGTTAGTTAAATGATATCATCATCATCATAAGCTGTTACAAAGTGGTTTTGGATGACCTGTGTCTCTCAGATGTGTATTGTGAGCATGTGTGTGTGTGTGTGTGACGCTCTGAAAGGGAAAGTAGCTTTTTGTGAGCCACATCCAGTTAGACCTGGTTAAAACTGAAAACGCCGCCCTCCCTGCTCCTCCATGTCTTCATGTCTCAAGTCCAGCATTGCCGGTGTTGGGCAGATGGGGGTTGAGAACAGACAGAAGCCGTGATAAATCACAACGACAACAAGAAGAAAGTCTCATCTTTTGGAAAAAAAAAAAACCTGTGGTCCTTGTAAAGCTAAGCCCAGCAACAGGCAGGTGAATAAAAATCAGAGCATCGTCACGCAATTGCATTTATTTTTAGATTTAGGTTATTTATGTAGACAAGACCAAATCTGATAGTCAAGAGATTTTAGTCCTTGTTAGGGATGTACTGATTCAATTTACTGGCACTTACCTTATTAAGCGGATCAGGTGACATAATCTAACCACATTGCATCTAACTTCTTCGTCAGTGTCGCCATAAAATTAATTTGCCAGTGTCCCGCTGAGTTTTTAGCACCGCAACAATCTCTGGCATCATGTTCTCTTATATAAAAATGATTCCAACGCAGCATGGTGTTAGGACAGTAATCGGTATTTGCAGATCCTCTGAGTTAAGGTATCAGTAACAGATGTCTAGGTGTGAATGCATAATCTGTAAGCAAGGCACCAAGATTTTGGCATTGGGAGTGTGGTGGTTTGTGGTTTGTAGTTGTATGCAGGTCCGTGTGGAGAGCAAAAGAGGTGCAACACATTAGCCCAAATCCAATCCTGCCAGTGTTTGTGAGCTTTTAAAATGCATCTACATTACTGAGCAGATAACTGTTCTTAGAGACTCGTCATTCTCACATTTGAAGTTGCTAATCCGACAGCGGAGGAAGTTTTGGCTCGGATATCTGTTAATCATTTTTACGGGCATCTGCTGGGTACAGTACATCGGCAGCTCCAAAACATTGGCCCATTGACCGAGAGGCTTAATCGTCATCGGTCGATGCTTTCTGAGATTGAGGAGTCAGAATCATATTAGGAGAGAAAAAGTGCCTTTGCAACTAACAAATTACTTCATGATTGATTAATCTGATCATCATTTATACTACAAAATGTCAGGAAATCGTAAAAAAAGTCAATTATTGCTTCGTAAAGCCAAACGTGACTTCTTCAAATGTCTTATTTTGTCCAGCTAACAGGCAAAACCCAAAAATATTCAATGTACGATGTCAGCAAATCCTCACGTAGGAGACATTTCTTGCATTTTTGCTTAAAAAAAATGACATGATTGATCAAAATAGTTGCTTATTTAAGTTTGTGTTACTCAATTAAATGACTAATTGTGTCAGCTTTATTGAGCACCTATCACCAATAGACTGCTGATATGAGACCTGGTTGAATTTTTCCCTTACGTCTAGTCCAGTATCTCCAAATTTGCCCTAATCCCTTATTAATTACCCAGCCATGATGTATGATAGTGTGCATCATCACGACAGAGAATTAGTCAGTAAATATGTGATGATCTCTGTTGCCTTTGGTTGCATGCTAGCCCTTAGATGGAAACTGGAGATGTTGAGATGAAGTTGTTCCAGGGAGAATATTGAGCAATATACCAAACACAAAAAGCACATCAATCTAATGGAATGTAATAAAAGTTCGAGCCAACTATTAGCGATGGCAGTGTTGGCATTCATCTATATTTCCATCCTTCTATTTCCCAAACCACTCATCTTCTTCAGGGTTGAAGCCTATCTCAGCATGGATTGGGTGAGAGATCTCGGACTGGTTGCCAGTCTAACACAAGGCTAACACACACACACACACACAAACAAGACAAAGGGTTTGGTTATGCCCAAGAAGAAGAGGTTTGTGCCACATGTTGTCCTCGTCTGAAATCAAAAGTATCTTCTCGTTCACGCGAATGGTGACAAAACAGCTTGTCAAGGATGAAAAAAGAGGCTAAGTTCATCCCTTGACTCCTTCTTCACCTTCGCACAGCCGGAACATCTGGGTGTGAATGTTTCGGAAAGTTACAAAAAATGGTTGGACGCAGCCTCAGCAAACCTGAGAGTAGTCGTTTTTTCTGAAGGTATAGGTCTGTTGATGAAGCATACCACCGAGGCACAGTGGTGCCTTGAGCTAAATGCTAATGTCAACATGCAAACATGACATGCTCAAAATGACAATACTGACCTACAGAGTCAACTTAGTCTAACTTGTTGGCATGTTAATATGCTAATTAGCACTAAGCACGTTTAACAAGTACAACTGATCATTAGTTTCCAACCTCGGGTTTACTTTCCGTTCTTTTCAGTAGATACAGTTTGAATTGCAAAGGCACACGTCAGTCAGCAATTTTCTTTTCTCTAGTGTCCTGTACGACTGTAGCTTCAGTCGAGAGACACCGGCGTCCTTGAGCGAAATTATACTTGGCTCTGTAATATATTGGCTCTCACAGCGGCCAGGTTCACCTGCACCTCTCTCGGCCCATGTGTCAGAGCCCCGTCGCCATAGACTGCCTACACAAAAGCAACTCTGTTCAGAGAACAACTTCAGGAGAAACCGTACCGTGTTAAGGCTACAAACAAAAAGCCAAGAGAAGAGTTCCTTCTATTGGCTTTTATTGTACTGAAATACCGGACTGCTATCTTTACAGTCTAATCCAGGATTAGGAGATCATATTCGTGTTTACAGAAGTATGGGGAGAGTGATCACATAGCTCTAGTTCCTCAAAAGAGAAGTCCTCGGTTGAAACTGCGGAGGCGTGGTTTGGCAGTGTGATGCAAAGACAAGATAAGACTGCTTGCAGACTGTTGTTTATTTTCTTGTGCCAAGATGATGTGAAACCAGTCTTGGATGTTCTTTTAAACTTGACATATCAGTAACCGTGATTACCTCACTCTGTGAGTTTACTGGATCTGGAGTGAATCTGTCTTTTATTTTAAGACATGGGACATGAATCTTGGTTCCTACAGTTTATTCGATCTTATCAGTGTAGTCAGTTGGCGTGACAGGCCTTTTATCTATAGTTTGAAATAGGCCTACTACTTCAAGAGTCTCTGCCATCAATGTTTGGAAAAAAGGAAATGGCAAAAGCGAGACAGTTTTTTTTGTTTCTTATGTGTTGCGAAACTATGATTTTCATGTATGGCATTACATTGTCGTTTTTGATACAGAGAGGGAAGGTGTCTCCGTCAGTGTGTGTGCTGTAATTTCTCAGTTAAAGTTAAAGCAACAACCTAACAGAGGAGGCCCACAGTGACTGTACTGCCATTCTGGTTTGAACTGGATAAAACAAGGCTTTTTTTGTGACCGCTTGACCAGCTATCCTCTTTCATCCTTTTTTTTTTTGTAAGTAAAGGGTAAGTAGAGCAGACAGGGAGAGGTTTTTTTGTCCCCATATTTCTATTAAAGTAGGAAGCAGAAGAGATAAGATCATGACAATTGCATATTCTCTTAGATATATACTATTATTCCATGTAACAGCTTAGTCCATAATTAAGTATTGAAACTACTGAATAAGAAAGAAAATCTGCTTAGATTTCTGTATTTATTGCACTACTCACATTTACTGTATGAGGAAGTAGCCTAGCTGTGGTTTCACAGAAGCACTCAAGCATAAACGGACGCCTGGGACAGTCTTTTGGTTTTGGGGTTTGTTAGTTACGTGGTCAGCTGCCTGAGCTCACTTGGAATCACTTCCTCTTTTTTTTTTTTTTCTCCGAGAGAGTTTTTCTGTCAAAGTTCAAGCTGTTGTTTTTTTGACTTGATCTCCTCCCTCAGTTTGATCTGTGTGCTTTAAGCAGTGAAAAAAACAAGACATTTCCTGTTTGTATTTGCACATCAGAACAGATGGAGAAACAGTGACTTGACTTGAACATGCGTGCTGTGTCAGGATCTGTGGTCCTTTTTTGCTTCTGGCTTGCTCTGCAGTCTCTGAACCGCAACGTGCTGTCGCGCATGCAGGATGCTTCGGATATCCCTGATGCACAGCAAATATAAAGCAAATATAATGAGCGTGACTCTTTGTGTGCTATCAGTCTGGTAACCTCTACACTTGGCCTTAAACATGCTGACTGGGCTGCATGTGTAACTGAATTGGAGTTTAGACCTGAATTTTATATAAGATTTATTGGGTCACATGAACAAGAGCGTAAAAAGATTGGTGAGAGTGTGATAGTGTATCTGGCATCTATGATGATCTGCGAACTACTATAGAGTATTTTGACATTTGAACTTGTTCAGTTTCCCTTAGGAATCGTAGTCTTGCATCATTGCTCTATACATGAAGTGGTTGGTGATATACTAGTGTGTCGGGTGTTGAGTTGCCCATCATCAGAAAAGTAATCATAAACTTTTGATAATCGATGAGTCACTTTCATTTAACCTAAAACATTTCCTGTGTCAGCTTCTCAAATGTGATGATTTGCTGTTTTCTCTGTTTTATGTAGGTTCCTGTAAATTTAATATTATTTAATATACCAGACCGTATTAAATATTTAATATGGTCTGGCAAAACAAATCATTTGACGAGGTCTTCTTTGGCTCCAGGAAATCATTTATAGACAACAATCAATTTAATTGAGAAAATCAGATGAATTGATAAAGAATCAGTTGTTGCATCTTAAGCCATGTGATCAAAATACCCGCAAGACCTCATTCAGACACAGTCCAGTGTCCACTTCCATTTGAATGAGGGTAGTGCATCTTGGGTGTGGCGGTGTGGGCCACCGAAAAACCCCAGAGAAGTTCAGTCGGATCCAACCTTTGGAAAAGTACAGCCCGATGTCACACTGCGGCCACCAATCAAATGATCAGTCAGCCTGAAATGTGACTGAAACTGAGATATCCAGGTGGTTTTTTCACACACTTCCAGCAGCCCCCCAGACCACAGAACCTGATTGTATCTGAATGTGGCTTTAACCTTTAAATTGCAAGCCTAAGGATATGTAGTTTATTATCACAGAAGAGTAAAAAACTAGAACTTAATCAGAGAATTTTGGGCATCTGTGGTTTCCAAAATCCAGTCCATTATGTTTTGAACTTGTCACTAACTAACTCTGTTTCCTGTCTTTTTTTTTTTTTAGATAAACCATCATGATTCCCATTACTGAGCTCCGGTACTTTGCTGACACCCAGCCAGCGTACCGTATCCTGAAGCCATGGTGGGACGTTTTCACCGACTACATCTCAATCGTCATGCTGATGATTGCGGTGTTCGGTGGTACGCTGCAGGTCACGCAGGACAAGATGATCTGCCTGCCTTGCAAGTGGGTGGTCAACAAGTCGTGCGAGACAATGCCCGTGCCAAATGTGAGCACCGCCTATGCGCCAGAACCCAAAGGCATTCAGTATGACCTCGACCGTCATCAGTATAACTATGTCGATGCCGTCTGCTATGAGAACAAACTGCACTGGTTTGCCAAATATTTCCCCTATCTGGTGCTACTCCACACTCTTATCTTTCTGGCCTGCAGCAACTTCTGGTTCAAGTTCCCCCGCACAAGCTCTAAACTGGAGCACTTTGTCTCCATCCTCCTCAAGTGCTTTGACTCACCCTGGACAACAAGGGCTTTGTCTGAGACGGTGGTGGAGGAGAGCGACTCCAAGCCTCTGGGAAAAATGAACGGTTCGATGGACAAGAAGGCCTCGTGTGTGAGCGAAGATGTTGAGGCTAGCGTGCCCATGCTCCAACGAACAAAGTCCAGGATCGAACAAGGAATCGTAGATCGCTCTGAAACTGGGGTTTTAGATAAGAAGGAAGGGGAGCAGGCCAAAGCTCTTTTTGAGAAGGTGAAGAAGTTCAGGATCCACGTAGAGGAAGGCGATATCGTGTATCGTCTTTACATACGTCAGACCATCATCAAAGTAATCAAGTTTATACTGATAATTAGCTACACAGTCAATTATGTACGCTACATCAGGTTCAGCGTAGTTTGCACGGTGAACATTCAGAAACTAACAGGGTACAGCACGTTCTATTGTGCTCACCCACTGGCAACTCTTTTCAAGATTTTGGCCTGTTTCTACATTAGTTTGGTGGTGGTTTATGGGCTTATCTGCATGTACACTCTCTGTTGGATGGTCAGTCGCTCCCTCAAACGATACTCCTTCGAATCAATCCGCGAGGAAAGCAGCTACAGCGACATCCCCGACTTGAAGAACGACTTTGCCTTCATGCTACACATGATAGATCAGTACGATCCTCTCTACTCCAAGCGCTTTGCTGTCTTTCTGTCCGAAGTGAGCGAGAACAAGCTGAGGCAGCTGAACCTGAACAACGAGTGGACGTTGGAGAAGCTGAGGCAGCGCATCACCAAGAACTCACAGGAGAAGCTGGAGCTGCATCTGTTCATGCTCAGTGGGATCCCAGACACAGTATTTGATCTGATTGAGCTGGAGGTGCTCAAGCTGGAGCTTATCCCCGACGTAACTATCCCACCGATCATCGCCCAGCTCTCCAACCTGAGGGAGATGTGGCTCTATCACACACCAGCTAAAATCGAGGCTCCGGCTCTTGCTTTCCTGAGAGAGAACCTGAAGTCTCTTCACATCAAGTTCACGGACATCAAGGAGATCCCACTGTGGATCTACAGCCTGAAGAACCTCAGTGAGCTGCATCTAACCGGGAACCTGAGTGCTGAGAACAATCGGTACATCGTCATCGACGGGCTTCGGGAGCTCAAAAGGCTCAAAGTGTTACGTCTGAAAAGCAACCTGACCAAGCTGCCACAGGTGGTGACGGATGTGGGCGTGCACCTCCAGAAGCTCTCCATCAATAACGAGGGCACCAAGCTGATGGTGCTCAACAGCCTGAAGAAAATGGTCAACCTGACAGAGCTTGAGCTCGTTCGCTGCGATCTCGAACGCATCCCACACTCCATCTTTAGTTTGCACAACCTGCAGGAGATCGACCTGAAGGACAACAACCTGAAGACGATAGAGGAGATCATCAGCTTTCAGCACCTGCACCGGCTCGTGTGCCTGAAGCTGTGGTACAACCAGATCGCCTACATCCCCATTCAGATCGGAACACTCACCAACCTGGAGAGGCTGTACCTGAACAGGAACAAGATCGAGAAGATCCCCAGCCAGCTCTTCTTCTGTCGCAAGCTGCGCTTCTTAGACCTGAGCCACAACAATCTGACCAGCATCCATGCTGATGTAGGCTTCCTCCAAAACCTGCAGTACTTCGCCGTGACGGCAAACAGGGTGAGCGGCAAAAATTCCATCAAATCCGTCCAGGCCGTGTTTTCATTTTAGCGAAAGCCGATTTCCTGTGTTCTGAGTAAGCATATCATGTGATTAAGATAAGCACAAGGGCCAGATAACGTATTTACAAAGGTCACAGCTCATAAATGCTAAGATGGTCATAGAGAGGTTGGGAATTATGGTTATAAAGATAACCACAGTTTTGTTCCACATTGTGAACAGACACTTAGTTTTAGGTGTTCTTAGAAGTTCAGATTTAAGGTTGAAACGATGACATAATCTTGTTCTGATGTCAGTTTATACTAACTGATGTCACACGTGTCCATTTTCTTTTCTTCTACGAGGCCAGTAAGCCGAGACAATAAGGGACTTCAAAGTTTAGTCACATTTATGGTATAATTACACCGTTTCTTCTGAAAGCACATTATGACTCTTAGAGCGTGATACACTCATTGCCCTTTTCGCATCGTAAATCCAGCCTCTCCCCCTTTTTAGAGGAGAAAATGAAAATGGAAAAAATGTTCCCATCTCCTGTGGACATCCTGTAAAGTAAACTATTATTTCTTTTTAAATCCTCACAAGGCTTTATTTAGGATGACGCTTATTTACGTTGCAAAGATAATCCCCTCACTTTGAGGACCGTGCCACATCCTGCCATTACAGTCACAGCTGGGTTATAGTCCATTTAGTCTTGGGGATCATTTCAGTCTTAACAAAATGCTGTTTACTTGATTTGGGATGCAGCAATTTAATTGTGTTCGCCATGTGACGGTTCTCGCTCCAAAAGCGTACGGGATCATGTGTTTTCAGTAAAGGCCGTTTTTACTGTTCGCTCATACGCTGAAATGGGTTCCAGCAGGTTTGTGAGCAGCCAAAAATAGCTCCATTAAATGAGACCCTTCTGGTGTCTCTTGTATTTAAAGCCGCTCTCACCTAAATCCTCTTTACACCGTTAGCACGTTATCAATTCAAATGACTTGTGTAATCATGTCCATGTAGCTGTTTTTAATATGTGGATGTGATTTCTGTGGACATGACTGAACAGGGATTTAGTTTGTAGACCAACGGGAAGAATTACAAATAGGATGAGGAGTTGGAAGAGGGTACCGGAGCACGCGACACCTTCCTCCAGTATCCTAAATTTGTAACGAGACTTTAAAAGTAAAGTCTTGAGTGACTTTAATCTTATTTTGATTTGTTTCCTGTGCTGAAGTCGTAGTTTTAATTGGGTAACATCTGAAATACACAGGAACTAGAGCTGAACCTGTCACTGCCGTGGAACAGCTGCCTCATAACTTACACCCCTCATTATTGTGCCTCTTGTCCTCTCCGCTCCAGATCGAGACTTTGCCCCCGGAGCTGTTCAAGTGCAAGAAGCTGCGCACTCTGAATCTGGGAAACAACTGCCTGCAGACGCTGCCGTCACGCTTCGGAGAACTCACCGGGTTGACGCAGCTGGAGCTGAGAGGGAACCGTCTCGAGTGTCTCCCCGTGGAGCTCGGCGAGTGTCGCCTGCTGAAGAGGAGCGGCCTGGTGGTGGAGGAGGACCTGTTCAACACGCTGCCGTCGGAAGTCAAAGAGCAGCTCTGGAGGGCCGATAAGGAGCAGGCTTGACCTCAGCGGAGAGCTGCGGAGGAGAGAAGTTTGATTGGAGAAATAAACAATGATTTTGTTTATGCAGGCAGGCAGGCAAACTTTGAGAAGTTTGAAGCAATGTTGGCCATCAGAAAAGCAATGTCTTGTTTGGTTGGTGCTTGAGGCTTTCCTGGCAGAACTATAAAAGCACGGATGCAGTGCAGATCATAAGACCTCCAAGGATGTCTTTATTTTGGAAATCACTAGTTTCACGGTCGCCAAGGAAAATTCTCATAACCAAACTCAGCGATGATAGATGGTGCAGTAATGTGGCTTTTCTGTAATATCATCCTGAATATAAAAGCTGCAAGGATGCAAGCGGGTGATGTCGAATATGCATGCCACCAGTAGGACCTTGCTAAAGCAAACCTGTTTATTAGAGAGCCAAAAAAAACAAAAAAAAACAACAACAAAAAACAGGAAAAACTTTGCACGATTCAGCCTTGCCAGTGAGCTAAAGTGCTCTCTACCACTTCTTTGCTGATCATGTGATAAATGCACAAATGAAACATGCTCAAAGCAGTGTTTGCCTGACCTTCCTCTGGCCTTGAGACTCAAAACTTTTACTTTTGAATTTTTTACAGCTACGGTTGCGGTGCAGTGTGACTCAGAATAACTGTCAGATGTCAGTAAAATAATTACAGCGCATTCGACAGCCAATTTGTTGAGGCATGAAGGTTCGGCCCTGTTTCCTCCAGGCTCTCTGTACGCCCCGACATGCTCGGCGGAGGAATCTTTTTATGTGAAAAGAAAAAAAAAGAAAAAAAAAAGACTGTGATGAAGATCAACCGATCATCTCACAGCTTAGGCCTTAACTCAGAGGACTGGTGAAGCGGCGAAAAAAAGCTGTCAAATATTCAGCAGCAACAAATGGGAACAAACTCACACAGTACAATGTCTAAATACCCTGCAGTCGTTCATTTATAACGCCGGCCCGCGTGGCGGCAGATTTCTCGGCTGTACGGGAGCTGTGTGGTGGAGAAACGCACCGTTCTTCTTGGACTTCTTTATTTCGCCTCACTCCACATCATGTCTTACTTACGTATATGTTTTACATTAGCTTGCATGACTAGACGTCGCACGCATTACACGCCGTGTTTTGATTATGTGAGATTGATTGTGACTGGACCTGCTGAAACAAGGTCAAGAATTCATTTGGTACTTTCGAATGCTACCACGCTTTGGTATCACGTCTGGGCCTGTGAAACAGGATGTATTGTGATTGGTGCAACGTTCAAGTCATATGTAATCAAAATGCACCGAGTGACTGAATGCCACACATCCTGCACAGCCATTGATTTGTTGTTTTTGTTTAATAATTTATGTTAAGCGTATTATAGAACGTATATCTGTAATCAAAGATCTTAAGTGACCTTTGTTCAATCGAAAGCTAAAAGTTGCTTCACTGACTGCCCCTGTGTTGAAGCTTCCTGGTCAGAAACGTTCAGAAAACTCCTCGTCAGGGTTGATTTATTGTCTTAATTCAATTAAAACATATGCAAGCTTGCTAATCACACCATTAAAAGACCAATAAGACAAGCAGGAATCAAGATACTTAACTTTCACCACCAAATCGTCCCAATGTAAACCTTCTCGAGGTAAATGCTGGCCGTCCCAGTCATTCTAAAATCACAGTTTTTCTCCAGTACAATTATTTAGGTGATGCATGGCATAAATAATTGATTGACTAAATGATCAGCTCACTATTTATTAAAACATTTGTTCACATTTTAACTTTGTGTTCACTTTTTTTTGCCTTTTATAAACACTGTGTGTGTGTGTGAAGAAGGCCACCTATCTGATGTGCGCCGGTGTGAGGTCATCGACCCTTAAACATAATTCACACCGTCACTCCCAGAGAGTGAGAGTTAATCTTTATCCATCTTTCCTGCAGTGCATTTTGTCAGACTACCTCTCCAGAACAGCACTGTAACTCCTGTGTGTGTGTGACAGCAGTGTCGCAGTTGTATTTTTCTTGCAGGCTTGTACAGTCTGTCCCAAAATGTATTTTCTATCATCGCTGATTGTTTTTTTGTTTTTTTTTTTCTGTCCTTGAGTCGGCGGGACATCCTTAAGTTAGAGGAAGTCGTGCCGATGCGAGACAGGAGAGCGTAAACTAGCCGCCAGGCACAGTCAGTCCAAGAGAAAAGTGTCGGTATCGGTGACTCAAGTGCCCAGCTGTTTTATGTGCTTGCCCTTCTATTTGCCGTGCTCAGTTTACTCCAGGGAAAACTGGACATTTGTCAGCGCTTTGCTTATTTGAAATGAGGACAAACAGGAAACCACAGAGTGAAGGAAGCTGCTTTGGACCGACCTACACAAGGGAAACATTTATTCTTCAGAGAGAGTATGCAGAATATGTGATTTCCACATCCATGGTCCAAATTAGCGCAACATGCCTCGTCTGCTTGAAACACTTTTCTTGTTAAGACTTTGGATTTAATAGCATCGTTTGGAGTAACCCTGCTATGTTTACTCCAGCCAGGCATCTCGTTGCTAACATGGCCTTATCTTTTACAAGCTGTAGGCCCGGTTAATGATCACAAACATCACGTTCACCACTTTATGTTCATGTGTCGTAAAATGTATAGCTGAAATGTTTAAAGTCTTTGTTTCATACATTTCGGTCGGACGGTATGTGGTCTTATTGTTACCGGCTGTTTTCTTTTTGATTTTTGATTTTTTTAAGAGATTTTAAGGGAAGTTTTGCTGTAATGATACAATTGCACCTTTGTTCACGGTGAATTTTGGTTTCACTGAGGCCTTTGGCTACATCCAAATGCCCTTCCAGGGGTCATTAGAAAAGTGCTCCCTTGCGTGGTCCTATTCTGAAAGAAGAGCCTCAGTCCTTACTGTGCTGGCTAGCAACCAGTTTTAAAGTTGGAAGCAAAGGTCACAGAAAAAAGGAGGAAAGTGACACCAGAGAAAGAGAATTACTCAGCTTTTAAAACATACGGACTGTTCTAAGCGCTACGTCCACCTCTGTATGTTTGCTCTGGTTTAATTTGTGCACATATTGACCTGTTGGATGCCAAACAACGATAGCAAGTAAAGACAAAAGTCCTGGCACATCAAGCTGCAAAAATATGTATTTTATGGTGCAGTAGCTGGCTGTAAATGTAGGGACAAGTCACAGGACGACTCGTACGTCACTCCAAAGTAAATTTGATATAGTAACACAGCTCATCGTAGTGGTGCAGTGCAGTCGCCTGTGCTGCTGACACTAAAAATCTCTGTCCTGCAGTGCACCGCAGAGTGTCAAATTAGGACGACCAAACAAAGCCTGTCACTCATTGCATTAAGCGTGTTTTGGCCTTAATCTGGTGGTCGTGTCATTAGGAGTTGTGTAATCACAGCAAAATACACTTTTATTCATCGTTTAGTAAAAAAAAGTTCTGTCCTTTTATCTGACCCTGAATTCATCCTCGGGGAAGCGGTTATAGTTTATGTTTCTCTTAAAGTTGAAGAGTGCCATAGAAATCATACACATCCTGCTTAAACTGCATATATATCTGGCCTTTCTCCGTTTCAGCTTCGTCACGGTCGGTCTGCGTCAGCATCATGACACATCTGTGGTGAGCCAAATGTTTCTGCGTCTCACTTTTTCCTCCTAACATTTGGATTTCTATCCACAAATATTTTTGCCCAGGAATTGCCTCAGTCTTATTTTTTCCTCCCCGACCTCCAGAGCTGTGACTACGGCCTCGAAGGTACGGCCTTTGAGTCACACCATGAGCACATCTAGCTCCCCTTTTTTTCCTGCACGTCGGCGTCAGTGAAGGACTGAGATGAGGTCAGTCAGCCACCAAAAGGAGGAAGTTTGCGTGACTAATACAATTTCCTCTTGGTTTGGTGAAAATCTAATGCTAGCACTTTAATCAGTGTCAGAAGAGGTCCATTCTCATCTACATTTCTGAGCGAACGCGCCAAAATAATTCTGATTTCTTTTGTGTTGTTTCTCCCGAATGTTCAAGTACAAAATATCAGTGACGGTCTTCTGTTTTTTACGTTATTCAGGCCTCACGTAGCTCAGTCTTTGTGCGAGGCAGCGTGATGGATTTGGATCCATGGAGACATTTCTTTCTGGACACAGCTCCTGTCCAGAAAAACTCTTAACAAACTTGACATACTGTAAGCGGAGGTGAGCTCACCCTCCGGCGTGTGGGCATTGTGTGCAACAGTACACATCATTGTACTGTTAAAATCTGTAATATCTCTGAGGTGTGTACATTTTTCTTTTTTTTTTGAACAGTCTCATATCATTTCACGTGAATCCACAAATCGCATTATTTAAAAAAAAAAAAAAACTGCCATGATTGCATCGACATCTAATCTCTAACTATGTATAAAACTACTTTTTTTTTATTAAATACATGATTGTATTTACTATGTAAGATTAGTCCATCTCTGTATTCTGATGCCTGTAGATCAGGGATATGTGAAAACAGTTGGTTGGTTTCTTGTTTCGGGGGCAGCATGAGTTTGTCGATGCTGAACTCGTGTAGCCATTCGGAAAGCCACCCACTTCAACTTCAAACCTCCCCCCTGGCAACAATCATTGTCGAACAGAATCTGTAAACTGGATGGACAGACTTGTTTTAATCAGCACCGTCTATATCACACATGACAAGGCCTTTATTAACGAATCGTTGCCAAGTGGACTGAACACTGGCTTTTTAAGCGGGACGTCTGTAACAATGGACAACTGAACTTTGATTTCTTAATGTTCAGACTCTACTTTTGTACCATTCTGACACATGATATTAAAATAAACACTTACCACTGAATCCTGTTGAAGAGAGTGTTGATGTCCTGAGAACTTTGCTGGGAAAAAAAAGGTTTAAATAATTAAAAAAGAAGAAGGCTAATTGACCCTTGTCTGCTCTGGAGCATCAAAGTGTTGTAAAAACGTTCTTGAAGCATTATTTCTTTCTCATGGGGGATATTGATTATACTTTCTCTGTTTCACCACAGGATACAATCAAATTTATTTTAGCAGATACACATTTAGGGTATGTTAACTTACACTTATACACTGATCCAAAAAGATGATCCAACATTTTAACCAGAATAAACATTTTGAAAGCCTCAGACTAACTGCTGTTAGCTGAGCTAACGATGAGTCATGAGCGATGAGTCATTTCCTTGAACATCTGATATCTGGAAGTGATTCATTAAATATCTCTGCATGACATGGCTTCAAAACAAAAGACAAACTCAGGATAAGATGACTGACAGAATGTATGCGAGATCTCAAGCCCTTTACAACTTTACAACTACTCCATTAAAAGTAAAAGTCTGTGAGTATTATTAACAAAATGTATCACGGTACCATGGAAACAAGTGTGTGAACTAGGACATAAAGTAAGGACAGTAACAACGCTGTGGAAGGAATTCAACTTAGAAAATTAAGAACAAGATATTTTCATGTAGTCCTTGTATGACAGAAGTAAAACGAATCTGTGTTGGAGGCATTGTAAACAGGTTGGAGACCACATGCACATTTTTTGTCCAAAGTTGATTCAGACAGTAATACTGTTTTGAATATTGACACTTTGCATTATATTATAGGAACAATCCCTGATGGAGGGATGGAAAGCAGAAAGATTTACTTGTTGCATATCCTCTGATTCACTGGTGTGCCTCAACTCACTGCCACCCACTGTACGCTAAGTCAGGTTAAAGGATGTGTACTGATGGAAAAAACTGCAACAAAACTACATATTTGTAAACTGACTGGCTACAGTAATTGATTTCTTTGGACTACCAAAAGGTGATAAGATGGAATATGGACTCTGGTGAATATGGTCAGATTATTATTTAGTTTCTTTGAGGGTTATATTTTTGGAGACTCCTCTGTGTGTGGATACACAGGATGCATGATCGCTGATTATTTTTGATAAGTTTTTTTGTTGTGATTTTCAAAAAAAAGTAGTTCTTTAATGTCAAATGCGCAATAAACAATTTGTTTAAATATACTTTATATAAACTCATCTACAAAAAAACTAGACTTCACCTCTGAATTGTGAAATGAGCGGCATGAAATGGGAATAAGTAAAGTCCAAGTACAAGAGTGACCAGCAGGTGGCGCTGTAGTGCATTTGTGTTTCCTACCTACGACGACATGAGCGACATCTAGAGGTCACCGTGCGCTCCTACAGCACCACCATATAGGCGCGTGTGTGCGGCAACGAAAGAGTCAAAGTACAAAATCCTATTACGGCTGCTGTTACACTTTAATTGCTTTCGACACACCACATGGACGGAAGCGGTGCCTGCAGCCTGCAGTTTACCCGGATGATACACACTGTGTGCATCTCATGAGCTCCGAGAAAACCACCATGGACTTTATGTCAGATCGGGACGTGCAGAAGGTGAGCATTACATAAAAACAGAGACATACATAAAAACAAATGTACAGTCAGCTGTAGCTTATTAATATCCTACACTTTGCTCTGCAACTATAATTGCATTTACAACTTTGTTAATTAGGTTATTTAGGTTCTTTGTCTGCTGTATCCTGCAAGATATTTCTTCTTATATTCATGTAGTTCATATGTAAGCCTCATTACATAACACGCTGCACCCACAAATGGCTCGAAGGAGGTCTGCACGACCATATTGTTCTCCTGCTAAACCTGCCTGTAAACGTACATTTGCATCAATGAATCTGCAGACATTTAAAAAGCATTTGTGAGTCAGCAAGTTTCTTATAAGAAAACACTTTTTATGAGCAGATATCACCACCAAATAATCCATTTTCCCCGCTTCTTAATCTGTTTTTTTTGTGCTAGTAAATTGAATATCTCTTGTTTTTTTAGACACTTTACAACAAAAACCAAAAAAAAATATTTGATTGACTCACCATGGTTTATGGAAAGTCTGAAGTAATATTCCACAGACCACGATTACTTGAGAAAATAACTGATTTCTATCATGAAATCAATCAATTTCTGTTTCTGTTCGGCAAAGGACATAAAAAATGAGTTTTTTTTTATCTGTGCTCTTTTCATATTTAATTATTTATTTCTGAGAGAATAGTGAGAAAAAAGTGCTCTACATTTCACCTGAGACTGGCCTTAAATATGAGGGAACAAATATCCTCACTGCATGACTTGCGTCTTTGCGTAAAAGTGTAAACCACCATGAAAGATCAGCTTGTCTCAGCTTGATTCAAAGTACGTGACTGATTTATTTTTTATGTCTGCACCATATCCTACATTGAGAGCGGGATTTAACTTAAAATTTGAGGCATCTCTGTGTGAAAAAGTGGAGAGAAAACTGTCTTGACCCCTCAGCGATAGCCTCAGCTCTTCCCTCCCTCTTGACAGTACTTGGAGGATGGATATGTGGTTCTGGACGGCCTGCTGACCTCTCAGGAGTGCGATGAGCTGAGGCAGAGGATGGCAGAGATAGTGGATCAGATGGACGTCCCGGAGCACTGTCGGATCACTTTCTCCACCTATCACGATGAGCAACTCAAAACACAGGTGACCAAAATGTGCCGTACACTGTGAGATGAGCCTTAAACTGTGTCAGTAACTTACAGATTTATGCCACAATATTTCTTCCACGTGCTTTCCGTTATATCGGACTTAAAGATGCAGGTATGGTTCTAATTTCTGTTCATTAGCTGCAGAAAGTCAGTGTGTTTCCCCTTCATGATCGGGCTCAGGTAGGCAAGTAGGCACATTACCCTTCTACCTCGACCCTAAATGCCTTCTCTCGGGCTAATAGCAAACTCTTATGTCAACATTCTAGTCTGTGTCAGTGTGTATCTCTCCCCTGGTGTAATGCAATCACTCCCTGCTGGATCAAGTGACTGACGTTAACCTTCTGACCTGCAGGGAAACGCCGACTATTTCATCACCAGCGGAGATAAGATACGCTTTTTCTTTGAGAAAGGAGTTTTTGACGACAAAGGTGAAAATTTTCTCTCACGTGTCCATTGTGTTTTTTTTATGGAGCAAAATAACATATGACATTTTGTCTTGCAGGGGAATTCCTGGTACCAAAACAGCGCTCACTGAATAAAGTCGGACACGGTGAGATTGTTAATCACATTTTTCATGCACGAACCTATGGACTTTTGCCATGACTAAACCCAGTTTTCTGTCTTTTAGCGCTACATGCCTATGAACCCTTGTACAAAAAGGTTACACATTCACCCAAAGTTCAAGTGAGTGAGCGATTGACATCAGAGAATAACATACTGAGTAACACAATAACCAACACTGACGCCAAATATTGTTCTCTCAGGGCATAGCGAGGAAGCTGGGGCTTGTGAATCCAGTGATACTGCAAAGCATGTTCATTTTTAAGGTAAAGTCTATCTATGAAGTGCTTTGTGGTGTCAGATAATGCTGTATGGGCAAGTCAGGATATCGTTTGTCTTTCTCTCTGCTCCAGCAACCAGGGATTGGTGGGGAAGGTAAGAAAACAACATTTCCATTAAGAATACAGAAATCTGTACTTTTCATGGAATATCCTTGTAGCAGATTTTTGTCTCGTTTCTCAGTGACGCCACATCAAGACGCCACATTTCTGTACACGGAGCCTCTGGGCAGAGTTATGGGCATGTGGATCGCCCTGGAAGATGCCACTGTTAACAATGGCTGCCTGTGGTTTATCCCGGGGTCACACAACAGTAAGCTTACAGTATAACTAAACTCTGCACTGTTGTACTCCACTCAGCACTCAAACACTGTATAATCCAGATGTTATTTTGTGTCTCCATCACATCACATTGTATGATTTGGTTATATCAGATCAGTTTTTCCGTGTTACACCGTTTCTCAGGTGGTATTTCTCGACGTATGGTTCGAACCCCGCCGGGCACCTTTCCCCTGACAGACTTCACCGGTCGAGAGCAGGAGTACGACGCCGAGAAGTTTGTCGCCACACCCGTTAAGAAAGGTGATATACTTTCAATTTAAATGGGAAAATAACAGATTTTACTTTATGACTGAGGTTGTATATATATAGGGTAGGATATATAGAGTTTGTGCCACTTTAGGTGAAGTGTATATATACGTTATTTGCTCAAATGTTTTGTGCTGAACCAGATAGTAATTTTAAGGAATAGTCATACGCTCATTCACTTTCTTGTCAAGCGTATGGCATACCCTTACAAGAAATTGTCCTGTGTATGATATTTTACAGTTTGGAGATAAAACATGTCATTTATTGAGCTTTAAAGCTGCTGGTAGGCTGATTTTCTTGACTTCAGACACAGTCAGACTAGCTGTTTTCACCTTGTTTCCAGTCTTTATGCTAAACTAAACTAACTGGCTGATGGTTGTAGCTTCAAACATAAGAGTTGTATCGACCTTTTTGTCATTTTCCATCTCCTGAAATGAGTATTCGCTAGTTTTTACATCATTGTACGTTAAATGTTGTCAGACAAATCAATCTTCTCAGATTGTATACTAAATGATCATTTGATAAGAGAAAGGGTCAGCTGGGTCAGCTGTTTGCACATTTCCCCAACCGTCAACTGTTCATGTGTTAAGGCGGCGTAGTCCTGATCGACGGGGAGGTGGTGCATCGCAGTGCTGAAAACACCTCAGAAGACTCTCGCCACGTCTACACCTTCCACATCATGGAATCCCAGGACACCCGCTGGAGCCCTGAAAACTGGTGAGAGTTTACTAGAGTTGGGTAGCTTTGCGGTGTTAGCTACTGGTCATACCAGACCAAACACAGCAGCTGCTATTAACTAACATTAACATACCAGATGAAGTACAGCTGCAGCAGCATGTGTTGCTTGTGAATTTAACTTGCAAAGAGGAAGATTGTGTTCGGACTTGGTTACATGTGTAAATTCGTATCTTTGCTTTGTGTGGAGTTGGTGAACTTTGACCAGCGAAGTCGCTGACTCAACCAATAGCAAAGACATGTGTGTGTTTGCCCACAGAGGCGATGCGCTCATCTGGATTCAAGCCATGCGCTTAGGTTCAAACTTAAGTTTTAGTGACGCCAACTGTCATGTTTTCATCTCTCTGGTCCATAAAGGTTGCAGCCCACCGAAGAGCTCCCTTTCCCGGCTCTCTACACTAAATGAAGGCTGTGTTTGGTGCTGCAGTTCACGGCAAGACAAGCAATTCTTTTTATTCCTGGAGGAGGACTAACACGTATGAATTGTTTTAACCATAGAAAACGAGCTGCCCATTTCTCACGCTGTGTTTTCTATCTTACATGGAGCTTCATGTAGACTGAGGAAGGATTCAACATCCAAGTTAAAGCTGGATTAACACTTACTAACACACATTTTTGATGAATGTATCAATATTTTTAGCAATTTGAATAAACACTTTTAAACTTTTCATGGACAATTCACGATACAGCTGATATTTAGATATACTTTTATTCAGCAACTCCTCATCAACATTGTCACCAACCAGCATTATTATTATTGTTCAGGTTTTTTTTTCTCCCCAATTTGTGTCAGAACGAGATGGCAGATTCCTATTTTTACAGACAACAGTAAGCATTTCTATTTTCAAGTATGTTTTTTTTTTTTTTTAAGACAACGAAAAACAAAAATGTGTATGAATGATTATTAATCACGACATCCAAACCTTTTATGTTAATTTTAAAATAAATAGAGAAACCAAAAAAGGGTTCATGTTCATGTTGTCAAAGTGCATTCACTCACTTATTCATTCATTCACACACAAGTCCTGGTTCTCAATCGTTGAGAGAGTATTTAACAACAAAAAAAAAAAGGACTAAAAACAGGAGGCATATCAATTTTATCTTCTTCTGATACACTCAACATGCAATATTACATTTTTAATGTAAGGATGATGGCAAAAAAAAAAATAACATACTAGTAGGATCATGCTAATTAACTGTTACAACATAAATAAATAAAAAAAAAAAAAAAACACCAAAGAACTTTTACAGGTGAACATAAAAGCAAAAAGGTTGTATTCATGCCGGAAACAAGTCGTGATCTCATCTGAGAACGATGAGATGAAACCTGATGACGTTTGAGCAGATCGCTATAAAGCAAATATTCAATAATGTGGATAAACAAACAAACAAACAAAAAAAAAAAGCATATCTACAGGGTTTGTAGGCTCAGTATCACAAGGAAATGTATATATTAAGTTCACCTTTAAGGGGTCCCGTCAAACCTCAGAAATATTCGGTCAATTTACCAAAACAAAAATATTTACTGTAGGGTACCTGTGTACGTGTTACAGTACTGAATTTCACATTAGTGTCATGCAGGAGCATAGTGAGTTTTTCTGCCATACTGAAGTATAAATCAGCCCTTAGAAAGAAGAGTTGAGAGGGGGGGGGGGGCTGCCATGCTTTCATCTACAGCATCTACAATAGTAGGTAATGTGTGATTAGAAAATATACTTCTTAAGGCAAATATCTTCAGGGGTAAGTACTTTTATATTGCCATCGGGGGAGGCAAAAATAATCCAATAACAAAAACATTGATTAAGAAAAAAAAGGACATCGATAAGCTAACTTTAAATAATGTTCTTCAAAGGCAATACAAAGGCATGTATCCGTTTGGGACAAAGATAAGAAAAAAAAACGTCCTCACCGATGATCAATATGTGACACTTAGCGGCGTCTGTGCTGTCCAGAATTCTGTTAAGTGTTTAAAAGGACATTTTTTTTCCACTTTGCCAATTCTATCCTGTTGTTGCATAATTCAAGAGTCATCGGTGTCAGCGGTCGGGGGAGTGACACGCAAAAGAAACCGTACACCGCACACACGGAGCTCAAAGAATATTTCACAACTCGCGTTCCTTTGCGTCCGACTCTGAAGTGATCGTCTCGCTCCTCGAAGCAACTGATACTGAAATGACTTGGGGATGCGAAGGCGACAGACTCGAATGTCATGCTAACATCACGTCTGCTCCCACGCTGGTTTGTTGAAAATGACCCAGCTTGATTAAAGCTGTACGTTGTTAACTAATCCTTTCTTGTGCTAGTTAAAACAACTTTCTGACGAAGTCCGCTGATTATTAATGGGACTTCTTATTACTTCTACTATGATTTTTTTTTTTTTACACTGATTTCCCCCCCAAAAAAGAGCTGAGCACAGCAGGAGGGATCTGTTTTTGTTTGTGCCATCTGTCCGGTCAGAGCAACAGCAGGATGAAGAGGTAGAGAGGGAGTAGGAGGTTGTCTATTTGGGAGGTGTAGGCTTCCAACATGGCCACCAGAGTGACCGAGCCAACAATCCATGAGTAGGTGGAGTTCAGGTTGATGCTCCCATCGAAGATGAGAAACATGGCGACGGCGATGATCTGGGCGAACACAGATGTCGCCGTCCCCTCCATGGTTTTCTTAGTGCCGGGCCAACGGATCTCCCCCATGGTGCTGCCGAACACAGACGCCACGGTGTCTCCGACCCCCACGGCCAGCACACCTGCATACGGCACCAGGCCACCTGCACCAGGAAGTACTCCCTTGGGGGCGCAGGGCCCGGGGAACAGCCATATGGGCAGAGACATGCCCAGTAGTAGGTAGATGTGGGTCAGGATAAGAGGCCCAGAGTCCCGCTCATCTAGGAACAAGGTTAGCACCTGCCTGAGTAGCTGACCCACGGGCCTAATCCGAAAGTAACGCACATACTCCAGGAACAAGAACACCGCCAAGCAGCCCACGGACGCCACGTGGAGCAGCTGCCGGTCGTATATCAGCCCTGGGATGTATGTGGCTACTACAATCAGATGGAAGTACTTCCTGACAACAGTCGAGGCCTGGTGCTTCTTGGACCCTGACTGGCGCTGGTAGTTCTGGTGTAACACAACACAAGTTGCCACGACAGACAGAAACACCCAGTACCCCAGCAGACAGAGTCTTCTGTCGTTTAACGTGAGAAAGTCCAGCAGCCACATGATGGGGTGTCGGCCGATGAACAGGGAGAGCCACGGCATGAGGATTCCCAGACCCAGAACGGCTGTCATCATGTGAAAGAAAAGCGAGGACACCCACGTCTCAGACTCCATGAAGCAGAAGAGCAGGGCGAAGAAGACCCCCAGCAGCAGTGAGCCCACGACTACAACGGGCAAGAAATAGTTCACCGGATCGCCTTTGACCTCTGCCAGGTTCAGGGAGCGCTTGATGAGCTGATTGACGATGAGACTGATCCCACCGACGATGAGGAGCGCCTCTCCGGGCGTGAAGCAGCGTGGCAGCAGGTAAAGCACAATCAGGCTTAGATAAACGAAGATCAGCAGCACCTCCAAGACCTCGATGACCTCCGACACCGTCAGCGTCTGTTTTGTCGTGTAGAGGATCGCGCTGCCGGACACGCCCGCGATCACGCAAGTGTTGGTGGGCACGGGTCTCGTGATGCCCAGCGCAATCAGGGAGAGAAACAGAGCCAGCATCATGCCCGTGATGGTGATCACCATGGAGAAGCGCTCAAAGTAGACATTCCCTGAGGCGGAGCACTTTTCTCTCAGCGCAAGGCCCAGCAGGGGCATCACCATGGAGGCCGGGACGATGCCGCTGTTCGCTGCGGGACGAAACTGGAACACGGCGCCCCCTGACCTGAGCAGACGGTCCCATTTGTGCTGCACGTAGAAAGCCTGGATGAAGAGGGCTATGCTGCACCAGGAGTGCTGGTTCCACAGCGCCATGTGGACACACAGCACCACGGCCAAAACCACAGAGGACTCCACGTACACTGGATTAATCTGCATGGCTGCGGGGGTGGAGGCTCGCAGGGGAGGGAGGTTTGATCCGAACAGATGGTCTGCAACAAATGAAGGTCCGTCAGTTCCTCTCTCTGACACACTTCATCATTTGGCGGACATTTTTCACTCACAGGGGATGTCTAGAAAAAAAAAAGGGGGGGACAGTTAAAATCAGGGAGGTTAACACCACAAAATAAAATACTTAAAAAGGCATTAATGAATCCAGCTGAGTACATGACTCATCTAACAGTGAACCTTGGTCATGTTTATCTGCTTTGTCATGAACTATGGCCACAGTGAACATTCACCCAGTGGGTGTGAAATCCACACACGGGTCACACGAGAAGAAGAAGGAATGCTCTTTCTACATCAGCTGCAACCTTTTGTTCCTGTGAGGAGGAGGAGGAGGAGGAGGAGGAGGAGGGGGAGGTTGGACTGACTTTCTAAAATAATGGGCTTGAATCAGCTGTGGAGGTTGTATTAGCACATGGCGGATACGGTGCAAAGAGAACAGGAAAATTAATAATCATGCATTAGATCTGTGCTAATACAGCCAAGCTGGGCCGTCACTGGAGTGAGATACGAGCCCCCCCCCACCACCACCTCCTCTGCAAACCGAGGATGCTGCAACCTCGGACAGCATCGAGCTAACTGCAAAATACAGCTGACTCCACCGAGTTAGCGTTAACGCCACACAGAGCACACACACACACAAACCTTACCAACCGTACACGCCGTGACGATTAAAAACACACGTTAAAAAGAAGACGAAGCGTACGTACCACATTAGTGCAGCGGACTAAAGGTGCGCCGTGATGTGACTCGGTGGTGCCGTGCTGTTTTTTGACAGATTTCTTCCCTTTGTCAGCTGTCTCTCCTCTCACACCCAGTTGGAGGGGGCCATATTTGACAGCCGGGTCACGTGATGCAGCCGTAAAAATATCTCTTAAAGGCGTGGTTTCTTTCTTTTTTTTTAGAGATTAAATTAGTTGTTGTCCTGTAGAAAGCACATATTAAGTATTTAAATTTAAAAAAATAAATAAATAAAAATAAAATATACTCGGGACCCCGTGGCAGTACCTCTGCGGACCACCCTAGGGGTCACGCACCCCTGGTTGAAGACCCCTGATTTACGCAATAATTACGTCGCTCCACGAGGTGGCGGTTGACTTGTCAGATAGAAAGACAGCGGCGGCGCCCGACGACGACGAAGAAGAAGGAGAAGAAGACTAACGTGCATACGGCGGCAATGACGACGCAAGCACAACAACCAATCACAAGGCAGGAACGAAGATGGCGGAATCGGAGCTGAGCGTCAGGTAGGCAGATAGCAACAAACTTAGTTAACGGCTGCTTCTGCTTTATGAGTTACTCAAAAGTATTTATCAGCGAGTGGATATATATCTACGCAACGTGGCTGTTTGTTAAGTCCCACCTGGAGTTGTATTTATATTTGACAGCGCGTCTTTTGAGCTGTTAGCGCCACGCTAACTTAGCTTAGCAAGTGCTAACAGTTGAAGCATTTGAATGGCTGTTCGGCAGCGCGGTGTGTCAGCCGCATGACAACAACAGCGTGTTGACCAGTAAACTAGTTATTCAGCTAAAGGAAGAACCGGCGTTTGTGTTTCTGTTTAAAAAGCCTCAACTGTTTGTCACCTTCAACAACAACAACAACAACAACAACAATGGTTAACGTTAGTTGTGACAGAGGAGGCTAACGGTAGAGGTTTGAGCTCAGAGAGGACAATTACCGTGTACGTTAGCTCAGGTTATTTGAATGGGAAATGTTTCCCTTCACGTTTACACAGTTTGTAAATCCACCTTCGAGCTGCAGCTGAAACTACCTCACCTTTCCACCTGTTAATAAATCATCTTTATTTCAAAGTCAGGTGTATGAACTGACAATTTACATATTAAGGTAAATTAATGCAGGTGTAAAAAAAACAACGTAGAGCAGCAATACTAACATTTTAATAATACAATAAAAGTTACATACAAATGTTCTGTAACAATTTTGTTTTCATTGTCACAATTATCTTGACAATGTCACCAAATCTAAGCCAATCAGGCGTGAACAAATCTAAACACCAGTTCTTCCTTTTCTTTCACATCTGGAGTCAAATAACAAAGAATAAATTGTATGAACACGTTAGACTTGCATGAAGTTGATACAAATCTGAACCTCATGTTCATTCTAAACATGACTTATTATGAGTAATGCAAAGTCTGTTAACATTTAAGTTTAAAACGTCTCACAAAATCATTCACACGTTCACATCTGCAGACATATAACAGCAGCAGTTACGTCCTTAAAGGTTCAAATGCTTCGTTATGTCAACCAAAAAAAAGCCAAATCTTCCAGCCATACAGTATCTGACAATCCTAGCAGGCCATAAATAATATATTAAAAAAATGAAGCTGAGGGTCGCATGAAATATGACCGCGGGCCGTGACTGCAGAAGTGCACAGCAGTACAACAGACACAGCCAATCTTATTAACAGCTTCAACGAATCTATCTGTATATATCAATCTATTTTTTTCCATCAGTTTTGAAGATGTCATGACATCTAAACTTTCTGTATGAGTTTCTCAGCTGGTGCATGACAGTGCTCCCCGATGGATATTAAACACACTTTATTACAGTATATATCATTTTATGTCATGACATTAGTGTATATATTTATATATTGTGATATACTTTTTTTTCTTAAAGTTGAGAAATGTTTCTACATAAAATCACGAGATAGAAATATTGCTTCTTGGTTTATCAAGTGAAATATTTGACGAAATGATGAAAATACCAGAGAGAGAGATAAAGAGACCCACAGACAGACCACTGAAGAAATGGTATAGGAAAATGACAGTTGACAAATGTATATTGTCATATTGCCCGCCCCTAATCTGCCTATTGGATGAAACTGTACTCTCACATTTACTGACTGCTGCTTGGATTGCATTTCATTGTCAATTATCACTTATATATCCATCATTCTCTCAGGAGCTGTCGAGAATTATGGACCATACTACTAGGAAGATCTGCATTGCGAGAGCCGGTATGTCTTCCTGCCGTGTGTTTTTATGGAACTGTGACTGTTTTGTTACTTGCAAGAGTGTAAAGCTAGCACCACGGTGCGGAGGTTGGTTCATTGTCTAGTTAGAGAAATACTTCTTGTTTCATTTTTCAGCAACTTCTGTAACAATATAAATTCACTATTTGTCTGCTGTTTCCTGTTTTTGGACTGCTTAACACGTAACATAGGAGTGCGTTTAACAGGATTTATGCAAGACATAGGTGTAAAATGACATAATTAAATGAAAGTAACATATTGGGGAAAAAATAAGTATTAAAAAAAGTAAATACTGAACAAATAAATAAATATTAAGAGAGAGAAATCTGGTAAAGGGATCAGACTTTAATCATTTAATTGTGATTCATTTGATTATGTATTTTTATGTTATTTTGAGTGTACCAGAATCACAGAAGTATCTTGGCTTGGTTATTTTACAATGCTTATAAAGCATATGATATATGTGTTGTCCGCTTACAGCATAATCTTTTTTTAATCCCCACTGACACGAGTGATTTTTCTCTCTTCTCGTTATGAAACGTTTGACGGACACTCAGGCTCAGATAGAGGCAGAGCTCGACAGACACTGGGACAGACTGCATCAAGGACTCAATTATTACAAGCCGCCCAGGTATGTCACAGTTTGATCCCAACATCAAATACACTGTGACTCGTAACAACCATAATTATTCATAACTACAAAAGGTAACCGTGAGCGTCACTTGTTCTAGCTCGTCCTCTGCCGGGAAAGTGAAGGAGAACAAAGCTGTTGCACAACCATTGAAGGATTTTGGTCTGAGGATCAGTAAACTATTGGTAAGAGTTCAAATATTTTACGTAAAAGGATTCGCTGTCTTCATTTGGTCGTGATTATTTGTTAATGTAATGCTTTTAATAATGTTGCAGGGTCTTGATGAACAACAGAGTGTGCAGCTTTTACAGTGCTACCTACAGGAGGACTACAGAGGAACCCGTGATTCATTAAAGGTGCCCGTTACCGCTTAGAGTTTTCAGTGATGTTTTTTCATGAGCAACAAAAAACACAAGATGTTATGGTGACAACCATTCAGATGGTGGCTAACAGTCTCTTCCATGCAGGTTGTTCTCAAGGATGAGCGACAAAGCCAGGCGCTGCTGCTGAAGGTCAGTCCAGAGATCTGCAGCCTTTTTACGTTTGCTGTGTAATTTCCATATTTAATCCAATAACTAATAACGGCCTGTGTGTGCATATTTACAGATAGCTGACTATTACTACGATGAGCGCATGTGTCTGCTCAGATGTGTCCTGCTCTTGCTGACATACTTTCAGGATGAGCGACATCCCTACAGGGTGAGAAGCAAAATAAATAAAAGGAAAAAATTAAAGGATTAGTTTGATCATTTCTGTTTGTGTTGTTGCTTCTGTAAGATAACTCTGGGTGTGTTTGGTTTTGTTCAGGCTGAGTACAGCAACTGTGTCAATAAACTGGAGAAGGACCTGGTGAGCAACTACCAGTCGCAGTTTGAGAAGCTCTTCAAAGCAGAAGCACCAACATGGGAAACTCATGGAAACCTCATGGTGATCATTTGATTCATATTTGATTAATACTGTATGTTGTAACTATCCTCAAAGGATGTAAAATAATGCTTTATTTATTTCAGACTGAGAGGCAGGTGTCGCTGTGGTTCCTGCAGTGTCTGAGAGAACAGTCTCTGCTGCTGGAGATCATCTTTCTGTACTACGCCTACTTTGAGATGAGCTCGACCGACCTGCTGAGCTTCACCAAAATGTTCAAAGAAGAAGGCTTCGGTTTGCGGCAGACCAACAGACACTTAGTGGACAAGAGCATGGACGCGCTGGTCGACCGCATCGGGTAAGAGCACCTCAGTGTGTTTGTGTGTATGTGCCGTTTACATGTTTAAAGCGAGTGTGAATAAGATGTCTGTTAGTGGCGCGTGACAGATCTTTTTTAAGATTACAGATGAGAATCGAGTTTCCTGTGACTTATTGGCTATTTAAAGGCTAACATCTTTTATGTTTGTCTGGCCTGCAGATATTTGAGCTCTCTCATCCTGGTTGAAGGAATGGACATCGACTTCCTGCACAAGTGTGCGCTGGAAGACTGCACAGAGCAGCATCAGTTCTCCAGCGCTCCTGATGTTATCAAGGTTCCACCAGAGTCTATAAATGCAGCAGTCACTCATCCAAATACAGACGAGTCATACAGACATCTGAACCTTGATACTCCTCTGTTTCTTCCAGGAGATGGATCAGCTGCTGCTGACGTTTGGTGACATCCCTCATCACGGGCCGGTGCTGCTGGCCTGGGTCCTGCTGAGACACACTCTGCGACCGGACGAGTCCAGCCCCGTGATCAGGAGGATAGGAAACACAGCCCTGCAGCTGGAGGTGTTCAAGTACATTTCAACCATGCTGAAGGGCCTCGGAGTCTCAGGGAATAATGTAAGAGAGCGCAGACACACACCTGGGTCATATCAAGTTCATAATAAGGTGGAAAAGTCTTTCCAGCTTTTTTGCTGCTCCCATAACCAAAAACTGCTCATCCTGTGGCTGTACACTTCTGAGTAGAAATACATGAAGATAAGGAAGTCCTTTCAAAGGTTTAGACTGTAATCAGAGGCCATAGAGCCATGAATCTTATCCGTAAGGTTCAGATTGCTTCTGGGTTTCTCTACCAGGTAGTTAAAGTTAATCATGTGAGGCCTCAGACCCAAACCAGTCTCTAATGAGATGCTACAATGAAAACCACCTGGCAGCAGTGAAACATGCTGCACTCTGGATTAGTTTTATTTTCAGAATCTGAGCTGAATCAGACTTTTTAGGTCTTATAATCACGCCCCTCATGCTGTGGTTTACGTCTGCAGACAATGCACTGAGAAAAAAGTCAACAGCTTCTCCTACATTGAACACTGAAAATAACAAACTGTCACGTTTTGTGCATCAAAATCTCACAAATCTTCCCGATGAAATATGTGACACAGCAACACAAACATACACATGCTCGGATATGTATTTGTATTGTTTTACTACATTCAATGTCGCCACTCTTTGACTCTCTCTCCAGTGCACAGCAAGCACAGCGAAGATGTGCATCTACGGTCTCCTCTCATTTGTGATCACTTCTTTTGAAGAGGAAAGCTTACAGGTATACACACATACATATTTTACATGTACATATGTTAAAGGCTCCTTCCTCATATCCATATTTGTAACCTCTGTTCGTAAACTTGCCTCATCGCGTGACAGACTGGTGGCGTGGCGACACAGTGCTCCCACCTGATCGATGCTGCCTGTGAGGTCCTCTCTGCTCCGAGTCTGGCTGAAGTCTTCTGGGAAATGGTGAGAATAATCAAAGAAGAGATCAAATTGGATAAAAACAACAAGTGTCAACTGTTGATAATTTATCCTGTTTGTCATATTTTTAATCCAGAAGCCGAACATGGGATTGGGGATGATCCTGGACAGCGCAGTCGGGATGTTTCCTCACAAGATTGGACCACTGTTACAGCTTCTCACTGCTCTTCTGTCAAACAAGTCGACCGTTAAAAAGGTAGATTACACACATGCGCACGCACATTTACACACTCTTCTCTTCCTTATGTAAATGGCTTGACGTATTTTTTTTTATGTGGCAGGTGTACAACTTTTTGGATAAGATGTCCTTCTATACACAAGTTTACAAACATAAGCCCAATGATATCATCTCCAAGGAGGATGAAACATTGTGGAGGAGACAAACACCAAAACTCCTCTACCCCCTCGGTTAGTCTCTTTTTAATTTGCGAGATTTGAATACATTTTTATGCATAATTACAGAATATATAACTTTGTCGTGATGTGCGTCTACCGTAACGATCCGTCTCAACCCTCAGGCACGGGGCAGACTAACCTGTGGATGCCACAGGGAGTGCTGGGCCAGGTGATGATCGGAGGCGAGCAGGGCTACGTGGTCCGCTGGGACTACTCCTACAGCTCCTGGACTCTGTTCACCTGCGAGGTGGAGATGCTGCTCCACGTGGTTTCAACTGCAGGTACACAACTAGCTGTTCATACATTCTCACTAGCACAGTGTTAAAGAAGGTTGTCGATGGACGCCCAATAATCACCACAGGTTACCATTAGAGTCCAAAATAATGTCATCATGCTTGCAAGTTAATTGATTATTATTCGAATCTTTTGTTAACGTGTCCGTGTTTTTCTGCGTCTTCTTGGTCTAGACGTTCTCGCTCACTGTGCACGTGTGAAGCCGATCCTGGATCTGGTCCATAAAATCATAAGCACAGACTGGACCGTGTCAGATTGCCTGTTGCCTCTCACTTCACGCATCTACATGTTGCTACAGAGGTCAGAGTCCCTCATCAAGCTTATCAGACGCTTACATGTGTTTTGTCATTTTGTGCTTCCTGTTTGAAACGGTCTTCACGAGAATGAATTTGTCTTTTGTCATTTGCGCGTAGGTTAACATCGGTCATCAACCCTCCAGTGGACGTGATCGCCTCCTGTGTGAACTGCCTCTCCGTGCTGGCTGCAAGGATGCCTGGGAAGGTGGGTGTGCTGGAGACTTCTCGTGTGAACAGGAATTTAAACCCAGAATCTTCATGTACATCTTGTTCTCTTACCTTCAGGTGTGGTCCAGTCTGCACCACACAGGTTTCCTCCCCTTTGCCTCCAACCCTTTGACCAGCATGGCTCAGTGTGTGAGGTAAAGGAAACAGCTCAAAGTGTTTGACGCTTTATGTTTAATTTGCCTCACAAATATGAGATTTTTATGTTTTTGTTTCTTTTCTTTTTTTTCTTAGTGCTGAAGGGATGAAAGCAGGTAACTATGGCAACCTGCTCGTCCAGATTGAGCAGCCGAGGGGCGAGTACGCCGTAACCATCGCCTTCCTTCGTCTCGTTACAACCCTGGTCAAGGTAACAGATTTTTAGCAACTGAGATGTGCACAGCTTTACAGGAAACATCTATAAATGTGCTGTCTGCTGCTAATCTCTTCTCTCCCTGATGGTTCATTTCAGGGTCAGCTTGGCAGCACTCAGAACAAAGGTCTGATCCCCTGTGTGCTGCTGGTGCTAAAAGAGATGCTGCCCACATACCATAAGTGGCGTTACAACACCTACGGAGTCAGGGAGAGGATCGGTAAGGGTTCACGTCTGACGTGCCCGTGGTGGCAAGTTTTTTTTTTTCGCAGACTGGAAAGTAACACGCTCTGTGTCGCTGCAGGTTGTCTTATTTTGGAGCTGATTCATGCCATCCTTAATCTGAGCCCAGAGGGAGAGGATCAGGGCAGGTGAGGATAATCTTGTGGGATTAAAGTTACCTGAGCGTTTCTCTGTAAATTCAATCGGACATTCGGACAAATGTGCCTTTTTACAGTGTAGTATTTCTGTTTTTTTGGACTTTTGGTTGGACAAAACAAGACAATGTATCAATGACCTCATTGAGTAATTCATTGACAGGTTTTGTTGTTGTTAATGTATTGTCTTCCCTGCTGCAGCACCCCCACCCTGCAGTCTCTGTGTATCTACAGCCTGGCGAACACTGAGGCTGGACAGGCAGTCGTCAATATCATGGGAGTCGGAGTGGACACCATAGATGTGGTCCTCGCTGCACAGCCCAGCAGGTAAACAGGACAAGCGTTCATGCTTAGTTTTGTACAATTAGCCCAACGCTTGTCGTGGTTTTGTCATATTTGGTTCTATTTTCTGTATTTTTTTTTTTTTTTCCGTCCAGCTCTGGCTCTGAAGGTCCCGGTCAGATCCTGATCCAGACAGTCAAACTGGCCTTCTCCGTCACCAACAACGTCATCCGCCTGAAGCCGCCGTCTGACGTCGTGTCCCCTCTGGAGCAGGCCCTGACACAACACGGTGGCCATGGCAACAATCTCATAGTTGTCCTGGCCAAGTATATTTACCACAAGCACGACCCCGCGCTGCCTCGCCTGGCAATCCAGCTGCTGAAAAGACTCGCTACAGTACGTAACTTCCATTATATACATACAGCTAATATTTCAGCACACATCACTATTGTTGTAAGTGTGTGTGTGTGTGTGTGTGTGTGTTAGCCCCCTGAGGAGAGATGTCTGCACACGTTTTGATGTTCGGCTTGTATTTCGTCTGTAGGTGGCTCCCATGTCCGTCTACGCTTGCCTCGGCAGCGACGCAGCAGCCATCCGCGACGCGTTCCTCACTCGACTGCAGAGCAAGACCGAAGACATGAGGATCAAGGTCATGATCCTTGAGTTCCTCACCGTTGCTGTGGAAACCCAGCCCGGCCTCATCGAGCTTTTCCTCAACCTAGAAGTCAAAGATGGAAGCGAGGGCTCCAAAGTATGAGCGATTTTAGAAAAAGAAGCGTGTTTGTTATTGCTTTTAGTCGTGCTGCAGCTGGATTCAGAATCTCTCTTTTTTTTTTTTTTAACCTGTAGGAGTTTCTGCTCGGTGAGTGGAGCTGTCTTCACGTGGTGTTGGACCTGATTGACTCCAAACAGCAGGGGAAATATTGGTGTCCCCCGCTGCTCCACCGTGCCGCTCTGGCCTTCCTGCTTGCCCTGTGGCAGGATCGCAGAGATAGTGCCATCTCTGTCTTACGTAAAAAGTAAGCACGTTATTTCTCACTTTGACCTGGAAAAATCTGTATAAGCAGGTGTTATGAGTGTGATGAATATATTGCTGCTTTTTTTTTTTTACAGAGAAAGATTTTGGGAAAACTTGACAACGCCTCTCTTTGGAACCCTCACCCCGCCTTCAGATACCACAGAGGTACTTTGTTACATTTTCGCCATTGCACATTTTGTTATAAAGAGTAATTGGATGTCAGATCAACTCGATTATTGTGTGTACCCTCAGCCTTGTGTTCTGGAGACGTGCGCTTTTGTCATGAAAATCATCGGACTGGAGATCTACTACGTCGTCAGGTAATTTCACAATCAGAGTTATCACGTTGACTCGCAGACGGCAGCTTGAATCTCACACATTAATCGTGTCTGTGTTCTCGCAGCGGTTCCTTGGAGCAGTCTCTGAAGGACGGCCTCCAGAAGTTCTCCAACGCACGACGATACGAGTACTGGTCCCAGTACGTCAAGTCTCTAGTGTGCCACGTTGCGGAGATGGAGGAGGAGGGCATCTGTTACTTCCCTGAGACCCAGATGTTGATCTCCGCCTGGAGGATGCTGCTAATTCTTTCCACTAGCCATGTATGTCACAGCAAACACAAACACGGTTATATAGTCCTGTATGTGTTGATGTAATGGACGCTGAGGTATACTCTATCAGAACCGGTTCTTAACATGAGCGATGGAGAAATAACGTATACGGCGATAATGTGCAAATCTTGTCTCTCCTCGAAGGCGTCGCCCTCGATTGTTCGCGTGAAAAAGAACAGACAGCCGAGCTCCTTTCTCATCCTAAATCCAACCAGCAGCTCTGACGGACTATACTGAACCCTTCTTCTTATCGGAATATCTAAAATGTGCTTATTTGTTTTCTCGCCAGGTCTTTGATTGATGCCACCCTCATGTCTTGTGGTTAATTTGCAGCCTGCAGCTGGTTAGTTAGGTTCACTGGAAACGGTTCGCCCGGCGCTGTCCAAGAGCAACAAAGTCATGTCACAAATCACCAAATCTGTTAAATCTTTTGTGTTTTATCTGCACAGAAATCAGTAAGAACAACACGAACGAGGAGAGTAAAAACAGTGTTACACAAGAAACAGTCCTTCAAAAAGCACAAACTTCATATTTAGCAGAAAAATACGAGGGAGGCATCAACGTTTTCATCCAACTGTCAGCAAAATGTTGATCTGTTGTTTTTTTTTTGATTGATTAATTTAAGTGTTCAGCACCTTTTTAGGTGCCCGGAGAAAATCACTAGTTTTTGCTCAGAGCCACGTCTGCAGATGGATCATATGAAAACGTGATAATTGGCATATTTTCTGTTTTTCTAGTCCGATGTGATGCAGCTAACGGAGGACTCGACCAAACTAAAGCTTTTCATGGACGTCCTGGATGGGACCAAAGCCGCCGTAAGCCATCACAGCGTAGCACACTTTGTATTCCTCTTCCTTTTATCGGTGTCTTGAGGTTTTAACTCTCTCTGTCTCCTTCAGCTGACCACACCCATGTCCGTGCCTTGTCTGCGTCTTGGATCCATGATGGCCACGCTACTGCTCATCCTCCTGAAACAGTGGAGAAGGTGAGAATTCATGCATAAGACAGAGAGTGTATAGTTTTTTTATTAACTCCTTGATCTCTAATAAACTGTCACTGCTCTCTTTCTGTCTGCAGCGTGGTAGCGACAGCTCCGGACATCCTGTCTCCTCTCTCCCTGATCCTGGAGAGCGTCCTTCAAGCCGACCAGCAGATGATGGAGAGGACCAAAGCCAAAATCTTCTCTGCACTCATCTCTGTGCTGCAGATTCAGGGACTCAACGGTAACAAGAGTCACGTTCATCTTCTGTTGTCTGTGTTTGAATCTGGTGTTGCAGTCGTCTGGAGTCGAATCTTCTTATTGATTTTTTTTTTTTTATTTTCCAGGTGGAGATATTTCCCAGCTGCCCCAGCTTTTGCTGTCGGTGTGTGAGACGGTGAAAGACGAGGCCCTGGCGCTCATTGACAACACCCGTCACATGAGTCAGACGGCGGACGCGGTGGAGGACGAGGACAGCATGGAGACGGACTCTCCCCGCGGCCCACAGAAGGACCAGAGAGACGGGGTGAGTTGGTACTTTTTTTTTTTTTTTTTTTTGCCAGGCTGCATCCAACATAAAGTTAATTTTAAGCCGTCGTTCTTTCGTTCAGGTGTGTGTGCTAGCGCTGCACTTGGCAAAGGAGCTGTGTCGCACCGACGAGGACGGCGAGCACTGGGTCTCTGTGATGAGGAAGGTTCCCGTCCTCCCCTCGGTGCTCAGCGCCGTTGAGCTCAGCCTGAGATCCAAACACAACCTGTACTTCACTGAGGCTGCACTCCACCTGCTGCTCACGCTGGCCCGCACGCCACAGGTTAACACAGAAGTTTTTTTTAATGTTTCATCTTTTATCTTGTCATAAATGTTGTGGAAAGACCAAAATCAGCGATGTGTTATTTGTTTTAGGCTCTGGATACTCGTTAACCTTTTTTTTAAGGAATTAACACAAATTTAAACATAAAATATGATATCACCAGATTTATGGTGAGGTTTTTTTTAATGTTTTTAAATCAGTGCTTGCTGTCTTCGTTTGTCCTCCAGGGGGCAGCAGCTGTTGCAGGAGCAGGAGTCATCCAGACTATCTGCCTCCCTCTTCTGAGCGTCTACGAGGGCTCTTCAAACGGAGCGTCACAGGTAATAGATGCTTTTTTTTCTTCACGTATCGTTGCTTAGTGACGCAGACTAAATAGTGCGTTGAGGTGACATAACGACACCGCATGTCCGTGTTTCTGTGCAGAGTTTCTCCAGAAAGTCGCAGGACTCCGCCTGTTGGCCCGGCGTGTACCGCCTCTGCATGTCTTTAATGGAAAGTCTGCTGAAGACTCTGCGTTACAACTTCATCAACGAGGCGCTGGACTTTGTTGGAGTGCATCAAGAACGCATCCTGCAGGTATGAGTCACCTGAAGTTAAATACTTAAATGAATGCAGCTCGTTTTGTGTGGCCGTTCTTCTCATTTCTCATGTCTTGCCTCCTTTTCTCTGCTGCTCAGTGTCTGAACGCAGTGCGAACAGTGCAGAGCCTGGCGTGTTTGGACGAGGCGGATCACACGGTCGGTTTCCTGCTGCAGCTCTCGAGCTTCTGCAAGGAGTGGCAGTTTCACCTGCCCAAACTGCTCCGAGACGTTCAGGTAAGTCCAGAGGAAAGCTCCTCGCCTGCAGAGACGACGCCACAGCTCCACCGCGCCGTCACGCTTCGGCTTCCAGTCGTTCAAGCATTGTTTTCCTCTGTCTCCTCCGTTGCAGGTGAACCTGTGTTATCTGTGCCAGACCTGCACGTATCTGCTCCACAGCAAGAAGATGCTTCATCACTACCTCCAGGTCCGGAACAAGGACGCTTTTCATGTCAGACAAAAGTTTACTGCCACAGACATTAAGTAAAAATGATTTAAGACGTTCATTTGTTGTTTTCCTCAGGCTAAAAACGGTGAGGCGTTGCCCCCCGGTCCTCTTCCCAGGACTCAGAAGCCCCCACAAACCCCGTCTAAAGAGACAGCAGGTGGAGGAGAGAGAGAGGAAGCCGAGCAGAAGGCCCTGCTGGCTGTGCAGTGCAGTCTTCTGAAGATCCTCAGCAAAACCCTGGCAACTCTGCAGCACTTCACCCCAGACTGCTGCCAGATCCTCCTGGACCAGGTCTGCCTGCTCAGTCTGCGCTAATAAGCACTTTTGTCTTCAGAATTAGTCCAATTATCAGTTTTTTTATGCTGAAACAGGATAAAATACTGACTTGTGTCCCCGCCTGTGTGTCAGAGTATGGACTTGGCCGAGTATCGAACCCTCTTTGTGCTCAGCTTCACGACGCCGGCGTTTGACCCCGATGTGGCTCCTTCGTTCGGAACTCTGCTGGCCACCATCAACGTGGCCCTCAGCATGCTGAGCGAGGTGAGTGTTTTAATGTGACAGTAAACAACTTGAGCTGCAGTCGGCCTGCGGTAGATTCGCTGAGTGTTTTTGTGCCGCTTGTTCACAGATGGAGAAGAAGAAAGAACCGGTTTCACTGAGCATCGCCTCGCTGGCCTCGTCAGAGGAGATCCAAGCTCTGAAGTGAGTCAGTCTCACATCATATCATCTTTGTTTAATCCATCTTCTCATCTCATTCATTTAACTTTTACGAACTTGTTTTTCTCTTCAGGTCATTGCTGATGTTCACCATGGAGAACTGTTTCTACGTGCTGATCTCTCAGGCTGTCCGGTGTCTCAAAGATTCCTCCATCCTACCTCGAGACAAACAGAGGCTCAAACAGGAGCTGAGCTCTGAACTGGTGAGACGTCACGCTCTCTTAACTGCTCATTTCAAGTCTTCTGCACTTGCACTCTGCAGGACCTAGTGGCGTTAGGGCGTTAAAGCCGCAGAAAGAGGAAGCTGTGAAGCACTGAACAGGATTTATAAATAGAAAACGTCATCCTTACCCCTTTTTATAATAGACTGAATATAAAATATTTGTCTTTTCCGTCTTCCAGAGCACTCTCCTCTCGAGCCTGTCTCGCCACTTCCGCAGGGGCTCTCCATCGTCTCCGGCCAGCGGCATCCTCCCCTCCGCCCAGTCCAAACCACCCACGCCGGGCTCCAAGGCAAGCCACGAAGGTCAGGAGCCGTTCATCCAGCTCGTTCAGGCTTTTGTCAGACTTGTGCAGAGATAGACGTACACATCCCAAACTCTGTTTTTTTTTACGAAGCCAACGATGTTTTTGTACCTCCAGTTGTGCAATCAGAAGAAAAAACCTCTTTCTGGTGTTACGCCTCATTTTTTTATGTACAGTTATTGCGGTAGTTCAAAATAGCACAAGTTTGTGAGCTGGAGTGAGTGTGTGTGTGTGTTTATTCTAATATGATGTTTGGAGCCATAATTTTGTCGAACATTTCATTTTGCCAAAAACTGCTGTTCTAACTCAAATCTGACATGACCACAACCAAAGTGTTGAAGCCGCCCGATCGTCCACGCGGACGTGTATTATGAAGCAGATCCTGGTGCTACTTAAACATCAGTCACTAACTGCGGTTTATCTTTCCAAGACCTAGTTTTATAGGTCAGCTTTGATGCTACTCAACGACCAGACACGTCTCAAGCGCCACTTCAGAAATTAGACCTTTTCGAATATGATAATCTCCTCGTATATCATTTTGGCTGAACGTAGTAGAAAAGCGGCGCTGTACTTTTTCACTAAATCTCAACCTGAACTTTGCTATTTTCTTATATCTGCTTACCCGTGTACACACTTTGAAGTGGCTGCCAAGATTTGTACTTCAAAAAAAAAAATATATGCTAATAAAGGGACTTTTGTACCACAGTTGAGTTTCATCATTAAACTTTTCTTTACTGCATTTGCACATAATTCCTTGAACACTCTATACATAAACCGACGGATGAAACCGATCAAAAAAAAAAAAATCAGTAATAAAATACATTTTCATGTTCTTATATGCATCATATAAAAAAGAATAAAAGGAACAATATTTAAAATGCAGGAATTACTATTTACAAAGGCATTATCTTTTAAAAAAAAAAAACTTTTACAACTTCAGTACCTAAAATAAATCAAATGATAGGCAGGTCGTGTGCAATCGTAGTACAAAAGGCTTCGATATGAGAATAAGGTGACGGTTTTACAGCAGGATAAGGCCCGATGAATATTAATTAATTAATTAATTAGCTACATTATCAAAAGCAGTGCGGCAGCAGGTTTCTAGTAGCTGCAGTGTAAAGAGGCGTCGCTGTTGCGATCCTCCGAGGATTCAGAGCGTCTGCTGCCTGCAGTCTGCTCAGGCTCCGCAGCGCCCCCTACTGGCCATTGACTGGGACCTCCTGCAACACAAACGACGACAACATCAGCCAGCCGATCGCGTTACATCTTCGGGCTTAAAACATGCAGCGGTTTGTGCTGAAGGCATAAAAAATACTGACACCTTCCAAGCATTTACAGCTGCCTGCGGACACGTGCATGTGACATCTTGTTTTAAAAAGGAATAGTTCAACATTTTGGGGAAACAAGCTTCGTTGTTTTCTTACCAAGAGTAAGCTTAGCATAAAAAAGGGGAGACAGCTGGTCTGTCTTAGTGTAAAAAAGGGAGTTAGGGTTTGCTTTCATGGAGTCTTGTCACCATGAGGTTGCCAGGAAACCAGCGAAGAATCCCCATAAACCTTTTTACACATAAGAGGTGCTTTCGGACAGAGCCAGGCCAGCCGTTTCCCCTGATTTGCAGTCTTTATGCGGGTCAATAAGCGTATTTCCCTAAACGTTCCTTTAAAAGATGCCTCATACGGGTAGAAAAGGCTTCTCATGCTTCATGAATGCAGATCACTCAAACACGATATGATACATTTCCAGTTTATCAGGTTATGGTCAGCGAAACTTGACAAAATGTTGCTAAACAAACCCAATAAACTGGCGGCTCTGAGTATCTCGTGATACATTCATGTTTTACTTCATGCATTAGATAAAAAAAAACCCAGCACGGTCTCGTGAATGTCATGCATCAGATTTCAAGTCTCAAAGCCCGCACGTCAACCGCACTGACCTTCGTCTGGAGTTCCAGACAGACCTTTCAGGCCAAACAGGGTACAGTAATTTGTCTATCGTTATTTCACAGAGAGGGACGAGAAGGAAAAGGAGAGTGAGTGAGGACACGGACGTTAGTTTGACATTTTATAACGTGTCTTTTATTTTGTGGTAAACTCACCTCTAAATTCCCCCTGGCTTTCTTCAACACTCCGTGGGTAAGATACACTAAAAACGGGGCAAAGAAAGAAGTCAGATATCTCGATTTATTTATCATGTCAGAGAAGCTTGTTTCAATGTAAACTGTAAGTAACACTCGATGATCTTACGCTGATCGATGATGACTCTCTCCATCCCCTCTTTGAGCTGGTTGGTGGTTCGCAGGCGTTTCACGGCTCCGTTCAGCATCCTCTCCTGCTGTGACAGTCTGCTCTTCAGCCTGGCGATCTCGTTTTTCAGCAGCTCATCCTGAAACTGACGATTAAAAAAAAAAAAAAAAGTTTGGTGTCCGTAGATATTTAATTGGATTAATTAGACACAGTAAAGTTTGTGGATGTCTACCTGCTGGTTGCTGCTGCCGTCCCCTCCTGTGCTACCAGCCGGCAAGGAGACCCTCCACACCAGTTTGAGCAGTCGACCGGCCTCCTCCAACACGTGCTGCATGTTGTTCACGTTGCCGGACAAACTCTTCAGATGCTGCTGCTCCACTGCCTGTGAAGATCGATATTGAAACCTCAGTTCCACGTTCACGTTACCAATCGGTGCGCCGCACAAACGTGACGGTTCGTCGGTACCTTGTTGTCGGAGCCCTGCTGTCTGAACGTGTGCAGACACTCCTGCAGTTGCGCGTCCATGCTGTGCGACAGCTTCCGCCCCTCTGAGATCTGCTTGCGCAGGGCGTTGTGGTCCTCGATCAGACCCAAAATGTGCCGACCGTTGCGGTTTGCCCACATGCGGTGGCCCGGCACCAGGCGGGAGGGAGCGCCGGGGACGCTGTCGCCGGAGCTGCTGCTGATCGACCCTCCGTCCACCTCCGAGTGAACGCGACGCTTCTCTTCTGAAAAGACGGCAGACCAGAGTGAGTCGAGTTCATAAACTATATTTATCAGAGAATACGAGCAGCCGATGCTGTTTTCTTACCGTGGCGGACACTGGTGTATTCATTGTGAGTCTGAAACGAGTGCCTGACGGGATCACTGCCTTCACGCCCCGGTGACCTGCCTCCTTCATCTAAAGACAAATAAAACAAACACTTACATGACCTGGCAGATTCCTCTGTGTGTGTGTGTGTGTGTGTGTGTGTGTGTGTCACAGGTTATTAGCGTGTGTGATTGGCGTGTTTACCCGGTGAGGACAGCAGGTAGTTGATGTTGATGGTTTCAGAGCGGTTGGGTCCTCTGAGCAGCTGCTCCTCGAGTCTCTGCCGCAGTGCCGTGTTGGTCTGGATGCTCCTCTCCAGCTGCAGCCTCAGGTGTCTGATCTCCAACAGCAGCTCGCTCAGGTCCACCGAGCTGGAGGAAGGGACGGGGACGGGCCCCTGGGTGGCTTCACTGGATTCTGCTAAGAGGAACAACGAAGGAGAGGGAAAATACTTTAATGCAGGTGAAAGGTGAATATTATATATATTATATACAATAAAAAAAATTTAAAAAAACTTGTCGTACCGTTGTGTTTCTGAGTTTCGGTCTTCATCTTTTCGTAGACTTGCAGCTCCACCCGCAGCGACTGCAGGACATGCTGGGAGTCCGACAGCTGCTGCCGCTGCAGCTTCACCTCACACTGCAGCCTGGAAACAAACACACACACACACACACACACACAGTTTAATTATCAAAATGATTTACAACACACACACAAACTACAGCCAAACTCTCATGATGTTTAGTTTTTAGTTTGCAGTAATAAAAAAATATAAATATATATGTTCTGATAAACTGAAAAAGTTTAAAATCAATCTGCTCCTCCTTATAAACAGTGCACACACACACACACACACACACACACACACACACACACACACACACACACACACACACACACACACACACACACTCAGGAGACGAGGTAAGGAAAGGGAGAGGAGAAGTGATCTGACACTAAACTAGACTGCGGGGTTTCGAGTGTCGGCCTCATTCAGCTGTGTCAGCAGGATCCGGGGCAAGAGGTCGGGTACCATCATTATGGTACGCATGCATGCGTGTGTGTGTGTGTGTGTGTGTTCATGGATGCGCCTACAAATGATCGACTATCATGTTCCTGAGTTGTGCAAATCGTATGGAATAATGATAATAGTAATGACTCTTTAGAAAAGTCATTAGCAGCCTTGTGTAGTTTCAGGTTGCATGCAGTGTGTGTGTGTGTGTGTACCTGTGCAGCTCCTCCTTGCTGTAGTGCAGTGTATCCTGCAGCTGGGAGTTTTCCTGGCTGCTGTGCTCCAGCCTCTCCTGCAGTCGGCTGTTTTCTTGCCTCAGAGCGTCGCACTCCTTCCTGCTCTGCTCCAGTTTGGCCGTCCGCCTGGCCAGAGTCTCTCGGAGCTTCTCGTTCTCTTTCTGCTTGTCTGGAGGCAATAAATAAAATGTCTGTGAGCTATCTGGATATCTGGAAAGATATCGTCTGAAAGGTTGTGTGTGTGTGTTTCTGATTACAGAAGCTTGTAGCTTTTGCGCTTTACCTCTGGAGCCCGTGTTGAGCTGCTCCTTCAGGGTTTGGTTCTGTCCCCAGAGGAAGCGCACCTCGTTGGCCAGCTGACCCTGCTCCTCGTTGCCGTGGATGAAGATGTTGGTGGCTGCTGAACACAAGACGGGCGCGCACGGAATCGTCAGATCAACGAGTAACAGTGTGAGACACGCTGGCATTGAGAGAGGGATGATTTCAGGTGTGTACCTGGGTCTTTCTCCACCTCGGCTAGCCTCTTCTCCAGCTGCTCCCTGAGACGGTCGTTGGTGCGGATGCTCTCCTCCAAGCGCTGCCGCAAAGCTCGGATCTCCTGGAGATGTTCTCCCAGCAAGTCTAATGAAACACGCACGCAAAAAAGCTTAGTTAAAGGCGGATTTAGTGCTGCACTTCTACAAAAACAAGGCTTACAAGAGACAGATTACACAGGAATCACTCAAATCTAAGCAGCAGAGTCTTCTTCAGGTCTACACTGCTGCTACAGCAGAGCACAAACCACAGTTTGCTAGTGTGACTGACTAACACGATGATAAACCTTCCTATGCCACACATTCACCTGAATTCATCATCCGTGGCTGCTCGCCAGCGTTCGTCTGTGCCAGCGTCTCCGTCCGGTTTGCTCGTGTCCGCCTGAGGTCCTGATCCGTCCTGGTCTTGTCCGTGATCCTGTTCTTGGTGGTGGGAGCTGGTCTGGGCCATGATGGAGCGATGCAGGTCCAGTTCGGTGCGCAGGGTGGTGTTGAGCTCCTCACTGCACCTCAGCTGCTCCTGCAGTCGGCCGTTCTCCCTCTGCAGGCCGTGCAGTCTGCCGGCGCTGGACACACCTTCCTCCTGAGCTCCTCCCACGGGAGGGACTGCTGCTCCCGTCCAATCAGCGGGGTGTCGCTGGCCTAACGGGGGGGAGGCAACAACAGGTAAACAGATCAATGTGAGAAGTCGATATCAGACATCATTTCTGTGTGAAAGGTCTGTTCAATCCCTCTCTGCCAACACAACAAGATGAACGTCTGCTGTGTAAAAGAGTCAAACAGGTAGACTGTCTGCAACTGCACGGTGATGTATCGGTGAGTTCGGGTCCTCGGGCCCCTCTGCAGGTCCTCTCACGTATCCGCACGCTTCACTTGTCTCCGTAAAAAAGCCCTCACTGTCTCTTTTCCCCGGGGAAACACAATTTGAAGATTGAACCGGATAGGTGCCACTGAATAATGCAACTTTAAGTGGAGGCGGACTGAAACAGGACACCCGCTCTGCCCTTGGCCGGCGTGCTTTGTCCCGCGGGACGCCTCGCTGCAACAGAATGGATCTGAGTGGAAAATAAGTGCCATTACAGGCAGCGACGAGTCTGGCCGGGGCCCACGTGGACGAGGACTCGATGATATAGCACCGAAATATGAATTTTTAATGGAGGAAACTGTGTTAATCTTAGTACCTGGCTGAGGCGAACGTCAGTGACACTCAAGACTATAATTTGACTTTCGCACCCAATCACTAATAAATTCCATCGTTGAGACTAATTTTAAATCTGCGTGTCGTATGAGCGTCTTTGTGCTTACCGCGGGCTCGACTCACGCCCGGCGTGGTCGGGCTGCTGTAGCAGGAGGAGGAGGAGGTCCTGTCGGAGTGGCACAGGTCAGAGTGAGAGCTGTGGTGGCTGCTGGGAGTTTGGCCTCTTAGCTGGCTCTGCAGGCTCTGGATCACACGGTTCTTCTCCTGTAGCTCGTTAGCCAACCTTGAAGAGGAAGAGGAGGAAGTTAATGCTTGAACACTTGGCCTCCCAGAGGTGCAGACAGCTGGATTTCGTCCATCGTATCGTCCCCGCTGGGTGTTTGGCGGGCAACACAAAGTCAAAACGGGAAAGATAAGTCGAGGAAACAGCACCCAAAAAAAAGAAGACACGACTGTAGACGTCAAGAAAAAAAATCTGTTCCCGACCAGATGATTTGCAGCAGAAACACACACAAGCTGGAAAATAAGAAAGAGTTCACGGCAAACGTCATGCTGTGTGTCTGGATCGAAACCCACTCACAGGTCCAGCTGCTCCCTGGTGCATTCGGCCAGGTTGAGGTTTTGCTGGACGAGGAGGCTGACGTGCTGCTGCAGCAGCTCTCTCTCGGCCTCCAGCTCCAAACGCAGATTATCTAGCTCCTGCTGGATTACGGCCGTGCTGTCGGGAGGATCTTGCATGCTCTCCTCATAGGACAGAGGCGATTCCTGCTGAAGCTCCCCAAAGCTGCCCACATCAGCGATAATACGGACGAGCGTTACTGTGAGCAACTGTTCAATAAATCTGGATCAAACTATTTTTAGTATCACAGATGCTACGGTTTTACTACTGCCGGCAATCAAACGAGGGGAAACTTCTCTGATCATTAATTTCCTGCGAATGATGTGAAACGAAAACGTTCCAAACGTTCCAGATTTTCTCGAGGATCGAACTGAATACGTATCTTTGTGTTTCATGCTGAACTCACTAATTTAATAATAACTTGGATAGTTTGGATGGATGAACATGTGACATGACAACGTGGGGCCTCTCGTTTCTCAGACACAAAAGGCGACCCAGTTAAAAAGGGGCAACGTGACCTCAATGTTTTGGTTGTCATGGTAATAATTAGGTCAACAGCATGACGCTGTTCAAAAAGCAACAAAACACGAAGCGCCCGGGGTCAGAAGGCAATTGGTGGGGGGAGGTCTTTAAAAAGGGGGTCATGAGACAAACATGAGAAGAGCTCGGCTGACGGCCCTCAAATCTCAAACGAGAACACGGACGATACGATGTACAAATACGGCACAGAACGCCTCGGAAACTAGCGTAATGTTCACAGCGCTGATAAAAACTTCTTAAGGACACGTGCAGGAGTCATAACCGATGACGAGGTCATCACCTCAGTGCAGTGTTACATAAATGCTCATGTCATGAAGGAATAGTTTACTCTGATGCAGCTCTCATGTCTGTACGCTGAATACAAAGCTGCAGCCGGTTAGCTTAGCTTAGCTTAGCACAAAGACTGGGAACAGATGAAAACAGCTAGCCTGGCTCCGTCTAAAGATGACAGTTCCCGGTTTAAAACGACGATAACGTGCTGGAGCCGGGCTAACTGTTTCCCCCTGCGGCCGCTGGCTGCAGCGTTATTACAGGACAGACATGACAGTGGTATCAATCTTCTCGTCAAACTCTCCGCCAGAAAGCAAATAACCATATTGCCCAAACTGTTCCTTTAGCCGTGTCATTATAGTATCGGGACGGGTAACCTAATATTAAAATGGATTGGATGATTCGGAGTGTTACAGCTTAAGACATTTGACGATAACTGAGTGCGGTGAGCGGTGAGTTTGAGACGTACCTGCGGGACAGTTCCAGAGCCGCCACATCCTCATTATCCGGATGAGACTCTCCTGGCAGACAGATAGAAAAGATCCTGTCAAGGACACGTCGCTAAAAATCAGTTTACGAATGACTGCTCTCTGTTGTGTTCGTCTCTTTTGCTGGTGGCTTTCTCTTTGTGAAAACACAGAGGCGGTTCTGTTTTTCATGACTCAAACACAGCTGCGTTTTAAAACTAAGTTTGTAGCGTTGAAGCATCAAATCAGACTTCATTCTTTGTGTGTTTTGGCATCATGAATTAAAATTATATGAAATAACTGTGCCGGGTGCTTCTGATCAGCACTATTTCTCAATGTTTATCGAGGCAGCGAGCGGCTACCTTTGTCCAGCCGTCCCTCCAGCCTGTCCAGAATGCCCAGGCTCTTGTCCAGCTGCTCTTTCACCACCTCCCCCATGTAGTAGTCGACTTCGCTGGCCTGCAGCAGCTCCTTGAAGGCTTTGCTCAGCTCCTCCAGCTGCCGACGCTGCAGGCCTCCCAGCCGGCGGCTCTCCTTGATCTGCTGCCTCAGTTGTGACAGCTCCCTGGCTTGTGACTGCACCAGAGAGTCCAGTCTGCGGAGAGGACAGAATGAGGGCAAGCAAAGGGGAGGAAATAAACACGAGTCAGGATTTAATTGTCGAAATGACTCAGTGTTAAAAAACAGTGTAATATCGATAATGCTCTGAAAAAGGCTGTTGACCTTGCAGGTGATGTAGATTGGCTGCGTGTCTGCTGCAGCTGGTCGCTCATGCTTCTGTTCAGCGACCTCTCTCTTTCCAGTTCCATGTTCAGACAGCTTTTATCCTTCATCGCCTCCTTTTTCTCCCTCAGCTGTCCACTTCTGTAGCTCCTATCCTGGCTGTGGTCATCTCTCTGCGCCCCCTCTTGATCCCTGCCGACTGACGGATCAGAGATGCCGGCAACTAATTCGCTGGAGAGAGAGTTCCTGCGCAGGAGGCTTTGCATTTGGAGGATGAGCTTGGTCTGGTTTTCCAGCTGGACCTTCAGCTCTCTGACTTGTCCCTGAAGCTGAAGGGGGTCCTCGGAAACACCGTACTCGTCGTAGGCCTGCAGGCTTTTCAGACTGACCTGAAAACAGGACAGGAGACGGTTAATTAACTTTTAATAAAGAGCTGAGCTGTACACATTAGCTCAAATTCTCACATACTCGTGGCATCCAGGGCAGTGGGGAAATATTACACAGACAACATGCGGTTTAATGTAATTCTTAGTCTGTGTTTTTGATTTTTGAAAGGCTGAAAAAGAAAAAGTCGACACCAGCCTCCAAGCTCTTTAAATAGAGCGTCTTTCTTTCTTACCACAGCACCATGCACACACGCAGATTTGTTGTGCCTAGTGACCGTTTTGTTGACAGGAAGAGTTTGGAGAGCGGGTCGCATACCTTGGCCGAGCTGAGCGCCGGGGAACTAGGGTACGGGGTGCTGGAGGTTGAGTCCAGGTTTTCAGTGGAGGAGAATGTGGCCTGCTCGTGTTTCAGCAGGGAAGGCAAGCTAGAGGCGCTGCAGCTTGGTTTCACACCGACCTCTAGATCTGGCAACAGAAGGGACACGGACACGATCAGGCGGGGCACGGGAAAACGTTACAACAAACAGTGAGGAAATAAATCAAGTGAGATACGGCCGGACTGTGAAATAAGACGAGAAATAAAAGTGAAAGGTTAATGAGTGCTCGAAAAAGACATTCCCAAACTTCAGAGCGGAAACATGCAAGAATTTCGTCAATGTGAAAGTATTGACGGCACATTCGGATTTGGGAATAGTGCAGAGGAATACCAAATTAAAAAAATCAGTAGACAGCGTGAAGTTATGAGACCCAAAGAGAAAACATTTCTCGAGGTGAGAGACAGTGTGTTACAGTTGCCCTCGCTCACTCCTCATGCAGACATATAGAGAGAATCTATCCACATGTGAGATTAGTGTCCACTCAGCAGACAGACATGCAGTGTCCGTCTCAAAAGCCGTCTACCTGTGCTACTGCTCTCTTCCCTATCGTTCTCACTCTTGCCACTGGTTTCGTAACCCAGGTCCTGCAAATCCACCTGCACGCCTTTGTCATCCTGCTCCAGAGCTGGCATTGGAGGCAATATATGTTTGGTTAGGAAGGAATCATTTCACAGAATCTTGTCTCTCTGTCCTTAACGGTGATCCTGATCAATTACAATCAATCCGTGCACACGACGGCACAAACGGCTCAGCGTCTTACCTTTCCGTGCAGTTTCGGGAGATGTGTTGGTGAGAGCAGTGGCCAGTTGCTCCTCCAGGCTCTTGCACGCTTTCTTCTTCTCCCTCAGCGCCTTATGGAGAGTCTCCAGTTGGACCTGAACGCTCGGTGGTAATCCCTTGACATCCTGCATCGTCCTGTGGTCCTTGCTCTCCTCTCTACGGCCCTTACCTTCATGTACGGAAGCCTGGAGTTCGGATATTCTCTGACAGTGATCGCTGAAGGCCTTGTAGAGGCGGCAGAGGTTGTTATGGAGCTCTTGGCGTAGTTGTCCCTTTGTTCCAGATGGAGCGGCGGACTGATTTCCGCTGGATTTGTTGGTGTGCTCCGTAGGTTCTTCCAGGTCCTTCCTCTCCTGCAGAGCTCTCTGAAGTTTGTCTAGATTCATCTGCAGGTCAGAGTTGGTTTGTGATGATCTACCAGGAGCCAAGGAGCTTGTATTTGTACAGTGTTCTGCTAGAGAGGCAACAGCAGACTCTGCTGCACTCAGACAGTTCAGCAGAACTTTGGACATCTCCTGATTTAAGCGGACATCTTCAGAACTTTGGTGTTCCTTTGACTCCTTTTCCTTCAGTGATTCTGCTGACGTCTCCCTCGAAAGTTCACCATTCTGGTCAGCACTGTTACTGCTGTGGTCGTGTTCAGCAGCAGCATCTACGGCTCTCAGTTTTTCCTGCAGCTCACCATTAATCCTGTTCTGCTCCCATAACGCCTCCTGCAAAGAGTCTGCGTGTCGTTGCAACTCCTGCATCGCGTCCTCTGTGCTTTCCATCTCTTGGGCTTTGACTATCAGAAGACGCGTTCACCTGCTGCTGCAAGGCCGTCTCTATCTTCAAACACAGATCACTGGTTTGTGGATTCTTTGCTTCGCTGTCAGAGGAGGTGATGGCTTTATCCGCCATGTTTAGAAGCTCTATGAGCTGGTTGTTGAGCTCCTCCTTCTCCTGTAGGGCTTTTTGAAGCTCCATGCATCTGCTGTGGAGGACAGCATCTGAAGCCCCGGAGCCTGGACCTGCGCTCAAACTGGTGTGCGACCCAAATCCGCCCTGGCTGTCCAGGCTGCAGGCGGTCAGGTAAGCAATGGTGGATTCCGCAGCCTGTAAGGCCTCCACGTACTGGCGATTGAGCCGATCCTTCTCCTGGAGCTGAGCGTGGAGCTCTTCCCAATCGGCTAGCTGCTCGCTTAGCTTGTTGATCAGGCCCTCTTTCTCCTGACACTCCTGGTGAAGAAGCTCCAGCTGGGTGAAAAGAGCAGAGTCGGCCTGGGTGTGATCCAGTGTTCTGGCTTCAGAGTCCTTGTCCGACCCGACTGGACTCCTGCTACGATGTGCGTATCTGAGTGTGGAAGACGGGGAAGTGCTGTGCTGGGGTGACATGGGGGAGTCGGAGTCTGTGTGCAGTTGCTGGTCAGACCCGTGGACATCATCCGAGTACGGGTTCTGAAGTGCATCAGCATTCAGATGATCGGAGCTCACAGACTGCCTGCTGCTGCTGCTGCTAGCCTCCACCCTCAGCCTCACGGGGACCGGGAGGCGAGATCTGACACCAGCCTTTAAATGAAACAAATGGAACATATTAAAAACTCTTGACTTGATGCAGAAAGCTACGTGATGTTTCTTTACCCTAAAACTCACCCCATGCCTTGAGACATGCCATGTTGCACTCTTGCCGTGTGACTGTGGACTCTCCCTCTCCCCTGTGGCGCTGACAATTAGCTCAGTGGTGACAGGGTTCTGCCCATCCGACGCCTCCTTCGACGGACTGATAACCTTTGAGTGATCTTCTGACTCGGCCTGCAGCGTCTCCACACTCCTTCTCAGGTCAGCCTGTCCATCACTGCTGTTCCCTGAGGCGTCCGTGCTCTCTTTCTCTTTATACTCAGTAGATTTTTGTTCTTTCAGGAGACCCCGCAGCTCTGCATTTTCTGATCTAAGTCTGAGCAGCGCCTCTCTGCAATGAAGGACGTTTTATTAGTTCAGCGTTGTGGCAACGTTACAGTAAAAATAAAGAACACTGTTGAAGAAAATACCCACCTAAGGTGCGAGAATGACGCGGCCCCAAAATCAGTCAGCAGAGATTTAAGCGCCGTTACATCCGAGTTCCTCTCCCTAGAATCTTTTTCCACAGTGTCCAAGCTGCTGTTGCCAGACTGAGCATGCTCTCTACTACTGGAAAGGCCACTGTCCATGCTCGTATCAACAAACAGCTTTCCAGACAACATCTAAAAATGGACAGTTTAGAGGTGAAGTTACAATGAAAAACCAAGCTCTCCAAAATATAATAAAGAATCACTTATTTCATACCTGTCCTATTTTGATGTCTGTCTGACTTTCTTTGTCCTGACCGGAGTGATGCGCCCTCTTACCGTGAAGCAAAGGCTGCATCTCCTGCGTCTTCTCGAGCTGCTAGAGTAATGGTATGGGAGGCGAGTGTGACACACATGGCTCAGTAAAAGAAAACGTAATGAGGGAACAGAATCCATAAAGCACTGCACAGCAACAGCAGAATGGTATGACGTGTCTAATGTGGCGTGGCGGAGAGAGACCATTTCGTGGGACACAGAGATAAGAAGGAAAAAAACAAAAAACACAGGGACTGATTAGGAAAAGGTGAAGGAGAGTAAGGTAACTTCTACTACAGACAGGAAACACTTGTTAGAGAAATAAGACATACAGAGTAAAGAGACATTAGTAACAGGCTGGACAGAGCAAAGGTTAAAGGTGTAGGTTCAAAAAGGTCAGAAAGGAGCTAATACAGGTGGATGTTAGACAATGACTCAGACATGACTCGTCAAGTATTGGCTAAATGTGGACAAACATGTACTGATTCAGGACAGAGAGGTTTAGGAACTCTGACGCCTCAGCTTCAAGTACAACTTCCTCCATTTGCAGCGGCCTTTCTGGGCTTCTAACCTGTTTGCAGGGGCTACCGCTGGTCACGTCTTTGTCCTCCTTGTCGTAAGCGTCCTGGTCTGATTTCCCCAACAGTGACAGCCGGTTCTGTAGCTCATTGTTTAAAGTCTGCAGTCTGCTGACGCAATCCTGCAGCTCCAGCACCTGAGACCCAGAAGCACTTATTTTTTTTATCCGTTTGCATGATTTTCTACCCCACATATGGCGACATTTAAAGTTAAAGTCTGCTGTTATGATCATCAAATAGAGGCAACACTTTCATTCAAACATATTATTCACCTTCTGCTTGAGCTCTTGTGTTGAGAGCAGAGACAAGCTGTCATCCTGGCCCTCTCCCACACAGATGCTCATGTAGGAAGTCTGATCTCCGATGAAACTCAAAGTGTCACCTGAAAAACATTAAAGTCACATGTAACAAAGACTCCGTCGACCAAAACTCTGGAATAAGACATCAAACGTTTCATTTTTTTTCCTCCTACCGCCGTCATTTGCCCCGCCGACGCCTCCGCCACGGTTCTGTATGGCTCCTAAGCGAGCCTGCAGAGAGGTGTTCCAGCGCTGCGCGTCTTCCAGCTGATGTCTCATGCTCTCCAGTTCTTTAGGATCAATCAGGTCCATGCCTGAACGGACACAGAGGGCACATTTCTGCGTGAGTAAATGTTTCACTGTGCGGATGAGTCACACGCTGCATCATTAGAAGTCAAGTCTTTGTGTGACTTTATGTGAAATAGGTCATAAAGATCAGTGGTTATATTTCTACATAAACTATAAAAACACTGACGTCATGTATGTATAGATCAGCCACGAGAGTTCACAAAGAATGTCATGCAGCTCTGAAAAGAGATCGTTTGACAACAAAGTGATAACTGGCACAAATACCAAACAGTGCATAATTATACTGTGCATTTTGGCTTTATGAATTTAAACCAGTAAATATTCTTTTTTGAGAATAATGCATTCGATGCATGTTCAATACATACAAATGCTGAATGAGGTGAATTAAAGGTGTAACTTAAAAAACAGCTAGTGTGTAAAGGGAAGTTTGGCATCTGAGGATGGAAAGGAAACACTTCACTTTACCTCGTTATTTAGCTTTAATGAACAGCACATAACCGTTTGATAAATAGTTTATAGGACACTACAGCGGACATAAGCAGATACAAGTGTTTTTAATGCAACCGTCAACGACTTTAAGTCCTCCAGTGTAAGTGGAGTCTGCTGCATAAACAGATAGTGGATAACAATACAGTAAAACACGCTTGTTTTATATGAAATGTCTTCATAGAAGAAGTCATACTTGTATATACTACACGTGTCAAATATTGTACATGAACACATTTTGATTATAGATTTATCAAATATTTGTATACTGCTTATGAATGCTAGTGCGTTGCCATAAATGTGTGCCTGTCTGCATCTATAACGCACACATCGTGCGCGCTGTATATTAGAACGATTATATAACCAAAACGTAAAAATGAGCAAACTGCAGCAGTGGTAATTACTGCAGCTACATCTCTCTTGGATTTGAATGTGTGCCATGGGCCTGTTACTTACAGCTGACCTATTTATACACCTGGCTCTCTTTAGACAGGGGCAGGGCATGAGCATGCACACACAGGCGAAGTCATTTGGCTTAGACGACTGCCTGAGCGTACAGTGACACTTTTAATCAGTCTCAAGGCTGTCACACGACATCTGAGGCATTGACCACATCGCTAAATTACATTAACTACGTGATGTCATGAGATAATACATTTTATTAGCTCCTCTACAGTAGAGTTTCATAACAATATAACAAGCATTAATATCTTTAAAGTTGTTATATAATGAGATGCTCGTGCAGTGAAATGTAGCTCATGTGACAGATGGTTGGATTAATAACCAGAGGGGGTGATGCAATCAACAAACAGCCAAATGTTTTAATGGGACATTCAAAAAAAATTCAAAAAAAAAAGCAGACAGCACGTTAAAAGTGACAGACAGGCCAACAGCAGCCTTTATTCACTTTGTTTTTTTTATATAAAGGACAGACACACACACGGACAGACAGAGGTGGATTAGTGCGAAGCTGTTACATTTAAAGAGTGACAGAGAAAACATGCAGCAACTTCATGGACAAAACATGCAGATGAGGAGGTGATGATGTCGTGAACAATGAACATAAAGTGCACGGAGATGAGGAGTGCAGGGACCAGATGCTGAACAAAGTGACAGATGAAGAGGGGACGTGAGCTTGTCAGCAGCAGATATTCGTGGAGTAAACACAGAGCACAAAAGACGACAGGTGTGTTTGTGTATGTGTGTGTTTTCCCTGGGAGCTTGAGCTATACTGTCCTAACTCTAACAACTTATTTTGTGTTTTTCTCCTTTCACTCAGTTCCCGCCGTCATTTACCACCCCGTGTGTTTGCACTGCACCTTCTCGGAGCCTGGCTCTGTGTATCTCTCTCTCCAAGTCGTCTCGTAGCTCCTCGTTGGTTTTTATGCTCTCCTCGAGCTGCTGCCTGAGGAGCTGCACTGCTGCCAGCTCCAGCTGCAGGGCATGGAGGCGCTGAGCACTGCAAAAAACACACGTGCATCAAATGTGTTAACCCAAACAAACTTATCGTTTCTTTCTCAACAATTGTTTTTTGCGTTCTCCCTACCTGTCCTGCTCCTTTACAGTCCTGACCAGGCTGGAGTAGAGCTGTTGTTCGGCTCTCAGGGCTTTGTTCAGAGCATCGTGCTCCTGTTGCAAGGCTATAAGGTTGGGCAAAGCCTTAAAGGAGACGGAAGTGAAAGAGCAGCGGCGTTAATGTCAAAGAATTTGGTGTAAAATGTTATTTTTTGGGTTTCGTTCCATTTGTCAAGTTTACTTCTTGCTGGCTGTCTCCTCCAATCATGGTTCTCTCTCTCTGAGGGAGTCCGGGGAGTGATCTGTCGACGCCAGAGCCAATGACCTGATCCTGGGTATGATCAGCCCGACTGTCCCCTCTTTGACCGAGGCGCTGGTGGAGAACCTGCTCAGACAGACACAATCAGAAGAAAAGCTGCTTATTCAAAGCTGCCGTGTGTTTCGCTGAGTGACAAGAGTTTGACTCTGTGAATGGATGAATCCTTACAGTGATAATCTCATCCTTGGTTTTCAGAGTGGCAGTCAGGGACTCAATATTAGCAGCCTGACCTTCGTTGCGACCCTCCAGCTCTGAGAGCAGTGACTCTAGCTCTGCCAAAGAAATCTGGATAACAAGAAAATAAAGTATAGATTACATAAAAAGACCCTTGTTAAGAAGAGCCCTGATTATAGATATATTAAAATGCTTATAACCAGCTGACCTTCAGTTCATTCTCTCTCTTCAGTGCTTTATTCAGTGCCTCGGTTTTCTGTGCGAGCTCCTTCTTCAGGACGACGACTGTCTTCTTGGAGAGAGGAATGTTCTCCACATTTTCCTCGCTGTTCCTCCTGGACAGTTCAGCTTCAGCGCAGACAAAAAAAGAATCAAATGTAGGACCGACATGTACTCACACACTTATAAATATCCAGTTGAGACGGTTTAAAGGTCTAAAAGGCCTCACCTTCCCTCTCGTCCAACGTCTCCTGCATGATCGGGATAGTTTGTCTGAGCTCCAGCACATGATCCGGCTCCCCCTTCTGCCTAATCTCTGTCAGAAACGGGTCCCTGTCCTGACCACGCTGCAGGAGCTTCTGCAAAATTACAAAGATAAGACGTTTTAATCAAGTAGGCAACCAAGTCATTTGAAGCCGGAGTGAATGAGAGGAGTATTATTAGTGTAATTCTCCTTGGGACTTTTCATTTCCTCTCCTTGTTAAAGCTTGTAAGTCAAGCACATTTTACAGCTGAGTAGCCGCGTTGTATCCCAGAGGAACTCACGTCGATGATGCTTTCTTTTTCGGCGAGCAGAGCGCGGAGCTGTGCGGTCTCTAAATAACCCTCCTGGGCTGTCGTGGAGCTTTGCTTCTCAGCAGTGGCAAGTTGCTGCTGCCTTTCAGACAGCTGCTTCCTCAGGTCCTGAATCTCTTGAGAGCGCTCAGACAGCATGCGGTTGTAGTGCTCTGCAGACTCCTGGGGAAAGCGAAACAACAGATTAAAGTCATGAGAGTTAATGATGTTTGCCAGCGTTCTGTGTGTACGAAGGCTTTTTGGAGATTTGCTGCACAAATGCTATTATGTTTTCCTGAGAAACCCTCAGAAATGTTTTCATAATTAAACGTTGCATTGACTCGGCCCTTTCCTACAAACAACGGTCGACATGCTGTATGTAAGTATTTGTGTGTGTGTGTAATGAACATGGCTGAACAGTGAGCAGTGTGTGTGTGGAGGGGTCTCTTTGTTAACTGACATCCATATCCTTCGTCTTGCCCTCCAGGGAGAGCTGTAGCTGGCTGATGATGGAGTCCTTCTCCCTCAGTGATCTGTTCAAGTTGTCTTCTACATCTTGCTTGGCTCTCTGCAGGTTTTTCAGGGTGTTTGCAAGATGCTGCAGCTCCACATCCTTCTCCTTGATCAGACTGTCGAAACTCTGGAATGAGCGGACAGATGCAGAACAGTTTCATTACGGAGTTCTGCAAATTTGTTGCCATTCAAACGCAGCCATCGCCGCTTACATTGATGGTCTCCTCGTTGTGAGAGAGTAAGTTGTTGAGCCTATCGAGGTCTCTTTCCTTCTCCCTTAGAGACAGCTGCAGCTGGTGGATCTCATTGTCTTTCTCCTCAATGGCAGCAAACTTCTCATCCAGCGCTTGCTGTGAGAGAGCAAACAGAAGAATGTCAGAATCAAATTATAGTGGCTGTGGTGAGAAAATTACACAGAAGGAATGGGCACCTCAAGAGCCTTCTCTTTTTCTTTCAGCCTCTGCCGCAGCTTGGAAAGCACATTATCGTTCCCTCCTGGGCTTTTGCTTTGCTCAAAATCTCTGACCATGTTTATGTACTCCTGATGAACACGAGAGAAAAACAGAAAGTCAACTTCTCTGGAGATATTAATACACACAAAAATATTTTAGCTTTTAGCACACAATCTGTCGATGCCTCACCTGTAGCTGCTGCTCTTTGTCGGCCAGAGTGGATGTGAGCCGCTGGATGGTGACCTCATGGGCCTGCAGCTTGCTTTTGTTTTGATCCAGCAGCTCCTGGTACTGCTGCTCCAGAGCACTCTCCCTGTCCCTGATCTCACCACTCAGCTTTTTGAGCTGATTGTTTAGATCCTGGAGGAGGAGGAGGGGGGGTGATAATACGATCACACAAAAGCCACCATTTGAATGGTGACAGATGCTTGATGGCTTTGTTCTTGGAGCCAATAATAAAATTTTAGAATAATAAAAACATTTGCTGTCCCGCAGCTGCCTTACATTCAGGGCCTTGTCACCCTTCTTCTTCTGCTGTTGCAGGTCCTCCAGTTCCACCTCTAGCTGGTCTTTCGCCTGCTGCATGTCACCCAGCTCTTGCTCCTTCCTGTCCAGAGCACGCTGTAGCTTTTGGGCTTCCAGCACCTTGGCGTGGTGTTCCCCCTGGAGTTGGGCCAGCTCTGTTTGCTTTTCCATTAATAAATTTTGGTGCTCCTCTACTCCCTGAGGGACATATGCAAGAAATGTTTATCTTTACAGAGCCTGCAGTGTGTATTTGTCAGCAATGTTTGGCTCTCTATAAAAAGGTGCAGGACTTGCCTGGTATTTCTGCAGTTGGGCTTTATGTGCTGCCTCTCTGGCCTTGGCCAAAGCGTCGTCCCTGTCCTCAATCTCATGACACAGCTCTGCAATCTGTGCAAAACAGGTTGGTGTTAGAGGATTTGGTGTTAGAGATTTCATAACACAGCATAGTAGGAGTACCAGCCAGTGTTTTTATTTGTTAATAACATCATGACCCTCACCTCTTTTTCCTTTTCTTTGAGGACCTGAGTAAGCCCCTGGATTGCTTTGTCTCGCTTGAGAGCATTTTTCTTCTCGGAGTTGAGCTCATTCTCCTTCTCCTCCAGCTTCCCTAACAGGTTCTGTTTACATAAAGAAGTCAACTTACACAAAGAAGCCTCTCAGACTAATTCACAAATATTTAATAGAGTAAAATGTCATCTCTGTGTACCTTGTTTTGACTCTGGCTGTCCTCCAGTGTTCTGGTCAGGTTCTCGCTGGTGCTTTTCGCCTGGGTGAGCTCTTCAGTCAGCAGCTTATTGTAGGACTCCAATCGGCTAACCTCACTCTGCTTCGAAGCAAATCCAGACAACACACAAAACAGAGAAGGAAAAAATATATTAATACCAGCAACGATGAACAGCACAGCTCATAACCAACAATTCAGCGTTTTGCCCAGCTGGCATAACTGAAAAAAAACAAACTACCTTCACTCTGACAGGAGTGTATTCATCATCAAATTCCTCTGCAAGGTCATGCAAAGACTTCAATTTTTCCAGTCGGTGTCTGCGCTTGGCTCGATCGTTGTGAGAGCCGGTATTTAACCTCTTCAGGACAGGGATGTGGCTCCCTGCCGGGGCAGACACTTGCTGCTTGGAGATGCAGCGCAGGAGCTGGATCAGATCACAGATCACGGAGGGCTGATCTGAGGAGGTGTGGAACAGCGCTCTGGCTTGAACTTCTCCTCCTGGGTCATCTGCAGCACCATGTCTTGTGACAAACACCTTGGGCTCTCTGAGTTTACATTTGGGTGGAGGTTCTGGAGGGGTGTCTGAAGATAATTCTCTATTGAGGGACTGCAGGGATCTGGAGCGATCTTTGAATCCAGGTCTAGGCAGCATGCCTTTACGCTGAACCAGGTCAAAGTATACATTTTGCGCGTGGTGACGACTGCCACGGAGACCAAAGCTCTTCATAGAGCCATCGAGCCCCATCGCTGATCCCAGCCTGCTGCTTCTGAGCCCTAAGCGCCATGGGGATGCTTCTTTACCAACAATTTGATCCAAACTCACACACCTTTTCATTCGATTCTCCACCTGACCACTTTCCCTCAGCTGCTGTCCTTCAGAGGCCAGCTGAGATGTAGCGTCATCATCAGGACTGCGCACCCCAGAGGACCCGAGCGGAGTCTTGGAGCTGGTGCTCTCCCCGTCACTCTTGTCCAGGCTTGGGTTGTTTTTGTTGTAGATGTGGACGATGCACTGGATCAGGTGGTCTTTCTCCGCCTGCAGCTTCTGAATCCCACTGTTGTGTTCTTCCTGCAGCTGGCTGATGTTCACGTCGCACTCTACCACCTTCTCCAACTGGAACACGCATTTCCCGCAGAGGAACTCTCCACGACCATCGCGAGTCACCTCCCAGCCCAGCACGTGGGACAAGATGATTTGTAGCTTTCCCTTTGCTGCCGGGCTGAAGATCCAGCGACACTGATCTCCCACCACACGAACGGCACATATACGGCACGGGTCCCTCATGGTATCTCAGATCTTTAGATTCCAGACTTGCCAACTTAAATCAAGCTCAAAAAAACCTCTCGATGACACAGTCATGTAGCCTAACGGTCATCGGGCTGCCAACTGTAGAACAGCCATCTATCATTTTCTCAGCAAGAGAAGCACAGAGGAGAATGACTGAGTGCAGAGCACTATAAGCCCTAAGCCTTTGATAATCCCTGCTCCCGCCTCTATTCCACTCTCCCCGACATATTCAATCAGATCAAATCCTCTAGGACTGCTGCAGTGATCTGTGTTATGGGCTGTTGCCAGACCGTCTCTATAGAAAACCTCCTCCCTGACAGGGACATCAGGTATGAAGGTCGGCCCCGCGTAGGTGCTTCTTCACGGAACTGGTGAAGATGGCAGCGGCCAATCACTCATATAGTCCATCCTGCTTGGCAGTACATCGAAAGATCCGCTTTAAGACTCGTTTTTGGCGATCGTTGCTGTCACACATTCCATTACACCTCTATCCTGGAGAGGCCTCTTGAAGACTTGTCATGTCCCCATGAGAGACACAATGTCCCCAAATTTTGAAAATCCTTCGGAAGACATGCAGCACATTTATTTGTCTACCCAGATATGACAAATACTCCCATGTTACTCTGTTATTCCCCTTTAATAAAGAAGGATAAACATACTGTCTCCAGACAGCATGGTAATCCAGTCTTAACACCGTGACCCGAGTCTAGACGTCAAGGCTTGATAAGGAAACCATGGACACCACTCAACTAACTAACTAGCTTTCTAGCCTGCGTCATTTTTGATGACTAGTTTCAACTTGCGCTGCTTCCACACGACAGACATTAAAAAAGCTTTTTAAGGTGACAAACTATCTATCAGACATTAAAATACATCATATTGATGATCAACGGTCAACATCAATCTAATGTCAGGCACTACAACGTATGATAAAAGGTGCACAAAAAGTGACCACTTCAAACTCCCTTAGTGAAAGCCTTGTATTGTGAGTCACCGACCACTGAGGCAATCCCTTAAAGACAAAGATAACCGCAACAAACAAAAGTATTCTCAGTCTCCGTATTGATGCAGGGGACAAAAATAAAACAGCACCAGGAGGCACACGGAGGAAAAAAGCAAGTCATAAAATCCCAAAGTACATTTCCTGTGGTTCAACAGAACAACACAGACAACCCTCTGAAGTTAGCAGCACCTGCTTTGTGCTCACAGAAAAAAAAAAAAACAAAGGTCCGTGAGTGTTGAGTGACTCGACACATTAAACACCAACCTGATGGTCCGGCGTCGTTCTGTCTTTCTGTCGATGTAGCTCGTCCCTCAGTGCCTGGTGAACAGACAGTCAAAGGTCACTCGAATGTCTTTTTTATATACACTAAGTACTGATGAAGTGGTCGATGTACTGTATGTGCATTCAAAACATGAATATCTTTAGGAAAATATAAAAATCTCACATCAAGTTCCTGATCTTTCTTGGCGATGAGATCAGACAGCTGTTTAACACCGTCAGCTGATGGTCCATCTGTCTGTTGGTCTGCACTTCTCTTCTGATGGATCTCAGCCTCCTGGTTCTTTAAGGTGATCTTGAGTTGCTCGATGATACTGGTGTGAGCACACACACAAAAAAAACTGTTGCATACGGAATACAGAAATAAAAACACTTTAACTTATCAATCTCCTGTGTCCTTACTTGTCTTTCTCCTGCAGAGCCTGCTGCAGGTCTTGGACTGGGCTGGGGACAGGGGGGAAGGTGCTGGATGGGCCGAGGTCTTGGAGCTGCTTCTCCATGTTAATATTCTTGAGCTTCTCCTGCTCAGCGATGGCTGCCATCTTCTCAACCTCTTCCTCTGCCGTTCGCAGAGACTGACATGAAGCAAAAAGATCAAGTGAGACAACTACCGAAGCAGTAATGACCAAAACTGACTGTTCCGACTGAGATCATTTTTTGACTCACCTGTTCTAGGTCAGCTATCCTCCTGTTGAATGCGTCCCGAAGTGAATCCATCTCTCTCTGAGCTTGCTCTCTCAAACGATGGGGTTCTCCTGACTCTCGACCAGCCAGGCTCTCCAACGCTTTCCTAGAAAATATTCACAGGCGAGATGAAGTCTGCGCTCATATCCATTTTCACCACTGGGATTCCATGATATCTATCTGCTAACGAAGATCTTGTTTTAGTCCGTATAGTTTGACTGGACAGGGAACGTTACTCACGATGCAGACACGAGCAGCTCCTGTTTCTCTGCCAGCTCTCTCTTCATAGACTCCAACTCCACCTTCAGCTCTATGTTCTATAAACAGACAACATCAGTCCATTACAGCACAAACTGCACATCTGGATATTGGCACAAACTGTTGAAAAATATTCTTAGAGATCATTCTCCCTGACAACTGCATTGTTTGTATGACCAAATTAATAAAACTCATGGTTTATCTTGGAGAGTGTGTGTGTGTGTGTGTGTGTAAAGATAAAATTCTTACATGACACTTGAATACAGAGAAACACAAGCGGCTCAAATGAGACCGGGAGATTCCATTGTGCTTACATCTCATTCAAACAACAATGAAAAAGGCAAGACGGCTGTTTCTAAGACCATAAATGTGGGATTTCGGTTGAACAAAATCCAGCTGTTGTGGCTCAAGTTGTGATCTCAATTAGTCCCGGTAGGAAACGCTGAGTCATGCGTAAAATCAAGGCACTGCGGGGGGGGGACACCACATAGATGCGCGACAAAGACATTAGAGGGTCGATGCGCGTTTGCATTTAAGTAAACACAATACCGTTTTGAATATGTCCTCAGTGGAGTCGTCACATTTCTGCTGCATGCGCTCCTCCATGAAGTAAATGCGCAGCTTCAGGTTGAAGTTCTCTTTCTTCAGAGCTGTGATTTGCTGCAGTGATTGACAAAAAAAAAAACATTTGAATGTGCTGGGAAACAATTTAACAACACACAACAGTTTATTGAAACAGCTGTATTGAAATATTTCAATCTCCGTTCTGCCCTAAAGTAACTTCACTTTGCTCATACTAAATGAGAAAACCAGGTCAGGACAAATAATCTGGGTCAAACACAAACAGCGGTTGAGCACTTTATCTCAGTGCATGTTTACATGTCAGGAAAGGACCGTATGCATGGTTACTGTTAAACTAAAGGCTTGTGTGAAGTGGACTGTGGCATCATTGTGCTGGAGGCTCAGAACATCCTACATCTGGTAATGGGGGTTGGGTAGACTGTCGAAGGGAGGAGGATGAGGAGGAGGAGGAGGAGGAGGAGGAGGAGGAGGGGGAGGAGGAGGTAGAAGTCTGGACCCCCTCTGTTAACCTCTGATCATGCAGCACAAGCCAAAAAAACTCTGAGCATGCATTCCACACAAATGCTGAAATATAGGCTTCAGCTTACCTCAGTCCGACTCCTACACACACACACACACACTCCATCACTAAATGTCCATAAATGGTCAGAGTGGCTGAGTGAGGATCAGGTTTTAATAAATCATAATAGCCTGTTTGTTGAGGTGTGGTAAGGTTGACTGCATAACTTCATACCGATGAGCTCAGTGTCTCAATCCATTACCAATTAATGGCACTAATAAACCAAATTAAAACATGAGTCGTTATCATAGGTTAGATATGATGATCCAAACACACTGCACGTTGGCGCAAATCACTCACGTTCTCATAGTCCTTCATGGTGAGAGCTTTGATTGGGGACATCTTGTCAGGAAGATGGAGCTGTGAAACAACAGAGCGACACACTTTTACACTCTAAATAACATGAAGACTCTTCCCTGCTTCAGAATAACTCTGAGCTGTCATAAATCTGTTTGTTTCAGCGAGAAAAAGAGAAAGAGAAGGCAGATATGCTTTTCACTTCACCGAGGCATCAGAGGTGAGGCGGCTTCTGGCCAGCTGCCCTGTTTAAACCAGTTGAAAGCAGCCCGCAGCTGATCGTGTAACACTAGTCAACAACACATTTCACAACACTAACTCCTGATTCACAGTTTGACTGCATGACAGGAAGAGACTCCTCACCCCTGCCGCTAGAATCGGTTTCTAAGAGAGCGATGTTGCCTTCAACATATGATCGCGTCTTCGGTGTGAATATAAATCTAGATCAACACAGATGGTTTTCATTTCCCTTAATCCATTACTCGCTTAATTCCTGGACCTAGTATCAGGCAGAACTACTAAGGCCGTCACTGTGGAGAAACCGTGAGCAAGTAAAAGTCAGAGACAGGTAGCTAGGCAGCAGCAGGAGACAAAAGGTTGCCTCTTTGTCATGGATGGAAATTAAACCGTAGAGTTTAATCAACTTTGAATGATAAAATTATTTTCAGCTTGGGGCTCTACAAACCCTATCATTTTTTCATCACTGGTTTCATTGAGGCATTTTAAAGTAAGTATGCGGTGGAAGAAGCACAAAGAGCGATCCATTCAAATGAGGTTACTGAGTGCAACTTTCTTATCCTGAACTCAGAGCCGAGGTAGTGTCAGTTCAACTCAGTTAGCTCTCTGGAGTCGGGGGAAAAAAAACACAACAGGTCTTCCACTTTAAATATTATTATTAAAGATGGGAATCGTTGGATTTTGTTTTGATCCTAGTGCCAGGACAAGACCAACATGAGTTTTGGCTAAAATAATTATTATTGGAAGAAGAATTGGCAACTATTGTCCGGTTGATAATCGATAAATAAATCGTCAAAAACTTCAAACATTCCACAGTTTCTCCAATGTCAAGATTTGCAACGTTTTTTTTTTCACAATTTCTGACATTTTACAGACTAAACTAATAATCGATTGAGAAAATAATCAAAATAATGAAAATGATCGTTCGTGCAGCACTAATTTACACGCGCATGCAAGAACCTCGCCTGAATAGAAAATTATGATCATGAATGCCAAAGTTATTATTTTTATCCAGTAAAGAACGTCCTCAGATCTGAGACAAATGACAGACTAGCTGTGGGCAACGTGGATAAAACTGATTGGCTGATTGATACCGACTCTCTTAGCAAATCGAACACCTGATAAATCAAAGCACATTATCACATGAATCCAACAATTATACATACAGAAAGAAATCTTGCTAATTGGTTTGCAGCATTGCTAATAATGGCTATCATGATATTAAAGGTTCGCAAAAAATCTGTCAGGTGACACATTTATATCATCTCATGGTATATACTGTATCGTCGTTTCACCCAACCCAACTATTCCATCTATATACGGATGATGAACGTTCATTTTCATATTCGGGTTGCAGCGTCAGTGTTTTCCTGGATGTCTTGTTTATTTGTCCACACGAGCAACTTGACAGAAAGCCACAGATGCTGACCTCCATCTATAAATCACTTGTTTACTGGCTTTCACACATTCTTTTAGCTTGGAGTATATTGTTGTCACACTACAAGAGCTTGACAGTAAATCAGAAACAGGATTCGCTCATTAACATCATCCAGCTACTCCCTCATCACAGCTTTGGAGACGCAACTGTGGGAGGTCACGGCAACGATTCAACAGCGGTATTAATTAATACACAGGGGGGGAAGCAACCTGAGCGAGGAGAAGGAGGACAACAAAAGGAGGTCCGACTGTACCTGTCATGCTGTCTGTGGAATAGTCTCCGGCATCTAGGGAGTCTGGAAGTCTGCAGCTGGGGACAGAAACATTTTGTTAGCGATGCAGCAAAGTCACCCTGAATATATGGAAAAGGAACAACAAGCTGGAACACTTTCAAAACATTCAAGGAACATTTTGGAAAGAACAGGAAGTAAAGCAAGCTCTCATCTGTGTCCCTGCCTATAGTACACACATACATTTACCAACACAGATGAGCTGTGTTTATGTATTACTCACGCTGGCCAATTCCACTGAGCCTGAAGAACGCTCCATAAATAGCTTAAGAATGACTCTCTGCCTCATTTACATCCACTCTGGCAGAAACCCCTTCAGCCAGTGTGTGTGTGTGTGTGTGTGACCATGTGCCAGTGGCAGCCTAGCTCTCATGTTCAGGCAGACAGAAAGGAGAGCAAACACAGAGAATCCAGTTGACGGAGAAGGCTTTCTCTGATAGACAACTAGACTACTGTGACTCTGATCAGCTAAGCATATCACAGTGATGGCACAGTGGTGGCACTCACAGACACGGCACAATGCGCCAAACATCAGCGACAAACGCGCACATCTGGATCGCGACGATACAAAAGGAGGCGGGGTTGGACTGCCACAACACAAACGTGTCACTTGCGCGTGTTTGTGAAAGATTAGTGTGCAAATCCTCCTGATGAATCTAGTTTAAAGAGAGATACTTCACTTGCACAAACAAAAAAAAAAAAAAACAACATGAACTATTTGGGTCCAAGCTCATGTTCCTCGACCCTGACCTTTGTGTCTAATTATATAATGTTCAGCATTGAATGACTTCCTCTCATACCTCCCCTGGCACTGAAAGCAGCTCTGCACATTCTCTGATATATCCAGCACGATTTGCTCTCATTTTATTGATATATTTTATGTTCTTAGTCTTAGCAGATTCTACTTTAGCTAAGCAACATAAGAAGACACAATTTTCTAACTATAAAATGATATAAAGTGATAATAATACTGGAGCATGTACCTCTTGTAGACAAGAAAATATATATATATTGATGTATATTGTATATATATATAGATATATATATATATATATATATATATATACCGGTGCTAGAAAGACATTTGATTCAGGCCTCCACGGTGTCAGGCTACAATGAAAAAACACAATGACATTGCTCTTCCCCATACTTGTTTTGCTTTGACACCCAACACTACGAAGTTAACCGAGATGAAGGAACCTGCACAACACACAATATGACAGCGGAAAAAAGAACAATACAATGCTAACCCTTGAACTTCCACCATAATGAATCACAGTGAATGTAATCGGGATTCTCAACAACACAACAACACAATAATGTCACAGTGGTCCTACGTTACCTGTGACAAAATGCGACAACTAAAACATGAAGAATATGAGCTGCAGATGCACAATAATCCTCCACAAAAGTCACTAAAAATGCACTGGCGATGGCTGCATCACGGTTTTCACATGCCAAGCAACCCCTTCCTGTGTTAATGGAGAGGAAGCAATCTACAGCAAGAGCTCAGATAAGACTAAAAGCACCGAACATGAACGTGCCAAACAACTCGGGACAGAAATGAAACGTCCCCATAAAGAATAGATGACATTAAAACACGTCTGTGCGAGTGTTACTGACACAGTTTTGTCAGTGGTGCACTTTGTAGTAACCCCTACAGCAGCCAGTGGAAACAATGTAAGAGCCTGTAAACAGTGACTTCCTCTTTTCTTCTCATTTTGTTCAGAAGGCAACTCGGCCCACAAGAATGGCTTACGGCAAGTTGTGTTAAAAACAACAATAAGTGAAGCGTCTGACAGCACGCGAAGCCATATTTAATAAAGTGAAACAGTAAAGTGAATCAGGTTTCAGAAGAAGTAATACACACCACACATATCGGCTAACGTCTTGGATTACCGAGGCACGCTTGCCACCTGGATGACCGCCTGTACCACAGGACACAGCTGGGCTAGGTCATTTTTTTAAAAAAAGGAGACGAAACAAGGACACTACAAACTTTAAAACACAGACATGCTAAAACTAGCTTTTCAGTGAAGCACACTACTCAGCACAAGCTACCCAGAAGAACAGAGCTAAATAATGCACAGATCACCTACCACAATCACACCCTTCTCTCATGCCCTGGAGAGGACGCATGGGGGGGTCAAAAAAACAAAACAAAACAAACAAAAGCAAATATGACATGTTAAGTCCACATTTTGTGCACAGAGCACAGGGAGAAGTCGCTGCTTCAGTCTGAACCCCGCTGAAAGGGCTGAAAAAAAAACTGGCTCTGATAATTTCCGCTTTCTTTCACTCTCTCTCACACAGTGACAGGTCAACAAACCGTCATACCAATCGCAGTAATATCACAGCAACAACATCCAATGAGCTGGATATGATTTATAACGGTAACAGCGGCAGTATGAAGCATGAAAAGGCTTTCTGCACCAAATGTTTCTACTTAGTTTTTAGGTTTTCCTTAATTTAGATGTTTGTTTTTCGGCTCAGAGAAGCCGTTTTTGCTGATTTTGCTAGGTGAATTTTAATAAGAGCAATTATTTAAATGTTGCTGTACACACAAAAGCAACCTAAACTTGAAGATTATGTTATGTAGCTACTAACTTATTACTAGCTGACTTTCCCCAAATCAATTAACTCTATCGAAACTGATCATACAGATAGCTAGCTGTTATTTCAACATTATGTTACATGTAAAAAAGAAAATTATTGATTTGATATATGTCAGAATTCAAATGTCAGATGACCTTCTAAGTCATTACCGGAGAAATAAACAAAACAAACTAAAGCTAGCGTTATAACGCCTCTTATAAGACCTAGCGGTGTTAAAACAGCAGCTAACTGACGCAGCTAACTCGGTGTAGCTTTAAAGTTTTATCAAAAATATGACAAGCTGAGGTGTTTCATGTGTTGTTTCAGTTTATAGTCAAGGCCCATGTAGCGATAACCAGTCACTTTCGGATTAAGTGCGTTAGCTGTAACGTACCAGCAATGCTCTTTACAAGCTAGCGTTAGCTCGCTAAGCTACCGTTGTTGGGTTTTTTTTTTTACCTTCCGTTGATGTCAACGGGCAGCGTCAAATCGTCCCCCACGACGGAGTCCATAATAGCGGTTGAGTTATTTAGTGTTATCCAGGTGGTAATAGGACATTTTACAGAGTGGACGTAGCGTAAACTTCGAAAAGCGGGACGGGATTCAAAATAGTCCAGGCTACCGCCATCATGATATGGTAAACGTCACCATTGTGCACGTTGGAAACTGGTGATGCCTTCAAGGTGTGTGGGAAATGTTTGACTCAACGGCTAAAACCGGCGCAGTGAATGCTTTCAAAAAGATAATTACTACGATGGTTAAGTACATCAAAAGACGATGCGTGCTATGAGTATTATAGATTATATATCAGCGTTTGTTCACGGTTGTGCTTGAGTGCAGGTGTATTGTTTGTGACTTTAAAATAAAGAATTTTCGAGGCATGGAAAGGCAACATGAAACTGGGTGGATACTGGGACAAAGCGATTGGCCAAAACAAACAGTTTGGGGAGGGACATGAAGCTCAAAAATACAGACACTGTCGAATGAGGAATTTGTTCCTTTGGTATCCAGCCATACATGTTACCGCCTGTGACAGCGTATTATTGAGGAAAAGTGACGTATTTTGATTAAATAGTCACATGAATCCACATCATATCATGATCCATGTCACTTGTATATCCACCCATAAGAAGAGATTGGTGATGTTACAGCTGCAGTTGCATGTATTGCAAATTACTCATAAAAAAGAAATGTGAAGTCATGCAGGTGTTAAAGAGTCTGACAGCTATTGGAATATAGGACCTGCAGTAGTGGTGGGAGTAACAGTCTGTGGCTGAAGGAGCTGCTTAAGGCCTCCACACAGTCTCATGCAGGAGGTGAGAGGAGTTGTTCATGACGGATGTCAGCTTTGCTCCTTCTCTCACCCAACTTCCTCTATTGAGTCTAGAGGGGGCAGTCCAGGACAGAGCTGGAGTCTTTTTCAGACTCAACAAACCACCACCACTGTGTCGTGGGAAGTTTTTATGTGTCGTGGGAGTCCTGCACACTCCAAAGGACCCTTGTCTCCTCAGTAAGTGGAGACAACTTTGACCATTCTTGTACAGGACGTCTGTGTTGACTAGTCCAGTTTATTGTTGAGCTGAATGCTCCCACCATCTCGATATCCAATCCCTGGATGTTCACCGTTGTGGTCTGGCCACCCCTGTACTGTACTCCTGCTTATTTCCTTGTGATAGATGTCCAACCATGGCTGTATCATCAGAAAACTTCTGGAGGTGAACTCTATCTGTGTAAAATATACAAAAGAAAAATATACATATAACTCAATAACTTCTGAGAATGAGTCAATGCAGATTATCTATTATATTTCTATTATCCAATACCTACCCTTCAGAGATGTGTGTGTGTTTGTCATGCAGTGTAAGTAAATAAACAGGACTTGTCTCTGACTTGGATAATTTTATGACTGAAACTGACGCAGTGTCCAAGCTAAACTTGTGTGTTTGTGACAAATTCATCAAAGAGTATGCTTAAACATAATTTGCATGTGTGTGTTGGGTGTGTAGCAAATTAACATTTGCCCTCAGTGAGCTAATTATAACATTCAGTAGAAATACAGTCTAAAATAACTGTCTGTGTTTTTATCACCCATTAATTCACCCATTGGTTAACAGCTGGTCCGACAGCCACACATGAAATCTATTCAGACAACAATGGCGACATCAAGTGGTGTAACTCTTAAATTTCAGGAGCTAGAGTGCAGTTTCCCCGACCACTAGGGAGTAAAATGTTCATTGTTTCATTGTAAAGACATGCGACATAAACATGTTATATTTGTTCTTCCCTCAGATGCAACATGTGAGTTTTGCATACACCAATCTGATGTGCCTTTAATATTCACATAGCTCATTTACATAAAACAACCTGCTCATTAAATCATATATTTTTTAGCATCCTTTGCACTATTGCCTTATACCGTCTACAAATGTTATTGTTTATATATAGATCTACTTGTTTATATATATTTTTTTTATATATTTCTACCTGTATACACTAGTTCAATGTTATGTTTACCTGTGGAGCTTGTTTTTAGCTGCATTTATGTCTATATCTGTGTACGTGTATTGCGAGCAAAGTGAAACTGGAGTCAAATTCTTTGTCCGTGCAGACATACCTGGCCAATAAAAGTGATTCTGATTAAACCAGATGTTGTACTTAACTGTCCATCAAACTTTTGCGTGTTATATGCACCTGGACACACACATGGTGTCCAAGGCAAGCACACCCTGATGACCATGATTTTAAGTTTCTGTGAAACACCCACCACTCCCTTTTCTTCTAGAACTGGCTCTCTCAACACGTCCTCAACCCACTCACAAGTCCTCCTCCGCTGTTTACAAAGTGTCCTGGGACATGGCCTCTCTGAAGGATGTTGGATGTCTTTGCTTCTGTCTTTCTTCTATGAATCAACTAGAGCTGGCGTTGCCATGTTAAAATAATATAAAAAGCACTTGTTCCATAGTTGTGTTGCACAACCAACTCTATGTGTGGAAACACACCATAACCATTAAGTTCTTGAGTGAGCAAGAACGTTAAATCACGTTATAGGGATGCAATTGTTAATTGTACCTTTAGAAACTTAATTAGGTCATAATCTGTCTTTAAATACTTGTGTAAGTGATAAAAAAAACTTCTTTCTTATTAGATTTTTTTGTATTCCAGCCTTCCATATAGTTGAAAAGTAAGAATCCGCACACAAATTGAAAGTATTTATTGAACAAATGGACACTGAACAATGAATAAACAGTAGACAGATAAAGAATTTTGGTACCAGACATGGTCTTGTTCAGAGTTTGATGACTTACTGTATTTGGCTGATGATGTTTCCAAACAGGCTTTAATTATAAAGGCAACAGGAAATCTTTGCTCCAAGTCATGTGTACAAATGTGAGGTATTCTTAGCTCGTTTTAATGTCTACAACAGATTTACAAAAAAAAAAAAAAAAAAAAAAAGAAGAAACAATTTTTCACATATTTGCATAATTCTTTAAAACACAAGTTATAGTATAGCACAGAGTTCTGGTACAGTACATGGTTGGTTATCATAGAGGAAAAAAAAAAACAACATAAAGCAAAATAACAAAAAATTAAAAAAATAAAAGATAATTAACATTGCAATAAATTTGTTCTCTGGAGCCCCAAATTTACACATAAAAAAAATCTATAAACTCCAAGACCAGTTGGGAAAACTGATATAAAGTTGTCAGAAAGAGTAGCATTGCTTCAACCAAAAGAAATTTGCTCAGTCTGCAACCACGTTAACAACATTAAATAACATTAAATTAGCAAGAGGGGATCCACTGTATACAGCAAGGTTTGCACAATTATACACACTTGTGTCCAGCTACAACAAAGAAACTTTTATTTAATTAAAACTATCTCCACTAGTTGTGTCTCTAAAAAATATTACATACAGCTGTGGGGGGCTTTGTACAGAGAAAAAAAAAAAGAAAACTTTATTCTTTAAAAATACTTCAAACCCTGTGATTTATACTGGATACTAAAGGAGCGATCTGTTTTTTTTTTATAGTTATCTCTAAAATATTTTCAATCTGAATAAGTGTCTCTGTAAAAATGCAGCATTGAACAAAGAACAGATGGCTTACTATGTCGCTTTTGGATGGGATATTACCATTATAGTGCATTATGGAAGCTATGGCAATATATTATATGGACTTTTTTTAATTCATCTAAGCAAGCATGCACTATAAACATCAGAATATTTTAGCAAAGTGGTGTAATTACAGCACTATGGTTAGCACCTTAGATAATTTACTTAGCACCATGCATTAGAGAGCGATGGGATAGAAGATGGGGGGGGGTCTTATTTTAAATTCATGGACACCCCTCTCCCCTCTCTTGTGGCTCAGTTCTCTTCTAAGAAATGCCTGTACCTGTAGTCTGTCTACTGAAAGTGGGGTTAGAAGAAGAGACTCCTGGTCCCGTGTGGTGCTGAGTAAATAATAACTATTACCCTCCTATCTTTTATCATAAGTAAGGAAGCAAGGAACTGATACGCTTGATTTCACACTCCACAGTTGTAGAGAACACTATTGAGAACTAGAGCTCCATACTCTTTTATTTATTCACTCTGACCTCTAATCTCCACACCTGCAGATATTCTCCCTAATCATCAGTGGCATCCGGTTCAATAATGTAAGAGTAAAAGTATAGAAATAAGTATTTAATGCACTGACTCTCCATGTGGACGGCTTGCGTGCATCGGTGTGTGGCTCCAGACGTTATTACTTGAGAGCTGACCTGGTGCCACTGGTTTTTCCCGCATTAGGGAGGAAACTGAACGTCATGATTTCCCATTCGGAGCGCCAGTAAATACAGATGTGATTTCTGCTCAATGAGCCTGCCTCTGGATTAATTCACACGGACAAGATCACAAGGAGATGAGCACCAAAAAGCAAAAGTAAAATGGCACCCCTGAAAAATCCTTCCATATAAAGTTTAAAATATCAAATTATCTTCTCATTTTCTATTGCACTTGAAGATTATTTCTTTACATAAGATATACATGTATAAACGTTAATAATAAGCATACATATATATGTACATTTAAGTGATCCCAATTACTTTAATTCTTGTCTTTTAACAGAATTGAATTCCTGGTATTTCCAAAAAAAAGTACACACAGTATACAGACTGTATACAGTTAAAAAAATAAGTTACTCTAATGTCCGCTGATTAACTTGGCCTTGGTCTCCCTTCACTTAGCAATGTTCCAGAGAGATTTGGTGGCATAGAGCCTTTTTTCACTCCCAGCGGGCGTACATAGGAGATCCTTCTTGAAGAGCTTGAAGAAGCTTTTGCCAAATGGAGAAGCTATTAGTGCAAGAACTCCCCTGCTCCTCCTCAGCTCTTTGGTGTCCCCCACCCAGCTCCCTGTGCTTCCTCCCTCTGTGTCTGCAGTCCAATGGGAGTTTGGCAGAGAGAAACAGGATCTGCTTGGAGGGAGTCTTGTACTCGCTTGGATTGCTTTGCCTTGGATTGGAGGAGACTGCTCTGATCCCCACGCCTGCACGAGGGTGACACCTAAAGGGTGATGATCCATCCCTCCACGGTCAGACGACTTAAACTGCGACCCTCACAGGAAGCAAACAGGACCTACTTCTAGGTGGTAATGTGAGCCAGGGGTAGTACCAGGGATTGTAGATGTCAACCACAGGGAGCAGGGTGGGGTCCAGGGAGTGGAACACAAAATGGGTCTGGTGCCAGCGGCCATCTTTTATCTGAAACCCAGGAGACATTTTTGTTAGTCCACAACATGAACATCACAAGTAGGGCAACGAGTTTGAAAGTCTGAAAGGCAAGAATGATGTCAACTAAAGGGCACAAAGCCAGGTGACATCATGTTGTTACCCAGCAGGAGTCTTCCAGGACTTCTGGCTCGAGCTCTCCTCCCACCTCGAACACTTCACCACTCCAGGCTTTGAATTTCACAGACCCCTGGGCAGCAGGCCGATCCTCAGCTGACCTCCAAACCGAAATGTTCAGGCAGTGGATGACGATGTGCTGCACCGCCTCTGAGCTCAGCAGATGCAGGAAGTTCAACTGGACACGACCGACGCTGATTGTTGGCTGCTCAAACAGGCAAAACAAGCACTGGTTAACAAGTTTGCTGTGCGCTCGCGTGTGTATTATTTGTCATTCTTTAAATTTTATCTCATAGAATTTGCGGTCTTAAATACCTTGGATGCTGTTATTGGTTTTAGGCAAGTCTGTCCACCTCCAGTAAAGTTGCAGGAGACTTCTATTGTATCTGACGAGCAGCCCAAGTTGGGGTCAATCCAATAAGTGCCTGAAAATAACATTTGGGATAGTTAGTTTTATTTAATCTAAACATAAAAATGTTCTCCATCTCCAGCACAACACACACACACACACACACTCACCATCATTTAACTTCTGTTCACAGCTGTGCAGGTCCCTGCAGATGCGGGCGGGTTGTCCCGAGTGCCCAGTGGGTTCTTCAGGCTCTGGATCAGGTTACTGAGGTAGTGGAGGGTCTTAAAGATCTCTGCACCCTGGTCCAGCATCGGCAGGTCCATCACTGGCTTATTCTGAAGGAATAATAAGGAAAAATATGAGTTTTTTTGTCTTTTGACAATGTAACAATACAGAGAAATGTTCATCGCTCCACTAACCTCAGTCCTGAGTGGGGTGTGTGAATCCATAAACAAAAGTCCATCTTCTCTCTGCAGCAAAATAACAAAATCTTATTTAATCACTACCACTGGACACATTACAGTATATTCAAACTACTTTGAGCCTTATTGGATGTCATGAAAACAGCAAATATAACATGACTTACAAATGATAGAGGGATACCCGGGCGACCCTACGAAGAAAAGGAGTTATTTAGACAACGAATCACGCAACTCGAATCTGACATTATGTTTGTTTGACCTATAAAACCGCTGAAGGGTTTTGCCAGAAACTTACTGGAAGTCCAGGAGGTCCACGAGGTCCAGGAGATCCCTAATTAAAAGAAAAAATACACACGCTGCGTGAGCTTATAAGTCGTTGATCAAGTGTCCACATTAAAACAAATGACTTGTAAGAACAGAAAATAAGACAGCGCTGTGCAAACATACCCTTGGTCCTTGCAATCCCTGTTCAGAAAAGAGATAAAGACACATTTAGAGCCTGAATATTGTCATGAAATCTGCTTTCATCACAAAGCAAACCAACAGAGATAAGAACTCACAGTCTCTCCGCGATTGCCCTTCTCTCCTCTGGGACCCTGTAAAAAGATGCACACAGTCAGTCGTCTGTAGAATAACAGCAAAGAGAAAATGTCAAAGCTGATCTCAGACACTACAATACATACTGCGCTTCCATTGGGGCCGATAATTCCTATAGGGCCAACAGGTCCTCCTCTGCCCTGATGGAGAGAAACAGACAGGAGAAAATTAATTACACAAAAATTTAAGCACATTTTTAATCAGTGTATGAATCTAGATCACTGGTCTACTTACCATCGTACCCTGCGGCCCCTTTGGTCCCCGTATGCCCTTTGGCCCAAAGTCTCCCGGAGGCCCCTGAAAACAGCAGTAATACATGTTTATACACACTCTGTACACCTGTATCGCCTACTGTATCTCTAACTATATCCGCGTCACATCATCCGCTAACATTTTCCAGCTGTCCTAACAGACGTTGGCTTTGGGTTCTGAGTAGTGATTTCAATACAATAGAATATATATATTTTACTGACACTTAACCAGACAGAGATAGTATTTATGGTCCATGATGGACACTTTGCTTAACACTAGCAGTTGTGTTATTGTTTTAAAAACCATACGAAATTACATACACGTGTACATCTCTGTCTTAAAACTGGTGCTTGTGGGATTGTACCAGAAAGGAGCAACACAAACAAGTCACGGGCAGGAAGTGAGGGGGAAAACCTGCGCTTCAAAGTGTTCTGTTTGTAAATGGGATGGGAGAGAACTTGAAGAATGCACACACATGTGCAAGCAAACTTGTAATTATTGCCACCGTGACGAGCTCTGCCTCGACAAGGCCAGGTGTGTTGCAACGTCCAGACTACACCTGAATCTTAAAATAAGCCATATTCGGATAAGTTCACTGCTGAGAGGATAATCCACTTCCAGGAAAGACGCCCAGGGGGATAAAAGCAGATAAACTGTTCAGAAATGAATCCAACTGCTCATCCAAAAGGGGGTTATCCCAACAAAGCCATTTCTAAAGATAAGCCAACAGATTTCAGTGTCTTATTTAATTACTAGCAGCCCCTTAGTCACAGATATGAATAAATAGATTTCATTGTGTGTGTTTGAGTCATGTTTATCATCACAAAGTTGATTTAATGTGTGATATGCAGGGCTGGGGAATGTACAGTAGACTGGGCAGTAAAACAGCTGTATATTGTCTTTATACTTTAGTGTTGTATGAGGTGAGTTTAACATTTTAAAGGTGAAAATTTCAGCTCAAAACACAGATCTGAAACGTGTGATTGTGGAAGATGTGTTTCTGTTTGGTGCTGAACATACCCTTGGTCCAAAAACTCCCAGAATTCCTGGAAATCCTGATTCCCCAGGATCACCCTGAACAAGAATTTAGTCAACAGTCAGAAACATCACGTGAAATCCATATCAAGTCCTGATGAGTCATTGCCTTATTTTACATATGTTTAACTCTATCTGTGGCTGATACTCACAGGTTGTCCTTTAGGTCCTTGGTCTCCCTGTGTCCCTGGTAGTCCCATTCCACCTTTGAAGCCTCTTTTCCCTTGAGGTCCATTCTGGCCTCGAAGACCCTGCTCACCCTGGATGGACGAATAAATGATCAAATGACGTTATACATTTTATCTTGTGTATTTAGTTAGTACTACTTTGTCATGCATTGTTAACCTGAATGCATTATAACACACTCTACACTTCCCCCTTACCTTTGGTCCAATGCTCCCTTGATCTCCTGGGAGTCCTGGAACGCCAGTTTTACCACGTGAGCCAGCTTTGCCAGGAAGACCAAACGCCCCGTCGTCACCATGTTCTCCCTGAATAGATATCATAAAAAGCAGGTTGAATGAGAATGGTCTGCCCGTCACTTCATGCATTCATGCTCTCCAGAGGATGAGACCTTTCAACTTTAAGCACTGTTCTGACACCACTCAAAATGTTTAACACAATATATCTAATTATCTAACGGAGAGCTCATTACATTCATGGTTCCATGGGGATGAACCATTTTAGACCTTCATGACTTTTCTCTAGCACCACCCTCAGGATAGACCTGGTATTTCTTTGGCCTCGTCACTACAGGTAAGTCTCTAAACATAGAAATAGTTGTAGCTTCAGGGGCCTGTTAGCAAAGCTATAGACTCTTGTATAAGTAGGATAAATAAAATTAATGAACATGAAATTTCTTTGTTTGTCTCACCGGCATGCCTTTACTGCCATCCTTTCCTGGGACTCCATCCACCCCGGGCACACCCTCCTGTCCCTCTCGGCCCACCACACCTCTGGGACCAGGAAGACCAATCCCACCCTGAGGAGGAGAGAAGACTTATCAAAAATCTGAGTTGCTGGCATTTTCTTTTTCGTCCGACTTTACTGAGCGAATTAGCACAAGCTAGCTTTATCAATTTTCATCATTTCCAAGCGTTCTAGTCATGAATACATATTTAAAGGCTGAGAGTCTGTAAGTCGCTGAAGCAGGTGTGGATATATGGAGAATCGTAGACTTACCTCTAATCCTCTGGTTCCTTTTTGTCCAGACTGACCCTTTTTGCCTTTCTGACCCTGAAATGAGAGAGAGAGGAAATGTTTTAAAGGTGAAACAAGATTATTAGTTATTACTGTCTCACATCTGCTGGTCATCATTTGTCACGACCAATGACCTAGAGCAACATTTAACCAGGTACTAGAGACCAGCATTCTTCCTCAAGCCAAAAGAAGAACTTCCTATCAAACTATAACTCTTCAAGTATACACTTTGACATCCTTACATGATCTCCTTTGGCCCCTTTGGGTCCTTGTTGCCCACGAGGTCCAGGTTGTCCCTGAAATTGCCAATTATGTTAATGACAGCATATAAAGACAAACTGTGTGAGCGTGCCTGCTGGCTGTTTATGCAGACTTAATGACAGAACTGTGTACAAATCACAAGTTTTGACACTCACAGGTTGTCCAGGAGCTCCAGATCTGCCTCTCTCTCCATCCACACCAACTTGACCCTGAGAAAAAGTTGCAGGATATTGACCTCATGATCCCAAATACCTAAATAAATCACCTGGAGAGACGGTACGTACTTTGTAACCTGGATCTCCTGATTCCCCTCTCTCTCCTCTGTCACCTTGAGGACCCTGATAAAACAAGAAATATATGAGCAAAGTGCAAATGATTTGATTTCCGTGACCTTATAGCAGACAAAGAGTAGAAGGACGGAGAAAAGTAAGTCAGGTGTGACTTACTATGTCACCTGGAGGACCAGGAGGACCCTCTACTTTCCCATCATCTCCCTGCTCGCCCTGCAGATGGAAATCAGAAGTGACGTTAGATGTTTTATATAAGACATCCACAATATTTCATTACACTCAATTCAGCTTTTCAAACGTCTCCTAAAATGTTGGAACGTTTCGTTTGTGTTCGCCTTCCTTTCGATGCGTTCTCTGTGTTTCAAAAACAATCTTTTCATGTGCATAGAATCAGTTCTCTGTGCCGTTGTGTGAAATGAAATCCTTGATTGAGGTATCAAAACAAGGTTGATCAGTGCAAGCTGCTCACAGAGAGAGGTGCATTCTGGGATGCTTGTTTGATAGCTCAATGAAAAACATTTGGTGTTTATAGATCCGTGTTTGGAGGGAGTCAATCCAAAGTGGTAATGAGATATAAACTGGGAACAGACATTAAGAGCTCAGTGTTACACGTAAAGTAAACGAGGTGTACCTTTTCACCTTTTGGTCCTGGAGCCCCCATGGGGCCCTGTGATCCCTGATGACCCTGCAAACACAGACACAAGAAATTATGCAATGGGAAATTATAACCTCAAATGCAGGTAACCATAACAGGCTTGTTTAATGTTTAATGTCTTACATAAGGTAATCTTACCTCGTAACCTGCAATACCAGGTTCCCCCTGTTGACCCATTCGACCAGGAGCTCCCTAAAGAGAACCACGTTGTGTCTTTAGCCACACTATGTGTGATTCAGAACATCAGATGGCATTCAAACTTATGATGAAAATGAATAATATCTATATCATTACTGTTCCACTTTACCACGTGTCCGATTGTTCCTCTGGATCCCTTCTGCCCAACAAAACCTGGTGGTCCAGTCTTCCCCACCGGCCCAGTCTCCCCGAGGTGACCTTGATGACCTTTGGCACCCTGAACATACACAAAAGTTATGTTACAGCATATTATAGGAGACCACACAGCCTTTTTATGTCACTGTGTGTGAATCCATTTGGTTTCTAAAGCTCATAAGAGGTGATTTGATGTCAATACCTTTGAACCTATTTTGCCTCTTTCCCCAATTTTGCCAGGTTTCCCTTCAGGACCCTTCAGAGAAAACAAAATGAAGAAACAGGGTTAGGATTTGAGAGTGCGTGAAAGTCAGAAAGTTTGCACAAAAAAATGTGCATGAATTTGACCAGAAAAATAGATCACTTACTCTGACGCCAGTGAGTCCAGGACTTCCAGGTGGGCCCTCCTTTCCCTTTAGCCCAGTTTCACCTTTTTCTCCTGTTTCACCCTCCTGACCCATGTCGCCTTTTTCACCCTGAGAACATGCACATAATAGCATAAACAACACAAAAAAGCTTTTAACATAAAAAAGCAACCTAAGATCACTTAAGTGCGCTGTGTTTTTGTTGAGGACAATTTGGAAGAAAATCGTCACCTTGGTTCCATCTGGACCAGCTGGACCAGCTTCTCCCTCTAAGCCTGGCTCTCCCTGTTATCACACACATACAAAAGTTAAAGAAATGAAGACTTCCACCTGCTTGAGATGCAAAATATTTGATATTTTAATGCTGATAAACGTACCCGCTGTCCTATTAGTCCTTGCTCTCCGATGTTCCCAAGAGATCCAATGGCTCCCTGACACACACAGACACATGAGCGCTCATTCTTTCTGCCTTTCTTGTGTATTTGTTTGGTGTTAATCAATGTAGTTTGCTCAAATTAGGCATGCAACAGTTTATATTAAACTTTAAGGTGAAAGCAAAGTCTCACCTTCTCCCCTGGCTCGCCTGGCAACCCTGGTTCTCCCACCTTGCCTGGAGGACCCTTTATAAACACGTAGAGGGTGGAAAAAAGGAAAATGTTGAATGATTTTGCACAAAACTGAAGGGATAATGACTCTTTGGCATCAAGAGCAACGTGTCAGGGGTGAGTTCCATTGCGTATTGTCATGAGAGAGGGAGAAAAAGAGAAAGAGGACACCTTTGTAATGTGGGTTAATTAGTTTAATTGGACAGATTACTGCAATCAGAGAGCATTATTGATTCACGGGTGTCAGGTGAACAACAGATGTCACATATTTAATCATTTACTCTTCACAATACCCTTTGTGTGTGTCTGCGCGTGCATGTGTATGTGTGTGTGTGCAGATGTACACAAGTGACCCTATCCATGTGGAATAGGCATGCACGCAGTGTGTGTGCAGGAGTGTGTGTAGGAGTGAGTTTGCAAGAAAACTCTCACCTTTTGACCAATTTCACCCAACAGTCCCACAGTCCCTGGTGGCCCAGGTGGTCCCTAGAGATGTAAACAGAAATATTTGAATGATAATCACACTACAAACAAAGAGAAGCAGAACTATTCACATTAATCAACATCAGATCGCGCAAAAAAAATCGCTGGCTAATGTTGATTGTGGATGAGCCAACAGCAGATACATCAGTAAGCCATCTGTACACAGTTTGGCTTTGAGCGCGATGACATAACTGTGCAAACAATTATGCTTATGACGCTTTGCCATGAACACTTCTCAATCTGAATGATGTGAATAATGTTTGCTCCCTGGGTGACTTGCATCTTGTCCAAACAATAGTGATGGCGTAACTGAAGTCACCTGTGTGAACTTTGATTAATATTTCTGGTTACGAGCCCAAAGAAAGAGTTAACAGCAGGGCTGAGAAGTGTAAAATTGGTGTATCTTTGAGCGAAAGCAGCTGTGCAGCATGAGAGGTGAGACACCGGAGACTGATTGGGAGGGGAAAAGGTGATTTTGTACAATGAGGACTGTGATTGAATCTTTTTTTAGCCACAATAGCTTGTCCGGATCCAAAAAAGTTAGTTAATGACTCACAAAACTGTGCAGAAAATAACACATGTATACACAACATATTCTAAACCTTGTAGTCAACACGAGTATGCGTTTGTTTACTACTTATTAAAATGTGAATTACAGCACTACAAACCACATAATACATAATATTTGTCTTTACAGCTGTAGGTATAAAAAATCGGCTGTTTGAAGTCAACATACTGATGGCTAAAGATCCGAGTTTTGTTTAATAAATAACAGGAGAACATCTGATTTATTCATACCACTGAAAACAAAGACGGATGGGTGTCTGTCTCTAATATTGGAGAGTTAAATTCAGCGTGCACTCTCTGCCACAGAAGATAAAACGAAGAAGAAGGACAGCAAATCTTTTACAGAAAAGATTTTATCCATCATGGCAATGATGACATATATTTTCCCAGTAAGTTCAGCAAGTGTCAGTGTCTTTCTCAAAAAAAAAATCTATTCAGTCAGTCACCCAGCAAGCGAGCGAGTTCACTCTTCTGCCGCTACAGAACAGATGGATGAGGGATGAGGCAATTATCTGGCTGCTCTGGAGGAAACATTTAATACAGGCGAATATATATTCTTAATAAGTACTAAAATATGTCTCATAAACTGCCATCCTGGCTGTGATATTTTGGAGCTAATAATGGCTTTGAGGAGAAGACCAAGGGTGGGTGTTTGTTGCCAAAGAGAATCTAATAAAACAAGTAAATATGGTGTTGAAAAATGGAGAGGAAAAGTTTGATGAGCTAAAATAAGACTACTGCAAAAAGATTTTCAACAAAGAAAATACAAGGAGAGAGAGAGAGAGAGAGAGAGTGATACATCAGGAGAAGTGTAAAGATGCAGAGAAGATGAGAGGAACTAGAGAGAAATATATGAAAGGATGGGGAGACTGTTGGGAGGGTCGTACCGGCTCGCCTGCTATTCCCTTGTCCCCTGGAGGTCCTGAGGGTCCTTGTATACCCTGGAGAGAGAAGGGTAAGTGAGTTCAGAGTGCGTCGACGCACCCATTATGCATTCACAATTAAGCAATATAACACTGTTATACAGTATGTAGATTATAAAGTTTCTTGTTTGGGGGTTAATCTCGTATGTACATTAGTTGTAGTGAACTCACAGGAAAACCTTTAGGCCCAGTTTCTCCCGGCTCTCCGATCTTCCCCTGTAGAGACAATAAAAGAAGGGCAAGATAAATTAGATCAGGGTTCATTAGCTGGTGATCTATGATGCTCACAAATCTGAGATCAATACTGTAGTTGACACAGAAAGTATATCAACACATAAGGCCAGATTTACTGAGGGTTTGTGCCTCCCTTCAGACATAGACATGGCAGTTATGTAAGAATAATACCTATTTACAATACCTGACCGTTAGCCTAATTCCCAAAGAACAGTAAGTGCACTTGTGGGATAAGATACCATAAAAACTTTGACTTTTTTTCTCTTGTTTTTGTCATTCAGTGTATTTCATCTCTTTCTATTTGTCTCAATGTGTTGACCCCTGCTGCATTGCATGTACAGACCTCTATATATATAAGAGTTTAATTGCAGGGCCGAGTAATATTCTTAAATCCCACCAATAAACATGTACGTAAATCTGGCTCCCAAGGACATTTCTCCCCTCCAAACTAAAATCCACGCTGCTGGTATCATACAGGTCTTCTAAATCATTCTGATGTCTCGTCTCTCCAGAGGAACATCAGCACCAAAAAAATAAATGAGAGGAAGGAGTGGAAAAGTAGAAAGGTTCCCCTGTGCTTTACCTGTGGTCCAGGGAAACCTATTTTTCCTGGAGGACCTTCAGAACCCTGCGAAGAGAGGCATGGATGAGAGATAGTTAGTCTATTCCCTGCATCCAGAGTGGATGGAGAACATGTGCAGCCTGCTATTTCTGGTACACAAGATCCATTTTCCCTCTTAAGAATCCATTATGTATGCATGTGGATATAATTTCTACACTATTGAAAGCGAATTTATGGTCATTAATTGTGTGCCTGCACAGTTTTGGCTTTGTGAATGTTTCCAGCTTCATAGATAAATATATCAACCTCTAATAAATGCATTGAATCAAAGCAGATTTCTTACCGGCTTGCCCTCTAACCCCATCTCTCCTGTTGGACCGTCAGGCCCGATCGCTCCCTGAAACACAAGACAGCTGTCACTTCACCAATAGAGGTCACTGTAACACAGCCAGAAAGCCAAAAACATACTGTAAATAAACATCTCTGTATAGTGCAGTGATGTCTTTAATACCCCAATGTCAGAGGCAGTGTACCTGTGCCTGTGAACTACACCTTTCAGAGTGAATAAGGAAGCAAGTTATGTATAAGTGTGTGTGTGTGTGCACAGTGTAGAAATAGCTACACACTGCAGTAAAAGTTACTTGTATTATTCTAGTACTAGATTCAAGGCACAAAGTCTGGATGCAGTTCACACTTTAAACACACGCATACTGTCAGAGCAGTCTGACTGTTTAGATTACATGGGTGCAACTGTCAAACACAATCAATCTAAAGTCCTTAAAGAGCTGCTTGTCCAGTGAGCAGTGATAATAAATGGGAGCCAGGCAATGGACCAATATGGTCCATCTGCTCTGCACCTGCTTTACTTTTCCCATCTATACCGTGAAAGATGCTGGCTCGATGTGTCCTCACATCCTCAGCAGGCTGATAATGTGATACTTGACGGGTCAGTCTTAGCTAAGAGTGATTAGAAATAACAAGCAACAAACAGTGCTTTTCTCAGGATGATTAATTACTTCAAAGGAGGAAGTAAATATAACACGACACAGCCACACGGGAGTGTGAGTGGTTGATGAGTGAGCACAGTGGGAGTTTGGCCTGTGGAGAACGTCGCTAGCTGAAGTGCTATAAGCCTATTATACATAGAGCTGGATAAGAAACGCTCATTAACATTCCTGTCTGGGGTACCTGCTACCCACTGCTTGCGTTTACATAGCCGGATTGGTCGATGTGTATGGGGAAATATTCCTACCCTCTGAGGCCCCAGAAAAAATGGGTTCACTCAAATATTGTGCTTCAAACTTAATTCATTACACGGAGCTGACGTTAATGTGTGACACAAGTGTCTGACCCCTTTCAAACAAAAGGCAGAAAAGGAACAACAGGAGCACGATTTCATAACAATCAAAAACATCTATTTAATCTATAACCATCGACCGCCAAGAGCGAGGGTTGATGAGATTAATGTGCTCTTCAATATGGAAAGCATTAGCCGAGGATTTGTAGGTCAGACCACATGAGGAGTTATTAGATACAAAGCATGATTAGACGGACTAGTGATTCCTCGTGGCTCAAATAGGCTTCATACACAGAGATGCTGGTGCTAGCTTGCTAGCTTCTCTGATGCCAACATGCAGTTTTATCTCTTAGTCTCTGATTTCACAATATTTCCATGTTGGAAAAGAGTCTGAGAGCAAGGCCAGATGTTACACTGCTGTCAACACTGAGGCCTTGTGCCTCTAGCCAAATAGCTAACATCCAAAAGACATATGGTGTTAAAGGCTGTGTAAAAGGTGTATACAGTCTGATTTAGCATTAATGTTTCTTTCAGGGTTGAAATCACCTAAATATATAGAGTCAAATTGTCCTTCATCTTAGCTTTGGCTTCATAGGGTTTTGCTTTTTACAGTGGATTAGCCCTCTTAGCAGCTCTTAAATGATGAACAGAGACACGTGAAACCTTAAATTCTAAAAGTCGTTGTATTTCCTGTGCAATGGGGGTGAGACATGAGTGAGCGTCTGTGGTTGCACACATTTACTGTCTGTAATAGAACCACCTCTACGTCTTCTGGCTTGCAACACTCTAGGTTTCTAAGATTCGACTACCCAACATAAGTCATGAAGCAGCAGGCAGATTTACTGGCAGTGGAAGCTGCTGACATTAGTATTAATTGAAAACACAGCTTGAGACATGAGAGTGTGTCCAGGCCAACCACAGCGAGGCCCGTCTCCCATGGACGCCTCAGATAGAGAAGCTTATAAGCTATTTCATCCCACTTTCCAGCTGGCTCAGCGGACCGCATAAAAGATATCTCTTAAAAAGCTTTGAAAAAGGTCGGCGACGGCTTCTGAACTCCGCAGTAGAGCATATAAAGGGCAGAGGATGTCATCGTCAAGCAAAACTGACCCCAAAAACATAAATTTGCCGTCTTCTGCACCATTACCATAGTTACAGCCATCATCGTCACTCTCCCCACTTGAATAGTCTCGCTGAACAAGAACTTGCTGTATGTTTTTCCAGACACCAAATTTTACAACGTTATTTATGTGGTCTAAAGAAATTTCTGTTGGTGGCACTTAGCCAGGTAAAATTCCAGTTGTTATCCACCTTGTTTTCATCTCTCCTAAAATACTCTAGAGTTGTATGCGATTTCATTTTTATTGAGACAGCAGAGCCGTAATTTGCCGAATCTCAGGTTGTTACTGGCGTCTGTATCTACAGTGTATTCATTTTGTTTTTGTTGAACGTCAGTTCAATTTTAAATTTATGTCAATACACTTTTTTCCGCGCAGTAAACTGTTTAACAGGTGTAACTATGTAATAACACTGTCTGCTTCAGGCACTTTGAGCAGTGCAAGCGAATCAACTAAATGGAAAACAGCCATAAATGATGTTACTAGTTGGAACCGTGATTGACAGTCACATTAAGTTCATTTAATTATCACATTATTGATTATATTAGCACTGAAACTGCAACATACAGTGATGTACAGTGCAGCCACGACGTGTTTAGTGCTTCCAGTGTGATTTCTAATGTGAAAGACTGGACACCTGCAGGTGTTCAGACAGTGAATGTCTAAACATCGACTGTGATGTGATGAAAAATTACAACAAAAATAAATTAACTGTCATACAAATTCCACCATTATCTAATCGTCCCTTCGAAAGTTTAGCACAATTAGGGAAAGCCAAGTAGTTTTTCCACAGCTGATTCTAAAAAGGTTACAGATCTGAAAAGCTGCTATTGAGGTTTTCATGAATGCTCTTTTGAGCTGAACTGGGAATGATTGAAAAACTTGGAAACAAAGCAGACAAGCTGGTAATCCCTCCATAAATCATGCTTCCCCAGTTCACTAAATTTATCTGCAAAAGGAACCTCCAGAATAGCTGCAAAAGTCAGGTCACATTTTCCACGACAAATGTCATGTAGCTGGATTGACGGCGTGTCTTTCCTACAAATAGAAGCCTTTGTTCCTTTTATATGAAATAAAAACATAGCTTTTTGTTTTACATCACCGGAGCTCTTCCAGCAGTTATAATGAGCACTGACTTCTGAAAAGGATGAAACAGACTCACGCTTCGACTCTGAGCCTGAGATTGGGTTATGCAAGCGGCCATGTCCGTTAAATACACATGACCTCAGTTCAGAGGCAGTTCCATATCACTTCATTTTGCTCACCCACTAAAGTTTTTCCAACAACAACATTTGGCATTTTGGCTCCAAACACATTACAGCATGCGCAATAACAGCTAAGTGATGTGTATCTGCACCGTTTTGCAGAGTTTAAGATCTGTTATTAAGGCTGGTAAGTATAATACAGTGACTACAGGACAGCAATCAACAGCTAAGCTGCAAAAACAACAGGTGTGAAACTTCGAAATTACCCGTAAGCCCTTGGGTCCTCTGGTACCGGCTGGTCCAGTCGCTCCAGCAGGGCCCTGATGAACAAAGGAAAAGGGGATGAAGAGAGGGGGGAAAGGAAAAGGGAAGGAGAGATAAAACAAAGGTTTACACTGACAGAGCACAGAGCCCCCTGGTTGTTGACCCTGGGGGGGGGGGCAGCCTGACCTCAGGAACACACTATGGGGTTTGTTGTTAGATCTGTCACTCACACCAATTAAAGGGCCTGCTCTGGAATCCTGTCCCGCTGCACCCCAGAGCCCCATATTTATGTTTGTTTTGGTGGCTCAGTGGCCCCTGCCTTCAAACCTGGCCATGGCAAGGACACAGCAAGGGGAAACGAAGTGCAGGGGCAGCTTCTAATTAGTTATAGGTGTTGGGCTTTTGACTGACAGGAGGTTCAGCGGGAGGCTGCCAGCTCTCATCATGCTCAGAGAAACCTTTGCTACAGACTGTGGGTTATGAACATTACTATCATCTACAACTTCTCTGTGCACACAGAAATGTTGCTCAAAGACATCTTTGTTCATCCGTTAGCCTTTAGCTATCATCGTTTGTCAGTTTTCTGTGACACAGCCCGACCATACAGCTCACTGACAATACGCCATCATCTGCAAACATTATCAAGTGAAAATGTAAATGAGCAAAATAGTGGTGACTTACTGGTCTTCCTGGTGGTCCTGTAGGCCCGGTTTCACCTGGTGTCCCTGGGTGACCCTATCATATGTACAAAGACACAAACACACACTTACAACAGGGTATAATACACATGATTAAGTCCAATATAATACGTGATATTAGAGTATTTTTTTGGTTGCGATATAAAACTATGATTCGACATTACTGGAGTCAAGTATTGAAAAATTTTCCTGTTCTAAATCTGACTTCTACATACATACAGTTTGAATTTCTTTGAGGTAATAATTTGGTTTTCAGTGACACACACACACGCTAGCATAAGTGCAAACATACATCTGCAAAAATGCTCTGCACACTGGAAACCACATCTACTGCAACAATAAGAGACGACAGGGAAAAGAGAAAAACAGAAAGCCTGAGGAGATGATTTTATATCTGAAAACATACTGCTTTTGGCTACCTCCATTATTGGACCACACTTTTTGGCCGTACCTTTTGTAAAGGCAAAACTATGTAATGGGGAGTATTTTCAGTCCGGCCACTCAGATCAGCTGAGAGTAATAAAATCTATCCAATACGCAAACCTATAGTGCAGTAGGCAGCTCTGATCTCATGCATCCAAGGGGAATAAATCATAAATGCCTGCAGTATGAGCTCTCTGTTAGTGGCTATAGATGTCTGCTGGTCAGCGCCCTTCACTTTGTATGATGCAGTCTTTTCCAGAGGGTCTGTTTCTGTTTTGCAGCTGAGAGAGCGGGACAACAGAGAACTTCCTTATAAGTGTGTGTGTGTGTGGTTAAGTCCTGACAGAAATCCAGCTGGCCGCCAACCAGCAGGAGACTTCTTTCTGTTTCAGCAAGAATGATGACTAAATTCTTATGCGCTCACACAGTATACATTAGATGTTCCATATGAGATAAAGACACTACATGACAGAGCAGCCACTTGCTCTGTTTGAAAGAGGAAAGTAAGGTGTGTGACAGCAGTAGAGTCAGGCCAATGAAACATAAGAGCTTTGGAGGTTCTCAGGCATCCTGCAGACTAAAGACAAGATATAAATGTATGAAAGTGGATCCATCTTTCTGCAGTTCTTGAGCAAATCTGTTGCCATTAAACACAGTCAAGGAGGTAAATCACTGGAAGCGATCCACTGGAACTACTTCCACCTTTGTTAAAACCAATGTTACAACTTCTTCCAGCTAAAGGCATCCTGCCAAGTGCCAAACCGCTGCTTAGAAAACATGGTCCTAAAGTCATCCACGTGGGGTGATCTTCCTCCTTCCCCCTTTGGTGTATTCTTGTGGTATTGATCTAATCCCACACATCAGTATATTCCCATGGGAATAACACACACAGTTTAGTTTAAGTTGACCGCTTCTTAGGACTTTCTTAACGACACCGCACCCAGAAAGTTCATATCAAAGCATTCTCAAATGTCACTCTTGATCAAACTTAAATTCTTCCACTTCTTCTTGCTAATTGTGTCTTACCGTCGATCCCTTTTCTCCAGGTGGTCCGGGAAGGCCCATCTCCCCTCGATCACCCTAAATATACATGAGCACAGCATTCAGCCTTCAAAGTTTGGAGAATTGTAACATCTAATAATGAATTTACAAGGAAGAGTTCTTTTACCTTCTCCCCCGCCAGTCCTGCCTCTCCCACAGGTCCGATGAAACCCACCAAGCCCTGAAATTCACAGATTCACTGTTGGATGGATGAATGGATAGACATTGTGAAAAAATGGAAGTGGTAATGTTTCTTACTCTTTCTCCCATGGGTCCAACATTTCCTGCAATACCGAGCTCTCCCTGCAAGAGACAAACAGTCATTTGTTTACAATAATTTAATCAATATCTTTATAGAGATAGAAAAGGAAAATCACATGTGGGCATTCACCTTAACTCCCTCTGGCCCAACCATCCCAGGAAATCCCTTTCTGCCCATTCTACCCTGAAAAAGGACAGAATAAAGACAAGTGAATCACAGACATACTCTTGCCCGTTAACGCATCATTAACATTCATCAAATTCTTGATAAATATCGAGGATCTGCTCTGACGCCTGTGAGATGACAGTTTGAAGAGGGAGCGGGAAAGTAGCTGTTGCAGTTCACTGTACGTCCTGCTGAAATATGCAATGGCGTGTACAGGTAATGCTGACGGTACATTTTGGCAGGCTGCGAAAGTGTTCAACGACTGTAATGTTCCCTCTTGCACAGACAGTAATTCCCGGGGTTAAGAGGGGGGCTAAGTGCTTTTTTTATCATCAATAACTACAGGTCACAAATGTCTAAGCCAAACTCCTAAAGACTGAGTGACTCAACAATTCCAAAGTTTGACTCCAGAAAGGTTGGCAGCTTTCATAAGGCAGTACAAACTTTGCTCAGAAACGCACAGTAAAAGCAGATTCTTGTAGTAACATGAGAATTAATATGAGCCTTCCAGGATTTGTGACTTCTTAACACCTGATTTAGATTTACATCCGCGACTGACCGCATTAACCAAAGGAAGAAAGAAATACAGAAAATTGCACTGAGAGAGAGGGATGAAGAGCAACTGAGAAGGTAAAAAAAAAAAACGTAGAAGAAGGAGATGGAGGTAAAGAGAGCACTGAAGCTAAAAGACAGCTGGCTGACGAGACGGACGAGGTGGAGCAGTAGGAGGACTTGTGGCACCTGGCCAGAGATCAATCACAGCTCCTGAAGGAGTCATACACCACTTCCCCTCGGATGGGGGACAGAGAGGGGGGAGAATGAGACGAGCGAGTGGGTGGGAGCCAGGAGGCGGAGAGTGCGGAGGGGTCAGAGTCAGAGAAAGTACAGGGCGACTGGAAGGTGGAAGAAGAAGAAGATAAATGAAGAAAAACAGGTAGCATAATAATAATTTCTTTTTTTAAAGTTAGAAGAGTGATGTTCATTAAAGCATCTGAGAAATAAAGTCAACAAATCTTATATTTCTGCAGCGGTCCAATAACATCTTATAGCACTTTATAGCAGCTATAAATCTAGCCACCTATAAACATGGTGATGGCAGTTATCACCCCCTTGTGGCCAAGTATATAAATTGCATGCATCCCTTCATTGTGACAGGACTATCGCCCAGAGACAAGTTATAACAACTCTCGAATGCAAACCATGAAAAATCCATAATGATGACCTACTTTATTACCTCAGATATATTTCAGATCAACTCTCACTGCGGCGCAACAAACCTTGGGATGCATAATTAAAACTGAGCGATTAAATTATACTGCATGCATACTGCAAACTAAAAAGCGAGCTATGCATGATTTAAAGCAGAGGACGTATTGATCACGGTGGGCTGATACGACGAGACTGTGAATCAGTTTGTTGTGCTTGTACTGCAAAGTATGCAAACAGAATTAGCTTCACATTGCAGCTGAGTTTCCATACACTCTGTGGTAGTTCCATCCCTTTGTTTACCACAGACATACAAAGCATAGGGAAGGAAACCACAACGATGCATAACAAACATGCAAACTTACACGAGTGCGCACGCACAGACTTAATGTTTCTCCCTGACTAAACACACGTGAATGTTATTTTTCACATGCTATATTCAGTAACAGTGATTCCTCTAATCAGTTCTCTCCCCCTTCTTCCCACCAGCCAGTCAACGCCAGGTGTTTATCTAATAACTCACCTCGAGTCCTGTTGGGCCTGGTGGTCCGATCGGGCCCTCATCTCCCTGGAAACAGATGATATTGATCTTAGCATGAATTATGTTTGGGGACATAAAGCAGCCCTCGGCGAAGAGAAGTCTTGTGTCATAAAACTTTTAATGCCTTTTGGTGCTTTGGGGGTCGTTCGGATGTGGGCGGTGTCTTGACAGACTTACCTCCAAGCCAGGCACCCCTCGTGGCCCCGGTAAACCTCTGGCCCCTAGCTTTCCCTGGATGGTGAAAAAAAATAATACAGTCAAATGAAAGCTAATGTGTAAATGTTGTATTTACAAATATGTTTTTAGCCGCTAGTGGTGTGGCTCTAGGATGGCAATGTCGGTCTGTTGGTCCACCACTTTGGTCCAGACTGAAATAACTCAACAACCACTGGATGGATTACCATGAAGTTTTGTGCAGACATTCACAGTGACCAGACGATAAATCAGTCAGACTTTGGTGATTGCCTGACTTTTCCTCTGATGTTAACATAAGGTCAAATCTTTAGTTTGTTCAGCACTTTGGGTTTATGCCCAAATACTTGCAAAACATTGCCTTCAGCCTTCGCCGTACTCTTTGTGCTAATTTGCAAATGTTTGCGTGCTTACACATAAAACCAAGATGGTGTACACAGTGTTTATTATACCTGCCAATGTCATTGTGAGCATGTTGGCATGCAAACATTTAGAGAACCTAAGAAATACCTCACAGAGCTGCTCGCATGAATGTAGACTCTTTGACATGATAGACTACTCAGCCAAGATGATGTTTTTACTCACCTTTGGTCCTTCAAGGCCGTTCTCTCCCGGTGGTCCCATGTCACCAGGGAAACCCTGTCGTGACCAGTTAAAAAAAAAATGTTTTTCTGTTGTCTGACTGAAATAAACAAACTCACTCCTTCAATGCAGTCATGTAAATACAAACCTCAGGGCCTGGTGGTCCAGGTGCGCCATCAGGGCCTCTCTCGCCGATCTTGCCCTGTAACAAAGACAGACAAGTTTGATGAGAAGACCATTCCTTCTTTTCATATGTGTCCACTCAATATAAGGCGACAGCTTATAGAGTGCTGGTGGGCAGATATTGTGACCTCCAGACAGAGCGAAGCTAACCGTTTCCCCTTGTTTCAAGTCTTTACGCTAAGCTAAGCTCATTGGCTTCTAGTCATCTAGTCATCTTCGGCTCTAAGCTGAAGATCACATTTCTCATGTCAATCCAATCTGCAAGACATTTTAGCATTTTCACGTATTTCTGGTCATTAAAGTCTGAGCTAACCTGTGGTCCTGGTTTCCCACGGATGCCTGGTAACCCTGGAGCACCTTGGATGCCCTGTCCAATACAAACACAACACATAAAAACTAAGACAGACAGTCGGACAGTGTTCAGAAGCAAAAAACAGAACCCAGGTCTTTTGTCGATGGAAACAGACATTAGACATTCATGACTCTGCTCAGTATTTCTGTTATCTCCTGAGGCCACTCTGTTCTATGATGCTAAAAAGGGTTCGATTTTGCTTACACACACACAAATGAGGAGCGTTTACATAAGAATTTCCACAAGCTGGACAGCACACATCTGGCTAAGTCATTTTTGCAAAGGCACAGTTCTGTAACAAAGGCTGCGTAACATTGGATGTGTGTGTTGGAGACAGCATGCAGGGCGGGGGCCAATGAGGGGATAAAATGAACATTTATAAGATGTACATATGCAGTACAGCGGTGATCTACCTTGTCTCCTTTGTACCCGAGCTCCCCTTGCTCTCCAGGAATCCCAACTTCACCCTGACGCAGGAAGATGGAAGGTACGGACAGAAAGAAAGAGAAATGAAAAACATTAGGGGGAATGGTAACTTTCTCCTTCATCAGTCACATTCAGCTTTTTCAACAGACAATATCAATTACAGGTCTGTACATTATTCACATAATGAATCTATTTCATTGCATTAGCCAAGTTCTTCATGTGGCGTCAATCTGTCATATGAAAGGCATTGAAACTGTAGCAATTACGCCATTCTGTACACACATGTCTTAGAGAATAAGCCAGTGTTCAACAGATTAGCAATTAAAGACAAACAATTATTTGACCTCTGGTCCTCACAAATGCAAAGCAAGAAGTGCATAATGGTGGTCTAATCTCTCATTCAGACCAGTCATTAGAAGCTCAAGTAACCTAAACGGTGCGATCGTTTCAACTATGGCTACATCGCTAAGATCTTTTCTGTCATCTGCAAATGTGGGGGAGGTATCTCATCCAGGATCAGTTGTAACTTTATATTTTTCTGGTCTTTTGCTGATTGATGATTTGAAGATTATGAATGCTGGCCTGTGCTTAAATCTGTGATTATTTCTGAGTCTGATAATGTCTCGAGATTCTGTTTCAAGGCTTTTCAAGCAGTTCCCTATACTTATTAAGGTTTCCTGCTCAGGCCCCAAAGTTATAAATATCCTCACACAAGAAAAATCAGCATTCCTATTTCAAATCTACTGTTTCTATCTTCAGGTATTGTTTCAATCCTTTAAAATTCTTTTCAATTATCATTTTAATGTCTCACTGTTTTTTTTATTTTAGTTTTTTTTTAGTTTAGATGAGAAGATTGATACCACTCTCATTACTGTACTGTCTTCTGTTTTTCTTTTTTTTTTTCTTTTTTACAGATTTAACAAATAAGACAGAGTGTTTTAATTAGTGAGCTTTAGAGGTGCTGGTAGATGGATTTTGTTACTTGGCTTTGTTTCCTCTTGTTTCCAGGCTTTATGTGAAGCTAAACTAATCATCTCGTAGCTCCAGCTTCATCCCGAACAGACGATTATGAGGGTGGTGTCGATCTTTTCATCTAACTCTTGGCAATAAATCAAATAAGCCCACATTGTCTCTCTATTCCTTTGAGTTTATTCAACATTTGGCCTCCCTGCTGACTGTCTAAAAATAAAATTGGGGTAGGTGAAAGTTCCTTTAACATACTGTATAACACACACACACACAAACACAATAGGTTTCATAGAAATGATGAAGGAAAGTGGAAATGAGATAAAGCATGATATTGGACAGGTTTCTATGAGTAAGTAAAAATCATAAGTAGTTTATAGTGCGGTTGAAGGTGGAACCAAATGTCAGCATGCTCTATGTATAAAGGTTTAACAGAGATGACTACAGTAGGATGCAAAGAAGTACATATCCATCACATGCCACTCAAACACAGGCCAATAACAGGAATATTCAGATCACCTTATCACCTTTCAGTCCTGGTTCTCCTGGATTTCCGGGCACCCCCTGGAATAAGCACCAACAGATGAGTTACAAAGAGACCCAAACAGACCAAACATTTCCTGAAATCAACCCTCGGAGGCTTAAACCAAAAGGAGGAGGAGGAGAGTCATATTTGTCCCTCATAAGCTTTTTCAGACGTCTTCATACTCTGGCTCTCTCTTGCATTATATAACACATAATTTAACTAAAAGGCAGTCCAAACAAGACAATTCAAGATAAGACAGTGAAGGTAACAGTTTCCATCTGAATGTGTGTGTGTGTGTCTGATTACCTTCAGTCCGATAGGTCCTGGAAGGCCCATCTCTCCCACTGGTCCCATATCACCCTGAAGCCAGAAGAAGGGGACAAATAAGAAACATATTCATGTTCAGTGATCATTTGCATAAAATACAGATAGGCCTCTGACTTCCATTCAACAAACACACGCAGAGCGAGTGCACTTCAGTTCACTATGGCATTCATTAAGTGTAAGAATAAGCCTCATTGTCTAGCTTCCAGATTATCCACGCATCCATCGCACTGTACACAGCGCAAAACAATGGACGAATAATAGACGACCAAATTAAAGAGATAAGGAATAGACCCTGCAGTCTGACGCCAGTCTGTGTTTCATCTGAAGCCTGAAGGAAATTATTTAAATGCAACAAATAAATGCTTGGGGGAACATCTGTTCCATCACTGGAAAAGGAGCGAAGACTCTGATTCACGCTCCAAGACAGAGCAAGATTACAGTCTTACGGCAAAGGAGAACTGGCTTTCATTTCATTCAGTGAGGATCAGTTATGGAGAAGGATTAAAGACTTTATTAGATTATCTGCTTTCTTGTCAACGTTTGAAAGGGACTGCAGCTATGTTCATTGAAATCGCGAAACACGTCCTCTCTCCAGACAGAACTATCACAGGCTGCTAGTAGTTATCTTATTTTCATTTTCCGCTGCTCTGCTTGTAACAACCTCCAGGGTGGCCTTGGCTCAGTGTATTAAATATTTGTCTCTCTGTGAATACTGTACTATCTGCATGTGTGAAAGAGGATGTTATTGAATAACGTAATGCAAAAAAAATCTTGCAGAAAAAGCCACTTCATTTTATGCTGAGAGTTGAAAGGTTAAAAAGTTTTTCTTCATCCTGATATGTGAGAATAAGAAGTTTTATTTAACTGGAGTGATTTTCAACTGCAGCTGTTTCTATCAACCAATCTGTCCAAATTTTAGAAATGCATGAATAAATACAATATATTATAGTGTAAAATGTTTTTAATTGAGTTCAGATTTCTAGGTTTATTATCAATATGTGCCACAGGGGGCGCCAAGGCTCAATTCCTGTGCGGTACAACAACCTTTTTAACCTCCATCATTTCAAAGCAGGATGAAAAGAGAGGTGGTGTGCGCGGCCGACAAAAACAACAACAAGAAATGTCACTCCAGTTTGCAAAACTCCCAAAATCTAGAGAGAAAGACATTTAGAAAGATACAAATAACAAAGAAATAAAAATGTAAGTCTGTCTACTTCTTCTTGATAAACCGTCTACATGCCAACACTTTCCCTTCTTCAACAGTGGCCTGCCTTCACCCTGAGCCTGCAGTCCCCTGAGGAGGGTGTTTGTATATTTATATCTTTGAAGTGCAGCTCAGTGCTGCACTGTACAGTATGCTGTCGGGTCAGATGGATGCAGAGGACGCGGAGCTCAGAGGAGAGCTGTAATCAGAGAATCCTACAATTACAGGCCTACTACCACCACCGGTGGCCTAGAATAGACCGGGAGGAGCAGCAGCGACGGGTGAAGACAGGACACGACAAGAGAAACCAGGGAGACATTATAATCAGACACAATTATGTGGCTGTCGGGCCGGGCAGGCGTGGAGGGCAAGGTGATGGGTGGGCAAGGGAGGAGGGGTTCCTGTTCAAAAATAGTTAATAAGAGAGAGATTCAAGTGGAGAACAATGTGCTTTGTTAAGATCTGCCTGATTGATCAGACAGTGGATCGTGCTATGTCTGTCACGACAGGAAGTGGGAGGTGTAAACTGCATAATTCAGGCTCTGCAGTCAAAATAACTAAATAACTGTCTTCCGTCTTGGCTTCCAACAAACCTTCCACTTTCACTATTTTAAATATGTTTACAGTGGTAAAGAACCTACGGAGAGCGGTTAGTTTCCCACAAAAGTGGCTGGCAGTGTAAATGATGATGAGAGCTAATTGAGAGCACTTTTTCAATTAAGCAGGCATATTCTGTTTCATTTAAATGCAGTCCTTCACAGCTATGTATTTACGGAATAAGTGTCTGGGAAAATGGGATGTTTAAACTGAGGAGGAGCACACAGAAAAACACACAAAATACTACTCACAATAAGTCCAAGGACTCCGTTTGGACCGGGGGCTCCCATGTCACCCTAGTCAGAGAGGAGGAGAGAGAGAGAGAGTAAAGTGAGATGAAGGGAGAGGGAGAAGGAGCAAGTTTCTGGGGTTATTGGCTCTTTTTTAAACAAACATGCTCAGAAGAGTGGCTCAGTGTTCATCACAGCTTATGAGAGGGGGCTGTGTGCATGTATGTGTGTGTGTGTGTGTGTGTGTGTGAGGTAAAGGTGGAGGGGGGATGTGAGCCCATCGTCCCACTGAGGCTTTTTAAAATCTGCAGGTTCGTTCTCCCTCCAAGAATGAAAGAGATCAATAGACTGATTTTTGCATTTTGGCGTTTGTTCGTGACTTTTCCTGCAGCGCCCCCAACAGAGCAAAATTTGTCATTTATCCTGTGAAATATCTCGACATCTCCCAGATGAATTGGTACAAACATTCACGGTTTCAAGACGAGCTATCGTAGCGACTCCTGATTTTACCTCTAGCGTCACCTATGAGGTTGACATTTTTGTTTTTAGTGAAATGTCTCGACAACTATTGGACAGTTTGCCATGAAGTTTTGTATAAATTGTTTGGTGATCCCCTCATACGTCATCATTTGTTCAGGATAACATGCGAGGATGTTGATGTTGAGCATTTAGCTCACAGCGAGTCGGTGCCTCACGGAGCAGCTAGCGTGGCTTTGGCGACCCATTTGTAAATTCAAGACAAATCGGGAAAGCTTCTGCTTTTTTCCTAATTTTTTATTTCCAGAGAAATTAGATAAGATAAGACGGTGACAGAGGAACCTGCTCCCTCTCAGACAACTTCACCCAGATGTTTTGCAGGAAGCACCAAACATTCTTTCCCCAAATGTCGGAGACAAAAAAAGGTCTCCTGGTGTGGAAATGTTTAAAGTATCTCTCCTTCAAGCTTACTCAGAATATGCGTTAAGATCTGATGCATCTGATGCATGATTCACACTCCTTACTTAAGATAAAAAAAGAAAAGCAGCAGCGAATCACTGGCAAACTCAGAGATATGTCACACATGAATGTGCACCATGTTTATTATGTATTTCAGAGTTTGTTAAAGAGCAACTTAGTGATGTGTTTATGATTTTAGAGTTGACTGATGAAGTGCTACATTTGTCAGGATGACAGTGAATATGCAGAAATGCACATATCAAATGATTTGATACCTTCCACATGGGTGCAGGCATGCAACAAGGCTGGCAAACAGTCTTTGCTGACCAACCGGTACTTAATTCAGAACAATTACTCAAAACGACACTCTATTACATCATTTACTATTCTTGGATATCGCCTCCTAATAATACTGTACGCGTGTGTTGGTGGCCCGGGTTTACATTGGTGAATGGAAAAGCCAGGCCAGTTAAGCGGACCCCCACCCTCTTCCCCCTTTTATTACTGCAGGTTTTTGAAAACGAGTGCCAAGTAAAATTATCTAGAACAGAGGAAAGCACGGGATGAAATTAAATACAGCAGGAAAGCTTGTCCGGAGCAAAAAAAAAAAAAACTAACTTCAAAATAAAACAGAACAACAGAGGCAAACTGCTGGACTGTCAGATGATTTACTCACCGACGCTGCCAAAATGTCAGTACTAAAACACCAGGGGTTAGGGGAGGTTGGTGGTGGTGGTGGTGGGGGGTTTGGTGGTGGTGAGTGAAACCACTGCTCTCAGTTTGTGCGAGTGTATGTGGGAGGCCTGTGTGTGTTTGTGCGCGCGAGCACATGGATTGGTTATGTATATTTAAGTGTGTGACTGCTTGTAAAGTGACTGAGACAGTGTGACTTACTGGCTCTCCATCTGGTCCAGGTGGTCCTCTCTCCCCAAAGTCCCCTGGAAACCCCTGAGGACACAGAGAGAAAAGCTTTTATGTTCTGCTGCACACAAACAGTGACAATCAAATGCAGATATCCAATAAATTATTTTATTTTTGGCCTCTTTGGGACAGCGGACGCAGGTTCTCCATATGAAAGTGATATATTATCTTGTTAGCAAACAGTTAGTTATATTTCTGTGCTGTGTCTCAATTCGCGTACTTCCATACTTATTTACACTTTCTACTTTAAGTACACGAGTGCACTGACACTGTCAATTATGGCAAAATGCAGTGTACCGTGCTTAAGTGGATGGTGCACTCATGGTGCACTCAATGGTCAAAAGGTTGAGTGTGGAACGCTGGACGCAACCCTCAGAGGACGCCATTTTGGCTCGGTAGCAGAAATGGAGGGACGGGAGGAAGAAGGAAGCTGCTGGAGCTGAAGCGGTTGCAGTTTATACCGCAATATAAAAATGTAAGTTGTACATATGTTTTATATTTATGTTTTTGCAGTCAAAAGTTGGCGCTAACACCCTGTCTGGTTGCAATTCGGCGAAGACGAGGTGGTAAAATGTTGCAATCGTTATTTCTGGTAAGTGCACAACGGCTGTACTCAAATTTAGACAACACTACTGGACTGTGTGCTACATAGAAGTGCACCGATGGAACTATCCGAATTGAGACACAGCTCTGGTCATCCGGTGAACGTCTAATATTTATTCTCTTTTTCTGTTTGATCTCCATCTCCTGAGGGAATTATCTGTCTTTTTAGCTGCTAGATGCTCCACTAGCTTCACCTAACTGTCTGTCTGCTGTCTGCTGGTGCTGAGCAGGTAGCGTACAGTTGATTCTAAAAGTATTTTTGGCTGAAAACAGCTGACTGCTGTAAAACTACGAGAGCACTGAGAGTGAAACAAAATAGCAAAGTTATGAACCAGAACATCAAAAATAATGAGCTGAAGGATACTATAAAACTAGAGGTGAGGGGAGCTGCAGAAGTGGGTCATAATAATACTTTGTGGTTTCATCACTACGAGCCAATCAGATAGGCACTTCAGTGTACAGTAAACATAGCTAAGTGCAACGCTAATTGCGTTGATTGTGCAGAAACTGCTGCAATAATACAAAATCACAGGCCTCAATTACAGAATTAAAGAAACTCGTAAAATATGACAATAAAATGCTTTTCTTTGGAGGAGGGTGTGTAAATTATGCCTTTCACCACGGAGTCAAATTCACAGAGTACCACAAATACCACTGACTGTTACAAAACCAAGAATGCCACTACTGTAAATGAACAGCAATTATAGGAATTCTAGGCGTCAAACATAACATCAGTACAAAATAAGAGCATAATGGCTCCATTATATGCATTAAAATCTATCAGCTGTAGGGTGTGGACAGCTAACTGTTCTACTTAGGCTGAGTACACTTTCTAAACGCTACAAGAAAGAAAACAGCAGCCAAGCAATTACCCTGTCCATTTAGCAGCAATCGGGATGCTAATCTGAGCTATGCTAACAGTCGGTGGTGCTGCAAAAGAGCAAAAACCACATCTGCACAAAGCACGAACGCCAATGTATCATAATGGCAACGTTCTGCCGTTGTGGCCTCCGCACATTGTTTCAAAATGCTAATTACCGTAGGTACCTACCGTAAAGAGTCAGTTATTTTTGTAATAGAAGAGATGTTTTAGATATAGGTCTACAGCATGTCTATTTATTTTAATCGCTGACTCGCCCCTTAGAAATAGAATCTGCTGACTAAATGTAAGTCTTTGTGTTTGAGTTTGAAGTTTATTTCTTTTGGAAGAAAACCAGTCTGGGATAATTTTGACATCTAGACTTCATATTTAAACAATAATAAATCTTTGTGACTGATGGTATGTAAATGTTCAGCTTAACCTTCAATCTGCCGACATGTCTCATCAGGTCAACGACGTGACTAGAACTGCACTGAATGCTGAAATTGTGAGAGAAAAAGCTCTTTTCTCTTCCTAATAGGCTGTTGGAGGACTGCATGAGACTGTTTTATGGTACTAAAATATCATGCGCAAGGGGGGAAGCACAAGTGCAACAGAAATCTATGAAGCATGACAGTGACCCGAAGGATGAATCACACAGGCTGTCACCGCTGCCACACAAATTCAGGACAAATGTGGGAAATGTAGCTTTGCCAAGAACAGCACTTCAAAAAAAAAAAACCAAGCCTTTGAGGACGGTCACATAAGACTTTGGTGTGGCTTCGCTTTTATGTCGGAGAAGGCTGTTCTTCAACTTCGAGATGAAATACTAACACACAGTAGCTTCACTCACTAACAGATACTGGGTTGATGTGAAAGAATTGCCTGAGAACTTCAAGAAAACAAACAAACCCTACACAGCAAAGTTGAAGTGCAAGACTGTTGGCGATGCACTTTTGGAAAACGTTTTTATGCGCTCCACCGTTTTAGATATATCTGTTCCTTCATCTGTCTCTGGTAGATGGCGGACTGTGCATCTGTGTGTGTGTGTGTGTTTCCTCGACAGAGTACGAGCGCTGTGGTTATGGCCGTTAAAATGTCTGGCTCCGGTTCAGGTGCTTCTTCTGTTCTTTCTCCTCCGGCAAAGAGAAGAGAGGGATGATCTCTCCGGGATCATCTTGTAAGTGTCCTTAGCTTTTCTTTCTTTTCCACGCAGGAGCACCGAAACCAGATGACGATGATGATATGTGTGTGTTTTCCAGTTACATTTACAGGTCAGTTCTAAGGGGGTTGTGGGAGCTAGAATAGCCTTTTACAGAGTTTCAAATGATCCAAATTACAGGACTCCTCTGCTACCTTCTTCTCAGGATCGCTCCTGTTTGGTATGAAAATGCATAAACTGTGTTATGGACTGTGACACATTGTCATCTTTTTCTTTTCAGCCTTGAAAAGCAGCGCTCATCCAGGATGTGCTTTGAGCAGGAAGAGACCAAGATGCGGTGACAGCTCTTCCATATGAATACATTTAGCTTTGTATGACCTGTGCCAAAACTGTGAAATGGCCTTAATCTTAAAAAACTAAATCAGCTCATGACTCTAACAATGCGGGAGACACACACACACACACACACACACACACTAAATCAAAAAGCCTCACGCGTGGTGAATTTGCATCCACAGCTACTTCCTAAAAATTTGTCTAATTACAGAATAAACTAGAAACCTCACACTAAGCGGACGCCGGCTTGCGTGTGCTCAGTCGTTTTAGGTCTATAAATGCCTTATTTACCGAAAAAGCCAATAAGCAACAGCTGCAGAATGATCTCAGCAGTGAGTTTCAGGGTTACACACTCTTTCTAAAACACTCTGTCAAACTGACTTTGAACACTATCTGACACACACAAGAGAACCCGATGGCTTCCTCCAAATGGCTCGGCTCCATGCTGTGGAGCCCTTTATTGCAACAAAAGCCTTTTTCTTGTTGCATCCAAGACCCCGACGTGCGACTGCTGGGACTCCATAGCATTCAGGCTGCAGTTAACCCCTCCAACAGCCATGGAAACACTGAGCTGACTCAAACAATGACGTAAATGCAGACCTTATAAATTTTTACATGTGTAGGTGTTGGAGTCTTCGCAGTGAAGGCTCTCAATATGACCCAAATCATTGTAAAGCTAATTTGCCTCACTTGAGTGGGGATTGTGAGCATGCTGCAGATCTATGATCAAACGAAATATCGATTTGAATGTTTGATATCGTCACCAACTCCCAAGCATTTAAAATAGATGATACACAGCACAATTCATCACACTTTGGAAAGATTATCTGTAAAGTATGTTGAGACAAAACTTTACCGGCCTACCCATCTTGCCCCTCTTCCCTGGTTCGCCGGGAATGCCCTGAAAAAATCAAAACAAGAGAGAGCGGAGGAGGTGGAATGGAAAACAAAGCAGAAGGACGAAAGGAAAGGGTTCAAGGAAGACAGGAAGGGAAAAAAAAAAGGAGAAGAAAGATAAAGACATTATGTAAAATGCATATCAAAACCAAAACATGACACACTTGGGCATAACTGATTGAAGCCCAAAACACACAATTAAAAAACCATAACCGTGAACTTCTCTCAACTCCTGCTTCAACAGATGTGAGGAACAGCTGACTGCAGCCTTTGCAACATTTTCCCAGCCTATTATGAGAGATTTCTCATAAGTCTCCATCTCATGCATATATATATATATGTTAAATAAAACAGCGGTTTCTCAGGGGAGAAGACAGGCAGACAGCGTCCGCTGTGTGCAGTTAAGGTGTGAACCATCTCACTGGCTGGTTGGCTGTCTGGCTGGCTGGCTGGCTGGCTGGAGAGAGGTCCTGATTACAGCCTGACCCGTGCGCTGACGCAACCCCTCTGGAACATGTCATAAGTGGGCTAATCGCTTCATGTTTTAGAGGCTGTACAGAAGGAGGAGGCCTTGATGAGTTCAGGCAGTTCAAACGCTCTAAGAGGGGGGCTTTTATCATGTGAGTCATCAACACTCCCACGCAGCCTTATACAGCAGCAGCAGCATCTCGGACAGATGGGGACTGTTTACCGCGTTATAACAACAACAAGACAGCTGAATGAAAAGAGGTGCACTGTTGTCATTCCATAGAGCCATTAAATGGGTTCGGTTAGTCACTCTGCTTTTTTTTTGCAGTTATGAAGTGTGCTTGACAGAGAATACACATTTGACAAGAACTCACTCTTTCGCCATCAGGCCCAGGAAGGCCAAAAAGTCCCGGGATTCCAATGAAACCCTGCAGGAGAGGAGAGGAGAGAGGACGACAAGGAAGAAAGAGGAGAGAGAAGGAGGAATACGGGATGTGAGTGTCTGGATGACGTAATAGAAGTAGCAGGAGGAACAGCAACTCCCATTGGCTTTAAGGGCTGCGTTTCAGGGGGCCGACGGTCCAGCATGGATAGGGATGGGATTCCATGAAGAACCAAGCCATGAGGCAAGTGTATATGCCCATGGACTGCATGGTGCTGGCTTCCACGATGTAGTCCAAGGGCACATACCCTCACGCCAGGGATCTCTGTAGATAGCCAGGACATCAGACTGAGCTGTCGGGGGTTGAGGGTGAGACACACACACACACGCACACACACACGCACACACATACGGAGAGGAAAAAACAAGCACAAACACCACAACAAGTTGAACACCGGAGGAACAGTGAGCTGCTAGCTTCAGGCGAGTTGGAGTACGCTGCAAAAGAGAGTGCAGAATATTTGCAAAGGTGTCTCAGACAGAGAGAGAGTGAGAGAGAGAGAGAGAGAGAGAGAGAGAGAGAGAAGACTAGAATGCCTCTTTAAGACAGCAGGGCCTCATACGGAGCTTAAACAGGAAATTCCAGCCAGTGGGGGCAGGGGAGGCTTTGGAGGAGCCAAGGGGAGCTGATAAAGAACCTTTATTAGAACGCAACATAAAAATCACTGTTTGTGTCCGCGAGTGTGTGTTGCTTTGTTTGTGTACTCAAAGGGTGTGTGTGTGTTTGTGTGCGGAGGCTTATCAACAGCCAGTCTTTCACTACGTGTCTGTATACAGTAATACAATGTTTACGTTACAAGCAAAGGCTCCTAAGTTTAGCACGCTATTAATAGTGGTTGAGTGAAGTGTGTATGAATGTGTTTAGGTGTGCAGAGGTGGATGCTGGTTGCACGCACGCATGCACGCATGCACTTGGATGTTGTTGCTCCTACAGTGGGTGCGCATACCTGTTCTCGTGCAACGACATGTTTACAGTACAAAATAGTTTGCAGCCTTTAATTTGAACTGAGATTTACAGTCTCCTTCTATAAATACTGCAGAACAGAAAGTGTCAGAGAGCTGTCAGGCTGACTGCCTGTCAAAAGCAGCAATATTTAGTCTGATAAACTCAAACTTGAGCAGTTCAGTTGAAGGGTAGAAGTTGAGTTAACTTACCCGAACGCCTTTAGGCCCTATTGGTCCGATAGGCCCTGGTAAACCCTGGAAAACAAAGAAAGGAATTTTATTTCAGCGGTCCAACGCTTTAACTGGTTTGCACCTGAATTTCCAAAATACACTGTGAGTGTGTTTGTCAACCATTAAAATAAGGTATTACAAGACATCTACAAGGCCAGATTAGTACATATACTGTAAAGAGGTTGGACACAATAACAATGTATTATATAGTGCTGTGTTGAAATATAATAGCTATGCAATGAATGTACCAATTCAGCTGTTCAGGTGTCGTTCTTTATCTTTTATTGTTTCTAATATTCCAACTCCTCTGTACAGTATTTGTCCAAATATTTTCCTCTTTCCAAGTCAGCTGTTCAACACATAACCTAATTCCACTTGGCCCTCTGCCCTTACTATGGCCCTGACTACAACTGTACCAGTCACAGCAGAGGATTTACTGCACCTGCCTGCCAGGATAACCTTTGGCACCTGGGCTTCCGACTGGACCTTGCTCTCCTGCAGGGAAGAGAGAGAGAGAGAGAGAGAGACGGGGAGGAGAGAGAAGGGGGGAGAGATGGAGAGTGAGGGTGAGTGATCAAAATTACAGTAACACAAACACACACAGGCAGCTTATTCTGCACAGGAGCACAGAGGGAGACAGAGCACAGGAGATGGACTACAGACTATAGTTAGAACTGTACACTACTCTATGTATAGTGAGGAGATCAGTGTGTGCTTTACATAAAAGTGGACTTGTGTGTTGAGTTGCTCCCCCACCGCTGTCATATCTTGTTGTCCCCCATCATTCACATCATTTATCTCCTTGTCTTCTATCTTCTTTGCTTTGATGGATTAGTATTAGTGTTGAGCCATAGATATGGAGACTGTGAAGGCTAAAGTTAAAGTTGTTAACTGTCAGAGATTTGACTAAACCGTTCGTGTTTACAGGTCGCTATGCCTTTATTGTGTCCGGTTATATTAGATCAGTAAAGAAGATGTTACGGGACTGTTTATCAAACTGGTACTTAGTGTGTACATTGACAATAAAGTTAATTATCATATTGAATACACCATGATAAAGTATTTTATCCATATTGTCAGTGGTGCAGGGAAATATTCAGATGCTTTACTTCAGTAAAAGAAGCAATATCACACTGTAAAAATACTAAAATAAGTAAAAGTCCTGCATCGGAAATGTTACTTTGCTCCTGTGATTATAATTATACATTATATTATTATTACTGGCACATATGTGTGTACTGTATGTTGTTTTTGATGCATTTTGTCAAATTGGAGTTAGAAAATCATAATTTAACAATATTTGCCACCTCTTGTAGTGGAGTAAAAACAGCATGAAATGAAAGTACCCAAGTACATGTACCTCAAATTAGTATTTGAGTACTTGCGTGCATTTTCCTTTTACTTTCCAGCACTGCATATTGCCCAAACCCTACCAAGGATGTTGGATACCAGTTACTGCTTCAGTTTTCAGATGTGGTCTGTGTATAGACCATAGGAGCTAATTAGGAATTTGGTTTGAGTGTGTGTATGTGTTACACACACACACACACACACACACACACAGCAGGTTGTAGAGCACAAGTGTTCATGTATAACTTCCTTTGACACACTCCGGACGTGCAGCCATGTGCACTGCTTGCCATTCCCTCTCTTGGATAAATATAGTGCATAATGCAAGCCAGTTAAAACCAGACAAGAATTTGGCTGAGTGAAGGTTTGGATCTTTAACTGGCCAGCAGTGAGGGGTGACTCTGAGAAAGACCCCACGGTGTATTACAAAGAGTCATCAGCACTTTATGCACACCAGCTGGCCTTTGCTCTCGATAGCCAGAGAATCCGCCATGCCAAACAGTTGTGCTTATTACTCTGTCACTGGTGCTACGGTGATTCAGACTCAGGGCCAGAGCCGTGAACATCAGCAGCTCTGTGGGAAAGAGGGGGGCGTTCGAGGATGGACATAGTGGAAGGACATGATGTTAGGAGAGAAAAAGTACTCTTCCGTGATGAGTAGTACGGGAACTCCCTCCGCTTGTGACCTCAACCCGAGAACGGGGACTTACTTTGTGTGACAATGAGGAGAATGTTCCACTCTGCGTTCCATGACTAAGGCCTTTTCCTTAATACCAACAGTTAGCATGACCCAGCCTGACTGAAAATAGCTCTGGACACTAGGCTGGATGCTCCATACTTAAAATAGTCTCTTTTGGGCTGGACTTAACGTCTCCTCCCACTGCTAGCAGTGAAATAAAAGAGTTCATTGAACTGATTTCCACAGTTTCCAGAAAGAGGGACAGATAGAGGAGGAAGAGGCTGTGAGAGAAATGAAGATTAATGCTGTAGTAGAGAGGCTGAACTTTGACAAGCGGCAAGGAACAGTCCAGAGAAAGAAAGTCAGACAAAGGAAAAATTTCTCCAAAGCTGCAGTGTAATAGCCGCGAATGTGTCACTGTTGGCCTAGTTGGCTTGTTCCTGTTTCTCTTCTCTCTGTTTTCTCTCTCCTTGGCATCGTTTTCTGATATCCTGGAGAGCATCTCTGCAGCACAACACTTTGGCCAGATGTCTGTCCTCACCAGTGCTTCATAACAGGCTAATCTAATCTGGCGACCCTGCAGGCATGCTTGGTGCGTGCACACAAACACACAATCACACACAAGGCTGAGTGGATGATGACTGAGCTTTTAAAGAATGAGGTGACATGTGAGAATATGAGGGGATTAGTCATCGATAAAGGACTTGATAGTGGACACCATCAAAGAAAAGCGTCATTAAGACATTCAGGAAGAGAAATGCGTGAAGAAGAGATAAAGAAGTTGCGTCAGGTAGAAGAATCTCTCTATTTCTGCATATCCGGTTAAAAATGCTGAATCTTTAGGCGAGGGATTAAGATTTTGGCATCAGAAGCGTTCAGGTTCACGTTTGATTAAGCTTTGGTTGCAACAGTCTATGTAGAGCAAAAGAGGTGGAAAACATTGGCCGTAATGCAATCTTGGAACCCAACGGCTGTCATCTGATGATGATTTAGCTTTTTTCTAATTTATTAAGTTCTCTACATTCACATACAGATATGCAGAAATGCCTCTTTTTTGTCATTCTCGTGTATCAAGTTGTCAATCGGACAGCAGAGGAAGTCTTGGCCCAGATATCAGTTACGCGTGTGCCGGATATCTGCGGCTAAACTGAAACCAGAAACATTGGCCGTTAGCCAAAGAGGCTAAACTGTTGGCGATATTCATTGGGTTTCGAGATTGATAAGCAAGAAACACGGAGCTGACAGGAATTTCAAAATGTACTGTATAATATTACAGACAACATTACATAATTTTGGCTTGACTGGTAGGATATAGGGATGTTTTGTGAAGTGTGAAGAGCAGCAGAAGCACGAGAGGATGGCATCTATGAAAGATACTTACAGGCTCTCCAGGGAGTCCAGGTGGACCAGGGTAACCTCTCTGTCCCTAAAGAGACAAACATGAGACATAGGAAGTGAGTTTAGGCGTAAAAATATTGGAAGTGAAAGAAAACACACATTCTGAAACAGTTCACAGACGAGGAAAAGAAACTGCCAGGCACGGGAGAATTTCTCGCTCTGTATGGGAACGACAAGTGGAGTTTTGTGCAAAGTAAAATATGCATGTTAACAATAACATCAACGACAGACGAGTTCAGTGCCATATGCAAGGAATCAATCTGCCCTTCTGTCAAGGGATCAGACTTTCCACTGGCTGTTTTCACAGAGAAATAGTGCCGGAGAGGCTGTGCCAGGATCATGGCATGTTGAGGATATAAATGCCTTCCTGTTTGAGTCAGATAGCAGGTCCCTCCCTCCGCCTGCACAGCAAACTACAACACTGTAGACAGCCTGACATAGTGCTTCTTTACAGTTCTGCTGACTCCAGCGGCACAGACCCCCAACAAAGAGCGAGAGGAGAAAAACTAAATCAAAGGTGGGAAGACATGCCTCTCCAGACCACAGTTTGATAGAGCGAGAGAGCAAGAGAGAAAGGAAAGGAAAGAGGGGTGGGGGGAAACAAAATAAAAACAGAGGGGTAAAGAAAGGAAAGACTCCTGATGTCCCGTTTTCCTAAACCACAGCTCCAGAGTACCAAGCCAAGACTCCCTGAGTTCCAGTAAACCATCCTTTAGTCCCGTCATCTGACTGCAGCAGGGGAACAGGACGCAGCATCCCTCTTCTCATTATGGTTACATGATCACTCTCACTGGCATACACCTTCATACCAGCACTTTAAAACTGCCTCTGTCAGCATTATACAGCGCTTAGAGCAACGGTGTCAACTCTATTATACAGTCAAGTTCTTTTGGAGAACTTCTCGATCTCCCTATCATCTTACATCATCTGCTGCACATCATCAAAAAACCACTAGGAGGAGACGCTTGGATCTCTGGGATGAAAACACACGAGTAATGCACATAAAATAAACAGAGATGTCACCAGGTGATGACAGCCCGCCGCCGTAATGCAGCAATACGTGCAGAAAACGTGTGTGCGCTTTCCATATTTTTTGTTGTGGAGAGAACTGGGATGGATGCACTTGCAGACACATGGCGCCTGTGTGTGTGTGTGTGTGACCTTTTAGAAAATTTCCATTAATACATCAACAGTTATAACCGCGTTGATGAATTTGTGTTTGTCATGTGTCTGAATCGGAACGTCCACCTGTTGTTATTAGCCTGGTTTTCTTTTCTAGGTTCTTGCTTTCCATCCACATGTGTAAGCAAAGACAGGCGGGAAAAACACACACACATGATACATGTACACCGTCATCTTATTATATGGCTTACTTATAGTACAAACATGTGTAGCGGCTTATGTTCCCAGTTCCCAAGCTGTGCTCTGAGGTCCCCGCGCCACACACATACACGTACATACACATGCTGTGGGTTCTGGGTATTAATCATGGCCTCCCAACCCCCGGCTAGACCATCTCAGATCCTTATCTCACTCATTATGAGCCTACTAATGAGAGCAGGCCATTCCCACCAGCCCGCCTGCGTTTACAATGCCACTTGCTTAACAAGCATGTGTGTTCAATCAGATAAACCTGCCAGAATGCTTTTCATTTGCAACAGCTCCCCGGTAGCACCCTGTAAGTAGTTCCCCCCTCCATCCTACCCCTCTAAGCCGAGGAATGCCTCTGGGAACTTTAAGCGCATTTTGGCAGAAATAAAATAAAAGACACATTGTGTCTGACGATGACATTTCATTCCTTTGGTTACCAACCTACTCTGCATGCGCTTAGCTCTGCGGTGTGTTCAAATGAGCACAGGCCTCATGTCTGTTAACAGCCGTACACCACAAGAAATGGCTGTGGGTCTTCCACAGACTGCCTCTACTGGACAGCGCCCTGGTAGCAGAAATGTACCACTCACCTCATTAATCTCTGCTTTCATCTTTCCACCTCTCTCTCTCTCTCTCTCTCTCTTCTCTCTCTCTCCTCTCTCCCCAAATTCCCTCTACAGCATGGAGCCAGATGATTGCTCAGGGCACTCGTCTGGCTCCATGCATGTGCTGCATGTACAGCAGAACATAAACCCTACCATGCGGATGTCTGGCGGGGACACATGTAACAAACAACAGCGTGAAGCTACCCCGGACAATTTGGTTGAAATCTAACCGGCGGAAAAACATCCCTCATCTCATCTCCGTCTAAACCGCAATTTCAGCAGGCTGTTTGTTTGCATGCTGTATCACTATTAAACTACGAGCATGGTGGAAGACAGAGCAATGATTTGTTGTTCTTCTTGTGAGACATGCAAAGAAAATGATGGTTGATTTGAATTCTCCCATAATTACAATGATGATGAGCATGTGGATTTGTTAGTTTGAACTGTGAGCAGGAGCTGAACGGAGCGAGTTTGGTTTGGAGCAGGTCTTGGGGAGCTTCAGACAGATTAATGTTGTACAATAAACTGTCTTGCATAAATGAAGGAAATGAGTATGATTAACACACTGCAGGGGAATTACAATATATCGTTCTACTTTGTGTTCATAGGATATTCTTGTTAGGAGAACTTTGGTTTGGACTTAGTTCGAAAGGAAAATCATCCAGTGAAAAAATACAATCCACTATGAGGATGAGGACCTTTATGAAACAGTGAAAAGCACTTGTAGGCACTTCTTATATATATAAACAAGGACTTAACATAATGTGTCTCAAGACAGTCATAGTTTCCCAGATTGGAGCGTAACAGAAACTCAACATGTGTGTTTATGGCATGACTTATGGCATGGCTTTGCTCTTGGATTCTTTTGCAACTCTGGCCTAATGACATTTTTTGCACTAGCGACTATAATGATTGACATGGCTATGATGAATATGTTACGTTGATTGATTGATTTAGAATTAGGTTTCACTCTATGCTGATGACATGTTAACTTTTTACCCAAAGCATCTATAGCAACTGCAACAGCGAGTGAACTACAGCCAGAACAAGTCTAAAACAAATATCAATATTATGATCTTTCAAAAAAGGACAAATACACCAGTTCGATGCCAGCGGCAAAGCTATAAAGGAATATCGATGCTTTAAAGGAAACGCTTTCTTGTCAAGAATTTGACGAGAAGATTGATTCAACTCTTTTACAAGTTTACTTGAGGTGGCAGGTGATTTACTTAGCTTAGCATAAAGACTGGAAGTAAGGGGAAACAGCTAGCCTGACTCTCTCCAAAGTTACCACCACCCCTAAAACTAACTAGCTAACGTGCTATATCTCATTTGTTTAGCTGTAACAACAGCTGAGTGCAGTGACTTCATTCTAAGCTGTGCTAACTGGCTCTAGTTCTGTACTTAGACATAAGATGCATTGATTTTCTCATCTAACTTTTGGCAAGAAAGTGAATAAGCGTGTTTTCCGAAATGTCAAACAATTACCAAAATGTAAAAACATGCAGGAAAACATCTACCGAAGCACGTAATAAGATTAAATACCCATTGAGTACTTACAAGTTATAATGCTACTGTGCAGTATGACTTGGCTTCAAGGGAGAAAAAGCAGTCGTAGTGTGAAAGACAGATGTAGAAAAGACTGACAAGAAGAAGAGAAAAGACAGATCAACCAGCAGTGGGAAACGACGTAGAAGAAAGCGGGATGGAGGCAGTAAGGTGAGATGTGCGGCTTGTAATGTGGCCTTGTAGTTGAGGTTTGGCTTTGTGTGTGTGTCCCCTCTCCCTGACCCTGCCTACCATACTGAAAAGCCATTCAGACTCGGCTTGGTAGAACAAATGTTGTACAGAGCGGAACATGCTTGGCTTGTCTGACAGTGTAAAATCACACTCTCCCATCACACGTTCAAAGCACCACTGCTTTCTCCATTAAAGTTTTCCATGGAAAAACAGCAGCCAAATTCCAGAATTCCCGGCTGAAGTGTCAAGCTAAGGCTGATAAAGAGCCTGTGTGTGTGTGTGTATTTAGGTGTGTGTGTGTGTGTGTGAGAGAGAGAGAGACAGAGAAGGTAGAAGGGAAAATTTCAGAGTAGAACAGAGGAAAAGCTGCTGTTGTCCCGTTTTCCTAAACCACAACTTCAGTGTAATGAGCCAAGCAAGTGAGACAGAGCAAGTCAAACAGCTAGAGAGGTATGAAGAGGAAGAAACAGCACATGGGTGTTTCAGGGTGGCCCGCCACTGAGATGAAATTGCAATGAAAGTCCTCATTGCTTTTCACTATTGTATTGACCTTACAGCAGGCCTCAGAGTCTGAGTGGAGAGACCTGCATCAGGACAGGAGGACACGCCTGGGACTTTCCACCTGAGCTTGACCGTAAAGGAACAGAACAAAACAAAGAGCCTGTTTCTAGACAGTCTGCGCTTCCACAGAACAATTTGGGCATTGACTCACGTCCCTGTCATAGAAGTGTGATGTGTAGGCATGTCGGATTACTGGTAGGAAGCATAGCGGAGACCTGTGAGAAGCTGTTGCACATTGAGTTACAGTTCCAGTTAAGCGCGGTAAGGAAACTGGTTAATCAGCTGTTCTGTGTTTGCAAAAAACAGCTGACTCCTTGTGGTTAATTTAACGAGTTTCCTTTACAGTCATCATGTCTGTGGTTCATTGACCAATACCTGAGGCATGTTGTGATGATGTCAGAGTGTGTGTTTATGGAGTCCCCATGGTAACCCAGACATGAGGGTGATTATGATACACTTTCAAGTGGCTATGAAGTACCCTTAGGCTTCATTTATCAGCGCTGCTCACCTGAGTGTAGACAGGTAGGGAGTGTACAGGTGTGCTGTTTCTTTCTGTGCCTGCCAGGTGATCTCACCTTTAAGCTAAACAATAGTTTGAGGTCAGTCAGCTGGACTGGTTTCACTCTGATTCACATGTCACTGTCTAACTTTCAGATAGCCTGTCAAATCACTGCCAAGAACCATTTAGTTTGCGTGAATGTTTTCCACCAGCTTTACGTTTTCCATTCTGACTGAGTGTGAAAGAGAGAGACAGAGACGTACGACTTGGACACAGAGAGAAAAGCAGGCTCCTAACCAAAGCCATATGTTAAGCTTGAGGCATCCATCCAACTGGCGTCCCACACTCTGTTACAAAGCACTGCGGCTCTGGGAAGACAGTGAATACATACAGAGGCACTTTACACCTCTGCTAAAATGCATACAGTCTACCTGCTTTATTCAATTACTCAACAAATCCTTCTAGTTTTGTTTGAAATGTGTGCATGGCTCACTTCTATTTCATACATAATGTGACTAAAAGCAGTTTATGAGATCTTCTTCTGCCACAATGAGACATGTGTTTATATCAGATTGTTTAAGAAAAGGTGAACCTGATTATTTTAGTTTATACCTGAGGAGCATACAAGACTCACCAAGCACCAAGATGTAGTGATCATGTCCTATACCACCTTTTTTGTCTGACATAGCCCTTTCAACACGATGTTCCCAATGTGTTCATTTTATTTATTTTAGTCTGGGTGTTATTAAGCAATATGAACATAACATATTTTATTATTAAAATGACTCCCACCACCAGAGAACCTGGACATTTCCTGGACTTAAAGGTGCAGTGTGACATGGAATATAATATTCATAACTATGATTTCATGCACGTATAATCACCTGAAAATAAAAATCTTTTTGTTTTTGTTGCTTATAAAATTTTTTATCTACAGTGGTAGGGGGTCCTCTTCCATGGAGGCTGCCATGTTGACAGTAGCTTCCTTTACACTATGAAGGTGAGGGTGATGTGAGGAGATTGCAATACAGCAATTACACCACTAGATGCAACTGAATCCTTCACACTAGACCTTTAATCTTGGTCTGTGCTCGTTCCACGTCTTTCTACCAGAAGCTTTGTCCCACTTTTTTCTTCCCTACACTTGTGAAAATCACTCAGTAACATCTAAGACGCTGGTTATTTTGTGTTTTTGAGTGCAAGATCCCCCTTCTTGTTTCTCTGATGACAAAAAAACAAAAACCTCCCCCTTTGTCCCTCATGACATCCTTCCTGCCAACATTAAGACCCCTCTGTACTGGATCCAGAGATCACAGATGGAAGAAATGGAAAGCACAGCATAAAAGGAGAAAGATGAGGGGTTTAACACACACACACACACACACATACACATACACAGATGCATGAAAACATCACAACAGACACATTGCAAAAAAAAAAAAAAAACACAAGGGTTATGAAATGGTGACAATGACTCATGCAAGCTTTCTTTTCTGGGCTTTCCCAAACATTTTAAGGGCCTCACTGTTCAAACTTTGCAGATGTAAGCACTACGCTCACTCACATCATCAACTGGTAAATGGGAGCTGTTATGGCTATTTAAGAGCATTGAATTTCATTTCATTGGAAGGAAATCAGTCCAAGGATTTTGAGAGGCTTTTGTGGGGGGGGACATACTCTGTTCATTCGGTCTTACCTTCCGACCTTCTTGGCCAGTCAGTCCAACCGGGCCAATAATCCCTGAGTCTCCCTAGAACAAAAAGCGAGAATGTCAAATGGTAAAGCAATAACAATGACTGGTTGCACAAATAGCAGTTATAAATATGCTAGGAGCTTGCCAAACGGTACAATGTTATAAATTAATGTAGCGTGTAGATGGAAAAAGAGGGAGACAATACCTTCTCTCCTTTAGGTGCAGGCCCAGGTGACATGCCAGGGTCTCCTTTTTTCCCCTGATAAAAAGAAAAACACAAAGGAGGACTTTGTATGGGTGAAAATTACCCAAATGAACTTGAACTAACAGTCATATTAACAAAATAATTTCGCCTTTCGTTTGGAGTAGGCAAACGGTTAAGGCTACAAAAGCAAACAGAGAAATTCACGAAGAAAGATCGGTTTAGCAGCGCATTATGTGGCCCCCTCCAGTCACCAAGCCTCATTGTCAGCAGGTAACAATAACGGGGCTTCAGCACATCAAAGCTATGGATCGGAAATTAGGCTGAGTGCTGACTCCTTCTCTCCCCATGGACCCCTGCTATTTACAACTTTGTTTCATTTATTAACGATGAAAGAGCAGTGAACCCCGAGACTTCAAACACTTCAGAGTCATTCTCTCAACACACCTGCCAGGTAGAAGAAGCCTGCTCTGCACCACTCTGTCTAGAATTTACTGAAGTGTTCATTCACTGTGGCGACGTTTCAAATATCTGCCTTGTAGAGTGCCGCTTCTCCACTCTTTTTCCTACAGGAATCAACTTTTTTATGGTTATATGATGTGCATCTTAAAGAATTAGTTCAACCTTTTGGGGAAATGCTAACAAAATTTAATATAATATCCACTTATTAGCACCAATAAAGCTCACTAATTACTGTGCTGGCCAGGTGTAGTGACTTCCTGAAGACTACAGGAGGTCACTGCTCCCAGCCAAGAAATAGTCCCACAGAAAACCACAAACAGTCATTGTTAAACAGTTTTTGTTGTTAGGGATTAAACAACTGCAATCTTATGTATTAATTAGCGAGCTTTAGAGGTTTAGAGACAATTTTGTTACTTTTGGACAATGTTAGGCTAGTCATTTTCGATGTATCCAGTCTTTATGCTAAGATAAACTACTGTAGCTTCAGATTTAAGAAGACTAGGCACAGAATGATGGGAAGAAGACTGAATTTGAAGAATGCAACCAGGAATAATATAATTTACATCAGAGAGACAAGGACAAACACAGTCCCTTTGGGTGACCTGTGGAGTTCAGGGCTCTGGTGATGGGGGTGGGCAATGCGACCACATGCAGCTGCACAGTCGTCATTTATGCAAGGCATTTTTATAATGCACTTTAAATATAGGTAGCGCTCCTTACTATGTACTCCGAGCACACAGTGGCAGAGGTCAAGGATGTTTGCTAAGACATACATCAGTCCAAGACAATCAGAAGAGGGACGCAGAGAATTTGTCTTGGGCAGGATCATGTCGTGTTCTCACGTTAAAATTAGACAGATTTATTTGAAGTTCTCACTTTCTGACTCGTAAAGTCTTTCCCTGGAGCTCTGATAAATCACTTCAACTACCCCGGTTATCCAAACTTTCTGTCCTCTTTCCGCTCGAGCTGCAGCACATAGACGCACATCCATTTTACATGGAAAGAGCATATAAATGCATAAAATTACACACATTGGGGCGTATTTGGAGGCGAAATCGAGCAGATCTCCAAGAAAGTCTAAATGGCGCTCCCTGACATTCACCTCTGCAGCACACATGTTAAAGTGATACAGTGATACAGCTCTTTGGTATTAAGTGCTTTTAGTGTCTCAAACTGCCAGGTGTGGCCGCGCTGCCATGAACTTAGGTGGCCCTGATTCTTCAGCCACAAAGCTCCATTACCTTGTTGTTCTTCATGGATTCCAGCTGATATAGAAGAGAAAAACTGAAAAAATAACACATCCTCATCCTCATGGGATCATCATTCTCTTCGAGGCAAGAGAAGATCATAAACTGACGCAGGTACGTAATCATATAATGGTTTCATGTGGGAAATATCAACATGGCCGTCGGGGCTCTTGGCAAAAACAAAACAAAGAAAGGCTTCATTTGTGATCATGAGTTAGACCAAGAGTGCGTACGATACCTTGAGCCCGGGTGGACCAGGTCGGCCAGGGTTTCCATGGGGACCAGGGGCACCCTGTGGAGAGAGAGGAAAACGTAATCAAACCGCGATCGAGATCTCAATCAATCTTCATATTGTGATGGAGCTGATGCAGACTGTGGTTTTGCTACCGAGAAGAGGGGGTTGGGAGACTGTCTGGAGAACTTCAGCCTTCATGCTACTTTAACCTATTTTCCTATACATCAGCTGTGTGTGTGAGTTAGGTGCTGAGGTATTTGGGGTTGGTGTTGGGGGTAGAAGTTTATGGAAAATGGGCTCTGTGGAGCTCCTCCACCATATGGATGTGGTTTTCCTGCCCCCTGTTGCCTCACACTCAACAACCCCCACTCTCCCTCCCCACACACACACACGCACGCACAAACACACACATTTGCCAAGCATCTTAATGAGTAACGCAGATCATCTCGTATCATAACATTTTAAATACCTCGCCTGGTGTCTGTTTCTGTCCGCATTGGCTGTTGCTGAGGAAATGAACACAACTGTGTCTGAAAGCAAACAAAGCGAGATCTACAGTAGCAGCATATTGGTAATGTGAACCATCTCGCCCCGTCCAGCAGACCCCATGGGAAGGTTTAGCAGAAAACCTTCGGAAGCCAGAGAATGAATCTACATCATTTTTTGGGGGGGCTTAAAGAGCAGCCGTCAGACAGAAACACAGGAGTTGATGTTATGTCTCCGCCATCCATCCATTTGTCTGTCTGTCTACCTCTTCTTCCTCTGAGGGGACTTTTTCCTGTGGATGTCTGACCTCACTCTTGCCCTCCACGTGGTGGTGGCACCCTTGGGCCCCTAACCTATCCCCGTAGCGGGTCAAGGGTCGAGCCAGTCAGAGAGGGCGGAAAAAAGAGCCACAACTGCTTTATGAGTCGGGTCAGCAAGTTTCACTGAGGTGAGTCAAAACAAATCAGGAAGCCATTATGTTAGCGATCTGGACTGCAGCATCAAAAAACAACATCTAGGGACATGCAGACAGGCTGCTCTCTGTAATCCCACAGAGAAGAAAAAAGTAATCTCGGGTTTGGGCTGGGTTATACAGCTCAACAAAAAGCCCTTTGAGCAAAGTTCAAAAACAGACATACTGGTCGGGTGCAGACATGACAACATAAATGCCTTCTGCTGTAACTGCTCTTCTTGTCAAAGGGCGCTTTGATGACTGTCATGTCTGATTCACCAGAGACAGAGCCTCTCATGAATGAACAGGACATCACACACAGTGTGTGTAAAGCTTTTGTTATCTCTGATGTGAAACACACATGTGTTTAAAAATGCAGCTTTGATAAGTTCTGAACAAATGCTGAGCTTGATCCGTTTTTAACTTGTTATGTTTTACAAATGAGACATTTTCATTCCAAGGATTCTGAAGATCTTCCCTCTTTTCCTCACGCAGCTGCTTCCCCTTTCATTTTCGGTTCGTCCCCTTGAGAGTCGGCGCATCTAGACAGTGTTAACGGACGTTGTTGTGCCCTAAATAAACTTAAACAAACTAGACATGTTTGAATTACATGCTTCAAAATTAACCCTGTGGTTCACCACACTTTGGGCAGTACGCTGGTAGGCACGGGCTGGCACCGACATTTTAGTGCTGTGTTCTTGCTTCCATGTCGTGTCCCCTTCTCGCACAACAGGTGTCTAATTAGAGAAGACCAGGGTGGGGCACACACAAGCCGAGGGCTATCAAATGAAAAACCACCGACCTCTGAACAGCGACGCAGGGCGTTTCTGCGGTTCCTGTGGTAATAATGCTGCTTGCTCTGTGCAACTCGTTCTAAGTTGAGACCAAATGGTCAAAATCTAAACAAATGATAGCTCCTAATGTTTCGTGTTAGGGTAACATGCAGGCTGCCTGCTCTGAGGTATATAAATATCTGCCATTGAATCTGCAAAATTCAACATCAACACCATATGTGCAACTTATAACCAATAGTGTATATCTTAAATCTGGATGCATGACATCACTCCCAAGGTTACATTCCCACACAGAATATTTTAGACAAGCCCTTTTAATGGGCTATGCTGTAAACATGGTCTGTCTTTCAACACAAGCTTGTAAAAGACAAGTTTTACATGTATATACAGTCACCATATTAAAGATAAAAGAGTATTTCTGTATGATGTTGTGCCAAATGAGAGCTGAGGAGGCAATGTCTGATAAACTAACATTAGATCAAGAGCATGTGAAACCACTCTTTATAATTGAAGATCGCAGTCTGCAACACACGTAGCAGAAACTTCTGAAACCTCTGAGGATTCTGGAGAATATTTCAACTGTTTGTTAAAGTTGCAAAGTGAAAATTTGCCACATAAATTACAGTAAAACTTAGTTAGAAAAGAAGCAGACACGGCTGCCCTGGTAGAAGTCCAACCATATGAATTTATTTGGCTCCGAAAGCCAAAGTTTTTAGAGGTAAATACATCATGCAGTGAGCTGAGCATATGAAAAAGGAAATAGTAAGTAATCCAAAGTATTTTTTTAGCATTTACAACAATAACAAGTAATAGCTCATGATGGCCGTGACAAGTTTGAAAATTATGATGGAAACCTAGAGCTACCTTATGCCAAACATCTAAAACCTGGTGTTAAAAAATGCAGTTAACTGCCCAAAGGGGGATTGCAAAAATAATGAAGTGAAGCATGGTCTGTGGGTTTTACTGTCCTGGAGCTTATTACAGTAATATTCCAGAGTAGAGATCCATATATATAGTTTACACCTGGGATTATTCCGGCCCCTAAAAAGCTGATGTGTTGCATGATGTTACCAAAACAGCCAAACACACTACCCTAAGCGGAGCTCAACACCTTTATTCATTCAAATGTCAAATGTTTCTGTATGAAATGTCCATCTGGGATGTGAATTAGCTTTACTTGCAGGTGAAGCAAGGTAGAGTTGCATTTAGTGGCAGAGGAGTAGTTCGAAGGGGAAGTATGAGGAAAGATGGGCGACAGAGATTTTTTTTTTCTTCCCCCCACTCAGACAAAGACCCTTTTGACCCAGCAGGCTCCAGACGACTACATGCAGCCAGTCTTCAGAGAGATACAGGCCTGTGTACCTTCGATGCATCCACCGCACGTTTCCTCTCACACCCTTCTACCACCGTCGTCATTATACACGTACAAACAGACCGGGAAGAGAGCTCACCCTGACTTTTCACCGAAACACCTAGCGAAGTTCTTCTGTACTGACAGAGGTCACCATAGTGACGCCGTCTCACACTCACATGTGTGGGATCAGAGGTCAAGGTTCATGGGTGGTGCTCGGTGGGCTCAATGGTAGCTCTGTGTGTCATCATACAGGCTTCCAGTAATCCAAGTCTACGGAAGGTCATGCAAAAAAAAAAAAACTGCGAGCAGCTCTCTGTGCAGAAAAAAAAAAGGCTTAGTGGAGTTTCATTTTTCACATAAAGGAAGATGTTTATGATCAAGTTATGCTATTCCACCTGTGAGCCTGCAGCACATAAGCAAGTTAATTATCCCAGTGATCAACAAGTGAATTTCATTTTTCCTAAATTGAAACCACACTCTTATCTGACCAAGAGGGGGGAATTTGTACAACATGTGCTTGTGAGTGCCTGTTTGAGAGCGTGTAAGTATGTGTCTATGCGTCTCAGTGTTTGCACACACACATGGCAGCAGCAATTAAACTTGATAAATGCTTTTGTTTACAGGAAAGCTCCATAATCTGTCTCGCTCTTTATATAGGCAGGTCGTAAACACGGCCACATATGTCTGCGCTACACGGCGTGGGATTAGCGCCGTGTAGTGTGAGCGCCGATGTGTACTTGTGTGCGCGTTAAACAAAAGTCAGACACTGGCGGCGTGTTTGCAAGTGACCCCCCTGTTAAAGTGGCATCAAAACCAAAGGCCTTTACAAGTGCTTTTTTATTGAAGAGGCTTGTTTTTCATTGTTTGAGCTTCGCAAACCAACCACTTCCACTGACAATGCCACAGGCAGTTCAGCAGCTGGTTTGTTGTGGTTGACAAAGGCCACGTCTAAGCCACCAGGATGTAAATCAGTATGAGGTGATCGCTCGATACATACTGCTGATGGATGTGGTTTGAAGGCGTAGGGGCTTTAACAAGGACAAGTACAAATTGCATGTCCAATGCCATCCAGGCTCCAACCTAAAATGGAAGAAATGTGTCCCAGTGCATATTTGTAACTATTTTATCAGTTAACATTTAGAAAAAAATGGATTCTCGAGTCAAATATGGCGCATATTTTGAGAAAAGCCGCTGCATGGTTGTATAAAAATAGTTCCACTCAGAGTCATATTTATATTATACTTGGCATGACCAACTTCATGCAGCTCCGCGCTTAGAATTTTATGCCCAATTAAAATTTTATTCCAGGTAAGTTTGATTTGAATCATAAGAAATCCACCAAAGTGGGGCTGATGGTGTGGAACTGTGACTAAAGACGGGATGGGCGGTGCTGTTGGGGCTTAAATAGCTTTAATTAGAGCCAGACAAAGACCTCCTTATACATCTATAGCAGTGGGGGATCACAGAGACTTTAGCCTAAGAGTCTCTCAGACACAAAAACAGTAAGTAATAATTAAAAAAAAAACAACACACACATAAAAGACACAGGCGCGTGCATCCAAATACATTTGCATGCACCCATAAAGACAAAAAGCATCAATCATTGCTGTTTAATTCATGCATTTAGATAATTATACTGTCTGGACTGACGGTAGCTTGTAGTTGTTGAGTGTTTGTCCATTAATTAAACTTTAAAACACGGAGACAGAGGCTCCTGTACTCTATATAAAAAAACAGTCTCCAACAATGCTAGCAACTCTGTGAGGCTGTACTTGCTTTGAGCTATATGCTAATGTCAGCATGCTAACGTGCACAATGATAACACTAACATGCTCATATTTAGCATGTAATTATCACCATGTTTGCTAACCTACTTAGACAACAACGTTTAGCTCAGGCTAATGGGAAAGTCATTAGTTTTGCAGGTACTTTGTCCGTTTTGAGCAAATGTTCATCACAATTCATCCTAAGGGAGACATGAATCTGTTGTACTAAATCATTGTAAAAAGCTGTTGGCACATTTCACTCAGAACTCAAAAACTAAATGTAAACCTGCTGGTGGTGATAGACGAAACGTCAGGGAATCACTTAAATTATTAAGATTCATCCTCTGGGGCTCATGAATGTCAGTATAAAATTTCAGTGCAATGCATCCAAAAGTTGTTGAAATATTTTAGTTTGGACTAAAAGTGGTCAAGCCGTGGCCAAAACCCTGTCAGTCTGCATCTATACATCAGAGAGAAACAGGGGAAGTAAAAGAGTATTCCTCCAAAGAAGACCCACGGATGAGGCTATATCTATTTAACTGCCTTGGAGAAAGAGGCCTTTCATTAGTCCAGAATGGGATTCCTATGAAGTGTCGGCGGAGTCTGCTGCAACAGCTCAGTGAGGAGAAGAAAGTCCAGCGGAGCCATGTGTTCTCTGTCTGTTTACAGTGCTTTTATTAGGCATCCTGTGGCACAGGCAGCCTTTTGAAAGGCTGTCTTTATAGGAGCTTTCCTGTTTATGCTTAGGGGTGGGAGGTCAGCACTCGCAGCCCCGTGCTGAATATGGTCAATCTGCCTGCATAGGAAAACTTTGTGTATGAGTGTGAGTGTGTGTGTGTGTCAGCTGGGTGATGGGAGGGATTTAGGGAGATGTGGAAGCCTGGTTTGGCAGGTTATTATTGTAACTGCAGAAAATGGTCAAGTACTTTGCATTCTAAGCAGGAGGACACACAGATACACTCCTCTCTGTCCTTGTTTGCCTGTCTGTTTTCCTGCGTCACCTCCCGCCAAGAGGGTTATTTACTGACTGTTTGCGTTTGAGCTTTCAGTCAACATGTACGTCAGCAGCAGTAGCAAAAACACAAACAAACACACACGCAGAAAGAGATGCCCACAATAAACCTAAATAAAGACTGCTTAACATGTTTCCATAAAAACAAATCTTGGTGTTGAACACCAGATATAAATCTTTATAGAAATGGAAGTGTGTTTAACGTGGCTGGAGGTGTTTGAGGGCAACTAAGGAGACTTACCCGAGGACCCCTCTTGCCTGGCAGGCCTGGCTTCCCTGGAGGTCCTGGCAGTCCCTGGAGGGAGAGAGCGTTTGGTCAGTGTTGCATCCTTGACATATATCATACAGATGATCTTAACCAATGCATAATCAATACTCTATCAGAACAATAAGGTCATTAAGACACATTTATGTTACCGCAGTGAAAAAGTGACACCTTTCCTCTCAGAGGTAATTCCATTCCTCAAGGTGATGAGAGTTCAACCTTATCCACCAGGAAGTTCTGAGCCTGTGCGGCAGGAAACCATAGAAACACTAGAAATAACAGGTCATTTCCTGCGCCACTCAATGCCCCTGTGTGGCTTTATCAGCCGTGGGTGCTCATTCGTTTTCTTTTAATCAAAAAAGAGGAAAAAGGGGAGGTGAGGAAAAACAGGAATTCCTGCGGCTGCTGTGGCTGAAAGCTACCTGGAGCGCTCTGGAACGAGATGCAAACGTGTGCTGAAGTATTTTTAAAACTGCAAATATATTACAATATTTTGTAGGCTCCCTTTAGATAACTTAGATGTGAAGATCCAGTAAAAACGCAGCAGCATCTCCAATAAAATGCAATTATTCCAGTGAGAAAGTTGTACCCTTTTCAGGGCGATGTGTGACTTTCAACTTTAATGCAACATTTAAAGGTTATTGTGATCATAGCTGCTACCTGCATGGAGTGTGTCTGTCTGCGATCGTTTATATCGCACTGAAGATTATAATTGGCCCCCTACTAACTTTTCCAGGACGACCTCCATGGTTGAGACCACCCCCATTGTTACAGGTGGTGTGCTCTGTGGTGGCCTAAGGACCTGTCAACATCGACACACACTCCTGTCCATCTTCACACTTCCGCCTCCTGCGTTGTCCCTCCCTTCCTTACACTTGTTTGTTTATTCCTGTACTGTCTTTTCCTCTTTGCACCTGTCCACCTTTAACGTGTTTCCTTTTCTTTCAAAGAGTTTGTCGACCGCTGTCCAGCCAGGAAGGTAGCAGTGACACGAAATGTCCACATCATAAGCATTTTCCATTTTCAAACACAGTCTGATGGCTGACGCTGTTTTCAGTTATGAGGCTGTAGACTTGCTGGCTTTGCCTTAGAGGAAATTAGGGCATGATTTGTACCACCTGACAACTGTATCTGAATTATTCATGCAGAGTTGTTCTGCGAAAGTAATTGTTTCAAAGTTTGAAAAGTTGAGTTTACTAGTTTGAAAAAAATTTGAATTTTTGCCATAAATTCAAATTAAACAGCTTAAAAACTTTCTAACTGTGGCTACATTTAACGACTCATTACAATTTAACCTAATACGGAAACAGTTCAGTTTAAATTGAATTTGCAACTGACAGTCAGTACAAATCCAATTAAAAAATTAGCAGATTAAAACTCTTACTTTCTCACATAAAAATTTAGAACATATAAATCAAATTCAGGTCTGCAGTGGAGCACATCTCACAGGAAGTCATTTTTAAAGCAGCAGCGAGGAGCCAAAGGTGCTTCAGATGGGGAACTGTTGCAATATCTGTGCCTGTACTGGATGTTTCTCCTGGCAGCCAGAGTGCACGGTGGAAACAGTACAAGAAAAGAAGAAGAAGAAGAAGAAGAAGAAGAGAGGTGAAAGAGTCTTAATGCTTTAGACAGCAGAAGTGATGAATGACACAGCTATTGGCCGGAAACTCAGTAGATGCAATGCTTTTCACTGACTTCTGACTTTTCTATCTATCAAAATTTGAGTGTGTGTGTGTGTGTGTACAAGACTGCTGCGAGAAAGAGAGTGAGACAGTACATAGCATGTGTATAACGTGAACAGGATTCATCTGGGATTTCCCAAGGAACTACATGGCAACACAGAGACAAAGGCGCACACACACACATATATGGAACACATACCCACACATACATGCATAAACACACACACACACACACAGGAAGCACCAGTTTTTGTTGGCCTAAGCATCACATCAACACTTGTGTCAGACAGTCCTCCAGTAAATGACCTCGTAATTTCCCTTAATCATCCTTCTACAATCTCTTTTCTGTGGCAGATTACAGCACTCCATATTGAGATTGCAGGTAGCGCTTTCTAAATGGCAGTAATTTAGTTCACAGTAATGACAGCCGAGCGCAATGTGGACATCAGTACAGAGGTAAATTAGCCAACCCTTGACACGCCGTACTCTGCAATCTACAGCGGTAAATTACAGCCCACTACAAAGAATAAGCAAGACGCACGTATCAAAACGCAGAGGCCCTGCTCACACTTTGCACTAAAATGACTCAATCACAAAGGCAGCTTTAAATACAAACACACCCAGAAACATGCTGACGAGACACTGAGGTTTGATTACTCAGGCCACGTTTGGAGGTGAAGAAGACAATTTATGCATAGCTTGTTTTGCACAGTTGATTTGTTGATGCCAAACTCCTAAATTCTGAACTTTATATATCCAATCAAGTAGTTGACAAATTCATTTTCTCTGCAGTCCGAGTTTACCCTCCTAAGTTTACCCTAAATGTGATCCCGAGTGGTCAGTCAAGATGCAACAGAGGATCCGCCTGCTAACACAGCCTGTCACAGTGTTCCCACTCCTAGTGATATACTATTGGCCTGAATGATGATGTTTACTGACTGCTTTGACCCTTGACCTGGCTTTGAAAGAGAGCCATGAGACCTCCACTAGCCCTCTATGACAGAGGAATCTGGTGCAGAGACGGCAAGGCGTCAGACCTGACACGTCACACCCAGCCTGGAGGGTTCTGTGCACAGTGGAGGAATGAGGAAAGGTGGGAAGAAAAGTAGGATTTCTAACCTGTGTGGGAAAGTAGATAGTGCCACATTAACCTAAATATCTCTGTGGTGTCTTATTTCCAACCCCAGAGCACTGGAATCAAACCTGCTCTTTCACTGGTGACAAAGACTAGCACGGACTGGGATGTCCCTACAGGAGCGTACCTCACTCACTCTCACCACTTTCCTAATATAAACCATCAAACTCACCAAGCAGAACTGCCAACACAAACAGTTGAGACACAGACTGCACGTCTCTTCATCTTGGTTTCGCAGAACACCCAGTGCTGCTCTCTCTCTATCGATGTGCTCGTATGTCAATTCTCTTTTGCCTTCAGCTAGTACAAATTGCTACAGCCAGGATAACGATGAAAGCCAAGGCTACACTAGCACCTTGGCAGCTTCAAAAATGATTTTAAAATCATCTGTAGCATAGTCTGAGTTCCCCAACAGACCATCAGGCACTTTTCACACTTGAACATGTAGTGTTATCCAGCCCTAGATCCAAGTAATAAAAGTGTACACAGGAATACATATGCATGTTGGAAATGTACTTTGTTTGTCTTTTTTGTGGCACACACACTCACAAACACACCTACAAACCAACCAAACAGACCATAAGTGCTTACCGATGGGCCTGCTTCTCCTTTCTGTCCTATAGGTCCATCCAGCAGGGAGAACAGAGTCGGTGGCACGTCCCAGCTCTGGAAGCCATCAGTAGCAGGTGGTGTTACTGGGTTGTACGAAAATCTGGTTGGTCGTGGAGTGACTGGAGCCTTGGTGGTTTTGGTTTGCTTTGTTGGTTTTGTGACCTGTTTGGTCACTGGCTTGGTGGTTTTAGTAGTTGTAGTTTTGGAAATTGTTGGTTTTGATGGGTTGACTTTGGATATCGTTGGTTTAGAAGGGACAGCTTTGACAGAATTTATTTTGGCTTTGGACGAAGTGGCTTTGGATGGTGTGGCTTTAGGCTTAGGAGATGTTTTCTTGGTTGTGGTTGGTTGTGGTTTCTTTGGGACTACACCTTGGTCTGATAAAGCAGAGTCAGACTTTGTCTTGGTGGGCTTGGTGGGTTTGGTGCTTGTAGTGGCTGGAATAGTAGGTTTCTTCTTGTCTGTTCCTGTGAACGTCTTTTTGGGGGTGTTATTTGGAGTGGGCTTTGTGGGAGTGGGTTTGGAGGTTTTCTGATTTGAAGCTTTAGAGGTGGAGGGTCTTGAGCTTGGTGCTTTTGTCGGGGCTACTTTTGTCCTGAGTGGTGCTGTGACAGTTTCAGTCCTGGCCTTGGGAGGCGGTGAGGCCAAACCAAGCTGGACTGTGACTGGCATCACAGTTCCCAGCAGGGGTGTAGGAATGGTCCCATGACTGGGCTTTATTGTTTGGGTGGAGGCCACATATCTGACAGCCGAGGCAGCAGCGGCAACACTCTTGGCAAGGCTCAGCCGCGTGGTCTTCTTGACTGTTTCAGAGCCACCACGTTTAGGGGTAGCAGCGGTAGCTGTGATGTTCGTTTCTCGTGGTAGGATAGGCAACAAGGGAGAAAGGTTAGGCCTGTATGTGTCAGCTTCCCTGCACTGTTTCTTAATGTACCTGCAGTAGTTGTGAGCTGCCTGTGCAGAAGGGACCAGGTCAAACTGACAGATTGCTCCTTCAAAGTGTGCTGAGGCTTGCTGCTGGTTTGTCCGCCCCAGCAGGAAGGAGCCCTGGAGCTCTGGAGCCAGTCCCTCCTCACTGTCCCACCCAAAGTCTGCATGAACACTCTGCTCTCCGCAGGAGGCATATAGAGTCACTCTCTGTCCATTAATTCCCACCGCCAGCTGGTGCCATTGACCATCATGGGGCTCATAGGGCAATGCTACCGAGGTGTTTGGTCCTGTGTGAAGGACCAGGTTGCCCGGTGTAAGCTGCAGACCAAGAAGGAGCTTCTTGCGGCCTGTGAGCAGGGAGAAGAGGAAAGCACTGTTGACACGGTGTGAGCGCACACTCAGGACCAGTGCCAGGTTGGGCCAGATGGCCGCTGGGAAGAGTGAGCGCAATGGAGTTTCAATGTGCGCCCGCTGGTTGAGGATGATCCCTGATCTGAATGGAATAACCCCTGCTGGCACCGAGCGTGACGGTTTCTCTCCCTTGAGCCCCAACTTTTGGAGGATGTCCACATCTGGAGAGAAGGGAGAGTGGTGTTAGACGTGCAAATCATTTTGACAGGTTTGTTTATGAACAAGTACATTTGCATTCCTTTCATATTTCAAGTAGGTTCTGTAACCTCACTAAACAGAGATGACCATAGTTCTTGCCATAATCAAAACTGTAAACATATAATCAGGAACATGGTGCATCTTTTTACAATCCCCCCCCCAATAAAAAAAGAAAGAAACAGAGGAAGAACAAAAAATAACCAAGAAGGACAAAACTCTGACTAATAAGAAACTTTTCGAACTATTACTGTGTTTTTTCTGACGAAAACACTCATCACACTTTTGTGGAAATCGTCAGTGCAACCTGGGAGTGAGACAGACAACAGCCACTTGTTTTGTTGATGTAGTAACATTCAGAAACCACTTGATCACCAATTACACACAAATCTACAGTTAGCAAATATGCATGAGAGGGAAACTATTAAAACGTCTTCAAATTATTAATAGGACATTCTGGATTCATTGTGAGAATTTGCTCTTCCTGAAACAAGTGAGGCTCAGCAAAATATTTTAGCTGTCTTTGCCAGTGGCGGTTGGACTGACTACACTGGCTTTTGAGCCAATTTTCCAATAACTTCCTGGTCCATCAGCCAACACAGAACAGCAGTTCACAAAGTAATGGAGCTAAAAACACCCGAGGGCAAAGAGATGGGAAAAAGATGGTTGAAGCAAAAAAAAAAAAAAAGAGAGAAAAGAAAAACAAAGAATAATAAACTCACTGGATTTTGAGGCCACCAAACTGCTTCTGTAGGCTGACTTATGCAACTTAAGGTCAAAACAAATGACTATGTATAAGTCCAGACACATATAAAACCAGGCTGATGATAGGGGAAGATGGAGCGACCTTGGTTGGTCAGTTCATGCTCACTGTGTGGGTAGATGCTGCACAGTGGTGCTGTGGTGGCATATGTTTCAAATGTCAGCGGTTTGCAGCCTCACGTTTTTTTCTCCAACATGGCAAGTTGTGGCATTGTTTTGACCGTATGACTGTTGTGAAGCATAAAACAGCTTTAAGTAAAGCCACAACAAATGGCCTGAGAATATGGCTTGTTTATTCAGGCCCGCAAATTCTTAAAGGAACTGCTCGGCCTAATGTGGCCATATTTTAACAGCTCCGTAGGGTAACAAAAATCATTTGAGGTTTCAAAGCCAAACCAAAGGCACTGTGGTTCCAAATGTATGATCTTTAGCTAATTTTGCCTTCCTGTCTTCGGTCGTTAAACTGGGTTTTCTTCTAGAAAATGCCATAAATGAATGTCCTATGAACTTTAAATGATTTTTTGGTTTGATGGAGCAGGAAATAAATTAAATATGAACTTTCTTTTAATGGATCTGACTTGCTCTCGCACTTTAAACATACAAAGCGAATGCTCTTTATGTTTTTTTAGACTGATAATCAAGTCGCACGAATTCACAAATATTCACAAATTTACCATATTCATTTTTAAGGACTCTTTACCAAGTAACTTCATCCCTATGGTCTTGTCTTGCAAGGAGCAAGACAAGACTCTGGTGTTCACCCTGTGCCGGTGGAAACATGGCGGCTGGTGGAGGTAATTGTGGAGGGAGTTCAGTCCAGGCCAATGCAGCCAGTACCAGGAACGCACAATCAGGCTAAAGTACCTAATCCTCTCTCAGTAACCATCTGGCCAACACACTACCCTCCAAGGAAATGTGAGACTGTTGGATAAAGCTAACAGTGTGTGTTTGTGAATCTTGAAGCACAAACGGACAGAATTCAAGTTTTAAATGTACATTTGGCTGCAAAATTATATAACTTCCACACCAATTAGTACATGTGAGTTCTTGCTGTACTGTATGTTGTTGAAATATGTGATGGAAATGTTGGCTTGACTGATGTCAAGGCATGGCCTCTTTGTTTTAAGGCTATTGGGAATTAATGAGCCAAATGACATCGGCATAATCAGACAATCTCCCTTTCTCTCGTCTCTTCTCGTCTCATCAGTAGAGTCAGTTTGGAAATTCACAACATGACCACAGTGACCATAAGTGAGTACAGCATCTCCATGCCTGGAGGCAGAAAACTGTTTCCACCCTTTCAGCCAGCTTTGACTCTCTGTTCAGCGTTTCGGTCTCAGAGGTCCCGTCGCTCATTTTCTGTGACCTGTGATCTCAGATCTTTATTGTCTCTGGGCTCACTCTGACCTGTGGCCACTGGGCCTTGTCTAATGGGGGGGGCATGCGTATAGAAGCACCGCATGTGAAACGATAGAAAATATGGCAAGCAATGTTGATGAGATGACAGAAAGTGGGAAAGATGAGGGGAAAGACAGATGGGATGTCCTAACAGTTGCTGTACTGGTAAGCCATAGAAAGCAGGACTTCAATGAGATGGTTGTCTTTCTATAACACAAGGCTTGCTTCATTAGACCACTGACAGGGGGCTCAGCCTTTGGAAATATATAATTGCATGGAAAGTTTAAAAAAAGAAAAGTTAAGAGCGGGAATTTGATCCCTGCTAATGCTGGTGGTCATCAAGGAATTAGACTTGAAGGAGGAAGCAGCTTAGTTTTCACATGTATGATGTCAAACAAAAACTTTACAAACTAATCTGTCTAGTCTGGGTTATTAAGTGCTGTTGATGCATACCGGACTTTAACACATTTTGAATCTTTTGCACAATGAAAGCAGCCATTTTTTATGGTATTTCCACGTATGTATGGGGCTGTAAGACTTTCCTTTCCCTAAAAACATTAGGGCTTTATAAAATAGCAGGAAAAACAAGACCTACATGGGGTATAGTGTATACCCATCCACACCGTGAGCTCTCCTCTCTGTGTGGTCTCTTCTGCAGTAAAGGACAAGAGGACTTGGCGGGTGAGGCAGGGGGTACATTACATGTATCTGTTCTGTAGACTCCTGTCTCCAGACTTCTTTATTTAAATACCACTTGTACAACTACTGGTGCATACATTAACCATGTGGTTAAGATGCGTACTGTATATATGTGAACACACACAGAGAGACAGACTTGTGTTTAACACATGGCTGGAGTTCATAGCCTCGCTCTGTGCCAAGTCACTCAAGTAGGACAGAGAGAAAATCCAAGGCTCTTCAGTCTGTAATGTTATCCCTTGTAGAGGATGAAGTCACTGATTCATTCGAACACACTCATAAGATCTCTCTTTGGCCGGTCTGCGCTATAGTCTACAGTGAGCCATTTATGATGTCTTTGAGGGGGGAAAAATCATCCCCACAGCAATACATCACACGTATTCCCACAATATCAGATTTGGAGTCAAAATGCAAGATTCATGATTTCAAAAAGGGGAAACAAGGTGAAATTTAGTTTCTTTGAATTTTGCTTCTTGCAAGAGCAACGTTTTGGTAATTTTGCCTGCAGTTGGTGGCAACAGAAACAGAAACAGGAAGGCAGGGAGAGATGTAGAAGGGTATAACATGCAACTTAACCTTTCATATTCCCACATTTTAATTTTTCAGGGGGCACTTTTGCCTTTTATTTGACAGTTGGCTGTGTGGAGAGAGACAGGAAATGAGGTGAGATGGAGGTATGACATGCAGCAAAGGTCCCGAGCTGGAACTCATGTTGTGGTTTTGTGGTGCGAACCCCCACACCCTAAATTTATGCCATTGCAGAACCCAAACTCTGACCATTTCCCCAAAGAAAATGATCCTGACATACAAATTGCATCTCATTGGTTTTGTGCTCCAAAGGAGAGTAAAGGCCCTGAGAAGAGTGATCCTATGTCATCCACTGCTCCTTAACAGGGTAATCTGAGGGAGTTTTGGCCTTCTGATTCTCCCTGATACCTACTCTGCACGGTAATGGCAGTCAAACACAGCTACTGTTTCAGTAACTGGCACAGGAATAATCTTTAAAAGGCTCCACCGATTTTCACAAGTGTGCTACTTACAGCTTTGTTGGACAGTTTTTAAAAAAAGGATCCAAATCGATGCAGCAGAGCCAGATATATTGTGTGTTTTTTTTAAACATGTATCTTCTTCTTTGTCAAAACCTGGTGCCTACGTTACACACAATGCAACTCGATCACCAAAATTTGGTTGGTGATTCGGGTGTAGCAGCTAAAGTAGCCTCAAGCAGAGGTCAGAGATCTGTTAAGATAACTTCTTTCTAACTCCACAATCCCAGATTCTTTGTTATTTTCAAACTTGAAAGGATTTATACAAAGTTTTCTCATCATTTTGTGTAAAAATAGACAACAACCACAGCTCTTAGGAGGATGCATCTTGGCTGAAGGGGAAAAGGATGAAGGCCTGTCTGAATGTCAGAGAGTCTCTAAGAGCAGAGAAACTCTAGTCAGTCCAGTTTTGACTGAAGAAGTGCCTGTTGCAGCTATCTGAGGTATGAAAACTTTGAAATCTACAGTCTTTGAAGAAAGAGCTAAAGCGATGATCATCGTCAGTGTTTTCCAGCACAGATTACAGTGAGAATTTCGACATTTCTACAGAGACGGCATCTCATTCTTCATCATCGCTGACATTGGCTTATAGCCATGCTGACTGAGTCCACTGGTGCGGATTCAAAGATGCATTTCTTTATTCACATGGCTCTCCTCTTATAACGAGAGCACAGGAGTGAGTTCAGCCACTCTGCAACAGCGATGTTGCTCAAAGACAGTGTTGCCAGACTTAACTGACGCCAAGTAGCCCAATCAGAGCCTAAAACCAGCCCCACTGCCAATTTCCACTAAGGAAATTAAGATTTTTTTGCCTGTCTGACATACTTGGTCTTTTAAAGTCTGAAACGACGAGGCTGGATGATGATGTTTTCTTGAAATAACACACACACACACACACAGCTTGGTCGCAATAATACCTATAACTAAATGAATCTACGTCCAAAACGATGATTAGAGCTATGAAAAATTATCTCTACCGTGTCTTTTGATAATTTTATATTAGATATAATTATAATCATTTCACCTTTCGTGCAATCAAAAGACTATTTGAATTGGAAAAGAGGTTTCAGCCTTGTTGAAACAAACTGAGATGACATTTGGTTTCAGTGACTGCGTGTCCAACCTATTGAACTCTGCGCCTTGTCAGTCTCAATTATAATAAGTGGACAAGAGAAGGGGCCGATTCACTGGACTGTATCAATAACTTTTCATCAAGGATAAATGCCAAATGGTACAAACTCCTGAGGGAAATATCTAGCTCTTGAGCTGCTATGTACGCCAGCTACTGTGTCCGTCTGCTGTTTGATGCTGAGCAGTTAGTGCGCAGAAGGTTTTTTTTAGAGCTTTATAGCTGAAAACAGCAACAACGGTTGCAGCTAACAGCTAAACAATGAGCTGAAACCCGTTATAAAGCTCCGTAAAGTGGAGGGAAGCTGCAGCTTCAGGTGAGAATTGGGTTCATCACAGCCAGCGACCCCTTTCACGTTGTCTTCAGTTGTGTTTTCAGAGTACATTTTCTCTCTACTGGTCAGCTTTAAATCTACAATCTGATCACTCCCTTGCTCACTCAGCTTACTCAACACCGGTCGCCATGGCAACCGTTGGTCCAATTCTCATAGCAATGCGTTTACGTACTTGGTCATCGACCAAACAGGAAAAAAAAAAAAGCATAACTCCAAAAATCCCCCCTTACCCCCAGTGCTCCAATAACTTTCACAGTTTTTTTTTCCACTGGTTAAAATGTTAGCGAAGGTTGAAAGAGGTGAGAAAGTGAAATGTGAGAGGGAAGTGGAGGTGACGTTAAGTCACGTCTTACCTTCAGAGTGTACTTGTGTAAGTCCCAGGTAACAAGTACAATATAAAACTGTACAGAGCAATAGGGCTCTCCTGGAGGAAGAGAAGAGAGGATTAGAAAGATGCACACAGCACTGAATCATACAAATGTTGAAGTTTAAATCCTTTATTAAGCTTTTTATGAGTTTTAACTAATGGCTTTAATATATACATCAACAAATTTTGGGTATAAATCCTGTTGGCTGGTGTTTATGCTTTCTATTTGGTAATAATACAGTTATAAATGTTGGTGATCTATGTTTCTCATGTGCTAACAATGCATAAATTATGCTGGCATAGTGTTAATAAGTCATTATGTAAGGGTTTTTATCATGAAGTCCAACAAATTGGTTCAGGCAGTCAAACAATCCAACAGGTTGGAGGGATTTTTTTTACAGCCTAGCCACGTAAAAGGAGCATTAGGAAGTGATTTATTAATAAAACAATTCATTTCATAAAGGCTGCCTTGTTAGAAAGAGGCACCAACAGTCGGAAATGGCTGTCATTGTGTTTTAACTATGATGAAAAGATAGGATTATAATATGTGTTCATTGTTTGTACATCAGAAAATAAAACACAGATTCAAAACACACACACATGCTTCACATTTGAGTTAGTGATACCACGTGAACAACAAATGGGAACTGGATTCTGCAAAAGCACTTACAAATCACGAGCACCTCTCTCCAACACACACACACACACACAGCTTCAAGTTGTGGTTTGTAAGACAGAAATACTACAGTAGACTTCGCCTCACCACCATCACCTCTCCTCCCAAAACCAACACATGTATGCACACACACACACACACACACACGCGCGCACACACAGAGAAAACAACAAAAAGGGTCTCTCTCAACACCCTCACCACATCCAGGTGTGCTGCTGCAGAGCAGAGCTGAGGAGACTGATTGGCAAGTGGACTGAGAGCTCAGCGGGGGACTGAGATCTGGTGACAGGCAGGGGAGCCACTGTTTACCGCTGGAGGTCATCCAGACACACATGGTCACACACACACACACACATTGGAGGAGGAAATGTCTATAGCAGCTGTGACAGGAGGGCTAGAGCGGAGCAGGCGGACAGGGGCGACTCTAAATATATAAATGTGGGAAAAGACGGTCGCTGTTACATAAATATATTTAAATGCATCATCACAGGCAGGAACATGTGTCTGTCCCTGAAATATTTCTACTTCACAACCTCCGCTCTTACCAGTGGCTGCTTCCCCCGCTGGCCTGAATGATTATAATCAAGGTGTGTACATATCTAAGTGTACGTGTGTGTGTGATGGTGTGTTTGTGACATCTACGTCTGCCTCTCCTCCAGTTCCTAGTTGCTTAATAAAGCTTCATCAAAATCAAGCCCACACACAGCTGGTTGTGGTTACTCTTCTAGTTTGTGTAAGTGAGTGAGTGAGTGAGTGTGTGTGTCAGCGTGTATCTCCTAGACTTCCAGCTGGTTACAGTCTCATTCAGTGTCTTATCAGCTGAGGAACGATTAGATATCTGAAAATGAGTCATGAATGCTGAGATTTATAATCGCGGCAAAAAAAGAAAAAAATCCAACTCATTCTGTCCCTCAGGCTGTCTACATCTGTGCAAACTGGACCAAGTTTCCTGGGAAACCCTGTGCTGTTTTCTTTGGCTTTACATATTAAAAGTTCTCAGTAGCTTGTTTAGATTTTCATTAGGTTGCTTTTGAAGTATACGTGACAGGTTGAGGTTGGGATTTTTTTCTTCTACGGAGCGGTTAAAGGGTTGGATTTGTGCACACTGGACGTTTAAATCCGACGGACTGATTTGTACGCTGACCCATGTCTGGTGTGGTTTTGATACTGCAACAGTGAGCTATGACTCGGCTGCCTGGGGGAATTCTGGGCTAAGCTGAGTGGACGAAATACAGGCCAGAAGAACAATACCTCCTCCTAAGTCATCCAGTTAACCAGGCTAACTTATATATCGTGCTGTAAAACCACTAAACTCACATTTCAAAGAGAGAAGAGGGATGAACTCTGCCCTGCCCTGTGGATAACATCTCCAGTTGTGCTATCAAAAAGATATTGTGGACAGATAGTGACCAGCAAAGTGTGTCAGAGGATTTCCATGTTGTTTAGTCACTCTTCTCTCTTCACTCTCTGGATTTTCTAACACCGCAGTCTCTTTTTCTGATGTCTAAACTCAGATTCTAACCTCTCGACCCCCAAAACCACCACCACCACCACCACCACTCCTCCCTCTCTTTCCCCACACACTCTCAAACAGCAGCCAGTCTGTAGGCCAACAACCAGTCAGAGGTTGAGGGGGGGGGAATACACTGAGGAGCCTGTATAGTTTCCGCTTCTTTTCATGAGCTCGGACTACTCAATGATTCCCTGAAAGGATTTCCCAAAAGGCGATCCTGTCCCCCTGAGCATGCACACACATACACACTCAGAGAAGTACTCACACCTACACACACACACACAGTGGAAAATTCCTGTGGATGAGCAGGGATGATGAGGAAGAGAGGGTGACTGACATCTCATGAGATCAGTAGCAGGCTTGTACATCCGTCTGTTCTCTCTGCACCTAAACAACTGTTTACTTCCTGACTAATTTCTACTTATCGCATGAGTCTTGTTCTAACTATTGGAACAGATGAAACATGAAACAGCATGTGACTTCTCTGCTTGGATTTGGAGTTAGAACAGGAGTAATTGACCCTCTGAGTCCCTCTGTGTGGTTAAATATTACATTTAAAAATGTTTATCTCTCTGGTTGTTAAAGTGTCAAAATAAATCAACACATCGCAGAATAATAATTGCACGTGAAAAGCCAGAAGAGAGACATGAAGAGCGACACCATGTGGACGTGGGATGCTGCGCGCAGCTAACACCTCTCAGGTAGATCTATCAGGAGGTACTAACCATATCTCAGTTCATGCACAACGAAGCAGTGACTGTTGGGATAAATTAGTGAGGATGGAAATCTCCTTTTTTTTTAACGAATGACTTCTGTAAAACATCCAGACAATTGTGTTAAGAAAATTTAATTTGGCTGAATTTGTTTTCAATTAAAACAAATAAGGAATGGTGGGTCAAATTATTTGAGATTTGACTCAAATCTCAAGAATTTCCAACTCCCTACACTGACTAAATCCTCACTATCTCAGCACGGGTCATTAACTAAACCAGATGTTCACTGCGCAATAAAACCAAGTCAATCTAAGGTAAGAATGGCGCATGTATGTGCAAATTAATGAATGAAAGCATGCTTTGTGTGCAGCAGCTGGCTGCTGCATGTAACTAAAGAGCAAATATTCTTACAAATAGCCCCGCTATTGATAGCACATACTTTCACTGTCTGTGAAAATATGTGCTGTAAACACATTTTATGTCACAGAGTCGTAAAACTCATGTCAGCTGCAGATGTTTTCTGGTATAAACTGATAAGTGAATGTGACTGCGTAGCTGGACTAACTGTAACAGCGTTTTCTCTAACGCTGATTGTCTCCTTTTTTTTCGTTTAACTACCGTGCGTAAATGTGCCTGCGGATTCTGAATGCGTAAAGGGGAAAACATGGAAAGCATCCTAACAAAATACACGCTCCAGTGGATGCTCATGAACCTCTCGTGAAACTTTATAGGTCTGAATAATTGCCTGTTTTTCTTTCCACTATCAAATGAGTCAGATTAGCACAAACACTACATGACAAAGATCCCGCTTGCACCCTTTGTGTGTGTGCCGCAAAACCTTGCAAACACTTAAGTATAATATATATTTGTCTAAGGAATCTTTGCGCACAAGTACACAGATATTAAATGAGAGCTTCCAAATAAATCTGCCGTTCCTTCTTTGTGTTAAATGAAATAGATGAGTCAAGCATTTGGACACATTTTGGCAAAGTTATGGTAAATGTCACGCATGACACCTATGGTCCAAACAGACCCCATACAGAGCCTCAGCAGTCCCCAGCGGACTCTACTCCTGCATGGTGAGCTGGATCACAGCCAGCCGGTACATCCCAGGTACGCACATGGAAAGCAAACAGTTCCCCAGCCAGTGATCAGTCTCACCTCAGCTCTTTCCAAAAAAACCTCCTCTCATCCCTCTCACAGCACGCAGACACAGTGAAGTCAAATCAAATAAACGGTTACTTACTTTGTGTCTAGATGAGAGGTTCTGCAATCTCTCCTTCGGGTGCCTAAATTCATTTGTATTCATTTGTCCTGGCAGTCAAAAACCTGACCGTTAATCACAGCGTGACTCCTTTGCAAGGGGGGCAGAAGACACCGGTCGCCGTTTTACACATTTGACAAGCTTGAGATGAAGTTCCAGAGGAAAAAACTCATGTTGATTTGCCTGTCAAGCCCGACATAAATTCCTTCTGGCAGGCTGGTTTGACAGAGAGTTTTCCTGTGCGATTGTCTGTCGATATTCCCCTGTGTTTCATTCATTTATGCCGATCCAGATTGAGGGACGCGCAGCCGGAGAGAAAGCTGGGTTCTTTTTGGATGGGGGGTTACGGAGTCAGGAGCGTTGGACTCATCCCTTTCCTTTTTAAATAGGCTTTCTGTGGGTAAAGCGATGGCAAATGCACCGCACAGCCAGGTGTCAAGTTACAAACCAAGCGGCTGCATCGAGCAACTACACGCCTTCTCCAGGGGTTGGCCACATGGATCTTACCCAAAGCCCCATGCACCGGTAAACCATATGAATGACCCACGGTGACACACGCTGGGCAGCGCCTCACAGGCTGAAAGTGGCCTAATTCTAACCCTATAGGTCCACCAGAGACTCTCCATTATGCATCCAACTTATCATCCTTCAATGTGTGGAAATATTTGGCTAATGAGTCTTTCAGTCCAGTTCTTTGCAAAAGGTGTGGCGTGTCCAGACTTATCAGCAAAGGAGAGTTTATTTCTGTGTCATCTTGGCAAGTGTAAATGATTTCCCCTTCAAGTCAAAATGATAATAAATAAGCCCACTGCAAAGAACAATAATGTTTAAGTCATTTTCTGGGATCTTGCTCTGATTTAGTCACACATGGAGTCATTATGTGTGCAAAATCTTGCCATAGATTTTTTTTTTGCAACATTTACCAGTGTGACACATCACCAGCGCTGCCGTCAGTCTTGCCCATTGTGTTGGAGAAGTGTTAATGGGGAGGGAGCAGCACCTGGATCAGCTCCCATTACCTTAAGAGGGGTCATGGCCTGGTTTCAGGATCAGGCCATCATACCTCCACACAGGCAGGCGCAAGAGCTAGTAATTATCACCTGACATCTGTTTGAGATGTTTAATGAATGTGATGAGATGTTTAGTGTGCTGAGTTGCAAAAGTTTTTCTCAACTTTAATGTGGTTCAGATGAAAACCGCTCACAGCAAGTAACACGAAGACTGTTTCTCCTCAGAGATGTTGCTGTCGAACGTCTTAAAAGTAATTTTTCAAAGCTGTGAGCACCAAAAACAAATTTCTACTCACCTCCCCATCAGATTGAGGTGGCGGCATAAATCCCAAAAACCTGGGTAAATAAAACCAAAACTGGCATGGCTGGGTGACACTAGTGGCAAGTGGCGTGTTTGTGTTATGTGTTTTTTTTTTCTTATTTCTTTTGAGGGCGAATAAAATTGGCAGAGCAAATGAACAAACAGTGCTAACATTTCCCACACACAAAACTAACTTTGCCTTGGGCATTTCTGAGAAAAGAAAAAAAAATACACACCTGTTTGGGCCTCAGCCCGTCGTCTTTTAGATAATTTTCCAAATTTATACACACTTATAATATCTGCTTTGATCGTAATTAAATTAATTTGAAGTGAATAATTAGATTCTATTACCTAAACGGCACTTTAAAGTCACTGAATCTGAATGAATGTAGCCAAACACTCCATGAATTGGCATCACAGCAAACTGCTTGTTCATGAGTGGGCAAACAACTAGCAGAGGAGGACTTAGATCCATTAGCGCTTGCTCTTTTAGCTGACCAGCCTTAAGCACTGAAAGGTCGCCTTGAATGACACTCTATTAGGGCGGGGCCCACTGCGTGTGTCAGCCATGGCGATCTCTTCGCATTTCAGCCTAAAGGCCGTTGGTCATCCAGCCTCAGGGGTGGGTGCTAATGGATGCAAGTCATTAACATCCTTTTTTACAATCCCCTTCACACACTCTGTCCCTTGTGTTTCAGCGCTTGGTGCCACCCGACCCTCCCATGTACTTCCAATGAGCCACAGCGACTCTGCCCCCTTCTTCCAAATTACAAACTCTGCGCTCGCTAGCGCGCTCACTGCCACCCCTTAAAGCTGCTTAATTATGGTCATTGGCACCAAGTCTGAAAGCTCCCTTTATCCCCCCCCACGCTCCAGAAATAGGCCCTGCTGAAGCACACAGGCAGCCCAGATCAAACGTTCCCCATAGGGAAGGGGTCATTACTGGTACGCAGGGCGGACACAGCCCAATGGGTGCTGGGCCACGCCTTGAGCCCAAATTGCAGCCTGGGCCTAGTGAGGACACAAGACTGTTCTTTGATGCACGGCAAGAGTAACAGCAACACAGGCTGTTTGGATATCAGTGTTTACAGTGAGCTGTGTACAGTACATACACATAAACAACCAATACAGTGTTTTGCAGACTAAAAGTTAAGAAAATTGGGTGCTGGGGCTTGGTCGGGTGTTCACATGTTTCTCATGGTTTGTGTTTATCTGGATGTCACTGCTGTTTTAAATAAGTGGCATGTTTAGAATTGTTTCCAGGTGACAAAGACCTTTAAATTATGCAGGATTATATTAAATTAACCACAATATCTGTGTAATTTTGACAATTTTGAAACACCTACGGAAGGATGCTAACTAAGTAATGTAAACAGTCGTGTTTTTTAGAGCACGTGCGGACGTAAAATAACCTCATGTCACCCAACAAATAAATAGGTTGTAAAGACAGTCATCTCTGTGTAGGTGTGTTTTCACGCCGGGCAGTGGCAGAGGTTATGGAGGTGGTGGCGGTGAACCAGACAGTGCTGTCTCTCTCAGCTCCGCTGCACACAAGAAGACTGTTCATACAAGGAATGTGTGTGTGTACGCCAGTGTGTGTGAATGCACATGTGCATGAGTGTATATGTGGAGCGACTGTGCGGTTTGTGTTTTTCCTTTACAGGTGGTTCTGTCCACTTGTTTGTGTTCCTGGTTCTGTCTCCTTCCTGTGTAGGAATGGTTTGGTGATGCACATTGAGGTGGAAAGTGGTCAAACAAGCTCCTGTCTGCCGTGCTTTCTGTCACACTCAGTCCCACGTTGTGGTCTTTCTATTTCTGTATCTATTTCTCTTTGTCTTTTGTCTTTTTATCTGTCTGACTCTACTCCACACGGACTCCTTAATCTTCTTCACTTTTGTCCGCTCCACCTCTCCCCATTTCTCTCTCTTTCTCTCTCTCTCCCTGTCATTCTCCCTTCACCACAAGCATCTCCAGTGCTGGCACACCAGAGTAGACAGCCACCCCGAAAGCAGTGCCACAACCATAATGAGCATGTTGAGTTCTCATAATAACACCAGAATAACCTGCTGGGGGAGACAAGCGCTTTTGGGGGCAGGCTCTCAGACCTGGCTACCCTGGATTGAAAGTGTCAACACCTCACAGACCTGCACTTGTTGAAGTGTGAAATATGGAGTTGAGTTTACCCACTACGTGCTGTTTTTAGATTTTATTTCTGCAGTGTTTGCAGTTTTTCTTGCTGTGTTTGGGTTGTGAATGTTGTTGTAAGGTGCTAAAATGATGCACGTTTACTGTAATCATACCACAATGGCTTTCACACCTTGCTCTCTGTTTAGGGACTGTGCAAAAAAATTATTAGCAGTGGAAGGGGGGAGGTTGTGTATTTTTTTCTTTTTCCTGAAGGGAGGGAGAGGAAGAGAGGGAGTTTTTTTTTATCTCTCCACGGAGCATATCATTTTTTTTAATACTCAAGCTTCTCTAGCCGGATGTAATATTCAGATTTTTATGTCTTCTTTGCTAAGTCCACTTCTTTCTTGTTTTGTGCAGTTTGGCAGGTGTTAAAATGTGAACATTTAAATTGAACATAAACCTGCGATAACAATTTTTTTTGGCCATGTGGGGGCAGTGAAAACACGTTACAAGATTGTTTTGACATATCACCACCTTTTAATTTGATATGCAAATGTTTGAGTAGGTAGGTAGCAAGTCCCAGGACAACTCCAGACAGGCCTGTTATAACTGTTGAAGCTCTCCTGCTCCCTCCGCTGCCGGGTCGCGGTGCTTCTTCTTCACGGGGGCAGCGACGCTTCAGAGTCTGAGGAGGAGGAAGCGGAGGCCAGAGTTTCCTCGCCGAAAGAGGCTGTGGTTAGAAGCCAACGGAGCGCCTGGTGGGAAATGAATGTTTAAGCCTCCCAGGTTTGAGGCCTCATTGTCAGGCTCAGAGAAGAAGTTGCGTCAGTTAGCTAATTTTTGTTGGTCTCAAATTAGCTGCCACGCTAATGGAGTCCTGACGCCCTGCATTTATGGAGCAACATTAGCATTACTTTGGAGTCTTGGCTAATGTAACTCCAATTTTTCACCCTCTTTTAGCTCTGATTTTGGTCTTTAACAACTTCTGAGGGAAATATCAGGCACTTTAGCTGTTAAATGCACCATTATGTTCACTAGCTAGTTGCTCACTTTGTGTGGCTTGCCATTTGGGGGCTGAACAGGTAGTAGTTTAGGCTTTTTTCAGTGAAAACAGCTGTCTGCTGCAGCCAGAAACAACATTATGAGAGCGGTGAGAGTGAAGCAAAACAGTAAAAGCTTAACAATGAGCTGAAAGTCACTAAGCCCCGTAAAGCGAGAGTGGAGCTGCAGATTCAGGTGGTCATTCTCTGTAGGTTCATCACTTTGAGTTCCCTTTCCTTGCTTGCTTCCTTTTTTAAAACCAATCTGATTTATTTATACTTTCCCTTATAGTTTCCTTTCAGGAAATACACATGAGTGGCAGGTAAGGCTAGTTAACCTGAAAATATCTTGCAATATGTAAAAGTGGAGCAGAGGGGTCCTGGGCAGTATAGCTTTAGCCTCTTTTCATTCCTGACACATTTTTTGGCAGTCAGAGAGAATATTGACACAGGACCAACTTGGCACCATCAGAAAGGCGCAACACACTATGAAGTTAGTCCGCACCTGTGTGAGTATAAGCATAGAAGATGTACTGTACATACACACTGTAAGTGTGTGCACAGGTATGCAGGGTTTTAGATGTGTATGTGTGGGAGAAATTGGCTGGATTCGGTGCTGTGAAATTCCACCTTTCATGCTCCTCCCTCCATAAACAGTGGACCCTGACAGCATGTACAGTAGGAGAAACCCTTATTTTAAATTCCAGGCAAGTTTTTTTTTATATAATTCACAGTATAATGAAATCCCACCTCAGTGTGCAATTCATCTCCTGATTAAATCCAACTGCAATTTCCGATTCACCACTTATCATCTGTCAAACAGAGCCACAATTCATTCTTATTCTGGACACAAGGCTCTGTATTGAATTTGGATTGGGCCACCAGAGACCTGGGTAGCCTAAGTGGAAACAGCAGGGCCTAGTGAAACCTGCTCTCTCTGGCATAAAATCAGTGTCCAGATTCCAATGATGCCCTCTGTAAAAGGACTTCATTATGCTCTCGAATATGGACTAGACAAATATTTGGCTTGGTCATTATGATGCTGTATCCACCCCCCCCCCCCCGACAGAACCAGGTCCCTACACCAGGCTCAGTGTTTCTGCATCCTAGAGATGGCTCGTGCTAACCCCCCCCCCATCAGCCACACTTTGTCTCCTCCTGACACGAGCCAAGTGGAAAGAAAGGGAAGATAAATGCAAGAAAAACAATATACCTTTTTCCACATTACTTGCGTATTAAAGACCACCAGGGAATCGTAAAATATTCAGAGCAGAACATCAATGTTTTTGATAATTAGAGAAGACCGGTACTGGACGGGGAAAAGGCTTCCTTAAACTTTTGAATCGGGCCGTAGCTCCTCTGTCTCCATCATTCTGACATAATTCAGAAGTGGTCAGGAAGTGTCACTCCCTCAGCCCCCCATATCCCTCCAAACAGATGGTCTTTCACTCAGATTTCTCTACCGCTCCACTACTCCCCTCTTTACCCTCACTCCCACTTTCCTCTCTCCACACACACACACACACACACATATCCCAGATTCCACCAATGACCAGCTACAGCCATCTTTTTTCCTACCTGAACTGTGTCCCCCCTTTCACAAGGAGGGAGGTTTGTTGTATATATCTTTGATGTGTAGCCTCTATAGGCGCTACTGTAGATTTTAAAGGCAGAGTTATGAGCATTTTTTTTTAGTGGCTGACAATTTCTGTAACTTCCCAAAACCCATCAAACATTCACATCCAAGTGTGTGGAGTTGAGAAAGTAAGCAGGGTTTGCTTGTCTCTCTGCACTCTTTTTTCATTCTTTACACAACTGGGGCTGTTATATCACAAGTGGAACTACAAGTGATCATTCACCTGCCTCAACAAGACGTCTCTGGACCGTCCAGAACGCTGCTGCAAAGATTGCTGACCAGGTCCAGAGGAACATCTCACATCACAGCCATCTTATCTGCTTTACACTGGCTTCCCGCATACATGAGTGATCTGCTCCAACTTTATATCACAAGTGGGTCACTTAGGTCTTCTGAACAGGGCTTTGTGGTTGTTCTGTGTCTCTGTTGAACCTTTAAAAGCAGCTGAAGCAACTATTGCCAGCTGTTTAGTGTTTTCATGTTCTGTTGTTGGTTATTTTTTTATTGCTTGCATCTTTTTTATCATTGAAAAACTTGCCAGACAGCTCAACGAATCTTCTCGTCATCAAGAAAGCGAAGCGTTTCCCAAAATGTTGAACTATTCCTTTAAATTAAAGCGACCAGCTGAGCTTCTCTTCAAGTTTTTTTTAGGTGTTTTCACCTCTGTTTGACAGTTGAAAGACAGGAAAGGAGGTTGACATGCAGCCCCGCAGCTTGCAATTGAACTGCAGCCACTGCGGCATGGACTTTTAACCTTGCTACATGGGGCACACGCTCTACCAGGTGAGCTCCTGAGGCTGATCTTTTCATAAATATTTAACTGAGCAAAAGGATTGGACACCAGTTTGGTTAATACAGGTAAACGCTGCTGCATTATGTGCATGCTACACCGGCATGTGCGTGTTTGTGTGTAACCACGTTGTACACAAAAAGCAGACTTGTTCCATGCAGGCCAGCGACTGTGCCTGGAATCACTCTCAGATGGTTCTGATAGTGGGATATTATCCAACTCACTGTGGCCGCAGTGACTGCAGGAAATTGGAGAATTTTCCTATAGACACAAGTCATGGGGCCATATGACCCCGTGTCCTGTCCACACCAGCGAGATAACTTCCTCTTCCGGATGGTGACACAAGCCATCACCATTAGTATGGCCAAGATGAATGTTTCTTCTTATTAAAGAGACGGAGTCTGGAGTCCTTACGCAGCAAAATGTGGCTTACTGTACCTCTCTTAGCCTGAAGCACAGGGCTTTCCATTAATGACATCTCAAGTGTATCTCATAGGTTTACAGATAAAAAGACTATAATTTTTCCAAATCTGGTATTGAGAAAAATAAATTGGGTTTCCTGTAGCAAAACAAGCCTGAAGGTAAACTTTCCTCATTCACTCCCTTTAAATGCATTTATTTCTAAATCTTATCAGCTTGGCCTCGATTTATCAAAACTTCTGTTGGATAAGGGAGAGATTGAACAGATTTACGATCCATCCATCTAAGTGAAAGCCTCCTAGCGGGGACGTCATAAGTCTAGGTGAGTGGAAGGGTGCGTTTTGGCCAGATGTCCTAGCTTCATTTCATCCAGTAGGTTGAAGCCCACGCAGGAGATTGGCAAGGCTCGGACTTTGCTGCCAATCTTAACTCCTCTACCGCCTTCTTCCTTGCTCTTTCATTCCTCATGCTGGTTCTCCTTTACTATTTCTGTGACCCTACCTCTACCTCCTGCCTCTCATATGCCACGAGAGGAAGCCAAGTTTGGAGGGGAGAGAGGAAAAGCTTATCCTTTGTTTAAGTCCACCAAAACTCTCTCTGCAAAAGCCCTCAGGGCTATATAATAAACATTTCATTTCCTCTGGCAAGCAATAGGAAGGCTTATATGATGTAAAAGAGCAGAAATAGCGACTGAAAAAATGCTTGTCATTCTGTGTTTCTCATGCCAGGTTCATTCCTCCACTTGAAGGCCTGGATCAGCGTATGAAGAGGCTTTTCATACTGAAGGACATTTAGTTATCTTAGTGCAGAGGGATAGAACGGATTTATGTTAGTAAATAAAAAAGCGCATGTTTTATTCAAAGAGACAGGCTCAAGAATCATAAAAGGAATGGGTGGGTGACAGAACTGACTGTTAGTATACAATTGAATAAAAGCAGTAAAAAAAAGGAAAAGCTCTTGCCATAAAATTTGTGTCACAAATCCAGTCATTAAAAAAACTTGGCAACTCTTGCCCAACTGCAATTATTTATGTAATATTTCAAATAAATTTGACATGTCGAAAATTAATCTTTTGAAATTTGTTCCTAAAAACTGTCTTTTTACAAACCTTTTAAACATTATTAAATGTTATTACAGAGTTTGGTTGGCAGATGGGGTTTTTTGGATACTGTATGTTTTTGAATTTGTACTTCTGTACAGAGCCAAGCCAAGCCACACGTCCCATAGTGGTGGGAATAAATAAATCTATCCTTTTAGAAGGGGACTTTGGTGAACTTTGAAGTACTTGGTGAGAGAAACCTTGCTCTGTGCTTTTTTCCCATTCGTCTTCCATCATCTTGACACAAAGATCCTCCCTTCATGTAGTTCGAAAAAATATTAAGGAACCCACCCCATCCCATAAAGATGCCTCTAGTTGAACTTAACCTAAATTGTAACTTTGGAGCATGTGTTAAAAAAAACGAAAACTTTCCCATCAAAATCAAAGCTATGTGACAAGCAGCGATCCAATTGAAAAGCCAGAATAACATGGAAAACATGAAACTGTAGAACAAAGCCACTTTTATAGTGTTTTTTTAATGACAGTGCAAAAATGTTCCTGCAATTCTGTGATAAACTATTTTTTCCTGATGTTTTTCCAGTGCTGCCAATTAATGACATCTGTAGTGACATCTCTAGTGTAGAGAAACCTTGCTCTGACACAAAATAAGACACAAAAGATCCATCCTTCTGTGTAGTTAGATCAAGGCCCTCACCCCATGCCTCTAGTTGAACTTAGAGATCCCAAACTGTAAAATTTGGAGCATACAAAAGATTCAAATGCGAAGATTGAACTGCAGTTCTGTGACAAATGTGTATTTTTCCTGACTGTCAGATGTTTTTCCATTGCTGGCACAGAGCTTTCCATTAACGACATCTGTAGTGACATCTCTAGTGTAGTCTTTTTCCCATTCGTCTTCCACCTTCACACAAAAATCCTCTCTCCGTGTAGTTTAAGAAATATTAAGGAAGCCACCCCATCTCATAAACATGCCTCTAGCTGAACTTAACTACCCTAAATTGTAACTTTGGCGCATATATAAAAAAAACCAAGGTACTTCTCATCCAAATCAAAGCTATGTGGGGAGCAGTGATTGAATCAAAGGCCAGTGAAACATGGGAAAAAGCAGAACGAAGCTACCTTTGTCTGCTTTAGTGATTTTTCATGACGGTGCACAGATGCTCCTGCAATTCTGTGACAAACTGGTATTTTCCTGACTGTCAGATGTTCACTTGGCAACCTTTGCCTGCTCATTTTGTATTTTTGTGCCTTCTGAAGTGGGCATGACATAGGAGTGGGGTGGTGCATGAGATGAACCAAAGTGGGAGTTCCAAGTAAATGCGTGTAGCCCAAGATGAGGTGTCACTATGGTGGAAATTGGCTTTGACACTGGACATCATATGAAGACCACGTGTGCTCAAGTCAACGTCATTCACATCATTTAATGGTGCTTTAATGAAGCGTAGCAGGTACTGTGTAAATGTGCCTCCTCCTCTCTGGCTAGACCAACAAACAGGGACCCTTCACGCTCTTCTTCTACTGCCAGACTGACGATTATGTTGTTGTTATACCTCCCTAGCCAAAATAAATACTAGTAATGATAATACTTAGGTTTCCTGCTTATACCTGCAGTGTATTTAGGTACGAAAGACAGACATCTTCCAGCGCTGCTGCTAAAACATCACACAGCATGTGGGATGGGTGGAGGATGAAGCGAATATAATGTTTCCATCAGACTGTATGCTTATTTTCTCTTTGGACAAATAAGCACCCATTGCTGCTCCCACCCCTTAATTCTTATAGTTTCTAATCTGAGAGCTGCACTTTGCCCTTAGCTGCTTTCGGCTCCCATCTCTAAGGTATTATTGTTGCATTACTCCCCTGGATTACATTGTCTTTCTTTTTTCCACCATGTTGGTCCATACTGAAATATCTCAAAAAATATTGGGCTGACTGCCATCAGATTTCATGCAAACCAATTCATGGTCCCCAGAGAATGTATCCTACGAATTCTGGGGATCTTCTGACTTTTACTGTAATGCCAGCAGAAGGTTAACATTTGTGGTACAGAGTGAAATATCTTGTCAGCTACAGGATGGATGAAATTTGCTCCAGATATTCAATGTCCTTGAAGATGAACCCTCATGACTTTGGTGAACCTCTTACTGTTTCCTAATGGCAACGTTAGTTTTCACTGATTCAGTGAAGTGAAATAGTTTGACGTCTACAAAAAAAAGATTGGCACAAAACATTTATGGTTCCCAGATGATGTACCCTTGTGAACCCCTGATCTTTTCTCCACCAGTGCCACCAGCAGGTTATCTTTGGTTCAAGGTGAAATGCCTCCACAACTATATGTGACAGATCTCCATGCAGTTAAGCATTGAAAATCATGTTCCCTACAAGATAAATCCCACTTTGACCTCTGAGTGTTCAAGCCATCATCAAGGGGATTTCTAAATTGCCAAATGCTTTGGTTACCAGCAAAACTAGTGGTATTCCAACTGGCCTCAGCCATTTAGACCTAATTAATGCTAACAACAACCTAACTAAGATGGTGAACCTTGTAAATATTACCTGCTAAACATCTGCATGTAAGTATTGTCACTGTGAGAACGTTTGCATGCAGATGTTAGCATTTAGCCCAAAGCATTGCTACATCTGGCTCCAGCATTACACAGCCGCTAGCTTGGCTGTTAAGTCTTGGTCTTATTATAGTGCTGTTTCTGAGAATCTACAATACATTCCTGGACAGCCCTAAACGGCTTAAATGTTTCTTTCTTTCTTCTTTTTAGACCTCTCATTCCTCCATCCTAAAACCCTGTTTTTCTGTGCTTTTGTTGTAAAATAAGAGAAGAATTTTCATGTTGCCAGTGTAATTCAAGGAGGCATGTCCCTGTGAGAGCATATAAACGATAATGATACAGCAGAATACAACCTTTAGGATCTAGAGGTTCTGTGAGAACGAAGGGAGAATTGCTGGGTGTGGAGGCCCAGTGTGATGTGCCCACAAAGATGTCTGTGAAAAGGACAGAGGGTTGTTGGATCGGAGAATGATAAAATATTTTAGCTAATTGAATCCAGCTTGTAGGATTTAGTGACATCTAGCAGTGAGGTTGCAGACAACAACCGACTGAATACCACTCGACTCACCCTCCCCTCCCACGCATGTAGGGGGAACTACAGCGGCTGTGAAACTTGCAAAAAATGCTGTGAAAGCAAAACACTGTAAAAAGGCATGTATCTAGAGCCAGTCTTCAGTCTGACCCGCTCCCTCTTTAGATATAAATGACTCATTCTAAGGCAATGAATATTTTCAGGTGATTATATGAATATTATATACAATTTCTGCCATATTCTGTCAATAAATCCCCCTAAATCTCACACACCGGACCTTTAAAAGCACCATAATTGCAACAATTTGTAATTGCAATAGCATCTATTCCAAATATTTCATCATCATGCCTGATAACCAAATAGGTAATGTCAGCAGTCAGATCATTTTTGTTCCAGCTGAAAACATTTTGATATAAAAGACACAAAGACTGTTTGTGTATGCCTCCAGTCAGCAAATTAAATCTGCATAATTTCCTTCTTGTAAAACATTGTTGAATGGTTTTATGACTCAATAAGTGTTGTGAATCTGGAAGTGATCATTTTTAAAACTCAGCATTAAAACAGATGCAAGCTTGGAGGCAAGTAGTACATCACCAAAAAGATTTAGGAAATAATTACAGCACAGTATGAATAACTGCCTCTCTTGGACAGAAAAAAGGCAGCTTGTTCCATAACATCACTGTAACTGTAACTGCTTTTATTGCACATTTCCACCGTCTTGCCTCACATTGTCTTTATTGTAAGCTTTTTGTTGGTTTCCACTTTCTCATCCAGTGAATGACATATGAGAAGATTTATGTCGGCCCTCATAAGGAGCAAGGTTAATCTGAATTTGATGTATGATAGCCTGTAAGGACAACATTCTATCCCAGAAGTACTGTATGTTATGCACTCTGACTTAAGGCATACTGAACATACCACATTGCAGCCGTATAGGAGGTTTGTATAGCTGTTTAGTCTGAGTTGTATATGCTGTGGTCACGTTATGGTCAAGTCAAACTGGGACATGCCAGGATAAAGCACACATATCCTTAGTGACAGACACGTGCTTCAAGTAATTCCAGCTTCTGGAATGAAAAACTTTCACCTGAACATATAAGTTTAACTCTGTGCTCGTTGCTGGAATAACTTAAATCAAGTTGACAGTTTTGGCTTGTAGTGAAATGTCTTATTGGATGCACTGCCTTTCAAAGACACTCGTGGTTACCAGATGATGTATCTAGTGACTTTTTCTTTTTTACATTTTGACAACCTTCTTGCTGTGAGGCAACAGTGTAACCAGTACATCGCCGCACCACTGTAGAACAATCACAGTTGTAACAAATAGCATTGAGGGAGTAGCCTATTAAGTCAGTATGGTTGCATCTAGCAACTCTCAACTAAAACCAACTTCTGGTGGCAGAATAGTTAGCATGCTAACACACAAAAATGAAGATGAATATGGTATTATACCTGTTAAGCATTGTCATTGTGAACATGCTAGCATTTAACTGCAGCTCCGCTGTGTCAAAGTACAACCACACAGAGCCTCGATTACATACTGTTAATGTAATTTAATACTGTTTACATGTAGCAACAAGTGAACACAGTGTAGCATTTAGCAGCTAAAGAGACAGTTATTTCCCTCGTGGTTCGGTAGAAACCAAAAACCAAAGCTAAAGCAGGGTGAAAATTTAATTCACCAGGTGGCCAAAAAATACGCCTCCAATGTCCAATCTAATGTTGCTCTGTAACTGCTGGATGTGCAAATAAGCGACAAGTTTGCTAACAAGTTTGCCATATCAAATCAAGAGGTGATGATATGTCAATGTTGTGCTTACAACTTGTTTTCCGCAGCTCCGAAGTAGCCAAAAAAATCAGTTATTGCAGTTTTAAGATGGTGTACTAACATTTGAGCCAATGTTAATGTAATAATTTGGAAGTAGAATGAATGATTGCTAACATGAATGCTTTATTTAGAGCTCAAATACTTTATTATCTCTTTAAGTGGGACAAATAATGTTGCTCTGCATCTGCTGGATGCGTAAGCATCATAAGCTACATGCTGTAGCACCATCAGCAGCTTCCTTGTCGGCATATATATTACTTGTTTAACAGTTGAGAATATTCTTTTATGAAAGTTTCCTTTTTATTCTACATTTCATCACTCAGTTTTCACAGCCTGTGTGGGGATATTTAACCTCCTGATCCCAGGCAGACTTGTCTATTTCAAGACATGACATCAGCTGCCACTGTGATCCTTTATTGGATGTGGTGATGATACAGTATCTACGACAGTCAGAGAGAGTGTATTGCTCTTTATGGAAAAGCAGTGTCCATGCTAATGACAGACAGTATGATTCTCTTCCAAACAAACAATCCCTCAGAGCTCATGGCTTGCTTTATGTTGGACTGGACTCCCACTGTACACGGAGCCATGTTAATCTGCGGCTCTGGCACGTGACTGACTGTAGCTGGAGTGACTTATACTTACATTGAATACAGTCTCTATGTGCCTCTGTTATTTCTGTGGGAGGGAGGGAGCCAAAGAGACGGGCCATTCCAATGCCATTTCCAGTGGCAGTCAACGAACGCTGGCCCTTCTGCAGAACAGGAGGCTGTGAAACACTTAGAGCTCCTTGCGTGTTCGAGTAAACACCCTCTTTTGGTCTGGGGCCCCTCCAAGGGTCAATACACTGTTACATCACAAAAGCTGGATTCATGGTTAGTTGCTCCAAGGTCTAGAGGAGGAGAAGAAGGGCACAGTGCTGCCTCTCATGTGCTCTTTGTCACTTTTATATGACTATCTTATGTAGCTATCTCCTCTCGCGTCGTTATTCTCGCCCCTCTAATCTCCCGCTCACTTCCTTTCTAATTAAACCAATGTCTTATCTTTCATTTTATAACGTGCCCCCCTTTCATTCATACCAATTTTGCCGATGCTATTGCGCTCCTCCTTTCCTGTCTTTTCATTTTTAGCACAACACACACACCCTTTCTTTCTGTCTCTCCAGTTTTTTCCTGGATCCAGGTAAATGAAGGCTCTGAGAGTGGCTTTTGGTGACTGTGGCCACTGGCCTTGCCACACCACAAAGTAAAAATGCACAAACCCTTAGGTAGAGGTGGAAGTGTAGGAGGAATAAGATGTGTGTCTTTTTGTTGACCGACAAACCCACAGCATCACAACCGGGGTTTCAAACTTAGAAACCGACCTTGGACATGTCTGAATCTTCTCTGAATGTTTTTACCCAGGAAAACTTTGTGAGTAAATGAGCAACACATTGAAGTAGAAGGCTTTTTTTTCTTTCTTTTTTTTATAAATTATGCAAAGTGTTTTTTGATATGCCTAAAGTCAGATCACACTGCAGATGCTTGAGGGTGATGAGCCCACAGAGGAACAATGCTACCTCTGGTGGCTGCATGTGCACAATGCATGCTGCAGAATCAGTTATTTAAGGGTTAGATGGAAGAAAAGAAAAACAAAGTTAAATATTATTTTGATCTACAGAAACACGATCATCATTCACTAGTACAGAATGCATATGATCTTAAACACAGAGGGACTAAAAATGGGAATATTTCCACAACAAGAATGGACTACATGAATACAATCACATAATCCCCCCTGTACATGGAGAGGGCTTGTTACAGAAAGTCTAATAGTCAAGAGACAGAGAGAAAATTAGTAGCTAGCTACAGCCTACTATATTTTTCTTTGAGCATATACAATAATTAACTTTATATATACGTTCCCAAACCCAATGCTTAGCCATCCCCAGCTGTGTATTTTTGGTGCCTGCAACCAGGCGGAGGCCACTGTCATTTCCCAACAAGAACTCAGTCTTATGCAGCCTTGTCTCATAAGAAGCCTCCTGGCTTAAACCGCCACACTTGTCCCAGTAAACCAAACCTTAATGACAGGCTTGTCTAAAGCTGGAGTCTGTAAAAATGCCTCTGGGCACTTCTATTTGTCTATGTCTATTTCCTATATCTTGTGTTCTGAGTTTATGTGCGCCTTTTCTTTCTATATTTCTGGATTTTTGCTTCCGGTTATGGGAGAAAATGTTATTTAAGCCGTAAAAAAAAAAAAACTGGCTCTCTGATTTGTCCTGTGCTGTTTCTGGTTCCAGCAACTGAAATAGAAGATAAGTGTGCAATTTATAAAATTTGATTTCACTCCTTCCTTCTCTCAGAGGCAGGCAGGATGCGAGCTCAACTGAAACCCGGTGGGGCCCTGTTTTTTTCCTCTTTTTTTCAGGGCCTATTTTGAATGGGGCCTTTCTACAAAACTCATTAATATCATAGTACAGTCACACCTATATTCGCTAGCTGAACTTCCTGCAGAAATCCAAACAGGTCAGAAAGAGACAGATGGACTTTTGAGAATTCCCCGTGTTTGCCTCTCACTAGAACAGCAGGCCTGTGTAGGGCCAGGGCTCTGCCTTATGAAGGGCACTCACTAAGGCATCACTGAGACTCGTTTCACAGAAAACATCCATCAAAAGGCTTCATTTAACTAGAGATGAAAGATGAGCTTTTTAACTCCTTCCTCTACCCTAAGCCTGGCCTGTTGACTCTCTCATCTGTTTACGCACCGACACATAAACATCGAAAGCACCTTCTGTGTAAGAGGCTCCTTCCCCTCACATGATTAGTGATAGTCTGCATGAAGCCCTTGCTACATACATGATGAAGAAATATGGCGCCCGTGCCGGATCAAATGCACGCTCTGTTCTGCACGGGATATGTGAACATGTATGTTTATACACGCTCCAACAGCAGCATCACTCTTGGATTTGCTTGTGGATATTTCTGCATGTGCACAGTATCATATCAGCAAAAGGAAAAAAAGTCAAGTGTGTGAGTAAAGTTTTTTACGATGACGCAAAACAATTTCTATGCAAATGAAAAACTCAAGTATCTATGTACCATAAATATGATAAGAAATTAAGTTATGTTACGTTTAATTAAATGTCACTTCACAAACTAAGACCGGAAAAGTTCATCAGCAGTAGAATAGCTGCCACAGAGAGTCCTACTTTTCAATCCTGAACATGCATGTTGTATTCAAATTATATGTAAATAAATATGATTGAATATAATGAATCAATAGGCGTTTGATCTGCAGCTTTGATAACTTACTATCATCTGTTAAACCACGTAAAAAAGACAGCAGGTCCGTGTTCCTTAAGCGTCAATATGAACTAAAGATAACATCGCGTTTACTCTCATATTCAATGTGGCCACTATACATCTCGCACAGCTGCAGAGGGGATTCAGATAATAGGATGACAGCCTATACTAGCTCTATTCTCATGCATATGTGACATGAAAATAAAGGTAGAAAAAAGGTTGTCATCCAATTATCTAAATCCCCTGTGGTAACCTGTGGTAATTTCGTGGCACACCATAATATTGTTTATGATAATTTGGGTGCACAAGGTGTCAATCAGTCGTGGATATATGGGGTTAGGATAATCCAGTGACTTTTCATTAATCTCACAACAGTCTTGTGCTATGTATAGTCTATATAAAGATTTATCTGTTAGTTTCTAAATGTATTTTATGGGCTGTTTTTTTTTTTAATTTATTATAATTTTTTGTTTGTCCTTGTGGGGTTACACTGTTGTGTCATCATTGTTGTGTGTGCTACATGTATTACAATCACAGCGACCATTTTGTAGTGCTGGAAACTCCATTTTCAAGATTTTTGTGTTTTCCTCTATAAAATGTTGCAGTTAACAAGTTGCCATGTGGACATATTTTGGCACAGCAAGATCGTAGCCTTTAAGGAGAAAAGGATATGACTTGCATAAACAGGACAATCATTGACCGATGTCATGGGGTTGACACATGTGACACGAAATCAAGGCTCCTAAACGAAAACGAGTACATACAGTATCCACCATATTCCTAAAATCTAGAACTTTGTACTTAAAAGGGTGGAGCTCTTCCTGCCATTAAAAGACTATATTCAGGCTGCCGCAGGGTACGGAGGAATGCATGCGGCTGCGTCTGGTGCGTCCACACTGTATGTATAACATAAACTGCAAACAAGCATCAAAGGAAGTGGCACCCCCGAAGCAAAATTTGCAACCCTTGCCGTAGAAGACACAACACTGCTCACACACACACGCGCGCAGCCAGCGCTGAGCTTGACATAACTGGACTTTTATATTCATTCAAATATTTCTAAATATGGAGTCATTTCTACAATCTGAGAAAAATATAGAGGGAGGCAATGCGGGAAATAAGCAGGTTGAAACACAAAACACCTTTTCACACAGTGCACTCTTAACCCTGGATAATCTTCAACTCTGAGATTACTGTTAATTTATTGAGAAACGAGTGTAATTATACTCATTTCACTTGCACGGTTGTTAGAAACAGCACAAAAATAGTTTATATAATAGCACTTCTCTCTAACTCAAATTCATATGTTTATTTATATAATAAGAGACATCTCAGCTGGATCTTGAGTGCAAAAACTAGACAGCATTTTACCTTATTATTCTCTATACATTAAACTACCCCAGGTCAGTTTATTGGAAATATTAGTCATGTAAAATGAGGTGAAACCTGAGAATAGTAAAACTGGCAGGAACATCAAATGTATAAGCTCGGTTGATAGCTGCAGGAATAAAAGCTCTTTTGTTTGCACGAGAGCAGCCATGCGAGTGGCTCTGCGAGCCTGTGCTGCAGACACAGCAGTGCTTTGAGCTAACATGCACACAAGGACAATGCTTAGATGTTTAGCAGGTGAAATGTTGTCCATCTAATGACAGCACTGCACCCTGACACCCATTCTTTTCAATGGCTTGTGCCGCACCGCAACCTGTTTTGCTGCATCGAGCAAAGCAAAGCACACTGCCGTAACAGAGTACGCTGAACCGCAAATCGTATTGTGCCTAAAGGTGCCATTAGCATGTAGCATGTTTGCATGCTAATGTTAAATTAGCACTAAACACAAAGTGGGCCTACAGCTGAGGCGGATGGAAATGTCATTAGGGTTGGGGTGGAGTTGGGGGGTCGTGAATGTTTATACAAAAGTTCACCACCTAATAGTTTCACTCAGAGCCACAAATGTCAACCGAATGAGGATTCCTCATGGCGAAAGGAAAAGCCAGATGATCACCAAATTTATTAGGATTCATCACCTGAGCTGATAGAAATCCATCCAATAGTTATGTAGATATTTAGATACTTAAATATTTCAGAAAATGGGGGAACAACCGACCAAATGACAGAGCTATTCTGCTAGCGTGGCAAAAAAAAAAATGACATTGCATGTGTTGTTGAGGGACTGTCAAATCACTTGTCCATGAAAGACAGTTCAAATCAAATCAAATCAAATTTTATTTGTATAGCCCAAATTCACAAAACACATTTTGCCTCGGGGGGCTTTACAATCTGTACGGAGAGTGACACCCTCTGTCCTTAGACCCTCGGTTCGAGTGAGGAAAAACCCTTTTAGCAGGGAAAAAAGGAGGAAGAGCCACAGAGGAGGGATCCCTCTCCCAGGACGGACAGACGTGCAATAGATGTCACGTGTACAGAACAAATCAACACAAACATATTGTACAATTACAATGAATGACAAGAGAGAGAGAGACAGAGAGAGAGAGGGAGGGAGAGGCAGAGATACAGGTAGAGAGAGAAAGAGAGAGAGAGACCGAGAGAAGGTTTGAGTAGAGTTTCAGTCAAAGAAATATTAATTTCATACACAAAATATTCATCTCTGAACAATCATGGCAGGATGCATATTACAAAATTAAATGATGGACCAGGAAAATAAAAGGATTTTAAATCAGAATATACTCTACACAAACATACATTACACTTTAATGTCAGATTTCTCTGACGGTTGCAGAGCATTTACATTTCACTGTTTATTGAATCATGCAATGTGATGCATGCAGTGGAGCAGCCGTGCGAGATGTTGACTCTGAGCCTCAGAAATCAACGTTTGTGGTTCTCTACGTCTACCTATCCGAGATGCCGCACTTCAGTGTTCAACCTGTGCTGACCGCTCTCGACTTTCAGGTCTCGCGGAAATGATTGAAAGAGACAATGCTGGCTTTTCTGCGACTGAATAACACACACAAAGTACCTGATTCCCCCCAGACAGAGCTAACAGTTTGTGGATGAAACATCCACATCCACATCCTTAGCCGTCTTCATGGTTAGACAGATTTAGGATGTGAAAGAATTTCCTTGCTGACTAAAGCAGGGACCTTTAGTCAGCAAAGAAAATATGCTCACTGCACTGCACTGTCAACACTTATCGTGGAATAAATAACTTTTATGACGAAGAAAAAATGATGCATTGGTGAATTTGCAAATTCCCCCAAGAAAAGTGCATTTTCTGGAGGTGTCTAGTGTGGCAACATTTTATTTAAAAATCATGTTTGTAGGATTTGTTTTTGCATTTACTGGGCAGCCGGTTGTAAAGAAATGACAGGAAACGAGGAACAATGTTGTGGTTCATGGTCAGCATCCTCACCACCAGGCCAGCAGGGTGCCTCATTTCTGTTTAACGTTGATCATGCACATGTTCAGTGAGATATAAACAAATGCCAAATGAATCCCATATTTCAACGAGTCCCCTTTCACTGCTGGCTGAAACATCGTAACCACAACAATCAGAGTTACTCGGGGAGCTATTTTAGCATTCAGAAATTAAGAAACAAAATTAACTAGATTTAAAGTGGCACTGAGGCAATTTTTGAAGCAACTTTCATGAAGCTGGGGTCCAAAAACACATTTCCCATAATACCAATAAACAATTTGTATGTTAACATCTGTTCTCCAACTTCATATGTCATTTCACAGCCAGTTTAACTGATAAGATTAGTGGAACTGGATCTATAATGCTCAAAAAATGTCTGTGGATCGAAGATTTACCTTAAGTGTCTGTAACTCATTCTTGGGTTGTTTTCTAGCGACTGCGGTCGTCTAGAAGAAAGCGTATCTCAAGCTGAGGGTCAGTGAAGCAATCTTCTCTATTTCTGCTGGCCCCAGATCAGTGGTCCCATTGTCCTCCCTCAGAATGTGATCTTAATCTGACCTGAATAGAGTTTTGTTTCAGAAAGGACTTTCAACCAGCCAGACGTGAGACACACTGCAGCAGTAAGCTGCTTTTCCACTGTGAGTCCTGCAGGCAGAGGTTTCACAGCACTGAAATTTGCAGCTTCTGCTGGTCAACGGGTTTTACTGGTGTCTTTTATCTGTGCATTATATCATGGGGCATCTTATAATACTTTTATTGGTCTTCCTGCCAGAACTTTATCTTGTGTTTGTAATTTTCTTTTACTGAGATTCCTTTCCAGCTTCCAGTGGATGCTAACAGCTGGAGAAAAAACATGTCTGTGCTAAAATGGAACCAGTCCATTGTCTCTTACTGGGAAATAGAAGCAACTATTCTGTAATGATAGCTCTGACTTGGTGTGCTCAGCTACGCAAGCTCTATACTTGTACCAAATTATTCTGTCTGTTGGATCAGGTGCCAGAAAACTGGTTTTGGGATTATTGTATCTTGCTAACCCTCTTATTTTGTTTTCTTCCACTTTTAATCCCAGAAGATGCTTCCTCACTTTCACTGCTGTCTTTCTCACATCCGCACACCTAAACATGCAATGAATGAAGCAGAAACAGCTCAACGGACAGACCAGTTTGCAAGCATCACTGTGACGCCGGCACTATGAGAAGAGTCCTGCGGCTCCAGGACATTTAGGACACATTTTGATGTTGCAGCCTGGTCCACTCCTCGCTGGTCAGCTGCTATGTAAAGAATGCTGGATGTGCATCTCTATTGTCTGGTAAAAGGGTCTTCCCTCATCTCATCTGGCTCTCATCCATAACGTCCACTGTTAGGAGAGCAGTTAGATTCTTAAAGAGACATGCCACATATTTGACACATGAAATCATTTGTAATGAGGACCATTACTCAGTCTATAAAAACAGTATTATGATGTCTTCTCTGGCTCCAGATGGAGCTTTCCAATGTCTGAGATAATAATCCTGATGAAGCAGTCATCATCGACCCCTGATGATGTCACCATTGTTATCATGGCTCGGGTTTGGAGACTTTACAAACTGGAGGCACAAAGTTTGAATTATGTGGGCATTTACCAGTCAGTAAGGTCCAATCAGTCAGGTCTAGCTGCTAGAGTAGATCAGCATTCTTACAGCATTTTTGCGGGTTGTTTGTTCTCTGTAGAGCACCCAAGAGGAAAAGATCTCCACAGACCACAGCTAAGACTGCTCTGCACTGTTTAAAAGAATAGTTTGATATTCTTGGAAACACAAGTTTGATGAGAATATTAATACTACGCTCATATCTGTCAGTTATATATAAAGCTACAGCTTAGCACAACTTCTGGCTCTGTCTAAAGGTTACGAAATCTACCAGCTTCTCTAAAGCTCACTAATTAACGTGTTTTTAAAAAATGAAGTGTAAAAATAATAATTCTGCGTTTTAAAGGGCATTATGTTCCAGACTTTTTCTTGACTCTGAACGGTCGCCAGGCAACCACCAGAAGAGGCTATAGAGAGGCCAAAAAGTGTCCAGCACATAACCATCTAAAAACACTGTTGACTGTCATTTTCACACCAGGTTTTGTACAGGTTAAACAAACAAGATATAACACCTTCCTTTAGCATGGGCGCCTCCCTTCATAGAGGTGTTCTGGGCACATCCAACCTGCAGGCGACCCCAGGGCAGAACTCGCTGGAGGGACTATATAGCCCATCTAGCCTGGGAACGGAATGTCAACTGCTGGAAGGAAATGGATGGATGGATTGATATAACGCATTAATTTCCCCCTGTTTACAGTCTTTCTGCTAGACTAAGCTAAGATATAAGAATGTCACAAAGTGCTTGATGAAATATGAAGATTTCAATATCATAAAATAGGTATAAGTAAATCAAAATTAGATTCCATGCAGAGGGAGGTAACATCGTCCTGGCTGGCAGTGGGGTGGGATGACAATTCTTCATTTTATGTGTGGTTTTGGCCACACTTGTCACTTATCATGACATAAATTATTGAGGCAGTATCCACACGAACTGCTGAGAATTACAAAACAATGTTATAGAAGGATATGGTTGTAGGATGTATTTAGTTCTTATAGGCATATAAAAATAGTAGTATAAATCTGCGGTCGGTGTGTGCTCTATTGGATCTCTAAACCTCAACCATAACCATAAAAGTTAGGTTAGGTTTGATATTCTGATCCTGTACGTGCTTAAAGACAGCTATCCTTGGCACTGTCGTGGAGTTTGGACACTGATAACCCGTCAGTTCCTGGGGAGCTGCTGAGGAGGAAGCTGTAATGAGATATGTGGCATGATGAGGTGGTTTTATTGGGAAACCCAGCTTTATAATTACTATTATTACAAGTCAAGCCTCCCTGTAAAACACTTACACACACGTATGTTCTCTCTCTCACTCTTTGACTCTTTCCTATCCAGCCTCTTATAAAACAGCAGCTATTTGACTCTTGTTCTACTAGAAACATATTATATATATATATATATATATATATATATATATATATATATATATATATATATATATATATATATATATATATATAATACAGTATTTAATCCAACAGATTGTAAAGCCATTTTAAGTGTTTATTAATGTGTAAATATATACCCAATCCATTATCTAAGCAATATTACATGAGAGGATGTGCTTTACTGTCATTATTGGCACGACAGCTCCAACAGACCGTTGCTATTGACGCAGTTCTGATCATAGACTCTAGATAACCACAATAAAGTCATTTTTAAAAGTTTAAATCAATATTTTGTGTCAAATTATTGATTTCTCTACTAAGTAGCCGTGTAATAAGCGGGATAATGTACAGCGAGGCGGTCATTGTTGTGGAATAACCACTTCAGGTCCTGTTTATTTCTTAACAATGACCGGCTGGTCATAATAGACACAGTAGATGCAATAAAATCATTTTTAGATCAATGTTTTGTGTCATATTTTTTATTCTCTAGTAAGTAGCCGTGTAGTAAGTGGCATAATGTACAGTGTACAGTGTACCACTTCAGAGTATTTGTAAGAATGACCGGCTTGCTGTGCATTATCCTTAACACGTCATATAAATGTGTCAAATATCTTTATTTATTAAGTTATTCATCATTAAATTTATTTATATGCCATTTGTTTATATAAGATTTGGACACATTCTTATCTTAAATATCTTAAATACACTGTATATCTCCCAAGAAGAGTAATTGTTGCCGCGGTAACAAGTAATGGAGCTGAATAAACAATAAACAGTGTTATCTTGATCATCTGGCAGTGAGAATACGAGACAAAGTAGAGGGGAAGATACCACATAACCACACCAGAGCCTATCAACATGTACTGTACAAGCCCTCTAATAACATGTGATCTGATATGCTCTATTACAGACTGAGTCTCCACCCATGCAGCACTGATCCTGACAGCAGTGACTGAGGATCCCTTTGATAAATCAGTCAGTGACTCAGTACACTGACAGGCCCAACCCATCGGAGTACGACTAGTAGTAGAAGAGGCGATGACCAAAGGATTTCATAATTTTGAGTGGACTGCCAACACAACATGTCCAAACCTTGGCACGACTCAGAAAAAGAGGCAAACAAAGAGAAAGATCAGAGAGGACAGGGTCACAGCTAACAACTGCAAATGCATGTGTATTATGTATTTCATGTTTGTTTATGTTTTGTTTTTGTTTGTGGCTCTGGGAATGGTAATGTTGGTCTGCCAGTTGGTTCAGACTGAAATATCTAAACAACTACTGGATGGATTGCCATGAAATTTTATACAGACATGAATTCTATTTTTTATTTTTTTATTTTGGCCTTTTTGAGCTTTATTTGACAGAGACAGCTTGAAGAGTGACAGGAATGTGGAGAGAGAGATGGGGAATGACATGCGGGAAAGAGCCACAGGTCGGATTCAAAACGTGGCCCGCCGCGGCAAGGACTGATCCTTTGCACATGGGGCGGATGCTCTACCAACTGAGCTAGATGACACCCCATACAGACATGACTTTGGTGATCCTTTAACTTTTCCTCTAGCGCCATCATCAGGTCGAATTTTTAACTTGTGACCAATCACCTGCAAAACTAATGAAATTCCAATCAGCTTCAGCTGTACTTAGTATTTAGTAATTAGCAAATGTTAGCATGCTAATAGGCTACACTAAGATATGGTGGACATGGTAAAACATTATACCCGCTTAGCATCAGTATGTCACGTGGTCATTGTGCCAAAGTACAGCCTCACAGAGCAGTTAGCATGGCTGCATAGGTTACTGTTAGTCTTGTTTATGCTTAAGCTTAAATTGCGTTTAAGCAAAACTTAATGCATGAATTGATAATGAAATATATGTTGTATTCTCCTCCAGAATTATATATTTGTCACCAGGCATTAATGCATGGAGAAAACAAAGTTTAGATGATGGTGGGTCGGGGTTTGTTGGGGAGAAATTTGGACTAACGAGCTCAGTTGCTTCTAAAATCCTGCCTGCTGCCCGGGACTTGGCTATATTTTTGCTGTATGACTTTATATGACCTCAGGATACCTCCTGTACAGTCAGAGTTTATGAATAATCTCTTGGCAAGACGGCAGGTTTAGCCTAATAAATGTTCTTGCCACCTAAAATAAGAAGTTTGGTAATTCTTAACAAAGGGAGAGAGCGAGATGTTAAAGGCTATAGGAAATGTTTAGCTGTAACCCTCAAACCTGTTACACAGAGAATTGTACAAAAATAGTTTATGTTTAATGCACTTAATTTCAACCAGATGGAGTAGTTTAAAAAAAAACTTTCTGTACGAACGAACAGCCAAAAGCTATAGAATATATAATTAAAACACAAGAAGTCAAAAGAAACTGTACGAGAGGCACAAAAAAAAAAAAACTACTGGCTTGGCAAAGTTAGTAAAACCTCAAAGGAAAGATTATGGAGTTTACAAAAAGGGAAAGGAGAAGAAACCACAGATGTCGTCAAAAAAGAGGGTTTATCCTTGAGGTTACTGCTTCTACGTAAATGAACGTGGGCTGCAGGGCCACATGAACACTGAGCCTCTGATCCGAACAGAAAACTCACGAGAATCTTGAGGGATTGTACGCTCACGAGGAAAAGACGCACACTGTATGTTCTCATGAATGACACATGTGCACAAACATACTAAATTCAATTGACCGACAATTATTTCTTTCATCAGCTGACACGTTAACTCCCGCTGACCCTCGCCTCAAATCAGCGGCCGCCGCTGTGGAGCCCCCCGACTTGTTTCATCCAAATAAAACAGTGTTCCTCTGGTTTGATGAGTCCCTCTGTGCAGAGATGCATCTCTCTGAGGGGAGGCATTCATTAGAGCACTGCACCACCCACATGCAGTTTACCAACCCCTCAACCTCACATTAACAATCTCTGCAGGCTGTGTTATGAGTGTGTGTGTGTGTATGTGTGTGAGTGCATACGTTGAAGTGTACATGTGGTTTGGTTGGTCTGATGGCTTTCCCGCTATGCGGACCCTGTTTCCATTTTCTCCTGGAAAATCATTCCAGACCTCGACAGAGTTTTTGAGCCCGTAGGTTATGTTGATGACTGTACAAAGAATAACTGCACTCACAAATACTTTTTGCCAACTTTTTAAATTCCACAGTAGCAAGAAAACAAACATGTTTGAGATTCTGGTTTTGAAGTAAAGTATGTGGACACAAGGCCACGAGTTAGACCCCCGCTCTGGACCGTATCTTAAAAATCTACTTTCTTCTTCAGATATGTTTGACAAACATATCTAACCATTAAATGTGAGGCTGGAGCCAGGAAATGGTTAGCTTAGCTTAACATAAACACTGGAAGCAAGAGGGAAACAGCTAGCCTGGCTCTGTTGAAGGAAACCATTGGAGACTCCAGGAAGTCACTGGGCCCAGCCAAGGAATCGTCCTCCAGCACTTAACTCAATTTGTCATTTTTACAATTCAGTTTTTATGCGGATTAAATAAGGGATATAACATCAGTCAGGCTAGCTGTTACCTCCTGCTGCCAGCTTCCACATGTTAAGCGAAGCTAACCATGCTTTCTTAATGGTTTCTATCCACCAATAGCAGTCCCAACCCAGTATAAAAGCCTGGAAATAGACGAATAAGAGGATCTAATCTCCCTAACAGAGTAAGAACTGTTGCTGTTTGGGTGCTGCATAGAAATACTTGGCACAAGTGGCAACCATAAAATCACAACAGTCATCGGTAAATCATCATTTAGACAAAGAGACCAGGTGATAGATGAGAGTTTAGGGATCATGTGGTACTGAGGCCATGGATGGAAGGTGCTGACGCTAATTAATTCTGATTAATCCTGGAGAGCGATCCGGGTACACACCGATGGTACGTCAGTCAAGTTGATGACTGGTCACCAGCCAGAATGATTATAGACATGCTGAGATGTTATTCTTTGAATACCTTGGCCTGATGTGGTGAGACAAGCCGCCAGGGAAAGCTTTGCAGACACAATGGAACCTGGCCAAGGTGGAGTAGAGAGTTACAGTGTGAACCACTGGCAGTAAAACAGAAGAGAAAAGGTTTGTAAGAACACCCAAACATTTTGTTTGGTCAGCTCGCGGTGCCGGGATGAAGGCCAAACCTTCCTTTTTGTGGAATTCAGGCAGAGACGGGTTGTTTGAGCAGCATTTAAAAGACGTAAAAAAAACGCTGGAAATTTTAAATAAAAGTGAGACAAACTCATTTCCTGCACTACACATGCTCGCATGCTAAAACAGCCACGATTATTCTGGTAATTGATCCCTGTTTATTGATCACTGAATGATTCCTGTGATCTTTTTTATTACAACTTAAAGTTAGAGTTAATAAGAGATCATGAGATTTGGAATAAAAGATTTCAAATGAAAACCCAGTGACACACAGTGCAAAGCATTTCTCTGAGTTTTCCCCACAGGCTTAACACTAAACTATAATGACATAAATGTGTGATGTGTGACTTGGTTGCATTACCTCATGTTGGACACTAGATGTCCTCCTTGATATGGTGTCTTCTGTGATGTGTATCTTGTCCTGGAACTGATGTGTCAAAAAATATAATTTCTTTGATGTCCATAAGGTCCAAAGCTGCCATAATCTTTGAAACTACTACTAAAATATATAAAAATTATCCCCAAAACAGGAAATACTGCTTAACGATAGAGGCAGATGAAAGAAATGGGACCATATCGTCAGAAATATATTGATTTTGTTACATTTTATTGATCATTCTTTTGTTAAATACCTACTTTTATACTATGCAACTTCTATGCTATTATAATTTGTGTTAAAGAGACTCTAACTGTATCGGATTCATACAGTTCTTGTTGTTTTTGTCCTTGTTTTAAAGGGTCTTCACACCAACTGTACACCCACACATTTGTTCTCCATTATTTTGCCTGATTAGACCTCCTCTCAGGACTGTGTGGGTATGTGCAGACTGTGCTTCACTGACATCTTCCTGACTCACCTGGTTATTATGTTGCATGTGAAATAAATGCAAGACAACCAGACCCTTTTTTTGTGAAATTAACAAACGCTCTGTTCTATTGAAGTAAACCACAACAGCGTGACAGTGAATAATGTGTATTCAGCTCGAGTTTCACTTTATATTTTTATCTCTCTGGTCAAGTTTGTCCTCTTTGCATCAACTCTGCGCCCCACAATTTGATATCAACCAGTTCAGACATTAGATATCGACTTGGAAATGAACAACAACCGGATTTTATTTAATATGATGCAAAATTCACTCAAGAGAAAAATAATGAACGCCTCCCTGTTGGAGTTTCTGTCCTATTTGAAATCAAATTTGCACTGCACTTTTATTTACATAAGTCTGGCAACGTGGATATATCAGAAAGATTTCTAGGTTGGACCTTTCCTTACTCGTTATAATGATCCTGTCTTACAAAGAAATGAACACATTTTAACTATCAATCATACTGACCAATGCAAACACTAGCACACGTATGTGCACAAGGATATCAAACGTATTTACATGCTCTTCTTCTTTTTTCTTTCAGCCCCACCTCCTGTCAGTTTCTTGCTCTCTTTTCAATTCCCTTTGTGATTCATCTTCATTCTGGGATTTGAAGAAGGACAGTTTATCCAGATATGTGAGAGCCTTGCAGGTCACCAGCCCATAGTAGGTCTTTAACAGTGAGCATCTTTCCCCCTTCTTTTCCAGGTCTGCCCACACTGTCTCTAGTTCATGGCTTCCCATTCCTGCTGAGCTGAACAGATAATGGTAACAGCAGGCGTTGTAGCGGACGTGCTTGTCTCCTGCGAACCTGGCACTGTGTGTTGGTGCCACACCACCCTTCTGAGCGCAAAGTCCCACAAACACATCAGCTGGCACCGGGGCACGGACTGCTGCAGACGCTACGTACACTTTCCGGACCACATCCTGGGATAGAACATAAGCCGTCCTGTCACAGTATTCAGGCAGGTACTTGTCAGGGTACAGAGCTGGGGGGAGGTAGCCAGGACTGTTGGGGTTCCTATCAGGGGAGTCTCTTTGGATCACCCTACCTAGGTAAAGGTCCTCGGGGTGTCTGTGCAGCCCAAGTAGGTAGGCTCCAATGGCAGGGAGGTTGAGAAACACAGAGTCCTTGGTCAGCAGAACAAAGCGTGCCATGGGACAGAAGGTGATTACCCAGCGGAGTGCCAGCACTGTCCTTTCTGTTGGGCCACGGAGCAATGAGTCAGTCACCGCATGACCCTGGACCATGTCCCCGTGGAGGTCAGACTCTGTCATGAGGGCATTTTGTGCATCAGAAGTCTGAGTTGATCCTAAGAAGAATAATATCCGTACTGGGAAGCCTTGGATGAGTGTTTGATTTGCCCATGTCCTCCTGACTGCATTTCTTTGGTTGATATCAGCTGGGGAGCTGAAGACTATAGTGAGGAGGAAGAGGTCAGAGTTTCTGCAGGCATCAGGGTTAGGAATGGGGTAGGCCTGGGACACGTTCTCCCTTGCATTGCTCAGATCTAATTTCCTTGCTTTCTCTCTTACATCAACAACCATGCCATCGGTGTAGACCCCAGGAGTTGGCTGCAGGAGGTACTCCTCGACAAAGTCTGCCCCAAACAACAGGGCGTGGAAGAGTAGCACGTTGAAGAGGAGGAAACACCACTGGTGGGTACGCAGTTTGCACAGAGAGCACTAGAGCATGACACAGAAATAGAGACCATTAAGACAACCAATCAAACTTAAATTAATATTTAGAAACTGCAAAGAATTAACACGGTACCTGCATGACACCCGCCTTGTTGTTTCTCTGTGTTTATTAGCTTGATGTGACCAGAGGACCTCCCGCTGAAGTGAGTCCCACAACAATACTTGCTGACAGACAAGGGTTTCCACTTTCATGAAACTCTAGCAGCATGTAACCCTGCACCCCAACCCCAAGTCACATGCTTCATCAAGAAGAGTGTATCCTGCATCATGCATACATCATTAATGATACAATGAGGGAATAGATGGATCATACCACAAGGACATTGGGGTTCCCTTCCAGAAATGTTTGAAGACATCTAAGAATACTCAAATTAAATGATTAATGACAAGACTGTGATTGGCTTCACAAACTAATGCTTGCTTTAAGTCGATACGTACAGTATTGTTCTGCACAGTGAGGGTCAAACATCCAAGTTACAATAAGCAAAACACATTTTTGACAGGAGGTGGACTACTACTGATCTCCTAAATTTGCAGGACCTTTAGTTGTGACTTGAATGTTTTTATCCAACAGATAAGCAGAAACTCTAGATCTATTAGCAAAATAGGACATAGAAGAATCTGTATGTATTAAGTGTGTATTTTTATTTATGTGCGTGTGTATATATATTAATATCAACTGTAGAATGAAGTCTACAAGGGAAAAAACAGTAGACAGCTTCCACTGAAATATGTAGTATCAGTACTTCAAAGCTCCGCTTTGGTTCTGCTTCATGCACCTTAACCAGATCCACTCAGTCCATGAAGTTTGAAGCTCTGCCTATACCTCCAGGTTTTTTCTTCTAACCTTGCTGTAGGGATGTAGAAATGTACTGCATGGTGTCAGTACGTTAGCCGGCACGTAAACCCAAACTACCAAACCTAAACATATAATGTCGAGCAGTATTGTATCATTACAGAAGCTGTTTGTTGCATGCTGCAAAAAGCAGGAATATATGTATGTAGGGAGGGAGGTGGAAGGGTGTTGATCGAGATTAAACCTGAGCAGTGATCCAGATGCACATTAATAGTTTGCCAAATTTAGATTGGTCACCAGCCAAAATGTGTACAGCCTTTACTGTCTCAGCTCTGGCCTGATGTAGAGAGACAGACAGACAGAAAGCTTCGCAGACACAGTGGAAATCAGCCAAGATGCAGAGTGTTTTAGTCTGTGAGTCACTGTGAATCAGAGAAGCAGGGAAGGTCTTTAAAACCTACTTTCTTACAGGCTACAGCCCACGCAAATGAATGCAAATTTAATGCTGATTACAGTGGGACATCGTGAGCCCGTAATGTGCAGATTTGATTGTTATTAGGAAATCTACTGTATGTTTCAGGATTATTCATTTATAAGTTTGAATTTGGCAGTAGTTCTTACATTCATCAAGCAGTTTTATACAATAAAAAGGACTCTGGCTATTTCTTGTGTTAATGTGTTTCTTCTCCGAGGCAAAACTGAGTGGATGGCATCGTTATATGACTCCTCATTCTGTGAGCTGGCAAGAGGTTTATAACTCATCAAAAAAAAAATGTTAGGCAGGAGACAAAAAAGGAACACGAGGACAACAAACACATGAATAAACAAGCAATAAAAGACTTCTGTAATCCCCGTGGACATAAATTGCTGAAAACATGGAGCGTAATTTTGAAATACCTTAAACAGAACTGTTGTTTTTCTGAGTAAATGCACGTTTCTTCACAAATAATAATACACTCTCAGTGTGTTTTTATTCCTATTACAGTATATGCATGTTCCCATGAATGAACAGAGCAGTTGCTGGAGTCACTGCAGAACCCAAACTACATGTTGTAAAATTATAGGTCTTCCACTCTTTACTCGTCAGGAGCTGATTTTGCACCGGTGATGTGTTATTTGGTAAAACTGGTCTGGGAAAAGTATATATAAAGAAGAAAAATATGATACTTAAAACAACATTTTCTGTACTCTTTCTGTATATTGTTATTCTTGCCTTAATGTATTTTTAATTATGAATTGTTAGTTATTTATCTAAACTTCTTTATATTACCAAGTTTTTAAAATGGCAATTACCATTACCATGTTCTTAAATCTTATTTTTATCCTGCTTTGTTTGAGTATCCTGTATGTGCTTGTCTGTCAAAGCACTTTGTAAACTAAACTTAAATAAAGTTATTATTATATTATTATTATTACTCTGACACTGATACTCCAACTCCACCTGTGTGTTTTTGTATGTTTAATTTTTTATTAACAAGCAACTGTAACAAGTGAATTTCCCCAGTGTGGGATCATTAAAGTCTATCTTATCTAATTCATGTTATTTTTAATTTGTTTGCTTGTATTATTATTTTTTATATTGCTTTTTTTTAAAAACTCTACTGCATTTGTTTACTGTGTGTTTGTTTTATTTTTGAACATTTATGGATGGATGTAGAAACTGTAAAATATAATATGTTTCACTATAATTTGTGTATATAAGACTCAAGCGTGGACAAATGACACTTCCCACTCAGACCAGCAGGTGGCGGTAAATGCACCATAACGTTAAAAGTTAACCTCGTAAGTTACGAAGAAGAAGGACTAGCTCAGGAAGAAGTAGCAGTAGTTAGTAGTAGTAGAAGAAGAAGCAGGCGGACTCTCCTGCCTGTAGTGTCCACAAACATTGACAGTCATGGCTGCTTCCATAGAGAGTCTGCTGGAGGAAATCTCCGGAGTGGAGGACCCAACAGAAGAGCTGCAGAGTTTAAAACTAGCTTTATTATCGATACCTGTCAGCGCGTTGAGGGACTCAGTGAGCGGGCAGAGGTTCAATGTCATCTTCTCTCTGTTAAACTCAAATCAGAGGTTGGTGTGGCTCATTTATTCATGTCTGCTGTGTGTGTGTTTACTGCTGCGTCACTGTTTAACTACTCGTTAACTACTCGGGAGAATAAGTTTGAAAGCGAGCTAAACATACTGAATGCTATCCGTGCTAGTTTGCGAGCTAACCGGCTACCTAAACACAGAGCAGGTGCAGAGCAGGCAGTGACACATTTAGCCCTCTTTAGCTCTCTGTTACTGGATTTAAATGAGAGTTACACTTCTGTATTTCACATTTACAGTGTGTGGGAGGTGTTAATGTGTATAACAGTTCCCCCTTTTTTTTTATATAAACAGTCCTTTAAATTCATTTATGGACAGTGCAGGTGCAGAGAGGCTACACTTTTTGTGCACACCCTCATTGTTTAATTTAAAGTTTAAAGACACCTAATGGACCAGAAACATCATTTAATTGTCCTTAATACTCACATATACTCACTTTTATAAAGCATTTTTATTTCTACAGACACTTTTCTACTTTTTATATAGTTTTTGTGTAGATGTTTAGCACGGGTTAACTTAATCTAATGCAAATGTTTAATTTCTCTGCACATATTTAAATTTAGATCTACCTCAGGTCAATTTTAACGCATGGCTCCTGTGTTATAGGCTAATTCTAATGTACAGTATGTTTGCATGCTGATACTGGATGCTTGAATTTCTTCGATCAATAAAGTATCTATCTATCTATCTATCTATCTATCTATCTATCTATCTATCTGCCTTTTCACAAGAAATTAACAGCAATTTCACTAATTGATTCATTTTTTTAATGCAAGTTTTAAGCCAAAAATGTAAACAACTCAGCGGTTTTACCCCATAAATATGAATATTTCCTGTTTGCCGTAGTCTTATATGATGAGAAAGAGAACATCTTTGAGTTTTAGTGGACCTAACAAGCTATTTGAATGTGTCAGCTTCAGGTTTGAGCAACTGTGATTGTATTTTCTATTAGTTTCTACCATTTTATACATCAAATGATGAAGTGATTAACGGCTCTATTAATAATAATGAAAATGATCATTAGTCGCAGCCATAAAACAAATGTGTGGCAGGTTTGAAGTTGCTAATATAAGCTGTGTTCGCAGGGAGCAGGTGGAGCTGTGTGTGGACATCCTTGAACGCATCTTAAAGGCCCTCAGTCCGATGTCACTGGCCCAGAACTACAGAGTGGAGCTGCAAGGAGGTCTGACCCATCCTAATGAAACAGTTAAGATACTGGCTTTGACACAGGTGGGCTGCTCGCACACACACACACACACACACACACACATACAGCTGCCTTTAAATCACTGATTTTGTCGTTGTTCTTCAGATTGGTAGAATACTGGAGCACCCCGACGCTGCCACTGAAATCCTCAACAACCATGACATTCTCCAAGCGGTGATTGAGTGCATCGGAGAAGAGAAGATGGCTGTGGCCAAACAGGTGAAGACTGAATCACTGAAATATCCTGCATGATGTCTCTAATGAATCCACAGTAAGGGTGCTGAAAGTGTTTTTTTTGTTCCTCAGGCCATCCAGTCTTTGTCCAAACTGAGTCACTCCAAGCCCGGGTTAGACAAACTGTTCCAGAGCGACCTGCTGAAAGTTATGAAGGATGTGATGGCCACAAGTGACATCATCAGATACAGGATATATGAGGTGCGTTCAACTGTGTAACACGCTGGGTTTTCATCAGTTTCATAACACTTATTTAGATGGAATCGGTGGGAAAGATGACTAATCATTACGCGTAATCATGCCAGAAAGTGGGCACAAAGTTTTAATGTGTTACTGATGAGCTTGAAACACATTAAGGCAGGGGAATGACTGCTGTTTAAAAGTATTGTTTCCTCTTGCCGTCATCCAGCAGACTCTTTAAACAGCTGGAAAATTGCAAACACTGAATCACTCATTCCTGGCTCATCTTAATTTGTTGCCATGGGAGCACCAAGATTGCCCGAGGGGAAAGACGTGGTGCACACGTCATTGCTGATGGTTTTTGCTCTGACATAACATATATGCATGTGTCTGTCATGAATATACATCAGCACACGTACAGCAGCTCTCATACTGATTCCCCCCGATACAAACTTTTCTTGCTGTTTGCAGCTGGTGGTGGAAATCTCGTCCGTATCTCCCATTTCCCTCGGTTACTGCGCCAACAGCAGCTTCATTTCTCAGCTGATTGGAGAACTGACAGGAGATGATGTGTTGATCAGGTAATACGATGAATCATATCACAATTGACATAACTAACTAACTGCTTTCACGTGTCTTTACTCTTCTATCGTTCTGTAAAATTTACATCATCTGTTGTCTTTTTTTTCCCTCCAGAGCCACAGCCATCGAGATGGTGACCACTCTGGCCCACAGTCAGCATGGCCGGCAGTATTTGGCTCAGCAGGGTATAATGGACAAGATCTCCAACATGATCAGGGGAGCAGATACTGACCCCTTCTCCTCCCTCTACCTTCCTGGTAAGTCTCTTCAGAAAACTGCTCAAAACACAGTCAAAGCTGTAGTTATTCATTTAGTTTTTTTGCTTGATCAATTTAAGTACTCTGTCTAGAATCAACAGGGATTAATGTGTTTCTATCAAATCTTCTCCTGTAGGTTTGGTGAAGTTCTTTGGAAACCTGGCCATCATGGACAGCCCGCAGCAGGTTTGTGAAACCTACCCGGCCTTCCAGAACAAAGTGTTTGAGATGGCCCTGGACCCGGACCCTGTGATGATCGGCGTGGCTCTGGACACTTTGGGACTGCTCGGCTCCACCGTGGAGGGGAAGCAGGTCCTTCAGAAAACAGGTTGTTACTTTTATAAAGTTGCACCCTCTCAGATTGTTTATACAGCTTGTAAATTATCAATGTCTTGTGATCTTTGTGACCGATTCTCTTCTTCGTCTTCAGGAGAAAAGTTCAAGTCGGTGTTGTTAAGAATGAGTCAGCTCGCCAGCTCCGGAGCTACAGAGCTCAGAGTGCGCAGCTTAGACGCCATTTCCCAACTTCTCACTCTACAGTGTGTGTGTGTGCACATAAGATAATTCATTATTATAAATGTAAATCAGTTTACTAATGTTTCATTAATGTTTCATTGCAGCCAGAGCAGCAGACAGAAGACCTGTTGGCGCTGACGGAGTCCTGGTTTCACCTTTTGTCGAACCAGCCCATGGACATGATTCAGAACATCAGCAGTCAGCCGTTTCCAGAGCTGCACTGTGGAGCTATGAGGATATTCACTGTGAGCGCTCAGCCGTTTCTAACTACCAACATTTTTGTTGTGTGTTACTGACCTTTTAATAACCTGTAAAAATACAGTAGCATTGTAGATATTGAAAGGTTTGTGTGGTTATCTTCATCAGTGAATATCTGTGTGTGTGTGTGTGTGTTTTCCAGGCTATCGGCACTCAGCCGTGGGGTCAGAAGTTAATGATCAGCACTCCCAGCTTCATGGAGTTCGTTTTGGATCGTTCAGCGGGTCAGACGAAGGAGGCCAAAGACGCCAAGTTTGAACTGGTCGGGTCCCTTGTGTGTTCATCAACAGCAGCAGAGATACTGGGCAGCCAGCATTACATCCGTCTGAAGACTTATCTCAGAGAGGGACCTTACTATGTTTCAGCTGTGGCCTCAGTCAGCACAGAGGGAGCTGACTGATTCACACACACTCAGATACACTTGATGGGCTTTTTTTTAATTAATGCTTAAGTAAATGGTAAGTGCCTTTAATAATATAAACAGTGGGTTAACATATTCTACTCCTCCTCTGATACAGACATAGCTCAGCTGTAACTCTGACAAAAAAGGTTACGAGTGGTCAACAGTACAAAACTACAACATTGACTTGTAAACAGATACTTGAGTACTTTGAAAGTATTTAGAAACCAATGAGTAATTCGTAACTTAATAATTTGTTTTGCTCGATCTCTCAGCTGCTCTTCATTTAGATTTTCTACACTAATTTGTATATTTATCGGGCTTTTCTGATAGGAAATGAACATTCATTTCTTGCTGTAACTAATGAAAGTTTTCAAACCCTTTTTTTTTGTGGCTTTATAAACAGAAGGATTAAACGTGGTGCTATAATCGCTTATTATAAGACGATGGATAATGGTGCACGTCACTATATCTCCACGTAATCTCACAACAAGTCGGCATGACTCACACGATATGTTAACCTCGTGTTTACTTACTGACTCTTTACCAATTACTTAAGCAATAATTCAAGAGACTTACAAGATTTCCTCGAATGTTTACCATCCAGGCACTTATAAAAACTCGCTTCATCTTCTACAATATTTTTCACATCGAACCGGACTCCTCTATCACGCCACAGCTCTCCAGATCTTTCAGGCATTGATTTCCTTTGTGTGGAAAATATTTTTGTTTACTAAATAAGTTGTTATGTTTTGTAATTAAAGAGACTGCTGTCTGACACTGGTTCATTGGAGGCTGTCGAGTCTTGTGAGGACAAATAAATCTTGAGCTGAGTTTGTTAGCTGAATTTGAGATTCAACTGTTGTCCTTTGTCATCTCCACTAGAGGTTGACAGATCAGCTCTGCCTCCCCGAGACTCAACCAATCAGCTGTTTGACTCAAAATCCAGTTTTTAGATTTTTGAGCGGAGGGATTGAGCTCATGGGGGCGCTGCGCAGTGGCTCCCAGACAACAGATGGAGACAGTCATGGCACAAGGTCTGACTTCTAACTGAATATAGCTACAAAGCTTATGTAAGCTTTTGTACAAGCAAGCTAAAGCCTTTACAAAAACACTGATGATGGTAAAGAGAGACAGTAATCCTCCCTGTCGCATCACAACAGCTGCACACATTTACAGCTTCGATGTGGTGTATTCCTGTTTTTAAATGACAGTGTGTCACACACATTTACCCCTGACTGGACGGTGTGGATGCTGTCACCTGGAGTTAAGCCTGTGCACAGCTACTGCTGCGCTTATCTCCAACAAGAGAGTGTTTGTTCAAATTAGAATGGAACAAAGCATGCTAACAAGCTAATGCTTATCATGTGGGCTAATATTCACCATGTTTACCATCTTAAGTTAGCGTGTTAGAATGCAAACATTTGCCAATTAGCACAAAACACCCAAGTACAGTTAAGGCTGATGGGAATGTCATCAGACGTTAGCAGCAGATCTTTTAAGTCATAAAAGTTTGGAGGTGTGCATGACTGGACTGAGATCTGACGTATTTGGAGGCCAAGTCAACACCTTGAACTCGTCGTTGTATTCCTCAAAACATTCCTGAGCCATTATCTTATCCTGCTGAAAGAGGCCAATGCCATCAGGGAATAACGTTTCCATCGTAGCGTGTACATGGTGTGTAACAATGCTTAGGCAGGTGGTACAGCTTGCCTTTTTTCCCCATAGTGCTTTGTGTTCCCCAGGTTAGTGATGCACAAGCACCTGGCCTTCCACATGATGTAAAAGAAAACATGATTTATCAGACCAGACCACCGTCTTCCATTGCTAATGTCGGTGCTTTCAACAAACTGCAACGCACTGTGTGTCCTGACACCTTTATGTCAGAACAGGCGTTACCTTTTTCAGCAGTTTGAGCTGGATCGGACCACACCTTTTGCTCGCCATGTGCATCCTTGGACCACTACTGGACCACTGCAGACTGGGGACAGTCTCACACAAGAGCTGCAGGTTTGGAGATCCTACATTTACTAGTTACTTGGCAGATTAAGACTGATAACAAAATATAAATAAATTAGAATGTATTATTATAGCATACAATAAAACTTTATTGATCACCGGGGGGGTAATTCACAAGCTACCCCGGAGTATAAAGTAATTAAAATGAGCCCAGCTGCAACATTAAAGTGATTAACAATAATACAACAATAATATATTACATATTATTCTGCAGTTGGTTTATTTTTGGTACTCTAAGTTTATCTTGATGCTAATAAATCTTTACTTTTACTCAATGCAGATCATCTGCTTGAGTTTTATTGCCATTTTTACTTCATTTAAAGATTTCAGTTGTTCTTCCATCACTGGTTTGTTGTGTTTTTAATCATATTCAAACTTTTGCATTATGACGATTTTGACATTTTTTTCAAATTACTTATAAAAATTGTCTAAAAGTGACTTAGTTGTATATGAACATTTAACGTTTTTCCTTTTAATCTGCTGACAGAACACAACTTTTCTCTCACAGCTCATCAAATCATGGCGGGATAATCTCACAGATTATTTTTCTTTTCTTCTTCTCCAGCAGTAAAAACAAACAAAAAAACATTTACATCCCACTTCAGTCAGAGTGACTGACTCAAACAGAATCCATCAGAAGCATAAAACTCACACACCCCAGTGAATCATATCACCTCTCCCACGTCTCCTCCATAGCTGCTTCAGTCTGCGTCATCAAATAAACAGAGAAATAAATAATAAATTAAAAAAAAGCACATCCAGTCAGTCAGTCAGTCAATTTCACATTTTATTTATTTCTTCTGGCAGCATCATAGCGGTTTTATGGTCTTTCTTCTTATATCTTTCACACAGTGGTGGAAACTTTTAGGTACTTGTATTTGAGTATTTCCATTTTCTGGTACTTTATACAGAAGCCCTAAGCAGTCATGTATCCATATATTTTATTTCCTCTGTTTTCTCGTGATAAGTTCATTTTGTTTTCTCAAGAAGTTATTTGTGTTGTTTTCCCAAGATAACGACATAAATAACTCGAGATCTAACAGCTTTAGTTACTAGCTGCTGTTCAAATGAAGATTTAACATTTTAAAAAATGATATACATGTGTATACATGTGTATACATATATGGTGTGATGTATTTGAAGCAGCCTGACGTCCAAGTTGGGAAGAACTGAGCTATACGAACCTGTAAAATATGAAGTTATATAGTTCACAGAATAAGTACTTTTCTTCATACTTTTAGGCACATTTTTATTACAATACCTCTGTACTTTCTTCCACCGCCGCTTTTATGATTCTCATCACTTTAACAGTGTTAGTGACCTTCTTCTGAACCCAGTTTGTCTGAGAGCTTCATATTCAACTGTTGTGAGATTATTCTTTGTGCAGCTTTAATATTTACAGATCTCAACCTGAGCTGCTGTCATCCTCTTTGGTGCAGCGCGCTGAAATATTAACCGTGAGCATCACCTCTTGTCCCAAGAGAGGCCTGTTAATCCCAGCGATGCTGCTGTTTGCCCGTCTGTCAGAGAGTTATCCGAGTCCTCCTGGGATTCCTCTGCGTGGAAGGTGATGACGATCTGCTGCTTGAGCTCCTTGAACACCTGAGAAATACCGACATCTGGCACAAAGTGAAAGAAGAATGTGGGATTTTTAAATTTTACTTGAACGATGAGTCATCCTATCATCATCATCGGGCCATTGTGTTTCCTGATACACACTTATTATGTAACTGTGACGTCTGGGATTGATTTGAGGGAGACATGAGGACATTCCTGAACAGTACAGTGACCTCTGTTTGAAGAAGTTCACTTTAAGACTCCTGATGTCTTCTGGTTGTCGGGAGTTGACACAAATGAGACAGTACACCCTGAATCCTTCATAAGAGGACGTTTCTGTTATGTAAATTCAATCTTTTGAAACGTTTATTTTTGAATATGTGGATCTGGACATTTTTTCATTTGATCCTCTTGTTGTCTTGTAATCCTATAAATTCCGGATACCATGTGGTACAGGAATAAAAACAACATCCCACCAATGTTATAGCGACTGTTCAGGTCCACACAAATCACACATCATGTGTGATGTTACGCAAATTAATTCAAATAATTCTTCTGTGGATGTGTATTAATTACATTGCTGCATTAAGCTGAAACAAGAACAATTGGGTTTAGAGACGGAGAGAGACAAAAATGGATGGCAGCAATAATAATAATAATATTTAATATAGATAATAATATCATTAGTATTATTAGTGCCAGGCACGATCCATGAGAACCTTATGTTAGTAAGATGCATCAATGGGACACGAATGTGTCCAGATGGAGAGGTGAGAGAAAAGGAGAAGAGCTCAGTGCATCATGGGAAATTTAAGCCTTAAGCAGCATAACTAAAGGATGGTTCAGGCCTCACCTGAGCCAGCTCTGTCGAAACGAATCGCTTCATGGACACGTCCAACCTCATCACACATTAATACATCAGTATCACCAGCATAATGATGATTATAGCAGTCACAGAGTGACAGTCGCAGAGTATTTTCCACAGTATTATTTTGTTACTTTCACTTAAATAAAAAATAATAATAATATACAGAGCAGGGAGAGAGAACACAAAAGTAACACACAGAGAATAATATGAGCACATAAAGTGATGTATAACAACAGTGTGGTGTGTGTGCTGCATGTATACGTCCCAGTGTCAAACTGCAGTTTAAACATATTTTTGTAACATTAGGGGGGGTTTTTGCAATGTGGGACAATCTGTTCTATAATTTGGTAGCGCCTAAAATTTATAAAATTATTGACCTCTGTAAATGATAAATCCAGGAGGATGAAGATCTAAAGATTGACGAGTTGAATAAGAATGGACCTCTGAATGTATCTTATAAATAAAAACACACATTTTAGAAATATGGATGTCAGAAATCTGGAGTTGCAGATGAGATGTGTGACTCTGCAAGCGTTGATTCAGCTCTGTGATGGTTTTTTTTTTATGTTTATGGTTGCATGGTTTTTCTTGTGCGCACAGTCTCAATGTTCCCATCTTTTCACTGTAGAGAAGTGAAGGGACCCCGAGCCTCCAACAGATGGTGCTAATCTCTCTCTTGTCAACAAGAGTTGGGTGATAATTCAACAGTTATGTCATTAGGTGTACCAATACCTCAGCAAGGAAAGCTGTCATCAGCAGCGTTATGTTCACTGCTGCAGACCTGTCCTCTGCAGCTCACACAAGATTTCCCCTCTCACACCAGGCTGTTTTTTTTTTGTTTTTTCCTTTTTCATTTGCATCTCTCAGTTTGTCTATTTCAAGAGTTCATTCGCCAGTTGTCACTTTTTTGCTCGCAGCTTCTTATCTGCGTCAAAAAAAGAAAAACTCTTTCCAAAATGCACCTGAATAGGTGAGGTGGTCCATCCACACAAGGAGATATCACTCTTTTTTTTTCCCCGGAGCGCATCTTTCTCTCCGGGTGTCTTCACTCCTTTTTGGGCAGATCACCCTCCGATGCAATTAACCCAGGAAGACGACTGTGTCAAGGGGGACTCAACGCCGACCACCGCAGCTCTCCAATCCGACGGCAGCGCCGGATCTCCGGCCAAAATGTGCAGTGAATGTTACGTGAATCAGACGTTTGTGAACGACGATGGGACCGTGAACGACCACAAGCCACGGTAAGAGGCACAAGCCCAGCAGCAGGTGTGTGAGTAAGGAGGTAAACTTTAAGGTGTCATATGTGGAGATTAGTTGAGATGTTCCCAGCATGCTTTCAACATGTATTTGGATACAAACTGTTGGCAAGTGGGCAAATATATTTATGATTCAGGGATTATTTTGTAGTTTGATGTGCTGCTGTGGGTAAACATGTTTTCCATCCATGCACTGTCCACCTGTCACCACTGTTCATTGTGTGTTCAGCTGTTCATTGTGTGTTCTCTCTGTCTCTGCCTCAGCTTTCACAGCCTGGAAATAATCCACTGACTGTAAATATGTTTGCATTACTACAACTAATATTAAACATGTTCAATAATCTTAGAATATGTTGCATCTGTGAGTTAAAAAAATGTGCATTTAAAGTCCCAGAAGAAGAAATATAAATGTGTTCATACATGAGCTCTAACCAGAAAACTAACCAGAAAACTTCTCACTCAACATGTTTTGTTCTGCGGTGCTCTTTGCCATTGGCTTTTGTTTGTTAGATGGATGGATTTCATATAACCCACATGGGAAATAAACCCTTCATCTATTATTCAATGAGTTTGAAAAGCTTAATAGCAAACGGACAGACACGGCGATGGAGAGGACAGGCAGGCAGAGAGATGGAGGGAAGAGAGATTCAAGGCTTTTCTTGCTCTCCTCCTCACTGCAGACAGTTTATCTGTTTCTTAGGAAGAGACTGAAAAGCAGTATCCATCATCAATCAAGAGGATATCACATCACACCACTTACACTTCATTTGATGCCACATCTTTGTGTGTTTGAAAACACATCTCTTACCTCTGCGATGAGTAATATTTAATGAAAGGATGATGTTTTAGGGAGAGAGTTAACGTGCAAAAACTTCCAGTAAGTCTAATCTCTCAAAAATATCCAATCATGCAGTTTGATCTGTAACATCAAACCTTTACTCGACTCTTTGGTTTCTAATTATCTCATTCCTTCAAGTGATCGACATCAGTTCATCTTCATCTTCTTATCATGGCCCGAAGGTAACCTCTTTTTTCTCTTCTATTTTTTTTTTACTTTTCTGTATCAATCCACCACCTGCAATTTTCCATCCCTTGTTTCCTTTGCTTGCTTCCTCTCCTCTCCTTGTCTCCTTGTTTGTTTTCAACAACCTTCCAGTTCCTTTCACCTTTTGGACCGCTCCTCCTTTCCTCCCTTCATTTCCCTTCTGCTTTTTTACTCTTCTCGTCTCCCTCCTCCAGCTCCTCTCCAGCGCCACTCCCAACCAACATCAGCAGTAGCGGGGTTATCTTAGACATCTCCACTCTAAAGATGGAGCAGCAGGAGAGCGAGGTGCCTCCGCTGCCGCCCCGCTTCCGCTTCAGAGACCTGTTGCTCGGGGACCAGAGCTTCCAGAATGATGACAGGTAGGCAGCAGCATGAACATGAGGAGAAAAGACAGGTTTTGATTGTTTGTTTATTGGTGATATTGGTGGTATTGGTGAAAAGTGAAAGAAAAGGTCAACTTTGAGCAACATACTAGATTTGTATATTGTTATTATTTAATTTATTGTGTATTTAATCATTTAAAGGTGTCATATGAAAGGCATTTTATGCATTTATTTTATGTATTAATCACCTTTTATTGTCAATTTGTGAACAGGCTGTAAGTCTACACCCTATTGGTTTTACTTGGCTGTTATCTCAGTTGCTTACATGGACAAATTGCTAACCAGCTCATGTAGCAAAAGTCATGTGTGGATTACATCAACTAATTCATCTGGATTCCTGGGGCCCATCCAGCTGTTGAATTGGCTGTCTTGCTGTTTGCAGGTTACTTGAGGGGCAGCCAGCACCCCCATACATGCACCGTGGCTTGCTAATGGTGTGCACTAACATCTACAGACAACAGGCCCCATGACAACACAGTCTAACACAATGTTAGGGGCCAGTTTGGCTGTCTTTCTCTTATGCGCTGGCACAAAGGTCTAACTAACAAGTGATTTCTATTAGCCAAGAGTGATGCAAGGCAGGGGCCAACTAGCTAGCTGTAACCGAAGCCAAACTGTGGAATGCAGTTTACTGCCATCATTAACGATGGTTTCCTGATAGTTGCATATCGAACCTTTTGAAGCTGAAATAATTAGTTGATGAAAACATTAGTGATGTGGCCTTTTTTGTCAGATACAGTCCCCGTTTGTCGAGAATTCTGTTCATTAATGGTCAGTTCAGTCAGTGGAGAGAAAGTGCACAAAAAGTCCAAGATGTTTTATGCTGAAAGTTTTATTGAAGCTTGTCCAAGAAGAATCTGAACAGTCTGCACAAGCTGTCCTCAGGACAAACTATTCTCTGTCCCTAAGTGGACATTAATCTAAAAAAAAAGGAAATATGTTTACACTTTAGTGTAGTGTAGTTTAGAGCATTAGAGAATGAGACAGCCCTATCCTCTGGCCTCGGTTACCATACTTAATAAACACAAATATACAGCTGTCCCTACGGTGACCTTCAGACATATACTTGACCCTGGGTAACCCCTATACATGGCCAATAACCCCTTCATCGACACAGCCATTTATTCCAATCATTTCCACATTTTTATTTCATGTACATCTAACTATTTCAACAGTATTCATTAAATGTAGCATGTTGGGGATTGTCCATTACTTTTAGCTAGCTGTTAGCTAACTCCTCTGCTTGCTTACTAACTAGTTGTCATGCACTCTCAACATGGTGGTGTTCAGGTGTTACTGCAAACTCAATTTGTGCATATATTTGTTTTATTTGAGTTATAGTTGGTCACAATTTTCCAATGTTTCCCCACGTAATGGCAAAAATCCCCCCTGGGCTACAGGATGGAAAATTATTTGGCAGTTACTCGAATAATCGATTAATTATTGAAGTATTTTTTTTAATGAAAATGCAAAACTTTTATACTAAATTGGGGGTTAATCCAGATATTTATAGACATCACCTCAGGATCTTGGACATTATGATTGACTTCCACTATTTTCTGACATGTATAGGCCAAAAAAAATTAATCGAGGTAAAGAATTGGCAGAATAATCAATAATAAAAAACATTGTATGTTGAAGTTTAAAACACTAGTCTTGTATTTATCAAACAAACCTCTTGATTGTCTTTTTGCTCATCATATTCATCCTGCTGGATTTCAAGTTGCAGTTGCTCTTGATGCCATTTGTCTACATTTACCGTAGCCGGTCAAGATTTTTCAGACTAGTTCCTCTTTTATATGAAAAAAAAAACATTTATATTTTGTCCAGTTCTGCGGATTATTTGGCCTCATTACAGCTCTGTTAATCATCTCATGTTGCTTTCACCTTTCAAAAGTGCTGATTGCCAGACTTCTAGCTGACAAATACTCCTAATTGCCATTCAAACCCCACTCGACCCACTCCACTTTGTGCCAGTGTTTTAAAGTTACATCAGAGTCATTGTGCGTGGAGTGTTTACCTTGTCTACCCCTTGCAGTCTTAGCATACACAACACCACACACAAGTGCAGTTTGAAGTGTTCTCTAACGCTGTTGGTTTGTCTAAGTGGCGTTTGGGATTTTGTCAGAGGAAACGTGGCAGAGTTTGTGGCGCTGTCCGTGGTGCTGAGAATGCAAAACTTTCTGAACCACTTGAGACGACACTGAGAAGAAGTAGGCTAAGTGTATGTGTGTGATGCGTTCTCCCAAGAGTTTGACTTGAAACATGTTTTTCAGCAACAACTCCGTGACCTCATTCACAATAAGAAATCTTCATCCTCATCCACACGTCCTCCTCTTTTACCTTCAGTTCTGTACTCTGCTGCAGCATCTGAGCTCAGATCAGTGGCAGGCTTCTGTTTTGAGATCACTCGTTTGTTTGTCCTGGGATTACTACAGCAAGTATTTCAATAACCTCTAAAGCCTAAAAAACAAAGAGACAAAATATAACTTGGAAAATGTGTCCCTCTTTGTTGCAGTGCTTAGTTCAGCCGTCTAGAACAGCCCATAGGGACACCAGAGGGTGGCAGGATCAAGTTCAGTATGGACTGGCAGCTGGGTTGTGCCCGTTTGCCTCCTGTAGAACTGCTAAGGTGCCCTTTAGCAAGGCACTGAACCTCTAATTGCACCCAGAGTGCTGCTACGTGGCTGCCCATCACTCCAATATATCTCCATAATCTCCAAGAATTTCCCCATTGAGAGATCAATAAAGTTCTTCTTCTTCTCATCCTCCTTCTTCTCCTTCTCCTCATCCTTCTCCTCATTCTCCTTCTTTTATTCTTCTCATCCTTCCTCTTCTTCTTCTCCAGCTCCTCATTCTCATTCTCTTTCCACATTATCTCCTCCTCCTCCTCCTCCTCCTCCTCCTCCTGTTACTTGCCTTTCCTTCAGATATGTTTTCAGCATACATTCAGTATAAATATATATATATACGTGTGTGTGTATGTATGTATACGGCAGTGTTCTTGCAGATGGACCTCAGCAGAGTGCTGATGAAATGTAATTTTAGATGTGATTACAGCCGCAGCAAACCTTTGAGACCGCGCTGCTGTTTGTAATATCTCACAAATCTATTTGACGAGGAAAAACAAGCAAGCTCTGCCGATGCTTTCAGTCAAACGCGACCTTTCCCCAGCTGTCCTTGCAACAACCACTCTCCTCTCTTCCATAAACCTGTCTTACCTTTTCTGCTCTTATTGAAACAGCTTCTTTTTTTCCCTGTTCTTTCCATGCAAATGAACCCGTCTTCTGTTCCCGGTAGATAGTGTTGTTGGAGGTGAGCGATGCCACAGGTTAAATCCTCAGTGTTTGGCCGTCAGGCTTGTGTTTCAGCAGCTGTTTGTGAACTCCCAAATGTCACTGGTCACATCTGCTCAGGGATCATCCATCACTCAAAAGGTTGCCTTTGCAAAGGCGAGTAACACACCAACCACACGCAATATTGTCAAACTATCGGCCTTATTTGTGCTGGCTGTAGTCGTTCCCTCGGGTCCACCTCTCTCATTTGTTCTCCTTTCATCTGTTCAATCTGTTCTGTTCCCCTACTTTTAAATGTCATCATTATTCCCACCTAAGTGATGTCTTTTTCTGAGCTAAACTTAGCGATATATAAATTTGAAACGCATTAAAGGAAATGTCACAAATTTAACAGGCAGAACTTGTGCTGTGAGGGTCTTCTCGTGCAACTTGGAAAGCCCACAATGAGTGGCTGTTGGCAGTAGCGGCGTGGGCGAAAGAGGGGTTCAAGTGGAGTGGCCTCTTGTGGTATTTTCAAAAGCACTGACTCACGAGGGGAGGTCATCTATAAATTACTACTTCAGACTCTTCAAATTAAGAGAAGACAAAAAGGTGGGAGGTTCACTGACGAGCGAGACAGACAAAGAGAGATAGAGAGAGAGGGCTGAGCCTCCTACATTGTTCTTGATTTTCTTCGTCTGCATTTTCAAATCCGAGACGAGGAAAAAAAAAAGAGAGCATTCATCTTTTTGTTGATGTTGCTGTCGTCTGCCACTTACGATGCAAAAACCTTCACACCAGCAGAGCGGAGAGACCACCCTCCCCTCCTCTCATCTCCTCTCCCTCTTCCCCTCTCTCTCTCTCGCCTCATGTTGCTTTCTCTTGACGAGAATTGGAAAAATGAGTCAGTGCATGCCTTTGGGCTCTAAAGTCTTTGGATAACAGTTGAGATGCTGCAAGCCGTTGATGCCACCTGCAAATATTGATGTTTGACCATTCATCCCAAGTGTGTCACAGCAAGTGTTTACAGGTTTGTCATGAGCTGCAGTGTTGAGGAACATGCTGCAGCAGCATCAGTTAGGGTTATTCCAGTCATAGCAACGTTGCTGTGGCAACAGGCCTGCACACACGAGAAAAAGAGAGAGAGATTATATACATTTCTAAAAATATTCCAATAAGCACTTCATCCCTCAAAATAAATGACTAATCAAACACTGATTTGTCTTTGGTTCTTCTTTTTTTTAAAATAGATTATTTATGTAATAGGCGTGTTTTTAGTGTTTTTTCTCCCCTCAAAGCTAAAAAAAAGAATTCATTTCCCGACAAACACAGTTAGTGCTGTGTTGTTTTAGAGCTGCGGGGAGGCGCGCTGGTCAACTGTAGGAATTTTTTTTTCTTTTTTTAAAGACTTGACTGCACGACGCACGCAGCTACAGGTGTCAATGGATCCGAAGATCATCATCCCAACGTGGGTCAATTCGTCCGTGGACACTTGGAGGTCGGACCCTTTTGGTAGTGATGCCGGGCAGAGGTAGGGGGGGGCCACACAGTAATGTTCTGTGCATGTCAGAGGAGGGGAGATGGATGCACTGCGTTGTAGGTTTTTAACTGTGATTGTTGCAGTTATGCAACATATTTGCAGATGAACGATGGAGGAATCAAACAACGTGAGCTCGCTCTGCACAGTTTGATATGCGCGCCCAAAAAAAACTGCTGAGATGGACAGAAATGTCTGCGTGTTTATTCATTTATAACAACCTGAGAGTCGGTTATTTATTTTTATTCATGGACGCAGCTGTTGTAATGTGAAGTTGGAGCTGCAACTATCGATTGATTATTGTTTTATCTTATGAAAAATGCGAAGTCAATGAATGAAATCTGAAACCACAACCAGTGATTTTTATTTGGTGCGTTTTGTTTCAGAAATGACCTGACATAGTTGCCAAGAGCTAATTGTTTCAGCTTTTGATATCAGGGCTGCAACTCATAATTTATTTATCATTTTATTATCATTTGTCAGTTTTTATGGCAGTTTACTTTATAAATGTTCTTAAAGCTGAAGCTGATGTCTTTTCTTTTTGTCTGACAGTCAATCACCACAATATATATTTAGTTCACACGAAGAAAACCAGAAACATTTCATAATTTAGAATCGTAACCAGTGAATTTCTGGTACATTTTGCTTTAGAAATTACTTAAAATAATTGCCAATCACTTTTTTGTCACTAAATGTTTCAGATCTTATGTAAACTGTTTGATATCAGGGCTGCAACTAATGATTGATTTATGATTTATTATCAGTTAAGCTGTCAGTTTTACTGGCAGTTTGATTCACAGAATGTCAGAGAATGGTGAAAAATGTTGATCACTATTTCTTAAAGCTGATCGCTTATTTTTGTCTGACTAACACACTTACACCAAAAGATATTAAATCTACACAAAGAAAAACAGAAACATATTCCGATTTTAGACCCATAACCAGTGGAATCAATTTTGAAATAGTCGCCAATAACTTTTCTGTCTGTCAACTAGCTGTTTCAGCTCTTATGTAAGGTGTTTGTATTAGTGCTGCAACTAAGGATTGTGTATCATTTGCTATCAATTAATCTGCCAATTTAAAAATGATTAAGAGTTTGATCCATAAATTGTAAGAAAATAGTGAAAAATGTCCCAAAAACCAAAAGATATTCCATTTACACAAATAAAATCAGAAAAAATATTCAGATTTTTTAATAATTTTTGCTTAAGAAATGACTTTAACAACTGACAACAATAGTTTCATATTTGATCAGCATCATAATTAATATATTTCTGTCACAAAAGACAAAGAAAGCCAATCCTCACAAATGAGTACTTCTTGAAAAAGCACATAAATTATTAATCGATTAATTTTCCTGTTTGGCTTATTGATTCATCGACTAATTGTTTCGTCTCTATTTGAGATGGTGCATATCTTTTCTTCCTGTTGCTGATGACCACCTCAGGGAGAACTGGTTTGATCAAAGTCAGCCTGTTTCAGAGCTCATTGTACTCCAGAACTTGCTCAGCCGCAATTAGTCGTTTTAAAAGATCTGATTACTCCCTGAGCTGCACGTCTTATTGCCTGAAACTCCGACGTGACACTGCAGTATGACTAATGTCAGACCACTTCAGCTAGTAATTGTGTGCTCAACAGGAGCTGATTATGGGTCATTACTTGCACCATTATATGTGTGTGAGTGTGTGTGTGTGTGGGTGTAGGGGTGAAACAGAGACAGACAGAGAGCAATCTGTAGGACCCTCATGTGTGACAGCAAGCTCTCGGGTTGAAGTGTCTTTGCTTCCAGAGCCCATCTCTGCCCTGCTGCTGGCCAGATGTGACAGCTGTTTTCGTATCTCATCCGATTTCTTTTCCATTGTTTCACCTCTGAGGTGTTTTATCATTGCACAGACACGACATAGCTGTTGCAGTGCACCCCGAAGGGGTGTTGGTTTATCCAACAACCCACACTGCATTTTTCTTCCCCAGCTTGTGAACGTTTCAGCCACAAGGCAAAATCTGGGAGTAATGCAGAAGCAGCAGCAGCAGCAGCCGCCGCACAGGCTTCAACTATCCTCAAATTCTTCTAATCTCTTATGTCTGCGCTCTGTCTTTTCCTTTTTCCCCTCACTGCGCTGTCTTCTGAAGGGAGCACAGTGAAGATTATACATTAATAGTGTCAAGATTTTCTGTGTTGCCAAGCTACCTTCTGTACGAGTTGTGTTTATTCTCTCAGACTGACTCCGCTCCTTTTGTGCTCCGTATTACAGCAAGATGCACTATTGTTTAACAGTTAATTCACATTGCAAGAGGAGAATTTCTTTTATCAACAAGAAAGTTAAGGAGGGCATTGGCTGCAGGTGGAGGTACCAGCACACTGAAAGTCACGATGCATTTATACCAAAACAGTTTCAAACCCTGCATGAGATTACAATTGTTTACTAAATATCTAAAGGTATGTAGAGGCTTTAGTATGTTTCCATTTGTGTATAATGACCTGAATATAAGAATCATTGTGTTTGTGCCTTTTATAGCTACAGTGAGAGCGGGTCCTCTTCCACGGAGTCTGCCATGTTGACACACCATTTTTCTACAGTAGCCCAGAACAGACAAACCAAACACTGATCTAGATATAAACTGTTGCTTTTCATTTTAAGAGTTTTTCTTACATGCTTGGAAGTTAAGGGCGAGGCACAGGAGAGTATTTGTTTGGTTCCAATCTGCAACTTCACCGCTAGGTGCCACTAAATCCTACACACTGGACCTTTAAGGGCACCCATTATTCTCACATTTTTATCAACCATAGGGACATTTTTGCTGTGTCTTATGCCCCAACATGTGGGCACAGCATATAGGTATAAAGCCTTTAGGATGATCTGACCTTTTAAACATAAATAAACTTCATTTGCAAAAATAATTAGATCATAGTTGCCCCTTTAATATGGAGGATAACGATAAATTCAAAAGGGAAAGTAGAAGCAAATAAACTATTATATACTGTATATATTTTAGCGCTTATGATAATAAGAAGTATTAAATGTTTAAAAAGAAAAGAGGAAAAAGACAATGGATACTGAAGTGATTCATTTATATTGTGAAGTAGCAAATTAAAAAACGAAAAGTAATATTTTAAACTTAACTAAAAATAGAAAAGCTTAAATTGCCCCTTTGCTTTTATCACTGAACACTTATAATTTGTCTCTTCAAGCTGTATGTAAATGAGAGGGTTGTTCTGAAAGCAGAGAAAACCTGCTGTTTCATTGTAAATTATATTCTTTTTCCTTGATATACATATTTCCTTTTTTTTCATTTATTGTCTGATTATTCTGAAATAACAATCAGGTATCATTATTTTTAATTCTGGGTGAAGTAATCCTCCATACTGCGTCCTCTTTGGTCCTCTTTTGGTTCGAGCTGCATCTCCTACAGTAATCCTGTTTTGTAACTGGAAACAAAATCAGAGACAATTACCAAACCCTCCTCGGGCAGATGATTAGAACAACAGCACGATGAATATTCATGCTGTGTAAAATTTCATGCTTTAAAAAAACTGCCTTTGAAAACAATCTGCGTGCAGTCCTTCGCGTTTGTGCTTGTGACACTTCCTCTCCTTTTCTTCCCTGTCAGGGTCCAGGTCGAGTTTTATGTGAATGAAAACACCTTCAAGGAGCGTCTGAAACTGTTCTTCATCAAAAACCAAAGATCGAGTAAGTGGATGATGCATTAAACAGTTGCCTAAATGAAAGGGTCCATTAAAGGACAACACAATAAAAGCCAATAGCCACAAACTCATGCCTAATGAGACCCTGATGCATATTTAAAAAAAAGCTTTGAAGAGAGTTACCACTGTGCTGCTGCACTCATCACTCATGTATGAGCACACGCACACTCATAAAGAATAGAATGATTTTCCCTTCTTCGTCTTCAGGTCTGAGGATTCGTGTGTTCAACTTCTCCTTGAAGCTGCTCACCTGTCTGCTTTACATCATCCGAGTGGCGACAGAAAATCCCGGTCAGGGCGCCAGCGCCAATCACGGCACGGGACAGCAAAACATTCCCAGTGGCAACAACAAATGGTTTGTTCACACTGAGAAAAGTACTAAAATTAAAACGTTTTCAGAAAACTGTACTTATATTAATTGTAAAAGTACTTACTGGAGAAAACTGGCCCTTGTGACTGCTATATTTTTAAATATTATTTCTCATGTATAGATATAAAAACAGGACTTTACTGTTCTGATCTTGTGCTGTCTGGTTTGTAAAAGAAATGGTGAGAAATATAATGATAATATAGTTTGAATGACACATTGAAATGCATGTTTTGTCCAACCAATAGTACAAAACTCAAAATTATTAAACTGATTATTACAATAATTAAAAAAGGCAAGAAGCTGGAACCACAATGTGTTTTTGCATGAAAAAATGATTTTGATAAATATCAAACTGGTTGCAAATTAATTTTCTGTTAATTGACTGATTGTCTGAGCTGTACTTGTATATTTCCACATGCTTTTTCTGCAGAAATATGAATCTGTGTAGTAACTAAAGCTGTAAAATAATTATAGTGAAGGAAATAGTGCAATATTTCCCTCTGGCGTGCAGAGATCTAATGTAGCATGAAATGGAAATACTGCATACTGCTCTACATACAAACAACAGTGAAAGCAACAGAACAACAACAACTACTACTACTAAAACAAAAACTATAGTACAAATGATAGATATTAAGAAAAAAAATACAGATAAACAATAAGAAGTAGAGATTAAAGTGCATTATGTTAAACGAATGAAGGTGTTTTAATTGAAATTATATAACCTTCCAGGAGACAAACATCTTTAAATGTATGTTTTTGGCTGGACCAATAATAAGTATTTGTTTTTTTAAGAAGACGATTTTCATACTCACCTGTCTGAAATTAAAAAACAATTGCAGACAAGTGAGCATGAAGATTTTAAAGGTTGATGGGTTCAACTTCACCGCATTAACCTCTCATCCTGTATCTTTTGTTCTCTTTTCGTCACCATCATGTCTGTTCTGCAGTGTCGACTGTCAGTGGAACGGATCAGTGCAGGACAGAGAAATTAACTGGTAAGCAACAGAAGGTGTGATACCTGTTTATGCGATCAAATTAGTACAAAGTTATTGTGTCGCCTCTAGTAAGAGCAATATCCTCTGAGCGCTCTTTCAACTCATTTCCTGCATTTCCTTAATGACCTGGCACGAGAGCAGCGTTTTTATGTTAAGGTCAATGTTGGGCACTGTTAAATGGACATATTGATTATCTGTTACTCTGTTAATACCCATCGAATGATATAATAACTGATAGAATATTTATTGTTCATTGTAAATAAATCAGTTGCTGTTGTACGCTCTGTTTCACAGGGAGTTGATCTTCTGGGTGGATAGAAAGGTTCCTGTTTGGGCCATTCAAGTGAGTCACAACTAAATATATATATATATATATATATATATATATATATAAATATATATATATATATATATATATATATATATATAAAAACAGAAAAAAATAATATTTGATTTAAAATCAGTGAAACTGAAGTATAAGAACTAATCAAATATTTGCTCACTTAATCTAAACCACAGATGCTTTACGATCTAAACCAAATGGTTCCCAACCTTCTGCCTTGAGGGACGCCTTTTCTATCACTGACGATCCCTGACTAAGTGACATATTTTATGGATATTTCATATTATATTCATTGCATATAATATGCCAGTATAAAACAACTCATAAACTAAACAGTTAACCCAAATATTGAACACAAGAACTGCAGGTAGTTTGTGTAAAATGAGCAATTTGGATGAATTTAGAGCCGATTATTTCCTCTGAATATTAGTTTTCCTGATGGTTTCAGCATCTTTTATACAATTATCTGGCTGTATTATGTATTTTATTGACAATCATTCATAGTTAATATAGTTATTTTCCTAAATTCATTGTTCACTTGTTCCTGATGCCATTCTGGTTGTTTTAATTGCACATTTTTCTAAAACATGACAAGGCTGTTTAGCAGAGAATGAAGCCTTTAATCGAAAATAATCATCTAGTAACCATCTAAGTTTTCTTACTCCCCTTGAAATCAAGAATGCCACCATGAAGGCCTCTTGGGAAACCCCTACTTTGGAAAACCAGCGTTCAAAATGAATATGAAAACGCTGAACTGAGTTTGTGTTCATCATTTCCTGTTTTGGTTTGCGCAGGTGATTGTAGCCATCATTAGTTTCCTGGAGACTATGTTACTGATGTATCTGAGCTACAAGGTAAGACACACACACACTCACAAAAAATGAATACACACAGACTTCTAGCACATCCGTATGATTACAGAATACAATCTGTACAATTAGTCACTTACAGACTGTGAGATTGACAGTACATAAGTGGCGTAATTAGCCCAAGTCATTTGTCACGGCTACGTTAAGGATAGACGGTAATTACAGGATCTGGTTGAGGTGAAGGATTAAGTGGTCGTGGAAAGTGACAGACTACAATTAAGGAATGTATCTGCGCAGTGACTCAACTCACTGTCTATTGTGTGCTTACAGGTAGAACTGTTAAAAAGTCTGTGCATGTTTTTTTTTTTTTTATTTTAGGGGAACATTTGGGAGCAGATATTCCAGGTTTCTTTTCTTCTGGAGATGATCAACACAGTTCCCTTCATCATTACGGTAAAGCTTTTATTGAAATACTCATTATCTTAACACTCCCATTAGTAAACTACATAATTATAAGAGTTATTGTGAGTCAGACTCAGGTTAATGGGCACAGAAAAGTGAATTTTACACATTCAGATAGCTAGAAACTAGAGTCTAATACTTACTTACTTATATTATAGACAGTATAAAACATGGACGTGGTTTATGTGATGTCACCCATATGTAAGCCATTATGAAGCGGTTGTGGCTCTGGCCTCTGCCACCTCCCAGCTAATCCAAAAAATGGGCAAACACATGGATTGTGGGTGGAGCTGAGGTGGGCTAAATGAAACCTGGGTGCACAAACAAGCCACCTGTAACAGCACCCACCTGTCAATCAAAGCTGCCACGCTGTTACTTATGTGTAACTTCTGTAGCCAGCCTCAAGTGGCTGTTGGAGGAACTGCAGTTTTTGGCACTTGTGCGTTGGCTTCACTTCACAAACATGAAGGTTACCGCTTGGTTTATTTAAATACCTGTCCAACCAAAAGTCCAACCTGGTTGAACTTTGGGGCACAAGCACATGCCACATGCAAATATGGGTTTTAGACTGCAGTGCTGCCATCGCCGCGTTGTGTCTGAAAAGGACATTAGTCTTGTTTTTATATTTGTACATTGTTGGCCTTATAACAGCCATAAAAACTATTGTAAGTCAGACTAAGCTACATGTATCTACATGCACACCAATGCATTTACAATGATGCTTTAACATCGATATGAAGAAACTGTGAAATGTTATCCATTAGTGAGTTTAAACGTCTCACTTTTTTCAGATCTTCTGGCCTTCAATAAGGAACATCTTCATTCCTGTGTTTCTGAACTGCTGGCTGGCCAAGTGTGCTTTGGAGAACATGATCGTGAGTCATCAAGAGAATTAACTTAATTGTTTCGGTTAATGACTTGTTTTCAATCAACATTTTAATGATTTTGTTAAGGCGAGACGCTCTGAGCGACATCTCACACTATGCACTATACAGGTCTTCATGTTCATGTCATTTATACTGCAGCTGCACCAACATACCCTTTAGTTTTTAGTTTTGGTTCTGCTCTGATTGTGTGCACCCTGAGGGCTCCCACTGCGAGATAATTTGCAAGCCTGTATTTTATTATGTTGTTCCATATTTCAGTCTGTTTATCTGTACTGCTGCAGCAGGAGCCATCTAACAGTATAACCATAATGCCATCTACATTTGCAATGAATAGCTAAACCAATGGTGTGTGATCTCTGACAGAACTGACATGAATGATCAGAGAAAACGTTCGATAGATGCAAGTTGATGAGTAGATTTGAGTTTATCAGATTCGAATGTATGCTGTTGTTTTTGGGTAGAACGATGTCCACAGAGCAATCCAGAGGACCAACTCAGCCATGTTCAACCAGGTCCTCATCCTCATCTGCACCCTGCTCTGTCTGGTCTTCACTGGGTGAGGCAGCTTCTTCAATTACACTATTATTTCATTATTCAGTTCAACTCTGCACTGGTGTATTGTCTTGTATTAAATCATAGCGTCTAAATGTTTTATCTATATCACCTCTCTGAGTCAAAGAAGTTTAGTTTCATAGTGTTGTTGCAAACGGGACCCAAATGCAGAACATAGACAGAGATGACGTGAAGTTATGAACATTTATTCTAGGGTAACAAGGAACGGAGGTGCAGAGTTGGCGAGGAGATGTTGGCAGGCAGGATCAGAGAGCAATGGGCAGTGGTGGATGGCAGTGCAAGGCCAAGCTGGACAGACAAGAGTGATTAGTGTGGGTAGGCTGGAGTTCTCTCAGGGATTAGCAGAAAGGCAGGCAGACAGGCATGAGATGAGGGATGATCTTGAAGCATGCGGGAATCCATAATTAGCAACAGGCTAGGAGTAAACACGAACAATAAATCATAAAAACTGGAGTACACTAGCCACAAAGAGAGAGCTGGACCACTACTTAAGCTGAGGCAATGATTTGGCACTGGTTGTGAGCAGAGACAGGGTTGAAATATTGCAGAGGTGACAAGGTGATGAGAGCCAGGTGTGCAGACAGGCGGAGGAGTGGTGATGAGCTGATTGCAGACAAGTGTGCAGTAAGGCCTGCAGAGGTTTTGTATTATATTGCATTACACTGGAGACATGTCTATGATGGTGTACACATCTATGATAGCGTGTGATTAGCCAGTTACTATATAGGCCAAATGAGCAAATGTTGCAAGGAAAATATAAAGTGTTGGTCCATAAATTCCTAATAATTTCCTAGGAAGTTTCCTTCAACTAAAGAATCATGTAATTTAGTAATCAAAAAGAAAATAGAGCATGATCAGTCCCAATTAATTCCATGCAGCAAGCCAACCTGACCTTTCTGGTTGATTCACTGCAGGTCTATTGAACATGAAAGATTTTTCTTCAGGCAAACAGACAATTTTCCAATTTTAAAATAAATCACAGAGTGGAAATTAACTAATATAAAAGTTTCAGAACCTCTTTCCAAGGACAAATCGATTCATTGATAAATAAGTGACCTGTAAATTAAAATAAAGGGAATACATAAACCATTTGTGCAAACCAAGTTCATAATGTATAGTATATGGTAGTCATACCTGACCTGTTCTACACAGCACATGTGGAATCCAGCACCTGGAGCGAGCAGGGAAAAACCTCTCCCTCTTCAATTCCTTCTACTTCTGCATCGTCACCTTCTCCACCGTTGGCTTTGGAGACGTCACTCCCCGCATATGGCCCTCTCAGCTTCTGGTGGTCATCATGATCTGTGTGGCTTTGGTGGTGCTGCCTCTGCAGGTAGGAAGATGTTGAAAAAATAATCTTCTGAATGTTCCTCTGTGAGTCTAAGTTTCACTCAGCTTGTTGTTGTTGTGTGTCAGTTTGAGGAGCTGATGTACCTGTGGATGGAGAGACAGAAGTCTGGAGGGAATTACAGCCGCCACAGAGCGCAGACGGAGAAACATGTGGTGCTTTGTGTCAGCGCACTAAAGATAGACCTGCTCATGGATTTTCTCAATGAATTCTACGCCCATCCAAGACTGCAGGTACCAAACAACACAATATAAACGATATTATACTCTGGAGAACACATGCTAGATGTGATCAAATTTGCATGGTGTGTTTCTAATTATATTTAAAGGGAAAATACATCTTGTGATTCAGATAAGGTAGTAACTGAGGCACTAAAATGGTTCTTGTGTAATCTTAAAGGACTACTATGTGGTGATCCTGTGCCCAAGTGAAATGGACCTCCAGGTGCGCAGAGTGCTGCAGATCCCTCTGTGGTCTCAAAGGGTGATCTATCTGCAAGGATCTGTTCTCAAAGACCAGGACCTGCTAAGAGCAAAGTAAGTGACAGATCCTAAAACGTCTCGGCTCAGAGTGGGACGACTTTTTTGCAGTAGCATTATGGTATTCAAACATCAAAGTGATTAGCTTAACAGGGGTGCTATGAGTAAAACTCATCATCATGTCTCCAAGGGGTATCAATGTAGGTCTGTCGAAGTCCACCACTTTGGTCCAGGCTAAAATATCTCAACAACTGTTGGATTAACATAAAATTTGTACAGACATTTGTGATCCCCAGAGGATGAAGCCCACCACTAAGGCAAAGGTTACACTTATCCAGTCAAATATATGTCAGTATCTACTGGATGACCACAAAACTGATATGAGACCCCAAAATGCAAATACATAGCCATACATGTACATATGTACGCATACACAGGTATGTACAATTTAAAAAGGGAAAATAAGATAATAACGAGAAAAGAAATATTAATTTAATTGGGGTCATGTCTTCTAAGTACATTTTACTCTTATTGTATAGTTCAATTAAAGTGATACATTTTCCGGTACAGGGAAGATAATACTTTTTTGCTAACCTCGTAAGATATAATACATCCTGAATCCAGAGAGTGTTAGAGTGGGGATCAGATTTCTTTCAATAAGGTGATATCACGTCTTGCAATAAAGGTCAGGAAACCAATAAGATCTAATTTGTATCTGGGTAGAACTGTTGAGTCAGGGAGGACCCTAAAGAGAACAGTGATGTATGATGTATGAATTGGGAATGTTACCATCTCAAGTGTTTCAAAAGCAAGCTTTGACTGCAGAGTTATGGAAGGACAGAACCAGAACCGCATTGCACCGTGTTTACTATTTTGCATTGAATGCAACAATGTCTACAGCAAGCAAACCAGATCTGGGCAAGATCGTTTTTTTAACCTTGGAGCAAAAAATTTGCTGCCATGTACTTTAGCTGAACATCAGACATTGCCAGACGTTGATGAGTTTTTGGTTTCGAGTTAGTCTAGGAGATGTTTTGTCCCAGATAAACTGTAACTATAGTGAAATCTTTTCAGAAGAAATACCTGACACAAAAAATAAGAATTCACTGAAAAAATGTTAGAATTTATGTAACTGTAATATGTAATTTTACATTATTTAAGTCAGGCAAAGTCAAAGGAAGCACTAGCCCTCATAACACATTTCTATGTAAGTAACAAGAGGGACGTTCTTTTCAGTGGGCGTTCAGACAGGGACAGGCAAATCGGACGCCGGCGGCGTTTTTCACTTCATTTCAGTGGGGGTCGTGTGTTTCCGCAGCAACCCACCTCACCATTTCCCAGCCTGGCAGGGAAATGTCCATTAAGTTTACAGCATGGTAAGAGATTACAAAGAGTCCAGAGGAGCAGGGAAGTAATAGAGGAGGAAGTGTAACGGGAAGAAATCGATATGAAAGAAGCTGTAGTGAACTGGGGAGAAGGAGTACTGCTCGCCATCTGGGTTTGAGAAATGTCACGGTCGGATCTATGAGCAGTTGGCACCTTGCTTGGCAGCCTCGGCCATCAGCGTATGAGTGTGTTAATGAGTGAATGTGACAAGTGTCGCAAAAGTGCTTTGGGAAAGCAAACATAATCTGTCTCAGATTATTCAGGCAATTTTACATCAGGAAAGTGAATGAAAAGGACTGAAAAACCTACTGTCCAGTCTGGTTTATTTTCATAGCCTTAATCACATACATGCTGTCATGGTTTAGTTCTAAAAAGTGAACCCAAATTTAAGGAACAGGCAGGCAACACAAAGGGAGCAGGAACATGGGAAGAAGCACAAACTACAGAACAACGGACTGGGGAATGGACAAAGACTAACTGACACTGATACAGAGGAACACAGAGACTAAATACACAAGTCAAGTCAAGACAACAAGACACAGATAAAACTAATCGGGCTGGAAGAGATTATTAAAACTGAAGTAAGTAAAGTTACAGACACGAAGAGAGGGGAGAATTGCACAATAAATAAAATAGTAAACACTAAAGAAACCCAAAATCATGACACGTGCAAGTACCTAACAGCGATACAGTCAAGGTTAAAGGGCGTTTTTATACATACAGGTCAGTCAGTCAGTGGTGCAAACCTTGTGAAAACAGTTAAATATTGTATGTGGCTCTGTAGGATTCTGTAGGCACTCTGGCAATGTCATCAGAAACCTTGCATGACTCACAAGGGAGAACTTAAAGTCAGAATATCTCTCTCTCTCTCTCTCCGGCTTTAATTTGATCATTCATTTTTTCTTATTTTAAAAAGACGCAAATGTCACGTAAAAAAAAAAAAAAAAAAGACGTAAGATAACATAACATAAGTAAAATCTCATACCAAACAGGAAAGCATTACTTTGATGACATCGTTATGTAACTTCACTGTATACATTTGGCAGGGTTCTGATAGAGCAATTAGAAGTAGAGGACTGGGTGTGTGTCGAGCTTACATCCAGCATCTGGCACTGTTTCAAATCCTCCCACACTTGTTTTGCAATTCTGCACTCTCCTGGCTGTGTTAATCATATGCAAAAACAGGTCCACATTCACAGCACATGTACAGTGCAGAGGATTTTAGGTTAATCTTTGTGTGTCTGTCTGTATGTACTGTTAAACTACATGATGAATCAAAGGATGTTATCACTTCTGACCTGATGGTCATGTCAGTTGAGCTTTGATCAGTGTGTTTGTGATTTTTTTTTCTTTTTACATGAATTTTACTTTGCGCTATTATTTGTCAATTTGTCTCGGTGCTGCAGGATGGATGACGCAGAGGCTTGTTTCATTTTAAGCAGCCGTAACGAGGTGGATCGCATGGCTGCGGTAAGAAAAACAACAATGTATGAACTATCTAACCATAACTGTTTGTGTCAATTATGAGCTGTCATTCATTTGTTCACAATTCCTAATTAATTAAAGGAGATTATTTAGAAAATGCAAGAGTGAAAATGTATCCACTGTTTACTTTCAGGACCATCAGACCATCCTGAGAGCCTGGGCGGTGAAGGACTTTGCTCCAAATTGCCCCCTTTATGTCCAGATACTCAAACCTGAAAATAAGTTCCATGTCAAATTTGCAGGTGAGAGTTTCTAAACTATCATTTAAATGTTTATTTGATTTTTGGCCGAGAGTTAGATGTCCTGTGTCTTTCAGCATTTTGTTTTGGTTTTTCAGAATCACTCTTGCAGTGTCATTTTCGGCTGCTAACGAACTGTCCAGCACTTTAAGGCAGACTAACAAAGCTAGTGACTAGCGGGTGAACTTAGTTTAGCACCTAGCGGGTAAAGAAACAAATATTTATGAGACAACAGAGTTAAGTTAATGTTACCTCCATATTTGCTTGTATAAATAGATAACTGCTCATAAGTTTGCTATAGCAAGAGCTTGAAAGGTGACAATATGTTGTGTTTATAGCGTGTTCTACTGCCGCCAAATCAGGATTAAATATGAGGCTAGAACTGGAAGTCAGTTAGCTTAGCATTCAACAGCTAGCCTGGCTCTGTCCAAAGGTAACAAAATATGGCTACCAGCACCTCAAATGGTCACTGCTTTACTTGTTTATATATCTTATTTCAAAAGAAGAAATGTTGAAACAAGTTGTGGTTTTTCAGGTAGTTGGTTGCTGCAACTTTCTCTGGGTACAGTGACTTTCTTGTTGCGAGGCAACCAGTGAAGACTCCAGGAAATCACTTTGGCAGGCCGCTGTCACCAAAAAATCGTTAGGCTAAAGCACACGACTTCAAATTTTTTCTAAGGATTAAACAAACAGGATATAATGTGTTAATTAGCATGCTTAGCAGGTGTATTGAATTTATTGAACTTTGGAGAGAGCTAGTCCAGCTTAAGATAACAGAAGATAAACTTTATTGATCTCATGCTAAGCTAATTGATTCTCAGCCCTCGCCAACTTCATACTTAACAAAGAGAGATAACGGTCGTCTAACTCTGGGCCGGAAAGTATTAATCAGCATATTTTTCTTTGTACCACATGATATTATAACTTCTTATAACTTTTGTTCCTTTGCAGATCATGTTGTGTGTGAGGAGGAGTTCAAGTACGCCATGTTGGCTCTCAACTGTGTGTGTCCAGCCACCTCCACTTTGGTCACGCTCCTTGTGCACACCTCCCGCGGACGGTCAGTCATCTTGCATAACCACAGGCCTCCTTGGGCTTTTTGATTTCTCCTTAGTGTGTTCGCAAAGTTCAAATTTCTTCACATATGTGTATATCTTCCATGGAAGTGGCACAGAGAGATGAATAAGCCGAAGCTAAGACAAAAGTCTTAGTTCGTTGTGGAAAACGGCAGGAAGTAAAGAGAGTGCATTAATCCAAAAAAGAGAACAGGCAGCACCTAAATGGATTTTTAGGACGTGTTCTTTGTAAAGCTCTCTGGTGGGAAATGATTTTTCACAGCATGCATACGGATCACTTTTAAAAGCTGTCAATGGTTGAAGGAAACTGCACCGGAGGGGAATCAATGGACTGTAGCACTTACTGCATTCCTGACAACTCTTTGCAAAGTGAAGCTTTGTGTGTTTTTATTAGACGAAGGCGTACGGACTATGAGACCGCACAGAATAACCACAAAGATGTTTAGGTGTCTGACTGTGTATGAGGGAGTACGTTTATGCAAAGGTACATTTTATGTGTATATTTGCATGTGTGGGCGTCTTTGAGAGCACAAAATGAATTTAGAGACATGAAGCTCATCAAGGATGTGGAAATAAGTTTAAGACAAATTGATAATGATGAGCATTTTGTTCTGTCTTTTATAACGAGTTACGTACAATATGAAAGCCGTAGAGTGTGAAATATGATTTCTAAATCATCTTATATAAATATTTATATATATATTAATATTTAGGTATTAAGAAACAAGTATGTAAACTGCTACCTTGGGATTGTTCTGAGCATCTCTTGTAGTCCATTAAGCTCCATCAGAGTGCGTGAGCAATTACTGTAATTACCGGAAGTCATTACAAAGGGCATTTTAGAGACAGGTTGACTGACAGATGGATCAAGCTGTCTGCTTTCACCAGAGAACCCAGAAGACCCAGTGTGACCCGAGGGTTTGGTGGGATGTGGGGAGAGAAGATGGAGAGTTTTTGCAAATGATGTTAATCCTGAATTTATATTCTCGAAAAGCTTCACTGTTTAGTGTTTGTAAAGACTGCGTGTATACCAGTCTGGTAAAAAGGTATCAGGTTTATTAATCCATCAAATGTTTGACTGTATTTTCCCTGACTGAATGCAGAGAAGGACAACAGTCTCCAGAGCAGTGGCAGAGGATGTACGGATGTTGCTCCGGCAACGAGGTCTACCACATCCGACTGTGTGACAGCAAGTTCTTTGGAGAGTATAACGGCAAAAGCTTCACATATGCTTCCTTTCATGCTCACAAGAAGTGAGTTGACATGTAAGCTAAAGCATCTCCTTCAGATGCTGACAAGATGTAGATGTACCAGAACATTTACAGAGGTTGTTCCGTGTACTGTTCGTTGAATTTATCCAGATAAATAAATGCCAAAGGAAGATCTAATTTTTAGGTGTCCTGCTCAAACGTAATGTAAGATTTGTTGCAGACTACAAAACCATTTTTAAACTCATCCCTGCAAAAGTTGTGCTTGTTCACTTCCTTGGTGAAAGATCAGCTCAGTGAAAGAAACAATAGCCAAGAGTTATCTGAGAAGATTGATAGTGTTGTGATCATATTTGTATGATGTACATAAAAACCAACAGGTGGTTAAAACAGGGGGAAACAGCTAGCTTTGCCTTGTTCGAAGCATAGATAGTATAAAACATGGATGTAGTATGTGTGACAGCACCCATAGATTTCTGAAGGCCTGTTGTAAGGCTCAAAGTCATGCTCTGGTTGATGCCATCTTGGCAGTCATGCCTCTGCTGCTTCCCAGCTAATCTAAACCTGAGGTGGACTAAATGAAGCCTTGGTGCTATAACAAGCCACCTGTAACGGTACCTACCAGTCAATCAAAATGGCCATGCTGTTCATTATGCATAACTTTAAGCCTAATATAATCTGAAGAGGTGAATCATATAGAAATTCACCCTCAGTACAGCTGCCACGAACAGAGAAATAAGCTGTAGAAACCACAGCCATTTTTTGTAAACATGTTTATTTCTGCTGTGAAGTTGGACATTTAAATATGGGTGCCTATGGAGATTAACCTGTTCTGTAACCAACCTCAAGTGGCTGTTTGAGGAACTGCGATTTTTGGCACTTTCATGTTTGGGTGACAAAATACACCTAGCAGCACCTCTAAACTTCCTTGAGTCTTGTCATCCATGTGAGGTTGCCAGGCATGTTAATTAATGATATTTAGGCTGTGGACAGAGCCAGGCGAGTAGTTTCCCCCTGTCTTCAGTCTTTATGCTAAGCTAAACTAAGCTAACTCTTTGCAAGAAAGTGAATACTGATAAGGGAATCTCCCAAAATGCTGTACAATTCCTTTAAGCCTCAATGAAGTCCCTGTTTTTTATGGCTTTAAATGTAATGATAAGACATATGCTAACAGCCAGTATGTGACGTGCAGGTACGGCGTGTGTCTGATTGGTATAAAGAGGGAAGACAACAAGAGCATTCTGCTGAACCCTGGTCCACGTCACATCATGGCTGCCTCAGACACCTGCTACTACATCAACATCACCAAGGAGGAGAACTCAGCCTTCATCTTCAACCAGGAGGAGAGGAAGGGTCGCACTGTCGGGGGAATCTATGACGGACCCTCACAGCTTCCTGTGCACAGCATCATTGCTAGCATGGGTGAGACAGGATGTGGAAATGAGATACACCGCTGTTGTTGATGAATTTGGATTGACTGTGAAGACATTGGTACTATATGTGTGATAATTTACAGGCACCGTCGCCATGGATCTTCAGAACACGAGTCCACCTGACCCCTCAGGTGGTAAACTGGTCCCACCTACAGTGAATGGAACAGGGGGCCGCCGGCCAAGCATCGCTCCGGTTCAGGAGATCGCCGACTCCTCCTCGATCCTGCCATGTGACCTCCTCAGTGACCAATCAGAAGATGACTCCGTCTTCCTGGATGAGAAAGGCCACTCATCGACTGAGTAAGGTTACTCATATCTTAAAAACCTAAAAACAAGGAGGCAAAGCAAATAACACAGGCTATGAAATAATAATAAAAAAAGAGTATGAATGTCATACTGAAGCATAAATACTAAACAGGTAGAGGTCAGATTTCTTGTGTTGAAAACTACAAATGTAGTTTTTTAAGGCTACATAAGTTAATTCTCCTAGTATTAATGACCCTTAACCCATAGATAGGTTGTCAGTATCTTCTAGCGATTGAAACCATTTACATTCTTACTTCACTACAGTTTACACTACTTTTACACACAACATAAGGTCAGTTTTTTAAAATATGGTGCTCATAGATCCAGCATTGTAAAGTTGTTCAAATTAGCTCCATCTCAAGCTGCAACTGTAACCGCTCTCTTATTAATGTGTATTAATTTAACATATAATCATATAACCTTCATGGGGGGGCCATTTTCTACTTACAGAAGTAAATTAAAAGTACTTTTACTTTTGTACTTGATGATATATGTGTATTTTTACTTAATAAAAAGCTTTGAATGCTGGATTGTTGCATATATTACGTTATATATTGACATTGTGCTATTGCTGCTTTTACTTACTATAAAATAAGTAAAAAATCTGAGCACTTTGTGCACCATCTCTTTAACGTGAATGTGCCACTTTTGTATAAACTTTTAGTTTTTGTCAAACAGGCTTTCAGTTCCTCAGCCAGTTTTAATCAGTTAAGCTGAGTCTAAAATAATTAAAAACCCATTAAAAGTCATTAAAGGGTTAGTGTGTAGGTGTGTGTAGGATTTAGTGTTTAGTGTTGCTGATTGTAACACACGGCACCATTGATACACATGAAAAAACACAAGGTCCTATTTAGTTAGTTTGTTAATCCAGGGCTGCGGTAGAAACATGGAAGACACACAGCGTCTATAGACATAAATGGCTCATACCAAGGTAATAAAAATATAATGATTCTTATTTTCAGGTGATTATACACTAATGAAAACATGCCATAAAAAATAAATAGAGCCCCACAAACTCTGACACACTGGACCTTTAATATATACAAAATCAAAGATACAAATAAACAATCATAAACAATACATTCAATCCAGTTGAGTCTAGTTTCTTTACCATAATGCAACCTCACAAAATATCTAACTAAAGCAAAACAAAATATTGTTCTTACCTTTTAGCTGTAGTTGAACCTGAATGCTAATTTTGAAGGTAACATTCAGAAAATTGCCTCTGAATGTTCTTTTAACTTCCAACAAGTACAACAAGAAAACCTGACAAATGTTTTTTTCAATACAGTCTGTCTCCGTGAAATGTGTCATTCATGCTTTCTGGATTGGTTGGCAGGTATGTGAAAGGTTATCCCCCTAACTCTCCGTACATTGGGAGCTCGCCCACCTTGTGCCATCTGTTGGCTGAAAAAGCCCCGTTTTGCTGCCTACGACTCGACCAGGTGGGCAGTCGCTGTTCCTCCAACTTAGTCACTCAATTTCTTACTGCCTCCATCGTTCCTTCAATCTCTGTCCTTCACTTCATAAAAGCACAAAACCTAAAATACCTGTCTGTGTTTTGTGTGTGTGTGTGTGTTTTCTACGCAGGGTTGCAGGCACAACAGTTTTGAGGATGCGAAGGCTTACGGCTTTAAAAACAAACTCATCATTGTGTCTGCTGAGACGGCAGGGAACGGTCTCTATAACTTCATCGTGCCTCTCAGAGCTTATTACAGACCCAGGAAAGAACTCAACCCCATTGTTTTACTGCTGGATAACCCGTGAGTTTACTTTAACACACACACACACACACACACACGACATTCTTTTCTCTCCCCCTTCACTCTTGCTTTTCACCGTGTGTCACGCTGGGAAACATTATGCATGCTAAAAGCTCACGTCAGCCCTGCACTTAGGACAAGTCTGTGGAGGTGGAACTCCATTGTCGGTTCCTGACGTTAGGTTACTGCTGCTGCTCGCAGTGACGCTGTGTTTTGAGCGACAAAGAAAATAAAAAAACGCAGCACTCAGTAGCCCCAGACAGTAACCATAGCAACTTGCTTTGCCTTGAACCTGAATGATATATATTGCTACAAGGGGGAGAGAAAAAAGATGAATAAAGCGATTTTTCTTTCTTTTTCTTCTGGAGAACACCAAGCGGGCTTTCACTGACAACCCTGATGTGTCCCTTTTACAGCCCCCACATGCGAGCTCTCAGGACTCTCATAGAAACGAGCGCACAACAATAAACTCTCTCCCTGCATGCAGCTCTCTCTGCCTATCGCTGTTGCACACACATAAATACAAACACCCACACACTTGGATACGCAATTCAAGCACTTACGACAGCCTTGGGTCTCTCGTCAGCAGGACTGGGCAGATGCATAAAGTAATGTTCTGTCAGGGGTGGCGGCGGCGGTGTTGGTGGTGGTGGTGGTGGTGGTTGAGGACAGGCAGTAATACAGAGACTGAATCCCTCTGAGCAATGAACTCATCCCTCAGCATAAAGACAGACTAAGCAGAGACATCAAACATCACATTATGTTCACATTTACTGCACACTGAAAGCGTGTGTCTTTGTTAGCAAATAGCAGAATAAAGAAAAGAAACACCACAAGGCGACATTTTATCCTGTTTAACAGCTCCTCTATTCATATTCAAGGATTTCCCCAAGGAGGTGACGAACTTGAACGTTTCTTATGTGAATACCTGACTCACCTTTTCATTCATTAAAAAAATGTATTTCTTTATCTCACCAAGCGCTAAATTATCTTTCCTACAGGCCGGATAATCACTTTCTGGAGGCCATCTGCTGTTTCCCTATGGTCTACTACATGGCTGGGTCCATAGACAAGTATGATCTTATTATATATTACATTTGTTTTAACTGGATGAGCAGTGTGTTCCAGGTATATTGGTGTCTACTGGTGTTATACTCGTGTGTGTGTGTGTGTCTCAGTCTGGACAGCCTGCTGCAGTGTGGTATCATCTACGCCGATAATTTGGTCGTGGTGGATAAAGAGAGTACGATGAGTGCCGAGGAGGACTACATGGCCGATGCCAAAACGATTGTCAATGTACAGACGATGTTCAGGTAATTAAAACAATTAAACCGTCATGGCATGCTCTTTAATGTTTTAACATCACTTCATCATTAATCTGTTGTGTGTATATGAGCCCGCATTGGAAGCCATGTTTGGACGACTGCAGTGTTTTAAAAGTTTTGTAATAAATTGTTGTTTTTATGTCTTCTTTCTTTTTTTAAAAATCACTTTCTTTTAAGCAGCACCTTCTCTCTTGTTCCAGGTTGTTTCCCAGTCTCAGTATTATCACAGAGCTTACTCATCCATCCAACATGAGATTCATGCAGTTCAGAGCAAAGGACTGCTATTCACTGGCCCTCTCCAAACTGGAGAAGGTAAGCCACAACAAGAGAGCTCATAGTATGAATTATGAACATGAATTGTAATACAGACGATGTAAAATATCTAGTATTTTCTTCTTTGCCGTTTTCATTCAACTTTGTTCAGAAAAGTGACAGAGCTTTAAATGCTGATCCTGGCTCTCCACAGAAAGAGCGTGATAAAGGCTCCAACTTGGCCTTCATGTTCCGCCTCCCTTTCGCTGCAGGCAGAGTGTTCAGTATTAGCATGCTGGACACCCTGCTGTATCAGGTTGGTACACTCCTACAGCTAAGTACCTCAGATGACTCTTTTTTCCCTTTTAAATATCAGGTGAAAGAAATGAATGTCTCTTATGTGTCAGCGGAGAAACAGAATCACCTGAAGAAACAGAGCAGCGTTACCATAAAACAAAAGTGCCCTCTTGTGTTCAATCATTAATAGAAAACTCATTCCAGTTTCTTTTATATCTTACTGTTTTTAAGCTGCAATAAATTTCTAAAGTTATTTTTCTGTCTAAGTCTTTCGTGAAGGATTACATGATTCTTATTGCGAGACTCCTGCTGGGGCTGGACACCACTCCAGGATCGGGATACCTCTGTGCTGTGAGTTAGAAAAAAATATATTACAACGCCGTACTCCTAGTTTATCTAACTAATAGTACACCCATGTGTCTCTTGTTCCAGATGAAAGTAACCGAGGGAGATCTGTGGATTAGTACCTATGGCAGACTGTTCCAGAAACTCTGCTCCTCTAGTGCCGAAATTCCTATCGGGATCTATCGGACAGAATCCCACATTTTCTCGACCTCTGAGGTGAGATGTTAGAGCTGATACTGCAAGTTGTACAATGGAAAATATTTATCTCAAATGCAAGAACACGTCTATTATAAATAAGCTTTTAATCTCTGGTTTGCAGCAGGATCCTGACACATTATTATAGTATATAACAAGACGAAGAGTCTTGCTAGTAATACTAATGTGTTGAAGTTCAGCCAGTAATGCTGACTGTGTTCATCATCCTAGTGTGGGGTCATCATGCTAATATTTGCCTAATTAACACTAATCACAGAGTACAGATGAGGTTTAGTATTTCGTAACATAAATCAAAGTATACTGTAACAAAGTAACACTTCATCCTCTGGAGAACATGAATGTTTCCTGGCAATCCATCCAGTAGTTTTTGAGACATTTTACATTTTTTAAACTCAGTGTGGCGTAAAGAGAAAAAGTCAGACCGAAGTCATCAAGATACATTCTCTGGAAACCATGAATGTCTTGAAGTATTCTGTTTAACCTATTATTGTGTATATATAATATATGCAAAGTCAGGGGATGACCAATAGGCTTTAGCCATAAATGTCATTAGGTTGCTAGGATACACTTACAGCCTAAATAATACATGAAACACTGTATATGTGTGCATATGTATGTATATGCACGTATGTGCAAATATGTATGTATATGGTATATATATGTACATGTATGTTCTTTATCATGTGTTTGCTGGGCAAGTGTTCTCTCCGTTGCCATCTAGTGGTTGTGTCTATGATGTTTTTTGTTGATTGTCTTAGTTGTGTTGTATGATTGTTGTTTTGTTTTGTCTTTTCTGTAACTTTAATGATGTATAGTTTCAGTTTATCCTTCTGAATAATAATAATAATACATTTTCTTGGCAATCTATCCAATAGTTGTTCAAATATTTCTGGATCAAAGAGGTTGACCAACCATGGTTAAACAGAAAATGTACCTGGACCTGTAAATGGACCTTGAACCGCCCACCTTCCAGTTCCCAAGCCAACTTCCTACGGACTGATCTACTGCCATCTATTAAAGATAACTTCCTGTTTTCCTCCTCCCCAGTCACAGGTGTCAGTCAGTGTTGACGATTGCGAGGACACCAAGGACAGGGGTGATGACTCTCGGAGCAATGACCAATCAGATCACCCCCTGCTGAGGAAGAAGAGCATGCAGTGGGCACGGCGTCTGAGTAAGAAAAGCGTGAGGTGGCAGGGAGTGACCCGGGACTCGAGCAAGGACCACGCCCAGCGCATCTCTCAGCAGCGCCTCAACCTCTACCGACGCTCTGAGAGGGAAGAGCTGTCCGAGCTGGTCCGCAACCGCATGAGGCATCTGGGCCTCCCCACCTCTGGATATGGTGAGGATGGACACATCTTTATCTGAGAAGGCTGCTCAAAGGTTTCCTTACTCGTCTTCATCTGCTTTAAAGTTTTGTTTCTTTTTTAACTTCTGCTTGTAGAAGATCTAACCAATCTGACAGCCAGTGACGTCATGAACAGAGTCAATCTGGGATACCTACAAGGTACGCATTTAAGTGGCAGGTAGAAATGATACTATGATACAAATGTGGATATTCCAGTTTGCTGACTGAGATGATGTTTGTGTTTCAGATGAGCAGAACGATCACCAAAACACTCTGTCCTATGTCCTGATAAACCCCTCTCCTGACACCAGGCTGGAACTCAATGATATCGTGTAAGCATTACTCCATTATGTTGTTTGACAGCAGATGACCTGACCAGCAGACAGATGTTTTCAGCAAGAGAGCTCTAAACCCACTGTACATGAGACAAACAATGTTAGCGATTAGCCCACCTCAGAAGTCATCGGCTATCTTCTGACGACTCCAATGCCAATGTTTTGGAGCTTCTAGTGTAGCCAGCAGATATCAGGACAATAGATATCCAGGCTAAGACTTCCTCTGCAGTCCGATTAGCTACTTGATATACAGGAATGAATGCTAATAAAAAGCTAAATCGTCATCGGAAGATAGAGTGAAATCCAAGATTGCATTCGGCCTCTTTTGTTCTCCATGTGGACCATGCAACCAAAGCTCGCTCAAATCTGATTGGCCAGTGCTACTCGGACTAAACAGGAAACAGAACATCATATGATGCCAAAACATTCTGCATTCATGTGCAAATATCTATTTACAGAGATTAGCGACTAGCTGTTGAATATATAGTGGAGTGTTGAGTAAATATTTATCTCAGGAGCTGGTGGAGACCAAATACAGAACTAAAAGGTTACATGCGTCAGGTGTCAATAAACAACTTGATGATAAAAAAAAATACACAGTAATGTTTCTGAGTCTACTGAATGTGTCATAATTTGATAACAAATTCAGCACAAAGAACTTTATAAAGTGACAAAATGTCAATGTTACCCCCCCAAAATCACACAATACTGCCGAAGAACAGAAGAACGGATGCTACCAATGTTGTAACCTGTTATTTTAGAAATAATATGCAATTATAGATAAACGTGAATTATAAAACAACAGCTGAGCGAGCATGGCGCCTATCAGTATCCATGGCAACAGCTGTTTCCTGTTCGAGATGTAGGGTGACGAGTGCACCACACCGTTTACTTGTTTATTTAGCTCCTACCTTTCATGGCTGATAGCGTGAATTTTGCAGTGCAGTCGGGATCGGTTTAGGAAAGTGCCCGATTGCTGAGCTCCCATTACAAGTGATGCCTATCTTAGTTGTTTATCTGCCCTCTTCTCCCTCATCTCTCTCTCTCTCTCAGGTACTTGATTCGTTCAGACCCTCTGGCTCACGTCCCAGAGGAGCCTCCAGTCAGCAGCAGCAGCCTGAAAGAGAGACGCGAGTCCAGCATAGACGTCAAAGAGGACACCCAGCTCTGATACCATGCTGACCTCCGCTGGTACACTCCTTCGTAATCACCTCCTTCAGCTGTCAGAGGAGGAGGAGGAGGGAGAGGGGTCTGGATGCAGGTCCAGTTTGAAAGAGGACAATTTGTGCGACTATGTTCCAGCACTGCAGTGTACAACTGTATTATATGAGTGCCTACAGTTTGGAAGATGACATTTGACGTGCCATCTGTGACATTGTCATCCTTTTGCCACAGACGTGTGTGTGTGTAAGAACAGTCTGTCTTCATGTCAGTGAAAGCTCTCTCAGATGAGCAGTCATGGAGAAGCATGGTCAATTAATTTAGCTAACTGAAGGGATTTTAATCAGGTCAATCACACGTGCAGTGTCGAGAATTAGGATCACAGGACCACTCATGGGTTTCATTGTCATTGACTTTTGGGTTGTGGCTCCCTCAGGAAAAATGCAAGTTCACATATTTTGCGATGCAGAGTTTGGTGACTCCGTCTTTTGACCTTTTGTGCACATATTCTAAATTTGCCTGAGCCGTACACTTACTTCATATACCTGCAAATACTATACAAATCACATACAATCAAACATAACATTCAACACTACGTCACTTATATAAAATACGTGCATTAAAGCTTTCCTTTAAAGCTTATTTTTTGTAGCTGAACCATAGAAGTAGTTATTCAGTGGCGTAGAGGTCTTAAGTTAGCAAGTTATGTACAAACAATGATGGTTACTTATATGTTCGCTGTCGTACATTTCTTAGTTTGGATGGAGGATTTATTTGATATGTACTATATTAGTAAGGAATTTGCTTATTAGTTCATTTACATTTGTGGCTGTTTGGTCAAAGTATGTATTTCTAAAATGCTACATCATGTACACAGGAATTTTTGACTTCATACATATTTAAATGTTGGAAACATTTGTACTTTCATTTTATTTTAATTTGCACATTAAAGTGCTATAATATGAAAAAGTACATTGAGTTGCCTGATAATTTAGCTTTAGTATTGCTGCATGTGTTTAACCTAGGAATGCCAATTTAAATAAACAGTTTTTTTTTGCTGAGAATGAGATAAGAAGATCAATATCTGTATGCTAAATATGAAGCTACAGCCAGGAGAACATTAGCTCAGTCACAATAAAGATGGAACAGGGGGAAACAGTCTAAAAATCAAATATCCACCTACTAACACCTCAAAAACTCATTAATTAACATTTGTTAGTCCGTAATTAAACCTCAGAGTTGTGGCTTTACTGGAGGTTAACTGAACTGTTCAGGTGACAAACCTCCAGGAAGAATGAGCGTATTTTTTTCCAAAATGTCGAGCTATGTTGAGTATTTTAGGGTAAACTATCTCGGATCAACTCTCACTGACATTATCCAGACTTGATTTGCTATATATGTTCAAAGTTTATCACAGTTTAAATACTTAAGTATAAAGAACTCACTTGTATTATGTAGTAGGAGTCCAAAGCACACAACCAATCTAAGGTCACCTATTGTCTGAAAGGTTTTCACCCATACCCGTCATCTTGACTGTCTCCCTGCTGCTGAGAAACTTCTCTTCGCCAACTAACAATTCACCGCAGTGAAGGTTATTATTAGGTAATAATATCCTTTTCTCCAGGTACATCACTTGGCAGTCGGGTCAGAGAGTTCACTTTTTGTCTTGATGATTCATAATATCTTTTCCTCATGCTCTCACTTTCTTTAAGTGTCATTTGGGAAATTCAAGTCTGTAATGTGCCTTTTACTCAAGAGCACTGATTGATGGAGCTCTGCGGAGATGTTTTTTTTTGTTCTGTTTTGTTTTTTTCTTTCTGGCTGCAGGTTTTAATTGTACAGTAAAGTAAAAAGTGTTATCAACAAAAGACCTAGCAGCAATACTACTTATTAGCCTGGCAGCAAGCCCAGCTCGGCGACTGTCTTTCAGCCTTTTATTTCACCAAACTCTTGCCAGCAACTAAAAGCTAGTCCAAGATTATTCCTCCGTCAACAAACATCCTCTTGGGTTTCTGAGGCTGCTGAGCCAGGTTACATTGCCTGCTCACTTGGCTCCGGCATCGGCCTTGTAGAGTCACACAACTTTAACTCAGAGGTGTACAGGTCATTCCTTTTTGCTTAAAGGTGTTTGGCCTAACTGAGTCGTGACTATACGGGGCATTCGTGATCGGTCAGTTTAATTTGGCACACAACAAGCTAGTTGTTGGCAGATGTGTCATAGTTAAAGGCTTAAATATAAAGCAGATGATGACATGGGCTTGTAGGAAAAAAACTGTTGTGTATTGAAATATACTGTATAAAAAAAATAACAAAATAAAATGTGAAATAATTGGTTAAAGGAAAAGTTGATGTGAAAGCGGAAAATGTGGGAGAAACAAAGAGAGCTGAGTGCAAAGAAATGAAGCGAAACGAGGAGCTGTGACTAAAGTAACAGGTGAATCAGACAACCTGGCAATTAAGACTGGAGATGAGGTCCAATCAGACAACTCAAGTGAAAACACCAGTGTGGTTTCAGTGTGGCTGAGAGAGAAGAGATGAAACAATATGACCTGTAAGAGATGGGCTGTGTCTGAAATCACCACCTATATATAGTTCGCTGTTTAGGCTACAGTCTGCCACTTTATTTGAGTGTGATATTGATGCTCTACATTGGAAGGAAAGTACTGTGCATGGCATGTCCTTTCTGCTAACAAGTATGCCATGGGTGAAGCGGCTTAGCTTTACCAATTTGAGCTCATTGTTTAGCTGCAACACCAGGTTTCCAGCCACAGCAGGTAGGTGTTGTTAGTTAAAAAAAAAAGCTCTAGAAACCCACTGTATACCGCCAAACAGGACACAGACACAGTTAGAGGCTAGCTCGTGAACATATAGCAGCTATATTTAGCAGCTACAGAGGCAGATATTTCCCTCATGAGCTGACAGGGCCCAAAAAGTAGAGCTAAAAGCCTGAATACTGGAGTTGTGGCAAAGAAAAGACACTGCGAATGAATGATAATGTTGCTGCATAAGCAACTGTATCCACTAAAAGGTGACAATATGTCAATGTTGTGTTCACAACTTGTTTCTTCTGCCCCCTAGTGGCCAAAAACACTTCTTCAATCACTTCATGAGATACACAAAATTTGCCTTCTTGCAGTTTTTCTCAGACTTTATATGTCTTACCTGGTCAAGAATCAAAGTATTAAAACACCAAGTTGTGTTTTTAAGTGGGGGGGGTTATGTGCAGGACTGTTTACAGGTTAAACAAACATGTAAATTAATGAGCTTGATTAGGTGATAGAAGTTACACCCGTGCTTTTCCTGAGAAAGGCCTCAGCTGGAACAGAGTGTCCAAACTGAAGTGTGAGCGTATGATAATATATAATTTATATTTAAGATGGTTAACGACCTAAACAGCCTTGCAGGCCTATCATAAATACACTCTTTACCACAGAGAGAGGGATCAGAGAGCAGCAGAGAAACAGATCAAACACACACATTTCATCAGAAAACATACCTAGTTGCATTTTATTATATCTCTTCAAAATAAATAAACATACAGTGTAACGCAGTGAAATAAGACTCGTAACATCTCCGAAAGCCTGTAACAGAATAAACTTCAAAATAGTGCCTGCTTTTTAGTAAACATAACTTGTACGTAACGTACAAAAAATACTACTCAAAAATGTACAAAATGCAGCAAACAAATATCAAGTATTGTGCAGTTTCCCTCCCCACATTATACCAGCTGCTGACAGTCAGTCATTACAGTGAAATTACTAGTGTTTAGTGCCAGAAGCTACATTAAAATTGTACATCTCCCCAGAATCCTGTGAGCAGATAATGAGCAGCAAAACAGCTCGGTGGCATAGCTCGGTTCATTTTGGTACAGCGATATGAGCCTGTGAGGGATCTCAGATGGCTCATGTACGTGGTGGAATATTAGTATGAAGTTAATACAATATAATGCACTACTGAAAAGGTAATAATGCACTCAAGAGTCTCAAAAGCGCTTCCTGTTTGGAATAAATACTAGTATAATTTCCCCCACTGTAAAAACATGAATTCTCTTCCACTGTAGCAGCAGCACACGGCTCCCAAACTAAAAAAAAACAAAACAGTTTGCTTTGCTCCATTGTTCTGTTGCATGACAAACGTTTTAAAGCATAATCAAGAGAGTGAGAAAACACATTCAGAGCAGGACGCGCAAGCATTCAGCTCTCCCCTTCCCTGACACGACGACTCACACACTTCCCCAAACACACTAGATAGAAAACAAGACTGGACGTTACCACTCACTAACATCCATTCCATACTTACATAAAAAAGTTTGTTCAAAGCTCCCTCCTCATAAAAGCACTGACCAGTAGTAGTTACTGGTGAATAATAGGGGCTCGGTACGTGGAGCCTGGATTAGTCACAGCAGTAGGTTATTTTTTTTGCCAAGCTGAAGTAGCTTTAACTTTACAAGACTTCATCGTGTGAATGTTCACCGCTGCCCTGTCAGTAGTTGCTCTTCGTATCAGTAGTGTGCTTGCTGCTTACTGTGAGTAAGTTCAGTAGGATTCTCGAAGGTCCAATCTCGTCACTGCTACATGAAAATCAGCGCCTTAATCATGTCGGACGTACCCACAAATTAAAACGTAAGAGACATGCAGAGTAAAAAGCTAACGAGACAAAAGAAAACAAAGAATAACGTTAGAGCATTCAGCTGGCAGGTGTTTCATAATCTCGCTCTGCCTCAGACTGACATCTCCGTTAATAAGAACATCTAATCCGTCTTGTCACATGATCACATGTCAATCATCTCAGAGATTATTGGGTCCGGCCCAACAGTAGAACACAAACTGTAACGAGTGTTTTCTCCATCTCACTTCCTCCGTGCACTCCCCGGTCTCTTGACCTGCCAGAGTGTATTGTGGATGGTCAGGGCGTCCACGCTGACCGACACAGACTTGGCAGGGATGACGGTGAACTGCTTGCGGTCCGAGCTGTATTTGTAGAGCTTGTCGATCATCTTCCGGGTGATGGTGCGCGGCCCTGTGCCCGTGAACTTGACGATCTCTTCCGTGTCCGGCGAGTATGAGTAAATGGCGCGGAATTGGCATCCGCCGTCGCGGAAGAGGATGATCAGGTGATTGGACTCGCACTTTTCCAGCTCCTGCGATGAAACACACACAAAAAAAATGTCTGAATATGACAAAACACAAGCTAAAGAAATAAATAATCATCTTGAATAAAGTCATTTGAATAGATCACCTCCAGGACAGCATTCTTCTGGCTCTCGTTAACCCTTCCAGCCAGACAGCAGTGAGCGATGGCATTGATGATGATTGGCTTGTTGGACTTGGAGCTCGGCTCCTTGAAGAGTTTAGGACCTTTGACAGACAAAACATAACGAAATAATTACTAAGATAAGTCTGTAGGTGTTTAAAGGAACAGTTTTGGGAAATACAAATCTAAGTTAGAGGAGAAGATCGATATCAATCTCATTTCCGTGCATTAAGTATGAAACTGGAGCCGGGAGTCGATTAGCTTAGCTTAGCACAAAGACTGGAAGTTGGAAAACTGCTTGGCAAGTTCAGTCCAGGAAGTCATGAGCAAGAAATAACTCCAGGATACATAACCTCGTAAAAAATGTTTTAAAAATTTTCTATGGATTCAACAATGATAAATGCTAAGCTAGAAAATAAACAAATAATACAATATCAGAAATCTTTTTTATCTTTATCTTTCTGCACAAACAACGCTTTGTGATGGTCTTTTTCTGCTCACCATTGTACTCCATCGAAGTGATGGAAGAGGCTATAGAACCGTTCTCCCAGTCCCTGTCAAAGTTCCTGCTGGACGCTCTGCTCAGCATGGGGAAGGACTCCATAGAGCACACGGATCCAGCCCTGGAAGACACACTTATACGTCAATAAAATGACCACACGTGGTGGGAAGGATTATTTCCAACACAGGGAAGTCTCACCTCTGTGACTCTGCCCCTCCAGAGATGACGCTGTCCGCCTCAGTCGCCAGAGAGAGCGTCGATCCTCGATGACTGCAGCTCAGTTCAGCTGAAAATGAGAGACGGAAGGATTTAGCTACTTTACTCAACAAAATATCAGTGTTGTTTACCCTTTTCACATATGTTGTACTGAAGAATCTGATAAAAAGATATATCTTTCTCTCTGTGAATCATAGCTGACTCCCCAAGTGTTTGAGATAAACTTTTAATGGGCTGTGTACGTTTGATATCACATCATGCAGAGCAGGTTAGAAGGTTCACCTCCCCTGCAGCCTGCTGCTGAGCCCTTCGCTTTGATCAACATGGACACCTTCAGAGAATTACCTGCGTAACACACAAGTACACACTCAGAGGATGACGACGAAGACACACGACTGAAGTGAAAATACACGCGCACACACACACGGCGTATCAGATGGTACGACATGTAGACAAACAACAAATGGAGCACTAGACAAACGCAGATGCTGTTTAAGTTATTAAAGGTGTTCATACATGTGGTGGATCCTTTGGAGAGGCTGTTGGACTCTTCACGGTGCAGTGATTTAGGCCTGCTCCTGCGGGATTTAGTCCGTGGGCGAGGCTTGACCAGACCCTGCTCCTCCATCAACGCTTGCTGCTTCCTCCGCAGGTATTCCTGCTTAATAAGCTCTCGCCGTGCCTTCTCCTCCTCCTTACGAACACGATCCTCTTCTGCCTTACGCCTAGAGGAAAATTGACGGACAGTTAAGACAGGCAGAATTTATCTCCACCCCTGCAGATTTAGACAACCCCCGCATCCCGGCGATCGATTTGTGAGTGTGTGAAATGAAAACGTACCTGGCCTCGTCACGTTTCAGCTCGCTCTCGGCTTCTTGCTGCTGTTTGCGTAGTCTACTCTCTTCAGCTTTGCGTTGCTGTTTGAGGAGGAAGGCGGCGCGACGCTTCGCCATTTCATCCTCTGCTTTCTCGTCATCCTGGAAGATACAAAAATAGCAATCATAACGAAATTAGTAATCATGCTTCCAAGTTATGCACACATTAAAATGAAGAAAACCTGGAATTTTACCTTAAAGAAGAAGCCTATCACATTCTTCTGCTCGCTCTCTACTATAACATCTGCGCCTCCATCCTCCAGTGCGACCTCAATCAGCTGACCCTTGACCCTGGTATTCTCATCTACGCCCGTGGCCTCTTTCCCTGAGTTGGCAACATTGTTCTCCTCTTCTTCTGCAGCCTCTGAAGGAGACGTCGATGTACTGGAGATGCCTTGTAGGTCCTGTGGCTGTGTTTTGTCCAAGAAGCACCCAGTTTCCTCTCCGCTGCTGTGTTGATTGCCGTCATCATGAACTCTGAAGGTGGTGTTTCTCTGAATGTTTCTCTCTACCTTGGAGCTCTCAACAATACTCTCTATCTTCTGGTCTCCGCCAGAGTTTTCTCTGGGGGACTTGATGGAAACCATCTTGCTGTTGTCTCTACTCTGTTTCTGCTCCGAGGCTTTGCTGCGTTGGCTGGAGCTAAGCTTTGGAGGACGTCGAGCAGGAGCAGAGTTGCCACCGCTGATGTCTACAAAGTGAACTGCAAAGGATCTGGAGTCTGAGGTAGAGGACGGTGATTGTGTTTTGATGGGGGTTGTGCTCGGGCTTGATTCGACACGTTCTGGGGGTGACACCACGCGCTTCATCAGCAGGTCTTGCTGTAAAGAGAGCTGCATCATCTGGTGCTGAATGGAACTAATAGCTTCGTTGAGCAGGTCTATGGAGTGGGAGCACTCGTTCAAATCAGGTTCAGCCACGTTATCCTGGGACTGGGAGTTCAACCTGTTCTGTCTTTTTGCCTGGCCTCCTTCTGTTTGACCTGCCGTTGCCTGGCCCTTCAGAGCATCGAGACAGGAGTCGTCCTTGCAGGACTGGGTCTTCACTCTACTCCTTTCAGCTAGTTCTGTGGATTCTGAGTGTTTCAGGGGCAGAGGAAGTGTGTCACTCTTCCCTCCACCCTTCTTTACAATGTTCAAGAAAGCAGCTTTACCTAGCTTTAGTCGCTGCCGTGCTGATAGGGTCTCCATCTTCTTCTTCTGATACTCAATAGCACGTCTTTGCTCTTCTAGCTGCATGTGAAGTTGCAGCAGCTCTGAAGGCACAACTGATGGACTGACCACCATATTCTTCCCCAACACAGAAATAGGCTCTTTCCCTATCCAGCCGGGGGTGCTGTCACTCCTCAGTTGCCAGGGAGGGCAGGGGGCAACCTCAGAGCCATCTGGCGTGGTCTTCTGAGAGCTGCTGGTACTCGAGAATCCATCACGGAGACCAAGTTTAAGCAGCTTTCTCTCTGCAAAGCTGGTCATCTTGACACTGGTGCTGCCTGATGCGCTGCAGCTGCTCGCCCAGGATACGGTACTGAGGCAAGGGCTCGAGCGTCCACTGCAGTCTTCCTTATCGTCCCGCTCACTAACCTTCAAGTCTTCTCTCAGTTTGGCTGACTCACCCTCTCCCTCTCCAAATTCACAAAGCTCTCCCTCCTCGGAGTATTTTCCCTTTCCTCTCTTTACCACCTCTTTAGTCAGCTCCATCTGATCGTCGTCCTCCTCGTCTTCCTCAAGGTCTGCAATGTCTGAGTCTGAGTCATGCCCTACCTCCAGCAAAGTGGAGTAAGTACTGTGGCGCTCTGGCTCTCCTGACAAATGGAGGAAAAACCCATGTGGTTGTTTCTTCCCAGACTGAGAGACGCCTATTGACCCCTCTGTGGGTGGCCTGAGAGAGCTAGGGGCTGATTCTGCGACAGGTATGGGCATAAAGGTGCTTCTGTTTGACTCAACCACAGGGGCTTTCCTCTGCGAGGTGTTTGGGACATTGGCGGATGCTTTCCTAGCAGCTGCTGCTCCTCTAAAACGACTCTCGCCGCTCTCCTCCTCCTTGTTCAAGGTGATGCTCTTCTCTTTGGCTGGCTTAGGGATGGCAGGCATCAGAGGTTCAAGATAGTAGCCGTCTGCCTGGTGATCGGGACTAAAGGGACCCATGTCAAGGCGGGGAGAGCAACGGGTATTAGAAACCCTCGAGGTGGGGGCTGCGCTCTGGATTTCCAGCTCATCCTGCTCCATGTCACTCCCGAGTCGATGACGAGAAAAAGCAGAAGGATGGATGACCGCAACCAGCTCCTCCTCTTCTATTTCCTCCTCCTCGTCCTCGATGCGCATGTGACTGAGCAGGCTTTGACCACTGAGTCTGTGCTGAGCCAGCGGAGGGCCTGACCCCAGCATGTGTTTGGGGGTGATGCTCGTTATGTTGGAGGCCAAGCTGTCTTTGCTGATGGAGCGAGCGAGGCTGATATTGTCTGCATCATCCTCCAGGAGACCATGCAGGGCGTAGGGCACCGGCTGGGATAAAGGCCTGGACAAGGCACAAAGGGAGGGATACAATTAATGTGAGTCGGGGTTAACTATCAGCAATTGTATGTTATATCTGCATCTTCTCAAATTGAATTGAACTGTAGTCAGTACAGCGATTTTAAAGGTTGTAACCACACTGCTCACCTCTGCCTCCTCTCTGGCCAGGCCAGCATTGAGCCCTGATGCTGTCCATCTGTACGTGTCATAGAGCTGGACCTATTTCTGAGCTCTGTACAAAGAAAATATGATCTACATTACAAAAAGGACTTCTCAAACATGCATTATTAATTGCGGATGATTTAAATAATCCACACTTATTAAGTGGAATATAAATATTCCAGTGAAATGCTGTGATTAACAACTCATCGAGTACCCTGAGCACAACTTAAGTACATTTCACCTTCAGAGGGTTCATCCTGGTCTCTATCATCCCTCTATCTTTTCAGTGTTTGAAGAACTTTGTGACTAGAGGAGGCTGAGTAATTCTTTTTTTTTTTTTGTATTACCTGAAGTGCTCTCGTCAGCCACTTTCTGATGTCTCTGTCTCAGGGGCAGTAAAGAGTGAGATGGGCTTAATGAACGTGGTTTAGTGCTGAAAGGGAACGACAGAGAGGTTTTAACGTTACACTTGGTTTGATTTTAGCTTCTGAGATGTTTAAAAATGTCAGGCAGAGAAAGGTCTTCTCATAGAAGTCTATAGTTTGCATCCAAAATAGTAAGTTAGTAAGTTTTATGTTACAAGCATACTAATGTGTAAACATCATTTTCTCAGAACTCTGATGTGAAAGAAAAACAGGGCACATCATATTTATCAGTAAACCTGTTACTGCTGATTACCTGAGGTCAGGGCTCGGGGGTGTGGTCAAGGTGTCAGCGGAGTTCGATGATGTCAGGAAACTACGTTTGGTGACGCTGGAGATGGGAGCATGGGGTCGTGAACTCTTCGGCTGCAGCAGCAGTCTCACTACAAACGTGGTAGAAGGGGATATTAACCATTAGAGGAGATCCTATAACACAACACACCACTGTTTAAAAGAGCCGTCGGCAATGCAGTAAACCAGAGAGCGCGTTATACCATCTCTGATTTCCTGGAGGTCCCTGGGCTGCACAAACTCTGGCTTCACGGTCTCGAACCACCAGAAGAGCTCAGCGATGAAGACCATCACATTATTCTGCAAGACACAATGATGGAGTTCAAGGTCAAGAGGAAGACATCACCATGTTAATGGAGCCTGCTTTTACTGTCGAGGTTTTTGGGCTCACCTTTAGTACCGGTGGAGAATACAACATGTCTTCAGGCTTCAGATGGAAGCACTTGTTCAGGTATTCGTTAGAAAACTCATGTAGTAGCTGGATGTTGTACACACTGTCTGCTATGGAGGGAACCTCCTTCAGACAGATATCTGCACAGAACAGGACGACAATGGTCAGTACGATCAGGCCAGGACTGTATACTGTAACAGTGAAGTGGTACTGCTTCCAGTCTTAAAGCTAAGCTAAGCTAACAGCCTCCTGACTCTAGCTTCATATTTAGCATCCTGACATTATAGTGGGATCAGTCAAACGTCACCGTACCGTCCAGTCTAATGAGTTCTGGGCAATAGAAGTGGATCACAGCCAGCAGTGCCGTGCCGTCGCACACATCCTTCACCAGGTCGTCCAGCAGAGGGAAGTGCTGAAGCGCCCGACCTGACAGGTGATCTCTGCGGTAACGCACCTGCACAGCAAGAGAGGGCACAAGTTTAAGTAAAGTACACACATTTATCGAATGAACACTGAGGCGCATGCTCACTTGTCGCACACAGACACAACAATTCTCACTTTGTACTTAATCTCTGGTTCTCTTTAACACATAAAGTGTAGAGTAAGTATCTGTAAGTGGCTTGCAGTGCTTGGTGGCCTTTTTATGTATCAGTGTAGGTCAGGTGGAGCTTTGAAAAGTCTTTTAAAGGACCTGTCATGTGATACGATAATATGTGCTTTCAGGCAAGTTTAGTAGTTGGTACGTGTGATAAATGATAACAATAAAGGTCAGTATTAAATATAATAAAGAAAAAGGTCAATGGTAAAGTACATTACCACGCGAGAGAACTCCACAGGCTCCAATATGCAGTGTGCCAGAGCATGCATTATATCAGGCTGGTGATGGAGGGAAGAAAGAAATGATTGGGAGGAAGTTAATGAAATGAGGCAAGCCATGGCTGGATGAGTGGACTTCAGCACTTTAAACACTGGACCCCAGACAGGTTGCTTTATTGTGTGGTGATGTGTTGGATGTTTTAGGGCGGGAGGAAGGTGATGAATGTGAAAGCTCTGCTGTAAACTCTGCTGGGAACTGCTAAAAGGGGTTTCATGCAAAGCGAAAGCAAATAAGCAAAGCTGCTGTTTGAGTTTCTTCCTTTGCCACCAAGGGGCACTGTGCCATCTTCACTCTACATATCATGTTGGTGATTTGGGCTGTCTGATCTGACACACACACACCTCAAACAGTCATACATACGCTCACACTCGAGGAGATGGCTAGCGGTTGCACTTACAGGTACAAGCTTCCAGTACCATTTGGAGGGAGACTAGTATCCAAGAGGCAGGAATGGAGAGGAAAGTTTGGGAAGACACAAAGAGGAAAAGCAGCAGACAAGTCATGGGTCATACACAGTGACAAGGAATCAGATTATGCCCTGTTACCATGGAGACAGATCTGATCTTATAGACAGCTGGAAAGGGTTAGGCAGAGAGAGTCTAGAAGAGGAAAAGGGTTAAAGGCGTTTGAGCATACTGTGATTAAAAGCTCAGTGATTTCACATCGTGTCGTCATCCTGTTACCGTCCAAGAAGCAGCACATTGTGCTTACGCTTCTCTGAGCTCTACGTCTTTTTCTGATTGGTTGATAGGAACCAAGGCGAGTCAGCAAAGTGCTGGGGTTTTCAAACTGTGAGGCGTGGCTCCCCAGGGAGGCGTGGGAGGAGTGCGGAGTCGTAACTCAGTTAAATATGAACGCACAGACATGACGAAGATGTTTTAGAGGATGTCATTATCTCTGATCACAAATAAACGTCCATAAATCAGTTATGATGAACTATAAACCATTGAGATGCTCCTTATAATGCCAGAATGTGCCTGAGAATCAGTGTTTTTAAGTTTTCCTCAGTAATCCAGCGATACTTGTCTGTACATCCATGTTCATCGCACATGCAAATTCTGCATAAATATATATAAATAAAGGCTAAAATACTGATTCCATGGCAACATTATACTTCCTGTTTACACCCCACAAGGCCTCCCAACGATTATAGCGACTGTAGCTCAGAAAGTACAGTCACTGACGCAGGGTGTCCACAGCTGTAACGCGGTGACATGAAGTGCTCATCAGATCACAAAGCAAGCAAGATCCAATGACAACACCTACGCACCTGACAGTTAATGCATCCAGTCAAGTAGTGACACATGCGTTTAAAATCCCAAACAGGAGGAACAATGAACAAAGGAAAAGACATCACTAAAGAAAGACGCTATTCAACAGACAGGACGCAGTGAGAAACAAAGTGACAGGCAAAGAGAGTGTGAGACAAAGGGAATAAAACAAAAGAGACACGCAGGGTGTTACCTTCTGGTGACTGGGTGACTCCAGCAGTTGTTGCTTCATTTTCAGCTCTTTTTCCACGATCTCCCTCATCTTTATGTTCACCTGTAGCGACAAAGACACTTGCAGGTCAACAGAGACGGACGAACGCACAGATGCAAGCGTTAACACCCGCGTCCATTTCTTACCTTGTTGATCCAAAAGACCATCGCGTCTTCCAGGTCAAAAGGCAGCTCCTTGGAGGCACTGAAGTTGGAGAAGCGCTTGACACTGGACACCACTTTCTCTATGCTGATCATCTCCACTATGTAAGCCATCATCAGGGCGTCAATGAGGTGGATGTGGGAGCTCTGGAACAACACAGGTGTTACATCAGAAACATAATTATGGATGTGGCGGGCATTAAATGTGTTAAAATGACATTTCCTGCCCTGTTTTATGTATTAGAAAGAGTATACGTGTAGTTCTACATTAATAACAGTAGGACACAAAGATTATTTTGCAATGCTCCGTCGCTGAGTTGCCATGGAAACAAGGCAGAACTTGCTGACTGAAAGCAGAGTTATGAAAATGCTTATCAGCCTACACGTGAGACGAACACTGTGTCATTAGTGTCTGACTCACACGCTGTTTTTTTTTATTGGTACAAAAAGGCCCGGGGTAAGCTGAAGCCGTCCAAAATCAAAGTGTGTGTTTTTGCCTGGCGCTCGGATTTCTTTTCACTCTCCGTGATTTCATTATGATGGAAATGATAGACGACGCCAGAACACTTTGTAAGATGACAGTTGGGTAGAGAGTCGATTAATGGTTGTCAAAGAATCTGTTACATGTAATGATGGTCTCAGAGTCTCTCCGCTTGAGCTTAATATGAATCAATGTAGCCAAAAGCAAGGATTACATCCATCTACTGGCACCTAAACGCAGCATAAACTGCTGTTCCTGAGCCAGCCTTTTGTCTTTCCACACCTGTGGGATATGACTAATACCTCCAGAGAGAGCAGGTTCATATTAAATGACAAATGCTGAAACCTTTGGTTCATTTTGCTTCATGAATATTTTAGTTCGACACTCTAAAACCTGAAAAACACTCCACATCTACCAGTGCATTATTTATTCCAATACTCTTGGCTCATATTTGGCTCTGGAAACCAAAGTCACATTAGCTTGTTAGCAGATGGCAAGTGTGGGTTGCCGGTTCGCTGGGTTATACTACCGCAGAAAAAAATGTACCCTCATTTACATAAAAGTAAAAATTTCCTGACTAACAAATTATCTAATGATTCTTACAGCAGTATTAATTGATTTTCTTTGCCACTTGGAGCCTTTTGTGGAACATCCAGCAGAGACAGAGCAACGTTAGCATTTATAGAAAGTTGCGTGTCTGATCACATCATCTGATGAATGCAAGTCCAATGTTCTCTCTCACGACCAAAGACAGTGTAAAAACATGTATGGATAGTAGCAATGTATTGCCCTCTTGACGCACCCAAATCAATGTGCACACAGGTCAAACATGGCTAAATACCAGACCTGAGAATACATTATGCTAGACTACAGCAAAAGTCTATAATATCTGTGAATATCTGGTCTGTAACTAGACATATGTGCAAGCTACCCACCATCTTGATGGGAGCTGAGCTGAGGTCCAGATCCGAGACAGGCGAATTGTCTGCCTGCAGGACGTAGATGCCTTTCCTGGACAGGGCCTGGATGACAGACTGCTGGCTTTGGAGTGAGGCAGCCTGCTCGGCGTGCAGGATGAGTCCACACACCCGGCAGTAGAGCTCTCCAGACAGCAGCAGGCGAATGATGGGGGGCTTGATGTGTTCCTGCTCATACTGGTCGGTGTAGAAGGGGTCCCGCAGGTCTGCAGGGATGTGATCTGGAAAGAAAGACACAGAAACATACATGTGTACTTGACATTCAGGGTTAGCTCGTGAGTTTTTTTTTTTGCTGATTAAAGTACAAACTAAGTCACTAATCACACCATGCATCACGCTCAAACTATTTTTGCACAGACACATGTCCATCAATGCCTCGCCATGTTACGTAACAGAGAAGCTCCCAGGTCACAGACTTTCAAGGTATTAGACTGTCTAAGAAGAAACCAATGCAAGAGAGAGAGAGAGAGCACTGAGACAAAGTCAATGGTTAAACAGCACGCCAGGTAGCAACTCTGACGGCCTGTAGGTGGACCAGAGGCTTTAAGCCAATGAGGGACTTAGTGGTGATACTTAAGCTGATGGTCTTGTCCCAGCCAGCCTGGTGTTTTTTTCTGTTCAGGGACACAGACACAGGGCAGCTATTTTTATATGCCTTGGACGTGTTAATCCAGAGTTAAGGCCCGAAAAGCACTCACGAAATTTAGCTTCCAGGGCTTTCTGGGTAGATTTAGGCAGGAATAAACGGGGAGACTGTTGTCTGATACAGTTTGCATCTAGTATTTATATTGATAGGAAAAAATCAGGCGAGACACAGGATCATTTCTTAAGTTATTGATATTATCAAACCAGATCCAGATCATGTAGAAAAACAGAGAAATGCCCACTCCAGTCAACACAGCTTAAAGAAAGAGTTCATTTCATGACAACATGTTAAATAACAAGCTTTAAAGGGGCTTTCAGGTGGATCTTTATTCTAAGTTAGGCAAGCATCTTGCTCTAGCTTTAAAGATAATGCACAGGCATGAAAGTGGTATCAATGTTCTCATCTAACTCTCTGCAAAGAAAGCGAACAGAGCATGCTACGCAGGCAGACAGACTGTGCTGCTTTCTGGTGCTACTTTGACCATAAAAACTCTGGCTGTGCGCACACACGCAGTTTTATGATGCATAATGATCACTTAGTATACATTTGCTATCAGTTTCACTATCACAATAAGTGCTTTTAAAAACCTGGGCTCATTAATGGCATGTTTACACACCCGCTGATCGTCTTACTGCTTGTTCAGCTGAGTCACAAGTCTCAAGATCTCTGCAGTGACACACATTAATAAAATTGTGTCTTAAATGATCAGATCAAAACTAAGAAATAAGCTTTAAGATAGCCACATTTAAACAGAAGATCCTTGCATCAATATTCAGCTGCATCTTCTCTCATTTTGTTTCACATTAGACGCCAGCTGACTGAGATGAACTGGCAAAATAAGATCTCCATTAGTGGAAAACACACACACACACAGATACACAACAGGCTGAGATAAGAGCTACAGCACACTGTGAAAACCTTCGCTGTGTCTTTCACAACAGACTGCTTGCTTGGCACAGACTACCTACAGTATCTATCTCACTCTCTGCTGTTGTGTGGCGCTGCCATATGGGCTCGAGGATCCCAGATCATGTGAGAAAACGCTCGTTATGAATCCTTCCAGGTTTCGATCTGCCTCGTTTGTGGGGTTTTTTTTTTCTCCTCTCAACAAAAGCATGCACGTCTTCCTCTGGCAGATTTTCTAAACACATCTCTCTTTTTTTGCCCTGCCACTTCCTCTGCCTCAGCTGTCCAAGAATGCCCCCTCGTTCCTCCATGGTTGCCGTGGAGATGGTGATGGAGGATGCCAGCGTGGCCGGAGGTGGGGGCCGGGTTGCCGTCCCATCTCCTCACCGAGACCTGCTCGTTGGACCGTTTTACAGCCCCTGACATCAGGAGGTGTGTGTGTGTGTGTATGTGTGAAGATTTGGAGGGGGAGGCTCTCTAATCCTAGTTGCTAATACTCGTTAGATATTTATCATCCACCTGATCCACGCATTAAAACCCACCCTGGAGTGTGTGTGTGTGTGTGTGTGAAATCAAGAGGAGGGGGTGCACGAAAAGCCTTTGTTCCTATTCTTTCAGACACAAGGTTCAGATTGATGAGCGGAGATCTTGCTGACAGTCAGGGCAGGTCAGACTCTGCAGGGTCTGCAGGGGAAAGGCACAACTATTCTCTCCAATGAGAAGGCTTAATAGCAAATCCTCCACTTGACAGTACATTGAGAAAACATAGCCTTTAAGCCGATGCACCCTGTGGGCACTCTTGGAAGTCTGACCCTTGCAGAGAGAGCGAAAGCTGGTGTATGCAGCCAGTATGTCAGGGATAAGCACTCACTAATTTCATCTAGTCTCATTACCCACTGGAAAGCAACATTTTCATACATTTTCTATATATTTTTGGTCTCATCCTGTCGTCACATTCGTTAAAAGTTAAGTTTGCAGAGGAAACTAGAAGATGTGCTGTATGTTGCATAAAATATATGTCAAATTTCGTCAGCGCTAAGCAAAACTAGGTCATGATTCAGGTGCACTACACACTCTCTTAGTGGGCTATGTGTATATTTCATCCTCTCAAATTGTTGCTTTTTAAGCCCGACATTAAATAATAATCCTAAAACAATTTGGGAAAGAGAAAGGTTTGCTAAAAGCTAATGAAGCTCATCAGAAATCAAGCAAATAAAGCTAAGATAATAAGATTCGGAAAAGATTTGAAGGTTTCTCCAAAGGCCATCGGTGAAACTGTCATGAGTCCAAACAAACACTCTGTGTTGAACAAAGACACAAGCCTTCAGGTCAAATCCCATTAACCACTTAAACATGTGACTGTGGCTGTGTGTGTGTGGACTTTCACGCCGGCACACAGACAACAAAGTCCTCTCAGCGCTGCCGTGCTGCTCGCTTTGCACTCTAATCTAATAAGAGTGTTTTGGTCTCCTTCTGACCTCCACACTGACTATCAGTGACCAGGGATTGTATCACAGAAAGCGAACGTAATATGAAAAGGACATATTGTATTTCACCATGAGATGAGCAGGAACACTCAACTGATACGGTCTGGGTTGTTTATTGCAGATGTTATAGGATTAATGGGAATACAGCCTCAATGCTGCGCGGAGTTATACTTAATACACTGTCGGAATATTTAAATGAGATATATTATATATAATAGGGCTGAAAGATATGCAAAAAATCATGATGAGGTTATTTTGACAGATATTGATTGCAGTGTGAGTCACAATTTTTGTGAGAATGGTAATTTTTGCAGTTAATTTTCCTTCAAAAATGATGACAGTGTGTTCCCTTACATCAGGAGAATATGATTCGCAGGCCTGAGGCTTCTCTGTCGCACCACAATGCTTCGCTTGTGATGACAGATTTTACCTTTATCAAAGAAATGCAGCTCCTGCGAGTGGAATATTGAACTTGGCTATATTTTGTAGTACCCGAGCCTGTTATCCAGAATATCTAATTCGATATCTGCTTTGGCACTGCATCATTGCGATGACAGCACAGGATAAGCAAGCATTAGTCTGTCAGACGTGAGAGAGCAAAACAACGAAACAAAAAGCTGGGGGGAGTCTCAAAGGTACCAGGCCTGAGTAGGATGCATACACCGATACACGGGTCGATTCTGACCTTATTAAGTGGAACGGGTATCGACCGTGACACATATCCACAGAAAATGCAGTTTATTTGTCACTGTCACTAGTGCATCCAGTTAAATGAATTCAATCATGGTTGGCTGCCAAGTTACTTTGACATACCACAGTAATCTCTGGCCTATCGTGATCATCTCTGGAGTGAGGTCGGACATTGGACCGGTACTCGTATCACTAGATATCCTGAGTTGAGGTTTTGAAACATGTATTGGGAGACAAAAATTTGGATCTATATTCTCAATTTATTCTTAACAGCTGTAAAAATCAATCAAGCAGCAACTATTTTGATAATCAATTAATCAATCAGTCGTTTTTCCAGCAACGTTTCCGTCTTATGTGATCGGAATCTAAATATCTTTTGGTTTTGGTCACACAATAACAAAAACAATGGTTGGTTGCAGCCCCAGAGTAACCAGAGTAGGAAAAAGGTAATTCAAAGTGACTCTCATCACTGGCACCGCCGAAGGAAATCAGGGTGAATGTGATAAATGGGACGAGTATGAAGCATGAAGGGCTGCGTGGCTGATGAGTTTACTCTGTACGGAGGAGCCTTGTGGAATAAAAATTGGGCTAAGCTACAGTTGAAATGCACAAAACTTCATCTCTACTGCATGAACTTGTTAAGTTCTGATAATTATCAAATCACATAACACTAGTACTGTCCACTCTGTGTTAAAAAAGGAGTTTAGATAGTGTAGTTAGTGCAAAATCTCTTGCTGTAAAGGGCTCCTAAGCGTCCCTGGTGTGCTGATGTCAGGACGAGCCAATCAGATTAAGAGAAGCAGGAAGCTTCGTGGTGAAAGGTTTGGTGTTTATTATGGGCATCTGAGCTGTGCCCTGGAACGACACGGCGTTGGGTAACCGAGAGGTGAAGCTTAATTGCAAGACGGAGCTCGGGATATTTCCAACATCGGCGCTAAGCATAAAAATGCTCCAGCTGTTGTGAGATTAATGTGATGAATCATGCTGATGCGGTGCAATACTGGTTGGTGCTTTCACATTACCTCGCCGCGCATTACAAGCTTTGAATTTTAGGGTTTTGTTCCCCCTATCAGAGTCCATTTACTGAGTCATCCGCTGCAACACAGGAGACATCACGGCAGGGCAGGAAACACTTAAACTACAGTATGTCTGCCTCCTAAAATGGATATGATGACAAAGAGTTTTCCTTTACTCAATGACTGTCTCTGTGTCTCCTTCCGAATGCCTCATTGTCAAACTGATAATAAAATCACGGAGACTGGCAGGCTCGCATTGAACAGCACAACTGACCTCCTGCTCACACTCTCCAGAGAGCAATGAGCGAATGACACAAAAACCCACATTCAGGGCTCCCAGACATTTACTTACAGCCTAGTGATGTGGAGCACAACATTTTTAATGTTTTAATAGAGCTGGCAATGCTAGTGACCTGTGTGTAAAAGACTTTGGCTGATCACGAAACGTCAGCAGGAGTCTTCACTTACAAGGACGAAGGTCTGGGCTGCTGCTGTGCTACTCGGGAGGTTTGTTTGCCAGTGAAACTGCAAACAACAAGCTGACTGATAACTTTGTGACAACTGTGTCTATCACTGTAAAAAGAAAGGAAGTCAACACATGTATATTTGGGAGCTGGAGATGTAGATACGATGTGTTCTTATTGGCTTTAACCATAGAACGAAGCTAAAACACATTTCTAAATGTTCTGTAGTGCACAGTTCATGTATGTGACTACATTATCAAGTGACATTTTTCACTGATATCATACAGATGTTAATAACAGGGTTTCCTGTAGTGTTTCTGTAGTAGAGACCACTACATACACTTACTTATACAAACATCAAGGAGGAGAGGCTGAGGCGACAGGGTTGCGATCAGCAACTACAATGCTCGATGCCACTAAAACCTGCACTGGTCCTTTCAATCCACAAATGATCACTGGTGTGTCTAAATATCTGTCAATAAACCTTTTTCACAGCAGACATTTTGACATGAAATAGCAGGTTCAACTCAGGTGTTTCCAGCGATGCTAATGAAGGTTCCATTTATTGCACCACCACCACAGCTGCACCCCTGACTGTGTTTGACCTGAACCTTAATTAGCATCGTTGGTAACACCTGGGTTTACCTACTGTCTCACGTCAAAATGTCTGCTGTGAAAAAAGGGTCTATTCATTTTCTACCCCAACTAATCATGAACTGACAGATCCTTTGTCTAAGCTGTAACGAGGAGCCCATCCCAGCCTATCCGTGGCTAGAGGCGGGGTACGCTCCGGACAAGTTGCCGGTTCGTAAACTCTCCTACAAAAGCAAAATCCTAAAATCTAAATCCACTCGTGCATTTTACTTTGTGCACTGTGTACTGTCATTTTTGTCATTGGTACCAAAACTACTTGACCTATATTATGTCCTACATGTTTGCTTGTTTGTGTTTTAATTTGACTATTGTTTCATAGTGGGGAGAGGAAAACGTTTGCAGGATACTGAGGACCTTGAGTAACGTTTCCATTTGGCCGCTTTCGGACAAAAATAGGCCTTAATGTCTACAATTAGATTCAGCTAATGATACAAGTAGTCCTATAAGCTTGCCAGGCTCTTTGACAAAGACATAGATTGTTAAAAATTCAGTTGGTATTCTGTCCTTGGCAGCAAACTGGTGTGATTGTTCAGAGCCAATTAGGAGGATCTGCATCTATCAAACTGTTCACGAAACTACAGTACAGAGTCTATACTGGACAAATAGACTATGACATCCATCCATCCGGCGGGGTACACCACAGGGATGACACATAGAAGACGTACAGCTGCTAATATTTCATCAGGATATACTCCCATTTAGATGTTTGCACCGATAAATACATAAATATCATCACTATAAGAAAACATGATTCTCAGTGGTGAGAGGAAAACACAGCCTTAACCATACCGTAAGCTTTGGCAAACAGCCAGCGGAGATTTGCGTCTATTTTGGCTCTTGCAGAGTCGTACAGCTCCAGTGGTATGACCTGAGCCTCCATGCCTCCTCCTCCTCCTCCGGCATCATCTCCTCCTCCTCCTCCTGCTGCTGCTGCTGCCCTCCTCCAGGTGCTGTCCCTGCCAGCACTCACCTCCACATCCATCCTGCACAGACAGAGAGAGAGAGAGAGAGAGAGAGAGAGAGAGAGACATTTAATGCATTACATCATCGATATGAAGGAAAAACAATAACCAGGGCCTGGAGGTGGTTCACAGTGATGATATGAAGCACTACACACAGGCTCACCTTGTTTAACCTGCCTGTACTGCAGGTCACCCCCCCTATGATTGATGCCTTTAACATGCATGCATGCACGTTTGAATCCTGACAAAACATCATTTACTTGCATGTTATTTCAGCTGATAATCAGCTGATGGCAGTGAATAAACAAAAGCTGCACTTGTGGACATGAATGGGAGCTGCTGGAGGTTTATTAGCTACATAAAATTACAGCAGCTGCTTGCCCAGCTAGGTCCAGTCTTGGCCGGCCAAAGAGAGAGGGTGCGGGGAGGGGGGTTACCAATGAATGGACCCTACACCATCCTCAGCACCGTTAGGTTCATAGTATTATAGTGTTAGCTAAGGTTAGCTAGCTTCCAACTGCGTACACACCCCTGGAGCTGTGAAAACATGAACAAAGCCTCACCTCTAAGAGTGCATTTGGTCCTCTCCGCACAGCTGTTACGTTTGAAGAGATGGAGGTGTTGTTAAAACGCCGACATGTTGGCCTAACGGTGAAATAACAGACGGACTCCTCCCCGCCCCAGCGACACAAATCTCCGGCCTCTTCAGGATAAACGGCTGGCTGGCGTCCGTCTTGATGGTCGTTAATCCAATAATGGAAGAAAAAAAAAAAAGCGAACCAAAAGGAAGTTTGTTTGTTTTTTTCGAGGGGATTGTTATTATCCACAAGTCTTGTGTTTCATGTCGAGGCTGTCATCGCTTCAGAGGGGTCTAACGGTGTCCGGGTAGTCCGGTGTTGTCGGAGCCTGTCTCTATGGGGACGACTGTTATCTTTGGTCAGCTCCGCTGCAACGCCGCCGCCTGCCTGCGGGGGGCGCTGCTGGTCTGCATAGTGATGTGACATGTATAATACTGCAACATGGTCGCTGTTATTATGTATTAAGTGTTTAATATTAAATGAATAAAGTGTTATCTACGCTGTACTATTACCTCCTGCTTGTACTCTTTATTATATATTATTGTGGCAACACTTTCTGTTGTGTTTTGGAGTTAAATATATAAATATAAAATAAGTGTGACTTGTGCAATACTGATTTTAGTGACTATTACTAATATCTCTATTCATGCTATCCTTGCATTTTATTCATTTATTGATAAATTTCTCAGCAGTATTATTTCAAGTGAAGCCAAGTTAAGTGGATTTTATTGTATTGTATTTTATTTTATTGAAGGTGCAGCACGTTCAGACAAAATAATGGCAAGAAACAAGAGGCAGACAGGGTGTAACTGACTTGCAAGTGTATGTACATATGCAACATATGGATATATATATAATATGATTATAGTGGGTGTATACAGAGAGGTAGATATTGACTAAAATTAAGTAGCAGCAGAGATAAAAGATGTGCATGGATATAGGTGGAATGTGCAAATTGTTTTATGTTTGCAGTCCGAATGCTATTATTTGTTTTTCACGCATTTAATTACACTGTTGTATATATATATATATGTACTTGTACTTATATATAAGTATAAGTACAAGTGTACCTAATGAAGTGGCCGGTCTATGTATTTCTACTCTAGAATGGGAAGTACAGTAATGTAACCCCCATAGTTCAACAAAGTCTTTCTGAGTCTGATTCAGTATGGAACGATGCATCAGAATTTATAAGATGGTCATAGTTTATATCTTAACTTGAAAAGTAGAGCTGTCACACAAATGTAGCAGAGTGAAAAGGTGCAGTAGCTACCTGTGTAAAGTGTAAACTCCATGCCAACAGTTTGTAACACAATCTTTCTCTAACACCTCTCTTGACTGGTAAAGTGACTATAGTGTTTCACTGCAGCATAGTACTGATATATCTCTGTACGCGATTTTGGGAGGTCCTTCACTACATACAATAAAGCTGAGAGCAGTGTCCTTAAAATCCGAGTCCTCTGGCCAGCACCACAGACAGCAGTCCACTTTTACACAGCCTACAGCTTTAATGCTGATCAATCAATAACTAATGCAAATATTATGAATGATGAGGATGTTATAGAATATAAACAGATTGTAAAGAGACTTTATTATCGATATTGGAGGATTATGGAGGCCATCCAGAAAATCTGTGATGGTTGATGGGATATTTTGAGCTTCAAGTAAGCTATATATATATATATCCCACCACAACAACAACACCTGAAGCTCTCTTTCCTATTGTGAATTTCATGCTATTCTTCCTGCTATTGATCCCATTGTTATTTCTTCCAATTAAACATCTAGCACATACAGCACAGATTTCTGTGATGTGCTCACAGCTAGAGGTCTATACAGACCGAGGTCTAGTATGTCTTAGTATCTAATTTCAGCTGGGCACAAATAGATTTTTCATACACTGTGACTTTAACAATGCAACTCCAGACAAATGTGAAATGTATACAGTAGCCATTCCAGTTATAGCAATGGCATTTAACGTGGCAAAATGAGCATGCATGTACATGAAGTATGTCTTTGGGGCTCTGTGTGTAAAGATGTCAGATCAGTCTGAAATAACAATTTTTGTCTCCTTCAAAGGATCCAGCACACATCTCTAGATCACTCTGGATGCCTTACTTGAACAGGTAGTTTATCTACTTAAAGAGCCTGTTTCTGGTATACTGGCTGTGTTTAACGGTGGTGTCCGGACTTTTACAAGTCTAAAATGTTTCCTCAAAAGCAGTGGCGTTATCTTCACCACTTCTACTGTCAGGCTTTCTCCACTAGAGGGCATCAGACACCCACAACAGTGGTGACAATGCAAGGAGGCTACACTGTTAAAACAGTTAAAACAGGGAAGGAAGGAAGACATTTCTTAACGCTTAACAGCAGCTTTTATTGAATCAAGACAATTTTTACAAAACATTTTTAAAATCAGGAAATACTTCTTTGCAAACTACAACTTTGCATGAACATTGATTTTGAATTTCATCTTTTTTCTTTAAAAACATCTTTTTTTTTTTTAAATCTCAGAATTAGTTTATAAAACATGACATTTAGACACCTTAAAACCACACTCCTGTACAAAGTGCAGGTGATGTCGTTAAACACACGAAGGTCCCAATTTCTTTCACAAACAATGCTCTCCACCCTTGAAGACATTTTTTACAAGAAATCTCACAAATACATTGCTTTTCTTAAGAAAAACAACAACAACAAAAATCACACTGGCACTATTTTAAACTGTGGCGAATGTAACATTTCAACTTTCTACAACAGGTCTGCAATTTAACACTTAACAGGTTAAACATGGTAACCATAATCATTGATTTGGAATACAATATGAAAGAAAGAAAGTCTTTGCATCATAAATGTTCACAAATCGATTACTCATCACCAGCCCAGATCGTTATTCAATAGGCTCAGGTGGATTTCAATGCCGTTCAAGCATCTCTCAGCTGATAAAGGATATTTGTTCTGTGCTTTAAGGTCCCAAATCTCCAAAGTAAATGACATGATCTATGTTGGACAGAGTAGCAAGCAACATTATGAAAAGGTGACACTTTATATATATATTTGATGATCATCTAACACAGACACAGTGATAAGACTTAGTGAAATGTAGTTCAGTAACAAAACCTGTGTCACTTTAAAAGACAAAGGAGGTTAAAATATAATTAATTAATACTGAAAATTTTAAAATAATCTATAAAAGTTGAAAAAAAAAATCTGTACAAACATAATGCAAATCCCCAAAAAATAAAAATTTATGAAGGCCGATGCATCAAAAGATTAAAATAAATCCAGTGAATATAGCAACACGAGACACAAATAAATAGCCAGTGTACACATCTAGGAGTCTTTTTTTGATATACACTCCTTTTAAACGGTTTCTAATCTTCCCATAGATAACAGAACAAAAAAAAATTAAAAAGCATAAATATAAAAGCATCTTCTTTATATTTCAGGTCAAAAAAAGCACATAAATAAATACAAAATTACTAAAACTGTTCTTATCGTTAGTATAAAAACTGATAATAAAAAAGGAGCATGTTCAGTCTTGAGACAGGTTTGTCACTCTCTTTCTGTGTGAGCTCTGTTTGTTTATATATTTTTTTACACTAAAGAGTTCCGTCCATTTTACAAGTCTCTACTTAAACTGGTCTGGGATCAGATTCATCTGTGAATGGATACTTGTAGGCGGGCTGGAGATGCCTTCTGACCAATCGGACATGTTGGAATGTGGGGACGAGCTGGACCATTGGTCAGGGGAGCCGGGGGAGGGTGTTAGAAACGGATGGTCAGGCACCTGTAGCTGGTGGTTAGGTGTGTTGTCCATGGGGCCAGAGTAGCTGTGCTGGGAGGGAGGGGTGAGGAATTGTGTGCCGAGGATTTGCGTCTCCTGGGGCATTACGGTGTGGATAGGCATAGAGCGGCCCGAGCCGTTATTTTGCTGCATGTCGGAGCCGTTAAGCTCGATGTTTGGGAAGCTCTGGTTGAGGGTCTGACCGGCTGTGGTGGAGTTGGAGTTCTGATGCTGGAGCTGCCGCGTGTGAGCCTGCTGCATCATGTGTGCGGACGAGCCTAAGTGGCTGGTCTGCAGATTCTGGTAGCCCATGATCTGAGACAAGGTGGCAGTGCTGACACCATGCAGAGCACCCATCATGTTGTGGGACATGGGTGGCGCCTGGGTGAAGCCTCCTTGCTGGCCTACACCTGGGTGCATCCTGGTGATCCAGTCACACTGGCCTCCTCTGCTGCCACCTATGGATGTTGTACCTTGACTGTTGGGGCTGGAAACAGGTAGGTGGGACAGACGGGGTGGGTTAGGGTCAAAAGACATACATCCCATATCCTTACCCATGCTCATCTGACCCATATGGTCTCCATTGCCTTGTAGGTGATTTAAAGACATAGGTGGAGACTGCTGGAAGGGTGATGTCATGGGAGGAGAGGCCACATCGGATAGATAGCCATGAGGTGACTCGAGGGAATCAACCGGGGAGAGAACAGCTGAGGTGTCTAGCAAGTTACCCTTCCCATCCAGCGACTTTTTCTTCTTCATCCGATTATCTTTGCCTCCATCCTTCCCTCCTTTCCCACCAGAGCTAAGTTTGCGAACCTTCTTGACAGACAGGGTGGGCTTGAGGTTGCTAAGGTAGTCATTGGGGGAGCAGAGAGGTGGTGAGAGGCTGGAGGTGCTCAGGGGGGCGCTGTGAAGCCCGGGACTCCTAACCACGTTGTACTCATCCAGAAGGCGGACGATGTCATGGTGCATGCGTTCCTGGGCGATGTCTCTGGGCAGCTGGTCAAGATGGTCGGTGATCTCACGATTGGCAAAATGCTCAAGAAGAACTTTGGCTGTCTCGAAGCTGCCTTCGCGGGCTGCGAGGAAGAGCGGCGTCTCTTCCTGAGAAACAATAAGAAAAAAAAAACAGTTTTAACACTCGACACACTACTGTGAATGTAACAGTGTAAATACTTCTAAATACTATCATTTCACATACCTTGTTGTCTTGCATGTCTTTGTTGGCACCATTTTTCAGCAGCACCATGGCAGCCTCAACATTGTTTACAGCCGCGGCCCAGTGAAGAGCAGATTTACCTGCAGAGAAAGTGAAATGAAAGAGGTACGGTTATCATGACAGCCCAACAAACCAAAGGATCTTTGTGGAGATAGGTTGATAAAACGTTAGCTACCAGAATCGTCTGTGGCGTTGGCATCGGCGTGGCAGTTGATAAGCTCTTCCACCATGCCATCAACTGCCAATCGGGCAGCCAGAATCAGGGGTGTTGTTCCGTCATGCATGCGGGCGTCAAGATCAGTGGCACGGTTTCGGATTAAAATCTGCAAAAACAAAGACTTGGTTAGTGAAGTTCTTTTAAGCTTCAGGACAAACCTTATCAGAAATTTAAGTCTGGAGAGATATGACAGTATTGTAGAGGAAGCGTTTACCTGGAACACTCCCTGCGCATCTGCAGCAACGGCAGCGTGAAGCGGAGTGCGTCCCATGTTGTCCTGAACGTTGGCATCGGCGCTGGACTCCAGGAGGCGTTTGGCAGCATCAGAGCGGGCGTACCGAGCAGCCAGGTGGAGGGCCGTCTCGCCTGTGCGGTCAGTCTGGTTGTGGAGGTTGGCGCCCTGGTAAATGAAGTCGGAGATGATTTCCGCTGAGGGATCCTCTTCCTCTTCACTGTTACCGGTCTCCAGTCCTCCACCGCTGCAGGAGGCAATCATGAGGGGAGTGAAACCATCTGAAAGAGGAAGAGAGAGTATCATGAGTTTATTGTCATGTGTCAGTTCCCAGTCATGTCTGTAACAGTTCACAAAATTCAGGAAGCTTTCATAAATTTTACCTGGTCCTCTGACATTGACATCCATGCAGTCATTCTCTATCTCTCCCTGAGGAGGGGTAGGAGCGATGGATGCGATACGCAGGTCGGCTGCATCCAGATGCTGCTGTGTCCATTTCCTGTGGTCAGTATGGTCACTCAAATCCAGCATGGCCTGCTCTTCAAACTGGAAGACACAGCAATCATCACAACGTCAGCATCAAGAGCACGTATGAAAACTATTAGCTAAAACATAGTTTAGTTAGACCCATATTGAATTGTTTGTCTTACCCTGAAGCGCCTGCAGTCTGGATCTTCGTCATCCCATTCATTTTGATTGTCATCCATAAGATTTATGTCAGAGTTCTTCATAGGCCTGTTGAAAAAAGGAAGCAGGTTAGACTAGACGCATGACCTCAAACACAAAAGAGACACGATAGAATACACTGCTGATAGATGAGGCTTAAAAAGCCGCCTTCATATTCCACTTACTTCAGCCCAACAGAATCTTCTCCCAACGGCTCTCTGCGCTTCTTTTTGCTCGGCTCCGACACTTTGAATCCCTCAGGAAACCAGAGCTGGCCGTGCTCTCGTCGCCGCTTACGGGACACCAGGACACGAGGCAGATGAAACCCAAAGCAGCCAAGCCCAGGAAGACGACATACATGGGGTAGAGCTCTGAACTGGAGGGAGTAGGTCTCACACCTGGAAAGATAGTCACCATGTGTTACTTGGGATATCAACTTGAAGTCGTTTTTATGCTAATACGTTGAATATATAGGTATATAAAGGGTTAAAGATGAGGTACGTACTAGTGACAGCTTCAATGTAAGGAACATTGAGATTCCCACTGGAGGCCAGTGCTCCAAGGAAGGCAGCTACATCTGTGGCGCTCTGGAAGCATTCAGTAGACTGCTGGTAACACTGACGGTTGTCAATCTCCAGGTAAACCACAGACCTACAGGCAGAAATGGGTAAAAATATTATAAACATATTATTTAACTGCCAATAAATATTATACATATATTTTCAAGTGAAAATACACAAGAAGAACTGTGATTTCTTTGTGGTGCCTACCCTTTGACTTGCACAGGTTCCAGCTCTCTGCGTTTGCGTGGGCTGACCATGGCGGACACGCTCTCCTTCACTTGACCCAAAACGTTGGCCGGCACCGAAGCCCACTCAGGCCAACCGTCCGCGGAGCGCTTCAGCACGTTATGTTTAACGAGGTCCTGTTCGTTGCCATAGTACGGGAAGATCATCGGTTCTCCTTTGGCGTCGCGGCGGAACACCACGTTGGTGTGGAGAACGCTGCTGAGGTCTCGGAGGAAAGACGAAGAATGATTTTTAAGCTGTTCTGGAGGAATGTGGACCACCAGGACCAAGTGACCGTCTGCCAGCTTTTCTGGCATGTTGTTGGCACAGTCCAGGCCGTCCCATTCACATTCTGCGTTATTGCAGCCCTGGTCGCAGTGACCGTCAGCATAGTGGTCTTTACAGTACTGGTCATACAGCGGGCTGGAAGAAAGGAAGGAGACTGGGTTAGTATTCTGATAGAAATGTGTGCAATATATGACAAATAGCAAAATGTTTGTTGTGTTTCTAGACTTACTTGCACTGTCCTTCCTGTCCCTGACAATCAAAGCCATCATATAGACACCCAGGGCTGTTGCACTGGCCGTCACACTTCCCATCGTTGAAGTAGCGCCAGCACTGCAGGGCCGCAGAGCAGTTTTGCCAAGGATCATCGAAATTAAGCGAGCAGTCTCCTCCGTCCCAGCCGCAGGCATGGTTGTTGCACAGCGAGTCGCAGATATGGTTCCCTGCCCACTCGTCACACTGAGGAATCTCGCAGCTCACCTCCACTTCCGGAGGTGGGGTGATGTCCCGGCCAAAACCTCCTACAAAGGAGTAATCCAGAATGTGGCACAGCAGGCCGTTGAAATTGCTGGGACAGCTGCACTGGAAGAAAGGCGCATCTGGGGTGATCTGGCAAGTGCCACCGTTGTAGCAGGGGTTGGAGATGCAGAGGCTGTCGGTGGGGGTCTGGCACTCAGGCCCAGTGAAGGTTGGTGGACAGAGGCAGCGTGGACCTAGATGGCCGGACACACATGTACCTCCATTCCTGCAGTTCAGACTCCCACAGGAGCGAGAATCGTATTCGCAAGAAGAGCCGGTGAAGCCCTACAGGAACAGAAATGGACAGAGGTTATGATCACTGTGTTATACTTGAGAAAAAAAGTATCTTTAAGGAGGCAACAGAGTGTGGTTCACACAGCTGTACTCACAGGTGGACATTTGCAGATGAAACCATGAGGCGTGTTACTGGCAACAGCACATGTTCCTCCATTCCTGCAGGGCCTTCCTTTACAGCCATCAAACACCTTGTCACAACGCTGACCTGGAGAACAGAAGCAAGTGTACATGTCACCATTTGTATGCAATTTAAACACTGCAACACAGGCATGTTGCAGTCTTGTTACGTGCTCCTGGATGCACATCAGTACCTGTATATCCTGTGCGGCATTCACAGCGGTAGCTGTTGGTGAGCTGAATGCAGTTGTAGGAGCCTCTGGGGTCGCAGGGGTCTGACAAACACTCGTTGACATCGCCCTCGCAACGCTCGCCTACGTAGCCAGCCGGGCACAGACAGTGGTAACCTCCGATGCGGTCAACGCACTTGCCATTGTTGAAGCACTTGGGCTCGTTGGTCAGTGGGTCGGTGGAGGGGGTGCAGTCATCCAGATTAATCTCACAGTGGACACCTACAGGACACAGAAACATTAGGTTATACATCCAAATCCTCATTTTGTAGGGTGTTAAATTCATTTTTTTCTAATGTATAAATGTGAATGAACTACAGAGGTATATACCTTGCGTTCCTCTGGGACAGGAGCACTTGTATGTGTTGATGAGGTCGATGCAAGTGCCTCCATTTTGACAGGGCTGTGACTGACATTCGTTGATCTCTTTGGAGCAGTTTACACCGTGATAACCAGGGACACACTGAGAGAGAAAAACAGAAATCATTATAGAAATTTGTCATTTTTTGTGATGACATTTTGAATTTCAAAATTTCAATTTCATTCCAATTTAAAAAATAAACCTACCTCGCAACTGTAGCCACCCAGATAGTCAGTGCAGACGGCTCCATTCTGGCAAGGATTGGGTGAGCATTCGTCCACTTGCTCCTGGCAGTAACTCCCAGTGTAGCCGGCCTGGCAGCGGCAGTAATGTGTGTTTCCAGCGTCCAGACACTGGCCTGAGTTTCTGCACAGGTGAGCCACCTCCACCCCTGAAATCCAAGAAGGAGAAGTTACATAATGCACCACTTGTAGATGCAACAAAAATATATCCTAACTTTTGGCTGGGGTGCCGTACCTTGTTGTTTGGCTGCGACCTCGCAAGACACACTGGGGATATCACAGTAAAGGCCGGTCCATCCAGTCTGACACTGGCAGGTGTAAGAAGCTCCCTGCTGCCAGCAAGTGCCTCCATTTTTACAGGGGGATGAATCGCACCAGCGCACAAGATTCTAACAGAAACAAAGAAAGAAAACACTTAATAAACTGTATGAATGGAGGCAAAGCATGAAACCACAACAGAGCACTGCACAATAAGCCTGATGAGATGATTTCACCCTTACCTGACAATTGACTCCTGTGTAGCCGTGAGGACAGGTGCACTTGTACGTCCCATAACTGTCCAGACAAGTGCCTCCATTGAGGCACGGTTTGGAGTCACACTCGTTGATATCATATTGGCAGTAGCTGCCAGTGAATCCAGGTAGACACAAGCAGGTGAATGCATTAATCCCGTCCACACAGGTGCCACCGTTGAAGCAAGAGCTGAAGAAACAAGAGAAAATAAAATGTTAAAACATTATTAGACTTGCTATGGGTTGATTATTCAGCCAAGCTTGATGGTTAAATAAGCACAGACAGTATTTTAACAAGGTGAGTTACCTGTCAGTGCAGTCGTTGGTGTTGATCTCACAGTTTATGCCACTGAAGCCAGGCGGGCAGGTGCAGGTGTAGCTGTTGACGCAATCGGTGCAGTTGGCACCATTCCTACAGGGGTTACTCTCACACTCATTTATGTCCTGCTCACATCTACCGCCACGAAACCCGGGCAGACAGGTACACGTGAAACTGTTGATGCCATCGCGGCACAGGCCACCGTTACTGCAGGGATCTGAAACACAGAACAGAGGAAATGAAATCACTCGTTGGTCAAGATTGGACAAGATGAGGACTTGCGCTGGTGAAAATCTGTTCCTTACTTGGTTTGCAGTCATCGGTGTCTGTCTCACACTTCTGACCGGTGTAGCCTGGTTGGCATTTGCACTGGTAGCCACCCATAGTGTTGTGGCAAATGGCACCATTGCGGCACGGACTCTTCACACACTCGTTGATGTCAATCTCGCATGTTTGACCTTGAGGGAAGAGAAGGATATGTGAAGAAAAGTTAATCACATCGTCCACTGAATGGATAGATTTTAATGGTACGCATGAACAGGTGGTGGATGGATACCTTGCCATCCTTCAGGGCAGATGCAGGAGAAGCTCTGGTAGTCCTCAGCCTCCTTACATACTCCACCGTTTTTACAGGGTCTGGGGCTGCAGGGAGCCAGCAGGATCTCACAGTTGTCACCTGTCGGCAGAGGAGAGAAAACATCAGTATTTGCATTGCACTGGCAATATGATGCAACTATATGTTTCCAAACTCTAAAAGATTTTTTAAAACTGACATAAATCCCAGTTTACATCCCACTTCCTTATCCATTTCCATGACGACTTAGCCAAACAGGAAGGGCTTTCCTGTTTCCTGCTATTGTGTGATCACAGACAGGAAACAGGAAGTGGGAATAGGGCTTGGAGCAGGCTCCAGTTCTCCCCCTATATTAGCTGTTGTAGCATGTTATTCCAAAACACACACATACACACACATACTGTTATTCCTGCACAGCAGACAGACAGATCTTTCCACACAGAGATGCCAAAAACAGACATCCCCCCGTTAGTGGGCCATTGGCTCATGTTTTCTTAAACAACATGGAGATAGGGCTCGATAAGCCTTCAGCGTGGAAAGTGGAAGATAAGCTTTACGTTTTCGGACCTGTGCAAACAGCTGAGTCAGCAGCTAACTACATTAAAACATCGCTGGTAGTAGTCTTTGCGTGAAAAATAAGCAGCTACGTGTCGTACCAGTGTAGGGCAGCAAACAGTTGCACTTGTATCCAGCCACATCGTCGATGCAGGTGCCCTGGTTGAGGCAGGGGTTGGAGGCACATTCGTTGATGTTAGTTTGGCAGTTAGGTCCTACAGTGGTGGGATTAGAGAGCACACTTGGGTTAGATATGCGCTAATATAGGGCACACACTCACTCTTGATGAGCAAGAGAAAAGCATATGAGTGGCAAAAAAAAAGGGGTTATAACTGACCAGTGAAGCCGGCTCTGCATGTGCAGTGGTATCCGCTGGTCATGTCCTTGCAGGTTCCTCCATTCATGCACGGGTTGGACTCACACTCGTTGTTATTGATGTCACAGTTTGGGCCGCTCCAGCCAGAGTCGCAGGTACATTTGTAGCTTCAATGCAAAGCAAACATCAGGTCAGTGAGTTTTATCCATGACACTTTTTCCCGTTCATCGTAAAAATTAGATCTGGCGCTCACCCATTGATGAGGTCCTGGCATCGGCCGTGGATGCAGGGGTTGCTGCCACACTCATCCACCTGGGACAAACAGGTGGCGTCGTTGTAGCCCTCTGGGCACAGGCAGGTGAAGCTGTTGATGCCATCGACACATGTTCCCCCGTTGTGGCAGGGGTTGATGGCACACTCGTCGATGTTGATGTTGCACATCGCTCCTGAAAGATAATTAGAGATGATTTTAGGACAATGCCTGATGGGAATTGATAAATAACTACACAAGCCATTATGAATGCACCACAGCTGGACACTTTGCTCTGTGGTGTAGTATTCTTTGAGCCTTTATAAGCTGTTTCCTGAGGTGCACTTTGTGGCTTTTGGACAATAGACGGCTAACACCAAAGACTCCCTGAACATTCAACAGGCAGAAGCTGTAGCGGTTCCAATGTGTGCCTAGCTTGGTGGCCCCTAGAGGCCCCTTTGCTTCTCCTCCATTGATTGAATGGGGCCCTGTTGAATAGGCAGAAGGAGGGTTTCAGCTGGATCTGAGCGGGGGAGGTGCTGCCAGGAGAGAGGAGGGGGAGTGAAGCTACTCTGCCTATTCACACACACACAACCCCCCCCCCCTATCCAGGGAGAACTAACCTCACCCAGGGCTGTTTACAGGGACAGAAGGCCAGACCCATTTCACACACAGCCGAGTAACAATTAAACCCCCCCTCTGATCCCCTACCCGGCTCCCTCCTCCTCTGCTCTTCATCAATCAGGAGGGGAGGGCCTAACTGCCTGATCTTCAGATACAATAGTCCTCTGTCCCTCTGTGTCTCAGTCCCGCCGTGCCCTCCACACTCACCCCGTCAGCACAAAAAGATGGAGGGGAGGAAAAGGGAGGAGGGATGCACTGAAGCCACACACACACACTTGTTCTGCCCCCTTTCTGGGCATAATCACACAGACGCTACCGGTCAGAACCGGCTCTGTCGGGAGTGAGGAGTGGTCCACATATTGTTTTATATAGCAGTACATTAAAGGTGGACTTGAAGTAAATGAGGTGACACTTTCAATCTGGGATTTGTCGCGCAGTTACACACTAATAAACATCAGCTATGCGATTAAAGGCCAGGCTCTTTTTCCTTTTAAAGTATCACCTTACGGACTCTTTCCAGGCTCAACGTCACAGCCTTTTCAAATAGCAAACAAAGTTAGTGCATTGTGTGTGTGTATCAGGTTGGGGACTGTGTTCCTTTCTCTACTAACCTCCCCCCCCCATCCCACACAGGCAATCTGACACCATTGTTCTGCAGGAGTGGACCCGCCAGCCACCTGTCCTACCTACCCCTCCCAAAGCTCAGGGGACCATCCCCCGGCACCTGTAAACTCCACCCAGCACTCACCTGTATAGCCCGGCTCGCATGCACACTCGTAGCCGTTGATTTTGTCAATGCACCTCCCGTAGTCGCAGGGTTTGCTCTTACAGTCGTCCAGGTTGACCTCGCAATTGAAACCTGCGCCCAGTTAAGCAAAGGATGTCAGGAAAATCTCAAGATTTGAACTGGAGGAATCTGACAGAGTTGTTCAAATGTCTCACCTGCAGTGCCTTTGGGGCAGGCACAAATATACGTGTTCTCCCTGTCCTGACAAGTGCCTCCATTCTTGCAGGGCTGGCTCAGACACTCGTTGATGTTTGTTTCGCAAAGGCGGCCAGTGTAGCCAGGGCGGCAGTAGCAGGTGAAGGAGGCCAGGCCGTCCTTACAGGTGCCATAGTGGCAGGGGTCGGAGTAGCACTCATTGATGTCAGTTTCGCAGTGCTGCCCCGTGTAACCTGGACAATAATGGACATCTTGATTTAGAAACTAGAAAAAAAAATGGAAGAAGTTTGCAAAAGAATTCAGAAAAAAACAGTTTACCTTCAGCACATTCGCAGGTATACTTGTTGGGACCGTCCGTGCACTTAGCTCCATTCTTGCAGGGGGTGCTGGCACACTCATCAATGTCCACCTGACACAGATTCCCGGAAAAACCTGCATATGAATGGAAGAAAACACAGAATTAAGCTTTTCTTCAGATTATTTTTAGTTGTGTGAAATTTCCCATAGATGATGTAGCTCTATATATTCTGTACATCATGGCTACAGTGTGCTAAATAATGCAAAAATGGGGAAGAGAAACGCTCATTTGCATCTCAAGTAGGTCTGCAGGACACTAAAAGGTCCTAACGAACCATTCCACAACACTCCTCCTTCCACCCCCTCTCCTTGCCTCTTACTGTGCAGTGAAATCTTTCTTTCAAACCACAACACAATGGCCCTCCAGCTTACGGGCCATAAACCAATCCCTGCCCCCGAAATTTTGCCGCTAAAGCTCTTACACAAACTCTCATGCCCGCCAAATATGCTAATGTTTCTGCAACCCGATCTGCACTGTCCCGTTCACCCGTAAACGCTTCAATGATACTATTAGAAGAAGTGAATCATTTACATTCAATCTGTGAACCAAATATGGTGCGTGATACTCATTGATAGCCAAGTTAATGATCCACTCTTTTATAGCCTCCTATCTGCTCCCATTGTTGACCGAAAAAAGGGTTAAACGAGACTCGAGGGATCCTGTTCCTTTCGCTCCATTACCTCTATCATCTTTCACACGCCCTGATATTTTCTCACCTTTGGGGCACTCGCAGTGGAAGGAGTTGATCTTGTCGACACACTTGCCGTTGTTAAGGCAAGGTTGGCTGGCGCATTCATCTGTGTTGATGTTGCAGAACACGCCTTCGTATCCTGAAATTCCCGAGACACATTAGGACAATAGAGTTATTACAAACTTACATGCTTACTCATGGAGTTCCCTCTTCCTCGTGCAATATAAACCAATGCTCTTACCTGGCATACAGATGCAGTGGAAACCTCCAATCTGGTCCAGGCAGGTGGCATCATTATGGCAAGGATTAGACATGCATTCATTGACGTCCATCTCACAACGAGGTCCTTCGTATCCTTGGAGACACCTACACTGGAAAGAGCCTTTGGTGTTGAGGCAGCGGCCACCATGTTCACAAGGGTTGGCACCTGAAACATTTATGATACAAGTTGTCATACACGTGGTCGTTTGCGCATAAGAGAAAAGAACAAAACAGTGGACATTATAACTTACCAAGGGAGCATTCGTCAATGTCCAGGTTGCAGGCTGACCCAGTGTAACCTGGGGGACAGGTGCAGATTGCCTTGCCATTGACCGGATTGGTGTCACAGTTGGATCCTTTTTGACATGGGTTGCTGATGCAGGCGTCATCGAGGTGGCACAGCAAACCTGCGAGCGCGGCGAGAACAAATTGTCATGAAACTGTTTCACCACATTTAATCACTTCATTAGGATCAGTGCGTGAGAGTCGTACCTGTGCGCCCGTGAGGACACTCGCAGAAGAAAGAGGCTACGCGGTCGTGGCAGGTAGCACCGTGGTAACAAGCGGCGCTGGCGCAGTCGTCGATGTTCTCGCTGCAGTCGTCACCCGTCCACCCGTTGACGCAGACGCAGTGATAGCTGCCGTGAGTGTCGTGGCACGTTCCTCCATTCTGGCATGCGTTGGGCATCAACTCACACTCGTCGACATTTTCAGTGCAGTATTGACCTGAAAGAGTTTATAGGAGGAAAAAAAGCTAAGTAAGCACAAATGTTTTATGATTTAACTTTAAGGTTACACAGAGAAAACATCTTTATTCTCCTGGTAAAAGGTCACCTGTGTAATGAGGCGGGCACTGGCAGTTGTAGGTGTTCACACCATCCACACACACTCCACCGTTCTGGCAGCTGTGACCCGGGCAGTCGTCGATGTTATGCTCACAGTGCTGACCAGTGAAGCCTGACAAACAGGAAGAAAACGAGACACGAAACAAGATGTGAAAATGTGAGGAGTAATAAAGAGATCACAACTTTTTCCTTTAGTTAATAATCAGACTCTTTCTTCCTCTCGTTATCACTGGGCACTTAAGGGACAGATAAGGCCTCTACATCCTCGTGGCAGATTGTTTTAATAAGCCGTAAGATGACAATGCAACTTGTCTCCTCCTCGAACATCAAAGGCTTGAGTGGGAGTTTTACAGCCACGATAGTCTGATTAACTATCAACCCGCAGCTCTGCAGGTGCCTGTGCAGCCTCGCTATCTAGTCGCATTCCAGCACGGACACCCACGAGAGACACACAGCGTGGGTTAAACTTTAACACACAACCCTGTAATATCCCTCATTCATCTGCATATCCAAACTCTCTCTCTCTCTCTCTCTCTCTCTCTCTGCTGGTCATAAGCACTCAATCGGACAATAATGCAGCTTAAATAATCACCAAATATGTGCTTAGTACGATGTGGTTTTGGGGAGGAATCGTCTCTTCGCAGCTGCACGTCTTGCCTCTAACAGCACTAACCACAATTGCCCAAGTTTTACACAACACTCCAACGGCTTTTGGTGCCAACACAATAAAGATGCCAAGCAGACTGGCTGTATTTGGCAGAAAAAACAAGATATTTGTGTGTCTGTGTGTGTGACCTCATGAATGGGGTGTGTATATCTATACATTTATGTGTATGTGCGTATCCCTGGTGTTATGGCGGACGGGGCTCACTGGTGGTTATCAGAAGGAAACGTCTGTGTGCCTGCATCCTGCCAGTGGAGGCTGGCAGGGAGAGATGGGAGTGTCGAGGGGGCAAACATAGATCACTGATTCCACTCATTCAGGTTTCACTACAGCGAACTGGCTTTAAGGTCAACAGGGGGAAACAAGTGTGTGTGTGCTCAGAAAAACTATGATTGCACTGCTTAATTATGTGTTACCTGGCAGGCAGCTACAGTCATAGATGGTGTCTCCCTTCTGGACACAGGTGCCTCCGTTCTGGCATGGTGAGGGGCTGCATGGCATATAGGGGGTCTCGCAGTGTTGGCCGGTGTACTCCTGAGGGCAGCGGCAGTGGTACGAGCCCACCTCGTTCACACAAATGCCGCCGTTAAGACAGGGAGAGGGCGTCTGGGCGCACTCGTTAACGTCTTGCTTGCAGGTCTGGCCGTGGAAGGTGGGCGGGCAGGTGCAGATGTAGGTAGAATCGAATGCCGAGCACTGGCCACCGTTTGCACATGGATTGGAAGCACATGGGTTGGCAATTTGGCAGGATTTACCTTGAAATAAAAACAAAACAAGAGAGTGATTAATCATGATAGTTCAGGATTTAAATGGAGAGCAGAGATGAAGTATGTGATTTAAGTGTTATCTACATACCTGACCACCCAGGTGGGCAACGGCAGTGGTAGGCGGCGAGGGTAATCAGATCACACGTTCCTCCATTGCGACAGGGAGAGCTCATGCAGGCGTGGTTGGTGGGGGTCAGGCATAGGCGGTCGGTGAAACCAAGGCGGCACACACAGCGGAAATCAAACGTGTTGCCATGGGAGACAGCTCGGCATTCTCCGCCGTTGCGGCACGGCGAAGGGCTGCAGGGGCTTGGAAACTGGCACCGATTGCCTACGTAGTCACTGGGACACCTGGGAGCAGACAGAGATGGGAGGAAGTAGAGGTGGTTAGAAAACAGAGGTTTTTTTTGGGGAGGGGTTTAAATCATGGGAACAATTATCCAAACAAAAGAGGAATAAAGGGAGGAGTGGAGGGAAGGGGGGACCGAAAGTTTCCCGCCCAGGAAAGTCCCACTGCAGCGGGGTAGGGGACGGCATGTTGTTCTAGTGTGTCTCTCTGGATTAGACTCCCTCAGAACCTTGAAAACACATTCTGCCGGGGACAACAGACGCCACAAAACAGTCTAGCCCCAACAGTCCGTTCCCATCTACCTTCACCCCCACGCTGTCCGCACTCATCCTCAATGACCGTAGAGATCAAGGGGGACTGTGCCGGCTCTGGATGTCCTGTATGAAGCACTGCATTCAGGCCCTTAAGCCCCCATCCAGACTAAAGATGGGATGCTGCTACAGTCGCATAGCTCAAACTGGGTGATCATGAGGAGTGAAGGCACGTAAAAAAAAAACCCATAAAAGTCATAAAAGCTCATCAAGATGCAGTGTTGGTAGTTTTTCCACCAAAAAACTCTGCAAGGAATTACTTGATATTCAGCTTGGTGAAGTCTTATCTGTCACGTGGAGGTCAGCAAAAAAAAAAAAAAAAAGTGTGTTTATGTTTGAATCGGGGCTTGTGTGAGAGTGTGTAGATGTGCATATGTGAGTGTTTATGCGTAAGGGACGGCATCTGTTGGCCTCCGACTATCTCCACAGGGAGCAGGTGCGCATGTTAATGAAGGCAGCTGTTGGACAGGACTCCTCCTTCTCCTCCTCCTCCTCCTCCTGCCTTATCCCTCCTCCCTCCCTCCCCTCTGTCCCCTTGTCAGATGGGGGGTGCTGACAAGCCAGCCTCTCCTCTGGGGACATAAAGAACCCATGTGAAGTCAGCTGTTGCAACTTCTGTCTCTCAAACAACCCCCCCGCCTCCCCTTCCTTTTGCTTTAACCACCACACTAATCTTAATTCCTCTCTTCCCTACCTGTTCCCCTTTTGATTTCCCCTTTTTTTAAAAAAAAAAAAAAAATCAGAGATCACTGACTCTTCTTTCCCTTCCAGTCTTATTTCTCTCCCGTGTGGATTTTTTACAACTCCCCGCAGTTTGCTTTTTACAGCGTTTCTCCTTATGTCGCACGGGACTGCTGAAAACTCCCTTGTTGACTTAGTTTGCTGAGACCATTCAGGGAAGTTTTTTAACAGCCCCGTGTGCCCCACAGGGAGCCCAGACAGTCGCAATTGGCAGATGATTGTAAAAACATTTGGGATGGCTTTGAAGTTTCTCTGCTTCCCATTTCACTTCACCGTAAAAACACACGGAATAATCTCTGATTACTGTTTTGGTATAAAATCCTCACTTCACACAGATGCCATTAATGGTGTGTGTGTGTGTGTGTGCACTCGTGTGTGTCATCCCACGCTAACTAACTGTAATAGATCCTCTTTGTCCCGAAAGTCAGCCCCAGTCTGAGATAAAGATCCACCCACATGCTGAAAAGCTAAGCAGCACACACCACGGCAACAGGTCTCTCCCAGCGATGCAATGTCCCCTCAGGCCGGAGCAGATGCTTCCCCGACCTCTGACCCCCAAAACACTTTTGTGACTGTGGGACGGCCCTCTTTGCCTTCTCTTCCCTCTCTCTCTCTCTCTCTCTTTTTTTCTCTCCCTGCTGGGCCCGATCTACCATCTGCCACTCTGGGGGTGACTTTATCGTCCAACACACAAAACCAGCCCCTACTGTGAGCTGGAAATGCCACCGCTGTGGAAAATGTTATGTAAATGGCAGAGGGCGGCAGTACAGTAATTATGTGTGTCAGTATAAGTTTTAATACTCTTTGGTCTTTCCTTCATGTTGTTTATGAAAGCATTACACAACGATCTCTCATCTCATACGTCTTCAACACTCATTTCCCCTCGCCTTTAAGCGCTCTTTCCTCCTCATTCATTTCGCCTCGTTAGCTGATGTTTCTTTGGATATATCTAATCATTAGCCAAGATCTGACCCTCGGGGTCAACAAGACCGAGAACAGAACAGTAAAGTAAAGTAAAGAGTTATTACTTTTAGAATGAAATACAAACATTTTGTTGACTTATTTTCAAGCTTCCTCAAGTAACAAGTGTCGTCGTAAAAAAAAAAAAAAAGGGGGCTCATAAAGAGATTATTTTGATAGTGATTAAGCCATTTCCTGTCTCACGCTCAAAGGGAGTGAAGTGGGAAGATTTATGAGGGTGAGCCACTGTTACAAGGACCAAGCACCTGCTTGACTAATGACTGCAAGATCACTTTCACGCACACAGTGTGAGTGATACACTTTATTCTGCTGATAGCACCTCACCGTCGGACAGGAAAAATAAAAACACCTGCCTGCCACTCCACGTCTCATGATGGTTATCAGTGACAACACATCTGCTAAAGTACCTGTAGCCTGGAGTCCATTACACAGGCTAGCACGAATCAGTTTGGCACTTTGTTGTAACTCCAAACTGTCCCAACAGATAATATTTCATCTCGTGCTTTTGATTAAAAACAAACATGTATGCATCTAACCCATTTACCACCAGCTAATGGGGTGCGTTTGACAGCCAGTGCTGGTGCCTGTGAACTTTCAGCACCCACTAGAGCCAAATAGCCTCTTATCTCGGCGCTCTGACAGTACAGCTTTGATCGACCCTCTCTGAGGATCTCCAGACCCAGAGGACCCCGATCACTGTTCGGTCTGAGGCCCCCGTCAACTTTGTTTTCTCCACGCCAGCTTTTAAAGCTTGTTCTAAAGTTTCTAAGAGTAAAAACTCAAAATAACCAACTCCGACCTCGTTCACTGCTCTATCAGAGGGGCCCTGGCATCTAGGGAATGGGCCCAACCAGGGGAGTGGCAGCCTTACAGCTTAAACCCCAATAAAAGCCCAACGCCAGCAGGAACACTTGACCCAGTCGTGCACTTGTATACTCCTGATTCGCTTAAGCCCACATGGAGCTGAGCTTTAACAGAGACCTGCTTGGTAATCCTGTAGGAGGACAAATGAAGAGCGGCATTCCTTGAGGGGAGAGTGGAACACCTTTTTAGTGGCGCTCGGCTCGTCTCTAGACGGCCTTTATGTGCGTGGACATTTTATCATCAATACGCAATTCTAGACAGCTCCGTGCAAGGTCAGAGAGGTCCCATCACACCAGCCACTGCAGCCTTTCGGTCAATTTTCAGTCCCCTGTCTATTTCTGTCAGACGTCTTGCAGTATTTGAGACATGTAGCGAGACAGTCGAGATGTTTTCTGGGTTTATTATTAACAGTCACCTCAGACCAAAACAGTGTCTATTTCAGCAAAGCGGCATCGTCAGTCATGCAAAGGCAGGGGGGTTGAGGGCAACAACCTTTCAACCTCACTATGCCCTCATTACAAGTGGAAACTAAATTTGACTCACACGACGCTGTGCCCTTAGACGTTTTAAGGCTGCCTACAGCACCATGAGAAACAGGAAGCCCCAGACCTTCAGATAACCCCTTACTTCACAGAACTATGACCGAGTACTTCCCCATTACGGAGACACGTTGTTGTTTCCGCATGTCTGCTACCACCACAAACTGAAGTATACTTTTTCTCATAACAAAAATCTGATTTCCCCCAAACTGTGATGGTGTAATCTGTGTAATCTGTGCATTTCATATGAATTTAAGCATGGAAACAATTAGCATTGACATTAAGTTAATGTCTGAGACAATTTCTATTTCCCATTGACACGTTGCATTCTTTCTTGTTACTTACTTGCACTCTCCATTTCCATTGGAGGTGGCTTCACACCTTCCTCCATTCAGGCATATTTAAAAGATTAAAAATGCATCAGAAATGTTGAATTTTAAAGTAAACTTGGGAGTAAAGTTGTGAAACCACACAGCCGACCCAAATTGAGGCCAACAGGCGATGTACCCACTGCTATTTTTTGGCTAAAGCTGAATTAACTCTCTGACTGTTACTGTGGTTTATCTAAACATAAAGCATACGTTAGGCAGTAGCTAAATCCAACCATTGAGCCGTTGAAAACGGTTGTGCTAAAAGCTTACTAGCCTAGCTTAGCAGAGCAGCAGTAAGTTAACTGCTATAACAGCGTGTAAATCTAGTGAAATTCACAATTTTGAGGACATATTTTGGTGGTTTAAACAGCAAATAACTAATGTGTATTGATTTCAAGGCTTTAATACGTGTCGAAAAGAGTAGCGAAAATGCTAGAAGGTGTTTGTCAATGCTGGGTTTTCCCCCTGATATGGACTGTCTGTGCGAAGGTGAAGTGGAGGTTTGAGGTCTCATCTATTTTACGGCGTTTGCGAATGAGTTTTTGTTGTTCCTCTTGTAAACAATAATGCGCCTTAAATTCATATTCATAAAATGAAACCTGAACTAACTTTTTTATTCTTGTTACTACTCTTTGCCTTTGTAGGGTAGATACAGGTGACAAGAGCACCCCCCCCCAGAACAAAGGCTGAACTCAATCAACTTCAGGGAGATAAATATACAGCAAGTAAATAAACAGGACACAAGGCAGTTCCTGTCTTCGGGATGATCTGTATTGAATGGATTTAAATTAAGGATGACTAATTTTAGAAGCAGGAAGGACAGAAAACATCCTTTCAGCAGGACAGGAGCGACGTTAAAGGAATTTTGGGCTTAATCCCACTAAACCTGTCCATAAGACATCTGATTTCCACAGTTTACACCAATCCTAACCTTGTTCTCTCTGCCAACATGTGATTTCACTCTCTGTTCTCACACTCGTGGGAACTGCGCTGAAAGAGGATTTAAATCTACCCTACCACTCAAAATCTGTGTCACCGTACACACTGCTGTACAAACCACATAGCACGGCGGTTTGACTCACTGGCAACGTTTAAACTTTTGACATTTCGTTTTAACATTGCGTGACGGGAAACATCTTAAACTCATTCTTAAATCTGCATTCGGGGCATTACTTTCCTCCCCGGTCTCCACAGCGCAAGCCTCCAGAAAGAGGACTTTCCAGTTATGCCACTAACACATTTCCAAACTGAACTTTAACCAGCTAATGCAGCACAAAATTAAAACACACACAGCACAGATAAAAACACAGATAGATCATTATTGGAAGCCCCCTCCCTGTGAGCATAGACGCCACACTCTGACCCCTGCCCACTGATGCTGAATCTCCCTGTGACTGATGGCTGCTTGGCCTGGCAGGGATGAATGATTAATGGGATGAAAACCAAAGAGGAAGAGCGAGTGTGGGTGGGTGAAGTGATGCTCTTATCCTGTCTGTTTTTAATTGGGCCGAGCAGAGATGGCGACCACAATAACAGCTTTGTGGAGGCGGAGGGTGGAGGAAGAGTTTCAGCGTGCACACGTGTGGCGATCCGTGTGTGTGTGTGTGTGTGTGTGTGTGCAGATTGGATATTGTGAATTGGTGGCCCTAGGCTAGCAGCATGGGCTCCTTCAATAGCTCCCCCTTGTCCCTGCAGACCAGAGAAGCGCCTGCCATGACCACATAACCTGAGGGTAAACCAGGCCACCCCTGAGCTTCATTACAGATGGATAAAAATGATACCACAACTGGAAATCACTTTCTGTCACTCCTCAAACCGAAAAACTCTTTTCACCTCATCTTTTGTCTTCCTGCACACGAACTTTCAAGGTGAATCAGCAAAGCGAGCCACATTAAAGGAATATGTTAGCATATTAAACGTCCCACCCACAAAACTATTAACATCAATCCACGGGCTAAACAAATAGCCTGCAATCTGCCTCTCTGTCTGTTCCCACTTGTTTGCCTTCAAATTTCTGCACTTTATTCCAATTAATCTCACTCTCTTGACATCCAATCCAATTACATTTCACAGCCATCTGGCTTTCTAATGGAGATCATAAGCGGGTAAGGTGGAGGGGGTGGAGTGGAGGTTTCCATTCAAAAAGCAGGAGACAAGCCTTTTTTGGGGGGGAGGAGGGGGTTAGGGTTAGAAAAGTTGGGGGTGGGGGGCATTGTGGCAGGGGTTTGGTGTGTGTTGTGGTGTTTGGGGTGGCTGTGGCATGATGGGAAGCCCCACTCAGATTAGTCACACAGCATTATTCTGACTGCGGGACAATGGGTGACGGGCGGCGGGCGAGCCCCAGCTGTCGCCCATGAAAGGGCAGAAAAACAAGATTTAGGACTGGACGCGTCCTCTCACTTTGCTGCTGAAGGGGTCTTGCATTCATTAACGGGGCCTGCTGATGAGGAGGAGGAGGGGAAGGCAGGCTTTTGTCCAGCTACCCCTCTCTCACCTCTCTGGAACGGCGCTCTCTTTATTATTTCTTCACTCCTTAAACTCTTTTTTTTCTTTTTTTTTTTAAGGGATTTTGTGCAGCCTCATGAAGCAATGTGGCTCATGGAGGGGTACAGGAGCAACAACACCAGTTCAGAAGAAGCTCAAGGGCCTCTCTCTCTCTCTCTCTCTGGTTGCTGGGCACAGGGCCCGCTCAAAGACTGGAATGAAAAAAAAAAAGGGGGTAATATGTGGCCCCCTTTTTTCTTTCCAAACCCCAAAAAAAGCCACTTTCAAGTACCAAAATTACACTACACTGCACAGATTCCAAAACACAGAGACAAATGACACAAAAAAGATTGCAGGAAATGCTAATACTTTTGTGGTGGCTTGCAGTGCAACATCTGGTGCGTCACACGTTGCATTCTTTCTTGTTACTTACTTGCACTCTCCATTTCCATTGGAGGTGGCTTCACACCTTCCTCCATTCAGGCATGATTCAGTGGGTAGGGAGCATTTTAGACCTGTTGAGCACATGAAGAATATTAAGACAAATCTTTGACCCCCACACAGTACATGTGAAATCCCCATACAGTTAAACAAGCTGTTAGGATTAACAAGGATTAGACAGAAATTATTCATCAGTGAATCTTTAATCATAGGAATCAGATATTGTTTTAAAAGCACACACGCCTTCACATGCCAGATCTTTAATTGATTTGTTACACACTTGTCTGTTGGGGATATTAAGAAAGCCTGTTGTGGACACCGGTGAGGCCAGAGCGCGTGGTGCGTGGCTTTTTGGGAGTGGGTGGGGCGCACGCTTTTGCGGGAAAGCGCAGCAGCTGCGGGGCTCAGATGCGGAACAAAAGAAATCAGAGTCCAGCACGAGCCATAAAACACTCTCCTCGGGCATTGTTTACCGGCAGACGGGGATAACAGCTACCTCCTCCACCCCCTCGCACACACACACACACACACACTCCACCCGGCACTCACAACACTCTCCCACACATGCAGACAAAAGGTGCCCTCCCTCCTCCCCTCTCTCCTCCACCGTGCGTCCCCCTGCCCCAACACACACGTACCAAACTTCCATTATCTCCCATGTTATTTAAAACCGGTCCCCAGGACAATTTAAAAACTTTATCAAAGGCCTACATCCAAAGATTTGTGAAAACAGACAATAAATCTGCGATTTTTGGCTCCACAAACTTCCTGATAAGTTTGTTTTTTCCTGCATCTAAACTATTAAACTGATTGCACCACTGTGAGTGATCATGCATGTGCAGACAAACAGTTAACTTGTGTGAAATAACACTTTGGAGGGGAAGTCAACAGCCAAAACCCACCGCAGCGTTTTTGGCTCCTGCACTTAGTAGTGAATTTATTCCCACGACCGAAAACAACCCAATAAAAAGGTTTCAAATAGATTTACAAGAACTTATCAGCTTCTAATCTTCAGCTCGTATTGATAAACTGTTCAAATTCAGCCACAGCACAGCTAATGAACCGGCCACTAATTAAACTTTTTCTTCATTTGAATTGTTCGAGTTTCCTCGCCGACCCTCACTCAGTCATGCTCTGCAGCCTGCCTGATTCTCTGCAGCAAATCTTTGAGATGTTTTACTTTTTACCTTGTGAGATGACGATTGCAGGAATCAGAAATGTTAGTTTCACAAAGAAACGATACATTCCTCTTCTTCAACTTCACAAATGTCGTTGACTCCCACGTAGGGTTCGCATAGATCCGCACTTTGGTATACTCCAGGTGTTGTCTTAAAATAAATATCCTCTGGATGAAAAAAAAATGTAAATCCAACACAGAGAGAAAGAGAAAGAGAGCAAAAATTTAAGTCTTCAAGAGGACTCAGTTCATAGATGTTGACCTGGTGCTTTCCGAGTTCTCAATGAAATCTGCACCAACTCTACAAGTTCCTCCCCCTCTTCTGCCTGCCTGCCTGCCTCCCCCCTCTCTCCTCCTCCTCCGTCCTCTCCTCCTCCTCCTCCTCTTCGGGTCAAATAAAAGCTGCGTTTCTCTCTCCACATGTTGCGGGAGGAACAAACACTCATTCCCCCCTCCCACTGTCCAGTAGTAAATTAAATTAAAAGTAATTAAGGTGGAAAAATAACTTTACTTACACCTACTTGTATTTATTATTTCCATTTTCTACCTTTACATCAACATTTCAGAGGGATATGTTGTCCTTTTTACCAATTAACACATTCATCTGACATCTGTAAACACTACTTTACAAATTAGGATTTTACATAATGTAAGCGTATAAAATATGAATGCATTGTTATAGATTTACCTTCCCAACATTGCAACTATTGAAAATACAGCAGAAAAATAATAATTTTGCTAATGATACTTTAATGGTAGTTTTCCTTTTAGCAAAAATGTCCATGCAGGACTTGCAGTAGAGTATTTTTACATTGTGTTGTTGCTACTTTTACTTAAGTAAATAAGTACTTAAGTACACTTTAGTCGCACTTGAGTATCTCCATTTTCCGACACAACTATTACATGTATTTGACAGCTATTTACAAAATATGAAAAATGTTTTAGAGCTTAAACTTCCCAGTGGTATATGGTTAAAGTTCCAGTGTGTCACATTTAGGAGGATCTGATGGCAGAAATGCAATATAATATTCATAACTATGTTGTCAGTAGTGTATAATCACCTGAAAATAAAAATTGTTATGTTTGTGTTGCCTTAAAAGGAGCCTTTTATATCTACAGAGGGAGCAGGTCCAACATGTTGAACCATTATGTTTCTAGTAGGGACAAACCACTAGAAACACAAGACCTATATAAGACCTTTTGCATGAAACAAGAGGGTATTCAGTCGGCTGCAATCTGCAACTTCACCACTAGAAGCCACTAAATTCTACACACTGGACCTTTAAAATGAGCTCAGCCATAACTTTCTATCGGGAAAGACTTATAAGAATATAAAGAAAAAGAAGATTTACTTTATTAATCCCTCCCTGGGGAAATTCTTGTTTCATTACATGCAAATGTGGAGAGGTGGTGAAGTGATGGAGCAGTTAGGAGTTCATTCAATGCCTTGCTTAAAGGCAGCTCGGCCCAGTGCCCAAGAGGTGAACTGGCAACTCCTGGACACTGCTACTAGTCCACGCGTCACACTGTGATCTGTTAGACTTGAACTGCTTTGCCAAGTCCCTATGGACTGAGCTACTGCTACCCAAAATATAACAGTAACAAGTACTTTTAACTTTTGATACTTCAAGTATATATATTTTTTTACTTGTAGTCAAATTTTAAATGCAGTTGCTGTATTTTTACATTGTTTTACTTGAGTAAAAGATTTAAATACTTCTTCCACAACTGAAAATTATATTCTGTCAGATAATAAAGGTACAGCCGGAGAAGCCAGTCCATCAGGTTTTGGTCTCCAAACTACAAAATACTCAACTGTGCATTTGATGTGTGAATCCTAATCTTCAAATATCTGCTTGAACTTCAGTAGTCTCGATTCCAAACCACCAAATCTAAACTTCATGACATAGGGATACATGTCAGTTCCTGTTACAGTATCACTCGCACAGCATAACTCTCTTGTTTGACAGAATCTTTAAACATGTGACTTCTTCTAATCTTTCCACAAGCATAGCATGACACAGGGTGTTTCTATAGTTCTTCAGTAACAACACACAGTGCAACACTTCTGAGTGACAGCGAGAGCACGCCCGTGCCAGATTCATATTTTTCTTCTCTTTTTTTTTTCTTTCTCTCGGGGCGAGTGAAACTGTCAGGGAGTAGCTGCAGAGTTTCAGCACCCCAGGGCAAAGATTATTTTATTATGAAGCCCACGCACATGCTAGTCCTTCTGTTGGTGTGACTGCCAAATGGACAGACGCCAAAAGGGGCTAGGTCTCATGAGGTGCACGAAGTGTGGGAAACACCGGGAGCAGAGAGAAGGAAAGAGGGAGTGTGAGTGAAAAGCTACAATTTTTTATTGCATAACACAGAAGTAAATGTGATGTGCTGACGGAGGGTGTTGGAGGTATGAAATAAAGGAGATTTGCACGGGCATGTAGTGTGATAGTAAGAAAACACCTGACCCACCGTGAGAAATGTCAAATCTATCAGGCACACACTCAGATCAAGTCATGCCTGCTGTTAACACATGCCCTCCTGCATCCCCAGTACACGTAGTAAGGTGTGGTTTGGGCTTTAAATCAGAAAGTGCTAATTTGTGAGAAGCACTGGGAGAGTGTGCTGCCTTTTTTATCTGTCATGAAATCTGAACTCCTGTGTTTGCTTGTGAGATTCTCTCTGACTTGAGATATTTATTTGTTTTTTTAGGGGAAAATTTAAAGCCATGAGAAAATGCCCTGTAATGGATTCTCAAGGTTTGGAAAGGGGAAGACCCAAAGCTCGGAAAACAAACTCTATCAAAGCTTAATATAGAAACAAAACCCGGAGAGGCTGACACAAAGTGCAAGAAAACAGAGTAATTTCTTTGAGATTAAATATAAATGCGACTACCCTCTGCAGTATGAACCCCGGCTGCTCAGAGCTGCAGAGTATGACCTGGAGCAGATAGCGAATCCTTTAACTCTGACTCTTTTCCTTCCTTCTCTGGGAGCAGGAATGGAGCGAGGCCAGAGGTTATGATAAAAAAAGTCGCTCACTCTGACAAGGACTACATGATGTCATCCTACTATCAGACCTCAAAGTTAGACCAGAGCCTGAGATATTATTCTTGGTCCACACCCAACCAGTCGTAACAAAGTCTCAAAAAAAAAAAAAAAGCACTATGATATATGTAGCTTAGTGTCCATTATTTAGTGTCCACTAAATATTCTGTCTCATTCATGTCTTAGTTACATGAATCTTTGAGTTATATAAAGCAAAAAGTTGAACACAAGTGCAGCTGAAGTATTCGTTTTTAAATGTTTTGCTCATGTTACAGTCTTCTATTCTCCTCTGTTAGACTTGAATACTGCCTAAAACAATTAAAAATGCATTCAGATTGGACAATTAGTTGATTATTTCTTTGGTTATTAATATAAAAACTAAAGAAACACTTTTTATTTTGATTTGATATGTGAATATGGCACAGTCTGAAGTTATTTTTACATTTCCCTATGTCCTCTCTCATTCCCTGACACCCTCACATGCGTCACTCCTGGTTGTTCCTCCATCCAGATTTATACACAAAGGTGACAGAGCCTTTGCCGTCAGGGCTCCAAGACTATGAATGACCTGCCTGAGGAGATCAGGGCTGCAAACTCTGTGTCAACCTTTAAAAACACACTTATACAAGTTGATCTTTAGCTCGTGTTTTTATGTTCTATGTCATATTTTATTCATATTTTTATTGATTTATTGCTTTTTAACTTATTCTTATTGTTGTATTTGCTTTATTGTAAAGGACTTTTAAGGTAACTGTGTTTTGAAAGTTGCTATGGTTATTTATATATGGATATTTTTTTGTATAATTTAGACATATGATTTACATCATATGAGAGGTATTAGTTAGTATAAGTAGCATCATCAGTTAATCATGTATGAACACGTCCGACACTATTTTATTACTTCATATTTATAAAACTTTGCCTTTGCATGTAAAACACTTCTTTATCTTCATCCATCCATCCAACATAAAAGTGTTCAAATGGTGCTTTTGGTTGCATGATTTCTATGTTTTATTAAGATTATACAATTAACCAATCATTTAAAAGTATCGTATCAGTTTACAATTAAAAAAAACAAAACAATGCCTCTTCTTCATCTTCCTCTTCTTCCGACCTGAGAACAGAAGTGTGCCTAATCTCCTGTTGCTTAAAGGCACCTCGCACCTTTGTTTCTGCCAGTCTGATGGCTCAGTATTTACTAAAGGGCTTGGACTGAATCAGCTGCTGTTTGTTGGAAAACAGCCCCTCTGTTGGTTGTGGAGATATGTGAGAACAAGTGATTGGAAAAAACACATCGCTTTATCAAGAGGAGCATTGACCCCGCTGTGGTGGTGGTGGTGGTGGTGTGGAGCCTCTGTTTGTTTGTTTCTCTCTGAAGTATACGGCTCTGGATTAGAGAACAGAGGTCCTCAGGTGTCCAAATTATCACCCTCCGTTGATGGCCTTCACAATCAGTTTTTAGACGAGCCTCTCATATGTAAGTCATGCTAATGTCAAACATGCCCAGACACTTAGTAATGAGAAAAGAGTGTTACAGATCAAGCGCTTTCCCACATGTGGATCATGTCTAATCCCCAGTGGCAGGGCAGCACAGAAGACAGACCCCACTTATCACTGCATATCTGAATATTGATTAAATGTGATGTATACGTTAGCACTGTACTCCTGTAATGTTGTGTGCACTTAAAGGGCTAAAATTGATGCAGCAGAACCAGAAATATCGTCTTATCTATTCCACGCATTCTTTTGCTTTGTCAGACGCCATTGCCTATATTTTCCCACCAATGCAACTCGGCCACCAACCAACCGTTTCCTGTGTGCGATTATATCTGGGTACACACACTGGAGGTGTAAGAATAAATGCAGGGTCAGAAAATAAATACAGATCTACGTTAGCGTCTGTCTGTAACAGTACTGTAACAGGAACTGACACGTCTTGCTCAATCGTGAGTATTGGTCACATGAAAATTTTTGACCTGGATGACAAACGTTATTACATTTCACTCTGACGGGGGCGTTAATAATATCCGTCCCAACTTTCAAAGCTGTCCAGGGGAGAAGACAGGGGATCATGTAGCCATTAAAGACTCATTCACATCAGTAGTAGCTCAGCTGCAAACAGGGTTTGATTCCCGGTCAGGAAAGGGTGTGATGTTTGTCATGTTATCCTTGTGTTTTTTGTGGGGTTCTTCCTGTTTCACCCACCACCCCCACCAACATGTTAGGTTAATTCGTCTGTCACTGCCCTTGAACTGGAGTTGGTCCCCGGGTGCTGCACAGTAGCTCAACACTGCTCCACGGGTTAAATGCCTGATAATGGATTTCACATTACATATGTGACAATAAACTTAAATTTGATGTATTTGGGGACCATGAATGGCTGTATAAAATTTCATGTGATCCAATAGTTGTTGAGAAAATTCAGTCTGTACCAACCAAGCAACAAACTCCATGGGTGTGAAATGAGGTCAACACTGAAATGTCATAAACTGCAGTTCCTCAAACGGCCACTTGAGACTGGTTCCAAACAAAGTCTGTCTCCATAAGTCCCCATGTTTACAGCCTGGTACAAAAAACAGTTTTGGTCTCTATAGCTAATTTCCCCATTCATGACAACTGTACTGAGGGTGAATTTATATACAACTCACCTGTTCAAATTATATTAAGGCTTAAAGTTATGCAGCAATAAGAGCATGGCCTCTTGATTGACAGGTAGGTGCTGTTACAGATGGCTTGATTGAGCAACCAGGCTTCATTCAGCCCTCCTCAGGTCCTCGTCTTTGCCCTTTTTTGGATTAGCTCTTCAGAAACCTATGGGTGACGTCACGGATCACGATGTCCATGTTTCATACTGTCTATGGTACCACCGTGGTTGCTGACCGACCGACCAACATTGCTGTGTACATTTTGATAATTTGGTTGGAGAGAAGACTTCTCTAGAGATATTTGCCACATAAAAATGTAATGACAAAAGCTCATTCTTTCGTGTTGCTGCATGCTGTGATATAATTTAAGATGTTCACTGGTTACACGTGTTTGTTGTATTCATATGTTTGCTGAAAGACAATGGAAAGCAGGAAGAGCCAGGCTCCATGCTGTCCTCGACCAGACAGACATACCTACACACACACACACACACACAGACACACAAGACAACACCGTTATTTTGGGTCCTTCCCCCACATATATAGCCCAGAGTGAGAACAGGGCAGGAAATGGGGCGTAATTCACAACCTTGTGGCAGAAAGGACAACTGAAGAAACACACACACACACACACACACACACACACACACACACTGAATACAGAAATCAACTGTATCAGCAAATCACCAATAAGCATAAATTAGATTTGCTGCCCCACTAAGCAGAGTTCAAGGCCATCAGAAGGCGCCACTGCCTGGTTTTGGCTGAAGTCTGGAGCAGTGCAGCAGGCCATGCATTTGGCCTTTACAGGCCCACTGATCCGATCCATAATAGCTGCACGAACGGGGTCATAGTTGCACAGTTGGGGGCTTGTGCTCCGCTCTTGTGGCTCACTAGCAGGCCATAACCATCCCTGTCAGTCTGCCTGTCTGTCTCTCTGTCCAGCCTTTCATATCCACCTCCCCTTCCCGCCCCAAGGTCTCTCTCTCTGGGCAGTGTGTCGGTGTGTGTCTCTCCTGCTAGCCAAATGCTTCAACACTGGAACAAAGATCCTCGTTATCCCACTGAACCCACAATACCCCCACCCCCCCCCTTACAACCCACTGGGCCAAACCCTGATACCCTCTAGCGCAGCCAGTCTGTAACTGGGTCTGACTCGTGTCCTTCGGTTGAGAGAAACGAGAAGAAAGAGTGAAACAAAAAAGGAAAATGAAAGCGAGAAGTTAGAACGTGACCTTCAAACTAATTTCCTGTTGACGTGCAGTGAAGAGAAGATGCGAACCGAAGTCTCAATCTAGCAAACGGATCAAAGACAAGACACAGCCAAGACAACGAAGTGGAACTGTGCATGGGAAGCTTTATCTGTGTGTGTGTGTGTGCACAGTGTGTGTGTGTTTGAACACAAAGAGTGAGAATATTCACTATGAGAGGAGATATTTGTTCAGCCGGGGAATTTACTGATGAGATTAGCTCTGGTTAGGGGGTTTGGGGGTGTGGAATGTAAACAAAAGGCAAGTGGAGAGAAAGAAGGAGAAGATTCACCCCCCTCTCCCTCTTTCCCCCTCCACCCACCACCACCACCACCATTATTCTTCCTCCCCCTGCAGCTCCAAAAAGACAAGTGGGGTCCACAGACCAGCCCCTGTAAGCTTGTGTTAACTCCATAAAGTGTGTTTCTGGTATCGACGCTTTAGAAACGACACAGCTGGATTCTCGAATGAGTTTTGAGTGCAGTCTATAGCTTTAGCTCTCTGTCATAACTGTCTTAATGTTGGTGCTCTTCCTACACTTTCGAGAAGACTGGCGGTGAATAATGATCTGCCACTTTCGCGTACATCAACCATGTTGGTACTAATGGACACTAATGGATGCCAATGGTGCTTTCTCCGTCTCTCTTTGAGAGCAGGCCAAGTTTTGGGGTACAAAGAAAGGGTTCATGCAGTGTCAGCCAAATGAGGATGGCAGATTCCATCATTAAAGGATAATTCTGGTTTGTTACAACTTGGGTTTGTGTTTTTGGAAGTCATTTTTATCACATGAGACTGAAATAAATACAAGACAACCCAAATTTGTGAAACATGTGAGAGACAACCCAAATTTGTGAAACTAGATACATTTTAAAGTGATAGGACTTGGATCGTGAGAAATATCCCTTATTACACAGGAAAAGGTGTGTGCATGCACACCTAAGTTAAGTACAGTAGGTCAAAACTGAACCAGGATATCCTGAATGATGATTTTCCCAAAGCCCAGTTTGGCCTACATGGGGATTTTTTTTTTTAAACCTTCCCTCCTCTAATCCTCTAAATCTTTCCCAAATCTCAGCAACTTGTTGAATACAGTTTTATTACTGTAATAGGATGATCAAAAGTAGATCAAGAGTCAGACTCTACAGCCACACTAACAGCCGATTCTGCAAATATTTTGCAAATAGAGCCACCCTAAATTTAACACCCTTTTTAGCCCTTTAAAACAGTACTCCACCAATTCAACCTTGCCCTCCTGTAACACTGTTGGACTTATTTAAATCATAAAAATCTAAATTTATGCACAGAACCTAATAAATTATCTTTATTTTTATGTGCTAGCGGCTAATTTAGCCTAGAGTCACCAACTATCAATCACACTTTATTTGTATAATATTATATGATAAAAGCTAAAAAAACAATTTAAAATGTATAAATAGATAGACAAACTATCTCAATAAATAGATAAAAGTAATATTAATATAACAAATCAAATGAAAAAATACTGAGGGAGGCTTTTCCACAGATGTGGACTGTTGCAATAAAAAGACACCTCACTGTGTGTTTTCTTCTGACGTTAGAGGTGATTGAAATACCACTACCAGAAGACCTGAAGGCTCAACAGGGTTCATAGGTTAAAAGCAAGAGTGATAAATACGTGAGATCAAGACCATTAAGAGTTTTGTAAACCAATAAAAGGATCTTAAAATGGATTCTGAAGCAGTCAGGTAGCCAGCCCAGAGACTTTGGTCTTTGTCAACAGGCGTGCAGCCGAGTGTTCAAGTAACTGTGATTGAGCTGTATTCTTCCTAGAAAGTGTAGCATTACAATAGTCAGCTGTGGAGGTAATAAAAGCATGCATGAGTGTCTCTGTGTTGGCTTGAGAGAGAAACGGTCGCACTCTAGCAATGTTTAAGTCGATAACCTCAAGCAAAGTTGAGGAGCGGGCTGTGGAGGTCCGGTGAGCACACTTGATTTCACAGAAGTGACTTGACTTGAGGCCTTTCATCAGACCTTGTGTAAGTCTGCGTCTGGAGCCACAAAAGGCTTCACACACCAACATATACACTACAGGAGATCTGTAAACAGACTTTGACGTGTGACATCAGCGGAGTTCCCCTTTTCAGAGAATAAAGCTAAACCTCATGGTGTTGCCAGAGGAAAAGTCACGGCATCGACGAAGTCATCTGGACGCCATCAAATTCGCACAAAATGTTGTGGCGATCCATCCGATAGTTGTTGTGACATATTTCGGTCTGAACCAAAGCGGTCAACCAACAGACAGAAAAACATTGGCATCACTAGTCATGCCTCTATAGCCCGGCTAAGATCAACAACAAGGTTGTAAGTCTCTGACAAAGACATCACTGTACATCAACACACACACACACACATTTTTGTTTAGTCACTGACGCTGGAACACGTGACCTTGTTTATCACAAAGAAAACATCTTATACTGGGAAACAGTATACACACTGTACACCGTATACCTCCTTAAATCCAAACACTGAAGGCGTGTGTGGAACTTTTTGGTCCCATTGAAGATTGAATATCTGGTGTCCAGACGGCCTCATCCCGTTTCCCCCCCCCCCGCTGTTTATTTTAAGGACCTCCTGATATGAAGCCGAAGGAGGGAAACATTCACCAGGGGTCTCTCATCATGATTCAGACCTCAGGGTGTGGCAGGACGTATGCTGGAGGGTGACAGGCCTTGCCACAGTGAATAAAATTCAAAGAGTTATGGACACCGCATGACTCTGTGGTTACAAGACAACCTCAAGAATCTGTTTTGTGGCCTCGAGATGCTGATTGTAATTCGTGGGTGCGTGTATATGTGTGAGAAAGAGAAGGAGGGAGTATAAGGAGACGCAGATGCTGAGATTTCCATTCACCCCTGAGTTCCACGTTCATTACAAATCTGTCCGGAGCAAAGTGAATGTTAAGACGCTCCAAATTAACCCTGAGAGTGACAGAAGCAGTGTCAGCTGTCTGTGGTATCACTTTCCATCCAAATGGTATAGATGGGGGTCTGACAACTGTCACCCTGACCTTGCTTCACTACACCACTCTCCTAAGACTCACTAGGCTCTCTCTGGGGTGGGTGGGATGAGATTACCAACATTCACAATCTCCCCGGTCTCTCCAAAAACATAGCCATCTGCCAATCATAAAGATATACTTACGATGGGACAGTTCAACAAACACGTTAGGATCTCGAAATATGTCCTCAAGTGGGTTTATATTTAAAGATTGTTTGTGTGTGTTTGTGTGACTCTCTTCCGTGTCACCTTGAATCACAGCAGAAGATGAGACACTAGTCCGCCAGAAATTGCTGACTGGTTCATTGGCTAATTAGCGAGCCATGTCTTATTTGCAGAACTAAATGTCACAGTTAGGTCACATACTTTCCTCTTCCACTCTACATCTTCATCTACTCTTGTCCTAGTTTTGATCTGAACTTCTTTTGTCGCTTTCTCTTTCTTTCTTATTCCCAAACAAGTAAGAGTCTACAGTCGTGCTAACGGCTGTGTTTTGCTGCACTAAGGCACAGTGGTGGTAGGAACTAAATGGTAACACATGTTAGTTTAACATATGTAACATTTGCTCATAAGCACAGGACACAAGAAACACTAGCACTACACGTAAAGTCAGGGTTCATCCTCTCGGACCATGAATGTCTGCACAACATTTGATGGCAATCTATCTGTAACTGTCCTTGAGACAGGTTTCATTGGGTTGATTTTTATTGTTTCTGTTATGTAAGAATACATGTTGTTTTTTTTTGCTCATTAAAAATGTAATAAATAAGTTGATGTTAAAAGGGAACAAGGACTGAAACTGTATCACCTTAAAATGATGTTTGGTTCAAAATTTAGAGCCTCTTTCTGTAAATATTATTTGTTTTAATGCAGAGAGAAACCAGTCACATGACCAGAGTTTAGTTAAGTGAGTAACTGTGGCATTATGGGTAAGAGAACCAACATGGATGCAGAGGAACAATCTGCATCTCCAAAAATAACCCTAATTCTGCATGTGGTCCAAGAAGCACCATTTCATTTGTTTAAAATGTGCAAAATGTCTGTTGACGTGTTTTGAAATAGACAGCGTGATGTGATTGGGTAATTTTATTTGACTTTTCTGTTGTGGTAACGTGTTTCGAGCCTGTTTATCGACGCTTGACGCTTGAGAGACTTTAAAGTGACTGAGAGATGTATGTCTGAAACTGTTTTTATCCTTCATTTTCACATAGTTTTCACAGCGTCTGATGACCAGAGAGAAGGAGATCAGTTAAAACATCAAAAGACATCTGGATGATGCATGGCCTTTATTTCATTGGACCAGTGTAGTTACACCATCCAATAGTTGTTGAGATATTTCAGTCTTTACCAATGTGGTGAACCCAACCGACCAGCCAAAACAACAAAACTGCCATCATCCCTCTAGCCACGCCGCTAACATGTCTAAAAACAGAGGCAATAAATGTGCAATCGTGAAGCTGAAACTTCACATTGTGTTTCTCCTTGAGCCCTGGTGGTCTTTACAGTTGTCAGGCCAGTCACTGAGATAGGTGACATGGAAAATGCAGTGACAGGAGCGCGTAATCCTGCTAATGACAGACGTGATATTAGTTGCCGTGCTAGAATGGATAAAGTTGAATGAATACTGACTACTGGCTTGTTGACATGGAATTTACAATTTCAAGCTCGAGCTGCATTGGCTGCAGACTGTGAACAGCATCCGGGAGCAATCAATTAAAAGCCAGAACCCTGTCTTCACATTAAAGTGGTATTTGATATCCGATCAAGGCTACTGGTTTCAACCAAGGCCAAGTAAAGGGGGCGAGGGAGAGGGCAGGGTCCTCAGGGGGATGCTGCAGGGTGTGTGTGAAGCAGTGGCCTGCGTGCCGTCGGCCAGCCGCCCGAGGGGGAGGCACATGGTGCCAACAGCTGCCATGGTGAAACGCTAACCCCTCTAAATGCTCCGTCCAGTAAACAACGCTGGGCTGAACACATGCCAACGGGGGAGCATGGGTGAGGAAGGGGTGACCCAGCTGACGCCGTGGAGAAAGGAGAATTGACCCCTGTGAAATGGCTTATTAAAGTGTGGTGGTTGACATTCTGGGGGGCCAGCGCAGGACAAGACAGTGAGGGAAACTCAAAACCTTCTTTGGCAAACCAAGCGTTGTGCCGGCCACAAGCCACAGACAGGAAGCTCCAGATACTTTTATTGGATGTATTCACATAGACAGAACACACGGCATGCATGAAATGCTGATGACTGATGGTGCTTTTATTTTCCTTGCCGTACCCAAAGACGAAGCACGCAGAGTTTATTTAGTCTTCCAGCTGGATGATGAGTAGAACAGGATTTGAACTCTGCTCAGTATCCATCATTTACACCCCCAAATACATAGCATTCACACACGTATGGCTCCTTTTACCTTTTAAATTGATAAATGAAGTGAAGCCTGTTGCAACCCACTGGAGCTGCTGAGGGTTCCCATGCTCTAAGGCCTGCTAGGGAGTGGCAGGAACAGATGTGACATCTACACTCCCCCATTCTGCCTTGTCCCACCTACCCCCAGTCTCTCCCTCTGTTGCTGGTAAAACAATCCATCTTCCACTTGTAAAAACATTACTTTCCACCTCCATCGTCTCTTCCCATAACTCTCGCTTTAATCAACACCAAAACAAAATTATCCCTAATCTTGTAACGTGATAATTGCATCCAGTGTTCATTGATGGTTAAATGTGATACAGGACCGTTACACTAATCTAATAAACTCCCTTCAATCTGTCATTTCATTTCACTCTCACTGCTTCTTTTCACACACCAAACACACAGAGGGACAGAACTCAACAAGATGTGATTTAAAAAGCTCATTGTGAAAGTCAAAACTAATTTTGAATCAACACTCTTATTCCACTGCTTTTGTTATGAGTCTTGTTGGTAAGTCAGCTGACTCTTACGGGAAATCATCTGAGCAACAACGCCCCCGTCTGGTGGTGTTCTCAGGAACCTGTGAGCAACATAACCTGTTCTCATGCAAGCATCATTTATATGGAATAACACACGTGTGTATAATTACCATAATAATGACTTCATTTGATCGAGCAGCGCCACTTTACAGCACTGGGGCTGTACATGCTGAATGTTATCAGTGAGTTATTGTGATTTTCTTTGTCAAAATGTGTGCTGCAATAAGACCAGTAGTCTTGAGATATGAATCAGTGATTTTTCTACTTTTATTAATAAGTTAAAATCAAAAATGATCTGAGTTTTAATAGCACAAGAGTCCAAATGAGTTGAGACAAGATTTGATAGCATCAAACATCCTCATCATGTCACAGTGTCAAACAAAAGATCACCTTTTTACACTGTGGGTTGTTCTTTACTTGAGTATTTTCATTTTATTTATTTATTATTGTTATTACACGTCTATTTCCCTTCATTCCAGAGGGAAATATCACACTTTTTTTCCCTCCAGTTTAAGAATTTAAATCTTAAATTTCACTCACTCAAAATGTGAATATGCAACATGTGTTAGGAAGACATTTCAGGCCTGTAACTGTGATACTTTAATAGCTCTGCTTCCCTCTAAAAGACTGAATCTCTGCAAACAATAATGTAGAACCCCGACAGGGGAGGTGGGTGGATTTCCCAGGCCAGCAACTTGAACGCTGGTTTATTATGAAGTGGGGTTTGAGAGATTCTCTGATAGGAGATGTTCTAACACCATCTTAATCTTTGCATCCTGTAGTGTAAAATCAGGCCCACACTTGCCCATACAATCTTTACTATCACTCTATTAACCACAACTGTGTATGTGAGAGAGAGAGATTGAGAAAGACAAAGAACAGCATGGCTCTGTAAATACGTGTTGTTTCCTCCTTTGACTATGCTTCTATCATAGTCATCACACACCTGCTGAACCTGACAGCTGATTACAGCATACGTGCCTCAGCAAGGCTGAACTCTCTCTGGGGGACTATTGTACACAGAGACCCTTGTGCCATTAACAAACTGTAGGGCTCAGGTTGATATCCAGGGGCTTATCGGGAATTTAGACAGTGGTTAACCAAACATTAACCACTCTCCTGGCTTTCCTGTAAACACAACCTTAATGAGAGGGTGCGCAGAGTCTCTGAGGACAGACACTGTCAGTGGCGCGTGGGCAGTGTGCCCACAAGAAGTCATTTAGGCCACAGATATCACTGATGACGCCACGGATGAGCGTGTTGGGGCGATGAGGTCTGCTGAGTGCCACTTTCAATGGGAGGCACAACCACCACTTTTCAACAGGAGAGTTAACAAGGGTCCCTGAAGAATTCTCAATTTAAAATAGTGTATTCCTTTCATACATTTAAACATGAGACTTATGCATTTTAATTAAAACAGCTGAATCTAATTGTCTGATCTTCTTTATTGCGGTTGACAGAAGTTGAACTGTGAAAATGAAAGCAGTGATGTGTGTGACTGCGGTGCGTGTCTCTAGGTGAGGGTGCAGATGTTGTTTATTCTGGGTGTGAGAAACAGAGTGTGTTCATACTGTAGCTGCGTGGGCAACTTCAGTCACAGCACCACATCCTGACCTATTTGGTTATGAATTCATAAGCACATATAAACACATAGAAACACACATTATTAGGCACTTAAAATACCTTATATCATCTTAGAAATGCATCATAGTGTGTCATAAACCATTTATTAAAGGTTAAGTACACTGTTTAGAAATGCTAAAGAGTGGGATGGAAGTTAACAGATATGTTTGTGTGTGTTTTTATTGTTATTATGTATAAAAAAGTGCTTTATAAAGTAAAAAAGTTGGATCATTTAATATTTTACGGTGCAAAAAAGTAGACAAGTTTTTGTGTCAAAACACCTGGAATAATTTAAAGCTGGATTATTGCAACTCCTTATTATCCTCGGTAAGTCACTTAAGACTCTCCAGTTAATCTTTAATGTTGTGCCAGGAGTACTGACAAGGATCAGAGATCATATTTCTCCCATTTTGGCTTCTCTGCACTGACTACCTGTAAAATACAGAGGAGAATGTAATGGACAGGCACCATCAAGCTCCTCTCCTGAACCAGCTCACAGTTCTGGTTCTGGACACCCTCTCCACATTTTCTGGTAGTTTATAGTTGGGTCTGGCTCATGTGAGTCCTGAACTGTCCCTTAGTTGTGCTGCTTTAGGCTTAGACTGCCGGGGTACTTCCCATGATGCATTGAGCTCTTCTCTTCTTCTTTCACTCTCCATCATGTCCCATTAATGCATGTTACTAACTCAGCTTCCTCCATGGAGTTTTTCTGCTGTCTTGTCTTGCTGGTTCTCAATTGTGGGATTGTGGTTGCGCTGCACTGTGGTAATGCTTGACATCCACTACGAATACTTTTATTATTATCACTACTATGAGTCATATTTCCATAAAACTCATTATTATTGCTGCTGTGCATCTTTGTCTCTCTCCCTTTTTAACTCAACCAGTTGTGGTAGATGTCCGTCCACCCTGAGCCGGGTCCTTCTCTCAGAGGTTTCTGCCTCTTAAAGAAAGTTTTTCCTTGCCACTGTCACCAAGTGCATGGACATCAGTAAATAATATTATAAAGATACAATCTAGACCTGCTCCATATGGAAAGTGTTATGAGATAACATCTGTTACGATTTGGCGCTATAAATTAATTGTAAAAATTTGTCAAAATGTAAAAAAAAAGAAAAAAAAGACTTGGGTTATAATATCACTTTGTAACATCAAGTAACAAAGTTACTTAATATATATCACTTACATCATTATACTTGCATAATTCTTACAAGGGATGACTGTATTTCTTCTTATTATCAATATATTGTCTGTTAAATTGATGTTACATCAACTCTGGCAACAATACTCAAACAATGTTGAAACAGTGAAACAAGGCTTCACACACAGAGTGAGCTCAGGATTACTCAACACACTCACGCTGCACCAAGAGGACAAGCCAGGGGGTTTTAGGCGTACTCGTGAAGGTCTGTTCAAACCTGCCCCGTGGCCTGTAGTCTCCAGATACAGTCTGGTGGGAGGATTGGTTTCGGCTGACAAGTCTGAGCATAAAGGGAAAAGGAGGTGTGTGAACAAGACATAAATCTGCGAGCATGGTGGGTGTTTGAACTCTGCACTGTGAGTTCCTCTCACTTGTCATATTTGACCACAACTTTACAAGGTGTTTTTTTTTTCCAATGTAAATGACGACTTTTCAGATGTAGACCTCGGTATGTCCATTTTACTGTAAATTGTGCAGATAGTGGTTGAATGTGAAAGTTAGATAAAGCATCATTATTACTGTTATCACATTATACAGTATTTACATAGTTTTTATTTAATGGTTCATTTGGATGCTTCTTTAAAAAAATCATTAATTTTGAAATAGGTATAAAGAAATATTATAATGTATCAGTAAGCTATAGATATTTCATATATTTTACATCAAGGACGTCCAAAGTACGGCCCGCGGTCAGATTTCATGTGGCCCGAAGCTTCATTTTTTTTAATATATTATTTATGGCCTGCAAGGATTGTCAGATACTGTATGGCTGGAAGATTTGGATTTTTTTGGTTCATAATGAAGCATTTGAACCTTTAAGGACATAACTGCTGCTGTTATATATCTATAAATGTGACACAAAATATGACTTTCTGAATGATTTTGTTAAAGACGAGCAAGAGTGACGCGTTTTAAACTTAAATGTTAACAGACTTTGCATTACTCATAATAAGTCATGTAAAATGAACACGAGGTTCAGATTTGTAACAACTTCATGCAAGTTTAACATGTTCCATACAATTTATTCTTTGTTATTTGACCTCCAGATGTGAAAGAAAGAAGAACTGGTTTTTAGATTTGTTCACGCCTGATTGGCTTATTAAAAAATAAAAAAGATAATTGGGACAATGAAAACAAAATTGTTACAGAACAGTGCATTTGTATGTAACTTTTACTGGTATTTTTTCATGTTTGAAATGTTAGTACTGGCCCCCGGGCATCTTCACTTCAATCTGGCCCTCTTTGAAAAAGGTTTGGACACCGCTGTTTTACATAGTATTTTCATACACTGCTAGTCTACATACTCGTATACAGTATGTGGCTGCATGACATAATCAGCAATGAACTGAACTAAAAAGCAAAGATAATGTGAGATAATATGTAGATAACACCATAGCGCCACCCAGTGGACAAATCCCATGCCGCATTGCCTGCACTCTTCTAATGTTGCTGGTTCTTACCTTTGAAACTAAAATGCGTTGCATAAGTCACATCTTATCTTATATAGTATCTTGTCTTTCTAATGTGCAATGATGTGATTTATGTTCTGTTTTTATAAAATTTAGAAATGTTGTTTTCTTGGGTTCTGTTATCTAAAATTAATAATCTAAACTTTAAAGAGATGGGGGATAAATTTAAGGGAAAAAGCTGAATAAAGAGTGGAGACACATATTAATGCAGATTCTTCAGTTCATCATGACTCCTTGAATGTTTTGGTGAATATTAAAATGATTTAAATAAAAATACAGTCAACAGATCTCAACCCAGTTGAACACTGATGGAAGAATTTGGACTAATTTGGACCACAATACTCTCCACCACCATCTCCATAAAACAAAATACTATAATATAAACATACATCTTTACAAATGTCAAATAAGTGATAACTTTGACTGCCGTAAATAACTGTGACTGTAGTTATGTTTATGTAATATTCATATATTTTCATGTTTATACACATAATTCTTAAATATATAGTTATCTACGCGTTAATGTTACTTTATATATCAATTTAGATTTTACATATATTGTATCTACTATCACTTAATCTGGAATATGAGGAAACTGGTTTGCTCTATTTGGACTGATTTATGCGCACTGTTGTATAATAATGTACTGAACAGAGCTTTGTAACTTATATTGTTATTGTTATGTTTATTGTTTGTTTATTGTTTATTGTTATGTACCTGTGTTTTGAGCTACAGACAGGTTACAAATTCATGGAAAAAGCTGAATAAATGAGTAGAGAAACATAAATAATGCAGGTGCTTCTACACAGGCACACGGTACAGTTGAGCAATTAATATCCAATCATGCGCTGTGGCATGTATAAAAATGTTGGGCAAGGCCCAGTTGCTTATGTTTTTGTATCAAGATGGCAACAGGAAAAGATCTAAATGAAAAAACGTTGAAAGAACGTTCATTGTTGGGGCATGAATGCCAGAAGTTTCAGTCACATGGACTTCTCAGCTGGCTTCAATAGGAACAGTGATATCTGCATTTGGATCTAGACATCAGTAAATAGGCGCAATAAGCGCATGTTAGTGTGTCATGTAAGGAAAAACAGAAGAGCAACTCTTCCTCGAGTGACTAAGAATGTCACTAAGTCTGTCATGTGATCAGACTGTCAGCAAGAACTCAAGAACGAGGATATTATAGTAGGGCTGCAGTGCGAAGATGAATGCACATTTGAGAGCTCAGTGGTGCAGAAACCATCGTCCAGTCTACAAAGATGTGGGGAAAAAAGTGATATGAGAGGCCTGAATACTTGACCCCTACAGTGAGAGGGGATCTGGTGGCTCTGTGACACTCTGAGGGGCATTTTGCTGGCATGGTCTGGGTCTACTTGTCCAGTTGATAGAAGGAAGGGTCACTGCAAATCAGTGCTAACCCTAACCCTAACCCCCGTCTGCTCCCAGGGCACCACTCTGTGTGACTACTCTCAACTCCACCAGCCTTTTGCGCATGTGTGGTTGTATTTTGGGCAAAATGCATGTAAAAACTTGAGTGAAAAAATAATTTAGAGTATCTATTACATTCTTCTATATACCTTTTAAATATGTATATAGTTATTTTTTTATGTCTATGTTTATGTTTCATGTTTTTATGTTATGTTTGCGTCTACCTGTCATGTCCCTTGTCTCTACTTATGTCTTTACCTGTATGTACAATTGAGAGCAAAGTGAACCAGAGGTAAATTCCCTGTGTGTGTACAGTACACACACCCTTGTCAAAGATGCTCAAATCCTTACGCTTGACCAATTTTTCTACTTCTAACATCAACTTTGGGGTGTGGGAGTGGGAGTGTTATTCACTTCACCTGTCAGTAGTCATATTGTTATGGCTGATTGGTGTATATGTGTATATTTAAACCCACAAAACACCTGCTGTCAATACAATTTGCAATCCTACTTTACTAAGACTCTAGTTTCCATTTGGATTTGAGTTTTCCTGACTGAACTTAAGACACTTCCCGTCTGCAGAAAGCTTATAAATGCACATAAAAACGAATCAATTCACTGAAATAATTAAAGAATTGTACCGGAATTTACACAGAAATGACCTTTAACAAGCCCCGCCCTGTCGTGACGCCATCGTTGTTTGGCCCGTGACGCTGCTTGTACACGTAGCCTAGTAGGATGTGTTCATTGAAGATGGTGGCGGTGTGTCAGACTCGCTGTCCTGGACATTTGTAAGAATTTATATATACTTGTACACATTTCCAACATCGGGTAAGAGTGAATACATACCCTCGTTAATAATAGTTAACTCTGAATGTTTTAATCTGCTGTCTGCGGCGGGCGGGGAACTGTTACCCCTCTAGTTAGCATAGGCTAGTTAGCCCGCGATGCTAACGGCTAGCTGACCAGGCAGTGAACCTGTTAAATTATGCTCGACGAGCGGCCAGCGACCTGTAACTGCTCGCTGTGAGCCCTGTCAGTGTTTAATATGTACAAAGAGGATGTGTATTTTGTTTTCGGACAGTCTTTAAAAGTGAAAGCTCCGGACAAAATGAGCAGACTTTAAAGATATCAGTGTTTAAGACATGTAGAGCAAATGTAGCGTTACCGTTAGCTCTTGAGCCAAGCAGCACTCACTCTGGACCTTTCCCCTTCGTTAAGGCAGCTTAAAGTCTGTTAACGTTTATCTGCTGTCGTGTCACACCGAAAGGAGTAAAGCAATGATTAGAGTTCAACAAGTGTGGAGGGGGGAAAGATCAGAAGTTATGAAGTTGTGCTGACTGGTTAGTTAGTTAGTTAGTTGCTTCGTCGCCCGGCGTTAGCCTTGACGTTAGCTCGCTGTGTTGCAACGGTTCCTGGTGAATTTATAACTCCGGAGGGGAGCTTGAAGGATCCGGGATCACATCGGTGGTGATCACCTGGCCATGGCTAGCTCTTTTTTTTTTGTTATTGATCTCCCTTTTTATACACCTATAATGCTATAATGACTTGCCACTGACAGATGAACAGTATCTGATGTATGTAGTTCTCCCATCAGGGCATAGTTAGTGGATTTTATGTGTTTATATTTGTGCTATTTCTATTAAAATATCTCACCAGGACTTTCTTGACAGTTAATGCAGCAAGTTCCTGTTTTGAAAGTGAAATCGCAAGATCATCATTCCCTTTTATTTCAACAGATTTGCTTGTGCTATATTCAAAATCATCTCGTCTGCAACCCAAAAGCAGGTGTTGTTTTTGTTGTTTTTTAATAAGCAGTTAAGCTATTCAAGATTTTTTGATTTTCCTCTGCTGTAAAATGAGCTTGCTGCAGCTGCACTTGTTTGGGTGATACGTTTGCATCCGTTACATGATCGTGTTTGTGTTAATTGAGTAAGATTAAAGCCCCCCGAGCTTTAAAAGTAAAAACCCATCTGTCGGCATTCATTGCAACCACTTCTACTTATGTGTTTATTTGTCACGGCATCTTAGCGCTCATGTAAAAGTTGCCACGTTGTACCGTTTGTTTAAAAAGGGTCACAAATAAAGGTGTGGTAAACTCCAAATCGGAGGCAGGTGTAGCTCCTGTTAAACACTCCCTCTTTCCCTTTCTTTGCACAGCTTCGCCTGACTCAAGTCTCTTCAGTGACATCTACTAGAGTGACCTGTTAGCTCTGCAGCCATGCAGCCCCCTCCTCGAACTGGACCTCCAGGAGCCTCTGGCCCGCCTCCCTCCGGGCCCAATATGTTCCGCAGGACCAGGCCTCACAAGCATACAGCAGCGGCTGGCGCCGCCGCAATGCCACCCACTGCTCAACCCATGACAGACCCCTTCGCTTTTGTTAGAGCTTCTCCACCCGTGGCTGCAGGTGGTCTCCCGACAATACCTAACAGCAACCCTCCACCAATGCAAGCCCCACCTAACTCCATGTACGCTCAAGCTGGCTCAGGGCTGCCTCCGCAGCCACATACTATGGAGGATGTCCCAGCTGCTCCCCTTGGCCCCCCACCGTCGTCTCTGCCAGGGGTGACCCTGTTCAACCCTCACAGCGCAGCATCCCCGGGTGTTTTCCAAGCACCCAGCCCTGCAGGGTATGCATCCTCCTCACATAGTGAACAGGGCTATTTTAATTCAAGAGAACAGATGCCATCAATGGCCACAGAGCCACCACATGTGGCCTCAGCCCCTACACCTTTTAACCAGGAATTTCAAGGACAGCCTCCTCCTCAGCCGGTGCCCTTCCAGCCTGTGCCTCCCACCACCTCCTCTTCCCAGTGGGCCCCTGATCATGGAAGTCGTCCTCCATCAGTTCAGAACTATTTCCAGCCTACGAGTGATCCTCCACCACAGCCTTTTAATTTACCTCCGCAGGCCCAAATGTACCCCTCCCACACCCCGTCACCTCATCACGGCACCCCCACACCTCCAACACAACCTGGACATTCCCAGATCCAGGCTCCTCTTCCTCTCCCTCTCCAGAATCCTGCAAGGCCCCCTAGTTCTCAGTGGCCTGACCCGAATGCACCCCAGCATCACAATTCCCACTTCCAACCTCAGAGCTACTTCAGTCAGAGCTCTGCGCCCCAGGACTCATGGTTCAACCAACCTCCACCGGACTCGGGCTACCACCAAATGGGGACAGGCCTGGGCCACCCTCAGCCTCGGCCTGAATCTGCTGGATCTCAACATGCGTCCAACACCGGGCCTGGGCCTAGTTCTGCCTCTGCCACAGTCCCATACTGTCAGGAGTCTGGTACACTCTCAATGTTCTTTAAAGACAATGATGTGGAAAATGAAGAAACACTGGCTGGAGAGAGAAGTAAGGCAGTGAACGGTAGTCCTGGATCCTTTCAGCATTACAGCAACCCGCAAGCCCACGTTGGCCATGCAGACGTTTCACTGGATTACCAAGGACCTCCTCCGCAAGATCATTCACACCTACCATACATGAATGATGGCAGCCATGCAGCACAGGCTATTGCCCAGAAGCCCCCAGATTCCCACTACGACCACGTGGAGAATTTGGAGTGTGTCCCGAACCAGGAAGTATTACCCCATGACACCCTCGGCAGCCCTGCTGCCGCCGCAGCCCATGGAGTTGACCCATATGAAACCGGGCCTAACCTGGAGACTCCAGATTCTATTCCTAGGCCAATGAGATCCGCCAGCGTGTCATCCAACTATAGCAATATGAGCCACGGAAGTGCGACTGGCACTCGTCGGCATCAGGGAGTTGTAGGTACCTTTATTCAGCAGGAAAGTCCACGTCTCACTGACGAAGCCAACCTGTCTGCCGCCGCTGGAGGCTACTTTGAGCAGATTGACACTTCTCCAGCTGGAGACATGGGGAGCGCACAGCAGAGCTCCCTGGAGCAGATGTGGCCTCCCACGCCTAGCCCTCCCAAACCAACCGGTATCTTTCAGGCCAGCGCTAACAGCTCGTTTGAACCGGTGCGCTCGCACGGGGTTGGGGTGCGTCCTCCTGAAGTCGATAGGGCTAAAATGGTAGCGGAAGGCGGTGCAGATTCTACACCTGGAAACCTGGAGCAGCCACCAGATAATATGGAAAATATTTATGGACCAGGTCACCCCCTGCCTGCTGGGGCTGGAGGCGGTGTACCCCATTTGACACACCCTGTGGTTCACTCTCACTCTCGACCTTCATCCCGCGCTTTTGGAGCCAATCGGCCCTGTGAGAGTCCCGCTACCACTCTGTGGGCTCAGAACGATCCCGCAAGCTTGGGCGCTAACATCCTCCTAGCCCCCGCTGCCCCGACAGTTCTTGCCCCTTTACGTGAGCCCAGCGCCGACGTCATCCAGCCTCCGGAGGACGGCCCGCTGGACCTGCAGCCCCCTCAGAGAATCCAGTCGACTTCACAGCAACACTCAGAGAACCTAGAGAACCCACCAAAGGTGAGTGAGGCAGAGCCAGCTGACTCTCAAGGCAACCTGGGCTATGCATCTCTCCTTGTGGCCGACTCGCTTCACCAGCCTGTTTTGATTGCCCCGCCGGTGTCCAATTACAGTGTGATTCCCCCCAGCACCCCTGCTCAAGCTGCCGGTCAAAGTAGCCTTAGAGAATCTACCCCACCCGTGAGATCACTCTCACAGGGGCAGGGTGCCAGTATCTCCCAACCCCCTTCAGTAACCTCTAATCAGAATCCACTGTTTGCCCCTGGACCAATAAGCTTCAGTACTTCAGTGTCTAATCAGGGTCCGCTCAATCTGACCCGAGACAACGCTGAAGCGGCAACATCAGACATTGCAGCTCCGCCACAGTCTCAGCCGGTCCGCCCTCCTCTTTCCAGGGGTCAATCAGTGGGTGGAGACAGCCACTCTGCTCTCCAAGTTAATCCGCAAGCTTCTCTTGTGACTGCTCCTGTCTCTAATCATAATCAACCGTCAAATTATGAACTGCTTGATTTTTCTATGCACCAATCACAAGCCCAAAACCAAGCCTCTGGCCATCCTTCCTCTCTACACGAGTCTCCGCAGTCTAGTAACGGATTTTACCTACAGGTCACCAAAGATGCTCAGCAGGGGTTAAGAGCAAAAGGTAATGCCCCTGTCCAGACCCCAGCCCCCTCGTCTACCCCGCAGGTAACACCAACACCCTCCCAACCAGCTGCAAACACCCAGCCACCGCCGCCAGCCGAGCCTCCTAAGACATCAGATTCTCAGGCTGCACTGCAGGAACAAAACGTTGCTCCTCCTCCTGGTTCGGTGAGTGGAGCGCAACTCTCCCACGGCCAGTATCTGCCTCCGGCACCGGGGTCTACTGCAGGAAGCGTTCCTCCTCCTCCTACTACTGCTGCTGCTGCATACCCTCCAGGACCTCGAGGACCAGTACCTCCTGGAGCTTCCCAGCAAGCTCCTGCAGAGCCACCACGACCACCCTCCTCTGCAGGCAGCCAGCAAGGTTACGGGCCTCCTCCTCCTCCAGGGCAGATGTATGGTGGTTATTATGGTAATTACGGAGAATACCCTGATAGCAGAGCACCTTACCCTCCTGGCCAGTACCCACCTCCACCTGGGGATCCTAGAGCGCAGCAGTACTACCAAGTATGTGGAATGTTCTTTTATTTATCTGCTAGCTTCTGACTGTATTCAGTCATCACTTTTTTTGGAAAGATGTGCCATGTGCTGCCATGAAATGTAAAAATCGATGCTTCTATCTCTCAGGATGGTTCATACAGGAGAGATCCTTGGTATGGCAGATACGAAGGGCAGAACCAAGCTTATCGTGATCCAAACTACCAGTACAGAGAGCCTCAGCCAGAGCGACCCAGCTCCAGGACCAGTCAATACTCTGACAGGCCTTCATCCAGGTCAGTCATGGATGTTTTAGTCAGTAATATACTCGTGTAGTTTCTACTTAACTAAAAGAATACTGAGAAGGTAAGTTGGTCTCGAGATGGTTCTTGTACTTGACCTGCAACTCTCACCTTTTTGTTTGTTTTCTCCTTCAGGCAAGGCTATCCTGACGATTACCAGAGAGCAAACCGAAGTGCCTATAGTGATTATTATGCAGATTACGCCAAGCACTATGATTATGCAGGTATGAGTCACAGAGTTTAAAGCTGTCATTACTTACTCGTACGAATCAGAATGCATTTTCACTTTCCTGTTCGCTGAATTTGTTCCGTCTCCCTCTCTCTTCCTCTGAAGGATACTACGGACAGTACGACCCGCGATACAGAGGATACTATGATCAGTCCTACTGGGCTAATTACAATGACAGCTACAGAGGCAGAGAGAACTACTATAATCAGATGTATCCTCCCAGGTACGCGCTGAAAACCAAATGCACACTTAATTAAATTGTTGCTATTACATTGATGCATATCTTGTAATAGATGTAGCCTTGTTTGTTGTTGTTTTCTTCTGCTGCGTTTTCATTGACTACATGCTACTTTGCTTCACAAAGATGTGTTGCTGTTTGATTTACACTTGTACACTGTGCTCACAGGAAAGAGGGCTATGAGGATCAGTGGCGGTACTATCCTGGCTACGACGCCAGTTTCGATGACGATTACCGCCGCCGCGGGGATGCGTACGGCGACGACTTCGACCGACGCAGCGTCCACAGCGAGCAGTCGGCGCACAGCGTGCACAGCTCCCACAGCCAGCACAGCAGACGGAGCAGCTTCAGCTCGCGGTCTCAGCCGGTAAACATGCGGATTGTTTTCACCTGTTGCTGTTGTCTGACTTAACAACAACACAAGGACTCCAAGGCTCAGAGATATTTGTTGGGCAGATTTTAGTTGCTGTACTCAAAACCGTTCTCAGACAGGGTGCTCGTGAATATTTACACTCTTACTAACACTTCTGGCTCTCTTTAGCACTTTAACTGGTTGTACTGCAGACATTTTGACTTGTCAAGGCCAAAAAAACACAGGAGGACGCATGCATAATAGCAGTAAGTGGAATGCAGCTATCACTTGATACTGCGAGAGTTTCCTGCTATGACGTCCTAAACTGTCTCGAAAAGGCTTGCAAAGTTGTTTTGTTTAAGGAGGAACCTGCTGGTGACTCTCCACAACTCAGCCCCTGTCCAAGACCCTCCCTAACCAAAGGCAAATCCCCTCCATCTTATTAACTTGAGAGCCTGCTAAGGCAGGTGATGCGGCGTCTCAGCTCCTGAATCTTTTATACGGCGTCTCTAAATGTTTCCAGTATTGATGCATCGGCATGCTTCCTGTTACATTTTGGTACTTCTTCTATTTAACTGGTTTCACTTTCAGTATAGCGTACTTTACATCACTGCTAAGCTTCTCTTCTGCACAGTGATGCTCTTGTTGACGCAGCCACAGTGCCCTTATACGCCTCAATGGGTGGGCTGTGGACTTCTAAGAAAAATATAAAGACAGCATTGTTTACGCTGCTACGAAGCTCACTTTAACTGATTCAAATCTCAGTGTTTGATTTCAGATTATCATTTTGAAATGGGCTCTATTCAGATTCTGTCTGTGAAATGCTGAAAGTAGGGCAGTGTGTTGTTTGGATCCATCTGTGAGTTGTTGTGTTTCTAAACATCAGAAATGATCTGTAAAGAAAACAAGTACCCAAGAGCATCTCAGACACTTTGCCTACAGTGCTGTAAAGTTGAAGAGTGAGATCGAATTGCACAACACGAAGCTGCAGCCAGCAGCTTAGATAGCTTCACTTAGTGTAAAGACAGGAAGCAGCAGGAAAGTGCTTTATATATTCATAGACGTCAGAGTGGTATCGATCTTCTCATCTCAAGAAAGCAAATAAGTGTATTTTCCAAAATTAAGGGATCTTCTTCTGTTATGTTTTATCACTTTTTAACGGTGCTGCCAACACGCAGCGAGCGGTCACTTTCCCGTATCATCCCATTTAGCAGACTCTTGAGTATTAGCTATGCTTTCAAGCAGTCTCATGATAACAGTAACAACAGCTCCTTGACAGGATGGTCACGTGTGTAGAAACATAGCTTATATGTCGAAAAGTGGGAGCACTGCTAGTTTTTTATGAAATTATATACTATATGTTTGTTGGTCTTTATTTTTAATATTTTATAATTATCTCTTCTTGTTTGTCTTCCCGCCCTGCAGAGCCAGGTATACAGAAGCCAGCCTGACTTGGTGTCAGCAGTCTACGACACCACAGCGTCCACTCTGGCTGTGGACTACTCGTATGGACAGTACCCAAACCAGACTGATGCCACCCAGAACTACAGCCAGTACCACTATCCCTCTGAGTACACAGCAGACAGTACCTGGATCACCCCAGAGCAACGTAAGCACACAGTCGTTAGTTTTAGTGGTGCTTTTAAAGACGGCAACAAATTTCAGTACTAATTAAACCAATATTTGATTTTCCACATTCTACTCGGTCTATCCCGCTCTTAGTCTGACTTGTCTCTTTCCCTTCAGCTCCACCTCGTCCTGCAACCCCAGAGAAGTTCTCCATGCCCCACCGTTGTGCCCGCTTTGGCCCTGGTGGTCATCTGGTTCAAGTTCTGCCCAATCTACCTTCAGCTGGACAGCCTGCTCTCGTTGATATCTACAACTTGGAGGTAGATTTTGAAGTATCATCAATGTTTCAGTGTCAGAATATAGTTGCCTTAAACTACAGGCCTCTTGTTATTGTTCAGTACAATGTAAACTAGTATTTTAAACCTTGTCCGTATTTGCAGACCATGCTGCAGGACACCCCGGATCAGACAGAACTACGAGCCTTCCCTGGACCTCTTGTTAAGTAAGTGTACTCTGTCCTTTCCATCTATCACAAATAGCCTTGAGTCTCTTAAAGGACAAGGCTATTTGTTACTGTCAATAAACCCCACGAAAAGACAGAAGCCAGCAGTGTCCATTGGTGCCTGCTGAAAACAAATCTATCAGATCAAGAATATATAGCTTAGTACTAACAGTTAGGAGTAAATAGTGTATTTGTTGGTTGACTCATCTTGTGTCCTGTCTATCAGGGAGGAGACCCATAAGGTGGATGTGATAAAGTTCTCCCAGAACAAAGTGCTCGAGTGTTCTCGTGACAACAACCTCTTGGACAGAGACTCTGCCCGTCTGCTCTGGGACTTCATTATGCTGCTCTGCAGACAGAACGGGGTAAGACCGCGCAGACATAACTGCGAATATGTCTGACATAGAAATAAAAGGAAGGGATGTGACGTTGTATATTTGCCTGAAACAACTTTCTCACTGTCATGCTCTCTTTCTGAAGACTGTGGTCGGCACGGACATCGCTGACCTCTTGCTGAAGGAGCACCGCTCCGTCTGGCTGCCGGGCAAAAGTCCCAACGAAGCCAACTTGATTGATTTTAACAACGAACCTCTGGCACGAGCTGAGGAAGAGCCGGGAGCCGGACCGCTGTCCCTCCTGTCTGACACCTTCATGACTGTGCCGGAGAACGTGGGCAAGGAAACAGAACGCTTCAGGGAGCTGCTGCTGTTTGGCCGCAAGAAGGTGAAGAAATAACTCTCTCACACTTTAAACTAGTATCTTATGAACTCTGGAATTGATTTGTCTTTCTGTGGAATAGGATGCGCTAGAAGCAGCCATGAAAGGAGGTCTGTGGGGCCACGCTCTGCTGTTAGCCAGTAAAATGGACAATAGGACACATGCACGTGTCATGACAAGGTAACGCAGATAAAATAGTGGTTGCAGCTTTATTGTGATCGTTCTTACAGATTTATAGATGTAATACTTAATGTCTGTCTTTGTTGTTTAGGTTTGCGAACAGTTTGCCCATCAATGACCCTCTGCAGACGGTGTACCAGCTCATGTCAGGGAGGATGCCTGCATCAGCCACTGTAAGCCAACTCTCTTTATAACCTCTGAAGAAACTGCATAGGTAGCGTTGTTCCACTTTGGTTGAGGTATATTATTCTTGTGTTTTATATAGTGCTGCGGAGAGGAGAAGTGGGGCGACTGGCGCCCTCATCTGGCCATGGTGCTGTCTAACCTCACGCACACTCTGGACCTGGATACTCGCACGATCACCACCATGGGTGACACTCTCGGTAGGATCGCATTTGAAAGGCAGTGTTACTGTTTTTTTTTTTGTTTTTTTTTATTCTTCAGCACAACAAACTCATTGTCTCACATTGTGTCTGCGCTCTGTCTGTTTGTGTTGTTGCAGCTTCCAAGGGGCTGATTGACGCTGCGCACTTCTGCTACCTGATGGCCCAAGTTGGTCTGGGAGTTTTCACAAAGAAGAGCACCAAGATGGTTCTGCTTGGCTCCAACCATAGGTTAGAGACAGAGCAGTCACACTCATACTCATTATAAGGGACCATAATACAATAACATGTCACACGTATAACCAAATCTTTGTCTCCTCGCTTCAGTTTGCCCTTCTACCAATTTGCGACCAATGAAGCAATCCAGAGGACCGAGGCCTACGAGTATGCTCAGTCTCTGGGCTCCCAGCCGTGCTCACTACCAAATTTCCAGGTAGATGTTTTGATACAGTTTGTCTCTTGTAGAGGTGTCCTAAAAACCTAATAATTGATCGCACTGATATTAAACAGGTTTGTGCAGACTAGTAAGATGATACTACTGTGGAATAACGCTGTTCTGTGCTCTTCATCGTCTCTTTTTAGGTGTTCAAGTTGATCTATGCATGCCGCTTGGCTGAAGCAGGCCTCAGTGCTCAGGCCTTCCACTACTGTGAAGTTATCTCTAGGACTGTCCTCATGCAGCCCGCCTACTACTCTCCTGTTTTCATAAGCCAAATCATCCAGGTACGCACTCACTCCACGTCTCGTCTTTCCCAATGTTTCTTAAACACGAGGTTGCCAGTTTTAATATTCTTTTTTTTTTTTGTTGTTGTTGACAGATGTCTGAAAAGCTGCGATTCTTTGATCCGCAACTGAAAGAGAAGCCGGAGCAGGAGTTGTTCGATGAGCCCGAATGGCTGCTCCACCTCAGACAGCTGGATGGACAGATCAGGGTGAGGAGGAAGAGGAGGGGAAAGTGTTTGTGGTTGTGCTAGGTCGTGCTAATTAACCTAACACGCAAAACAGCCTGTTTTATTTTCGATTTACAAGAGCCGTTATCAACAGGCGCAGACCAAAATGCCCCTGGACGTGAACTGGATAGAACCACAACCAATCAGAGCAACAAAACATGTAACATACAGTAGCTGTCGGAAGTAGAGCGAACACATCTTCCTCACCAATAAAAGCTTTAGTGCAGTTTGTTTGTTCTTCTAATAGAGAAAATAAACTATCCAGTTTGCTTAAATACTGACGTGACAGCTGAGCAACAGAACGTTACACATCAGTGACAGCCATCTTGGTGGTTTACAACAGCGTTTCTCTGTACGGTCGTTATATCGGATCCATCCAACCTGGTCACACCCAGGCAAGGTCGTCTGGAAATCTTTCTAAACGTGATGGAGACAAGATGCATCTGTCAGTATCGGCATTTCCAATGTGCTACTTGGACTTTGATTGTAACTGTAGTTTGAGAATCACTTTTCAGAAATGAGACGTGAAAAGACGTTATTTGATTTAGAGGTTGTGGAATTCGAATTTACGTTTGTGTTTTTGAATTATTCTCTAAACATGACAAATGTTTCGTGCTTGTTTTTTTTATTTCTTTAGACGGGCGTCATTACATACAGTGAAAACAGAGCAACTTCCACACAGTTCGACTGCAGCAGCCCCAGCTCGGACTTGGACCAGCCCAGTCCACCCGAACCTTACAACATGCCTGTGGAGTTGGACGGCCCCACGCCCGACAACCCACTAATGAGCTCGTTACTGCCCGGCCTCCACCACAGGGAGTACAGCTGATGCCTCCAGGTTTGTGTGTAACTATATAGTGGTGCTCTGTTACTATAAACCAGCTTCAAAATTCTAATAATTCTACTTCCTCTCAGCTCCCACCTCCATCCTCCAAGATGGCATGGCCCATCATCAGCATCTACCCTCCAACGATGTGCCCCCGTTCTACCCGGTACCCCCCAGTGGACCACCAGGCCAGATCCCCCTCTCAGGCTACCCTCCGCAGGATCCTGGCTTCGCCCCTCCTCCGTTCCAGCCTCAACCCGAGCAGTCAGAAATGTATCCAGGAGCCAATCAGCAGCAGTGTCCTCCGCCTCACCAAGTGGACCAAATGTCACCACACATGCCCCCTCAGGTGCCACATTCACCTGTACAGATGAAGCCCCAGCCACCCCAGATGCAGCAGCAGCACCACCACCACATGCCTCCCTCTCCTGGGCATATGCCACATGTAGAGCAGCAACCCCACACCCCAACAGAGATGATGCACATTGCTCAACCGATATCCTCCCCACCCAGAAGCTCCTTCACACCGGCGCAGATGGACTTCTATGACAAAATGGTTTACATGGTCACTATTTAGCCGTCTAAATATCTAAAACAAAAATGTCCTTTAACCTTCTTACTCACAATTCTCTGTTCACAGACGTGTACTTTCTTTTAAATTTGATAGAAAATGCTAACTACTTTGTCTTTTCTGGCACTGCAGGATCCTGGGAGGAGATCGAGGACTACTTCACAATCTTCAATGCATATGGTGCGTTTGCGTCACACATTGACTGCTAAAATATGCTAAGAATCTGTAGTTTTCCTATTTTATTTGTATAAACTTGCACATAAAGACACCCCAAAAACTAGCTCTGTTTTCTGGTCTACAGCCTTCAGGACGTCGCTCTCGCACCACCTCTGAATCTTCCACTCACTCCGGCGGAAGAGAGCGGAGCAACTCGGCCATCAAGACCTGTCCGCCGTCGATTCCTGAACAGCCGCGCAAAGAAGAGGCTAAGAAAGTCAAGAAAGACTCCCCGAAAAAGGTTCATACTCTCACATAAACAGTGATTCAGATGGTGCTCCTGCAGCGTTCATTAGTAACTAGTGCAATTCTTTCACACAGGGTGGTGGTGGTGGTGGTGGCGGCTGGCTAAACTGGCTCTATAGGAGGGGACAGAATGAGGCTCACTTGCCAGATGACAAAAACAAATCAGTAAGTTCTAGCTGTTATCCCTGCAGGTTTATTTTGAGCATTTCTCTGTATTTATTTGAACATTTTTGCACAGGTTGTTACGTACTTGTACTACAAATGAGCAGCACTGATAAGGGGGTTATGCTCTTTATTGTCAGATCGTGTGGGATGAACAGAAGCAGAAGTGGGTCGACTTGAACGAGCCAGAAGAGGAGGTCTGTAAATGTTTTAAAGCTGGTTCACAAGACTTCTGTTGTCTAATCTGAGCTACTGAAACTGAAAACTTCACAGCTCAACCAGTCCTGATGTTCTTGTTTTCTTTATGATCTGTCAGAGTAAGCCCCCTCCACCACCTCCCTCTGGCTTCCCCATGATGCCTCAGATGCCTGGCCCTGGAGGGCCCGCTGCACCCCCAAGTAGTGGTGGTCCTCCTGTCAACATGTTCTCCAGGAAAGCAGGTGAGATTAAGGGCTTATACGCTGTGGCTTTTGGCTTCACGAACACCAACACCTTGACCTTGAATTACAAGTTGTGGAAAAACTAATCAAAGAGACATCACATAATATATTTGTCAGCTGTTTGCTTTCTTTCTTGTCACTCAGATGTGTTTATTTCTTCTCAGGCACGAGGAGCAGATATGTGGATGTTCTGAACCCCAGTAGAACTGCTAAACCGGGCGGATTAGCTCCCGCTCCTGCTGACATCTTTGCTCCTTTGGCACCAATGCCCATGCCCGCAAACCTATTTGTGCCTAGTTCAGGTGTGTGTATGTCAAGAGTAAAATAAGATGGCTTAGTTTTGATTCTGGAAAGAAGAGCCACTGTACAACTAAAGGTTTGAAATATTTTTTTGTATCTCTGGTGTAGCGCCTGACGATCAACAACCTCTAGAGGGCAGTGAAGGAGGAAATCTGGAACAGAATTCACCAAACACCAGCACTGCTCCACAGGTATATCTTTATCGATGAACCCTGGTGTGTTTATGTTTAAACTTCTCCAAATAAAGCACCTAAGATACAAAACCATACAAATAATAGCTGAAGCTCTACTCATCTGGATTCCCTTCTTCTTCTTCTTCTATTAATCTATTTAGATGTTCAACCCAACGTTGTTACCACCTGCACCAGAGGGACCTCCCGTGCCTGATGGCTCACAGTCCGGAGAGGTAAGACACATTGTTCCAAATGCCACCATGGTACCATCATGCCACCACTGAATCATGATGCTCGACAGCCTAACAGCCAGTGCGTGCAGGTTGCTTATTTGTATGAAGTTAATGTAAGAGGGTGTGTGAAAGAACATGAGAATGCATGCATGTCAATTTAAAATCTTTGCCCATAATCATGCTAAATGCGCAGCCTTGATGTAATGTTAAAATCTCTGTTCCATTTGTAATCTAATTCTCTCCATGTCTGTTTCTTCAAGAATCATAATTTTCTAACACTGATTTGTTTATTTTCATCCTGGACTGGTGGAAAGAGCTCTAATCTAATGCATGGGAGATATTAATCTGGGTTTTGTGGTTTTGTGTTTTTGTTGTCTACTGTTTTATTTCCCTCCTGCTGTCTTTAGCTCTCACGTTCTAGCTCAATGAGTTCTTTATCACGCGAAGTGAGTCAGCATTTAAACCAGGTACCTCTGGCTGGGCCTCAAATGGTCCACTCTCACCCCTGCCTGCCACCCACCTACCTACCTAGCTTCCCCACATCACTAGCAGCACGCTTCACCGTTTGTGCCCGAAGCTTCACCGCCCATCCAACCCAGAATGTCTGCCTGCTCACCTGCCTGCTGTCTCCAGCGTTACTGCTAAAACTCTGCATCTGTCGTGAACAACCAAACCCGGAAAATGGTCAACAAATTTAAACTGAAGACTAGAATGTAGTTCTCTAGTTATTTTTAGCCATGCTAGCAGATGTGACTCTGAATGGTTCCCAGAGGATGAACCCTAATGACTGATGATCACCTGACTATACCTGTAGTAGACCTGTGGCAGTACAGACATTCACCCCTAATGACTGATGATCACCTGACTATACCTGTAGTGCCACCAGCAGGTCCAGACTTGAATTTATTTTATTTGGTGGAATAACTTAACATTTACTTGAAGAAATGGCACAAAAATGTACAGACATTCATGGTGCCCAGAGGATGAACCCTAATGACTTTGGTGATCCCATGACTAATCCTGTGGTGCCACCAGTAGGTCAAAACTTGAAATTTTATTTGGTGAAATAGCTCAACATTTACTTAATGGATTGGCACAAAAATTGGTGCAGACATTCAGAGTGCCCAGATGTTGAACCCTAATGATTCTGGAGATCCCCTGACATTTCCTCTAGCACCACCATGAGGTAAACATAGTTTATGCTATGTTAGTGAACCATCCACTATAAAGTTGCTGGGTAACTGTGAGCCATAGATCAGAGCGAAGCACGCTGGAGACGGTTGCAGGATGACCCCCCTTGCTTGTCGTCATGGAAACACACAGCTTCAATAACCCGTCATAAAGCTTGCATGGTTACTAAAAATGAGTGAAACAGTGGTTTGTAATGCTGCCTCACTGTGGATCCTCTTTGCCATTACCTTTCCTTGCCTGTTTTTATAATGTTGTCAAAGCATTGTTTGGCATTAGGACTGCATCTACCTCTCCGTCTCTACCCATAGAAATGATGGGACAGTCACACTGCACACACTGCACACACTGTACTAACTCTGTTTGTCCTTTGCAGAGTTATCCCGCCCAGGGAACTGCACCCGCTGGGGGCGTCACCTTTTATAACCCTGCACAGTTTGCACAGGTGTGGCTTTAAAAAAAAAAAATGACAGTTTAAATAGTTTTCCACGCTCGTTTGTCTTCTTTCACACGTCATAACGCTCTTCCCTATGCTTCCCAGACAAGTGCACCATCAGGAGGGGGACACCGCTCCGGGCGTTTGGGCGGTCAGCGCCAGTACCCAGTGTTGAAGTAAACCATCTTGCAGAGAGATTGTTTGAACAGACTTGTTGGATGGAGTGATTATCCTACCTGGAAGTAGATGAAGCACATGGACATACTGCTCTCTGTCTAAAGGAACCCTTCCTTTTTTTTGCCTGCACCTAAGAAGAGCATAATCACAGTCTCCATGATGGCAAACAGCTTAACCACTCTTCTCATCCTTTTCTTTTGGTTCATTAACTTCTCACTGCTGTTGTTTTGAACAGGCATGATGTTTTCTCGAAGGGCTTTTCCTCCTCGCATCCAAACAGAAAACAGACAGTTGGGTTTTAAAAGGTTGATCCATCGATGCATTCATACACAGACTTGTATGTTCATGAAGTCATAATTTAGTATACAATAAATGTTACTCCTCCTCCTGAGTTGTCCAGTATCCCCTCACATGTAATACTGTTAACAGAATGATCATGCCAGGTCTTGTTTTAGGCTTCCCTTTGTGTGTAAAGTCCAAATGTCCATGTTTGTTTGTTTGTTTGATTGATTGTATGTGTGATGGGTAGAAAGAAAGTGGCACCTTTTTAATTTCATATTGTTGAACAGTATGTGCGTATGCAGCTCTTCACTGTCAACTGGAGATAGCAATTTGTTGTGAGAATGAATCGTGTCAATAGTGCATCGTCTGCTGTGTCGTTTTGCTTTTTCCTCAGTCGCCCTCCAGTAAAGGAAGGATGTTGGATTTGACGCAGGAGAGGGGACTGGCCTCACAAACCTGAGAGTTTGGAGAAAGTCTGCATTCTTAGGACGCTGCTCGTTTCAGATATTTATTTCAGCGTCCTCCCTGTCCATCAGCAACTCTTTGACTTTAAAGATGCGTCAGGGTGTTTTTTCGTCCAAGTTAGGCTTCAGTTTCTCTTCTGAGGAATTCGACAGTATCACTGAAACGAGGGGTGAAGTCCGGAAAACAGCAGGAATTGGGATTAAAAACTGCATTTTAAATGTCGCTAAAAATAAATCTATCCAAATATTTGTATATCAGATTGATTGTATTTATGAGCTGTGTAGGCATAAAGATGTGTGTGTGTGTGTGTGTGGAGAACAACTAATTTTTTTTTTTTCTTTCTGATTAGCTTTGAAGAAATGCATTTATGATTCAACAGAGATGAAGTGGATTCATATTCTTATTATTTGTATTGGCCCGCTTCTGCAGACAAATAAAACTTAAATCTAAATTGTGAAATGAGAGCTAACTGTATCCTAAAATTCCCTGTCTTTAATTTACTGATATGATTTTTAATTCAATCATTTGTAAACCCAAATGTGATTTTTTTTTTGTAGACTCCAGATTCTGATCCCAAAACAAAGGTCCCCTTTTGTTTCAGAGAAGCGATTGTTTTCCCCGCAAATGTTTCAGAATTCCTCGTGTAAAATTCATAAAACAGTGAATACAATAGGTGGAAAATGGTAATAAAGTTATTTTTTGCGCTCTGTAGCACTTTTAAAAGAAATGTCTATTGGTTTCATTCATTACAGAATTTTGTTTGTTAAATCAAGCGACTCACTTAAAGGACCAGTGTGTAAGATTTAGTAGCATCTAGCGGTCTGTCTTTCCTTGTGTTAAGAGAAACCACAGTGGCCACAAAAACAGAGAACCAACATGGTGGACATCGTGGAAATTGACCTGCAGTGTCTTTAAGATATAAAAAGCTAAAAATTTCCAAGTGATTATACACTAATGAGAACATAGTAATGAATATTGTCATCAATTTCTGCCATAATTAGTAAATCGAGCTGCCTGAATATTACACACTGGACCTTTAAATGAAATGGAGGCTGAGGCTGATGGGAATGTCATTAGTAGTTACGTCCATGAAGCTCTGGACAAAATGATCACGGCCACCACTAGTTCCAAAGTGGTGGACCAGCAGACTTATATTTCCATCAAACAGCAACTTCTGTGGCTGTGAAGTCAGTGTGGTCCACCTGAGGCTGGCTACAGAATGAGTTGATCTCCATAAGACAACTAGTTCAAATGTCCAACTTCACAGCAGAAATAAACATGTTTACAGCCTGGTACAAAAAACAGTTTTGGTCTCTATAGCTAATTTCCCCGTTCATGACAACTGTGCTGAGGGTGAATTTATACACAACTCACCTGTTCAGATTATATTAAGGCTTAAAGTTATGCAGGATTAACAGTGTGGCAGCTTTGATTGACAGGTATGTGTCGATCCAGACGACTAGTTTGAGCTCCCAGGCATCATTCGGCTTCCTTAGTTTATGTATAATCTGCTATATTTTCTGTTAGCAAAGACATTTCACCAACTTAGAAGTTACATCATTATGATTACAGTACAAAAACAAAAATCATATATAATCACAGCAGGACTGTTGGCAACACTTCGATAAACACTTCTTTTTATAGACTTGCAGTCCTCTCTTACAGCCCGCTGTAAACAAGTTCGTCAAGCAACAATTTGGATGTCCTCTTGTGGAGTTTTGGCTCTGAGGTGGAGCACGATGGATGGATAAATATTTTCAATGATAACGGCACTCATGTTCAGTCATGTACTAGCAGAGTGAGCACCCGTATTAGAAAGGGACAACAGTAATGTCAGCTAAGAAGAGGCTTACTAGACTGTCCGCAGTTCACTCAGCAATCTGCATCAAACAAACATATGTGATTTGTATTATCATGATCTCCGATTATATTATCTGACGTCATTAACGTCATTCATTTATTACTGTGTTCTTATCCTCTTCTGTTCAAATAGAAAGAGTTCAACTCCGAGTGTCCAGAGCCGCCTGTGCTTTCCGAACAGCGACCTCCAGCATTGTGCGGTCACTGAGCAGCTGTTGGAGAGCGGCCCGGTCCATCTCCAGGAGCATACCTGCACAAACAGATGTTCAGCATTAGTGTAATGCTTATGAGCCATACATGTGTTAAAGGACCAGTGTGTAAGTGTGCCCTTTAAGTCTTTAGTCACACCTTCCTGGATATTTACAGGAAGTGCCACTACAGACAGAGTTTCCGGTCACCTGTAATATCATTT